>CM046464.1:14319743-15743076 GCA_025506415.1 Flaveria robusta | reverse complement strand
CATATTCACTCTATGTACTTCTTTAACAATTAGTGTCTCACTGGTGCACCATTAACAACTATCTTTTTCTCATGGCACGTGACCGCACTTTGCCCATGCTCTCATGGATCTCACTTGCATATTATAATATTGTGTTTGTGATTGCAGTAGGGGTGTAAACAAGCCAAGCCGGCTCGCAAGCTACTCGGGATCGGCTCGAAAAAAGCTCGAATCGAGCCGAGCTTAAACGAGCTCGAGCTCGAGCCCGAGCTTGAGCTCAGATTATTGCTCGTTTACTAAACGAGCTCGAGCCCGATCTTCAGAAAACGAAATCGAGCTGGCTCGCGAGCCTAAACGAGCTTTTTGTTTATATAGTTTTTTATTTGCATATTAAATATATATAAATACATATTTACGTAAATTATATTATTAAATATATTATTATGATAAAATATAGTTAAATAATATATATTATGTTATATATAAAAAGTATGATTATAAATAATTATAAAAGTAATTATAAAAAAATAATAATTTAATAATTTAACAATAAACGAGTCGAGCCCGAGCCGAGCTCGAGCTTGAAAATTTTCTGACGAGCCGAGCTCGAGCTTTATAAATAAAACTATAAACGAGCCGAGCTCGAGCTCGAGCTTCCTAAAACCAAAACGAGCCGAGCTCGAGCCTAAGCGAGCTCGGGCTCGGCTTGGCTCGTTTACACCCCTAGATTGCAGGATGGAATTTATCAAGTGTTAGTGAAACTGTGTAAAAAAGCCTTTAAAGTGGATTGTAAGCTTTTATAAATCATCTTTTAAGTCAACTTTGATCTTAGTTTAAACAAATATAGTTTATTTTTATATTGTTTTGGGCAGAAATCTCAAGCAGTCGATCTACAGTTGAACCATCTATCGAACGTTACTACTCAATCGACCACAGGTGAATCCAAATTGGAAAGATTGTTTAAGTAGTTAAGAGAGATAATTTTCAAAAAGTTGACGGGACTCGATTGTGCTCATGCTTGGACCACATAAAGAGCAAATCTGGTGCCACAAAGCTCTCGCATGCTTGGGCCACTCACTCTTACATATTTTGTTGGTCGTCGTGCTTATCCACAATCTGATTATTATGTTTTTATAGAACATTAGAGCACTACTTAAACGATTTCCGTAAAGATTCTTATTTAACCAAGGTCTTATCTAAGTTTAAGTAAAGCTGTGTTTGCTATCAGGCCAACACATTCTTGCATGTTTGGTTTTACTCTTCTAGATATCTTTTAAAGAAAGCTTCTTACTAAATTTTATTCTAAAGGATTTTTAAAGACTTTTAAATGTATGAGCTATTTTATAAACCTAAAGAAAAGAATAAAGATTTTTATGAATATGTGCTTAAATGATCATTTTGTCAACTTTGGAAAAGATATTTACTTGATGCATTGAGTATGTCGGAGACTGGTTGAAGATGACTTGTTAAAACATGATCTTGGTTAAATTATTTTTTAAGCGATAACATGATCAATGATCAAGTTTCTCATCGTTTGTATTTGTTCTTTAAATTTTGATAAACTCGTGAATCTTTAAAATCCGATCAAAATGCTATGTGAGCATTTTGCTTTTTTAACAGTAAATGAATTATGTTTAAGCTGACTAGTGATTGGATAGTTCATTTATGGTTGGATTGTTTATCGACTTTCTAACAATAACTCTTAGATTTTCTAAAATAAATAAATTACAATCTGCTCCTTACAAGCTTTAAACCACCAACCTTTTAATTGAAGGCGTACTTAACCATCAGATGAAGTTATATGCGGCAAGTAACAAGAGCCTTTTATGCAGAAAGTTGGTTATTTGTCTACTTGCTTGTTTGACCTTTTGAAAATGTGAAGTAAGAATATATAAATGATTTTATTTTACATAGCATCAAAACAAAGAAACAATTCTCTTTAAAAAACCAAATTTAGTTTTTTTCTTTTTTATAATGTCTAACTTACACACACTTTCAATATACAGTTGAATCAACATTAACATCCAAAATAAAAAACATCCCTCAACTACTTGTAAAGGAACACCTTAAGCACCGTCATAACGTTAAGCTATAAACACTTTGTCATCAAATTCAAGTAATAACAAAACCAATTAAAAAAACCATATTCAATTATTCAAACATCAAATTTGGTTTCATGCCTATTCAAATCCTCACTTCGACCCAAATAATAGAAGCCCATATAAATAGCCCAATAGCCCGAGAATGTTCAAGAATCATTTGGAATTGCTATCCTTTTTTAATCCTTCTTAAAGAGATTAATAAAAACATAAAACGACTGTTTTGTCTCATATTACTTAAGCACATAAATTATCCTATTTTTTATATATGAAAAATACAACCTGATGAACAGTAGATCTCCACGTTAAGGGCATTTCTGGAATTTCCTGTGTGCTTATACGTGGTTTTATTTCTATCCACGTGTCCTCTGCTTCTTATATTCTTCAAGGCACACGCCATCTTTTGTAGTTTGCAGGCCCAGAGCCCTTATCCGACCTTCGGGTCACCGGTGAGGATTGTGTGGGTTGCCGGCGGGTTTTTTGAGAGCTCCTGGTGACAGAAAAGTCGCGGCCCTTTGCCGTCCGTGCATGGTCTCGCCAGCGGTGGTTGTGATGGGTTTGGGGGGTTGCCGCCGGGTGAGGGCATTTGCCTTTTGGCTGCCCGTTTTCGGCGAGGCCGCCATCGGCTGTCATGTTCGATTAGCCTCCGCCTCCTGTTTCCAACAAGGCCACTCCCGTGTATGATTCTGTCATCTTCGATCCCCAGCCTTTGCCGGCGGTAGTAGGTTAGGTGATACACCAATTGGGTCTTCGATGGAGATAGTAGTTCGGGTAATTCCTCATTTACAGTAGTCATCCGATTTTTTTACGTTGTGTACAAGTCGTTTATGCGCGTGCAGGTTGTAAAGCATTGTGTACACGTTCGTGATGCGTGCACAGAGTATAAGAGAGTAGGTCTGCTTCATTTGATGCTTTGCAGACGAACCTCTTTCCCGGTGTGTTAGGGTGCACAGGCCGCCGCCCATCGCCACTAGCTGCCGCCATAGCCGCATCCCAAAGCCTATCGTCTGCCGCCGTCGCCGATTCAAGGCTCTGTATGGTTTTCTTAGATATTCCCGCCAATGGCGGTCGAGGTGGTGGATGAGGTTAGCATTTTGTGGGTGTGGCGGTGAGAAAGGTTTGAGTCAAACAGCCGGCGGGTCTCCGTTTCTTTCTCGCCGATGATGGTCTTGATGGTTGCATGTTGGCCTCCTTTCTTTGTTTCGGGTTACCCGAGTCTAGGTTTCACCACCTTCGTTTGACGTTGTTCTTCGTAGCAGATTTGTCAAAGAAAATGGTTTCGTTTTTTGGTGGTTTGATGGCGGGCAGAGATTGTACATAGACGAAGGCGGAGGGTGGTGCTAAGGAGACACTCGATTGTCAATCCAAGCAAAAAAGGGATACGGTGTAAGAGACATTAGGTTCAGGCGGTGGTGCACTTTGCCTCAGCTGAACAAATCTCCCACCAACGTCGTTCGTTGTTCACCTGCACCTGCTTGATCTGGGCGGTGGATATTAGGTGGCAATCGAGGGTTTGGGAAGAAATGTGTTGGAGCTTCATTTGAAAAGTGGATATTTGAGTAAAATTGATAAAGGAGGGGCCCTATATGTGGAATACTTTAAGTTCAAATCCTTTATACAGGTGATTTACAACTCGGTTTTATACCGCAAATACAAAGGCAAAATGTTTTTTTGTTTAAGGTTGATGTTCCAATTTGATTGTCTTATTTGATGATGAGATTAGACGTCAATTAGTGTTGGCTGCCGAGTATTACGCTGAAGAGAATGTTAATGGGTAACTAATAGTTCTTTTATTCATATTAGGTTGATTTGAGAGTTAGGTTGTTTTAGCATTCTACGAGTTTGTTACTGTGCCTTTATAATTGATTAATTATTTGTAATGAACTAATGAATTTAGTTGCTATCACACTTGAATAATGTTAGATTCTTCACTGTCACATGTGTATTGATGGTTATTTTTGGGTAGTGGTTTTAAAATTTAATATGTTATTTTTATGTTGAGTTCTTTACTACTATTTTTTGGTGTTAGATTTGTGTAGACATGGTTATATGTTCTTTGATTACATAGTAGTAAAATAGTTTAGAAGGTATAACTTCCAACTTACCTCTCCTTTTGAGTTTTTATGCAATGACACTTTTATTGTCACACTTGGATAATGACTTTTATTTTTAATGCTTTACTCAGTTGTTTAATTAACATAACAATTTGATTTTTCTCTAATTACATTTTAGATTCGAGACGTGATGTAATGTTGTTCGGTAAAACTATTATGTTGTGAATGTGATGAGAGAAACACTATATTCGAAATATATGCGTTTGTCTGAGTCTCGGTTTACCTCGTCCCCATGACGCGCAACGCGCGTCGGGGTGCAAACTCTAGTTAGTTAAATAAAGTGACTAATATCTAATATCAATTCCTAAAAAGATCTCATAGTACAAAGATTCAAATAATATTAATGTTATACATAATTATCAACTGACAGGCCACTGATCCATCTGATTATCTCCGTTACTCGAATACATAACCAGATATCATCTTCAGGAGGAAACTCACCATAGGTGAGATAAAACCCAACATCCCTTGATATTAGGTATAAAATATACTAATGGTAGCATTTATTATTTTCTAATCGTTTATTTAGTTTACTTAACTTTTCAAGAATTCTTTTCTTGGAACATTTACATTTGATCTTTAGAGACAGCGGCCAAAGTTTTAATAACCCCGGATGCTATTTTTCCTTTCAAAAGAAAAGATCAATATCAAAATGTATTTTTTTTAATCATAAAACACAGGTTTTGCGGCTATGAACATAGTTGCAGTATTATCAAAACTAGTTATTGACCCCACGCGTTGCTGCGGAATACGATTTATAGTGAAAGCCTAACACAAAAACGACACCAAACCACAATAGTTAACGAATTAATAACCGAATGTCAGAAGCGTGCACGGAACCAACCCGTCACGTTTATATGATCATAGCCATTCACCCATACGTTTACTTCTTTAAAAACTAAATACTAAAGTATAAGGCTCTGATGTGACTATTCGTCGTGGCTGCAAACTGCGAGTTTAACGTGCCATAACAACGAAAGTATAACTTTTGTCATCATCATTGCCTATATCACCAAGCCAACCGATTCAAGATCAAAGACGTCTAAGGGGCACGTTGCTTGACCGTGATCGATTACAATAATACAACCGCATCAAGTATAACCGACAGCAATTACCCAAGGTAAAAAAAGCACAACTAAGGCAATGCAAAACCATGGCACCACCACCGTCGCAGGCCCAAACGCGCACACACTGGAATCAACTGGCACAAATCTGCACAAGATCCAAAGAGCCAAATGTGGCAAATCAACCGGCCGCCCATCACCACGATGAGACCGCCACTACTAGGGTATGCACCCCAGCAGCAGCCCATAACAGATGCGTATCAACACAGGCAACAACAAAACAATCACTTCCAACCACCAACGTAACCCTCTGCCGGCATCCCCATCGCAATCACGATGGGATAATGAAAAGCGTCCTAGGGCAGTTACGTCGATGGTCACCGCAAAAACCCTAAATAGTTAGGGTCATCGTACGAACAACCGTCAAATCACCTTTGGAGGCCAGATATATGCCACTGCCACCGGCGAAAGCCATGCAACTATAGATCCGAAGGCGATGACGACGAAGAAACCACCAAGGAGGCCGATAGACCCAAAAACCACAAGGCCGTTGTCGTCAAAAAGAAGAAAAAGAAAGATCTCGTAAAGGGGTTACTGGAAGAAGAGCAACGGAAAGTAATAGCCGTAAAAGGAGACCGACGGCGAGAGGACTCCATAAAAGCAAAGAGGCAGCCGCATCCTCTCTCTAAATAAGAGCCACAATGCAATGAGGAGTAGTACCATATGCTTCCAAAGTAATACAATTTGCTACAAGAACTCTTCTCACAAAGAAGAGTTTAATTTAATATAAAGACACTAGTGGGGTGTTTGTTTTTCTGAAAAATATCTGCGCAGACTCTTTTGTCTACGCCGCGCAGACCAAGCGCAGACATTGTCATCTGCAGATTGTTCTTGATTTTTCGAAGATATTTCATTAAAAAACGTCTGCGCGAGCTCTTTTTGGTGCAGACTTGGCCCACCCACTTCTAAGGTCTGCAGAGCTCTTCTTAAACACCACCACCCACCAACACCCACCACCACCACTACCGTCCACCTCCGCCACCAGCCACCGTCCGCCGGCACCCCCGTCCACCTCCGCCACCAGCCACCGTCCGCCACCACCACCGTTCGACGCCACCACCGCCCACCTCCGCCACCAGCCACCGTCCACCACCACCATCCAGCGCCGCCGTCCAACACCATCACCACCATCCGTACACCGCCACTAGTTTATTTTAATAATCTACAGACGTTAAAAAACAAACAGTCTTCTTCTTGCAGACTGCAGAGGTTTGGTCCACCTCTTCTGCTACAGATGTCTGCAGATCTGGTTCGCAGACTGCATACATTTTACTTCTTCAAAAACAAACACCACCTAGGTTAGTTACCCGTGCGTTACACGGGTTTAAAAATAGAAAAATTAACACTTGCAATCTAAAACTTAAAATATGATGGCCTAATACTATCATTTCAGTAGTTTCGCTAAAAAAATGAAATGTAAATTGTTTTGAAGGGAGAAAACACATATTACATAAAAAATAAGTATAATAAAAATATAAATATTGAAAGAAAGATAAGACAATAGGTCATAGTAATTAAGAGTAAAACAATTATTCATAAACAATCAAATACTTATTTATAGATAACATTTAACATTTTATTTGTGACTTTATTTTAGAGTAAATTATATGAATGGTCCTTGTGATTATGTTTAAATTTTAGATTTGATCTTTAAAATTTAAAATTTTTGAATATAGTCTCTAAAATTTCAAAACATTAATCAACCATAAAATTTCACAAGTGCAAAGCACATAGCCAGTGGCGGACCCAGAAATTTTTTTCTCCGGGGTCGGTTTTTTAGTTTTCGAATAAATGTGTAAATGTTAAAATTTTTGGTTTGGGTCTGGTCAGGTCACACAAAACAAATTACAATCACATTATAAAAAATTTGACAAAGATATGATTTTGTTGGAAAGTAAAAAGCATTACATTTTATAGTTTTTGTTAATGCGTATTCATCTCTTGAAAAATATCCACTACATCATCAATCTAAACCTTTTTAAAAACGTATTTCTCAATGTAACAAATGCAAGTATTCTTAAAGGTATTCTTCTAAAAGAAATTTTAGAGATAATTAAGGAATGTTAATGGATTGATGAAATATGTGTTGGGTGTTTAATTAAATAAATAAGCTTAGAGATTTTATACAAAATAAACGTATTGGTGATTATTCTGATATTACTTTTTTTTAACTAAGTGAGCTATTATTTTAACTTTTAGTGGGTTAAACATTCCAATAAAAATGGGGTTTAGGGGTCGTAAACTTTTTTTATTGGAGTCAGTATTAAAAAATACATGGGGCCAATAAATAACCGTCAATACAGGCTACACATAGGGGGGAAAATCTGCGGGGTCGGATGACCCCCCCCCCCTCCCACCCACCCTTCTTAAGTCCGCCCATGCACATAGCATGGTACTTTGTTTGCAGAGGACCTTCGCAAAGTATCCTACTTTTTCAAGACACCAAAGCATTTACTAGAAATATACAAAATCCAATGATAGAACGACATGTATCTAATCAACATACATTAGTAAAATTATTACTTGCAGAAAAAAATACTCTTCCAAGAGATTTTTTTTTGAAGTATCTAAGTAATCTTAAAGCTAATTGCATATGAGAAAAAAAATCAAGTAGTGCATATACTAACACAAGAACTTAAATATCAGGCTTAGTTTAAGATAAATTGATCAATTTACTTATTAGACATTGATAAAAGTTACATCTGAAAATTTACTATCATTATTAGATAAACCGTATCAATTAATAATTCCATGCAGTTTTTCGTTAAGTAAGACATACCCCATGGTCAGCACTTACCACCTCTTTTCCTAAGAAATATATCAACAAACCCAAATCTTTAATCAAAAATTTTATTTGTTACATTTTTTTAATCTTGTTATCTCAAATACGTTGTTTATAGTCAAAACAATATCATTTACATACACCAACAGAACTAAAAACATAGAATCATTTGATTTAACAAATAATGAATGATCACATTTCGTTTGATTAAAACCAATTTCAACTAGCACATTTACCAAATCACCAATTTCTCTTTTGACATAAGAGATGTCTATTTCAGGCCATAAGAAGATTCAACTAATCTACACACTTTAGTTTCATTATGAATAGAACCCTTTGAAAAGACACATATAAATTCTTCATCAAGTTCTACATAGCAGAAATCATTATTTACGTCTAATTGATAAAGAAGTTAACCATTTTCTATAGCTAGACTTACTACACATCTAACCATAACCATTTTTACCGCATGAGATGAGGTTTTTTAAAATCAACACCCAGTCTTTGACTATATCACAACTAACCTGACTTGGTATCTTTCTATTTCACCACTAGATTTATACTTAATTTTAAATACTCGCTTACACCCTATAGCCTTTCTACCTACAGGTAAAACCTTTATTTTCTCATTCATGGCATGAACCTAGTTTGGATCAGCCATTCGCTTTCTAAAATTTCTCATTTCACAACTTTAATTCAAAACAGAGGCAAAAGAAAATTTTTCTACCAATAAATTAGAGTAATTCACAAGTCGATTTTTCTACCAATAAATTAGAGTAATTCACAAGTCTCTCGAAACCATATTTAACCTTTCTTTCAATAACATAATCTTGTAGTTTTTTTTTTATTAGTAAATCTTCTAAAGGACTTTCTAGTTAGTGATGGTTGAGATATTCCCTCAGTAGAGGGAGAACTGTTTATCAGCTATTCAGCCACACCTGTGGTCATCTAATCCTCTTATGGCTGATGAGAATCACTGGTGGAAGACTTCAGTCATCATCATTTGGAGATAGTGCATACTTGTGTGTTTGGGTTTCCATTTTGTCCAATAGATCAAAAATGTTTAGATTATTATATTAGTGGAATTATCAGACCACATAATAAGTTTTGTTCAAGGTTTCACTACCTTTTTCATGGAAAAACATATTCATAAAATTTCACTTCGATCTCTTAATTTTCTTTTTCTTTTTTGTCATGAATACACAAATTTTATTTGTTTTTATTCGAGTAACCAAGAAAAATACAACTTTTAGCAAGATGACCAAACTTATTTCAATTGTTTAAAATAGTGCTAAAACATTAGAACCAAACACACAGAATTGATTTAGAGAAGGTCTAAACCATAGACTAACTCATCAGGTGACTTACCATGTAAGACCGAAGAGGGTGTCTTGTTAATTAGATACGTCGCAGTCAGAATACTTTCTCGCTGAAATCTTAAAGGATGACCACTTTGAAATAGAAGAGATCTAGCAACGATTAGCATATGTCTATGTTTTCTCTCCGCTATTCCATTCTACTGGAGTGTGTATGTATAAAAAGTTTCATGATTTATTCCCTTTTCTCTAACAATATTGAACATTTGATTTTTTAATACTCAATACTATTATCACTTTGAAAAGTCCTTAAAATATTGTGAAATTGAGTATTTAACATATTATAATAGCTTTCTAAATTATAAAACATCTCATCTTTAGTTTTAAGCAGATACTCCTATACTATCTTATAATAATCATCAACAACAGTAAAAAATTAACTAGTACGTTCTCTGCTTTGAATCCTATAATGTCCTCCAAACATATAAACGAACAAGTCCTCCAACAACTGAGGATTTATATTCACTCAAAGGAAAGGGAACCCAATGTATTTTTTGGCTCTATGACATATCTCATAGGGATCTGGGCTATGGATGTTAGATAGTTTAAGACTGTTTTTTAAGATATTTTAAACATATTCATACAGATATCCTAATCTGACATGCCACATATTCACAGATTCATAGCTAGAATAACAAACATTTTTAGATTTATAAGTATTACCAAGAGAATACAGACCATCTAGTTGCCTACACGTCACCAAGTTTTTCTTTGTTTATCTTAGACAAATTGGATTTTAATAATCCAAACTATTACCTATTGGCCGATAATAATCCATACTATCAATTTGACCGGTAACACTCCCAACTTTCACTATTATTACCAACAACAGTCCCAATGACATAATTTTCAATTTTTTATGTTTGATTTGGACTCGATTCGGTTCGCAACAATAATTATGAATGAAATGAAGAAACATACAAGCTAAATTGAGACTAAAATAGATACAAATTAAGCGTAAAAAATTAAAAATTATGTCACTGGGACTGTTGTTGGTTATAAAAGTGAAAGTTGGGAGTGTTACCGGCCAAATTAATAGTATGTATTATTATCGGCCAATAGGTAATAGTTTGGATTATTAAAATCCAATTTGCCTTTATCTTAACTATAACAACTATATATTCTTATAAAGAGTATACTTACTTATTATCCCTGGATAGTTTGTTAACAGAAAGTAGGCTTACATAATATTCTAGCACAACAAATACATCAAACAAAATGACATTGTTACTCAAATGAACATTATGAGTAAGAAAAACTTGGTGACTCATTTATAATGTAGGCATACATTTTTCAATCGTATAGTGTAGCAACTATGAATACACTCATTTTCAATCGTATAGTTGCATCCGTTCCATCTCTTCCAATCGTATAGTGTAGGCATACATTTATAAGTAAGAAGGCGTGCAATGAGTGTGGTTTTGGGAACTCATTTTGTCTTTCAAACCTAGCTTTGGATGTTCGAGGCAAAGCTTCACGACTAGCCAAGTTAGATTAGTCTATCGTGAGACTTTTTTTCGCTTCTTGTGCAGAGGACCGGGCTTCTAGTGGCTTCAGTGGTTCGTTGGGTCAAGTATATGAAATAAAATCATGTCGTCCATCTAGTACATGAGGAATTATTCATATATACATATAATAAATAAAGGTTTTAGTGTGGCACATGTTCATTTTCTGATGAATAATCATCATTATTTTTTCGGTTCTCTATTTTATTAAATGATAAAACATGTGTCACTTTTTGATGACTTATTTTTTTTATTTTTTTTATTTCTCTCTCATATTAAATAATCATATAAAAAACTAATGTTTTAGATTTACAATTTTGTGAATTTAAAATTTTGTTTATCATCAATTAAATAATTTAATCGTTATAATATTTCTAAACTTTCCTGTACTAATTACTAATTACTTTTTATTAAAATCGTGTAATACACGAGTTTCTATTTTCTAACGCAGTTTAATATAGAAACGCTGTGATTTTATTTTATGATATTTTTATATAATAATAAAAACCCTCTTTTCAGGCATGCGTAAGATGTTGGGTTAGAATGGTAATTTGTTATTTTTTTAATTATTTGATATTTTTATATTTTAATTAATATGTTGATGAAATAAATTTAAAATGAACTTTTGAATATTAGATATATCACAATAGTTTTTAAAATAACAAAAGAATAAAAGTTCAAGACAGTCATTAGAATGATACATACCATGGAAACTCAATTTGATTTGTTACCTTATGACTTGAATAGATGTGGTAATAATAAAAAACTAAAACAATAGTAAATTGTTTCACATCAAACAAATGAGAAAGTTTATTTATACACAATACTATATAATAAAAGTTAAGGTTTATTTACCCATACTTAATCTACTTCTATTAACTATTTTTAAAATCATTAAAACTAAACATTATCAGATTTTCACCCTTACAAGTCGATTGGAAAATACATTATTTACCATTAGGACGAGACTTATGAAAAACATATCGAAAGTTGAGTAAAAAAGAAAATATAATGTATAACTACCAATCATCAAACGTCTAAAAATAAAAGTACTTGTAAATTATGATCTAAAGTTTATCATATCTCTTAAAATATTCAGACACCCGGTTCATCAAATTATTAAATTAGTAGTTTACCATTTATGAGTCAGATGACCGAACTTGATGGGAACATATTACTTAATATTAGCACAAAGAGATTTGATCAATAAAAACAAGTCTTTATACTTATAATTGCAAAAAGAAAATCTTTAAAATTAGAAATAAACTATCTCTAAAGGTATTAAAAAAGCCTAGAAAAAAGATAAATAAGAATGATTGGTGAATAACTACTTAAATCTTGTGGGAAAAAAATAATAAAAGTGGTGTAGGCGCACATAACACTTTATCTCTACTTATCTTCAACCAAATGCATCCCACTATCAATAATCATCATCCAAAAGTAACCATTTTTTATTTATAACTAGATTATTACCCCGTGTATTACACGGGTTGAATAAATAAAATACTAAATAACTAGTGATAAAAATTTATGAATTATAAAATTATGTTTGAAGATAAAATATGATTATAATTACATATGAATAAAAAGATATGATTTTTAAAACGAAAGGTTTTTATCAAAAAGGTTATAATTTGTTAAAAAAGAAGCAATTTAAAATATTATATTTCAACGAGTTTTACTGTTTTAGAAAACCTTATATTATATAAAAATTTTGTTTTTTATTTTTTCTATTTTAATAAAAAATATGATTTTTAATTTTCTTAATAAAGTTTATTTTTAAAAACATAGCTTGATTTTAAAAAACCTAGATGAGAGAGAAAAATATATCATTTAATAAAATTAATTTTTATTAAAAAAGAGAAATTAGTTTAAGTGTTTAAATTACTATAATACCCTTTTAAAGGGAAAATGAATTCATGATGTCCAAATGAATGACATGTGTTAAAAAAATTATTTAAGAGAATGACAAGTGGCAAAGAAAAACCTTCTTTTATTATATTCTATAGATAAACAAGATTTAATTTGGAAAATGATTCTTTTAAGTCACTTTTTAATAATCTTTCGTCAGCCTCGTATAATAGGTTGAACGGATCTTTTAACTGCTCTGAACGTTAAAAATTACTAATTTGGTACAGGTTAAATAGCAATTTGATTATAGTAAACTCGTGTTAATGTGATTACTATTAGCAAAAGTAGCAGCAAAATGATTTTATTTTTACCTTCTGTATTTGCTTTTACTGTCATTAAAGGGTGGAGATGGGAGCAGTGACGGTGCATCGTTCGAGCTATGCACAACAGGCATATATGTTACGTATCTATAGAATATAATAAAAGAAGGTTTTTTTTGTCACATGTCATTCTCTTACACCATATTTTTGACACTTGTTATTCATTTAAACACCTTAACTTCATTTTCCCTCCAAAAGGGTATTATAGTAATTTAAACAATAATTTCTCTCTCTTAATAAATATCAATTTTATTAATTGATACAATTCTTTCTCATCTAGATTTTTTAAAATCAAGTTATGTTTTTAAAAATAAACTCTATTAAGAAGTTTAAAAATTATATTTTTTTTATTAAAATAGAAATAATAAAAAACAAATTTATATAAAATATAAAATTTTCTAAATCGGTCCTCTTTTAAAAATAATATTTATAAAACCTTTTTGAAACATAATATTTTAAATCGATCCTTTTTTAAAAACATTATAAAAAGTATAAAATTTTCTAAAAGCAGTTTTATTAAAACAATCAGAATAATTCGAAAACTAAGTTTTAAATAAACAAGATTTTTATAACAATAATTTTTTTAAAATAATCTTAAAACAAATATTTAAAAATAAATTTATTTAGATAAGAGAGTTAAAAAAATAGTATAATTGTTTTATTTATTAAACTATTACGCATATTTAATTTTAATCATATCTTATATTAAAATATCACACTGTAATTCTTCATGTTTATTACTAACTATAATCTGTTTAATAAATTAGTTTTTAGCCTATCTATTTATTTATATATCTATATATCTATTTAAAAGAAAATTTAAAATAACACTTGACACAATTGTAAGTTTTATCATACTAACTTTCTCATTTTTTTTGTTATTATTAACAATATTGAATACTAATAATATTAATCATACTATTTTCATATTAATAATTATATAATTAATAAATTAAAACCTATTTTTTTATTAAAAAGATACTTTTTAAAAATAAAAGTTTTATAAAATACAGAATACAACAAAATTTTTTTAAAATAAATTCATTTTTCTTAAAATAAAATATTTAAAACCCACATTTTTTATTAAATAAAAGTTTAAGAAAACATATTATTGTTTATTTACGTAAAGTAGGTATTCATATACAATTACAATCATATGTTATCTTCAAACATAGTTTTATAATTTATAATTTTTTATTTGTAATTATTTAATATTTTATTTATTCAACCCGTGTAATACACGGGGTACTAACCTAGCCTATACTAATAAATGAAAATCCTAAGCGACACGTGTCACTCTCTCATGCATTCTCAATATTTTTTCCCGTCTCTCTCTCCTATTAATTATACAAATTGTCTTTAATTATTTTTATAATTTTTTTGTCTATTAAATAATTTCTATAATTATTTTTATGATGTATTTTATTATTTTAAAATAAGTATATGTTAAAAACTATATAATATTTCATAAGTATGTAATATGAAAATCTCAATTACTAAAAATATATCTTTGAATTTATACAACTCATGTTCGACACAGAATATATATCCTAGTGATGTTATATGTCAAGTATAGCTCTACTGAATGACTGATTAGACACAATCCAGTTTTATTGTCTGAAAAAACCATAGGTGGCGTATGGACTTATATGACGCATATAGGCTTTTAGAAAACAACTGATTTGACTTAGAATGCCAGGCATTAATGAGCAAGACCTATATGATGCGTATAAATCTATACGCCACGTATAGACATATACGTGACGTATAGGTGGGTTTCAAAATATGCAAAGGGATGTTTTTATATTAGAACCTTAAAGATATAAAATGATAATGTTATAGTATATTATATTATATATTAAAAAGCAACTTCTCTGCTACAGTGAAGTTTGCTTTTTAATATTTTGGCCACATATTTTTACAAAATGTATTTAAAACACAAATTATAATTAGGATTAACAACAAAGTTTTATATTTTCGCTTTTTGATCACAAAAGTTTATTTTTTGTGTTTTTGGGTTCAAACATTAATATCGGTATTCGATATTATCGAAACCGGTATCGGTATACGCTTTTGTAGTTTCCGATAAGCTGACCCGACAACGAAAAAAGTCACGGTAGCGTAAGACAAAGGAAAACAACCAAACTTCCGCACGCGTAACGTGGGTAAAGTTTGCTTTTTAATATTTTAGCCACATCTTTTTACAAATTGATATTAAAACCCAAATCCTAATTAGGATTATTCTTTTGGTTTTCTTTTATGATGAAGGCAAGTGAGGTGGTACAACAAAGTTTTATATTTTTGCTTTTTGACGACAAAAGTTTATTTTTTGTGTTTTTAGCGTCAAACATTAGTATCGGTATTCGGTATTTAATCAAACTGGTATCAGTATACGCTTTTGTAGTTTCCGATGAGCCAACCCGACAACGAAAAAAGTCACGGTCGCATAAGACAGAGAAAAACAACCAAACTCCCGCGCGCGTAGCGCGGGAGAAAACACTTGTTAGAGTTAATGTAATAACTTCTTAATAATTAACTCCCTTTGAAAACTTTTTATCGTTTGCCTTTTTCTAACAAACGAACACATGACACACCTCTACACTAATTTTATACAAACTTATCACACATGTACAACACAAGATTTAAATTCACAGTATAAAATACATCAATTCATCACCAGAATTTTTGTTACGAAGCTTTCACTTCTTAAATACTAAATATATATCTCTATACTAATAAATAAAAATAAATCCGGACACTTGTCACTATTTTAGACCATCTAATAATTGATTTTCCCGCTTCTCTCTCCTCTTAATTATGAATCCTATAATATCTATTCATTAATTAATAACTATCTATAATTAAAATTTTAAATATGTTAACTTTAAATTTTCAAATGTGCAATTCATGGGTTTATTCAATCCGTATAATACACAATATTTAACATATAACTTTTTATATTATTAATCATTTAACAGTAAATTTATTTAGTACGTGTATTACACGAGATTTTAACCTAGTAGAAATTATTTTGTAATTTAACACGTGAGATTTTGTCTATGTGTCACTGTCAGATTTCCCAAATTATTGTGTGGACAAAAATCTTTTGAAATCTCATATCCAAACCACCAAACAAATCGATGCCCTTAAGATTCCTATCCTCCCTTGTTGACTATTTAATTCCTTCTAATTTTGACTTTTGCTTCTAATAACATATATTAAATCGAATTTATTAAACCATGTATAAAAGGTTTAAATAAAAAAAAACATTAAATAAAAATAAAAATTATTAATTATAAAATTCCCTATACATTTAAAAACCAACGAAATGAACAATAAAGTATAGAAGATATAGATTTTTATGCGCATGGTATTACTTTTTATGCGAGTTTCTTTAGTTTAAACCTTCGTCCTCTGCAATTCGCATTTGGAGAGAGAGTGAGAGAGAGGGCGTGAGGGGGCGCAGCTCTCGGCGACCTTAGCCGCAACCCATCCGTTACCCGCTACACAAACGTGACGAAGGCGGTGGCCATTTGGCGGATCTCGGTTTGCATGGCGTCTCTCTAATTCTTGTTTTCGCGGGGTTGCTCCGGCAGATCCCTGTTTGCTGGGTCTTTTGTTCCGACCACCCCTACGTGTCATGATTCGGGTAGATCTGGGGATGGCCGTAGTAACGGCCAATGGCCAATGGCCGTCGGCCATCGCCATGGTGGAGGCAACATTGGAGATTCGCTTGGCTTCCTGTTTGCGGTTAAGGTATAGCTAACGATTGCTCCCTCGCAAAACACAACCTTTCTCCTCTACCTCTCTCCAATTTACTCTAACAAATACCCAACGCATGTACATCATTTACACATTCTCATGGTAAAAATAAATCCAACAAATTTAAAAGATCCAACCTTATGGACGAACATGGAGTGGGTCACTTTGGTAAATTCCTATCTCGGACTTTTGAGAACTATTCTACAAATCAAGCAATCTTCAATGTTTTGGGAGCGGGGTTTCAACTCGATTTTATCGAACCCGTGAACATGTTGAATACCATAACACTCATGCACCAAGCATCAGTGGATTGATTTGAGAATGAAGATCTCGACATTTCATAACATCTACGAAAACATGTTTGACAACCGGAATATGATATGGAATGATATCAACATTATTACGATGGCTCTAGAACAATAATGAGCCATAGTTGATACAACGTTTAACCATATTACGGTTTGGAACTCTCTTAAAGATCGACATAATTGAAGTTAGTAATTTTAATTATGTTTGATTACATTTATGTAATATTTATGTATTGTTTAAACTAAAAATGAATAGTTATTTGTCTACCAATTTAATTATGTTTTTTTTTTATGTAAAAATGATTGGATTAGAGTCGACCAGATAGATTTTATTTACATAAAACATATTTTTCTATTAAATATGAAAATTTTACATGAAAATCTTAATTATACATTATTAGATTGTATGCCTTCAAACGTGATGGGAAAATTTTTGAGTTACGTATACGTAACTCATAGTATTACGTGGTTAAGTATACGTAATTCTTTGTTTTTCATAATTTTCGCATAACGTGTGGTTTTTAAGGAAAAGATTTGGTCCACTATATACAAATATACAATTATACTTATACATACTAAATCAATCAAACTAATAAAAAAATTTAACACTAAGCATAAAAGGGAAATCCAAAACCGTTAAAAGACAATTTTTGAACTTGCTTTTACTCTTAGTCAATCATCTTCCACTCTCACAATTATCGTTCTTTGTTATATACTGACCAGCTCATCAACTATAGCTTTAGCCTCATAGTTAGCCACAATGTATTGTCATTCATGAAAATATTATGTTATGAAACATGGTTGTTTTTTAAGTCATTAAAACTTAAAACCTAACATTGTCACCATCTCTTATTGCAATATAAATCGGATGGCTCACTGGATAGTTGGGTTGTACAAATTGTTTGCTGCTCGTTTGCGTTTGCACGATGCTAGTTAGAAAAATTAGCGCTCGATAAATGCTTGTTCGATTTTCCGCTCGGTTGTGAACGAGCTGATCAGTTCAGTTCGGTTTGAAAATAAGCCAAGCACAAGAAAAAGGTCCGCTCGGTTCGGCTTGGCTCGTGAACAGCCCTAAAATACACGTTCTTAAAACAATTTCTATTCTATGTTCGAAAATTACTCATAAGAACCACGACTTGTTTTCCAATTAAGACGTTGACTTGAGTCATATATGTCGTTTGATGGGTTCAATTGGATCAATTCAAAAATACAAGTCAGAATAAATGATTCTTATAAAAATTATTAACTTAGAATGTACTGAAATGGGTCAAGTGTGGCGCCCCACCTAACTGTCACCATCATCGTCACCGCTTTAGCTGCCACAACTACCATAATCATTATACGTGACGTATGGATATATACGCGACGTATAGGTGTTGGTCGACCACACTTTAGCTATATGTGCCAGGCCTATACACGGTGTATGGTGGCTTGCTTTTTTACAACCATAGCGTTTGATTTAAATTATTTAACGCGACGTAAGATTCCTTTCGATAATATATAAACGCATTCGCTCTTCCTCAAATTTCATTCGTTTTCTACGCAACTAACGTTTGCTACTTTCGGTTTCACGAAAATCTCAAATGTAATCATTTGTGGTGGATAGTAATCATACATTAAATCTTCTCAAAACTACTGCAAGAAATTTGTGTTACGAGGTTCAATATTTTCTCCTAAACACATAATTTAGTTGGTAAATAAATTTATTTAATTCTTACATCACCTACGTATATACATACATATATACATATAAATGCATTGAATACTCAAGAATGATTTCAACTGACTCGGGTTCCATCGATGCCAGTAGGGTACGGTCAACTTGCATAATTTTTAAGATTTTTTTATCATAACTCATAACCGAATAGTATTATGAAACCCAAGTGAGTTAAAAATATTATTACGTACCCACAACATTTATGTGTAGGTAAGTATGTATATAAATGAACTAAGAACTAAATAATATAGTTTACCGTGTAAATTATTCTAGAGAAATAGTTGAACCACATAGGAGGACGAGCGTCCCGAGATTTTATTTAGATTATGTGGAAATCCACATCAGATGTCGATGTAGCGGATTGGTGTTATCTCGAGACTTTCCTATGAGCTAGAGACTGCTACCCCTCTATTCACTAAGGATATTACTGAGATAGATGAGAGCCAATTGAGAGATTGGTAGCATTAGATTGTCGGCGGTCCGTTAACTTTTTAACTATTTGTATTCTTGAAGTTTCATAACCTCTTTTTTCTGGTTAGATAATTTAATACAGGACACAAAATAATGGTCTTACTTTATAAATAAAGAAATATTATTAATTTAATGTATATAAAATGACAAGTTTTGGTTGTGACATATCTTTGCGATAGTAGATTGTACCTGTCTTATAGCATGTGTTACAACTCTTTCTTGCATGATTTGTTTGCTAACGCTCTGAATCTTCATCTCCGCAATGCGCAAGAGTAGCCACGTGCTTCGTTTGATTACACCCACTTATTCAAATCAAATTCTCATATTCTTATCCTAAATTTAAAAATAGGTTATTAGATTTTAATAATTTTAACTTACATTGGTCAGAATTAATTTTAACTTAGTAAATATTTACAAATACTTTTAACTTTGAGCTTATTTTTTTTTCAACGATTTCTTACTAACTAAATGTTAACCTCAGTTAGATTTTTTAATGAAATGATGTCAACTTTAAACCATTTTTCAACTCCGCCACCTTCTAGCCTCTATCAGGTCCATTTTTGGGTGTCTAGCATCCATCGTCACCTAAATTCTACCTCCAACGAGTCAAGTGGTTCAAATCAGAAGGTAGAAATTAACGGATTTCAAGGTGCAAAAATTTTAGATGAAAGGACTTGATGGTTGATTTCAACTTTCTAATTAGTGTTTTGGCTATACAAGTAAACCACGTCATCAAAAAACTAACAGTGTTAAATCTCAGTTAGTAAGGTATCGTTGAAAGAAAATAAGCTTAAAGTTGGGAGTGTTTGTAAATATTTATTGAGTTGCGATTAATCTCGGGCCAATATATGAAAGTTGGGATTATTAAAATTAATTAACACTTTAAAAATTAATAAAACTTCCAGATTGGAAAAGAAAGTGCAGTGACACATTGATTTATTTGTCATCATGTGTTTGAGATATATTTTCATGTACATTTCGATATAAATTCGAGCACATTTAGGTTTTGATGTAAATTAGATTCAGATACGCATCAGGTAAAAAGTAAGGTTTCATGCTTTTTCTTTATATATACTCTGCTTTGCTTCACTGGAGTTTATATAAATAAAGCAATGATACGAAGAATAGAGAGCCCTCTGTGTAGATGGATTGTGATGGTAAATGTTTCGACAAACATGAACGTTTTGATGTAAACTTTGTTTACAAATGAGTTGAGTCGTATATAAAATGTTTCTATGCTCATTTTTATGTAATGTTTGAGTTGGTTTAGGTTCCGACGTAAATTTTGTTTAGAAATGCGTCGGGTCATAACATGTTTTCATTCAACGATGAAAACCAACTCGCTATACATTTCGGCGTAAATTTAGTTTAGAAACGAGGCGAGACGATTGTAATCTATATTTTAATATGCCGAATCGATTATAATATATATTTTATCACGTCGCGTTTGATGCCGCTGCAACTTGCGGTAGGAAAAAAACTAGTTAATTTAAATGAGCAAAGGGTAGAAAATGATATTTTGTCCAATTAATTTCATAACTCCCACTATTATTTCTCAACTTCTCTCATAAATCTCTTAAAAAGGACGTTGCTTGTTTTCGACCTCTAATCTTTCTAGTGTGAGATGATATTTCAGTGGAAGAAACTAGAAGTCTTAGATTCGTTCAAAATGTATGTTGATTTTTTTTAAATGTGCATGTATATCATGTGACTATTGTTATGAAAAATAAAAAATATTTAAATTTACTGTTTAGTTTAAATTTGTGTTAGAAGTTTTATGGACGTAGATAGTCGACTTGGACATATGTAAAATATCAGTTTTACCTACATGTAAAAATAATCAATTCTAAGACATTTATTCTTTATACATATGTATATGTAAATAAACAGACCATTTGAAGATTTATTTTTAAATTTGCACATGACCCTACTACTCGTATCGGACCTTTGTCACTAATAAGTGAGTTGGTCACCCATCTCGCACCATGGAAATTCTAAGTTATAGTTCAATTGCGTATAATAGTTTACCTATATGTAATTACTCCATTGCATCTAATAGTTCACTCGTATGTACGTACTTAGCTACATCTAATTGTTCACTCGTATGTGTTTACTTAGTCGTATCCGATAGTTCACCCGAATGTGCTTACTTAGCTGCACTTGATGGTTCACCCGAATGTGTTTACTTAGTCGCATATGATAGCGCATCCCTATATGATTCCTTAGCCCTATTTGAAATGGTCACTCGTATCTAAAATTGTCACATGTATCTTAAGTCGTCACCCGTATCTAACTTGTATACCCGAACCTATTAAGACTTGGAATAATTTTCACAATCATCAACTTTAACCAACAGTTGACCTCTTTGATCATATGTTCACTTTCAACAAATGATGGATTCATACTTACTCAACAAATGTGATAAATCATGGTAGTTACATATATGTAATATATGGTATGCAACATGTGGTATTGTAAATGATATGATGAAAGTATGATTGAAATGACAAATGAATCTAATAAAATGTATAAATTATGCCATAAGTAACATAGCATGATAAAATGCTAAAGTATGATTATTCTTAAGTTAAAAAGTTAAAACAATGATAAAGCAAAATAAGAGTAATGGTTAAGGAGCATAAAAGGATCCAAAATGCTAAAATTCACATGTAAAAGCTAAAGGTTTTAAGTCTTGCAAGCCGAATAGAAGTTTGTATTTGTTTCATTTTCGCCCGCTTAAGAAAACATGCCTTGTGCGATCTTACCTGTTAAAAAAGCTTTGACTTGTGCAAGCTCACCCATTAAAAGATTTATGCCTCGTGCATTTTTAACTACTAAATGTTATGATATCACAATAATTTTCACAAGATTAGTGTTATAACCTTAAGAACTTTAAAGAGAATTGAAAGAGCAAGAAGAAGAGAAATGTATAACTTATGAAAGTGTATACAAGAGGTGCATCTTCTCCTCTATATTGAGGTGGTATTTATACTACAAAGATCAATCATTTTGGTAGACAAGGTAAACTATTTTGGTAGATAAGTAGCATAGTAAACTTATCTACAAGTTTGACAAAGAGTTCATCCACTTGCTATGGTAATAATTCATAATACTCCCCCTTGGATGAAACTTTTCAAACTTCAAGAGTTTAAGTACTGCCTCGTTAAAAACCTTGCTAAAGAAAAACCCAGTGGGAAAAAAACCTTAGCTAAGGAAAAAGAGTGCAGCTTATAACTCCCCCTCAAATTGTCTTCTGTAGATCATCACATTGCTTGTACATGTCGCATGCCAATATCATAAACATGTTTTCTAAAAGTTGTTTTAGGAAGTGCCTTTGTGAAAAGATCAGCTGAATTGTTACTAGATTGAACGTATCTCATTTCGACTTGTTTATCTTTAATAAGATCTTGAGTGTATGAAAAGAATCTTGGTGGTATATGTTTTGTTCTGTCACTTTTGATATACCCTTCTTTCATCTGTGAGACACAAGCTGCATTATCTTCATAGATTGGTGTTGCATTTTCATCTTTCTCCAATCCACAAGAAGTTGATATAAGTTGTGTCATAGATCTTAACCATACACATTCTCTTGAAGCTTCATGTAGTGCAATGACTTCAGCATAATTTGAGGATGTCGCAACGAGTGTTTGTTTCTGAGAACGCCATGAAATCGCAGTTCCTCCATTCTTAAATACGTATCCAGTTTGAGATTTTGCTTTATGGGGATCAGATAAATAACCTGCATCTGCATAACCAACCAACCCTTCTTTTGAATTATTAGGATAAAACAATCCTAAATCAATAGTACCTCGAAGGTATCGAAAAATATGTTTAATCCCATTCCAGTGCCTTTTAGTAGGGGCTGAACTAAATCTCGCTAACAAATTAACTGCAAAAGAAATGTCAGGTCTCGTACAGTTAGTAAGATACATAAGAGCTCCAATTGCACTGAGATATGGTATCTCTGGACCAAGAACCTCTTCATTATCTTCGCAAGGACGAAATGGATCATTATCAACATTGAGTGATCTAACAACCATCGGTGTGCTTAAAGGATTTGCCTTGTCCATATTGAAACGTTTTAAAAGTTTCTCAGTATAAGTTGACTGATGTATAAGTATTCCATTATGCATATGCTCAATCTGCAAACCAAGACAATATTTGGTTTTTCCAAGGTCTTTCATTTCAAATTCTTTCTTTAAAAGAGCAATTGTTTCATTAATTTCCTTTTGCGTCCCAATTATATTTAGATCATCAACATACACAGCTATGATCACATATCCTGATGTTGTTTTCTTAATGAAGACGCATGGACAAATAAGGTTATTTGTGTATCCTTTACTTGTCAAATAATCACTCAAACGATTGTACCACATCCTTCCAGATTGTTTGAGTCCATACAAGGATCTTTGTAATTTGATGGAATACATTTCCTTAGGCTTTGAGCTTAATGCTTCAGGGAATTTAAAACCTTCAGGAATTTTCATATAGATGTCACTATCTAGTGATCCATACAAGTAAGCTGTGACAACATCCATAAGACGCATCTCTAAATTTCTAGAGACTGCTAAACTGATTAAGTATCTAAAGGTTATTGCATCCATAACAGGGGAGTATGTTTCCTCATAATCAATCCCTGGCCTTTGTGAAAAACCTTGAGCTACAAGTCTAGCTTTATACCTTGTAACTTCATTTTTCTCATTTCGTTTTCGTACAAAAACCCATTTATACCCTACAGGCTTTACAGCCATCGGAGTAATAACAATAGGTCCAAAGACCTTTCGTTTGTTTAGTGAATCTAATTCAGCTTGCATAGCTCCTTTCCATTTATCCCAATCATGTCTATTTTGACAGTCACTAACTGATTTTGGTTCAGGATCATCATCTCCACTCATGATGTCACTTGCTATGGAATAAGAAAATATTTCATCAATACTTTCCATTTCATCTCGATTCCATAAGATATGTGTGCGACCATAGTTAATTGATATTTCTTTGTTATTTTCATCCAAATCCTCCTCATGAGGGGTTTTGGTATTCAGCGTTGCATCAAGATCATTCATTTTATGATCAACTTCCTTTTCATGAGTTTTTCTTTTTCGAGGATTTTTATCCTTGGAACCGACTGGCCTTCCTCGTTTCAAACGTTTTTGAGATTCATGAGTCGTTGTGTTATCTATTCGCTTATTTGGAATCTCAACTCGAGCTGGAGCATTAGCAGCTGGTATATGAGATTTAGTAACTCTATTTGTGTCAGTAAATGCATCAGGTAATTGATTTGCAATTTCTTGCAGATGTATTATCTTTTGGACCTCTGTCTCACGTTGTTTAGTTACTGGATCAAGATACAATAATGAAGGAACATACCATGAGACATCATTTTCTTGTTTTTTCTTTTCTCCCCCTAATGCCGGGAAGACTGACTCGTTAAAGTGACAATCAGCAAAACGTGCTGTAAATACATCACCCGTTAAAGGTTCAAGATATCTTATGATGGAAGCAGATTCATATCCAACATATATTCCCAACCTTCTTTGAGGACCCATTTTTGTGCGTTGTGATGGTGCAATAGGGACATACACAGCACACCCAAAAATTCTAAGGTGGGAAATGTTTGGCTCATTGCCAGAAACAAGCTGTAACGGAGAGTATTTAAGATTTGCACTTGGTCTCATACGAATTAGTGATTCAGCATGAAGAATTGCATGACCCCAAATAGACACAGGGAGTTTTGTCCTCATTATTAATGGTCTAGCTATTAGCTGTAGACGTTTGATTAATGACTCAGCTAAGCCATTTTGTGTGTGTACATGAGCAACAGGGTGTTCAACAATAATTCCTACAGACATGCAATAATCATTAAAAGCATGTGATGTGAATTCACCAGCATTATCAAGTCTCACCCTTTTAATAGTATAATCAGGAAAATGTGCTCGTAATTTGATAATTTGTGCAAGAAATTTCGCAAATGCTACATTACGAGTTGATAACAAAGAGACATGAGACCATCTGCTTGACGCGTCTATCAAAACCATAAAATATCTAAATGGTCCACATGGTGGATGAATTGGCCCACATATATCTCCTTGAATTCTTTCAAGAAACAAAGATGATTCCTTTTCAATTTTCACAGGCGAAGGCCTTGTAATTAATTTTCCAAGAGAACAAGATGTACATAAAGGAATTTTATTCGATTGTGGGATCTTTTGATATTTCAATGGATGCCCATGAGTGTTTTCAATTATTCTTTTCATCATTGTAGATCCTGGATGGCCTAATCTGTCATGCCATAAGTTAAGTGTTTCAGGATCACAAAATTTTTCTTTAACTGTCATATATGCCTGAGGCACATTAATGTGTGTATAATGTAAACCAGACTGAAGCATTGGCAGTTTTTCTAATATCTGATCTTTGCTTATGATATGCAAATATTTTTCATTATCAACAGTCCTTGACTGAGTATCATATCCGTTATGATATATGTTTTTGAAACTCAACAGATTTCTTGTTGATTTTGGGGAAAATAAATCATTTTCTATTATAAGCTTTGTACCATTTGGTAATGCTAAATTAGCTTTTCCCACTCCTTCTATCAGGTCTGTAGGGCCTGATATTGTATTAACGATTCCTTTTGTTGGTTTAAGTTCATAAAAATATTTCTTAGATCTAAGTATAGTGTGCGTGGCTCCACTATCTGCTATACATATATCTGCTTCATTTGTTTGATCCTGCGCTCCGGTGATTTTCATTTTAATCTTGAAAGTATAAAAAAAATAATAAGTGAATAACGACAATATTGTTATATTTTAACAAGAACTTTATTTAATCGAAAGAAAACATTACATGAAGAAAAATACATAATTGAAGATAGAAAAACACTTAATTGTTGCATATAACTATTATGGTTAAGCAACATGTGTTTCAGAGTTCTATGTCAAAGTCTGCAGTGTTCAACTCAACATTGAGATCATTAAAATTATCAACATGGTTCACTTCCTTCTCTTTTCTTTTAATAGAGGCTTGGTATAGTTCACACAAATGTGGAGCTGTGCGACAAGCCTTCGACCAGTGGTTTGTGCTACCACATCTAAAACAGGAAGTGCCATTATTTTCGGACCTACCAGCTTCATTCCCTTTGTACTGGTTGGAATTGTTATTTTGTGGGGCGTGGTAATTGACTGTTCTTTGATTTCTACCACGGCCACGACCACGTCCACGGTTATAAAAGTTACCTCGGTAATTATTATTACCCTTAAAAGAATGGTTGCGATTATTAGGGTAACTTTTATCAAAAGAACCACGACCACGACCTCGTCCCCACTTTCTTCCAGAGTTTTTAGTAGCAACATTTATCTCTGGAATTGCTAACGATCCCGTGGGGCGAGCTTGATGATTTTTCATCAAAAGCTCATTATTTTTTTCTGCTACGAGGAGAAATGAATTTAAATAAGAATATATTTTAAACTTTTGCAACCTATATTGTTGTTGCAAGTTTATATTTGATGCATGAAATGTGGAGAAAGTTTTCTCCAACATATCTTCCTCGGTTACATTTTGCCCGCAGAATCTGAGGGTCGAGCATATTCTGAACAAAGCAGAGGTGTACTCGTTTACCTTTTTAAAATCTTGGAACCTAAGATTGTTCCATTCATCTCTAGCAGTGGGAAGTAGAACTTCCCTTTGGTGATCAAATCTGCTTTGTAAATCTTTCCATAAAATATACGGATCTTCACAATTTGAGTATTCAAACTGTAACATCTCATCAATATGCTTATGTAAAAAGACATCAGCTTTCGCTTTGTCTTGTTCGGAGCAAGCATTCCCCTCTTGTATAGTTTCTAAGACACCCATGGATTTAAGATGTCTTTTTACATGGGCCGTCCACGGCATATAGTTTTCACCATTGATATTAAGAGCCGGGAATTCTATTTTGGCAATGTTCGACATTTTGTTTCTAAACAAGAATTAAAAAAATAGTAAGATAATTATTAGAATCCATATATATCAATAAACATTGCGATACAATAAAGCGGTAGAGCTATAAACAAATACAAAAATAAGAAAAGTTTAAATTCTTCGGGTGGTAGTTCAGCAATGGGGATAAGAATTAAAATAAGCATTATGGTTGCCAGTACTAAAACCGGGTGTATCATCTTTGAAATATTGTCTTGGATAAACTTGAGAAAAGAGATGATCTGTTTATTGTAAACGAAAATAGATTGATAGTGGTCAATTTATAGTTTAAAATTATAACCGTTTGTAACGGTTATGTGATTGTTTACAACGGCTATATAACCGTTTATAACGGCTATATAACTCTCGTGTGTGTATATATCGACAATAAATTTTTTTTTTAAATAAAATATATAAGTGTAAGATTATGTTACAAAAACGGAAATATTAGTTGTATAAATAAGAACGACAATTTAGGATAAGAATAAGACGTTAGTACGAATAAATGTTAGTAAACATAAAAAAAAATGTTAGTTGTATAAAGTTAGTTGACATAAAAGGAAATGTTAGTTGTATAAATAAAGATTAAGTAAAAGTTAGATGCATAAGTAAATGTTAGTTGCATAAGTAAAAGTTAGTTGACATAAAATAAAATGTTAGTTGCATAATCAAAAGTTAGATGCATAAATAAAAGTTATTTTGTTAGTAGTCCCATGGTTATCAAGTCCATAATAAGATCTCCTTTATGCTTACTTCATTTATATTAGTTATCTTCTCAATATAAGATATTGTATATTATTACTTAATGAAGCCCTTACCTTGATTATTGGATGACTTTGAGCTTTATTGATCTTCTTGTTTAGAGTTTAAGAGCTCTCGTGCTGATAACGTGTTATGATATCACAATAATTTTCACAAGATTAGTGTTATAACCTTAAGAACTTTAAAGAGAATTGAAAGAGCAAGAAGAAGAGAAATGTATAACTTATGAAAGTGTATACAAGAGGTGCATCTTCTCCTCTACATTGAGGTGGTATTTATACTACAAAGATCAATCATTTTGGTAGACAAGGTAAACTATTTTGGTAGATAAGTAGCATAGTAAACTTATCTACAAGTTTGACAAAGAGTTCATCCACTTGCTATGGTAATAATTCATAATACTAAAAAAGTTTTAGCTAGATTTGAGAAAAGTAAAAGCCTTTTTTTATTGAGTAAATTACACTTTTCGTCCTTTAAGTTTATAAAAAATTTCAGGTTTCAACCTTAAACTAAGTAAATTACAGTAAATGTCCTTTAAGTTTTAAAATGCTTTAACGTTTCGTCCTATACTCTAATGGGCATTAATTTTGTAACTCAGGTCATATGCCTTGCACATGAGGGCAATTGAGTCATTTTAACTCTTTCTTTCTCTTTACTCTCTCTATCTCACTCTCACTTTCTCTTTCTACAAGAAACAACACCGCCATTCTTTCGACATCATTAGCAACCCCCACCACTCCTCTACCATCGCCTGTCCACACTCACCACCTCACCCTCAACTCTCTCTTTCTCTACTCTCTCACCCTCTCTTTCTCTCTCTCTCTCTCTCTACAGAAAGAATTCCACCACCACTCAAACTAACGTCAATTGATTTTAGGCTTATCCGACGACCACTACCACCATCTAAAATGCCAACCACTGTCATTGCCATCTAAATTGCCAATTATCATCACCCTCGAATGTTTAATTTCCATTTTCTAATTGGATGTACTTGATCGATTGGAGGCTCAAGTGTAGCTTATGAGCTATGGAGGCAATCATCACACAAAAAGAAGTAAGTTTTCTTTTACTGGCAAATTTAACCACAAACCCATCACCACAAAATCATCAATGTGATTGAACTCAATCGGTGGTGTTTGAGACAGTTATAATAGGCGGTGGTGTGGTGGTTTCAGGTGATGGAGCGGCGGTGGCGAGTAGTGGTGGCAGAGAAGTGGCGGTGGTGGTTGGTGATGGCAAAGTTGCGACAATTAGTGAGAGAGAGAGAGAGAGAGAGTATAGAGAGACGGGTCGGCCACCACCACCACTCATCGCCGATAATTGCTTTCAACCTCTTTTTTGTTAACTTCTTGCTAGAATTGTATTTGGTGGTGATTGGTCAGAACTCTAAACAGCAACGGTTGCAGGGTGGTGATGTTGTGGTGGTGGTGGGTAAATGTCCTTGTGTAAAGATGGTGGCCTAAGATATCATCATCGACGGATGATGGTGATGGTGGCCTGAGATGTGATGATGAACATGGGGTAAGGTTGGTATGTGGTTAGGGTTTTTAGTGTACTCATTAAAATGTAAATTAAATACATAATATTAATTAAAAGATAATTTAAATGAGAAAAACATACGTACGTTAGAAGAAATGACGAAATGTGCAAGCTTTTTTAAACGTGCAAAATGTTTACTGTAATTTCTTTAATTTAAAAACAAAACCTGGAAATTGCTATAAACGTAAAGGACGAAGAGTGTAATTTACTCTTTTTTATAAATTTCAAACTAAGAGGCTGTTTGTCAACTTTTGAATTGGTAAGTGCTAAATCATTAAGAGTTCTGAACCATTAAATGCTGAACTATTAAGAGGTTTGAATAATTAAGAGCTAGTATATTGCTTAACTATTTAGAGACAAATGTCTGATCAATTTAGATAAAAGTTTTTAACCATTCATACTCAGTATAATGCTTAACTATTTAGAGGCAAAAATGCTTAATCATTCAAAAATCTATTCACGAAACAAGCACTCTGAACCATCAAGTGCTGAACCATTTAAACATATAAATGATTAAGATGCAAACAAACTGCCTCTAATTTGAGTGAAACATCCCATATATTTTATATGCAATTCACACACATCGGCTCACTTTCTATTTTAGAGGCTAAAACAACCACCCCACCACCGCATGTCACTCGACTGCTATGCCCCAATAAAACTTAATAGGTTTTTTTTTTCTTATAATTAGTTTGTTTTTTTATTTTTAAAATATAATTTTTTAAATTTTTATACAATCAAATAAGATGTGCTTTTTTAAATATTACTAATTACTAACTTCTTTTTTCATATTGGGTTGTACAATATTCATTGTTATTGTATATTATTTTTTTGGGTTATTGAATTTTAATAATCCAATGTTTTATTTATTGGCCAAGATTAATCCCAACTCAGTAAGTGTTTGCAGACATTCTCAACTTTGAATTTATTTTCCTCCAACGATCCCTTACTAACTAAGAGTTAACCGCCATTAGTTTTTTTGATAAAATGAAGCCAACATTGAGCCATTTTTCAACTACGCCGCCACCCAGCCCCCATCAAGTCTGTTTTTTAGTGTTTAGCCTCCAACGTCATATGAAATTTAACTCAAATGAGTTAAGTGGTTCAGATCAAAAGGTGGAGTTTGATCAGTTTTAGCGTGCGTAAGTTTTAGAGTGACGCATCAAATGGATGATTTCAACTTTTTGCTTAGTGTTTTGGCCATATAAACAGTTTATGTCATCGAGAAACTAACGATAACTCTCAGTTAGTTAGAGATCGTTAAAATAAGATAAGCTTAAAGTTGAGAGTGTCTGTAAACATTTTTTGAGTTGGGTTAATCCATGCCAATAAATGAAAGTTGGGATTATTAAAATCCAATAACCCTATTTTTTTGGGGCGGGTTTGTTTTTTTGGGACAGTTCATTTTTTGGGGCGGTTTTCTTGGTAGTTTTACTTTTTTTTGTTAAAATGTGGCAAAAAGTTTAAGTAACTTAAAAAAAAGCTATTCTAAAATTATTAAAATTAATTACTTTTTTTTCCACGTCTTAACGCTAACATCCCGATCTAAAGATTTAAGTATTCGATTTTATGGTTTTCGACAATGCGCGGCGATGATGAACACGCTAACGTCACATAGTACGAAGAAAAACGGACAAAACTCCCGCCATGTAGCGCGGGGAAAAACTAGTTTTATCTATATTCTATTACAAAATTTATTTTAAAAAAATCATGTTAAATATAATATATATTTTTCCTTTAATTTTTTTATGTTTGTTAACACTCGTTTTTACAATAATTATATGTTACGTCTTGTTTATTTTTATTTAAGTTTATAACATAAATTGTATTCCCAACCAAACGGTTACTAAACATGTTTGAGTTGTTGGGACTATCTAAACTAGTGTCCCATTTATCTATTATTATTATATAGTCGTATGCAACTGAATAAAATTAATTTCTAAAAAGTAATATTAGTAAATGAATAATATGTGACTTTTTTTTTCATGTTTAAGATATTTATTATAATCAACTCAAGTGAATAAACTAAAAATACAGTCCAGTTAGCTTTAAGTCATTAAACATTATTAATTTATCTAGTATAATATAACATGTTATGGTATGATATTATATGATACGATATAATTATTATTATAACATTACACGATATGATATGGTTTAATATGATATGATATGTTATAAGATTAGACGATAAAATACAATACGATATGCTATAATGTGAATTCATTAAAACTAATATTACATCTATTTATATACGATACAATATAATTGTTATTATAACGTTACACGATATGATATGGTTTAATCTGATATGACATGTTATAAGATTATACGATAAGATACAACACAATATGCTATAATGTGAATTCATTACAACTAATTTTATATTCATTTATTCCTAATTACGTGTCTCAAAAGAACAAGTGTAATGATAAAGTGCCCTACTTTTATACCGAAAATTAATGGTTCAAATTCTACGACTATCAGTTAATGAAGCTAATTAGAATCATAATTCGTCTTCCAGTCCAATGCCATAGAAAAGACGGTTTGGGCTTGATCTCTAAAGTCTGGTTTAAAATTGACTCAAAATTGTTTTTTCACAGTAATATGTTTTTTTTATTGTGTTACTGAAAGAGTCAGTCCCAAAACGTTAAACTCGGTATAAACGATTAACATCTCGTCTTATAAAGTATCACTCAGGTACCAGACGTAATTCCAAATGCTGTTTAAAAAGAAAAAACCGTATTAAAAAACTAATGAAGAAATGAAGAAAGTAAAAATAAAAAGGTATTATAGAAATAAAATTATAATATAACGAAAAAGATTTATTCGGAGGATCCACGTCTATCGGTTACAAACTTCAAGACCACACACCACATGGATCCTACCTGTCCTCCATCTTTTTATATATACCACCTATACATACACTCCACTATCTCTATCCCCCTCCTGCAACACATGTACGCCATTAACATTCATTCATATCAGACAACAGGATAATATTCACACACCATCACCACAATTTCAACAGAATTAACAGGTAACAATTCTTCATTTCATTCCATTTCATCAAATCAATCGGCTGATTGATCATATAATCTGTTTAAGCGGCTTTTCAGTCAGTGGTGTTAATTTTTGTCTCGACGGTGTAAATTTTCGATCCGGTAGTGAAAACATTTTAATAAATATAGAGTTCGCCCCCCTAACATAGTTTGCTTTCGCCCCCGCCCCCTAAGCCGTGGTTCAAGCTCCGCCACTGACCTGTTAATGAACTTGTAGCAACCAAAATGATGTCACAATCGCAATCGCAATCGGTTGATTCATCATCCGATGGCTCTGGTGTCGGTGCCGATGAGATCATGCTGTTTGGCGTGAGAGTGAAGGTTGATCCGATGAGGAAAAGTGTGAGTATGAACAATTTGTCACAGTACGAACAGCCTGCGAAGCGTGAATCGTCTAATAGCAATCTCGATGCATCCGCCACCGTCGCTGCGGACTCCGGTTACGCCTCCGCCGACGACGCCGTTCGCGGCCAATCCAACGGTGGTAGAGAGCGGAAACGAGGTTAGATCTTGCGTTATCTTATCATCTTCTTTGTTGATGTTCATTTCTATCAATGCTGTTAGATGAATCTGTTTGAAATAACATATTTCTCCAATTTGATTGATTTTATGAATTAGGGTTTGTCAGTTGTGAAATGTGTTTGGTTGAATCAATTAATCGATAGTTATATATATCGTTACGTGACTGTAATCTACAGGAATCCCGTGGACTGAGGATGAACACAAGCTGTTTCTTCTAGGGTTACAGAAGGTAGGCAAAGGAGATTGGAGAGGAATTTCTAGAAACTTCGTGAAGACTCGTACACCGACACAAGTTGCGAGTCATGCTCAGAAGTACTTCCTCCGCCGCAGCAACCTCAATCGCCGCAGGCGTAGATCTAGCCTATTTGATATCACTACTGATTCGGTAAGTATTTGAGAGCTAGAGGTTGTTTGAGCGTATTAATAGTTATTAAAAGGCTACCTATTAATGGTTCATGACCTCCTCTAATGCTGAATGGTTAAGATGTAACCTTTTAACCATTCATGATTAGAGTTACCTTTTAACGATTTAGTATTAGGGTTACCTTTTAACTATTAAAAGATTTATAAACCATTAAAATCTAGCTTTTTAATGAACATTAATAGTCTACCAAACAACCACTAAGTCTGCAGTCGATATTAGTGTAGATTAAAAAAGTAGTTTTAAAGGGTTGTGAGTTAGCTGTTGTAAATGAAAAGAAAATCTAAACCTATAGTTAGAAACACACTATTAACCCCTGTTTTAGGCTCCTAGAGATCAAATTATCCTATATGGGCTAATATTATGAGCAAATCAGATTGATTTCTATAAATTGTTTGCAAATGATTAGGTTGCTGATATGCCAACAGAAGAACAACAGGTTAATGAAGACAACAAGGGTCAAGCTGTTTTGCAACCATTAATGGCATCTTCACAGCAGATATCTCCAATAAATGAAGTATCTGAACTACCTCTTCATTCAATCCCAATCTTTCCAACAAATAATCAATCAACAAAGATGGATCTAAACTTAAATCGAAATTACGAAACAGAGCCATTGCCAATATCTCTGAATCTTTCTCTGTCATACGACCCGGATCGATCTTCTTCTTCATATCAAGTGATTTCAGGGTTCAACAAAGGAGATAGCATGATCAGTGTTAATTGAATATTTAGAAAAGTAGGAGCAATAAGCATAGGGAAAGTCAATAAGGTAATTAGGTATTGACTTATAAGTTAATCATGTGTTAATTATCTATGTAAACCTTTACTATGTTGTTGTATGTCTGCCCTCATGTTCTGTGATATATGTTTTTTAACTAGAGAAGAAGGGGAAGTAAGTGTACTATTTTGGAGGTGGGGTTGGATATGAGTGGGATTCATGTAATGGATGGTTTATATGGCATGTGGTCAATTGTTGTAGCCTATGACATACATATAGTAGCAATAATATGGTTTTTATTCAATCATGTTTTTGGGTTTTACTGTATGTTTTTATAAATCGTGTAATAAGACGGTTGTGTTTAAGTTTATATGTTGAACATATTTGTTTTGAATGTATAAAATTTTAACGGGTCAACTCTGATTAAATTTAAAATGAATGACGAAATATATATAACTTTTAAGTTCAATTCATCATCCCATCTAAGACTTTATTACAACTTAACTGTTTTATAACCGTCAACTTGTTTAAAGCTCATGTTATTTATTTAGAATTTTATTACAACATGTTTATTTTCATAAACAAACTATACGAGTTGCGTTAGTGGTACATGATTCTATATTTTTTTGGATTACTGTTGATATTCTGACACGAATAATTATACAAGTTGCGTTTGAATAATCAATTCTAAATTGTCAACCCCGCAACTCGTAGGTAAGACTCAAGTATCACCCTAGGTGTGTGCCACCCTTAATAATCCCTCACAACAATGACTATAACAAATTAAACATCAAATATTACAAAAAAGAAACAAGAAAAAAAAAACATGAGATATTTTATTTTTAACAAACGTGGTCTCTTATATATAGGGTGCATGTGGGGTTGGTGTTGAATGATGATTGTGTGGTGGTATGAAAACATGGTGGGGTAAGATAAGCGGATAAGGTTATCTACTTATCCATTGAGGACACCATTATGGGGATGGTTGGTCATATCCCACCCATGCTATCTTACTTTTCTAAGCTTTAAGGCTAAGGTTAGGTCCAAACCTCACTGTCTTGATAAGACTAGGGATAAAACTTTAGAGTCATGCTCAAGTGATTTATGATAGGGTTTTACTGAGATTACAAGCGAGTTGTGAAAGTTATGACCTGCTAGAAGGCGTGTAAAAAAATATTCGAATCCAAAATCAAACTCGAATTTTTGAAATTCCGAATTCGAATATTCGAAAATTTTGATATTTGATTTTGGGATTCAAATTCAGATGGTGTTCTGATTAAGTTTTAATATTTCAGATATCTAAGTTATTCGAAATACTTTTAAAAACCACTAAAAATAAATATTAATTAGAAATTTCATATTTTTTAAGTTATTTCGTATATTTTTTAAAAAAGTTCGAATATCCGAAAGATGTTTTTAAAGATATAATTAAATTTTTATGAAAATTATTAAAAAAAATACATATATTTATAGAATTCAGATACCTGATATCTAAATCCGAATTTAAAATTTTATTATTTGAAACTCAAATAAAAAAAATATTATATGTTTTATATTCGAATATTTGAAAATTCGAATAACTGATTTGACACCCTACCTACAAGTTTGTTGGAAAAACCTACATCAAGAATCATATCAAAGTGAGAAAGTCATACATGCTCTACTAGAATAAAAATTTAAGTATTTTATTATTTTATAGAAACTTAATCATATATCATCCTATTAGACTAGATGCAGAAGCACATGCTAAAAAGCATATCCGCTAATCATCCTTTTCACTCTATTTTTCAAGTGATAATGCCCTCCCATCTTCTTCCTTAATAGTTCAAGTAGTGGAGAATAATCCATTTGTAGTCCACTTCTAAGCATACATGAAACTTTATAGCAAAAGCAATGAGAACACAAAATGTGTCATGTTATTGTATGCGGCTGCTATCTTGGTGTTGGTAGGTGCAATCAGGCCCTTATAAACTTATTATCTCTAATAGATAGAAATTGAACCTTACACTTCATAATGTTGGAATTCTTTTGTAAAAAAATAAACTAGTAAAGTTTGTTTGTTGTTTTAACTTTAAATTCAAGTTGAGAGTTTCAACTAATGAGATGTTTTGGCTCATGATTTATGTTAAATGAGTGTTTCAATTCATGGTTTATAGAGTTAAATGGGTGTTTCAACTAATTGTTTATAGAGAATAAAGTGTTTCAAAATTTTAAGTATAAATACCAAAGTAAGCTTTGGTCGAAAGATACATCAAAAACGACAAACTCACTCTTGAGTTTTCTCTTTCTTTCTCGCTAAAAATTTCTAAAAGGTTCTCTAACATCATGCTTTTGAGAGTTTTCAGTGTAGAGAGATGATGAACCGATAATTTTAGAAGAGAGGGATGATGAAATGATAGAGAAGGATTGTGAGGTGGATGAGAGAAGCTAGGCGAAAGTTTCTCTACGAACATAAGGGGATGGAAGAGAAATGAGAGAGGAGAGAGTGTATGGTTTTTATGTTGTGACTGGTAAGGTAGAGAAAGTGAGGGACAAATGTCACATCATCTATGTTTTTAAACATCCTATATTAATGCTCTAACAAATTCTTTAATCATTTTTTTCTTGTTTTTTTATACAATTTAGGTTTTTGAGTTCATACCGATACTACGTAGTGTTTCAGTTGTTATACATCGAGAGACATATTAGTTCTCTTAGAAAAGACTTAAAATATGTTTAAGGGCCTGTGTTGAACACGTGTTGAGCATCAATCCTTAGTCATAACCATTAACAACTTGTTTGTTCATTTTTATATGCAAGGGCAAAGGTGAAGATACTTAATGGGTTGAACACTCAACTCGAAAAGATTTCTTAAAGCGTTCATCGAAGACACCGGTTTGAATCAAGTTTATTGCATTGTATTATATACTTTCCATTCGGTTTCATATTGTACTAGAATGTATCCCACGAACAATAAGAGTATCATTAATATTATGTTATTATTATTTTTAGTAAAAAAATGACCCAACTTCCTACACACAACACTTGTCAAATATGAAGACAAAATACATTTTAGGTGCTTGTCAAATCCTGTTCCTTATATACTAAGTTAGTTCATGTGCCTAAAAACCTGCTCCTTTTACACATCTTCAAATTCATACTGGGTTCTCTATGATTCTTGATTTCTTGCCTAAAAACCCGACAATGTCACGTAGAACATTCTAGATGTTCATCGAGGAAATAAGGTGTGATTTTCACATTGCTTAGAAAGAGAGGTGCTCGAATGGTTCCTAATAAATTCTCTTTTTCACTGATGATTTTCTCGTGTTTCTTTTCCACAAATTTACCACGAATTTTCAACTAGACTGGTCTAACGCTTTTTGCACCTAAATCGACCACTCTCTCGTGGATACAAGCTCCTTTACCACAAATCTTTTGATTTTGAGAAAGGAAAAATTCTTAAAATGTCTTTTTAATTAATTTTTTTCCAAAATACCCTTTTAACTTACCCATTTTACAAAATTTTCTCTAAACATGGACGACCGACCTTAAAATACTGGTGCCCAAGCCCGCACTTAGGAAGGGAATTCGACCCAAAACAAAGGCGTATGAACCCTAAACATGGGTTTTCGAACCTAAAGCACGAACGTCTGAACTTAAAAAAACCGGCCTCGACCTTACAAATACGACATCTGACCTAGCAAACATGGACGCACTCTCTCATGACAAACGCGAGCAGAGATCTTAAAGATACATACAAAAGGTCTTGAAATACGGATGAAATCCCTTAGAATGCGGGTGGAAGCCTGTAAAATACAGATTGAAGCCCTTAGAATATGAGCGAATGCCTTTAAAATACGGACATGATCTAAAGGGATATTAATGGAATTGAGTTGTCAAAGTAACATTTTGAGAAAAAAAAATTAACGGTCAAACTGGCGTTTTGGATTTTTTCCTTCCAAAAATCCTACATAATGATATGGGAGTCATGACGAATCACTCAAGAGATTTCGTATTTGACAAAGAAACCAGACTGATCAACACATAAATCCAGTCCAAAAGACTTAACAACTGCTGAACATAAAAAATGCATATATATAATGAACAAAAGAGAGAACAATCAAACTATTAGAGTTGATCATATTGGAATAATTAACAAATTTTGATCATTGCAGCCCTTTAATAACTATATGTATGTATTGTTGTAAATCAAAATAATGTGTTATGTGTATGAAATAATGAGTAAACCTATGTCCAGATTATTATTCATCCATGTCAATTATCCACTGCATATTCACATGCAGAATGATCACAATTTTATCCAGATTATATCAAGTGCAGAAGTCCCACAATTAGAACCAATATCTTGATTTTCAAAGATCCTATAAAACCGAAACTCAAACGGATTAAAACACCAAATTTACTTCATTGTGGACACTTCAGTCGATTTCTAATAGTTTATGAAAACCATTGTAAATATTCCACTTGAAGTGATGTTACAAAAGTTACTCAGTAAAAGTATTAGATTGTATATGTTTATGATTAACATCATGATCATAATGGTTTATTTTTTCAAATTTGAACTTGTTACATCTGTAGGACATAATTAAGTTTAACATACTTAGTTTAGTTATTATATTATGATATTATTATGTGTAACAATCATTAAACATAAGTATGTAGATATGGGTCGGTTTGGGTAAGTTCTAAGTCCCGCCAAATATAACTGTCAATGGCAGTTATAGCAGTTGTAAATAACTGTCATATAGGAAAGTAATATGTTGTTACTCTGGATTTAAATACAATTGCTTCGAAAACTATTAAATATGGCTTAACTGTAAACCAACTTACTATTGCTTTTCAAAAGGGTCTTGTAAAAGGCTCATATACCTTAATAGAACAAACCATTATTCTAACCCTTCAAAAGTTGAACCGAACTGAATTCTAGTAATAAGATGGTTCACCCATAAGCCCGGGGAAGTCCAAGAGCATGTCGTGATCACCATCTAGCATGGCCTCCACAAACGACCCATCACAAGCTTCGTCCATTGTTTCTTTAACACCATTCATCGACATAGTGTTGTTACCTTTAACTAACTCGATCCCTCCAACTACTTCAGAGTCAGGTTTTTCATCATTAACATTTTCATCTTGCGCATTCTCGATTAGAAACTCGCGCCAATTGAATGCTTGTTGTGGAGTTGTTTCATTCAAGGTTGAGCAAGTGCTTGAAGAAGATGATGATGATGATGCTATTGAAAGATGGAATGGAAAAGAGATTTCTTGGTTGGTTGATGAGTCTTTGACATGTGTGATAGCTTGGAGTTGAGTTAGAAGATCAAGTGAATCGGTTTTGATGACTTCTGGTGGTTCGAGTTTGACAATGTTGTTGTTGAAAGTACCAGGAAATAATGTTTCTATAGGGACTTGTTGGATTTCTTGATTCGACATGAAGAATGTGTTCTTGTTGTCCCTACCGAGCGAACCCATCCTAGTTTGGGTTCGTGTGAGTCCACTTATGTTGCCATAGTCGGCGAGCATTTGAGAGAACGGCCTATGAGTGACCGGATCAATTCCCATTGAAGATAACTTCTTTTTTAGTTTAGTGTTCCAGTAATTCTTCACATCATTTTCTGTCCTTCCTGGAAGTTGTTGGGATATAATAGACCACCTAAAAAAGAAACATATAACATAAGTAAAATATCATGCTTGTATATCGAGCCTGAAAAGTCTCCCAAGAGACCCAGGTTCAAACCTTTCCTAGGTAGACACCTTGGATCATCATCGTCAAAAAAAAATGCACATTTACTTTTGTAATATTTAGGGGTTTCAAATGTCCCTATAGATGGCCATTTTCTATGATTGTTTACTTAATTCATCATGCATAGTATATGTTCTAACATCTAGATCTAATATCAAAATAACCATCTTTCTAATAGAAGTAAGAACAAAATGTTGAAGAATAAAGGATAAACCTGCTTCCTATAGCGGAATGAAGCTTGATGATCATCTCCTCTTCTTGTGGTGTAAAGTTTTCATGCCTAATGTTATCGTTCCTCGTGACATTTGTTTTCCTTAACCTACAACTCTTCCCACATCTTCTTAATCCTTTTATTATACAAAAAAACACAAACATTATATCCTAAGAACTGGTTTTTGCAAAGATACATAATTTGGTTTGTAGTATAAGTAGAAACAAATAACCTGGTTTTCTTGGAGCCCCGACTTGCCAACTAGTTGTTGGTTGTTTGTTTACATAGGCGAGCATATGTGCATCTTCCTCTTCGGTCCATGATCCTTTTCTCATATTGATCTTGTCACAACATGGAGGCCTTACCATGATCACGTTTGTATGTTAGATCAAGTGTTGCCCGAAAAGAAAAGAAGATTGCATTATAGGTTATGCGTCCTAATATTAGAAATGCTCAAAGACGATGAACTTAAAAGAACGGTTAAACAGGTTGATGAAAAGGCAAGAAAAGCATGCTCTAATTAACTAAAATTTCATGATAAAATGACATCTACTTCAAAAAATAATAATGGATTCAATAACTAATTTTGATCAAAGAGTCTTGAAATAGGTTTATATTTGGTGGATTGTTCGGTTAAACAATAGATTAACCTAATTACAAACCTACATTATTGGTTCTAGTTGGAATTAAAAAGGTGGAAGTGAGTTTTGAAAGTGATTTGTTTAGTTACAAATGAGATCACAAGTTTGATAAACACATGATTCAACTAATTAATGGAAAAATCAAAAGCTCATTTTGTGCACCATTTTTGCATGACATAGGTTTCAAGAAATTGTTAGATGTTAAAATGCAATGTTATTTGGATTTTAAAGTTTAATTAATTATTAGTGTGTATAATTATGTTTAGTTCTACCTCATAACTTAAAGTTAACTGCAGTTGGCCTTCCACTATAATGACATGGGGTGACAGTGAGCGTGGGATATTTAAAATTTTAGGTTTAACCCTGACTCAATAGAGTTTTCTTATAATGGTGGGTTTACTTGTGATAATGTTTCTGGGTGAGTCAAACATGGGGCGTCAAAACCAAAATGTAAGGTTAACATTCCGTCTCGGTAAGGCTCACTCGGGCATTGGTAGTAGTTCCAAACGTCATTGAAAAATACTAAGGCTGCGTTTGGTTGGAAGGAATGGAATGAAATGGAATGGAATTGAGAAACTAGTATAATTTTCAAGTAAAATTATGTTTGAGTAGGTAATGAAATGTAAAACCTAAGGGAATGTTTCACCTCAAATTCCCTTGGTTGTGGGATTTCAAATTCCCTCTCTATGTGGAAGGATTTTGAAATCCCACAACCAAGGGAATTTAAGGTGAAATATTCCCTTGGGTTTACTTTTAATTGCTCACTCAAACACAATTTTACTTGAAAATTATACTAGTTTTTCAATTCCATTCCATTCCATTGCATTCCTTCCAACCAAACGCAGCCTAAATGATAATTGACAGATTACTGCTTCTTCTTTTTGAGCTTGATTTAATTAGGTTTGGTATTCGACAAAAGTAGAAATTCCAATAATTCAAGCCTAAACTTTAAAAAGTTATGATTATTAAAGATTTTCTAACATTAACAATATCAAATTAAACATTCATAAGAAACTTAATTAAAAAAAAAAAACAAAATAAAAGAAACATAGCAGTTCACGTGTTAGGTTACGACACAAACATAACAGAACCCAAACAAAATAAAAGAAACATATCATTTCTAGAAAATGGATAACCTAATCATTGGTTATTTGGTCGGTTTATTTAGTTCCAGGTTGGTTAATCATATTTTCTTCTAGCAACAGAAAAGTATAATATTATGGCTAGTGAACCATAATCCTTTTGATTTACTCATATCTTCCAACTCTAATTAAAGAGTAAGTATATATGACATGCGTCAGCGTAATATTTATCTTCATAAAAATTTTCTTGTTTCTCTCATTTATTAAATAATTATAATAATTACTAAAAATATTATTTAAAACTTTTTTTAGATTAAATTTTTTTTTAATAAATAAAAAAATATATCTTTTTATAAATGTTATTTTTAAAGAAAAAAGTTTTTATAAAATAAATTTTTTTCTAAAACATCAATTTTTTCAAAATATGAAATATTTTAAAATCGGATTTTTAAGAAGTAATTTATTTATAAACTAAAGATAATTAAAATTGGGAGTTTTAATAAATAAATTTTTATATGATGCTTTTTTTAAAATGTTTATTTTGAAACAAAATATTTGATATTTTTTAGAAAAAATAAAAAAGTTTAAAAAATTAATATCATTATTTTATTACTTATAGTTCTTACTCATTCGTAATTTCAATCATATTATATCTTAAAAATATCATTATAATTAATAAAATTTTATTATATTTAATAATTTATTTATTCAATCCGTTTACTACACAAGTTTATTAAAACAAGTAATTTAATTTATAATAGTTTTTTAAACCAATTGTACAACCAACAATCTTGACTTTATGCTAATTTTTGTTCCTATATGGGCATTGATAATATTTAATAATAATGTAAACTATGTGATAGATTAAGGGTTGCATTGAAATTAAACATAAACTTAGATAATAGTAGTATGGTTATAGGGTTATTGGATTTTAATAAATATAATTTTTTTTTATTGGTCGGGTTTAATTATAATTCAGAAAATATTTACAGTCACTTTTAACATTGAGTTTATTTTTTTCTGATGATCCCTTACTAACTTAGAGTTAACCACCGTTAGTATTTTTGATGGAATGGGGCAAACTTTGACTGATTATTTAACTCCGCTGCCATCCAACTTCTATAAGGTCCGTTTTTCGATTTCTAGCCTCCATCTTTATCTGGAATCTACCTCTAACAAGTCAAAAGTTTCAGATTGACGGACCTGATATTTGATTTCAACTTTCTGCTTAATGTTTTGGTCATATAAGTAGTTCACGTTATCAAAAAACTAACAGTGTTAACTCTTAGTTACTAAATAATAATTGGAGGAAAATATATTTTAAGTTGGGAGTGTCTGTAAATATTTTTTTAGTTGTGACTAATATCGACCAATAAATAAAAGTTAGAATTATTAAAATCCTATAACTTATTATTTTATCATGTGACAAATAAAGTATGTAACCATTATCAGAAGGGGTGTGTTGGTTTAATGCACCATTTCACTTTGTATTTAAGGGTCTTCAAATGTAATCAAACCACGGTCTGTGTGTTCCGTTTATAAGACAATCCGGTTGTTTATATACCTTTGTTTTTAATTCAAGTCATCACTTACAAAGAAATCTATCGCTCCTTCATATCTAACAATTGGTATCACAACAAGGGTTAGAAACGATCCATAAGCAATCAATAAGCTATAAATGAAAGGAAGAATCATACATGATTTTGACCGTGTGTGCTAATCCTACTTGAAATTTGGTTCGAGGCAGTGGCGGAGTTAGAAAAAGTATATAGAGGGGGCCGAAAGTCTCGAGACCTAAATCAAAGAAGGTCGGACTCAATATGTATAAAATTTTCCGACGAAATTCACATGTATGTCCATCCTTGAGTGAAAAAAAAGTGTGTTGCGTGGGTGTTCATCGACGATTAAGTTATCGAAACAATGCATGGAGAAATTGTGATTATTCTCCAAGTTGAAGTTAGAATCAAACTTGCATGCATTGTTAAATTCTCATTAGTGATTGAAGCTTTAAAAATTCATCTACTTATGAGTATATAGCACTGACTTCGTTAATATGTAGATATCGATGAGCTCAATTGAAGCGACATCTACCTTATACTAATGATTTTTGATGATTTGGAACCATAAGAAAACATTAAAACCATGGAATGTTGAAATCATGATAATAGGTAAATAATCTTGATTAGAATTTACTTGAACAAGATATATCTATTCTATAAGTTCGTATTTCTGTATTCTTGATTCCTAAGATAAATAAAGTTTTGTTGAACTATGCCTCATGAACTCAATTGCTAGAAATTTGGCTATGAACTCAATTGCTAGAAATTTGGCTATGAACTCATATGGGCACATCCACAAGTGACAATGTGCAATTCTATACATACCGTGACTTGTATGTTTGATTCTGAAATCTGCTCACAAGTTGATAACACATGAAATTTACACATAAGATCGTCACAAACTAATATGCTCATTACACATGCATGACACGTTGAAGAATCTAACCGAATAAACGAAAAACATATAGTTTTCTATCTAGACATCAAAGAAAAACAACCACCAGAAAAGAGATAAAACATGCCACTAAAGATGCAGCCTTCAATGAGTTTCCAGATGAATGAACTCTAGTAACATTTGAATACTTTTCTGCAGAGCAGCGGTACCCACAGCGACTTGGGGCTGCAATTCTATACACGCCGCTGCTTGTTAACAAGTACATGTCTTTGTTGTTATCTTCGCTTAAAGACAGCACGTAGCCCAGGTCAGGAACACTGTGAGCCCCCGGTTTGAACCCGCATTCCATTGGTGAGTCGTGCGCACACCCAAAAGGGACGCTGAAACTAGTGAAGTTTTCGCTGTTTCCAGTGGTGTTGATAGCTGCCCATATGTCATAACTGTATAAGTCTGTGTATATATACCTGCACATGTGTAAAACTTCAGAGAAAATGGACAAAAAAGTGTTAACGAGTCAACACAACCCACATTGACCTGCGAATTCCTAACTACTTTTTTTAGTTCTAGCCTCCTTGGATATGTTTTTATGCCCAAAGCCCCAAACAACCCAGAAAACAAACGAAAGAAGCCGAAATTGAGCCATGTAAGTAAGTATACCAACCAGCCATTCAAGCATAGATCAGTAGTGGCACGGTAGACATAACCACCCACCACTGAGGCGGGCCCTTGGCTTGCATCAACGTTATCGTGTTTGTATCCTGCCACAGGAAATATGGTAGTTATGGAGGTTGGTTGAGTGTACCCTCCCGGAGCGTATGATGGATGAGTGGGATAGGGACCCTCATAAGCGCGCCATCCATAGTTTCCGCCTTTCTTGATTAGATTAATCTCTTCATACTGATCCTATAAATGAAACATTATGTTCTAAGCTAATGCAGATATAGAGAAAGTCTTTGTTAACTACATTTTTGTGGACCAATTGTATTTTATTAGTGCATATGCTTCCTATCTTCTACTATTTTGTAACTTTCTACTTAGTAGAGCTGGAAATTTGGATTTTGTTTTATATAATATGATTGTAACAGCTTAAGAAGAGCTTAAAACGAAATGCTTAAACGTATCGAAAGTCCCCTTAAGTGTATTTTGAATGCATACAACCCACAATATCATATTCTTTTTTTCAAAAAGTTGATTATTGTTGTAACAATGTTTTCATGTGATCCAACTTAATAAACAAGTTATGTATCAAAAAAATGAAAGAAAAAGGTGGATGAAAAGTGTTATGGGTCAAAGCTCGCCGGGCCCCACTAGACCCAAAAAGAAAGTTACCCGCTTCAACCTGCATCTGTTTTGACCCATTATCCAACTTGCCCACTTTCCTACCGCTAAACATTTTTTAGAAAAAGTATACCTTCCCGACATCTCCACATATGAAGCGAGAAGGCATTTCTGAGTCAAAACTGCAGCGCCAAGGATTACTAAAACCCAAGGCCCAAATCTCGGGTTCAAGTTCTTTATCAGTGGTGTATGGATTGTCTTTCGGTATAGAATAGTTTCCCCATAGGCCAAGCCTCCTTATTTCCTCTGCACCTAAGTTCATGCTCAAAATGTACAAGATGTCAAAGATCAGTGTCAAAGATTTAGAGTCTTACTCAAGTATACAAGATGTAAAGTGTTTTAGAAGATCAAAATGTTCATGAAAACATGTTTGGTGAAAATGATGAAGATTCTTACTTGGTATGATGTCTACATCAAGCCTTAATATCTTTCCAAGCAACGATTTCTTGTTTTGTGCAAAATTGTATGGGTCAGCAACGTGTGAAGCATCGCCAATCATGAAATACAAGTAGCCATCATCGGGGCCAAAAAGAATCTGGCCCCCATGATAAGCTTCAAGTGGGAGTCCCATTGTGAATATCCTCCTCACCTCAACCGGATTAGCATGGCCCCTCTGTTACATATGATCAAAAACACATGTTCATCATTTCTAGTATCAAACGATTCAAAACTAACATAAACAGAAGCTTTTGAAAGTTGGTTACTTTCAATCAAAAAGTTTGAAACTTTGATGCTAATTTGAGAAAATTTTTAGGCCTGTTATAAAATCAACTAAAATTAGTAAATTACCCATGAAAGTTTTGAAGAGACAGTGGTGCCATTGGCAGTGAACTCTGCGATTACAACATGAAACTGGCAAGGATAAGAATCTTGAAGAGATTCAAATTTGGAAGGATCACAGCCAACATCAGTGTTACAAGAACATCTGCCTTCACATCCAGGCTGCTGAAACTTATCACAGTTAAAAACAGCAAACAATCTGCCATTTTCGCTGAAGTTTGGATGAAGAGCTATGCTCATAAGTCCCATTTCGGTTGCGAATTTAACTTGATCACTCAAATCAAGAAAAGGGTCTGCTTCATCTATCATTAACCTTTGTGAAGAGCCAACCTCAGGAACCATGGCTAACCATATCTTACCTTGTTGGTTACACAGAAAAACGCGGTTTGACCCATCTGGGTGTGGAACCATATAGAGGTAGGAACTGTTTCCAAGTTTTTCCAGACATAGACCCTTCGGCGGTTGAGGGGTCTTTGAGTCATTGGTCGCATTACGAGGAGGAGACGATGATGATGATGAATGATGAAGAAGAAGCAAGAGAATGAAGATGCAAAGGATCTCAAATGTTCTAATCATGACATATGAACAATGATATGTTCCAGCAGTCTTTGAGTTAAGTTTTGATTATCAGACAATAACACACAGCCTTATTTAAAGTTCAATCCAAATTTGGATTTATAATTAGAAAGTTATGGGATCGAGTCACATATATGTGTATCTACAAGATGCAGCAAAAACATGTGTTAAAATATTACCTAGAAACCAGAGTTGTACATGTGGCAAAAGGGTCATGCACTACTGTAATTGGGCTAATTAACCTGCTAAAGCTTTTCCCTATAATATATTTTTGTTTATTTTAAAAACTGTTAATGTATTTGTTATCATTACAACAAAAAATATACTGAATAACGGTAATCTTATTTACTAAAATAAAATTGAAGATTAATAAATCTAAATAAACTTCGCATCACTTTGAACCTTTTCAACATGTTTGACCATGTTAGCTCATAGATATTAAGAAATAACCCATATCAAATAATTTTCATGAAATGGGTTGAAATTGTTACCTTTACAAAGGAGCCTTGGAAAAGTTGAAACTTGGATTATAATGGATGGCATTCTTGATACGAAACAAATATAAGTAGGTTTTGGTGTTATCTAATATAACCTGTTATTTAAAAAGATCAACCCGAGCACGACCTTTTTATTAAACGGCCTGTTAACCTTTTTAAACATTTATGTTTAAAGGATTTTTAAAAAAGTTCATATAAAGATTTTGAGGGGGATTGTTTAAATTATTTAACATATAAAGTTTGATATTTTAATTTTTAATTTATCATATGACTATTCATTCGTAGAAGTGAAATTAGTTTTTTACCTTGGAATTTCACTGACACTTCATTTCTATCAACTTTATTCGTTACTCTCAAATACTCATTCTCACTCCTTAATTCTTCAGTCCTTTCTAGCTTGTGTCTCTAACTTTGTATTAAATATACAAACCCAAATTTGCTAATTGGAATGAGAGATGAGAAACGAAACACTTAAAAAAGACATCAATTATAGAACTTTAAAAAATAAGTACATTTGAGTTGGAATCATTGGTTGTTTAAATTGTTAATAAGCTTAATAAGCGATCAAATATTACTCATCTTATCAAATGAATATTAAATGGGTCAACCCGAAATACAACATGATTTTAAGTGTTTCCAATTTAGGGCAGATGTTTTTAACACGCATATAAATATTGGTTGTATGATTCACCTATTCAACCTGCCAACATGATATCCTTCAACTCGTCAACCGTATATGATTGACACCTTAAATCATATTAAATACTTGGATAACCTCCACCTTATTAGGAGTTTAGGACCCATCCGAGGGAGTGTTTGGATGTATATTTTGTAAATAATCACTGTATCTTGATTCTTGATGAATCATAATCAGATCATCAAACTATTAATTGATTGAAGCTAGGGACCAATTGTCTTGTGCCACACTTTAATTGTTTATTCAATTTCCATTGTTATCCACACTAATTAATTAACATAATAAACTAAACAAATTTCATAATCAAATCTACACAAAAATTCATCATAAGATTAAATGCACATCCAAACACCCCCAAATTTGACTCCCTTGATGCACCAAATCACCCTATTCTCGATATATTCATCAATCTCAAGCCAACAATTCACAAACACAAAGCTTAAGATGTGCAAAAGCAGCAATCTCTAGCACAATTTCACCTAAATTCCAGTGCGTACAATCGATTGAGACAGACAAACTCTAGGTCTGGATTTCCGCACAATTATGATATAGTGCATGGTGATTTCCCGACACGATCACGTTTTTGCAATTTTATTTTTCACCGCGATTTCAGATAGATTAAGGTAGAACGACCTCAATCAATGTATTGAAAAAAAAAATTGAAATGCATAGTCGTGAATTAGCTGATTAGTTAGTTCATAAAACTACTTTATAATGTCCGCACTACTAAACTAGTTTTTTCTCCAGAGGGTTGCATCGGGAATTTCACTATGATCAAAAATATCAAAATCATGACAACAAAACATGTTAAGAAATCAAGAAGATTGGTTGCAAACCCGGGTCATAACAACACCTACATCTACAAAAACCCAAAAAGTTGAAGTAAAAAGCACACAGATATGGGCTAGGCCGAGCCTAAAACTCGGGCCAGCGGCAGTGGCATGATCTTGAATATCAAAACGCAAATAAAAAACACCTTGCAATGACCGTCACTACGTCGTAAAACCCTAAAGCGTACTCAGTGGTAAAAGTGAGCGCCACTCCGCCGTAAAACCTGAGGTGTACTTCGTCATAAAAGTTGTAATCCGTGGGTAAGTGACTGTCACTCTACTGTAAAACTCGAATGCATACTCCGTTGTAAAAGCGAGCGTCAAAAAGCCAAAATATAAACGCAGATATATGTAACAATAAACGTAATGTTAATAAATGAAAAACCTAGAACTAATATATTTTTTTAAAACAAAAAAACAAAAGGAGTAAGAAAATTTATGGCCAAATTGAAAAAAAAAACATGAAACTATATTGTTTCTCTCTTTGTGTTTTAAGTATATATGAAGTATAATGTTGATATTTAAAAGCACAAATATGCTTGTTTAAAGTCTTGGGTCGTATCTTGAAAGACATATTTGCTTCTTATTCTTCTTTCAATTCTGATGTCATTATTTGGAGGTAAAGTTATTATTTTGAGTTAAGTTCATTTTTGCTTCCTAAGGTTTGACAAAAATAGCCATTTTCCTCCAAAAGATTGAAAACATCAATTTACCTCCAAATGTTTCATAATTTGTTTCAATTTTAGTCTAAAAGTTTAATCATTGTTTCAACTTGAATCCAAAATAATAAAACTTTTGGACTAAAACTAAAACAACTTATGAAACTTTTGGAGGTAAATTGATGTTTTTAATATTTTGGATGAAAATGATTATTTTTATCAAAACTTAGGGAGTAAATCTGAAATTAACTCTATTATTTTTGATAGAGGTAATTAGACAACTTCTTTGGGTTATTCTAAACACAAGTAGATAAGAAATTGTGAATGTTTTTTTAAGTTCATCGTACATCTAGAGTATATGCAAACCGCTAAAATTAACAAAAAAAAAAAGCATGAAGTTAACAGTAGGAAGTAACCCCATCTAAAATGGGAAAAAAAAAACTAAGAATTTTGCTAAATGGATTTTAGATTTTGTAGAACGAAATGTTGGTGATATTAGTGATAATGACACTATTATTGATGTGCTGAAGATCTTCTAATATCTACTTCATTCGATCTTATCTCTACTTTAATTGAGTTTGTATGTCCTTCCGTTCTTGATAATTTCAAAAATCCAGAATTCTTTTATAAAAAAACAACACTTGCATCAAATAATGAAACAATTCAAGAAATCAAGTTATCAATTGCTCTCAATGTTTCATGGAGAAGATTAGTACCTAAGTTCGGACAGTATTTGCTAAATGGAAAATTTGAATGATACATTACAAGAAAGTACATACTCGCATGATTTTCTTAAAGATCTTAATAATTTTAGGTTTGCTGAATCATAGTTTAGTACTAAAGGTAGGTATTCTGGTTATGTTACTAAGAAATATTACCCCAACAAATGGTTTATGTAATGGAGTTAGACTACATGTCATATCACTTTGTAATAAAGTCATAAAAGCAAAGATTATATTTGGATCGCATATTAGAACACATACTTTTATTCTAAGAATTAATTTAATACGATCAGACAAAAGAATTCTTTTCATATTTCAAATAACATAGTTCCTATTGTTTGTATGTTTTGTAAGGACAATAATTAAATGCCAAGGACAATCAGCCTCTAGGATAGATTTGTTTTTTAAAAAATCATTTTAACGCATGATCAATTGTATGTGACGCTATGAAGAATTAAAGGTAGAGATGAAAAAGAAGTACTAATTACATATATATTAATTTTGTATGTCAGTTACTACAGTAACCTTATTATTAATTTTCTAATTTTGTTCGTTTTAGATATATATGTATTAATCAAATGTATGCACATAAGTCGTTGTCAGTCTAGTGGTCCATAAGCTTTAATTGCTGCTGCCATCTCAGGTTCGACCCCTTGGTTAAATCATTTTCTTTTTTTTTATCAGATTGATGCTTTTGGAGGGTTTCTTAGCTCAAGTCACACACATGTATTATTATTTTTATTTTGTTTATACTCCAGACTAATATAATTCGTTTTATTAACTATTAAATTCACAACATAATTTTTTTATTTTACTGACTTTTTTTCCTTACATCCACATTATATATGCGTTTCTATTCGGGCTTTTTGACAATCGCTTTTTTAATCAAGTAAAAGTTCGGGTTTTACGATTGAGTAATAATCACTTTTAAACAAAGCACATTTTCAGGTTTTACAACGGAGTGACGCTCACTTTCACGACTAGGTACGCACTATGCTTTAAGGTTTATGGTGCGTTGATGGTTGTGGCGATGTCTTTTTTATTTGTGTTTTGATATTTAGGATTGTGTTACCGCCAATAGACTGGGTTTGCAATCGTGTTTCTTGAAGCCTTAGGATTTACGTTGGAATTACCGTCGTTGCGACATCTTTTGGTGTATGTGCTTTAATATTTGGAATCGTGGCGGAGTTCCCGCCGCAACGCGTGGGCAAAAACCTAGTTTAGATCAGGATGGTACAGTTACCAATGTTTTTAAAACCGGACCGGAGAGTGAACCGGACGTCTTACCGGTCCGCTGGTTCGACCGGTTCAACCGGTCGGATTAGATATAAGAACCGGATAAAATTATAATTATTTTTTATAAATATATGTAAAAATTACAAAAAAAAATAAAAATTTATATAAAAAAACCGGTTCAACCGGTCCGACCCCCGGTTCAACCGGTTCGACCACTGGTTCAACCGGCCGGTTCCCGGTCCGACCGCCGGTTCGACCGGTTCAACCGGTCCGACCGCCGGTTCGACGTTAAAACGGTTTTAAGCACCGAACCGGACCGGATTGGAGTCCGGTTCCCGGTCGGACCGGCCGGTCCGGTCCGGTTTTCAAAACCATGACAGTTACAAAAAAAAAACATTCAATGTTATATACAAATAAATATATAAAGATTTATAAATTATGTACACGCTTCTTCATTTCAAACTTTATTCATTGTTTAACCTGTGTATTATAATAGCACTAAATAAATATGTAAAGAGTTATAAAAGGAGATACATAATCAATTTATAAAGGTTCAACTAGATGTTAACAAATCCACTCTATGTACTCTCTCCAATCATCAATGGAAAATTTGCTCCTCTAGAATATCTATTAACCGGAAAAGATTGTTATTACACCAAGTCTCACTTTACAAAGGAAGTAATCATCTTGGTCTCATTCTTCAAATGAAATGATCACCTTCTACCTATCACTTAAAAAAAAATGGTCATTTTGGGCTCACTTAACAAAAGAAGCGATCACTTTATAATTAGGTGATCACCTTGGTCTTATTAATTTCTCAAGAAGTAGTGACTAGGGGTGTAAATGAGCAAACTGTCTTGTAAGCTACTCGAGATCGGCTCGAAAAAAAAATCGAATCGAACCGAGCTTAAACGAGCTAGAGCTCACATTACGCCTCATTTACTAAATGAGCTCGAGCTTTTATGATAGTTTTGAAATCTGTGTTTGATGAACAATTTTATAAAGATATGAATTATGTTTGTTTAGGTTCTAATTGAAATGTATCTCCGAGATGGAATTCGACTTGTAAATTTATTTGACAAACTATCACAATTTTGATATTTTGGTTTGATGGAAATGAAAGGAATCTTAATTTCCATTCTATCAGCAATGGCTTGTGATTTACTAACCGCTCAAGCTTTTATGATAGTTTTGAAATCTGTGTTTTTTCTTAGTGGTTAAGTTTTATTGATACGAAGAACAAGTCTCACTCTTTGGTCGATGAAGATGTACATTTTTCTAAATGATCACTTAGACCAGTCGCTCGTATACAAGATGAAACATGCCTCGAAGACGAAATATTACTTGAAGCGAAAATGCACAATGAAGAGGTGAATGATGGGCTATCTTTTGGCATATCCGATGAAAAACTCGCCTATGACGCAACGATTCGTTCGCAATAGTTCCAGCTAAGAAGACTAAAACGAAGAAGATGACTAATAAAATAAAAAGTAGATTTAATTTTAATTTTTCTCTCTAAGGTTTGATAAAAAAAACTATTTTCCTTCAAAAGAATTAAAACATCAATTTACCTTCAAAAATTTCATAAGTTATTATAATTTCAGTCCAAAAATTTCATTATTTTGGATTTCAAGTTGAAACAACTAATGAAGTTTGTATACTGAAATTAAAACAAAAACTATTTCAATCCAAATAAGTAAAACATCAATTTACCTTAAAAAAATTTATAATTTATTTTAATTTCAGTCCAAAAGTTTATTATTTTGGATTTTAAGTTGAAACAACTAATGAAACTTGTATAATGAAATTAAAACAACTTATGAAACTTTTGATGGTAAATTTATGTTTTTAATATTTTGAAAGAAAAAATAGTTATTTTTGGTAAACCTTCGGAGCAAAATTGAACGTAACCTAAAAATTAAAAATGCTTTACTTTTTATGATTGTTAATTTTAGGGAATGTATTTTTTTAACTATCAAAAATAAGTGACATGAATTTATGTTGCTTAATGTTATAGTTATTTATAAATAAATAATAAAAAAAACCAAAAATTTGTCCCACCTGGATGGAACCATTTCTTTACCCTATCAGGACCGGACCCTCTCGGCCTCTCCTATCCAGACAGGATCCTACCCCACCCGGTTATATATAGGTAGAGCTTCATACATACCCTATCCGGTTCTGGTTACTACTCGGTTTCTCAAGAGAACCCACCCTGTTACCGAAAAAATTATTGGTCCAGCCCTACTTGAACCGGTTAAAGAAAACCCGGTTTGTGACTTTGGGCATCTCTATCTGAGGATGCATGCATGTGGGTATGTTTACTATGCATATGGGCTGAAATTAGTGGACTTTGACTAATAATACGAATGAGGAATTCTAATTGTAAGAATGTATTTGCGATGATGCGGATGACCTTATGGTGAGTAGGGATGAATTAAAAAGTTAAAAGGATGATGATGATACACGAGCACATGTCATGCAGTTTCATTATGTATTGAATTAATAGGACCATAAATTTTGTCTAATGGTGTCAGTTTTTTACAACTCATACGTCAAAAAAGTCGGTCAAAGGTCGGGTCGAGTAAAAAAAAAAAAAAAAAGACATTGTCACTAAAGGTGTAAATTTATGACATGACACGAAAACACGACCTGAGTCTGCCATGAAATTTACAAGTTTGAGTTTAGTATAAATGGGTTCGGGTCAGTTTAGGGTCAAACCTGTCAAACCGTTTAGATTGGCGGGTCGTGTTCGAGTCAACCCAACGGGTTGGCGGCTTGACCCATTTAACCCATTTATTATTTATTTTATATATGTTTTATGTTATATATTAATTTTTTGGGTCTTTTATTTGAAAAGTTAAAACTAAAAATATAAATTAAAATAAGATTTGATATCTAAAATATAATTGTTTTATATTTATTTGTACTTTTTGTTGTAAAAATAGTAATTTTAAAGTATTAATATGTAAAATAAAATTGAAAATATTTGGGTCAAACGGGTCGTGTTCGTGTTGACCCACAAACATTATTCATATACTCATTAAGTCATTACCCATTTGATCATGTATATCCATCTTTACATGCATCATTAAATAAGAAACATATCTCAATACTCATGGTTGCAATTGGTAAACTAATGTTAACATCAATAAGCAATAGACCAAGAGACATCTAATAAGCTTCTTCGCAACATGTAGAACTAATTAATTATTGGGTCATAGAAAATGATAATTGACTAGGGATTTGGTTTTCAGTTCTAGTATTAGTATTTAGTATTTACATAACTAAGACAAGATATTTGTTTAAACTTTTTTGTAACTTTCAATTACTTTTTTAACTTACAGAAAAGCTTATACAATTTTTCTTTAAACCAATGTCCAATGAGAAAATAGCTTTTTTTTTTACAGAAAAATGGTGTAAATTGTAAAAAAAAGATTGTCATTCGAAATTTACATATCATATTTTCTTTTGGAACCAGAAAAAAAAAATAATGTCAGTTGACCTCGTTCTCTCAAATGTAATTCCGCCCCTACTATTGCATTATATGTTATTGGGGAAATTTCATATATACCCTTATAAACCTTGTTAATTGCATATTTACCCAAATCAAAATCAAAATTGCATATATCCCCTTCCTTAATCTTTTATTGCATATTTACCCAACTTAAAACTAAAATTGTATATAAAACATATTTACCCAACTTAAAACTAAAATTGTATATAAAACCTTCTTTAATAAAAAATAATATTAAATTAACTTATTTTGACATTTTATTAATAATAAATTATAGAATTACTATTTTACTCATGACTGTTTGTGATTATTTTTGTCATAATTTGTTAGTTCTGTAACAAATTAAAAGTTTGATATTTGTATTGCATTTTATTGTTGTTACTCTAAAAACTTGATAAAAAAATAGACTCAACATAAACGAATAAAATTATTAAAAAAACACAAAAAGGAAAAATGTTTAAGAAACAACTAAAATTCATTAGCAAAATATGATTAAAAAACAGAAAAAAAACTGAAAAAAATATAAAAAGAAAAAAAAACAAGCTAAAATGGGTGAATATGAATTTAAAAATTTAAATAAATCAATCTATAATTTATTTTTTATAAAATAAATCAAAATATGTAAATCTGAATTTTTTTCCATTAAAAAAGGGGATATAAGCAATTTTGATTGTGATTTGGGTAAATATACAATTAAAAAGATTAAATGAGGGAACATATGTAATTTTAATTTTGAATTAGATAAATATGCAATTAAGTTATTTTATAAGTACAAATATGTAATTGTTCCTATGTTATTTGGGCTGAATATGTATTTGAATGATGCATGTATTGGGCTGAATTTATCTGTATAATGTTATATGAAGGATATGTATTGGGCTGTTGAAATCCAAGAAGCCTACACATGAAAAAAAATGTTAATACGCATGATATACGATTATGGTTTAAATGAACTGACAACAATGATACGAATGAAGTTTGACTTTATTTTACATGAGTTGACTTTGAGATAAAAATGTATGAGCTTATTGGTTGTGTTTGGAGTTCATTTAGAGACTTGTAATTGTAACTCTTTTAGGCTAAATTCTCTATAACAAACAATATGAACTCTTGATACTGATATTCACAATTTCGTGTTCTTCGTGTTTGTTTTTGTGATTATTGATTTATCCGTAAGATTCTGCATCACGAATCACATCCACACAATTGCGATTTCGTTAGATTCGATCCTGACATGGAATTATTTTAATGATTTTATAATGCAAGCGGAATTGGTTGAGGTGCCAATGGGTGGGTATCGATATACCCGAGTTGATAAGGATTGCTTAAAAATGAGCAAGTTGGATCGGTTTTTGGTCTCTAATGATATCATTGATGAGTTGTCGAATATCTAGTTTCAATCTCTTGATAGACTTTTAGATCATCGTCCAATTTTATTATTTCATAAGGATAGTGACTTTGGTCCTATTCCTTTTAAATTTTTTAACCATTGGTTGCATGAGAATGAATTTCCAAACTTGTTTACTGATCCTTGGAAACATTAGGTCAAAACAAGACGAGTGGATATGGGATTTTCGATGTGAATGATTTGTTTTGTGTAATGCGATCCGGAAATACATTGATAGTATGATTTTACCTGATTGGTCGTTAGAGACGAGGTGGAATTCATATATCCTAATCAAGGTAAAAAATTTGAGTTGGCGAATTATTTGATTCGTCTCCCTAATAGACCTAATTTGGTTGATCGAGGGATAGATATTCCTAGTGTTTTATGTTTGGTTTGTGATGATGCAGTGGAGACATTGGATCATTTGTTTGGTGAGTGTGATGTTGCCAATAGATCTCAGATCACTATTTTTAAAAGGCTAGATATCCCGCACCCATCTTGTTGCAATCCTATGGAGTTGGTTACTTGGATTCCCTATCGAATTCTAAAAGCCCAAAAAGAAGTTATTCATGGGATCATTTTGACATCACGGTGGGTTATATGGAGGTTTCATAAGAAGATAGTTTTTGCTCACGATGACAGGCGAAAAGGATACATATTTGATTTTATTCTTAATTTTTTCCTTTTTTGTGGATTGTAAATAGAAATAGGAAATTGAATATAACTTGGGTTGGTTGCAAAAATCACTCCTCTTTGTGTAACGTTCTGTTTTTTTATGTGTGCAGCTGTTTGCTAGTGGTAATAAATTCTTGCAGTTAAAAAAAAAAAACCTCTTTTGTAATGACAATTTTCTTTTCTTTCAAGCATCCTACTATCGCCACCACTGTTTTACACATGTCTTCAGTCTTCACTCAACGAGAACGATATCAACCATGACGTTATCAATCACGGCCTTCGTATACAATCATGTTTCTTGTTATTGGTTATAAACATACGATACATCGAGACTGATATTACAAGTGTATAAAACTTATTGCATATACTAAAACTTTAAATACTTTATGGGCAGTGTTAAATAACATCAAATAAATCTTTTAGATGTGTTATATTGTATTCGGTACCATTTTTAATGTTAAAAATGCTTATTTGACCCAAAATCTGAATATGTTGGTTATATGTTAAAAGAGTATGCTGAACCAATGCAAAACGACAACGCATTGTGAATAATAACATTATGGAGTGACAGGTGTAAGGCTACGTCTTTTTTAAAAGTTTTGGCGTAGAGCATTAAATGACAACCTTTATTTTATTTTTATTTTTATTTTTTTTAAACGGCAAATCTATACTAATTCTACTACTAAATTACTCAATATTACATCTTGTTTGGGTTTTAACCCAAGACATCCCCTCTAATAGACAAAGACTCTACCAAATGAGGTAGCCTCACATTGACGACAAGCTTTATTAGTGTCGTATATTCATATTATTCAAATAAGTTATTCATATTATTCGTGTACTAATGATCTTTAGTTTAAGTAGTTAAAATGAGTTATCTAAAAATTTCGATAAGAATAAAAGAGGTTTTAGGTTAAAATCTCATTTGAGACAAATAAAAAATAAGAGGTTTTAAGTTGGGCAGTAGGTTAAAATCTCAATTGTTAGTTTTAATTCGAATCCTATCGTTCACATACAATGAGTTCAATATCATAAATGAAAAGTTTCATTCAAAAACCGAGTCTAGAATTCAATTCGAATTATTAAAAACTATTTATTCACTTTAGACCGGACGTAGTGGACATTTTAGTAGCATCAAACATAATGACATGGACACATGTGAAGCTTTAAACAATATTATAAGGTAGTTAAAAAAAACATCAAACCCATAGGGTGCCAAACACAATTTTTTTTATATTATTGTATTAATAGAAGCTTCAAACACTAGTTAATCACTACAATTTATTTAAAAGAGACTTTAATAAAATGGTTTTTAAATATTTAAGTGGCATTTGAAAATCAACCATTACATATGGTTTTAGATTTAGATTTTTTCTAGTTTCATTGTGATTAATAAACACCCCTAGACGTAAGCATACTTGCCAAATACTGTCTTTTTACTTTGCATAGGGGGGCCTCCTTAGCTTGTAGAAGAACTAATTTAATATGGGTGTGGTTATTTGGACATGCCCAGTTATAAATCAACAACCAGATTTCTATAGGGTCGTATAGCATCATACGTATCGTATGGAGGGTCGTATATTCTTATTTGGGGCGTATAATCCATCTAACAGCTCCCTGAATTTTTTGTTGAAATTTGCTATACGTGTCGTATAGCCTTATATATGGTGTATAGGGGGTCGTATAGAGCTATATAGGGCGTATAACCTTCTGATAGCCCCCCTTGAATTTTCTCGTTTTTAGTGTTTTCGACCCTATACGCCATGTAAGATGTTATACGAGATGTATAGAGGGATGTCGATTTATAATGTGGGGTGTAATTAAAGATGATTACTATTAAAATATAATAATATTATAATATAAAGTAAATTATTATTCAGTCATCTTTTTCCTACCTTCCTCTAAAAATTCTTAATTATAACATTGTTTTCTTTTCATAGTAAATCACACTAATTTGCTTTCTATCACATACTAAACTCATTTTCTTCCATCCTATATATTTCTGTTTGGTTTATGGGATTTAAAAAAAGTGAAATTGAAATTAAAAATATTTTCATCCAAAATCATGTTTAATTGATACATTATAAAAGTAGAATCGATAATTTTTCGATCCAAAATCATTTTTGATTAGCAAATGATGAAGACAGAATTGAAAATCATTCTCTTAAACAAGAGAATTCACTTTTCCTTTCAATTAGTGATATAAAATCAATTAGTGTATCATCAAGGCCAAATCTTCACATAATCATGTTAAAAGAACACAGAACTTCAAATAGAAATCAACCTGCAAAATTGTCTTCGCAAAAAATTAGGTAACTATTTTTAATATAATCAGCAAAGAATATTGCTTTGTTAAAAGAAAAATAATGTAGCATCACCTTTATATTTGATAGGTGTGCTTTTAATGAACAATAATAAAAATATCATTGAGGACCATGTGTTTAGTGAGCACCATGTGTCACTGCTCCCTAAAGCATTCAATTTCTCCGGATCATGTCCTTTAGATATTCTTTTCATAACATGTACTTCCGCATTAATACTTGTACCAACGAACTATAACGTTACCAATTTTAATTTGTTTATATGATAGATATGGTGATTAGGTTTTTAAATTAATGATTAATGGTATATTTTATTATTAAAATATAATATACAGTCTCTTAGGTTAAGAGTGAACCCTCTTACCGAGAGAATATGTTTCATGAAACTTGTACAACATATATTTTGTAAACATATTTAACCGTTGTATTCATGAGAATAAAATTATTAACGTAATACCTTGATCATAACAATGAGGAAATTGACTCTCTAAGCAAGAAGAAATTAAGAAATAGAAACATATAACCCAACTCAAACTATAGGAAACGTTTATTTCTATACCCAAAAATTATATAATAAAATTCTTTATTGGAGCATATTATTGTTATACTTTTGGCAAATTAACTTTTCATGGAACTTTAATTTATGTAAAGATTGCTTTTAATAAAGTTTTAATAAACCTCTTTATAAATAGAGATGATTTTTTTAATTTACATCTTAAAAGATATTTATATATTATGTGTGATGTTAAAATTAGTGGAGTAGGTGATTTTTGTCGCCCTCAAATCTCAAACACCCGGGCCATCATTTAAGTTATTAATTTTGAAAGTTCGATATTTCATGTTCATGGGCCACGGACCATGGCTATAGTAGCCCACAATATTAATTTGATTTACATTACAAAAGGCAAAAAAAATCTATATATCTTAAAGATTTCCTAATTTCGAAATACATTTTAATTCAATTAAATGTCATTTTGTTTAAAATGGGATGCATTTATGGACAGGAAACTTCCTATCCTCCAATAATATTCAAAAAAAAAACATAATGGCATAATGATGTAAAATAGGTATAATTTTAGAAATATTTCATCGAATATAATCAAGCTTTCTACTACACTTGTATCTTTTGTTAGTCACTAAATGACTCAAGTTTTGATATCATTTTATTTATTTATTATTTTGAACGGTTGTTGGATCACTGGTGCACCACTGGCGCATCTGATCATCTTTATAACTCGAATACGCAACCTGATATCACCATTAGAAGAGAACTCATCATAGGTGAGAGAAAGCTCTATGGTCCAACCCAAAACCTTTTTTCTTGTCAAATGTAAGATTTAAACCCAAGATCTTCTCTGATTTCAATGAAGTATTAGGGTAACTCACTTTAACAACTTGAGCTAATAATTACTGTTTGATATCATTTTATTGTTATGAACTTTTTATAAATGATAAAGTTTAAATTAAGTCAACTATATATGTATATTTTATTTTGAACGGAAAATGTGTGACCCTGATTCGGATGATAGATGTTATTTTAATCGGGCCCAACTATTCGTTTCCCAATCGAAACCGCATTCCCAACCCACTTAGTAGGAAACTCATTGCTAGAAAGCACATTAGCTCAACTCTCAGCATTTTTGTTTAGAGTCAGAATTAAACTCATAACCTCCCTATATTAAGTGAACTATATGAAATGCATAAATTATTTAGTTATTAGTATTTTAGCTTAAGCTGATGTAAAATCTAATTCTGAAGAAATAAATTAACTAAATAATAATCAAAATTCATAAATTGTCTAATTAAGTCAATTCTAAATAATGTAATAACTAAATGGCAAACAGGTCTTATATTTATATTTAGAGAAAATTACATAAATGATCCATATGTTTTGATCAAATTATATGATTGGTCTCCAAACTTTGAAAATTGTAAAGTTAGTTCAAATTTTTGTGTAGTTATTGCAATTTTGGTCTCCAAACTTTTATATGGGATTACACTTTTGCAAATTAAGTTTTATGCACGAAATTTAATGGCAGAAAAACATGTAATGGCAGTGACAAAACATGTAATGATTATACAAAAGTTTAAACTATCTTTGTAATTTTTAAAGTTTGAAGACCAAACATGCAATTTGGCTAAACCACAGGAACCATTTATACAATTTTCTTTTAGATTCAAGTACCTTAAGTTTTACAATAAAGTTTAACATTCATATAATCTTCACAACAATGGAACAATAATAAATCTAGAGTTTTAGCGTGGCTTAGCAAACAATAATGAAACTTATTATGTAAGATTTTAGTTAAAGATTAATTTATAACAAGGGTTTTATTATTTAGAAATCAACTATACTAAAGCAACTACAGTTTTATTGTAACTAGGATTGGATCCCCACGGGTTGCAACGGGGATCTTTTTGCAGTGTCGTGGAATCCATATCAGCACAAAATGGTAAGAAATCATCATGTTATTGGAATGTCATAACTGTTTTAAACATAAAAGTACATAGATGTCATACGCCAACCAACGATTATACAAAAAGGCGATTTGATTAGATATACCTAAACTACGTGATAGACCATCCAACGGTTATAAAAAACATATGTATCAACTTTCATAAAGTAAATAGCAGTTTGTTTAAATTTGTAATTTAGTTTCAAAAAGGATTTTTAGAGAATGTTATTTAAACAAACCCATCAAAAATTTAACTTATTTTAGCAGTGTATTAATTTTTAGAGTAAAATATTATTTTTGTCCATGACGTTTTGTTGAATGTGCCATTTCAATCCAAAAACTTTTTTTTTGCTGTTTTAGTCACTATAGTTTACCAAATGTTGTCATTTTCATCCACTACACTAACACCGTTAAAACTTCGTTAAAACTCCATTAAATATGAGGGTATTTTAGTCTTTTTGAACACCCTAATTGTCTAATTAAAACAAATTAATCAATTAATATTCAATTAAAATTAAAAAACACATGAAACAACTAGTGAGACCAGACGCTTCGATTTAAAAGCTTTGATTAACTCTAACCCATGTTGTTCGATTGAGGTATGTCGTGGGATTTCAAGTAATCTTCACGTTTTGTCGAACGTGTACTGTTGTTTGATTGAGGTATATTGTGAGATTGAGGTTTGTTGTTGACATGCTTTATTTGATTGAGGTCTTTGAACGTGACAATAGCACAGCTCAATAAAACAAAACACGACAATACTAAACCTCAATCAAACAACAGTACACGTTCAAACAAAACGTGAAGATTAATTAAAATGTCACAGCATACCTTAATTGAACAACATGTATTACAATTAATCGAAGCGACTGGTCTCACGAGCCGCTTCATGTGTTTTTTAGTTTCAATTGCATATTAATTGATTAATTTGTTTTAATTGGATAATTAGGGTGTTGAAAAATACTAAAATACCCTCATATTTAACAGAGTTTTAACGGTGTTAATGGAGGGGATGGAATTGGCAATATTTAGTAAACTATAGTGACTGAAATGACAAAAAAAAATTTTTTTGGATTGAAATGGCAAATTGAACAAAACGTCAGGGACGAAATGTAGATGGTTAATTATTAAGTGTTGTTTTTTCATACAGTGAGTAAACTAAGTGTTGTTTTTTCATAAATTATTAAAGTTAGATGGTTAATTAGAAAAATCTAAAGGTTTCCCAGAGAAACTGACATAGTGTATTACATATGCTAGAATTAATACTGCGCGTTGTGGTGGGTGTTTGCTTTAATGACATTTTATATTATGAAGCACAACTCGATTTAGAAAAAAATTATATCGAAATGTAGATAACAATAACCACGTTGTAACAATATATTCATTTTGAAAGTTATGAGATAAAAACAAAATATTTGTAAGAAGATTATAAAGATTAAAATAATAAAAAAACAAAGCTTACTTATTGTTGGTTTAGAATGAAATTTGCATTGAAACATAGATAACAATAGCACGTCGTAATGATATATTCATTTTAAAAGATATATAAAGAAAAACAAAATATTTGTAAAAAGTTAAAAAGATTAATTTTTTAAAAAAAAAACAAAGCTTTCATATTGTTATTGTAGCTTTTCGTATTTTTAAATTTATATTTATGTGTGTGTATACTGGTGATAAGGAGACCAAAAGAACAAAAATGGGGCTGCTAGGTGGGATTGAACCCGTGTCACTAAGGGTGAGCACATAACCGATTTAACCGAATCATAACCGAATTAACCGCATTAACCGAACCAAATTAATCGAACCGAACAATTAACTGACGGTTCGGTTAAGGCATAACCGATTAACCGCATATTGCAGTTCGGTTTCGGTTTTGATGTGCAGATTAACCGCATTAACCGCACCGAACCGAATGCCATTAGTGTATAATAAATTTACAATACTCCTTGTGATTTTACTAGAATTTCATATATTCATCCTTTTAATTCTCATTTATAAAAATATATTTATATATTAGATTCCGTTATGTATTGAAGAAAAATCATAAACAAATAAAAGCACTATAAAATGCGCGCACACATTGTTGTATACACACCCCGACTTCGGTTTCGGTTTTGGCAATACCTTAAAAACGAACCATATCGTGCACATCCTTATAAAATTGGTCCAAACTTAGCCTAATAATAATTTATTAGTTAGTATTTTGGTTTAAAAACATATGTTAAATATATTGGTCAATTAACCGAAACTAACCGCAAATTAACCATAACCGGTGGTTAACCGAAGTGTGGTTAACCGAAGTTTCGGTTGCGGTTGCGGTTACGGTTAAAAAAATGGTATTAACCGAACTCGCAGTTTCGGTTTCGAAAATCGTATTAACCGCATCGAACCGCACCGCGCACACCCCTACGTGTCATCTTTCTTAAAATATTAATAACTTACCGCTCTATCGAAGTTAAAATTGCATTTATGTTTCAAATTGGTTTCCATTTATCAACTAAATATTATTAATAAAAAAAATAATAAAATCATTGTACACACCGACTTATGTTTTTAATATATATTATAATATGCGTGGCTTATTTTAGAAAATGGAACCAACAGATTTATTGAAACAATATTGAAAATAGTAGAGTGTTCCTACTATTTTACGAGTTTAATTTTATTGTGTAGAAAAAAATCATACTTCTATTGGTTGGGCTGCAAATGAACCGAACTAATATAACGGCTTATTGTTCATGTTCGTTTATTAAGAAAGCAACTTGTTCATAAAGTGTTCACAAAGGCTTATAAAACAAAATTTTTTGTTCATATTCATTTATTAAGAAAATGAATTTGTTCATTAACCGTTCACGAACATAAACAACGCAAACAGTCAAGCAAATGGACACAAATAATTATGAACACTAATAAACATAAATTAAATACTTGACAACAAACAAATACAAACCATCATATATTGATTTTACAACTAAAATCAAAAACCTAATATCATATCCACCATAAAGACATAAATACTTAACATATTTATTTCAAACATAACTTTTAAGTGAACGAACATAAATGAACGTTAACGAACACATAATCGAATGTTCACAAACATTAACTAAATGAACGAAATTTTCTTGTTCGTGTTTGTTTATTTATTAAACGAACGAGCATAAACGAACTTTCCATTGAACGTTTAGTTCGTTTACAACCCTATCTGTCAGATAGGGGTGTGCAAATGTCGGTTCGGTTTGGTTTTTGAGCTCCACCGAAACCGAAACCGATGATTCGGTTATTGAAATTCAAGCAACAGAAACCGAGTATCGGTTCGGTTTTGGTTATTTTTGGTTTGCCAATTTTGATGTTATAAGTTTGGTCATAAGCTCGGTTTCATTGTTCAGAAGTGTTTTGAACATATTCCAAGCATAGAAATACAGGAAAATACATAAAAATACATGAAATAGGTATTAAGATATGTTTAAATATAAGAAAATAAATGAAAAACATATAAAAAATACATGAATATATGATTATCGGTTCAGTTTCGGTTATTTTGGTTATGGTATAAAGGAAAACCGAAACCGTAACCTAGTGGTTCGGTTTTGGCCATATCATAACCTTAACCGATCAGTTATTTGAGGTTCGGTTTTGGTTTTTTTTTTTTTTTGATTATCGGTTTTGCATGCTCATCCTTACTGTCAGATGTTCAATTTGTTAAGTTAGAAGTAATACAAATATGGTCAATGCATTGTTTGCTATGCCAATATATTCACTTTTATTGGAACTTTTTTTTTATTAAAACAGTCATGTAAATTTTTATGTTTTCATGATTAAGGTTTTAAATTTAGATCCTCTGTTAGTAAATGTAGAAATTTATTGGATTGTAACAAAGATATTTATTAACTTGTTGTATAAAACAAAGTACTTGTCTTTGAATTACTAGTTTATAATACGATCACAAAACATGTGGTTATGATGTATAAACTTTTGCTAACGTGAATCTAATCACCTTTTCTGTACTAAATTATAAAAATAGGTGAGAACACAAATATCGTTATATATATATACTAACTAGCTTTAAGTAACCCGTGTATTAAATGGGTCAAAAAATAAAATATTAAATAAAATAATATTTTATAACTATAAATTTATATTATAAGATAAAATATAATTGAAATTACGTATTAGTAAGTATATAAATAATAAAACAATGATATTAACTTTTAAACTTTTTTGTTTATAAAAAATTAAAAATTTACCAATGATACTTAGCCCAACTGGTTAAATGGGTTTTTTCAGTAATGGTTTTCCTCCTGAGTGGCTTGATGGTGCGATCTCGTCATGGAAACATTTTAAAAACAAATCGTTTCAAAACAGGGTCACACATTTGCCGTTCAAAAAAAATAAAAATAAATAAATAAATAAATATTTTATTTCAAAACAAATCGTTTTAAAAAATTTTCACTATTATAGCTTCTAATTTTCATTATTTTTTACTTACAAATATTTTACTTTTTAAAAACACCAATTATAAAATATATTGATGTTTTAAAAAGGTTTATTATTTTATAAAATTTATTTATTCATAAATAACATTAATAAAAAGAACTTTTTTAATTTATTAAAAAATATTTTTATAGTCTATAAAAAAATTAAATATTACTATCAGTAATTATAGTAACTATTAAATAGTAGAGAGAATCGCAAAAAATTTAGTGAGTAAAATGTGATTCTGGTACATGTTCCTCTCATTTATCTTTTTATTAAAGTAAAGAGATTGTCAACTTTGGTATGAATTATAGGTAGTACAATGTGCTTTAGTGGGTTGTACATATCTTTTGTCTTTTTTTAATTTTTTTAACTTTTTTTTTATTTTAATCCAATATTTTTAAATCTTTTACAATTTAACCCCAAAATTTTTTTACTTTCAACTTTGGTCCGTATACTTTTTATATTTTGCAAATTTTTCATTTTACGCTTTGATCTAAATTTTGCGAGTTAATTTACCGTAGCGTGCGTGTGTGGTTTAACGTTTAGATCGAGTTACTTATTGTTTTATATGTTTTACTTTTTATCTGTGTGAATTTAACGTTTTTACTTCTACCTTTTATTCAGTTTTATTTTTTTTATTTTTCATTTCTTTTTTAATATGTGTGTTTTTAATGTTGATGGTCACTGTTAGTGGTATGCCATTGGTGCTACTTAACAATGTTTACATCACCCACTTCAACACAAGGACATTAAGACTAGCTTTACTCTAATTATATTACACTTAACTTATTAAACATATGATACAAGTGATCTATGTAATAATTTTTATTTGTTCTTCATTTAATAATTTTTTCTAATTAATATATATTATTTAATTCATATTATTAATACATTATTTAATAATATGATATTATTTAATTTATTATATTAAATATTATTTTATCTATATAATACTTTAAATTAATATTTCATATTATATTTTTATAATTAAATACATTTAAATTTAAATTAAGTGTTATTCTATTTAAATACTTAGGTTAAAACTATTTGACTATTTTTATATTTATTATTGATATAATAATAATAATAATAATAATAATAATAATAATAATAATAATAAAATAATAATAATAATATATTATTATTATTATTATTATTATTATTATTATTATTATTATTATTATTATTATTATTATTATTATTATTATTTTCTTAGGGCATTTTAAGTATTTAATAATTTTAGTATCTATGACTAAATTTGTTAGTTTATGACATATCATTTAATATGTTTCAAAAAATAATTAAAATAATTACGACGCTCTTGTATACATTGAAAATCAAAGCGTAGCGAAGCACGTATCTAATTTGCTAGTTATAATGCTTATTTTATGTAATCCAAGTACTTATAGTTTTTCACTTTGCGAACGCAAAGCCTGGACTCAAAAAGGTGAAGGCTTCTGAATCTTCTTCACTCAAAAAAGCAAGACTAGAAACTAAGGTCCCAGCTAACTCAAATGTGTCAACCACACCTAAATCAAACTTAAAAGATGAGTCTTTTTATTCTTCTGGGCACACATTCATCTTTAAGCAGATCCATATTCAGCCAATCAGCACTCAATTAAATTTTCAATACTTTATTGAAAAAACTTAAAGTGATACTCATATATCTAAGGAAGCTTCTAAGAAAACAACCTCATTAGGAACTGGTTCACATCCCGACCAATAGACATAACTCCTCAAGTACAAACTCACATGTCTATTACCTAGGATTAAGATGTCTATACTACATATCAGTATTATCCACTATCTCCCCAAAGTCACACTATACAAATAGTAAAGACTAAATTGTATGTAGAAGCATCTACCCCACATCCCTCAATACAAGAGATTAACCTTAGTGACAGAGAAGGTTAATATAGAAAGAGCTATGTCTATTGGTGATTCCTCAATTGATTAGCATGACAGAGAAAACATTATTAAGACCTTAACCATGACAGCTCACTTCAAGGATGTCTCTAAATATCCATCTTTTGAAGAGATGAATTCAGGATGTCAAGAAACAACATCTGGTGGTGAGGATGCAAAGGCAAGGCGTAGGATCTTATCAAATGTCAAGGATTCCACAACTATGAATGAGGGAAGCATGCAACTTATAAATGAATTAACGGCTACTAATCTTGATCTTGCCCTAGCCATGGTTGTGTACATAGATATACTCCAATTAACTATCATCAATGAAACAAGTTTTGTTGATACACAACAACTGATTGTGTAAAGATTAATGTGAATAATTTGAAGATACGCAAGCAAAAATAAATACATAACATTCAAGTCGGTTGCCACATATGATAGTCCATGGAGGTGATTTTTTATCATATAACTACAACGATACATCACACTCGAAAAAAAACTAGTTTCTTATTTTCTTTCGATAACAAAAAGATTATAAAAAACCCTCAAATAAAACAAAAATAAGAGTAAGTTGCTACTTTGAGTAACAAATAACTATTTGATCTTACTTCTGAAATCTATGTCTATGTTTAAAGAGGGAATCAATATAAAACAAGAAGAAAAAGTGTAGGTTGTGGAAATTGATACGGAAAGTAGTACGGAATACGGATGGTACCACTAGAGGTGGGCAAACCGGGTCCGGCCCAATACCCGTAACCGGGTTGAAACCGGGTTCGGCCCAACCGGTTTTTTTCGTACCCGGGTACGGGTGGAACCGGGTTCGAACCCGGGTCGGGTTCACCCAAGCTATTACCCTACCCGACATACCCGGTTAGGGTCGGGTCGGGTCCGGGTCGGGTACGGAACCCGGGTATAATCGGGTTTTTGAATTTTTTTTATTTTTTTTTTGTTTTTACTAATATAAATCATTATTATTATTATTATTATTATTATTATTATTGACTTGTTGTTGTTGTTTTTGTTATTATTATTATAAATCATAATAAGTATTATTGTTATTATTATTAATAATATTATTGTTGTTTTTGTTTTTGTTTGTTTTTGTTGTTGCTGTTATTATTAATAATATTATTATTGTTATTATTATTAATAATATTAATGTTGTTTTTATTTAACAATATTAAATAAACATTAATTTTTCATTTATTTATTTAAACAACTTAAAAATACATAAATCGATCAATAAAAAATAACATAAAACTTTTATTTAAGTTATCGTCTAATGTTTATTTACTACGAGACGCTTGATCAAATGCTAATTCTTCATCCGATATGCCAGAAGATACTCCTTCTTCTACCTCTTCATCGTGTACTTTAATTTTAATAATATGTGCAACACAACGAGTATGGAAAAAATCACCGTTTGCAATCGGAAGATATTTTAATTTTAATTTTTCAACCGCGGTTGTGTTGTTGGAAGCGTTATCAAATGCCATTGAAAAAATTTTATTTTGTAAATTAAAAGTAGTTATTACATTATCCAAAAAGTAAAACAAAAATTCTCCGGTGTGTGGATACGGAAAAAGATCAAACGCAATCGTACGTTTCATCAATTGCCATGATTTGGGATCTACCCAATGAGCGGTGACGCAAAGGTACGATTCGGGTAAACCGTGTGGAGCCGACCAAACGTCACTAGTTAAGTTTACACCGGTATTTAAATTTTCAAATAATACAATTAAATCATTTTTTGCTTGATTCCATAATTTTAAACAATAACGTCTAAGGGTAGTACGACTTACATGGTTGTAACGAGGTTGAAGCGTCTCTCGAATTAAGTTGGTCAAACGAGGATTGTCGAAGTGACTAAAAGGCAAAGCTTCTTGAATCACGAACTTCGCCATTCGATCTCGAACCCTATTAACGTCGTAATTAAAGATTCCACCGTCTCCACCTAATTGTGTTTGTTGCGAATCCGGATTACTTTTCAACGACTTACAAAACTTCTTGCTAATGTGTTTGCTTAAAGTCGTGTTAGAATCTTTAGCAAGCAAAGCTCCACAAAACTTGCAACGAGCCTTTACAGACCCGTCACTCAACTCAACCATGTCCCAATTGCACCATACATCCATGTTACGATTGTGTGGAAGAACACGAACGACGGTTGGAGCGTTGGACGAACTTTGACCAACGGAAGATTGTGATTGAGCCATAACAAGATTCAAGACAGTGAAAAGTGTAAAACGAGAGAGTGAAAATGTAAAACGAGAGTAAACTAGAGTATTTTTTACGTTTTTTGCGTATGTTTTTGCGTTTGAGAGTTGGGTACTCAATCAAACCAACCCACACCTATTTATACTACCTTAGGGGGCAAAAAAACAAAAAAAAACGGTCAAAAATGAGATCCAACGGCTATATAGCCGTTAAAAACGGCTAGTTTTTTAAAAAAACCCGAAAAACGGTAAAAACCGGGTTGGACCCGGGTACGATCGGGTCGGGTCCGGGTCGGGTCGGGTCGGGTACGGTTCGGGTTCTAAAAAAATATAAAAACCCATAACCGGTTCCTACCCACCGGGTATTTTCGGTTCCAAACCGGGTACACCCTATACCGGGTTGTACCCGGACCCGGGTCCGGGTCGGGTTCGCCGGGTCGGGTCCGTACCCGGTTTTTTTGCCCAAGTCTAGGTACCACCACTAATATTGTGGGGCTTGATTGGTTGAGTGAAGGGAACGCTCCTTTGATCCACCAAAACTGGTTTGTCCATATTAAGTCACATGCATGTGACACCTGGTTTTATGTCTTCTCATAAAATATTTATTTTTCTTTATTCCTAATTTTGATTAATAAATAATTAAAATAATTTAAAATTTATATAATCTGCTAAAAAAGTATTTGTGAGTTTAATTAAAAATATATTATATTCATAATATATTATTGAAATAAAATTGGTGTATTGGCTTTATTTGATAAGACACTAGTAGAGTGAATAATGATTTGTATTTTGGACGGTAAGTTCTATGTCATATTAATTGAGTTGTCATGTTATAATTATTTGCAGGGGTGGAATTATCCTTCGAAGAATGGGCTCAAGTGATCTAATTAATATTAGAAACAATAATGGATCGTATAATACTGAAATAATAGTTTTTTTTTAAGTAAACCATAAATATTATTAGGATCGGATTACATTCAACAATATTGGCTTGGTTCACTGGTTAATCTCTTCTGCGTGGGTCGCCATCCAAAACAAAACGCAGGTTCGATTTCTGTCATAAATTTATTTAACTCCTTTTATAATGTGTAATTACGGATTTACCCTTAGTACTTTTTTACTCTAAATCAACCCAAAACCCTCCCCGCTGCAGTCTCGTTTCTTGTCCTTTTTCACTTATTACACCCCAAGCACAAAAGACCAGTCAAGAAAAGCCTCCTCATTGCTACATTGTTTCTTCTTGATTTTGAAGGTTAGTTTTCAACGTGATTTTTTGAAACACCCGAATTATGATTCTCTTTATTCTGTTTTTTTACGTTTTTATAGGTAAAGAAATTAGTATTCTAATTTTCACATGCTTTAAAGATAATTTAGTGGAATCATTATCAAACAAATCATATATTCATATTATTAGTTCCAACATTTGATGTGGCTTCATTTTGTGTTACCATGAACAATCGGATCCACATTGATAGTATAACTTTTGAAGGTAATGATTTGAACAATCACATGATTAAATAAAACTTAACTGATTAAATAAAAGGGATTTAGAGATAATTTAGTAGCATCAAGTTTACATAAAAATTTAGATCACCATGGATGTCAAAGTCGAAGTGCAGGTATATTCCCTACACTCAGATTCAAGCATCTCAATTGCACCCCTAGAAACCAAGAAAAAAAACTCATGATATGTTTTTGAGTGTTTTCTCTCATGAACAAATTTCATTTGAAGAGGTGAAGAGAAGAGAGGGGAGCTTTTTTTGAGTTTTTTTTACTGTAAGTGAGAAAAGTTAGGGTAGGGCTATTGCCTGTTGCAGAGATGGTGTAGATTTATCATCAAAAACATCCATTGAAGATGCTCTAAAACACACTAGTTCATATCCACCCTTATTTATATCCTAGCTAGTGCCCCATTAAGTAAATGTGTGTTGAAGTATTTTTTTAGAAACGATGGATTGTTGTAAAATCGAACAAGAAGCAGGCAAAGAAGCAAGCGTTGATAGGATGGAGAATCGAAGCAGGGATTGATTACGTCACATCTGTGAAGTTTGAGTTTTCTTACAATTGAGTTGTGTGGGTCCTTTGATGGCATCGAAAACTATCAACGGTAAATTGGTAATTTAGGAAGAAAAGGGGAAATATGTAATTAGTAGGTTTAGTAAGAGGATATATGTAAATTTCTTTTAAGAAAATTTATTATTATCAACAATTCTATTATGACCATACACGAGGCATTTATTTATTTAATGCAGAAAATAAAAACAAAATGATTATTTGTATCAACCTTTTTATTTACATATAGTGGGTGTTGATCTTTTTTTACACGTCATTGATAGAGAAAGGCAAAAGGAGCATAAATATCGTTTATTTCATGGCTTTTGATCCATGTGATGTTTGATTGTCTTTTATCAAATGCAAAGGCCGTTAAACAATGAAAAAGAAAAGGCTATTTAAAGTAAATGTGACTTTATTGTTTTTATATACTTTACTTTTGTGATATATTTTACTTTTATATTCGTGAATATTAAAAGTGAGTTTACTAGTGTTTGATGTGAAGTAAAATGTGACCTTAAGAAAACAAAAGAATCAAAAGGCCAACTAATGAAAGAAAATATTACAATGTCCTTAGTATAACACTTTAGTTTATCAATCCACATTGTATAACTAACAGTTATACATGTATACTAAAAATAAGTTTTTAAGAATAGTATACTTTTATGATATCAAATACTAATCGCTTAACTTTAATAATTTCAAAACAACTCATCTATTTGTTTACTTTATTTTTTTTCATTTCTGTTTAAAGATTAAGAAGGAGAATGATAACTCATTCAATAGGAGATGTCAAGTGTCATTTTTATTATACATAAATACAACTTGCATAGACTAGTTGTTCATGAAGTTTTAAAAATTTATTCTATGCCTTTTAAAATATAGTATGTATTGTATGGTGTGAAATTCTAATTTTGAAAGAGTCCCGAAATTTTATCTAATTTTGAGGAATTGAATGAAGTTTTAAAATAGATTAAACCTTAAATATTTTCTTATATTAAAAGAATATAGAGTAAATTACAAATTTTATCCTTTAAATATGTTTAAAGTTATAGATTTTGTACTTAAACTTTGATAAGTACACTGATTGTTCTTTATTTGAAAACTTATCATATTTTATGGCATTTCTACTAACAAAAGTTAACTTTTTTAGTTAGTTTTATGTGAATAGACCATTTTGCCCTTACCTTTTAAAAGACGAAATTTGCAATTGTCACTAATCTTTTATTTTTTTTATTTTGCTTTTATTTTATTTAACTTACCTTTTTTAGTCATTTATTATTTTATAAACTTATCTGAAATATTATTACTTAATTAACTTTAATTTTTAATAAAATATACATTTATTCATAGGTTTTTAATTTATTATATTTTTTGTTTCTAAAAGTTAGTTATCTACCTTTCTAATGATACAAGAACAAATTAGGGAATTCAAAATATATTTTTTATGTTGTAAAATTTAAACTACTTATTGGTTTTGTTTCACGATCGTGTTTGTTTCACCATCGCTTTTTTATTATATTTTTTCTATAAGAATTTTCAACTATGTTAAACAGTTTGACTTAAGGTTTATATTAGAAACCTATTTGAGACTATATAATTTTTGGATGTGACTTTTTATATTTTACTTGGTTATAATTATTCTAAGTTGGGCTATACGTATAATTAAGCTTTGATTAATACATAGAATATTTAAGTATTTTTATTATAAAAGGTTCAATAAGCTTAATCGTAAAACCAAACCAGAGCAAAACCCTTTGTAATTGTTTGGTTCGGTTTCGTTTTAATTTTAAGTGGTTTGGTTTTGTTTTACATATAATTTAAAAAAATTTGAATGATTGTTTATTTAAAAACTCCTGAGTAGTTGTTTAGAAACATTTTAGTATATTTTATTTTAAATTAAAGTTACAAGCTATCACACTGTATTTATATTTAAAAACAAACTACGTGATTGAAAACAAAAAATTAAAAATTGATATCTTAAACCAAAATCTATATTTCTCCAACTGGTTTCGAATATATAACCTAAACCAAATAATTTGAACTGACTAAAAAATCTTGTGCCAAAAAAGTTAAAAACCCAGTTGTCTAATTTCTAGTGGTTTAATTAGAAATGTAATAAACAAAGTTAACAACTGAAAATAAATTTATAAAAAAACAAGCATCTATAAATAAACCTATATTTTATAAATAAAAATTAAAACTAAATTATTATTAATATTTATGATGATTTTTATTAAACGAAAGTGGCTAAAAATAAATTAAAGTAAAGAAAATAAAATAAAAAACATAAAGAAAGAAAATTAAAGATTAATAATAAGAGATTTTGTCATTTTAAGTCACATTTTATGAAAAAACTAAAACTATATTATTACTAACATTTATGATAATTTTTTTAAACGAAAACGACGAAAAATAAATAAAAGTAAACAAAATAAAATAAAAAAACATAAAGAAAGAAAATAGACAATTAATGATAATACATTTCGTCATTTTAAGGGTTAAGGAAAAAGTGATCATTTAAAAAAAATAAGTTTATAAAATAAAAGTGATTAGAAAAGATAAAAAATAAAGGAAAAGTAAAGTAAATAAAATAGAAAAAAGGAAAAAATAAAATAAAAGATTAGTGAAAATTACACATTTCTTCTTATAAGAGGTAAATGCAAAATAATTTTTTAAATAAAACTAACTGAAAAAATTAATATTGTTAGTAGAAATGACAGAAAGTGGGATAAGTTTTCAAATAAAAGATGCTCAGCGTACTTATCAAAGTTTTAAAAAAAATCCATAATTGTAGATATACTTAAAAAAAATTGTAATTCACTCAAGAATATAATTGATATATGAAATGTAAAGTGAATGTTATTTAACTTTTGATTCACTTTCTTAGTTTTATGTACTTTTTCGTAGACAACTATAAGTAAAACAATTTATTTTTCCAAATTCCAATCAAAATTTATCCAATCAAAGTACCAACTTAGTAAATATAACCAAAGTGCACAAACCGGGTTTTCTTCTCAAACCGGTTCGGTTTTTAAACCGGACTGGCTTTTTTTGTTATAAGATCAAACTGTTTTTCTTTTAGATCAGTTCGGTTTTCAAACAAAATATGCAAACCTATCAAACCGGTTTGGATCGGTTTTGAAACCGTTTTTATAGAGAAATTGATGTTTTTTTGGTTTAATCGGTTTTTTCCCCTTTGATTTTGGGTGTTGGGCTACTAAACTAGTATACAAACCGGCCAAACCGGCGGTTCAAACCGGTTTTGCTAAAGTCGGATTTTTTTTTAAAACCGGACTGGTTTTTTTCACCGGATTTTTGTACACCTCTACATATAACACAACTAATCCAATTATAAAGAAGTGATAATAAATTTTTTATAAATATTCTTATAATTTAACTAATTAACATTATTTTTTATATCTAAATTTTTAAAAACCTTTGACACCTTATTTCTTATCATTATCTTTATAATTTATTATTGTTTGTTTATCTTGTTTGATCTACAGTCTTAACTATCACCTATTATGTCTTATTATCATTTATTTTTAATATTGATTTTTAATAAAATTTTGTGAGTCATTTTGCCAAGAAATGGATACCTTCAGATCAGTATATGTCTATTTAAAAATTGATCGTCTTGGCTTAGGTTGAACGAGTCAGTAACAAAAAAAACACTTGCATTTCAAACTATAAGCTAAATCATTCTATTAACATTTTCTTCAAATTGACAATAAAAAATAAAACTCACCTTCATCATTATTATCATCCTAAAAAAATGCCAAAGACGAATCATATGATGAAATGTTGTTGCTTAAAAGATAAAAATGTATGATGCAAATTTCTGAAAGAAATTAAGAAAAACAACAATTTAACGTATACATATTCAAACAAATAAAATTTAACTCTATAGAGTCAATTTCAGGTTTGAACAATTAATTTATATATTTACTAATTCATTATAACTTACTATATAATTATATAAATAAAGTTTTGATTTAAAGAATGTGATGCAGGTTTTTTGTAGCTAAAATCTTAATTTTTAATTGTGAGAACAAAAAGTAGTATACCAATTGAGATGTGAGTGCTCGAAGTAAAGTTTGGTAAACAGAAACACTTTAAAGTCAACAATCCAAAACCGGTTGAAACTATAACGAAACAAACAAGCATGGGTTACAATCACATACTTTGACATGGTTACTTTCTTTAATTCTTTATAATATACAGAGTTAATTACGCAAATGGTCCATGTGTTTTTTTTTTTTAATAACAGATTTAAGTACTAAGGGTTTTAAATAACAAGTTTGGGTATTGTGTTTTTAATTTTGTGACAAATTTGAGTATTAACACTAATAAAATGTGTTTTTTTTTGTTAAGTTTAAATAAAATAACTAAAATACCTTTTGCAATGCTAATTTTGTAATTATATCTATTTTTTTATTCCAATGATCATCCGTTTAATAAACTATAAAACAAATTGAAAACCTAACTCAACCCCACTCCCACCCACCCTCGTCTACCTCACATCCAACCACCACCACAACCATTCCGTCCGCCACCCCTTTTTCCCTCCCCACCTCCACCGTCGCCAGCCACCGACTTGGTCAGACGAAGCCACAACCAAAATAAACCCAGATCCTCTACCTTCGGTGAACCACCTTTAATTGCACTTGTGGTACCTAAGTACCAAACATACCACCGTTTCCCCCATTTTTGGCGACACCACCTTTAATCACTCCGGTGAGTACCAACCAGATGTGAGCTCAACCAACATAATCTCTATGACAATCTTCTTCTCAAATCCTTAGAACCTAAAGCCTTTTCTCAAAACCTTAAAACCCAAATCAAGCATTACATAATTACGGATTCTTGATTTTAAAGCTTGTAGGCAGAGCTTTATACTTGGGGACTAAACCGATGGGTTTTTTGTTCATGATGACGATGGTGCATAAGGACGGATTTAATAAGGGTGTAGGGGACACAAACAATCTTTTTAAGTTGCGTTGGTAATCCTTGTGAAGAGAAAAAACCAAAATGCCCTTAGGTTAACATAAAAGTTAACATCTATGGGTGTTAATACCTTAACTCGTTACAAATTAAAAATACAATACCCAAACTTGTTACTTGAAATTCTTAGTACCCAAATATGTTATTTTGAATAAAACACAGTGACCATTTGTGTAATTAACTCCAATATAATTTGGCATAAATTTATAAATGAAATATAAAAAATTAATAAGGTAGTATTCTACATCAACAAAAAAGTTTACATGACATCCAAGCTCACAAAAAAACCATCTAACCAGCTTCCACACATGTAAAAAATGTTCTATCTACTAACAACCATCGCTGATTTCTTTGATACATGCATCTTGGACAAGTTCAAACACCATAGTATATTAAATTAAGTTGAGTAACTTTTTAACACAAAATAAAAAAAATATTATTCTTGTATTAAATCAACTTTTAGGTAGCGTTTGATATGCATGATGAGAGCCGTAATGTAATGAATCGAGGGTGAATGAAAAAAAAAAGATATTTGGTTGATAAAGGGAATAAAATGCACCATTACAAAGGTAATCACATTATCTCTAAACATACCAAATTCATTCCATCCACCTTTATTTTTTTCCATTCCAGTTCTTCTTTTATTATTGGTCACCATCACCACCTACCCACCGACCAACCACCACTGCCACCTCCGCCGACCACCACCGCCGACCACCACCAACAACCACCATGGCCACCACCACCACCCACCATCACTTACAACCACTACCTTTAATCACTACCGACCGCCACCCACCAACATCGAAAACCATCAACCACCCACCATTGGCCACCACCGGCCTCTACCACCACCCATCACCACCGACAACCACCGCCGGTAACCATCAGCCACCACCACCACCGGTAACCACCAGCCGCCACCACCCACTACCATCAAGAACCACCACCGCCCACCACTGTAGGCAACTATCGGTCATCACCGCCAGCTGCCACCATTGGAACCACCACAAGCCACCACCCACCACCGGTCATCACGTCCATGACCAGCTCTTTATTTCTATTCCTTCTTTTTTTCAACCTACCAAACAATATAAATTAATTTTTCTTTTATTTTCACAGGTAACCGAACAAGATAATTGAATGAATTGATTCATTTCATTTTTTTATCCATTTCATTCTCTCATCCATTTCACTCATTGGTTCATTTTATTACCTTATTTAGTGTTCACATTTAGCAACTCGTTTAAACCGTTTGTATTTTTTGTTATTTATTCACTATTTTTAATTATTATAAAATGTTAAAGTATTTTTACTATCAAAGACACAATTATACAAACTTTTTACTATACTCATACTTTACTTTTAAAATATTCACACTTACATGATTAAAACTTACAATATGATTAAAAAGCACATTATTATATCACTCAGATTCTCTTTAGGGACATAAAAAATTATAAGTTTAATAAATACAAATATATTTATTAATATTGCTACAAATCATATAAGTGCTTCACAAGTGATTCGTATATCTCAACAAATAATTTACATCAAACAATTATGGAAATAGATCGAATTGCAATTGAAAAGCAATGTTAAAGGGAAGAAAAGCGTTTGGTAAACAAACTCACTATTCACAAGAAGATAAAATCCCACATTTTGTGCATTTTTAGGCCATTGGGACCACACTCCGAAGGTACAACTCCCTATTAATAATGTACTACTTTCAATGCACAAATATTATATTTGTTTAAAAGTTAGTGCTTTTAGCTTTAACAGCAACGTTACATAACAATAGAAAAATAATTTAATACAAAAAATCTAAAAAGTAGATTTTTAGAGTATATTTTGTTTGGGATATAAAATACTGGAACATAACCTTTATTTTTATTTAATTTATTCATATCTTATACTAATGTAGTTCAATTACACAAAAAAGGTAACAAAAAGAAAGCATTAATTTTGTTTTTTTAGGGACTGTAACTGTTGTTGCTGGCTACTTCTCTTATCTCTCATCAGCGGTTCCACTCCTTGTAGATTTGGTATAGGTGGGAGGCCTCTTTCTATTTCCCAAACCACAAATCTTTAAAAAAGATTCTGTTTTTCATATTTTCTTTTCATAATCTTTTGTGTTAAAGCTCTGTTCTTGATCTGCTGCTAGTTTTTCAAGAAACCAACAAAAATGGGGGAGGAGAAGCCTGAAGTTCTTGAAGCTGTGTTGAAGGAGACTGTAGATTTGGTAATGGATTTTGGATCTGTTCTTCTCATTTTTGTTCTTTTTTTAAAAATTTGTTTTAATTTTGAGTGATTTTTGCAGGAAAGTATACCCATTGAAGAAGTTTTTGAGAATCTGAGATGTAGCAAAGAAGGTCTCACAACTTCTGCTGCTGAAGAAAGATTAGCCATTTTTGGGCACAATAAACTTGAAGAAAAAAAGGTTTTTTAATATATTTTTTAATCCAAATGTTGTGATTATGTTAATGATTGTATTAATTTTGGTGAATTTATGATGTGGGTATTTTCAGGAGAGCAAATTCTTGAAGTTTTTAGGGTTTATGTGGAATCCGTTATCATGGGTCATGGAAGCTGCTGCTATTATGGCAATTGCACTTGCTAATGGAGGAGTAAGAACATTAACAACTTCAAAAATGTCAAAAAAATCCATTTTTCAAGCATAATTTTGATTAAGTTACCTTAAAAAACCCTAATTGAATCCAAAATATTGTAGGGAAAGCCTCCTGATTGGCAGGATTTTGTGGGTATTATCACTTTGCTCATCATCAACTCCACCATTAGTTTCATTGAAGAAAACAATGCTGGTAATGCAGCAGCTGCTCTCATGGCTCGACTTGCCCCGAAAGCAAAGGTATCATATCATTTGAATTTCGACAATTCGACAGTTTGAACATAGTGATTTGTACTCGAATCTTAATTAGTTAATGCTATATATAAATTGTTCAAAAAGATTCTAAGAGATGGGAAATGGAGTGAGGAAGATGCTTCTGTGTTGGTTCCTGGTGATATAATTAGCATAAAACTTGGTGATATTATTCCTGCTGATGCGCGTTTGCTCGAGGGTGATCCGTTAAAGATTGACCAGGTGAGGGATCAAAAGTATCAAATTCTGTATAATTGAAGTTCTTGAATCTTGATCATACTTTAGTATTTTGTCCTGAACCGGTGATCCCATCTTTTGTAGTCGGCTCTAACCGGTGAGTCCCTTCCAGTCACTAAAGGTCCAGGGGATGGTGTTTACTCTGGTTCAACTTGCAAACAGGGTGAAATCGAGGCAGTTGTGATCGCCACTGGGGTCCACACGTTCTTCGGGAAAGCTGCTCATCTTGTTGATAGTACAAACCAAGTTGGTCATTTTCAAAAAGTAAGCATGAAAAAGATTCAAACTTTATATTCGGGCGCATGTGTTTTCACGATTTTGATTTTGTATGTAATCTTTATAGGTTTTGACTGCAATTGGGAATTTCTGTATTTGTTCTATTGCTGTTGGAATGGTGATTGAGATAATTGTAATGTTCCCTATTCAAGATAGGGAATATAGGCCCGGAATTGATAACCTTCTTGTTCTCTTAATCGGAGGAATTCCAATTGCTATGCCTACTGTTCTTTCGGTAACAATGGCTATCGGGTCTCATCGATTGGCTCAGCAGGTTCCTTTAATTTCTTACATCATCTTTCTTTATTAGCATTATACTATTGTAGATATTGTTTTGAATTTAATGATGTATGACACTTTGTATGATTACTATAGGGAGCAATTACAAAAAGAATGACAGCGATAGAAGAAATGGCGGGAATGGATGTTCTTTGCAGTGACAAAACCGGAACTTTGACTTTGAACAAGCTTACAGTTGACAAGAATCTTATCGAAGTCAGTCTCGTAGATGCTTACTTATTTTTATTGCAAATTCGTGTTTTTTACTTTTAGTTTGACTTTTTGAGTTGACTTGATCCGTTAGGTATTCACTAAAGGAGTAGATGCCGATACTGTTGTTCTGATGGCTGCTCGAGCCTCCAGAACTGAAAATCAAGACGCCATTGATGCTGCAATAGTCGGTATGCTGGCTGATCCAAAAGAGGTAATATTATATGAAAAGAAACAATATTTTTGTTCTAGCAAGCTTTTTTGAAAATAAATGCAAAAGAAAGTATGTTAATGTGGCTTAAAAAGTTGAAAAATGCCTAAAAATATAAAATTTATGACAGCCCAAAAGCTCATTTAATTTGCAAGGTACCTTTAGTTTTCTTTAGTTTTTCAAACTAAAATCTATAGGTGGCAATTTGACCATTGAGGGGTCAAATTTTGGTTCCGAGGTGTGGTCAAATCAAAACGTTTAGCTAAAAGGAAACGGGTCGAACGGGCTGAAGTGCATTTTAAACACTTACTGCCTCCTATATAGAATCATTTTGAACTAAATATGTTATTGTAATAACATAGTTTCTGTAATCATATTTAACTTGCCACCTATATTAAATTCGTTTTTTGTTGCTATCTTTCTTACATAAGTTGGTCGCTTGTGTCGTACTTTAATAGGCACGTGCTGATATTCAAGAGCTGCACTTTCTGCCATTTAATCCTACTGATAAGCGCACGGCACTAACGTATTTGGACAGTGAGGGTAAAATGCATAGAGTCAGCAAAGGTGCCCCGGAGCAGGTATGCGTGTTTATTTGTATTGATCTTACGAACATCCGAAACAATATCAAGTGAAAGGAAATAAGAAATGATGTCTTTGTGTACACTTTTTAGTTATTTGTTGTTTGTTATATTGGTTTAGATATTGAATCTTGCCCACAACAAATCGGACATAGAACGCAGAGTTCATGCTGTCATTGACAAATTTGCAGATCGCGGGTTAAGATCACTTGCCGTAGCATACCAGGTGATTCATGATGCTCTTTTTTGACAAAAATCATATCTTTTTATTTTATTATTATTATTTTGTTTAAGTTTTGATTGTGATTGTGTTTGTTTTTAAATAGGAAGTTCCAGAGTGCCGGAAAGAGAGTCCTGGAGGACCGTGGCAGTTCATTGGGCTAATGCCGCTCTTTGATCCACCACGTCATGATAGTGCCGAGACAATACGCAGGGCTTTGAATCTTGGAGTAAATGTTAAGATGATTACAGGTGCATTTTGTTTTGAAGTTTAGTTTTGACTTTTGAGGTCAAACATATTACTTTGAAATTTGCGTAAAAATTGTTCTTTTGAGTTTTCAATAAAAATATGACAAGCCAGTGTACAGACATAATGATAATATTCACAAATTGTAAAAGTTTTGGTGTACATTTGCTAGAATTCTTTTTTTCATTTTTAGTTTTGAATGGTACTAGGTTTGACCCTCAAAGTCAAAGGCCATTTCTTGTAAGAGAGCCAGTGATGGTTCTTTCGGTTGTTCCAATGATGTTTTTAATACAACAGGCGTCAATTTCAACTCATTTAATGGGTCGATTTGGGTTATTTTAATCTCAAACGGGTCAAAGAAAAGGCGCCTCAAAGTACAACGGGTCAATCAGGTCAAAAGCTGCCCAAAACAAACTTTTAACGCGTACAACCTCCTAAAGTTCTTTATTAACAATTCAGATTATTATTACTTAGTTTTGTAACCATATTCGAAACATGAGTTCGTCTATAAAAAATTTTATAAAGTTGGCGTAGACTTGACCTGTTTCAACCTGCATTAAACAGGGGATCAACTGGCAATCGGAAAAGAAACCGGAAGACGTCTTGGAATGGGAACCAACATGTATCCTTCCTCGGCTTTACTCGGTCAAAACAAAGACGAGTCGATTGCCGCCTTACCCATCGATGAACTCATAGAAAAAGCCGATGGTTTTGCGGGTGTTTTCCCAGGTACTTTTTTCCCCATTTAAACCGATCAGGACCGAAACAACATTATAAAGCTAACGTTATACACATCCTTGTAACTTTGTTTCAGAACACAAATACGAAATAGTAAAACGTTTACAAGCCAGAAAACACATATGTGGAATGACTGGAGATGGCGTAAACGACGCTCCCGCCCTCAAAAAAGCCGATATCGGAATTGCAGTGGCCGATGCAACCGATGCAGCCCGTAGCGCTTCTGACATTGTCCTTACCGAGCCCGGTCTTAGTGTCATCATCAGTGCTGTTTTGACTAGTCGAGCCATCTTCCAAAGGATGAAAAATTACACAGTAATGCCCCGTATCTTTTTCTCTTTGTTAAATACCTTTAGTTGAAGCGTAACTTTATTTTGTATTGGGCAGATTTATGCGGTTTCAATCACCATTCGTATAGTGGTAATTTGTTTGTCATCGCCCGTTATATGCACTTTTAAATTTTTATGCGTAGAATCTTCACGTATATGAACTTTTTATTTCTATTTGCTTTCGGGTCAGCTTGGTTTTATGCTGCTGGCTTTGATATGGAGGTTTGACTTCCCGCCTTTCATGGTGCTTATCATCGCGATCCTTAACGATGGTACGCGTATTAGAAAAAAAAAACGATTATTATCGTTATATTAACACTTGCGATATAGTAACATAGCGTTTGCGATTATATTTACTTTCAGGAACCATTATGACCATATCAAAGGATAGAGTGAAGCCATCTCCTCTTCCCGATAGCTGGAAACTGGCTGAGATTTTCACCACGGGCATCGTTCTTGGTAGTTACTTAGCCATGATGACGGTTATATTTTTCTGGGCGGCTTATAAAACAAACTTCTTCCCGGTACGTACATTTATGCTTAGCAAATGACAGTCTTTTCTAGAGGTAAAAAAAATAAAATTAGCGGGTCGGGTCGAGCCGGTTGGGTGACAGTCAAAACGGGCCGGGTTGCTTTTGACCCAAGTCGCTTTAAAAAAAACTGTATTCATACTTATAGCAATCCGAGACCGACAAAATGATGACATGGCACGAGTTGGTGCTATGTCATTGTCCACGTCAGCTTCCACTTGTACATACGTGTTTACATGCTTTTTAAGTTATTTTACAAATGGATCTGCAGCGTACGTTTGGCGTGCCGACCCTTGAGAAAACAGCTCACGATGACTTCCGGAAGCTGGCTTCAGCGATATATCTCCAAGTCAGCACTATCAGTCAAGCTCTCATTTTTGTTACACGATCCCGCAGCTGGTCATTCGTGGAACGTCCTGGTTGGCTGCTCGTTTTTGCTTTTGCTGTAGCCCAGTTGGTATGCTAATGATAATAATATTATTTGCTTTTAGACCCTACCAATAGTTTTGCTATAAGTGGGATTATGCTGGGTACATTTGTTGTAACAATATTTTTTGCGGTGTCTACTAGATTGCTACGTTAATTGCGGTTTACGCCAATTGGAGCTTTGCTGCAGTAGAAGGAATCGGGTGGGGATGGGCTGGTGTTATCTGGCTCTACAATATCGTCTTTTACTTCCCGCTTGATCTCATCAAGTTCTTTATCCGATATGCTCTTAGTGGGCGAGCCTGGGACCTTGTTATCGAGAGGAGGGTATATATTTAACTTTCTATGGTTTAAACTTGGGCAATAACGCCTTTTTTAAGTTTTAATGATATGTTTGTTTGGGATTTTTTAGATTGCTTTCACAAGACAAAAGGATTTCGGGAAGGAACAACGTGAGCTCCAATGGGCTCACGCACAACGAACCCTTCACGGGCTTGAAGTACCCGACACCAAAATGTTTGGTGACCGCACCAATGTCACTGAACTGAACCAGATGGCGGAAGAGGCCAAACGGAGAGCTGAAATCGCAAGGTATGACCCGTTAAATCACTCTGGCAATTAGGCATATCTGCTTATCAATGTGTTATAGGTCGGGTAGGGTCGGGCCGGGTCGGGCCCGTACACAAATACATGTTTTAGTCCCTTACCTAATATAACATACCAACTTTCCTTGTGTTTTTGAATCTTGATTCGTGTTGTGGTTTATGTTAGGTTGAGAGAATTGCACACGTTGAAGGGTCATGTCGAATCGGTGGTTAGACTCAAGGGTCTCGACATAGAGACAATTCAACAAGCGTACACCGTGTGAGACACAATTGGCGGTTAGTTTGTGAGTTACCTTTGGAACAGTCGTCATTTATGCGGTTATATTTTCTTTATTTGTTAAATTTGGCCGGTGATCCCATGTGTACTAGTGAACTGGGAAAAGAGAACCTTTTATTCTGTAATATGTTGTGCATATGATCAAGGCTTTTAGCTTCATAGTTTTCTCGTCTTTTGTGCCAGCGTGTGCAGTTCAAGCTTGTACGTTTGTGTACTTTTCACGATCTCCGAAGCATTCCAGGGTTGTACCTTTGTGTAGTCGATGAAGAAGATTAACAATAGACCCCCAACTTGAAGTCATTGCGATATCAAAACTGGAATAGACGTGATGAGACATGATTTTAGCTGTATCGGTCAATTTGAGTTATGTTTTATTTTAAAGGTCGAGTGAAGTTAAAAAAAGAGTTTTCCCTCAATATATGATTACAAAATCTAGTTAATTTAGGGTTAAAACTGAAGGAAAAGGTATTGCGGTATTTTTTTTCTTTAAAAAAATTGTTAACTCATATATTCTTAAACCCTATTAAATCTAAGCTAACGGTCATCATGAGAGTTGGACTATAACATTCATCCGCTTAAGGAGGACCTTGATATTATTACGCTACAAGTTTTTGGTATCGTAACTAATTTCATATAAATTCATGTAACTAATATCTGTAAAGATGAACATTTTAACTGACAGCGACGGATTTAAGACATAATTTCGCATGGTGTTTCGAGAAACTTGCTAGATAGGACAATAAGTTGAATAAAAGAGGTTAGATGGGCATGAACTTAGCTCTCTCTTGTTCAACTATAACTAACCAATTATAATAAGATAAGATGTCTTTTTCATTTATTTAAGAGGTGAGAGTTCAAATTCTATAAAATACAAATATAGATGACTAGTAAGAATAGATTAATAGTTGTTTTAAAACTGTTTTATAAATTAATATCAATTTCAATTTCAGCAAGCCCATCAAGTTTTATCAGGAAAGGTAGGGCCTAGGGCTCAAAAAGATCAAAATGCTTGATAAATGGATAATGGATTTTACTATTTTAGAGCTTTAAAGCTAAAGTAACTTATTCTCTTCTATCCACCTTTTCTTTTGTTTATATATTGTAAAAAAAAAAGTTATTATGTTATTAAATATTTTAATTTTACGCATTCAAGCAAATATTGTTATTACAAATTTATAAAAAAATCATTCATTAATTTAGCAAGGTTTTTTCATTAGTTGAGTATAAGCAGTGTTCAGACTTATCTTGCAATAATAAAAGTCGAGACGGATCGAATCGATATTTCCAGCCGACGCTAAAGCTAAGGTTGTATTTGATTGCCTCCAACTTAAGCATTATCATGCCTCAACCCTAAACCTGACTATTCATAGTTTTTTCAGAGCGATAGTATTGAGCGTGAAGAATTTAATTCATGTGAGACTTAAAGAGGTGATGATGAAATTGTAGTCGGGGGCACTTTCGCTGATATACATGTATTGTTAATAAGATATTGATAGGAGACTTTTGCGTTTTTTGATGAAGCATTGAAAATTTTTAAAAATGAGTCACAAAGGAGGTTCATATTACAAAAGAAACCCTAGGCTTCTTATATGTGATCTCGACTCTCTGTTAGTTTGGCATTCTTTTATGAACTTTTTACCCAAATAAGCTCAATCAGCATGAACTTAGCTTGAAATTTATACGATCTAACCGACTTGAGCCAAATTAGCTTGAGTTTTGTTCAAGTTAATTCTAAGTAAGTTAAGAGACACGGGTTAGTGATAACTAGGTAGACCGTATTTTTTTATATAGGCTCGGGAGTTAAAACTGACTTATAGGGGTTGAGCAACTCTCTTTTAAGATTTTCTTAATTGAACTTAGGTGATTATATTAAGTGAATTATTTTATTTTATTTTATTTTTTAAATTTTTATTAACAGCAAGTGAAAATAGTTGATGTAAGAAAGTGGAGGTGTCACGCCTCACCTACTGCCCCGTTGTAAAGTTAATCACCTTCGGTTTCAATTTAAAATGATTAATAACAAGAAAGAAACACCGACGGGCATTTTACCTCATATTATGCGTGTGTAATACTATATTTAAAGTTTGAGAGTTTAAATATTACGGTACACAAATTTGGTAGATTTAAAAGTAGATTAAAAATCTGTTAAAAAAGAAATATAATTTACATTTAGTTAATTAAAGCCACTTTGATATATTATTTGGGTATGGTTTAACTAAAAGTGCTTCTTATTTTGAAAAGGATAAAAAGACACAATGACGTGTCAAATACACAATGATGAGTAATTACGAGCAATAAGACACAAAGACGAGCAATAAATACATACTAACAAGCATGACACAATAACGAGAAACAAATACACAATGAATTGCAAACACAAACTTATAAATTCTACAAGCTAAAAACTCAAAAGCTAAACCCTTAAGCTAAGATCGTACAGTTATACGACCTGGTTTCAACTTTGTTTAAATAAGTTCAATTGGAGTTCATTTGACCCGCTTTATAAACAACAATTTTTATTTTTCTTTTTAAGCTCTATAAAATAAAAAGCCTTTTCACTTGAACCCTACACTATTATTCAAACCTACTATAATCTTCATGTCACAATACTAAGAAGCGTACCCATGAAAATTTTTCATGGGTGGCAAAAGTGATAGATTACATAACTTTAAAGGGGACACTCGGAATTTTCACACACATATAACATTAAATTTTTTTTTACAGGGGGCGGCTGCCCCCCTCCTTTCTACCTGGGTCCGCCCATGATACTAACAATTAAACGAGCACAAATTATTTAATCTAATTACTTTAGATATCGAAATTTTAATCTTTTTTTAATCTACAACTCTATGTTTATAAAATAAAGGATGTAGATAACTATCGAATCATCACTCCCTTTTTTGGATAAGGCATATTATCTTAGTTATACGGAACGTAATCGATGAAAAGTCCAAACTAAGACTTTTTTAATATTTATTGAAGACAAAACAACATAGCTTGAATATGTATATTATTCCTGACTCGTGAGTTAAAGCTGAGTTTCTCGTGAGTTGAAACTAAGCGCGTAGGAGTGCTCATTTATTCAATGGCAATTATCAAGTAAATTGTTCTTTAGGGATACTCAGGTGATAAAATGTTATTAATTACCAACTATATGGTTGTGGATTTAAATATTGTAAGTATAAGTGTGAGTTTTTTTCTAAAAAGGTGTGGATGATAAAAATATTTACTAAAATGGGTGATTGTAAATATATTTACCAAAATGGGTTATAACTAATTTATTTATTAGTTTTATTATATTAAAAAGAAAGAATAATCACTCCCTGCTCAAAAAGACAATTCAGTTTTCTTCTATGATGTTCTAAACATATCTTTGATCATCAATCCCTTCAAGAAAATTTCACTCAAGAATATATGGATATAGAAAACGTAGTTCTTCACGTCAACGATTCATTCTTTAATCACAACGTCAACGATTTTGATCGGGTCTATTTTGCCATCAACGAGTTCGTTCGGTTTTTGCTGAAAAAGATTTTGCTCAACAGTTCATAATCCGAACAGGTTCGATCCGTATTGTTTTTCGTAAAGATATTTGTAAGGTTTTTGTAAAAATTCTATATCTATCATGGAGGTTTTCGTAAGCTTGGGTTTTTTTATACACTGCATATTTGTTTCGGGATGATGTTGATGATGTGGATGATCTTTTTGTGTTGCTTAAGCGGATTGAGTTGTCTTTTTTGTTTCTATTTAGTTTGTATTTATTGTTGAGACCGTTAGCGAGTTCTCTTTGTTTGACTTAAATTTAGTTTTTATTTGATATGAATATTGTCAAAGCTTACTGCTAGTTTAACTTTTCTCTTAAATATTTATTGTTTCATTCTATTCGTTGAGTCTAACACTTTTATAATGATATGAAGATTGAAATTATAATAAATATGAAAGTTGATTTTTTTGAATTACGTTTTTTTCCTTTTTTAATATACAAAAATTTAAAAACTAAAAATTATAAATAAAAAGTTAGTTATAATCCATTTTGGTAAATATTTTTACAATCACCATTTTGGTAATAATTTTACCACCAACACCTTTTTAGAAAAAAACTCGTATAAGTGTAATGATTTTAGAAACAGAGGTTATGTGTTCGCTGATCAAAAATGTTTTTTGTCAAGCAGGTCACAGAGATGAGTGTAGATGCGTATGTTGTTAGTGGGGACGACAAAAAATTCGACATGAAGAGAAATTTTGAAACCATAACAATTTGAACAAATAATTGGGGTGAGAGAATACTTATATAAAATTTTCGGGTTATTGAACGGGGTTTGGTATTAATTAGGTGAGACCCTTGTGGCTTACCCTAATCTATTCACTCGCATTGAAACTGAGTATGTTAATATACTGTGCTAGCTTTAGTAAACTCATATATTACACGGGTTGAATAAATAAAATAAAATTTTTTTTAATTATAAAACGATATTTTAAGATAAAATATGATTGAAAATACGTATAAGTAAGGACTATAAGTAATAAAACAATAACATCAAATTTTTTTAAATTTTGTTCCTAAACTTTCTTTTTCTTTAAAAAAATTAAACATTCTTTTTAAAACAAATTGTTCTAAAAGAATGTTATTTTTAAAAATATTCTTGTTATAACTCAAAGTTTTAATTATTTTTGGTTTATGTAACTTTAACTTTTTAAAAGTAGCAATTTTAAAATATTTTGTATCTTTAAAAAAGCATGATGTTATAGAAAAGTTTCTTATTTCATAAAAATATATTTCTTAATAAATAACATTAATAAAAAGTTTTTTTTTAATTTATTAAAAACTATATTGAACCTAAAACGATAATATTAGTATAAACTCGTATATTACACAGACTAAATAAATAAATTATTAAATAGAATGATAACTTATTAATTATAAAATGATATTTTAATATAATATATGATTGAAATAATGTAAGCATAAATACTATAAGTAATAAAAAATGATATCATTTAATAAAATAGAGAAAAGAGAAAGTTTGCTGAGGAAGAATATGACGCTATCACGTGTTCTTTTAGTTATTAGTTTGTTAAAATAGGTAGGTAGATAGATTAATGTAGTAATTTAATAGGAGAGATAATATAAAAACTTTAATAAGAATGAATGTTATGTTGACAAATGTCTTTTCTAGTTATCATTTTATTAAATTGAAAAATTATTTTATAGAAACGTGACAAATGGTAATATGTTAACTTTATTGAAATTTAAAATTATTGAATTGTAAGACGAGTAATTGAGTATTATTTTTCTATTTTCGTGTCAGTTAAATGAAAATTATGTAAACTAAAATGTTTTCATAACAATTTTAAGACTTTGAGTATTTTTATAAAGTGTTAAATACGTTTTATTTCCCTGAGATTTTATAAAAATTGTCATTTGAATCCAAAAGTTCAAAATGTTGTCATTTGCATCCAAAGATTTCACTAAAATTGTCATTTGAATCCATTTAGCTGCACATAACTAACATGGTTACTTTTTCCATTAAATTTCCAACATGAGAGTTATTTTAGTAATAAAATTTGCAATATAAAGAACCAACTCACGTGAGAGTTTTTATATGCTTAGCTTCTTTTGATAATTGCAGTTATGATTTGATTTTATAATACTCTTTTATTGTTTTGTCTTGTTAATTTATTTTGGCTTAGTATTGTTTTACTTTTGCCCGTTTTATTTAACATAGATTTATTTGGTTTAAAGTTTAATTATGATTACAATGATTGATGTTTTATGATTATAATTCATAGGCAGTTAATATCATATTATTAATTGTTCTTATATTTTTATGGTAATCTGTCTTTTATGGCTATGATTCAAATAATTTATGTTATATAACTTGCTTGTTCACATATATAGTGTAGGGTTATCTTGAGAACCATATTTTTTTGTGAGAACTCTAAGAATCAATATTAGCAACACAATTAAGTCACATGCAAGTCACATGCCAAATCCACTTTTTATTTTAAATATTCACAACTTTTTTTCACTTCATTATTTTTTTAAAAAAATTGCACCATTAATTTCAGTATTTTTTATCTTTCCAACGCGTACCATATTGATATACTTTTTAAAAAAAATCGGTCATCCGTTATTTACACATGTGTAAATTAGTCATTACACATGTGTAAATCCTGTTTTACACATGCGTATTTTCAGGTATTACATATGTGTAAAATGACGTTTATAAAAAAAACGAGTTTTTTTTATTTTTTATAAATTTTTTTTATTTTTTTATGAAAGAGGGAAACAAAAGAAACATTTTCGTCATTTTACTTTTTTTTTATGTTATTTGTTGTTTTATAAATTTTTTTATTATGTTATCATTATTTACCATTTTGTCATTATAAATTCGTGTGGCTCACATTGGTTACTAAAGTTCTCACAAAATAAGTGAGTTGTCATTGAATATATATATATATATATATAGAGAGAGAGAGAGAGAGAGGAGGGATCCTAAAAAAACCATAAAGTTATGAGAAAACTAAAAAAAACCAATGAAAATGATCACATAATTTATAATTTTTTTATCAATACCCTCTATATATATGTGTGAGTATATATAAATAAAAGTATAGATCAAATGAAAACCGTAGCATGATTTTACATATACGTCACACATAGTTACGTATACGTAACCATTTTTCATTCGACATAGTGTTACGTATACGTAAGTTTCTTCATTCTCGTATGTATGCTCAACATATATGTATCAAACACTTAAATAACATTTTAATAATTAAAATAAAAAAAAATTTGAATTATGTTATTGCTTTCCATGGTTTTCTTTGGTTTTCACATAACTATTGGTTTTCTCAGGAACCCTCCCCTATATATATATATATATATTGGTTTTCTCAGGAACCCTCCACTATATATATATATATATATATATATATATATATATGTAGGGTTATCTTGAAAACCATCATTTTTTGTGAGAACACTAGGAATTAATATGAGCCACACATTAGAGTCACATGCAAGTCACATGCCAATTCCATTTTTTTTTAAATGTTCATAAATTTTTTTCACGACTTTATTTTTTCAAAAAAATTGCACCATTAATTTCAGTATTTTTTTAATCTTTTCAACGCGTACCATATTGATATACTTTTTTTAAAAAATTGTCCATCCGTTATTTACACATGTGTAAATTAGTTATTACATATGTGTAAATCATGTTTTACACATGCGTATTTTCAGCTATTACTAATGTGTAAAATGACGTTCATAAAAAAACGAGTTTTTTTTTAAAATTTTTTATAGTTTTTTTTGTTTTTTTATGAAAAAGGGAAACAAAAGTATCATTTTCGCCATTTACTGTTTTTTCTTTTTATGTTATTTTTTGTTTTATAATTTTTTTTATTATGTTATCATTATATACCATTTTGCCATTGAAAATGTGTTGCTCACATTAATTCCTAGAGTTCTCACAAAATAAGTGAGTTCTCATTTGAACCCTCCCCTATGTTTTGTATGTTTTATAAAGTTAGAAATAAATCACTTTTAGTTAATTATACTTATAATTTATTATATCTAATAGGACGTCCAGCAATGCCTTTATTGATTAAATGAAAAAAATGCTGATCTATCAATTTTGGTAAATTAAAATCGCAATAGTGATTACCAAAAGAGACTGAACATCTAAAATTTATCATTAGAGCTGATATTTTATTCTGTAATTGTTTTGACTAGAATACCTCTAATTTAGGAAATTTAACTGAAAAACTTAATGGTGTTAATTAGTAGTAGTTATGTGAATTCAAATGGTAATTTTTATGAAACTTTTGGATGCAAATGGTAAATTTTATACTTTTGGATTTAAATAAAATTTATATGAAACCTAAGGGATTTAAAAAGCATTTAGTTATAAATTATAAAACAAGTCTTACCATTTAAGCCTTTTTATAAAACGAAAGTGTTTTATGAGAATTGTAAAGCGGTCAAAGATAAATTTTGGGAGTAATCTTCTATAAGAAAAAATGATATGAATTTACAAATATCAAAACAAAAAAGGTAATGATGAAATAATTTAAAAATAAACAAAACTCTTTCTTAATGTAAAGAAAGATGTCTTGCATTTTAAGTAGAACTTTCCATTCATTTTCATAGGCGAAACGAACTCTTTTCCTATTTGTTTCACACATCCATTTAGGTCTTAGAAAATGCATAAAGACTAAATGACTCGTTACAACAAATAAAAATACAGGAGAAAGTGAACATAGATCTAACACGCCCGATGTCATGGTCGGGTTGTTAATCGATAGTCCAATCCTAATAAAATAAATGTTTAAGTCACGCCCATATTTATTTATAAAGTCACCTCTCCTACACTTTAAGTACCAACCTCTTAAAAACAAAAAGCAAACTAACACATTCTCTAAAATGTTCTTCTGTTCATACATCCTATCTTTGAAAAATCAATACGTTTGATAGCCTAATGGTGTTTGTGATATACATTGTAATCTTTATAATCAAGCTCTTGAATCTTTCTGTAAGAGGTGATCACCATCTAGACTAACGAGAAGATCAAGAGAATATGGCCGGCCCCGAGGAGGGGCGGGATGGACTCCCGTCCAGGGCCCACTCGCTCAGAGGGCATAAAATTTTTTAAAATTTTTTTATATACTATATATATAATCATAAAAAAATAATTATAAGGTATACGACAATTATAAACTTAACCCAATTATGTTTTAAACCAAATATAATTTTTTTGAGCCCATCTTATTAACCTAATTACTCAACTAATAGTCCACTAAAATATTTAAATATTGTAATTAAAGTCCCCAAAGTAATTTATAGGGTAACCCATAAATTTGTTTTATTTAAAGTTGCTCCCACAGTCCTACGTGCTTTGTGAAGGTTGAATGGTTGCGGTTGCCTGCGTACGAACTGCTTGCTACGTGTTGTTGCCGACGAAGGATAAGAACTACCGTCCACGGTCCACCGAATCGGTTATTATAATACTATGATATTGCTATGTTTATTGTTAAAATGTTTGTTTTCATTAAAAAAAATTAGTTTATATAATTTAAGTCGTTAGGGCTCAGGGGCTTTTTTTTCCCGGCTCGTCCAGGGCATTAAAATCGTCAGGACCGGCCCTGCAAGAGATGATCACTTTCTAGAAAATGTAGAGATTAAGTGTTGATCATCTTTTAGAAATGAAAAGATTAAACGATGATCCCTTCCATATCATAGCAAGGGAAAATCATCACTGACATTTACCTTCTTAAAAAGAACCCTATTACATAAGGTGATAACTATGTATCTTAGTGAGGAATGAAAAGATAACCATTACCTTAATAGTAAGAACTAGTAGGTATGCCCAAGCGATGTGACGAGGTTGTGCGTGTATTTTCGCTTTATGAATATTTCACATATTTTCAAATGATCTATGTTAATCTTTGGAACTAGAAAATAAGCACTAGACCTATACTGCAACGTAGGGAAAACGTAAGGAGACATAAAAATATATTTTTTGTAGGGACATAACTATCTAAAGCCAAACTATTTAAAAAAGAGAATACAAGAAATAATAAACAAAAGAAAAAAAAAAGATTACAATAAACAAAAAAATAACCCAAAAATCCGGTCAGTCAACACATATACATGCTTAAATAACAACTTTAATTTAAAAGTGAAATCAGGGCCTGCCACTTGACAGACCTTAGTTAGTCAACATGTAACAGAAAAAAACAATAACCTCTATAATAATTTGTTTAAAATAAAATAAATAAGTAATGATCTAGTTTATAAAAAATTTTAAGATATTTAATTTATAAAAAAAGTATATTAAAGATAGGAAAACAAAATTCTTTCAAAACCAAAGGAAAACGAGAAATGCTATCTAAATTAACAAAAGGAAAATAAATAATCTGAAAAATAATTATTGCTTTAAAGAATAATGGAGTAGGTGTTTTTTCCTCCACTATCCGAACCTTAAAATTAAAAACAACGGGGGTTCTTACCCGTGCCATGCGGCGGGATTTTTCTCCCTACCTAATATTTAGTGTGTTCTACTGAACGTAAAGCCCAACAAAGTTTATTACGCTCGCAGTAAATGAAGGGGAAATGTGGAAAACAACACTTGTAAAAATAAAAACAAAAACAACAAAATGGTGTCTCACACCAAGGAAGTGCTCGAACAACATACTAGAGGGTCTCTATTAGAGGTGGGCAAACCGGGTCCGGCCCAATACCCGAAACCGGGTTGAAACCGGGTTCGGCCCAACCGGTTTTTTTCGTACCCGGGTACGGGTGGAACCGGGTTCGAACCCGGGTCGGGTTCACCCAAGCTATTACCCTACCCGACATACCCGGTTAGGGTCGGGTCGGGTACGGAACCCGGGTATAATCGGGTTTTTGAATTTTTTTTATTTTTTTTTGTTTTTACTAATATAAATCATCATTATTATTATTATTATTATTATTATTATTATTATTATTATTATTATTATTATTATTATTATTATTATTATTATTATTATTATTATTATTATTATTATTATTATTATTATTATTAGTATTATTGACTTGTTGTTGTTGTTTTTGTTATTATTATTATAAATCATAATAAGTATTATTGTTATTATTATTAATAATATTATTGTTGTTTTTGTTTTTGTTTGTTTTTGTTGTTGCTGTTATTATTAATAATATTATTATTGTTATTATTATTAATAATATTAATGTTGTTTTTATTTAACAGTATTAAATAAACATTAATTTTTCATTTATTTATTTAAACAACTTAAAAATACATAAATCGATCAACAAAAAATAACATAAAACTTTTATTTAAGTTATCGTCTAATGTTTATTTACTACGAGACGCTTGATCAAATGCTAATTCTTCATCCGATATGCCAGAAGATACTCCTTCTTCTACCTCTTCATCGTGTACTTTAGCTACGAGTGCAATTTCATCTTCGAGGCTTGTTTGGTCTTGTATACGATCCATCGCGTCTAAGTGATCCTTTAAACAAATGCACATCTCAACCGCTTCTGGAGTTAGTCTTGTTCTCCGTAATGAGATTACCCTGCCACTAAGAGAAAACGCAGATTCCGAAGCTACCGTAGAAGCTTGGACGCTTAGTAAATCACGGGCCATAGCGGAAAGAATCGGAAATTGAGATTCCTTTCCTTTCCACCAAGCCAAAATATCGAATGCACGATAATCTTCGGTAGTCATAGTGGAAATAAAATCCGTAGCACTATATCTACCGAGCTCACTTGTTGGGGTGTTATCCCTTTGTCGTTTAGCCGTCACATCCCGAACAACATTCAACATGGTTATAACCGGGTCTTTCATCGAGGTACTAGCATTTGAGGTTGATTCTCTTGGTGTGGTTATATTTACGTTAGGCTCATATCTATTTAAATAAAAATTATATATTGTTTTCAAGCTTGCATTAAAACTTTTTTTGGCATCCCTTGAAAAATTAGGGTTTTCGTCATGCATATCTAAATTGTCATTTATCTCGTCTATCAAACATTCAACCCCAGCAACATTTAAAAACGGATTTAAAGCGGCGGCACAAGTAAAAACGGGTGGTAACTCCTCAAAATATTTTTTAAACTTTTCTTTCATTGGTTCTATCATTTGTGTAAACATATCATTTTTATATTGAAAAATTTTAAAATTCAAAGCCATGAAATATAATTCCTGAACCACCGAATAACTAGTGGGATAATAAACTCCCGATAATTTTGTTGTTGAGTTTTTAAACACCTCAAGAAAATCGGATAGACTTTGAACATTTTTCCAACCCGCATCCGGAAATGGGTCGGCTTCACCATTATCCGAAAGACTATTATGAAAAGCTTTCAAAGTTCCCTTTTGTTTTAAAGCACAATTAAACATGTGACAAGTCGAATTCCACCGAGTAGGTACATCCCAATTAGGACCTAAAAATACAGAGTCCGTATCCTTACAAAGTTTTTTATAATCTTGATATCTTCTTCTACTTTTTTTATAAACGTCATGTAACATAAATCGAAAAGCTTTAATAAAGTTATCAACAAATTGCACGGATAGACCGTCTTGCACTACTAAATTAATAATATGTGCAACACAACGAGTATGGAAAAAATCACCGTTTGCAATCGGAAGATATTTTAATTTTAATTTTTCAACCGCGGTTGTGTTGTTGGAAGCGTTATCAAATGCCATTGAAAAAATTTTATTTTGTAAATTAAAAGTAGTTATTACATTATCCAAAAAGTAAAACAAAAATTCTCCGGTGTGTGGATACGGAAAACGATCAAACGCAATCGTACGTTTCATCAATTGCCATGATTTGGGATCTACCCAATGAGCGGTGACGCAAAGGTACGATTCGGGTAAACCGTGTGGAGCCGACCAAACGTCACTAGTTAAGTTTACACCGGTATTTAAATTTTCAAATAATACAATTAAATCATTTTTTGCTTGCTTCCATAATTTTAAACAATAACGTCTAAGGGTAGTACGACTTACATGGTTGTAACGAGGTTGAAGCGTCTCTCGAATTAAGTTGGTCAAACGAGGATTGTCGAAGTGACTAAAAGGCAAAGCTTCTTGAATCACGAACTTCGCCATTCGATCTCGAACCCTATTAACGTCGTAATTAAAGATTCCACCGTCTCCACCTAATTGTGCTTGTTGCGAATCCGGATTACTTTTCAACGACTTACAAAACTTCTTGCTAATGTGTTTGCTTAAAGTCGTGTTAGAATCTTTAGCAAGTAAAGCTCCACAAAACTTGCAACGAGCCTTTACAGACCCATCACTCAACTCAACCATGTCCCAATTGCACCATACATCCATGTTACGATTGTGTGGAAGAACACGAACGACGGTTGGAGCGTTGGACGAACTTTGACCAACGGAAGATTGTGATTGAGCCATAACAAGATTCAAGACAGTGAAAAGTGTAAAACGAGAGAGTGAAAATGTAAAACGAGAGTAAACTAGAGTATTTTTTGCGTTTTTTGCGTATGTTTTTGCGTTTGAGAGTTGGGTACTCAATCAAACCAACCCACATCTATTTATACTACCTTAGGAGTCAAAAAAACAAAAAAAACGGTCAAAAATGAGATCCAACGGCTATATAGCCGTTAAAAACGGCTAGTTTTTTAAAAAAACCCGAAAAACGGTAAAAACCAGGTTGGACCCGGGTACGATCGGGTCGGGTCCGGGTTGGGTCGGGTCGGGTACGGTTCGGGTTCTAGAAAAATATAAAAACCCATAACCGGTTCCTACCCACCGGGTATTTTCGGTTCCAAACCGGGTACACCCTATACCGGGTTGTGCCCGGACCCGGGTCCGGGTCGGGTTCGCCGGGTCGGGTCCGTACCCGGTTTTTTTGCCCAAGTCTAGTCTCTATGTTAATTTTACATGTCAAAAATGATCAAGGGATGTAACGAAAGTTAAGTCAGTTTTTTTGTTTAAAAATAAAACAAGAAAAAGCAACTGGCCCAAAATTCAAACCTAATTGTTTGAGCAGAGAGTGAGGCGCGCAAGGAGCCGTGAACCATCAGGCCAAAGCCCGCGTTTGGAAACCAAGTCTAAAATAAATATATATAACACATAATAAAAATGTAAAAAAAATAAATAAAACGCAAAACCATTTGGACCAATGTTGGGTCGCCACATGGCATGTCGGTGGTGACGGCCACCGACACATGATTTTATATAGAATGGTTCCAAGCAAAAGAAAAGTATGGGACGCAAAGTCAGAAAGATGAACCCCCTAACTACAATCCTACACTATAGGAGTGATGTGCTCAAACCGCTATGCTAGCTTTCAAAGAATTGACAAAAAAGTAGATATAATATAGAGTGAAGAATCATAGAGAAAAAAAATCTATAGATAATTAAATAACTGGGTGATCTATATTGGTTTATAGAAATGAAAAAGATGAATAACTTTTAATTAAATTCTTTTAAGTGTAAAATGATAAAATACTGAATAGATATTATTAAATAATTAGGTTATAATATATATATAGATAACAAGGAACTCTAAAAATTTAACTAGGCCCGTGAACCTAAAATAATAAACCTCAAGTCTATAATTTATTATAATATTCCCCCACAGTCGTATCTCGTCCGAGCTAGTTGGCGACGAGAATTTGGTGTGCTGCGGGATGGTCCAAATGGAATAACGCTAAGTTGGGCTTGCTATCTGGTTTCAAAGTGGAGCTCCCTCCAGTTGGCCGACGAGTATCGATGGAAGTGCTAAGGGTGGATGTGGCTGCCATGGTGGATGGTGTTGATATAGTTTCACGAGCAGATTGCCTGTGATGCTCTAGTTGAAACATACTACAAGTAAGCTCATCATCTTGAGAAAGTATAAGGAGGTTATTCAGCGGCCGTTGATTTATGATACAACTATGTCTTATTTGGTAGGCAATTCCTAAACAAGTTGCAACACAAGGCATTCATTCACCGAGCTACCATATCAGTGAGTTGATCTGAAAGTTCCTTAAGCTTTTGATAGTAAGAGTGTTCACAATAAAGTTCTTATCTTTATACTTATAATTTAGCTAAAAATCATCATTTGACATTAAATTTTGTTCATCTTTTAAAAACCAATCACATTCAATTTCTTATTTTTATCTCTATTTAATTGAATAATACTCTTATAATTAAATTTTACTATTTGTTTCTCTTTACTTCACTCCCAAAAAATTATAATAGTAAGTTGGTAAATATAAGAACTTACTATTAATCTCATATATATATATATATAATCATAATAATATATGGATAATGAAAATTATAAAAAAACAAGATGTAATGAAATTTTTTAAGTTTTTCTTATAGTTTAAAGAGAAGGGACATAATAAGGACTCTAAGGTGAATGCTTTAAGAGTCAAGGGACGGCGTAGAGAGTGAGATTTTTAAATCCGTGTTCAAGAGCCGCCACCCTCGAACCCTTGTCGTTAAGTAGTCTTGCTGCGATCCCAAGCTTGTAGGACGGACGAGTCAAACTGAAGGACCCGAACAAGAAGCTCATCCGATAGGGCTCCATAGATCCACTGGAGGATGATGGTATCTATCTCAACTCATTCCTGGTAGTCAGGGTTGGTCTCGTTCGATGTGCTACCATCAATGTCAGAAGTAACCTTGTAGCCTTTTACATGCAGTTGTAACAATTTAATCCACAAGGTAAATGAAACTTTTATATCATCTAGAACTCCATCTTTGTTTTAAATGTTGGTTATTGTGTAGACGGGATGCGCGTTATTGGAGTTTAATGATTCAGAGGACTCCGGTTTGTCAGCCATGATGACAGTAAGATGAATAAGGATTGGATTCTAGGTAGGAGTAAGAACTACAATCAGACAAGGGTTGCGTTAGGCAATTTCAATCCGTGGCTTGATGGTAGCGATCAAAAGAATCACGAGTGTGGAGTTAATACTAGAAAAAAAACTAGCATGTGGATATGTTGGCTCATACTAATAAACCTTTATGTCTAATAATATATTCGAATAGTAAGGTTAGTTTGATAATGTTGGCCAAAACCTTTAGTAATCATTGTATTTATTTGTGATATCTATCTATTCTCAACTCTTTAAATTTCATTTCTTAATCTATAATTATTTCATAAGAAATAGTTTCCTAGAAAATAAAGTGTTTTGAAAAAGTACTCATTAAATTAGAGATAACTTGTAAACCATCAATTTATATGTAGACGTTAACAAGGGTGATTCATGCCAAATTGTCATCGAGAAAAATGATTCACAGTTACGTTTGCATTGTTGTGTGGATCATACATTAATTATACAAGTAGTTTGGTAGATTTTTCATGTATACACCACGCACAAAACTTGGTTTCAATTTAAGTTGTAAGTTTGAATCGTTGAATTTGTATGCGTTTACACATTGTTTAGAAAACCGGACTGGACAGGCTAGTCCGACCAGTTGAATTGGAAACTAGACTCCAATCCGGTTCGGTATCTGGTCCGATTCGATGCTTAAGACAATTTTGATGTTGAACCGGGGGTCGGATCAGTTGAATTGGTTTTTATTTATATTTTTTCATATTTTTGTACATATATTTATTAAAACAATTATAATTTTATCCGGTTCATATATCATGTCCGACCAGTGGACCGGTAAGACATCCGGTTCATTGGCCGGTTCGATTATGAAAACATTGGTTTTACATACTTAAGCTATTAAAATTCTCTTAGAAAAATTTCTTCAAAAAAGAAATCTTCCTGGCCAAAACAATTTCACCTAAATACTAGGGACGAAGGTTTTCTAAATCGGCAAAAAAAAAAAAAAAAAAAAATACAAAACGGCTAAACAACTTTTCCGGTGCAAACGAACAGTCTGATCCGCGAACAGTCTGATCCGCCCAAGCAGGTAGGAAAAATTTTAACAAACGCAAGATTCTGAACCTCTGATACCAGTTGTTAAATAACGAATACAATCGCTCATTACACAAAACACAAAACAAGCAATAATAAAAATGGATGAGTATGAAGATTTAAAGTGGTTCGATCGGTCTGACCTAGCTTACTAGTAGTACAACTAAAATGTATATTTTGTAGATGCTTCAAAGAATTACAATAGTCTTAGAGCATTCACAACCTATTCCCGATCTTTATACATATAATTACACTAAAAATCACTACTTTTTCTTTTTACTTTTGAATTTTATCATTACTTTTTCTCTCAGCTTCACTCACAACCACTTAAAATATATTAAAAATATTATAGGGTTTTAAACAGTGTTTTCCAAAAATAAAAAACTGAATAGTAAATTTCTCATATCCTTTACTCACAACCACTTATAACCATACCATATAATATAAAGAATACACTCATATAAATTTAAAAAACGGGCTGTGAATGCTCTTAGACTAGTATATATAAACTACTCTAGCGTTAACATCTTTTGCAACAAGTTTACCATAATTATTATGATAATCGAATGGGTATTGGCCACGCCGTTGGCAAAGGTCTTCATATCACTAAACCATCAAACTCTTGTTGATATTTGACAACCACTTGTATATGAGTTCTATAAGTCAACGGAAAAAGAAGTTAACAAAGCTGAAAGTGAAACTAATGAAAAACACGTAAAACTAGGGGACGTTTGTCCTGGGTTGGAGAAAGGGGCTTTAACATAGCGGTATTGTCACACCCCGGGCCCAAGTAGGGTGGGACGTCACAGACTGGCAACATATATGGCAGCGGAAACTAACCATCGAAAGAGCACACAAGGAAAGAAATCACATGGCATTACAATAAAAGTTTTAACAACCCAAATACAATGGTCAAAAGCCGGGTCATAACAGACTTAATTCAAATTAAAGTAAATTCATAAGTTCAACAAACATCCAACAAATTGTCTAATGATGGATTCAAACTAATTAATGCCATGTGGTGGTTACGAAACTAGGTCATCCAAAGAGGTTCTCCAACTATTTCAAACTCTCATCAAGGATTACCTGAAACATGCTCAAAAGATTTTTGTGTCAACTAAAAAGTTGGTGAATTCAAGTGCTTAAAGTTTAAAAACAAATCCATAAGTAAATTTTGAAATCATAAATATCACTGTTGTGGGGTCACAATCAACCCTGCACTCAGTCCCGGCTAGCCTCTTCTAAAGTTGTGTTAATACCTGTTAACCCATAGGGATAACTGAGCCTCAAACAGTGAACCATACCTGCTGGATGGTCCACCTTAGTATCTTATAATACCTGTCACATGACACAAACGACCCCACAGGATCTCAGTGTGATACCCTTCCCATTCATGATGGAAGGCACTGTGTGTGGGGGATTCCCCAAGTAGATCTACCCATATAGAACATGCGGTTCACACAAGAATTAATGATTGTGATTCAATTAAGAGCAGGTTCAATATTAACCACAACATACAAGTATCATAGCACATAAATGATTTCAAAGTAAGCATAGCATGTTTCATCCCAAAACAGTAGTAAAAAGGGAACACCAGAACTCACCTTAGGGTTAGGTCAATGGTTCCTTGAGCAAAGAAAGATTCAATTCCTAGCACCCTATCATAATGATTCAAGTAATAAGCTAATGATCTATGGTTATTATAAGAGTAACTAGGTTAATTTATGGTTAAAAGTTCAACTAACTTTGGTTCTTTAACAATTGCGTTTAAAAAGTTTCCTTTTTGGGTAAGTTGTCTTTCTTTATGTAAATGACATGTTTTATGATTTAAATCAGTTTGATAAGGTGATGATAAGTTTAACAATTAATTTTAGTCATATATTGATCATTTTATGGTGAAATTGCATAATTACACTTTAATCCCTCAAGTTTCATAATTTACAGTTTTTACCCTAAAGTTTGATTTCTATCATTTCATGACCCATTATGGCTCTTAATAATTTCCAGAAGTTTTACATACTTAAAATGACCTATTTTAACCCAAATTTTCAGTATTTTAATTTGGAGAATTTAAAATACCTATAACTAGTTACCGGTTACTGGTAAACCGACAATTTAACGTCTAGTTTTGAATATTGTAATTTTTAACCCATAAGACTTATGTATTACTTTTTAAACACTTCTAATAAACTTTTTAATCTGTTTTAATTGGGTTTTTAAGCTCTTTTGATTAAAAACTTCGTTTTTGAGATTAACCCGTTAAAACTCGTTTTTACCCGGAATCGAGTGTCCAAATACGTTTTTATCCAGTTTTTCACCAAATTCTTAATTTATGGTTTCTAATTTACTGAAATATTGTAATTTTTAGGGATTTTAAGTCTCCACTTTTATTTTTAGGATTCTAACCAAAAATTATCCGGTTAAGGCCCGTTTTTAATGAAAAATTCCATTTAAATCGTCTTTTGACCCAAAAAAAATAATCAAATCCGACCATTATGACCATAATATCCCTTTGAGAGCCTGGAATTCTTTTTAATATAGTTACTTTCTAAGTTTTCCTATTTTTTAAAGTCGTTTTACCACTTTTCGGGTCCCAAAACAAGCTCATAATGTCCACAAATCCATCCGTTTATCACTTTCAGCCATCAATACCAACTTATGCACCCTTAATGTCGCTAATCTTACTGAAAATTTATTCTTAACTCACGGATTAAATATGCATGCATAGATGTTGCTTTTAATGAGTGATTTACACCCTTTACACATGTGTAAACATTATAAGTTGAACATAATTGTCTCCAAATTGTTTTGTAACTTTAAAATCAGGTTATTATGATGTTTATAAACTGTTTTTAAGCAGGTTTCAAGCTTTGGTTGGAAGCATTTTCAAAACAAATGAATAGATGGTGCTAAATTACATAAAAAGAGGGTTTTCAAGGTGATAACTTATGCACCATCCATAGAGTCACTAATCTATCAAGATATATACCTTGAGTGTAGCTATGAGTCTCACAAGAACAGGTTAATGGTGGCAAGTTTCTGCTGCAACAAGAAAAGTGAGACTTTTGATAGAATAAAGGTGAAAAACTCAAGGTTTAGCTTCATTCGGGTAAAATTGTGCTTACACTTTGAATGGTTAGCGACTTTGAGAGGTTAGAGGGACAAGATGAACTGGAGACTCTCGAACATGGGCTGTTGTAGTTCGTTCTTGCAAGAACCGTGCACCAAAGTTCACAAAATGGTACTCGCTTGCTTGCTTTGAGCTTAGCCGATGGAGGAGTGTTGCTATCTCGCGAAACCTTGCTGAAATGGTGATGAAATTGCAGTTGTGAGAGTGTTTTCGATGGTGAAGATCCGAGAGAGAGATAGGGAGGAGTGAAAGTGGGTTTGAATGGTTGCATGCATTGAAAAGGGAGAGGTGGGGTGGAGTGTTGGGGAAGACCAAGGTAGAGTGTGAGTGGGTGAAGGGTGGGCGGCCGATTATAGGGGTGGTTGGGTGGTTTTAATTTGAATTTTAATTGTTTTATTAATTAGAGTAGGTTAAGTGTAGTATAAGTTTTATTAGGTAGTGTTATTTGGTAGTACTTTTTTGTTTATAAGTTTTTACGAGTAACAATACATATATATGATTCAAGATTGAAATTTGATTTATTATTATCACTAATGATTTATTTCACCTTGAAATTAACTTTTATCACCTAATTAATACTTTTCAGGGATTATATAATAATTTCTAGATTAAGACAAGATATAAAGGTATCATTTAAGGCAATCAAGCACAAAATCAAATAATCATGTAAAATAATAGTAATAATAATGCTATGAATAAAATAATGTTAAATTAAATTTAGGGTTAGGGTTGGACCTAGGAGCTGGTTGTTACAGGTATCAACGATGAAAAAAAAAAAAAGATGTATCTTACTACAATTTTTAATGTTTAAATCTCGTAGTGAGCAAATGTATACATTTAAAACAAAGATATAGCTGTGTGAGTTAGGGTTGTTTGGCAACTTTTGAATGGATAAGTGTTGAACTAGGGGTGAGCATGGTCGGTTTGGTTCGTTTTTAGCCTAAAACCGAAACCAAGAACCGATATTTCGGTTTCTGGGTTTTTAAAACCGTTCGGTTTCGGTTTTTTCGATTTTTGGTTTTCGGTTTTCAATTCGGTTTCGGTTCGGTTTCGGTTTTTTTTTTTGTTTTACCATTTGGACTTCAAGTTTTTAAAGAAATTTTTTTTAAAGTAATGAATTTAACATAAAAACTTTGGCCTTACATCATTTTGTTGATCATTAAATATAATCTATATATTCTTATAAATTAGTTGATGTTAAAAATTAAATGCAATCAATAAAATATAAAAACAAAAAATTGAATAAAATATTTTAATCTATTAATTTAAACAAAAAAAGTTTAAAGATTATTCTTGAAACCTAAATACTCAATCTTTTGTAGATAACATAAGTTAAACAACTAACTAATAGGCTTATAATATTTATAGTGGTAATCCCGCGCGTTGCGGCGGTACGGCTATTGCGTAATTTTTTGGAAATTCGATTTTAGTCAGTATCGGCTCGGTGAGTTATGATGTAGATTAAAAAATCAAAATATAGTTATTGAAAAAATTGAATGAAAGAAAACAATTATGTATATTACAAAAGTCTTTAAAACAATTATATTATCCCAACAAGATTAGTGAAAGCATGGATGGTATTTGTGGTCGGAAATCACTTATTACCAAGATTTTAGGGGTTTTGTTTTATTAATATAGGTTAGATTTTTATGATCATCGGAGGCAACTTTCGGTGGTGATTTACATAGAGCGGAGAAAGTTAATGGATAAATTATCACAATAAATTACCATCTTTATTGTTATTGAGCTTTTAACAACCGGCAAGGAAAAGGGAAAGAGGGATTACCGCTCAATCGTAGTAAATGAACCGAATTAAAAGTAAATGACGGTTTTGTTTGGTCACGTGTATATGCTTTAGCATTTGTATTATAAGCATCATATATTATATTTTATTGTAAGGGTATAAATGAAATAAAATGGTTAATTTTTTGAAATTTAAGCATGACTTTTCATATGGGTGTCTTAATCCATATGTAAAATTATAATTCAATCCTGCTTTCGTTTTTATTATAGAAGACGATAGAGATAAATATTAAAATTATTAAACTCATAATATGTCTCTAGAAAAATATTAGTATTATAGTTATTATAAACATAAAGATATATATATATATATATATATAAAAGTTATATACTTAAATATTTAAATAAAATAATACTTAATTTAAATAATATTTAGTTATAAAAATATAATTACTGATATAAATTTAAATATCAATTTATAGTATCATGAATAAAACAAAATTTAATTAAGTGAAATTTTGGATACGGATACGGATAGTGATTTTTACTATCCGTAATTTTCGGATATCCGAATATCCCGAAATTTCGGATATCCGACTTTTCGCACCCCTAGCCAGAGATATATTTTTAACTAAAAACATCTACTTACTTTAATAAAAAAGATAACTAATAAAGACATGTGGCATCATTATATTTTTATCATCAAAATTTTTCTATTTTTCTCTCCTTTTTTTAAAGGCCAACGAATACTTTTTAAACCTGGTCATCCGGGTAAACGCATTGGCAAAGGCCACCCACGCCCACGAACAAACACATCGCTGGTGACCGACCCTCCCACCATTTTAGGGAAAACCCACCACCCAAAGACCTAATATGGTAAAACCGCTAACCCACTTGAAACAAATTGCAATAAATGAGACTCGAAACCATAACATGCACTTTGGAAAGCCATGAGATGTGTTCTTTTAAACCAATTGATGTAGGTCTCATTGGCCCTATTTTTCTTTTCTTTTAAATAGTTACATTAATTGCTAAAGATATTATTTAAGCCTTTTGTAGATTAAAATAAGTTTTAATAAATTAAAAAAGATATTTTTAATAATATTATTTTAAAAAAATAATTTTTATAAAATAAGATTTTTTTTTTAAAAAAGATAAAACTTTTTAAAAAATACAAAATATTTAAAATTATTGTTTTTAAAAAGTAAACTTTTATAAATAGAAAATAACTAAAATTGAAAGTTATAATAATTTTTTTTAAATTAACATATTTTAAAAATGTTTGTCTTCAAATAAAATGTTGAATTTTTGTTTTAAAAAAAAGATTAAAAATAAAAGTTTTAAAAGTTAACATTATTATTTTATTACTTATAGTCTTTAATTATACATAATTTCCATAATATCTTATCTTAAAATATTATTTTATAATTAATAAATATTTATTATATTTAATATTTTATTTATTTAACACTTATAATAAACACTTACTAAAAGCTAATTATTTAAATAATATAATACATTTTATCATCAAATATAAGTGGTCCCTTGTTTATCCGATATTTAGTGCTCAATGTGATGGGGTGCTACAAGAAAGTGCGAGGAAATTTACATTGATGATTCTCTCATGTTTTTCCAAAACTTTTAGTCAATATATATATTACTTTTTACTTTTACATATACTTTTATACGATACGTTATCTAACTTATCAACACTGAAACTTCAATGATATTTACAACTTTTAATCCAGAATATTAGTATATGACCACCTTTTACATATTTATAAATAATAATAAAAAAATTTAATATGTCCACATAATTTAGTATAAGGCCTTTTTTTTTTTCCGAAGTTGTACATTAACATAAATTCCCTTAATCATCTCATTTTAAACACTAGTAGTGTCATCGGGTCATTGAGCGATGAAGGCATGGCGTTAATGATCGACCATAGCTTATGCGGAAAAACTTTATTTGTGGCCACAATCGTTATCGGTGGGCCAACTTCACATGGTTATAGAAAAAATTAGATTTTTACGCTTATTAAATTTAAAATACCCTTTAAATCCAAAACATTATACATCACATGACTTAAATATGTAAAATCATAATATTGGACACCACATACACAAACGTGGTGTTTGTTTTTTTGAAAAATGCATGTGTAGTCTTTTTTGTCTGCGCTGCGCATACCACGCGCAAATATTGCCATTTGCAGAATATTTGTTTTTTCGAATACATTTCATTAAAAAATGTATGCGCGAGCTCTTCCTGGTGCTGACTTTGCCTAGCGACTTCTATGATTTGCATAGGGTTAAACACCACCAACTACCAACACACACTATCAACCACCACGACCACCACCACTGTCCAAGACCACCACCACCACCGTCCGCCACCATCCACTGTTCGCCACCACCACTTTGCACCGCCACCCACCTTCCGCCACCATCAGCACCACCATAAAGCGTCGCCGTCCACCACCACCACCATCCGTAAACCACCACAAGTTTATTTTAACAATCTATAGATGTTAAATAATAAACATTATTCTTCTAACAGACTGCAAATGTTTGGTCCACCTCTTATTACACAGATGTCTGCAGATATGGTTCACAGATTTCTGCAGATATGTTTCACAGATGTCTGCAGATATGTTTCACAAACTTCAGACATTTTAGCTCTTAAAAAACAAACTGCATCTAAATATCATTAGACAAGGGCCGTCCAAATAGCTCGCGGATAAGAGCTCGCTCAGAAAAAGCTCGCTCAGAAAAAGCTCGAGAGAAGCTTGCTCGAAACGACTCGGTTTTAATCTGAACAGAACCAAGCCGGCTCGGTATGAAAACGAGCTGAACTCGGCTCAGTTCTTGACGAGCTAAGCCGGCTCGGTTTAGCTTGTTTGTTAGCTCGGTTCTGTACGGCCCTGATTATTTTACTTGCAATATATATTACTTTTATATATATAACATATATCATTGCATTTGCTCATTTGTTAAAAATATAATATCTTTTTTTAGCTATTTTTATGTTAAAATATTAAACTCTAATGTTTGTATTAGATAGTTAAATGTGATGCTTCTATATTTTTGTATACTAGAATAAATGAGTCAAGTATTTTTAATTTATTTACTAAAAAACAGACTACTATATGTTATACAGTGTTGCCGGTTTTGTTTGTTCGGTTTAAATAATAATAATGAAGTTATTTGTATTTTGTTAAAGTTGAACTTAGTTTCTTTGAATTAATTTATATTTTGTGAAAACTTGATATAAACCGGTTATAAGTTATATAGAGTATGTTGAATTTATTTTGCATTTGATTTTTTAAATTGTGTTTATGAAATAAAACCGAGCCAAAAGAAGCCGTACCGAGCCAAGCTCAAAACTAGATTTTCAGCTCGGTTTTAAAATCGAATCGAGTCGAGTTGGCTCGGTTTAAATTCAAACAGAGTTTAAGCTTGCGTGTCTCTTCTTGGTTTGGCTAGTGAACAATCCTGCATTTGACTTTATGTGATAAATAACAAATGAGTCAATTTTAGAAATATTTTCTTTCACACAATAATCTTCTTTCATCAGTGGGGATGGTGGTGCCTTTTTTATAACATTTTATTTAACATCATTTATTTCTCCCATCAACTCGGTATGCTATATCTTTTAAAAAACTTTTTGAGTTTATACTTTTCTTTTCCGTCTTTTATATAACAACATAGGATGACGAACATAATAAATATTTTTTTCATTGTGAAAAGAGTTCGAAATTACATATTTTCTTGAACCTTTAAATAGGTTGAGTCGGGTGCTCCTCTGTTAATATCCATATATCATTTATCATTATCATGAAGGAAATGTACTGGTGGTAAAATTGTATATTTTCTAATCAACGGGTTGTGAACTTGAAGTTAATAAAGTGTAGATGTTATTATTTTATAAGCAGAATATATGTAAAGTTGAAAGTACGTATTTGTGTTCTCTAATAAAAAATCTAGCTATTTTGTTTTGTTTTGTTTTGTTTTGTGAGCTACATGAATGCAAAGAGTATTCTTAATTGTACTTTAAAAATAATTTTATTATTATGAAAATTACAGCCTATAAAATTTCATCTTTATTTATATAAAAATTACAGCCTATAAAATTTAATCAAAGCAGAATATTTTATTAATATTAAAAAGAAAATGGAGCTATCGACCAAGATGCTCTCGCCTTCCCGTTCATATCTCTTGTTTGAATCGGTTTTAACAATGTTTGATCGTCATAAAATTTATTAATATATGTTAACAATGCAAAAAAAAAAAATTAAATTTCATTTATTATTTCTACTCTTATAAAAAGAAAATTAAAGATGGCAGTTGGCTGCACCAATTTCATTATTATCAAATTAAATAACTATATTAAATTTCTTTTATTGTTTCTCTTTTTTATTAAATAACTATATTAGTTACTAATAGTTTTCTTTAATTTTTTTAGATCAAAAATAGTTTTTTTAGTAAATTAAGAAAAAATTCTTTTTATTAATATTATTTCTAAAGGAAATAATTTTTTATACATTTTTTTCTAAAACATCAAAATTTTTTCAATATACAAAATATTTTAAAATTGATGTTTTCAAAAAACTAAAATCTCTATAAACTAAAATTAGTTAAATTACTTTTTGGAAATAACAAAAAAAGTTTAAAAATAAAAGTTTAGAAAACTGATATACATATACGTAATACAATCGTATCTTATTTTAGAAAATCGTTTTATGATTAATAAAATTTTATTATATTTAATATTTTATTTATTAAAATCGTATACTACACAGGTTCACTATATCCAATGGTAGTTTAAAAAGACTAACAAATAGTTGATGTGAGGCTAGAGCACATGATTAAATTTTTTTCTTTTAGACAAAATTACAGAAAACGTCATTTAAGTTTATACAAAATTACATGTATCATCCTTTATCTTCAAAAAGTACTCTAATCATCCTTTATGTATACTTTTCATAACAGATTACGTCCTTTAGACTAACGGGCGTTAATTTTCTCCGTTAAGTCAAGGGTAATTTGGTCAATTTACCTCTAAAGGACTATTTATGTAATTAAACATAAAGGACGTTTTCTGCAACTCTTTTATCTTTTAATTAATTTTTTCATTTTTACAATTATACATATATATATGATTTTTATATATAACATAACATATATTATTTATATATTTTCATCAACATTTTAAATATAAATATAAATTATGTAAATAGTATTATTATTTTTTATACTTACGCCCTTAGCCTTATTTACTTTACCTTTAATATTTTTTACAAGATATTTTATATAATTATAGATTATTACCTTAAACTTGTTTTTTTAATCTAAGATATAATAATGATTAATAGAGAGGGTCACATATGATTACTTTTTTTATTTAAGTTTTAACTAAATTTCATGAACCGTTCCTCCTGTGTGTTTTTAACTAAAAATATAATCTAGTTTTTAGTAAAAACGAAAAAATAAAATCAAACGGAAAATAGACGTAAAAACATTGAACTACGCACGTAAAACGTAAAACATTAAAAACAATAACTAAGTGGATCTAGTACCTGGGCTTTTTAACGTGGCTGATAAACTAAAAAAAATAGGCATAAAAATGTGGAATCACACACACACACACGTTACGGCTTGTTAACTCCGAAGTGTAAAACGAAAAGTTCATAAAAGATTAAAAGTATAAACAACCAAAGTTGAAAGTGAAAAATTATAAGGGTACAATTGTAAACGATATAAAAGTATTAGGGTTAATAGTATAAAAAACTATAGATAAAAAAAATGGATACAACCACTAAAGGTAAGATACAAATCATGATGCAAATGTATTTCATAATTAGTAATATATATAATATTTTTTAAATTAATAAAAAGTTGTTTGTGTCTAAATTTTATATTTAACATATAATATTAATACAAATTTAAAGAATATAAATTCAAATTAGTTAATAAATAATTATTAACTAATTATAATTTATATTATTAAAAGTTATGATAAAATTTGTTAATTTGTATAATATATGTTACTTGTATATCTTTATTAAAATAAAATAATTAAAAAAATTATATGCATAACAAATTTTGAAATAAAAGCTAATTACGAAAAACGTACTTTAAATTAGGTTTAAAGTTTCAATAATAGTCCTTTAAGGGGTAGAAAGACTAAAATACCTTGACTTAACGGAGAAAATTAACGTCCGTTAGTCTAAAGGACGTAATCTGTTATGAAAAATATATATAAAGGATGATTAGAGTACTTTTTGAATATAAAAGATGATACATGCAATTTTGTATAAACCTAAAGGACGTTTTTTGTAATTTTGTCTTTCTTTTATAAAAAAGTCTAAGGTTCATCCCCAAAATAATGTAACTAGTTATGAGAAATTTAAAGTAAGAGCGAAAGTAAAAGTAGCAGGATAGTTTGCGTTAAAAAAATTAACAAATGTTATAATTTGGTAAGACATTTGATACAAAAGTCTATTAAAGGGACCTCATATATTTAGACACCACCAATTATAGATCAATACCCCAGAATTTTATACTGTTCGTATAATCTTATTACGTGTCGTATGAGGGGGTTGTATAGCCCTATATAAGACGCATAACCCATTTGACAGCCATCTAAATTTTCCCTCATTTTCTATGTTGAATTTTGCTAAACACGTCGTATAAACATACATTGGTCGTATAGTTAACTGACAGCCTCACTGACTTTTCTCTTTTTTAGTGCGCTTAACCCTATACACGCATATAGAGCTATACGTTATGTATATAACGATGTCGATTTATAACAACGAATGTTTTAATATCAGGAATTGTTAAAACCATGCAATAAATTCCAAGGGGAATATATTACGCGTCTCTATCTCTATAAAAATCTTCACACGTCTTTGTCATATATAGGGGTACTTTTTCAAAACAAAGGAAAATACATATGTATGGGCGTATGGCGCATAATTCGCCGTGTATTAACGTTTGTTCGTGTACCAAAATTTTTATTCTAATTAATTTAAATATTACTAATTATTAACTTAAAATTGCACCAATTGTTATATATAAACATTAAAAGTTGTACGTAGTTTATTTGTTTTTTTTCTTTCTTCTCAAACTTTATTTTAAACCCAATACTTTTACTTTTGGACAAATTTAACTTTTATAATTTTTTACTTTCAACTTAGATTCTCTATATTTTTCATCTTTTACAAATGTTTCATTTTCCAATTCAGTTTAAATTTTGAGAGTTAACACGCTATAACGTGCATGCGTAGTTCAACGTTGTCACGTCTATTTTTGTCCCGTTTAAAGGCCCCGTCGCAACGTGCGGATCCTAGATCATCGTAGTTATTGTTTTTAATGTTTTACGTTTCACATACATTATTTAACGTGTTTATGTCTACTTTTCATTTGGCTTTACTTTTTTCATTTTTATTTTATTTAATATGAACTTTATCATGTTGGTGGTCTCAAGTTTAGATTAAAATATAATGTTCTACTTTACATACGTGCAAATGGACTCTCGTAATATATGTTTTCTTTGCGTATCAAAGATCGAACGCTAACACAATAATTCAGTTTGCTACTTAAGGCATGACGTATAGACAACAACTATGACGTTGTTAAAAACTCACTTACACATATTGACACATATATAGACACATTGTTGTGCAATGGTGGTTTTTCTTTATTGATGAAGATGATCTAAACATATCAAAAGTCTTTATGTCCACAAGATCAAATGTTATATTGGATCAGTTATAATGTATGGACCAACTACTTTCAAAAGGTTTTAGTCATCTAGCCCTTGTTAATGCCTCAACTATTGAAAAATACATAGAAAAAAAAAGATGGTGGAGAATTTCGGCCAAAGCTTAATACTAAAATACATTTTATCACCATGATGACCACACTTTTATTGGACTACGTTATATTTCTAGGTGGTTTGTGTCCTTTTCAATATTAAGCTAAACTAGAAATTCAGCCCGCGCGATGCAGAGCGTTTAATAACTTCGTTAAGTGTGTTCTGACAGTTAACTTCGTTACGTCTGTTATAACGGTGATATTAACGCGATTAAGTACTTAGATAAATGTGTGAAGTTACAATAATTCAATATTAATAGAGAAACGTATTATACCTCGCACGTTGGGACGTAAAGAAACATGTGAAGTTGTGGTGATTTGATATAGATAGAAAAAATATTATGTCGTGCACGTTACAACATAAATAGTATGTAACATTGAAATAAAAAAAATACTCAACTAAAAACATTTTATAAAGAATATAAGAAAGTAAAAGAATAAGAAAAATAAAAGAAAAACAAAAAAACCTTAAAAAAAGATCTGACGGGATTCGAACAGGTTGTATATAACAGCAATAGCTTTAACCACTCACACTACCACAAACCTTTTGTCTAGTTACAGAAAACAATATATTTAACGTTACAAAAGTCGGTGGCATCTTATTGGCCACCAACCTTTGTTTTTAAGGTATAGTAATATAATCTTGGTGTTCAGAAACTCTAAACTTTGTTGGTCCCGGATTTCATCAAGACTTCTAATAAGATATTATATCATATTTAATATGAAAGAGATGAATAACAAATATTGTATATAATAACATTTTGAAACTTGTTAACAGTAAATTACAATTTGTTAACCATCACGTAAAAACATTCTTTGCTTTATTGTCACAATCTTTCTACCATGTCTTGTGTACGGAAGACAGTAAGGAAGAGAAAGAGAAATGAACATATTCTCTCAACCTTCCTACTCTTCTTTCTCTCTCTGTTTTCGTCTCTCATCAAATCGGAAGAAACTAATGATGGTGGTAGCAGCAGATAACGTCTGCATGCTCTTCGTCAAAGCAACTATGGTTTCAATCGATTCCTTTATTTTCACCTACATCTTTTACATCACGGGCAGGTGTAGTTTGTTGGTGGGAGATTGACCTCATCAAAAATTACTTTAGACAGTGATGGTTGAGGAGGCGGCTTTGGATGGTAACGTTGGGTGGCAGGGTGAATGGTGGTGATGAATGGATGGATGGATAGATAGAGGAAGTTATGAGAGAGAGAGAGAGGAGATGTAGTGGAAGAGATGTATAAGAAAAAATCTTGGTAAAAGATTTGTGATGATGAAAACCTATTAAAATTAAAATTAAAATTTACAGGTTGTCTCCAACTTAAGTTGTAAATACATAAAATTCTTTTAAATATATATATATATATATATATATATATATTGGAAACCATTTTTTTGTTATTGTAATCTTTTTTTTTTTTTTCCTTTCTTTTTAAGAGATTGTTTGCTTGCTTTTTAACCATTCAGATATCTGAATGTTTCAGTACTTAATGGTTTAGAGTGTTTGTTTTGTGAGCAAATTTCTAAATGTTAAGCATTTTTGCCTCTTAATGATTAGGCATTATACTGAGTCTGAATGGTTAAGAGCTTTTATCTGAATTGATCAGACATTTGCCTTTGAATAGTTAAACAACATACTAGCTCTTAATGATTCAGATCTCTTACTTGTTAAGCATTTAATGGTTCAGAACTATTAATGATTCAGCATTTACCCATTCAAAAGCTGACAAACAGTCCCTAAGTATAATATTTTAGGTTGTGTTTCTACGGAAAAATATACTTTTGCACCTTTGTTTGTGTTTTTATCTATTTTTTTGTACAGGCTTCGTTTAAAATCCTGCCTTTTCTCATTTTATATTTTTAATTTCAAATTTATCATAGATTGCTCCAAAATAGGTAAAATGTTCATAAAAAGAAAATGCACATACGACAACCCATCACATCGCATGGTTATTTTTACCTGGGTTCGAGTCATGTGGATGTATATCTATTTTTAACAGATTTTTCTTGACAAATTTTATTTATTTTATTTTCTTCTTTTATTATATTAACTAGCTTTAGTAAACCCATGTATTACACGGGTTGAATAAATAAAATATTAAATAAAATAAAAATATATCAGTTATAAAACGATATAAGATAAGATATGTTGAAACTATGTATAAGTAAAAAAAATTATAAACAATAAAACAATGATACTATTTTTTAAACTTTTTTATTTTTTCTAAAGAAATTAAACATTTTATTTTAAAAGCAAACCGTTTAAAAAAATAGCATTTATAAAAATTTTCATATTATAACTTCTAATTTTAATTATTTTTAGTTACTTTTTAAAAAACTAATTCTAAAATATTTTGTATTTAAAAATTTTGAAATTTTAGAAAATTTTATTATTTTATGAAAATTTATTTCTATAAAAAGTAAAATTAATATAAAGATCTCTTTCATAATTTATTAAAAAAGTATTATTAATCTAAAAAGGATTTGAATAATATTATTAGTAATTAATGTGATTATTTAATATGAGAGAGAAACGGGAAAATTTTGGTGAGAATCAATGTGGTGTTGACACATGTCATCTTAATTACCTTTTTATTAGAGTAGGTAGATGAGAACTAAGAATTTCCTTTTTCGCTTTCCTTTTTTCTCTATTAACATTTAACTAAATGATTTTAAACCAATTAAATAATTTATTATTTTTACTTATCTTTAACAAAAATTACATATATAACGACCCTAATAATTAACCAAACATGTGACGAAATGTTACACCATAATATATGTAAGGCGAGAAACTTACACCTGACCCCGACGCGTAACATATATAATACAAAATGTTAAACCGTAATTTTACTAGCCCCGTCGCAACGCATGGGGCATTACCCTAGTTAACAAACAAACCAATGTTCAGTTATACATTTCAAAAGAAAGTAGTTGTCTAGTCGTTGTTTTTTTTTTTGAACGGCAAATTTATCCTACTTCTACTATTAAATTACACCATATTACACCATGCCTGAGTTTAAACTTAAAAGTGTATGCGAATATTTTCTAAGTTGATATTAATCAAAATCAATAAATAAAAATTAAGATTATTAAAATACAATAACTATTTATTTTTATCATAATAGGGATTTGCCGTAATAATATTCTCAATATATCATAACTTTAAATTTTAAAATGTCGAATTCATCAAACGACGTGAACAATGAGTTCCCAAAATATCATTATCATTACAGCAAGTGCATAACTGGTGAAATTTCAATATTTTTCCTATAAGTAACACCTGCAAACTATCTTCTCCACCACGTTATCCCCTTGCAACCACCCTTCATTCGGTAATCATCTTCATGTGATTTCAATTTTGGATTCATTAGGGTTTTCATATGATTTCAATTTTGGATTCTTTAGGGTTTTCATGATCTTTTTTTACTCAGATTAGCAGGCTATAAACTCATTCTGTTAATTTGAGCGTTTTGACATTCGAAAGCTGTTAATTACTTCTTGTGCGAAAAACAGTTTTTGTTTCTGGTAAGAACTGTGATGTTATCGTGAATCATTTGGTGTTTGACGATGAATTCAGTTGTCATGGTGGATGATATGCGTATGAATTTGAGTAATATTTCTTTTGTTTGGTATTAGGCCAATTTCATGATTAAATCAGTTGATAATATCGGTTTATGTAAAATTAGACTTCAGTTATGATCATGTGTTGTTGTTGTGAATTTAGTGTAGACCAGGTGTTTGTGGAAATGTCTCTGTGAATAGGCACACTGCTAATGACTTAATGAGTTAATGGGTCTTTCTGATTTGGTTATTTTCAGTGTGATATCATGGGCAATCTGTTGTGTTTGGTTCAAGTTGATCAATCCACTGTTGCAATTAAGGAGACTTTTGGGAAGTTTGATGATGTTCTTGAGCCAGGGTGCCATTGTGTGCCGTGGATATTCGGAAGCCGGCTTGCTGGGCATCTCACACTCAGGGTTCAGCAGTTAGATGTCAAGTGTGAGACCAAAACAAAGGTCTATTTTCTTTCCCTTTGAATAATATGTTGCACCTTATATTATGATGATAATTGAATCTGTGTTGTCTTTTGAGTTCATGCTGTCTATACTCTATAGCTCTGTAAGTGTTTAAGTGATCACTGATTGCTTAAGAAACTAGGAAAATAACGAGTTATATTGAAATTTAACTAATGGGTAGGTAGTCGTTGTTGAGAAGCCCAATTTGTGACTCAAAGAACCGAATTGTTTGGAAATCTTTAAGATAAATTGCACCAAAATGGCCAAATTTCAGGTTGTGTGAGGTTAATTGTACACCAAAAACCACCAAACTTCTTGTTTTTCTTGTTGAAGGTTTGGTTGTGTACTACCTTACAAGTTGCAACTTTTGAACTAATATTTTACTTTTAAAAACTCTGATTCCTTTGTACTAATAAAATTTTCTTCCTCTCAACTCTTTCAAATTCTTTGTGAAATAATTTTTGAATTTGTATCATTGTCAACTACAAGTTTAACTTGGAGATGGTTTAAGTTTGAGTAGGTAAGTGTAGAATGATTAAGGATTCTCAATGTTTGTAATACATATGTGTGAACAACTAAAAGACAAACTGAAACATAAAGACTCATATGGAGAAACATGCAATTTTTGGTTTGAGGACAGGCAAATAAACAACCCCAAGTTGAATGCTACTATTTGTTTGCAACGTATCACATATGCTACACGCATAGGAATAAAGTTTTCTTTAACAAGCTCTAAAACAATTCTCATTGTAATGCAAATTGCCAATCTGTTACTAGTGTGTAGCATTTAATACGTGGATATATTAGTGTATTAGAGAATCTGTAATCACAAAATTATCTGTCATTTCATGTGCTTGTTCTTACCCGTTAGTTGTAACATTCTTGTGTTGTTTTTCAGGACAATGTCTTTGTCAATGTTGTAGCTTCAGTACAGTATCGTGCTCTTTCTGAAAAGGCGAATGATGCATTCTACAAACTTAGCAACACAAGGGCCCAAATCCAGGCCTATGTTTTTGATGGTAGAAAACTTCAACAAACTATACAATAAGAATTTTTTCTGTTTTTTAGTCTTTATATGTTGTCAAGTATTCTAACATGAACATTATTCTCAACTTCTAGTTATAAGAGCTAGTGTTCCAAAGCTTAACCTTGATGATTCGTTTGAGCAAAAGAATGAAATTGCTAAGGCTGTGGAAGAAGAACTTGAAAAGGTAAATGATCACATCAATGAGTCATCATATGTATATGAACAGCAGAATCTTTAAACGGTCGTGACATGTTCCTGTTTTAATTTACTTATTACAGGCAATGTCTGCATACGGTTTTGAGATTGTTCAAACTCTGATTGTTGATATAGAACCAGATGAGCATGTGAAGAGAGCAATGAATGAGATCAATGCAGGTAAAATTTTCATATATATGAGTCTCCGTGATTATCATTCCATCTTAATTGGCATGTTTGTTTCGATGAGAAATGGGTCAAGCGGATAGTCACCCAAACTGTATTTATAACACAAAACCTCCTTTCATATTGATTAATAAAATGCTACTGAACAATTTTACTTCTGCAAGCATATTCTGAGCATAGTAGTTTAGATTAAAATTTGAAATCTGGACAAAATTTTTACGGGTCAACACAATCTAACCAGAACCAAAATGACCCATTTGATGGAACCTGTTTGACCCTCCCATTTTTGCAGCTGCAAGGCTGAGGATGGCAGCTGCTGAGAAAGCCGAGGCTGAGAAAATTCTACAAATCAAGAGAGCTGAGGGTGAGGCAGAGTCCAAGTACCTCTCTGGTTTGGGTATTGCACGCCAAAGACAAGCCATTGTGGATGGATTACGAGACAGTGTCTTGGGTTTCTCAGTCAATGTGCCTGGAACCACAGCTAAAGACGTGATGGACATGGTTCTAGTGACTCAGTATTTTGACACCATGAAGGAAATTGGCGCTGCATCCAAGTCATCTGCTGTGTTCATCCCTCATGGACCTGGTGCTGTTCGTGATGTGGCTACTCAGATACGTGATGGTCTTCTTCAAGGCAGCGCGGCTAGTTGATTGCCTGGACTTTGATGGCCTGATCCAATCTATGCAACCCTAAGGAGTACAGTTTCGTGTTTCTTTAGTACCTGTGGTTTATATTTTCAACTAAAAGTTTGAGTTTGTGTGCTAAGCTTCTGTTTAGGTTTATGAAATTGATGTCTATATACTTCCTGCTTGAGTTTGGTTTTTTAAGTTTTAGTAATACCTTTGGAACAAGTGTTATATAATATGATATATCAATCAAAAACCAGATTTCAAATAAACATATTAGTTATACTTGTTTTCTAGTTTGTATTACTGCAAGGGAAAAATCAGGTGTAAACAATTTGATGCTTTATTAACCTTGGTGTTCGTTTAATTTCCACATGAAATTGTCAATTTCCTCTTGTCTAGCTCCTTACATTAGTGTAAGCAACTTGATTCTTTAATATCTTCAACAAGTAACTTTTTGACTATAACGATTTCACGTCAACAAAATTACCACATCCACTTTCAAAAGATTTTTAACACCGATTCTTAATAACATGGCTCACTACTTATGAATTTTGCTCTTCAACAAAAATATCAATAGATTCAAAAGCAAGCTTGTGCACTACAAATTTTGACTCAAAATTTCCAAAGATACCTATAAGTTTTGATGAATATACACTCAGAACTTATATTAACACACAGTTGAACATATCATCAGCATGATAGTCCCCTACTCCACATCTGAACTCATGTTAACTCATATTTCCCCGACACAATATGTGAAAAAACCATAAAAAATTATAACCTAAGTATGAAAACTCTCTCTATTTTGAGGCCTCATTGTCAAAAAAATGTGTTGAAATTTTGTTATATTTCTCTTTTTCCACAACTTGTCATTTGAAATAAATGGATTCTCAAATTCTTTCTTTACTACCTCTTATTGTTTGTTATTTAACCTTTCCTGGCCATCTTCTTCTTCAAGACATGTTTCCCAATATTAGAGACATCATCATCATAAGTTTTTTTGTTTGTTTGTTTGTTTTTTTTTTCAAAAACAAGTGTTAGTATAAATACAATAATAACAAAAACAATGATATATGAACTAACGTTAACTCATATTTGTTAATTCATATGTGTGAACCCATGTAGACTAACATCTAACAAATAAAAAAAATATTCACACATCAAAAGCCTTTTAAGTTATACTGAATAACACGCAATAGTTATATATAAATATATAATATTAGTTTGTGCCCAAGAATATTACATTTGCACTCTAGCTTTTTTTTTTTATAAAAAAAATAACATATCTTTATTTACACCACTCAACATGTTTTGTGTTCTCGGGTCTTTCTAGGAGCACGAAGACAATGCCAACATTGTCTTGTTGTTATTAGTTCACATGTGTATTATTGTTAAGTAAAATGTGAAACTAATGTAAATTAATATATGATCAGATATAAATGTATATGAACATCGGCACATTTAAGAGCTTGATTACTCTATTTTAAGGGATATTAAACTGGGTTTTATCCCAAATGGGCTTGTTTATTTACCAGCAAATGGTATTTACCCTAATGATTATTAAATTTTAGTGGTTTTCCTATCAAGTGGTGAGGGTTTAAATTTTGTTATGGACGTATAGTATAGTTTAAGGGTAGATTAGTGGGTATGCAAGTTCTTCTTTCAAAAAGAAATTGTTTATTTTCGTTAAATACTTTTAAATTGTTTTCATTTATCAAATAATTTTGTTGTAAGATTGTGTTAATTATGATTCTCAATATTTTCAGCTCTTGTCAATTTAAAATTGTATAAATATGTGAATTAAATAATAAATTGATTTAGTCGACATATAATGTTTACAGATTGACATAGGTACCATATCACAGATTGTCTTAGAAAACAACATATCTGGTATTATTTTTTTTTGTATTATTAATGTTTTGTAAAGCCCTAAACTCGAAAGACCTCATACTAGAGTTACACATCTGATACATAGTTGTTAAAGTGATCATCCGTTAAATGTAGGGAGTAGAATGTTTGAAAATAATTACATAACATTGTCTCAAAGATACCAAACTAGTACTTTAACCAAACATAAACTATTTTAACTAGGATGTCAGTATTTCGTGTGACGTATAGCTCTTATTTCCATGCCAAACAGCCATCCACAACCAACTCGACCCTGATTTAACTTAATATGCATACTAAAAGTAAGCGTCGTTAAATGAGTTCTTGTTACCTTTAAAACTTGACTTTTCATTTACATTTCATGTTAGCAATAACCATTACAACAAAACATATCACTACATAACAATCACAAACATTATATGCATAAAACACATCATATAATTGTTAAGTTAGGTCTCATAACTTTAAAACATATAACTCATAGATGTTAACACTTAAGTAGCATGATTATGTTGGTATGTGGTCCCAATATAGTAAGACCATCACTAACCCTTTCTTGTAAAATATGCAAGACTTATTATCATCATCCATTTCTTGGAAAAATCTTTATCCTTTTTATGCCACGCTAGCAAGTCTTAAACCCTTTCCCGTCGCAATATAGGACATAACTCTTTCTTGTTCTTAGAGAAGACCTAATGGTACATACATCATTAATCATAGCATCACGTGACCTTATTCTTGCATATTGGCAAGACTTATACATAACATTATCATATATAATATACTTGATAAATTTTTTTGCATCATGTAACCCTTTTCTTACATTTAGTAATAGTTAATTAATCACTAATTCATTCTTTACCTTGCTTGTATGCATACAAGACCTTACTACACTATTCCTTCTTTATGTCATCATACTTTTACTTTAGTTCTTACCTACTATTCACATATTAGGTCTTTAAATTACGTAAGTGTAACCTATTACAAGGGGTTCAAATGTGGAGATATCTAATGATAAGGGTGTTACTTTAGGTACATGGAGTCGGTTAGATGTGAAGGTATCATTCCAATTACAGGGGAACATCATGAATTTGTCAAAGGGTTGAGTGGTGCAAATATTCTATAAGGTATGAAGGTTGTACCTTACATGCAAAGGTTTTATATTAGTTATGGGGCACTATCTTTAAGGATCTTTCTAAGTGTCCTGAGGTGTGGAGGCTCATCTAGATGTAGAGTCACGATCAGATGCGAAGGTTAATACTCCACATATGAAGGCTAGCCAATCACGAAATCTAATTCGAAGGTTAATACTCCACATACGAAGGCTAACCAATCAAGAAATCTAACTAAGTGTTAGAGGGTGCAGAGGTAACATGTTAGAGGCCGGGTCATATTTAGATACGAGGGTTATACTTTAACATTTTTCAACAACAATCTATCATAGAAGTTTTATCCAGCCTACAGAGGTACAAGGGCTACGAGGACTTTAACAAGTTAAGAAGGCACTAGTTTTAGTTACACGGGATAAAAAAATTGCAATTTGAATAATATAGCATCTCTAGCACCATACACGGTAACTTTATTCAATCAAACAACCATTTATAGGGTTCTATCATGATAATTCAATCATGCATGACATTCATACACAAATTTCATTAACCCAAATCATACTATGTAGAAATGTAAACTTTAACGTTTTAATTTTAGCATGCTTTATCAAAATCATGCCATGTATGTATACCAACCCAAAAAATGCAAATAAAGAAGCTTTTCTTAGGTAACAATATAAATATATCTAGAACACATCTTGATGAAGCTATAAACAAACCCTAAAAATAAAGGCATCTCATGTCATAATCTATAAAATCAAAAAAATCCAAACTTTAATACTTGATTCCCTTTGAGGAATCTAATGAACGAGAATTAGATTGTAAGAACCTTAAGTTTTTTTGCTTTGGAGCTTTCTTTCTTGTCTTTCCCTTTCTAGAACTGTAGAATGCAAGAGAGATGGATGAATGGTGGCTATGATTCTTTTTATAAGGGGGGGGGGGTTTCTAAGGTTGCACATAAGCCATTATAATCCTTTGTTTTACTTTATTTCAAGAGTTAATTATGTGGATGGTTCCTGTGGTATACCCATATTGTATATATGGTCCTAAACTTTGAGATTTTACACCTTGGTTTTGTAACAATGGTGGACGGTCGAGTGGTTGGCTTAATGCAGGATCGTTTGAAGGTGTTCAATGCAAATCAGTTTCACAATGAGGAGAGACTTAGAATACTTAACAGATCAAATAGGGAACTGAAACCTTTTATGGTGGTACTAAGAAAAAACAAATAAACAAGAGACATAAGCTTAAGAACAACAAGATTGGTTTTCAAGGATAAAGTATATTGCTCTCAAGTTCTATTACAAGTGTTACAAAGCATAAAAATGAAATACAAGGACCTGAGATACTTTATACTACATCCTACAGCCGGCCATACTTTGAAGGCCAGCTGCAAACACTAATCTAGACAACAAGATCAATGTAAAGTCAAAACGCAGATTGCCTTTTGACAAGTGACTATGACTTGCCATAGCTCACATCGTAATGTAATACAAAAAGGATAAAAGTACATAAAGTAGAAAGTTACAAACTCAAGACCTTAATCTACAGCTTCCTAAAGCATGGACCTTTTCACCAACTTGTCTAAGTTGGTGAGTCTGCAGAGTGGCAGCGGAAAGTGGGTCAGCTTTTCGAAAAGTTATTGATCACAGAGAGCATGTCTTCTCTATCTTCAGAAGAAATCAGTCTTCTATCTTTGAGGCTTCGGAAGACTTCGTCTTCTAAGCTTCGGAAGATTTCATCTTTGGCTTCGAAACATTTTACACTTAGTGTAATTTCCTTGTAGTGTGTAAAACTTCCGAACTAACTTCTACCATGCACAAAGTGCATGCATGGAGGAGACTTCTTGACTGTTTTATATGCATCAGCCTCTTTTAGTTACCTTACAAACTCTCCCTAGCCTGATGCTACAAAAACAGAATGGATGCTTAGTAGATTGCGATCCTCATGTCTTGATCAGTAGTGTACAATCAGGACATGGATGGTCTTCCACATGCAAGAAGCTCTACTTTGAATGGAGTTGATTGAGCAGCCTCTTAGTGCACTATCTCAGGATGTTATTACTCATCCTGAGATGATGAGGAGGATGCCTTGGACTTCTTTTTCTTCCTTTTGTCCTTTCTGATGGCCATCCTTTTCCTCACTCTATACTTCAATTGAGGAGTTTGGCCTACAACACCAGATTGGCTTTCTGTGCTCTCCTCAGTTAGGTCCTTATTCCCCATTTTATCAGTAGGAGGGGATTTAGAACCCTGCCATGGGTCAGAAGATGAAGTTGGATTAGGTGTAACTTCAGGTTCAAGTTGTATTGTCTCTTTAACCTTCACCTCAACTTCAGGTGCAGCTTGACTTGGTGGAGAATGCAAGTCAACAAGCTGACCTTCTTTAATCTTCTACTTGATCCTCCTGATGTGCTCATACATTGTGGATAGAGACATAGGACCAAGTCTCCTTCCAGAGAACCCATACAGCTTCAAGAAGCTCACCATCTTTAGTCTGTCAGCAGACTTCTTCTTTTGAGCTCTGATGGTGGCTCTTGTTTTAGCAGCTTCCTCTCTCATTTTTCTTTTAATAGTTTTTCTTTGAGTTTGAGCCTCTTCATCAAGCTGTTTTAGGTACTCAAACTCAATATATTCAAATGAGAGGGGATTTAGGGCTGCTGCCTGATAGAGACCTGTGGCACTCAGATAAGCTATCATTTTTTGTCTTTCTTGTTCCCTGCTTATCTGAGTTTCTACCTCTTCAACTGCCACAGACTGTTTCTCAGGACTTTCATGAACTGGAGAGAGGACAGAAGCTTTTTGTTGTTTCTTTCTTTTTCTCTCTTCTTTGATTTTGAGGAGCAGTTCTGCTGCCTTAGCCTCCTTTCTCTCTTTGTACAACTTCTTGTCTGCCAGTTCATCTAACTCTGCCGAGGGGAGAGAAATTATTTCATCTATGTTGTAGTTTCTAAGTCCCAGATAGTTCAATCTGGCTGCTATTAACTCATCATTCTGAGTATCAGGGCTATGAGCAGCCCTGATTGCAGCTTGCATGAAGCTTGGGACTTCACCAGATTTTTCTCCCCTGGCCTTCCTCTTCCTCTATCTCTTATCCTCCTCAATCCCATCAGGAGTCATTTTCCTTTTCCCTTTGTCAATTGTTGGCCTATATGACTCAGGGTGGAGAGAGCTTTGGCCTGCTGATAGTTGTGATAAGCTTGAGATCTGGCAAGAGAGAGGTTGTGATACACTTTCACCTGTAGGTGTGTCACTGAGGGTACTGGGTGCTGAGGGTGACCCTGTCTCAAGGTTCATAGGTTCTTCTGTTGGGCCTTCAACTAAGGTTTCCCCTTCGAAGCTAATCTTAGGGTCTTCCTCAGTATACAGTTGACCAACAGTTTTCCCTGCTAGTCTCTGTCTATATAATATTGCTCTTTGTCTGAATTCCTTCATCACCTATTCTTCAATCACCTCAGCTAACCTGCCAGCCTGTCTGTTTTGGCTTGGGTTGATGAAGGGCAGGTTAACCAAGTTCATACCATCATGGAAACTCAGGGTCTGAAAGTTGAAGAGTTCCTGCTGCCCTTGAGCCCTTGATAGCACCAACGCCATTCTTGAGTTATCATACCACCATCCCATTATTGGATTTTCAGCTAAGTGGGATGGGGCAGGCATGGACATTGGAATTCCTTACTCAAACAGTTGTTGAAATAAGGTCTTCACATCAGTGTGAGCCTGGGGAAGTTGTTGAGTCTGGACAACTGCAAGTGAGGGTGGTGAGTCCTCATTGTCCATACTCATGACAAAACTCCCAGGTTTTGTGGTTGTAAGGACTTTCTCCCCCTTTTTGGTAGCATCACCCACTTGCATAGGTGAGCTGGAGGTCAAATCCACTACTTCCACAGGTTCTTGTGGACCTGGTTGAGTTTGTCTTAATGGTCTCTCAACTAGCTTGCTCTTGAGATCAGTGATCTCAAGTTGCTGGTCATTGACCTTTTTCTATAAGGTAGTCACTAGAGATTCCAAGTGACTTACCTTGGAGACTAAAGAGGTGCATAGGTCTTCTAATTGTTGCACCTTTAGTTTCAGACTCCCCTCATCTTCAGATGAAGAATCATGGGGGGATGAGAGAATTGGACTGATGTCTTCTTCCTCATCACCAGCATAGTATTCTTGGCTGCTGGATTTCCTGTGCTCACTTACAGCTTCAAGTGAAGTGTCAATGGGCTGAGTTGCCATGGTTGTGGTCTTAATGATGTAATCACTAGCACTAGTGAGAGCCTCTTTCATATGGACCTCCTGAACTTGTTCAGGGAGATCCACCTCAGTTTGAGATGGATGATATGGGCTAGACATGGGAGTGGCAGGAGCACTCATCTCTTCTTGAGCAAGGGTGGAGAAGAGAGACTCATGGTACTCACTGAATCCCATGTCTTCATCATCATAGAATTCAAGGTTTGGGATTGGTTGGTTGAGATCAAGAAGCTGGGGATGGTAACTATCCCCTGAAGGTTGTTCACTAGAGTTTTGAGACTCTGAGTGAAGGCTTAAGGCAGTTTGGGTTATGAGCTCATCAGGGTGAGCATGAGCAACCTCAGCACTGATAGTATGAGAGATGGGAGTGGTTTGCTCATCAAGGGAAGTGGGAGCTCCAGTGTCCACTTCCTCTTACATAGGTGATAATATGGGCGCCTGCTCAGACTGAATAGCTTAAGCAGGGGTTCGTTTGTATTTTCTAGAGTAGGTTATGGTTATTGTAGGTTGAGATGGTGGTTGAGAAACAACAGGTGTGGGTTCAACACTAGCTGGTGCTGCTAGGTTGTCACCTTGAGCAATGAGCTCTAACATTTTTGGGACAAGAGCTGTTTGTATCCCAGAGAATCCCATAGTTGGTTTTCTCATTATTTAAAAGATGCCGGGCTTCATCTGTCCCAATTTAAGAGTTTTACCTGTTCCCCTCAACTGTGAGCCCAGTTTACAGTTAAGAATGTGCTGGACATATCTAGGGAACATGTAATACTCTAAGGAGTCTAAGTTTGAAAGTAAATTAAGGTAAACAAAGTGAGAGTACCTGAACTTGACCCCTTAAACCAGTCCATGGACTATGAAGGACAGATCCTTAGGAATCTGGTCCCATCCTCCATGCTTGTTTGACAAGCTATGTATGATTACATGGAGGAGATACTTACACAGGGAAGAAACTTTCCCTTTCCTGAAGGTTCAGACTAAAAAGTCTACTTCATATCCCATTTGCGCAAAAGACTGATTAACAGTAGATTTTAGGAAAGACAAATCACCTTCTGCATCATCCAGCTAAAGATGGGTGTTGATGATGACCGCAGTGATGAAGATTGTCCTCCCCTACACTGTGGCAGACAGTGCCTTCTCCCCATCCATCGTGACCTCTTGGCAGGTCCGCCAGAAGTCCAGCAGATGATCCTCATAAAGAGGAGGATCAATGGTGAGGGAGGTGAAGTAGTTTGTCAGAGAAAGGAAACGTACGGCAGACCTTCGAGAAACCAGAATCTTTCTCAGAGTTCAACAGAGCAACCTGATTGTGTTGCCTGTGAAGTTGCATGGAGAAATCGGGTTGGTTTCTGCGATTTAGGTTGGCCATTTCAGAGAGTTTCGTCAAGAAGGAAGACAAGAACAAAGGCGGTTTTAATGTGAATTTAGGTTAGCAGGATATTGCAGATGAAGAGAGAAAAGTGAAAGAGGGGGAAACCGTTGAGTATATATATGAAATGGATTTGAGACAAAGTTAATGCGAAAGGATAAACTTTGAAATCCGGATGTCGGTCCCACCTCTGAAAAAGTGCCCAAAAGTAGTTTTCTTAGAAGTCAAAATCTTCCGAAGGTAATTTGGCTTCAGAAGTTTTTTTATAAAAGCTTCCGAGGCCAATTTGGCTTCGGAAGATATTTCTAAGAGTTTTGAAAATTTTGCTTCATAAGAAAAATACTTCTCTTATCTTTTCAGAGATAAGTACTTTCGAAAGAAAATTGTCCTTTAATAACATCTAAATCAATGTTTTCACGCTCGGATCGGACCGGCCGATCCGACCGGGATTCGGTGTTAGCGCCGGTCCGATCTACCCAGGTTCGTTTTGTATTTAGAAAACCGGCCGGTCGGAAGCGATTTGGCGGTCAACCGGGATTCGGTGAGCCAGTTGGCTCGGATCCAAACATAAAAGGTCAAAAACTAATATTGGAGATCTAAACAAAAAAAGGCCGGATCTGCTGCAACCGATGCCCGATCTACTGCCGTAACCATCGGGGGAACCAGGGGAGGTGGGGTGACCCTCCGACCGGCTAAAACTTTTCTAATAGGAGCGTATTTGACCCTCTAAATCGTGGTTGACAACAAAGTAGAGGTGAGAAGAGTGAAGTAGAAGAGTAGCATATTTTAAAACATGTTTCTCCATGATCGTCTTCAAGATAATGAAGGTTGAATTTGGAAGATTTTGTAAGTTTTCTGCAAGAGAAGATGAAGAGTGAGTGAAAGATGGGTTAGAATTTAAAAAAGAGTAAAAGTATCTCTGCAAATTAAAAAGATGGAAAAGCTATTTGAGTGTCTCGATGCAGTCCTTTTTACATAATAAAATAATAAACAATGATGAGTATATATATTTGTTAGTTTTTAAGTAATAATAGTATTTGTATTTTAAAGTAGTGTATGTTATATATTTGTACTTTTAATATTTATTAAATAATTTATTATATTATCTGATTCGTAATCCGGTCCGACCGGTTGGACCGGTCCGACCAGTGAACCAGTAACACGTCCTGTTCACTGTCTGGTCCGGTTTTAAAAACATTGATGTAAATACTTATGAAAAATTGGCTTCGGAAGATATTTAGAGAATTTCTTCCGAAGGTAAATTGTCATAAGTAGTTAGTTGATATTAAAGACATAATTTGATTCCGAAGGTAACTTAGTTTCTTTCGAAGAAAATGATGTTCAAAATTTTCAAAAATCTAAGTAATATTTTCTAAAAGAATCTTCTTCCAAGTCAGTTAGGGGCTTATGAAGGTGACAAAATAGACAACTAAGGACACACAGATTTTAGAAATAATATTGAGTTTTTTAAGTTTAAGAAAAAGCTACTCAAAGTTAATCATCACAATAGCTGATATGAGATACTTAAATCTCTGTTCATCAAAAGCTTTGGTGAACAGATCGGCATATTGTTCATTTGTGTGAACTTTGACTAGTTTGATTAACCATTTTTTAAAATTATCTCTAATTAAATGATACCTGATGTTGATATGCTTGGTCTTTGAGTGCTGCACATGATTCTCTATAATAGAGATAGCACTATTGTTGTCTATGTGGATGGGAGTCTCCTTGAAGTTGAATCCATAGTCTAGCATCTAATTCTGAATCCAAAGCAATTGAGCACAGCAGCTAGCAGCAACAATGTATTCAGCTTCAGCAATTGATGCAGATACACAGGATTGTTTCTTGCATTGCCATGAGACTATCCTTCCACCAAGAAATTAACATCCCCTTGATGTAGACTTTGCAGTCATGTTGCAGCCACCATAGTCACTATCTGTATATGCATACAGATTGAAGTCAGAATTCTTTGGATACTAAAGGCCTAGTGATGAAGCACCTTTGAGGTATCTTAAAATTCTCTTGACAGCAACCAGGTGTGACATCCTTGGGTTGGCTTGATATCTAGCACAAATACATGTAGCAAACATGATATCAGGCCTACGGCAGTAAGGTACATAAGAGACCCAATCATAGCTTTGTAGAGATGCTAATCTACACACTCCCCTTTAATGTTAGGACCAAGGGAGTGGTTTCTTGCTATGGGAGTTTTTGCAACCTTGTAGTCAGTCATGCTGAATCTAGTAAGTATGTCCTGAACATACTTTGACTGACTTATGAAGATGCCATTGTCAACCTGCTTCACTTGAATTCCTAGAAAGAAATTGAGTTCCCCCATGGCACTCATTTCAAATCTATTCTTCATCTGCTTCTCAAAGTCTTTGCAAAGCTTTGGATTAGTTGACCCAAAGATAATGTTATCAACATAAACTTGAACCAACATCAAGTCATTTCCTGTTTCCTTTGATGAAGAGAGTTCCATCTATAGTACCCCTTCTGTAACCATGCTGACATAGGTACTGAGATAGAGTCTCATACCACTTTCTTGGAGCTTGGTGCAACCCGTAAAAAGCTTTATCAAGCTTGCAGACATACTCTGGATGATTTGGATCTACAAAACCAGGTGGTTGTTTGATATACACCTCTTCATCAATCACCCTATATAAGAAAGCACACTTGACATCAAGTTGGTAGATCTTGAAATTCTTGGATGCAGCAAAGGCTAAAAATATGCTAACAGCTTCAATTCTTGCTAGTGGAGCAAAGACATAAGTGTAATCAATCCCTTCTTCCTGAGTATACCCTTGAACAACTAGTCTTGCCTTGTTCTTGATGATAAGTCCTCTATCATCCTTCTTGTTCCTGAACACCCATTTGGTTCCTATAGTAGTCTTCCTTGGAGGAAGAGGACATAGGTTCCAAACCTTCTGCTTTTTGAATTGAAGCAGCTCCTCCTGCATGGCTTCAACCTAACTTCCATCCTTTAGAACCTCCTCAACTTTCTTTGGCTCTACTTGGGACAGGAAACAAGAGTAGAGACAAACATTTTTGTCATGGGTTTGTCCTCTTGTTCTTACCCCCTTGTCAACTTCGCCAATGATGTTTGTGGTGGGGTGAAACTTGTGGATCCTTAGTTGAGGGATCACAACAAGTTGGTTGAAGAGATCTAAATTTGAAAAATTTTGATCAGGCAAAGTAGATTCACCCACCATATCAGCACACTTATCAAGAGAAACTTGATCCAATGACTTTGTGACATCAATGATGTTGTCTTCCATGGAATAATTATCAGCATCAAGGAATTCTTGATCACTATCACCATTACCACTTTCTTCTACATTTGAAGCTCATTCTTTTTGGTTTTGTGCCTCTGAGCTGGAATTTGAAGGCATTTCAGATTTATCAGCAGGATTTGTCATTGTTGTGTTGATAGGAGCTCCATCTGCAGAAATAGTTACCACTGGAGCTGAAGTAGATTGATTTGAAGGTATTCTCAGCTCAAATCTTGGGCCAGGATCTTCTGTTGATAGGTTACCTGTAGATCCTGAAACATTCTCACAAGACTTGTTAAAACAGTTAGTAACTAAATCAAGATCAAACAACCAATCAAGACCAGAACCTCTCACACAAGGAGTGTGTTCATTGAAAGTCACATTGGCTGACTCATCAACTATTCTAGTTCTGAGATTATTACTCTATAAGCCTTAGCTTGAGAAGAGTATCCAATAAAGTATCCATTATCTGATTTTTCATCAAATTTGGCTTTCTGATCTTTGGTATTCAAGATTGTGCAAGGACATCCAAATGATCTTAGGAAACCAATGAAAGGTCTCCTTTTGTGCCACAGTTCATAAGGAGTCTTACCATGAGTCTTAACTACTAAAACTTTGTTATGCACATAGCAAGCAGTGTACACTGCTTCTGCCCAGAAGGTGATAGGCAGTTTAGAGTCAGACAACATAGTTCTTACAGGTTCAATTAGTGTCATGTTTCTCCTCTCAGCAACACCATTCTGCTGAGGAGTCCTGGCAGCACTATATTGTCTTGAAATACCCTTTTCATCACAAAATGTATCAAGGAATTGGTTCTTAAATTCAGTTCCTTGATCACATCTTATGATCTTGAGGTTGTGATCAGATTGATTCTTAATCTATAGAATGAAATTCTTTAATATCTCAGGAGTCTCATCCTTAGTTCTAAGGAAAAAGACCCAAGGGAATCTAGTAAAATCATCTGTGATCATAAAACAATATGAGGTCCTTCCTAGACTCATTACACTGGTGGGGCCAAAAAGATCCATATGTAACAAGTGTAGGGGAGTAGTGATGGAGTTTCTTTCCTTTGGCTTGTGAGATACCTTATGCTGCTTCCCTTTCACGCATGCAACACAATGATCATCACTTGTAAACTCTTTCTTAGGCATTTCAGTTACCAAATCATTCTTGATTAATTTATTCATGTTTTTAAAGTTTACATGGCATATTCTTTTATGCCAGATAAAAGACTCATCACTATTTGCTTTAGACAGAAAGCAAGACACTTCCCTTGAAGGAGAAGTTTCATGCAAGTCCATCTTGTACATGTTCCCTTTCCTGGGGGCTCTGAGCAGTATATGCTCCTGAGGAATGACCACCCCGGGCTTGAGAACAATGCACTCATGCTCAGTAAAAAGCATGTTATGCTTTTGATCACAAAATTATGATACACTCAGTAGATTGTACCCAAGCTCCTTGACAAAGTTTACCTTCTCAATGTAGAGCTTATCATTTATGACCATGTCCCTTCCAGTAATGTAACCTCCTGCATCTCTTCCAAAAGCAACAGGCCCTCCATCAATTTTCTTAAAATTTTGGAGTAGAGAGCAATTGCCTGTCATGTGCCTGGAACAGCCACTGTCAATGATCCACACATTCCTGTTGGTCCTTAGCTGTTCCTGCACAAAAAAGAGATGATTAGTTACATTTGGAAACCCAAGCCTTGCTGGTCTTGGGCTCATTAATATCAACAGAAGACAATACAACAGTAATTGATCCTATGTTCAAGCTTTGAGGATCAGCAGCTGTTGTTGATGAAGAACTTTCAGTCACATGGTCTTTCTTTGTCTTCCACACCACCTTTGGAAGCTTAGACTTGACCTTCAACACTTCGGAAGTTTTGACAACTTCGAAAGTTTTGGAGACTGGACATTCGGAAGATCTTGCTTTCATTGCAACAAGCTTCAGTACTTCGGAAGCATTCCTTTCTTCCGAGACCAATTTTTCTTCCGAAGGCAAGTTTTCACTTTTCTTCTTCACTTTGGAACTTTCGAGAGGAAAAGCTTTTCCTTTAGAAGTTGGCTTCTTTTTGATATTTTTAGAAGATTTCTTCTTGATCATGTGGACAGTGCTTTTAGGATTGTAGATGCAATTCTTAGCCAGATGAGAAGTACTGCCACACATGATACAGTCAATCTGCATTCTTCTGGAAGCCTTTTTTTGAGAGCAAAACTGATCTTGATCACTTTCCACTTCCTTCTTCTTCTTCACAGATGAAGTTGCAAACCTTTTAGGTAGAGACTTGCTGCTGGATGTGGATGGTTCAGGTTGTGCAGCAGTGGTACACAACAAATCAGTCTTCTTCTTGTTGTTGGGATGAGGTTGACAAGAACTAGAACCCCTGGTACTAGGATTCATAGTTGAGTCTTCAGCCTTCACCACTTCAAATCCTGCAGAGATGAACACTTGTTTCTGCATAGAGTTGAAAGTGGCCTTGATCTTTTGAGCTTTCTTGGACTTTCTCTTTGCTCTTCTGATCAAGTTCTTCCTCTTAGACTTTGACAACCCAACAGAATTCCTCTCCTCAGGAGAGTAGTGACCCTTCTTAGGATGATCTTCTTCACTCTTCTCAGATGCATCCTTCACTATCTACTCTTCATCCTCTTCACTCATATGGATGAGGGGAAGCTCATCTTCACAAGTTCCACACCTTGAAGATCTTGCTGATAGTAAGGAGTGTGGATGAGCTATCTCAGTAGATCCTAGTCCCTGCTTGTTCTGATAACAAACTTTGGCATGCAGAGATGAGGATATCATGTTCTTGAAGGTCTTTTCTTCAAGAACTTGAATTTTTCTGTCCTGGCTTTGCTGATCACAAGCTCAGCCTGGCATTCAGTTAACTTAGTGATGAGTTCTTTGATCTGAGTCCTGTAGTTAGTGTGTTCATGTTTAAGGGTGGAAATGGTTTTCTCTAAATCCTCTAATTTTAGTTTATATCCATTTTTAGCTCTTTTGATATCAGATTTTAAGATATTTAAGGACTCAAGATCAGATCTCATTTCTAAGTTATAGGACCTGTATCTATTAACTTTAGCAATACGTTCAGGAGTACAAAGATGTTCCAATACCTTGGCCTCATCATGATCAGCCATCAGTGCTTGGTTTGGAGATGCATCTTCAACCTGAAAGCTCCAGTCAAAGCGTCCTTCTTCAATAGGAACTGTAGCTTGCTGCTTTGGCTTCTTATTCTGGTTGGCTCCTTCAGTGTAGTTTGGTTTGGTTTGGTTTGTGCTTGGCCACCATTTGTTCTAGGTGTCTTGCACTTCCTGGTAAAGTGTCCCATTTGATTGCAGTTGAAACACTTCACCTTGCTTTTGTCCAGTCCAAACTTTTCACTGGCTGCATTACTAGGAAACTTCCTCCCTGTCCTCTTGTAGAACTTTTTGGCTCTATGAGTGAGAAGAGCCATTTGCTGGACTATCTCCATGTACTCCAGATCATCTGGATGGATACAGTCCAGATCTTCAAGGGTGAAGAGAAAGTTGCCTGAACTCTCATCAGTAGACACAAAGGCATGAGAAGATCTTGTCTATTGGAATGGACTTCCTTGGATGTAGCTTTCCCTTAGTGTCTCAGGAAAGGTGATGAAAGGACCCTTTTGTGAGTTGTCAGGGTAGCAGATGAGATGATGCTGTGGTTCTCTACAATCCTTTTCAACCACATGGAGGGTTGAACTCTACTGATTGCTGGAGTTACCAGATGGATTTTGCATGTTCATCTCCATCTGATAGCCACTGAGGATACCATACAACTCTGTAAGAGTAAGAGTCTTGAGGTTCTCAGTTCTCTTGATAACAACACAGTAATGGGTCCACTGTTTGGGAAGAGAGGACATGAACTTCCTTACAATGTCCCTGTTCTCAAGAGTTTCTTCAACATCCATTAGAGTATCCACAATCTCAACATATCTGAAGTATTATTGAGTCATGGTTCACCTGTCTTGTAGGTGAAGTTCTCAAACTGCTGCTTCAAGAGGTCTTTTTTGTTCTCTTTTGCTTCAGAGGACCCCTCATACATGAGCTTTAGTGCATCCCATAACTGCTTGGCACTTTTGCACATCTCGAAGCCCCTATAGATAGAGTTTGGAAGAGCAGTTTGGAGGGCAGTCATGGCCTTCTGATCGATATCTATCTTCTTTCTATCTTCTTCAGAATAGTCAGCCATCTTTTTTGGAATCATGCCACCTCCAACAGCAGCTGAAGAGGTGCATGGAATGTAAGGTCCGGAGACAACAGATTCCCACATCCTGGAGTCTTGAGACTTGATAAAGCCTTCCATTCTTTGACACCAAGTATCAAAGTCTTCAGGAGTGATCAGTGGGGACTTTGTCATAGTGCCAGTTTCCATATCAGCCTTTGAGAGAGCTGCCATGTGAGTTGTTAAGTGTTTTGTGAAAAACTGAGAGATCGAAGATGGTGAGATCTTACAATCAAAAGCTTGGAAAGCTCTGATACCAATTGCAGGACCGTTTGAAGTTGTTCAATGCAAATCAGTTTCAAAATGAGTAGAGACTTAGAACACTTAACAGATCAAATAGGGAACTGGAACCTTTTATGGTGATACTAAGAAAACACAAGTAAACAAGAGACAGAAGATTAAGAACAACAAGATTGGTTTTCAAGGATAAAGTATATTGCTCTCAAGTTCTATTACAAGTGTTACAAAGCATAAAAATAAAATACAAGGAACTGAGATACTTTATACTACATCCTACAGCCGGCCATACTTTGAAGGCCAGCTGGAAACACTAATCTAGGCAACAAGATCAATGTAAAGTCAAAAGGCAGATTGCCTTTTGACAAGTGACTATGACATGCCATAGCTCATATCCTAATGTAATACAAAAAGGATAAAAGTACATAAAGTAAAAAGTTACAGACTCAAGACCTTAATCTACAGCTTCCTAAAGCATGGACATTTTCACCAACTTGTCTAAGTTGGTGAGTCTGCAGAGTGGCAGTGGAAAGTGGGTCAGCTTTTCTGAAAAGTTGTTGATCACAGAGAGCATGTCTTCTCTGTCTTCGGAAGAAATCAGTCTTCTATCTTTGAGGCTTTGGAAGACTTTGTCTTCTAAGCTTCGGAAGATTTCATCTTTGGCTTCGGAAGATTTGGTCTTTGGCTTCGGAAGATTTTACACTTAGTGTAATTTCCTTGCAGTGTGTAAAACTTCCAAACTAACTTCTACCATGCCCAAAGTGCATGCTGTTTTGTGTGCATCAGCCTCTTTCAATTACCTTACACTTAAGTTTTTCTTCTAAATTTTTTCAAATGACTAATTACTCCTCATTTAGAAAAAAATAATAATAAATAGGCCCCACCACCACTCTTTAATCAGTTAACTATATTTAATATTCCCCTTAGAGTTTTGTCTCAATTGACCACGTCACAACCACCCTTAGCCAACCACCACCACCATCACCACCTTTTAGCCAAGCACCTCCAATGAGGTTAGGGATGACTAAAGCAATGGAAACGAGGTTAGGGTGGCGATGATAAATCGTGATGCGAGGATCATATCATGATGCATGAATCATCTTGATTTATTATTCATCCTCTTAGGTTCTTTTTAAGATCCACCCCCCATCCATGAACCAAATCCCTTGTCTTTTGCTAAGTAATTTTCCAAAATATTACGAATATTCAAGTTAAATTACCATAACTTCGGAGGTCTGTGAGACCTAATGCTTGTGTTCTAGATCATTTTCTAATGTAGATGAGAGGCATTAGTTGGAAATAGAGGTAGAAATCAAGTAATCAAATCCCCAAGACTCAAGACCAACACCAACTATGGCTTTATGGTGATAGGTTAAGGATGATTAAGTAGAACCTGAAAATCCTTGATGGATGATGGTTCATATCGGCCAGTTCTAAAAATCATCTTGGAAATAAAAGCGTATGGTGGTTGGCGGGCAATTAAGTTGTTTGCTTAGGTGTGGAGGGGGGAATGTTTTTAGGTTGTGGTGGCTAACTAGCCAAGGTTGTGTCATAGCTGGTTTGTGTGTGTGTGTGTGTGTGTATATATATGTAAGTATACTAGTGGGTTAGAACGCTCTTCGCCGAGGCTCAGTTTGTGTATGTAAACGTTGCAGTGGTATATTCATATTTTAATTTTATATAAACACGTTTGCATATAACCAAATAACTAAGCTATTATATATATGTAAGCAAATTTTATGTTCTTGTTTCGGTATTATCAATACTTATAACAAGAGCATAACCATAGTTATCATCTTTAACTATATCATCTTTATTGTTGGCAATAGTATTGTTACTACCATATAACACAAAGCTTATTAAGCCGTTAAATTTAAACACATGTAATGAGATTTTGAAATCATTTGATATAAAAACACATAGTGTTTTAGACTTGTCAAACAACTGCTTCAATAAACAAAACAATTTAATTACGAATATGTATTATGCATTGTTTACTCGATAATAATATTACTTACGACTCTATTATTAACCATTATAATTATTTTTATATATCGGCACTATTTTTTTATTATTAAAAATAGAATTTTTTATCTAGCTTATTTTTATACTAAGATTTATTATTACTAAACTTATTGGTAGTATTACTTTTGAAATTATTATTAAATTATTTTTTAAGTAACAAGTATTATTACTTATTTGCTATTACTAATTGTATTATTATTATTACTATTAATAAACACCAGCGCGCGTTGCGCGCGTGATAAACGGGGAAAAATAAAGGCTCAGATACATGATCATAGCCAAAGATGAAGAGTCTAAGACGCAAACATTCTCGTCATTATCGACATCAGACATTCAAAGGTACGAGAAACACCAAAAGCAAGCAATAGTTTCACCGATCGAACATCAACGCATCAACAACATATGACCTCTAAAACCTCGATCCAATGGTAATACCTAAGGATCGATGCAGCATGACGACGGAGCAGAGAGCAACAAGATCATTTAAGAAAAATCATCACAGCCAAACAGACCCATAGAAATACAACAAATATCTTATTGAGTCACAAACACAAAACGTCTCAGGTGAACGAAGCCCCCATCATCATCGACATTGCACATAAAGCGTACATCAGATAGCGATAGAAATGTTATAGATCTGAAAACCTAAAAGGGTATTAGAGAGACAGAGATGCGTGGGGTAGTAACGGTGGTTGAACCACCATAATTGCCATATGCAACCACCTCGAAAACCCTAAAGAGGTTGAAGGGCACAAAAGCGGCTGAACTACCACCATCGCCACCTGCGGGACGTTAGAGAGAAAGGGAAGCTGAAGGGATGCAGCATAGCCAACAGCGACGGCCCCTCCTCAACCACATAGCCAACAGCGACGGCCTCACCTCAACCGCAAAAGGGAGGCAGACGACCCCACCTTGTCGCGAGCCACCACCGTACGGCGACCACAAGCGACGACAAAACAACCGCAAAAACCCCATTGCAGCCGAGCTCCCCTATCTCTATTACAAAAGGGGGATATAAAGAGGTGGCGATGAAAACGCAACAGCCACCGTCGCCATCACCACCAACAAATGCCGGGGCACAATGAAAATGGCACCACCATCGTCGCCTTTGCTATCATCGTTAACTCTCAGAGCCCTTCAGCCGGAGAGCACAAACCCCGCACACACCTCGTTAACCTCATCAAGAAAACCCTACTCTGCATGTGGTTTAAGGAAGAAGGACGACCCGCCGAGAGGCGGCGGCGGCCAACCCGGACCGACCACCACCCTCGCTGTGGAGCGGCCATCGGCGGAGGCCGTCTCCGACAACAACAACCTCCACACCACCGTCGGCACCCCACAGCCATAAAGGGGTGAAATAAGTCGTCTAAGAAATAAAAGGCAACAACATGCAACCCGAGGCTATGTGAAATACCCAAAATACCCCGAAATCACTATTCATCATATTGCTTTTTTCATACTATAGAATTATTATTATTATTATTATTATTATTAGAGAAAATTGCAAAAATAGTCCTTGTGGTTTGATCAAATTGCAAGTTTGGTCCCCAGATTTTAAAAATTACAAATTTAGTCCAAACATTTGGAAGTTTGTTGCAAATTTAGTCCCCACCGTTAGTGTCCGTTAGTTTTTAACGATCTGGGGACTAAATATGCAATATAGTCGAACCACAGGGACCAATTGTGCAATTTTCCCCAAAAATTAAAAAAAAAAAAACTAAAAAAATCGAAAAAAAATTTAAGAAATTAAAATTAAAATTTACAAGATTCAAATAAACTTTAATAAAGAAATTCAATAATCGTTAAAAAATAGAATAAAGGTTAAAAAATCCAACCAATTTTAAAACGTAAATAAAAGTAACAATAAAATGCATATAAAAATAGAAAATGAGAAAATGAGAAGTATGCTTAAAATTTTATTTTTTATAATTATTTTTGATGAAGTTCATATGTCATGTTTAAACCGAAGAATCCAAAAACCTTGTGAAAGTATAAATCCAAAAAACGAAAAATAAAATCGAACCATTTTTCTATTTTTTTAACTTTAATATGATTTTTTCAATATTTATTTTGAATTTTATAAATGATTATTCGGTTGTATTTTTAATTTTTTTTGGTTTTTATTTAACTTTTTACTTTAATCGCATACTTCTTTCTCAATACTTCTCGCTTTCTTTTTTTACATGCGTTTTATTTTTACTTTTATTTAGTTTTGAATTTGATTTGATTTTTTAACCTTTATTGTATTTTTTAAAAAATTATTGAATTTTATTATTGATGTTTATTTGAATTTCTTATGTTTGATTTTAATATCTTTTAAATTTTATTGATTTTCAATTTTTTTTTAAGTTTTTGGGGAAAATTGCACAATTGGTCTCTGTGGTTTGACTATATTGCATATTTAGTCCCCAGATCGTTAAAAACTAACGGACAATAACGATGGGGACTAAATTTGCAACAAACTTCCAAATGTTTGGACCAAATTTGCAATTTTTAAAATCTGGGGACCAAATTTGCAATTTGATCAAACCACAGGGACTATTTTTGCAATTTTCTCTTATTATTATTATTATTATATACTATAACAAATTACAATTGTATCTACAGTGATGTACTATTTCTCAAGCCTATAGTACAATACGTTATGGATTATATTAGAGACTTTATGTATTATATATCTAATGGACACATACACTTTTCTACCTTCCCATCAGCAAATCGTGACTGTATGGCAATTCTGATTTTACTATATGCTTAAATCAATGTTCTCCTTTCACTTTTAAAGTTCATACTTTTGACCCCCTTAATTTTTTCAAAATTTATATAAAACCTCCTCGAGTTTCTATAGTTTTTGATATACCTCCTGTATATTTTTACTTAAACTAATTTTTTTATTTACATATCGTTATAAATTTGAGTTCATTTATGCTCGGATGTAAATTTTGTTTGGAAAACAAAACAGATTAAATATAAAACGTTTACGTGTTTATTTTTATGTATGTTTTGAGTTGGTCTATTTTTCGACGTAAAAAATGTTTGGAAACGAGTCGGGTTAAATATAATATGTTTTTATTCGACTATTATAAATTCGAATTACTTAAATGTAGTTCGGAAACGAGTCGGTGTAATTACAATCAATACATTCGATTTAAATTTTGCTTGTTTCCAAGAGGAGTCAAATATAATGCGTTTTTATTTGACGGTAAAATTAGACTAATTCTACGATCCACCGCAAACTTAATTTGGAAACGATCAAGTCAATTATAGCGTATATTTTATCACGTTGCGTATAACGCCGCGGCGGCAACGCGTAGCGGGTAGAAAAACTAGTTTATTATATTCAACACGTTCATATGTATTGAAGGAAGTAAATTAAAATTCATCATGAAGTTACCATATTACCCTTATAGATGTATTAAAAAAAATACTATTTTGTTATCTTTAAATACTTTATTAAATAGTCTAGATATATATGTCAAATGATCACACCTCATAAGTGTCGACATGGTTGATGCAAATGGGCTCATCAACTTTCTATCTTCTAATCACTAAAACAACTGATTGAATATGCTACATGTGTTGCTTTAGTGATCCAACAATTATTTCACATTAGGATAGTTTTTTTTTTTTTTTTTTTTTTTTTTTTTTTTTTTTTTCAAATTAAAGTAAAATTCTATGGGTTTTATTATTTTTTATATATTTGATGAGAGTGGATTATGGATAAGTGTTATATTAATCGGGCCCACCTATCCGTTTTCCAGTCGGGACCGCACCCAACCCCCTCAGTAGAAAATCCATTGCTGACAAAACCCCATTGCTTTAACAATTATAGTCAATATATAAATAGGTTTATGTGTAGTTGAGTGGGGGCTTAGCCCCCAAACCACAATTGCAACCTATGACCATAACAATACCTAAACTAAAGCATTATATATACACACAAAAAGCATTGTTGATGAATAGTAACAATGTAGTCTAATATTTAAAGTATATTATATATACACAAATTAACAAGTTATAAAACATAATCAAATAATTTGGTTTATTCGCTGTAGTACTACTTACAACTAACCTAACATCACTAGTTTGAAACCCATAGCTTTTCCTTCACATTTCCATACCTTCAATGCAATATGTTTTTTTTAGAAATTTAGTATTAATATTATTTTATAATTAATTTTAAAGATATTCTTCTCAAAAATATTCAATATCAAAATTATTATATATTATGTCATAAGAACCAAAATTATATCATATATACTAAAATTATTAACTAACAAAAATGCCCCTAGTATGTGTCTTAGAATTAAGTAAAATAACAATTTTACCCACAAAAATGCTTTATAAGGTACTAACGCTTAGACCTGTGCTTCGCCCCTCCTCGATTTTGAATGTACATGAGAACGTCAAAATGATAGTTTTTTTGGGTTCTCTTGATTTAGATGAGGTCAATATTATAGGCACTTGGATTCTTATGACTATCTACACATACTTGGATTCTTGATTTAAATTATACTGTTATGATTATATTACCGAATATATGGTATTTGATAGGTCGTGTATATTAAACAAAATTAATCCATTAAATGTGTTCGAATAATATTCTTATCAAATATATAATATTATATTATCATCAGAGGTTCATTACTAATAAATTGTTACATATACAATAACATAATACACATACAAATAATGTTATTCTTGTTGTTGTAGTTATTATTATTATTATCGTTATAATAATAAATATTATTATTATTATTATTATTATTATTATTATTATTATTATTATTATTACTATTATTATTATTATTATAATTACTATTTATGTGATTAAATTTATTATTATTGTTATCATTCTTTTAAGAGCATTCACAACCAATTCTCTGTATATTTCTGAGTGCTTTCTCTATATTATAGAGAATGGTTATAAGTGATTGTGAATGGATGATAGACAAAATATTACTATTCATCTTTATATTTAATAAAACAATGTTTATCTCTATTAATATTTTAATATTTATTGAAAGTGATTGTAAGTAGAGGAGAGAGAAAATATAATAATAAATGTATAAAAATTATTATTTAATTAAAAAGTAGAGAGAAAAAATAATGATTTTTAATGTAATTATAAAGACGGATATAAAGAGTGGGTTGTGAATGCTCTAAATATGTAAAATTATATTGCAATAAATAATTAATCTAGTCATAAATACCCAAAAAGATTAAATTTATTATTATCATACTTATTATTCGAAGCATTTCAGCCCTAGACTGGGTAGATTTTTGCGATTCTTTAGTGAAAGCCTTCTTGAAAGTTGCAATGGGCACTCAAGAACTATATGACTAACTAGCCACATGGAGATTTGAAAGACTGATGGAGGGCACACTCCTGGTCATAACTACCGCTTGAACGAGAAATGTCTTCAAGCCTCGCTCGATTTCCTTTATGATGGCCAATTCATTCTAAATGAAACTATGATCTTCTTATTGAATAGTATGCCAATAAATAAGAAAATATAGTCATAAATACCAAAATTATTAAATATCCTTTAGTATCTCTAGTGTCTTAAAGTTAATGAAATATCAATTTTGCCTTAAAGAGATGCATTATACATTGTACATGTAATATAAATACAGTGGGTTTCTCATGTGATGCGACAGGTGTCACAGAGATTCTTTTCCAACCTGCTTTTTAGTGATTATATTATTATTATTATTATTATTATTATTATTATTATTATTATTATTATTATTATATTCAGTAATTATATTTTTATGTATTTAAGTAATATAATACTTCGCGATTCTGCAGCGTCCTCCAACTCGCTGTCCGCTCCCCTTCACTTTCTTTGCTCGACAAGAAGATGCGAATCGGGAAGGCAGGGCCTGTGATTTGTTTGAGTCTAGCCTTCGTTCAGATTTTAGATTCGCATATCAAGACATAAATAGTATTTATTTTAGATTTTAATTTAATGTATAATATTTAATTTAATGAATTAAGTGATCTCACATAATAAGGTAATGTAATAATAATAATTTGCTTATAATAATGTATTAACTAGAAGAAGTTTGTTAAATGAGGACAAAATAAAAATGCATGGATACTGCACTTGTACCGTATGCTTAAAAGGTTGTAATCATTGTCTTAAAGTTTTTGCGAAATGACTATTTTGTTTAATGAAATACATTATATATAGTATAGATATAGATATAGTTTTTCTTATTATTTTGTTTTTAAGTTCAGCGGGTAATTATATTTACTTAACTGACAATCTTAACGGTCATCCACCTTAGGAGTACCAACGTTACCAAAAGTGAATAGTGTGACCAATGATGTATTATCTTAAGTTTGAGGCATAAATTCAATATGAGTATACCATGGGGACTAGTCTGCAATTAAGTCTTATTAAAATTTTAACTCCTAAACTTAAAACTTTGACTATATTTATTATAATTTGAGGTGTTACATGCATATGTTTTTATATAAGAAAATCAAAAGTGTGAGTATGATTTTAAAGTTTGTACACTTGATTAATGTTTGGAGTCAAAATATCAAATGTCTAAATGATATGTTTAAAAGTTTTAGGCTATTTTATGTTTATTTATATTATATATGGAATATTTATCACAGTGAGTAAACTAAACGACTTTTGTTATAAGCATTGAAAAGCTGGCCAATTGGCATGGATTATAATCTGACTAGTAGGCAATAAGACAATGACTTTTTTATGTTAAGAAACATATAATAAAATAATTTAAATAATATGGGTGTAGGATCTCGCTTTCCAAGCGGCTTATATTAATGTTAGCTCTATATTAGGTTTAATAATTGGTTTGGTTATTAACCGAATCGGTCTGGTCAAAGATTGGTTAAAACTTTTTCCTAGAATATTGGATTCGGTTGATAACTGATTTTCACTACTCGAAAATCCTAACCTATGAAATCGGTTATGGTCAATAACCTATTTTATTAACCAGTAATCGGTTCAAAAACATAGATTTAAGCATAAATAGTGTTTAAAATGAAAATCAATTTAATATAAAATACATAAAGTAAACTAAAAAAATTTAATCTTTGATTTATTTTAAAATTTTTAGAAAATACAAAATATGATTTCGTGACCAAAAAATAAAACAATTCCAAAGTTCTACTTTGACTTGCCGTGCTTTCAAATAATATCTACATAGAAGGATTTTGAGTCTCCGGGTAAAATTTCTACATAACATTGTTATGGAAACTGTTTATGTGGAATAATTTATATATGTACAAAACATCAGTACACTAACACATTATTCTCAAATATTCAACTTTTCTAATTATTTGACTCAAGTATTTTTATTTATTATACATAATATTAAACTTTTATGTCTGTACAATAGTTTTAATATTTTTTTTATTCAACTATTTCACTTGTAATCAAATGCTATTCAATTCCAATTGAAATAAACAAGCAAGATAATCCAACTGATAGTTTCTCCTAACTCCCACATATGAGTTCTATGGTTCGATTCCCTGGCCTTTGATTTTTGTTTTCCCTTCATGCATTTTCTTTCTTTTAGATTCTCTTTTGATTTTTGTTTTCCCTTCATGCATTTTCTTTCATTTAGATTCTCTTTATTGGTTAGGTTTAAAATATCAATACCTAATTGACACATTTTGATTTTTTTGATTTTATCAATTCATGCTTCACATCTTTTATTTTTCTGGAATTCTTTTGATTTGCTAGCATTTATAAATTGTTCAAATATTTATAGTTAATTATTTGACATATAACATTTCACAAATTTATGAGTATATTGTTTTGATGCGGTTATTCTTGTTATCTATATTTCGATGGAAATACAATTCAAACGGGTTTGTGCTAATTATTTTAGCATTAATAGTTAATTTTAAAATATTTACCTTTTTAATAACTTTAAAATATGATTTCTATAAATATTCCAAATATAATGTTTAGAAATGCATAGTTTTATCTATGTTTCAGTGTATGTTGCATGCGAAACAAAGTGTTGTGTGATTATATACAAGTAATCAAGCACAATAGTATAAATAAAAGGGAAGTAGTATCCAAAAGTTAGATTAACATCATTTCGTAATCATGTTATAAAAGCAAAGATAATATCCAAAAGTAATATTAGAAATCACATTTTTATATCAGTAATGTGTAAACACCATTAGACAAATAGATTCATTTCAAATTTTAACGAAGATGATTTCCATTTGCTATTTGTTTTAAAATAATAATAAACAAGAGTGGAGTACAGTCAGCATCAAGGTCTGGTTTGTGTAACACCCTGATTTTTAGAAAAAAAAGTAAGAACATGTTTAAAGTTTTGGGTAGATATACATAACCAATGTTGATTATGATAAGATTAGTTTAACTTATACATTAAAGATTGCATCTTGATAATGTTAGTTAGGGGATTGTGATGCTTACAAATGAACGTGCATGCATCAATATTAAACCTTAACATTTAACTATTTGATCTAATCGCATGGCCATGTAACATCTCAAAAATGTTCATGAACTAGTTATACATTTGTACTTGGTTATAACCTCTTCAAATGAGCTAGCCCGTTTGTAATAAAATATAACCTCGTATCAAACTAAACATCCACATCCAAAATTGCTATTCTATAATAGATCTACAATCCCCACAATCGAGTTGTTACTTTATAATATGAGCTAGTTATAATGTGGGGCTAGCCCACTTGGTAGAGGCTTTGCCTCTTATAGGGGAGGTCTTAGGTTCAAACCCAAACAATGGTGTAATTTGGTGTAGTGTAGCAGTAGAGTATATTTGCCGTTCAAAAAAAAAAAAGTTAGATAGCTTTATGTGATTTTACCTCCATATATAGGGTATATCCTTAGCATTTGACTATCCCTTGCACCCTACAACACTTAGAATTTAGAGTATGTTCCTTGGCATCTGGCTTACTACCTATATAACTAGCACACTAATCCACACATAAAAAGCCTTGATCAATATGATTATGTATAACTTCCATATCTTAGTGTACATTCGCATCTTATCTCTCCCCCTGTAATGAATTACACTCGTGTAATCTAGAGACCTAGTAGGTGATAATAAGTACAACATATTGCCAATAAATATGATAATGTAAAGAAGTAAGGGTGTAGCTAAAAATTTTTTATACATAAAAGAAAGCTAAAGGTTTAACATATAACATGATAAGCCTTATTATTTGTTAGAAAGGGTCATGTGAGGATATTTAAGATTTATATGAAAAAAATTATATACAACAAATATGTTATGCAATGATAAGTCTTGTTGTTTGGGTAAGAAAGGAGTCATTTCATACTATACATAAAGAAGAATGTATGATTATTTAGTCTAAAGACAAGAAATGGATACTTTGTAACATAATTCAAAATTTATGAAAACTTTTTCATGCGAAAAGAAAACTTCACATAGTAACCCTTAGTTACGAAAACATTCTCATGCGAAAAAAATTCACTATGCAAAAACTTTATCATCCATGCGAAAACTTTTCCATCCATGCAAAAACTTTTACATCCATGTGAAAACTTATTAATTGGCTATCTTAATTTTTGCAAAAACTTTGGAAAATGCAAGATTATGATCTATATGCAAAAATTTGTTATTATTTAGAGGTTTTGGAACAAGTGTTTCTACTTATATTTGGAAGATGTTCAATGATTTGAAGTTTCGTACTTAAACATAGATTTTTATGATGTTTAATCAAGTTTGAGATTCTATATTTACAACATTTGATTCTGGTCATTCATGAATTAAAACTTGACAACATGGGCTTATTTTATTTTATTGATGAAGGCAATGATTGAACGGTTAAATTAAGTAAAAAATCAAGATTGTTTGGTACTTTTACTATCAAAAATAGCCTTATTTTATCTTACATAAAGGGAAGAATGTTTCAGATGATCTGGTTCGTTGTCACAAAATCTTGTTTTCACATTAAAGAATCTGGTTATTAGGGAATCTAGAATGGAGGTTGGATTTCTCTATCATATGACTAGTACAAAGTAATCAAGATAGAATATTAAACTCTTGATTCAAACGTAATATTTCATTATGAAGTTATATATTAGGAGAATGTTATAGCTAAGGGGATATGGAAGTGAAAGATACCTAAAAATTAAATAATTCTTGAAGATGTGTGATCGCAATCAAACATCGCTTGATATCATAATCGAAGGTAAAAATATAAGCCCTAGTTTGTATGGATTATAATATCAAGTGAAAAACAAAAATTGAAGAAAGAAAACATGCTTAAAAAGGACGTAAAAATGTTTTTAAGTCATGCGAAAACTTGAAGACCATGCGAAAACATCATAGAGCGAAAACATGGTGGGTGAAAACTTATATGATGCAAAAACTTTTGAAAGTTTTTTCATGAAGTCCATCATGTTTAAATAGTATTTTTTTGCTTTGTATTTCATTATATGTGTTTCATTTGTAAAGGTGCTCTAAGGAGCGCACATCAGATGGATCGAGTTTAAATGATGTAAATTGCTTTGGTATTGTAATCGTTTGGTTAATAATATCATATTGATTTGTTTAAAGTTTGTTGATATCACACACACACATCCGTCTTAATTTTGATTATCATGCATAAAATTTTATGAAGTCAATTGTTGTGAGGACTTTACACTTATTGAGATCACATACCAACATTATCAAGTTTTCAACTATTGTTAGTACGTAGGAGTTACGTATAGTAATGTTATGAGACGTAACTTGTCTATGATATGTTATATTATGCCATAATATGCTATGGCTATGTTTATGTTATGATGTAATGGTTACTGTTATTATGCAACATTATAAAATATTAAGTTATTTATTAAATCTAAAACTAAAACTCACTTAACAACATTGAATTTTAGTATGTATATCATGTTAAACAAGTATGATTTGATAGAGTTGACAAACTAGACATGGATCAAGAGCTATCCAACAGTGTTCCAAGACTGAAATCCAAGCTTTATAGGTTATGTTTAGGAAAAGTTCATTTTAAATTATGTTTAAGACACGAATTGTGTAAAGATCATTATATTTCGTTGCTTATATTTAACGAACGATCAGTTTAAGAATTGCGAAAGTGATTTGTAAATCTGATTGTGAGGTCTACCGAGATCAGGGCCTTAAAGTTTGTTTTTGAGACAATAAACTTTCATACATGGTCTATCGCTTTTTGCATTGTACATAGCTAAAATTTGAGAATGACTATAATTTATTAAGCTTTGATAAAGATAATAAACTTAGCAATAGAACATTAAATGTTCTATACATGAAGCTTTTGTAGATTTCTGAATTCTAACTATATGTTTTTTTATTTTTCATATATCACTTAATTTTAATTGTATCTTATCTTAAAATGCTTACAGTAACTATTTAATATTTATTTATTTAATTTGTGTAATACTTGAGTATATAACCTAATACTATATATAGTTCTATAATATTTTCCAAGAACATTATGACTACCCTAAACCAAAGGTAGGTAAACTAATATTTTAAGCATATTTTATAGACTTATACTTTATGGAGGAATTGTTAAGGTAAGTTTTATTTGACTAACTCTTTATGAGTTTTATATGTTTATTATGCATATGTTACGTGAGCATGCATGCATCCATGCATAAATATTTACGTGTGCATGTATGTGAATACTTGTGAACTTTGTGATCATTGAACCAGGCGTGTATGGCTACCAAATTGCAAGGTTATGTGACTAGTTACTTGAATGATAACTATCTTTCATTTACATGTAATCGAAACATAGCCAAACATACTAACTTAAACATTAAAGAACTTGGTATCAAAACTAAATCTAATTAAACCTAAACACCTAAACCCTAAACACAACCTTAACTCTAATCTTGGCTCATTAAGGTACTAGCTAAACCAATTAAGCACCTAAATTATTAACTAACCTTAGTTTAATGAACCATTAACATCAAACCGCCACCTAGCCACTAACCCTTCCCAAAACCGTCACCTAGCAATAACCCTTGCCACTAATCACTTCCCAAATCTCGCCACCTAGCTCCACCATAACACTAAGCACTCCTTAGATGTTGCCACCTCTACCTACTAAGGAAATACTAAGCAAACCTATAATCACCACCTCACAAGTCTAAGACTAGAGGTAATGATGGCCATCTCCACTTTTTTGCCACCTCTCAGCCGATGGAACCACAACCGCATACCACCACAACCGCCACCATCCTCACACCTCTCGACTCAAACTCTCGGTTCTCAATCCGCCCCATCATCTCCCTATTACTCTCGGTTTTCACACCATAAAACCAACACCACCACCTCTTGTTCAACAATCGATGCTCACCTCAAGAACAACATGGAACAAGTTGTTTCCCATTAGTTGTGATCAACCATCCAAGATTCAAGAACCCTCTCATCAAGTGGACTTTCAAGGATCAAGCTAGTAACCTCCTTAGTTTTCTTCATCATCAAACAAGGTTTGATTCTCAAATCTACAAAACTAACAAGTTGGGAAGTGTATATGTGTTTAACTAACACATATAACCAACCCTTTAAAGTTAAACCCTCAAGGTTATTTCCAAAAACTCATGAACATGTGATTTTCATCAAAAATCAGTAAGAAAAGGATTCAAAAACAGAAAGTTTGAAGGTTTTATGAAAATCAAGGATTTAAACCAAAAATACAAAAATTAAAGGGTTGAAACATGAATACTCATGATAAATTAGATTAAATACCTAAATGATTGTGATTGTGAGAATAAAATTAGAAACTTGTTGAGAAATATTAGAAATAGTAATCTGTAAATTTTGGTATAATAAAATTGGGTAGATTAATTTATATAATTAATTCAAGAAAATGAAAGAAAAATTCTAAGCAGAAGCTCCGAATCTGATAAAAATCTGGAAAAATTATATAACAATCCTTGTATTTTATAGAAATTTCTGAATAAATTTCGTGACCTAATTCGTATATATGATTGAGTTTATATTTTAGAACTTTCTGTAAACAGAAAATCGAAAGAAATAGCAAAACAGTGAAATAAATTATAAAAACTTTATATAAATTATGAAATTTAGAATAGAACAGTGTGTATGAATTTTGGAATTTTTAGTAATGTTTTACTATTTCTGCCAATTTATATGAAAATTGTGAAAATTTTAGAAATTTGCCTGTTATGAGTTATTAATCTAAAATTTTATGAGATAATATAGATTTCAGAATGATTAGACTGGTAAATTTTGGTAATTTTTGAATTACAGAAACTATCAACTTAGAATTTTGACAATTTTTGTGATTTAAATGCTGAAAATTTTAAAGAAATTAGATTTATTCTAACAAATAATTATTTTATAGGAATTATTTGACTTATTGGCTGGAACTAAGATGAGTAAAATAGTCTCTTTTTGATTTATAATTTTTGGGGGAAAAAGCATACTGTTTTGTGTTGAATTGGATGCATTTTTGAGAAATTTTGGATTCGTTACTATCATAGTGACACAACCATTAATTCGGATGAGGAACCGTCAAATAATATAGGTAGCGCTACTTAGGAAATGGCAACCTGCACATGCTGATATGAGGGCAACGATGTTATATTATTTGATTGTGTGATTTGTATTTGACAGTTATGAATACTTGACATATGCGTGTAGATTTGGTTGTGAGTTTGATTATATTGCATCAATTCAAAATAATTTATATTGATTAAACCTATGTTCTCACCAACTATATGTTGACTGTTTTGAGTATGCTTTTTCAAGTCAGCAAAATGTATTATAATCTCGTATATTCTTTCAACATGTATAGTGATCGGCACGGCTACCTAGGGAAGCTGTGCATATGGTTGACTATTGACTTGTATGACTTTAGTCTTTACGTGGACGTTCACGTTTACTACTGAAGTAGGTTCACTTTTAAAAATAGTAATTCTAACGATACTCTCGTTAGCCATTGAAAATATTTTAGTACAACATCGTTTACAAATACGACTAGAAAAATAAATATAACAATATTTATGTACCAAACTTGATTCGAACATCCATCTTTAGTATATACTCCAACGAGTCTTCATATAGTATTTTTGATTTGAGTCTTCATCTTGTTCGAATCTTCAACTATACCTCTTGACTGCAACAAATAACAAACAAAATATTGACGGTCTGGCTGAGGATCGTGTTAGACAAGGGTCCCTTAAAACAGATTTCGCGTCTCTACTCAAGACAACGCGTCTGTCTCCCAGGGTACAACAGCCAAAGCAGTATGTACTGCCGGAGAGTGCCTCGACCCGAGAGATCACGTGGTAGAATATGTGTTATGATGTTATATGAAAAAAGGTCAAAGATGATGGTGTAGGAAGAATAATTTAGAGAATGCTCATCTCTAAATTTTTATGAAACTTGTTGACACTAAAGAAAATAAATTTCTTATATACTCATGCTAAAAAATTCACATTAATATGAGTTTTATGACTCACAACTAAAACTTCCATTTGATTTATGAAATGTTTTATGAGACCAAATTAAAACTCTTATTTCATTCATGACATGTTTAATGTCAATTTTAAAAACATAATAAACATTCATAATATTTATTAAAAGACTTGGTCAAAACATAAAACATCCGTGTTAGTCAATACATGGCTTTATTAGCATTATGCAAGAAATTTCAACAATTCTTACTATAATCACCCAAGTTTCACTTTCTTCATTTCGACCACTCAACTTCGAGCATCGATATCTAATTCATCTTAGCTTCAATTTGGACATGGTATAGTTCGTTACAAAACGAGAACTTAAACCAATAAATAAATAAATACATAAATATAATTATTTTGTGTCCAAATTTCCAACAATCCCCCACATGAATGGAGATCGATCAAAACACATAAAATTCCCAATGAAAACTCGACAGTTGAGTCTTGCAGGATAGGTTGGTGTTCCCATTGAACCATCCTTTGTGAAGCATACTTAGCCTTCTGGTGGTGTGTAGACGCGATGTCTTTGAACATACCCCGTTTTGTGTAGACGACAATACACATTCACACAAGACTCTCCCTAGTCGGGCACATCCCCTCATTGTCGTGTCCGTTATGGTCATGGATCACTATCCTGGTTCTGCGAGAGCTCTAGGATTTGCGCCTCCCCACAAATCCATTCGAAGCGACCCCACTTCTCTCTAACATAGGTGATTCCATGAATCATTAAAAGCATCATGGTTATATTGATTCCCACAATCATTTAACCTGAATATGCTTAACCTTCCATTGGTCACTGGTTCGGGGTACTCCCCCAGAGTGAATGGACTAGGAAGTTCATGGCTCCCTTTTAGTTTTAGGGTACTCCCCTACAGTGACTCCATTGGTCATATGATTAAGTTGTCCTATTGAACCTAGATCTTGGGATCTCCAATCAGCTAGGTTAGGTTTCCCTCATATTCCCCTTTTCCTACGGGCTTTAGTCCAATTCCTCTCTATCTCGTCTCGTTACAACCCGCAAGTTGTTGGATCCAAAATTGTTATCTATCACTTCGTCAAGTGGATATAGATAACTTCAATCGAGATAAGTTTTCATGATGTGTTCTTAACTCGTAAGTTAATAAAGGCTATTAAGTGTATTTGAAGAATACAATTCTTATTTCAAGATGAACACATCTCCTTTAAGTCTTTCGTAGTAGACATCTATCAAGATTTTAAATCTAGTCAATTGGAATCCGAGTCTATCATAGACTCCTTATGACCTTTGTGTCAAAATCAATATTGCTAACATTTCATTTTCAAATGCAAGAAACCCCCACATTTAAGTGTTATTGGATAACATCCATATGGGTTAATGAAAGGTTCTCCCTTTCTAAATAGGATTGAGAAAACTTTCTCACAAAACCATTTCTACATACCTTAAAGGATTGTTTCTAAAATGGCCTCTCCCCCACATTTCTTGCAGTTTGATTTAAAATGAGGTTTGCAATCGGACAAAACTATAAAGTTGAGTACTCCTCATTAGACTTTGTAAACTAGATAACATTATCTAGTTAGTTAAGTTTTCCATAGGTTATATCAACCTTCTTGAACCGGATTAGTATCCTCTTTTAAATTTGTCTACACATGATTGACCTCCTTAGAGCATCATAATTAATAAGTACTATTCTAGCATGCTTTAGACTATAGTACTCTAGCATGTGAACAGAAGATGCATCATTCTGATCCTTCACAGCTTTAAGGAATAACCCACTATCCCTTGTCCATAATCATGTCTTATTTTAGACAAATCATGAGACTTATTCTTTATCATTCGGTTAGGAACATAACTCATTTTCCTTTAATGCTCTCATCCACAGGCATGTCACCAGACATGACGCCATACTCGGTAGCCGCCTCAGCACCAACTTAGCAGCAGCAGGTCGGTAGCAACTGCCGGACCTCGGCATTAATATAATAGGTTGGTAGCAACTCAAAGGCAAGCTTAGTACCAATCTAGCGTACACACACTCCGGTAGTTGGAATTGAGTTAAGACCAAGATCTCAATAAAATCTGTCAAAACTAAACAGCCAACTTTCAAGCACAGCCGTGAGAGTGTGTGAAGTGCAAAGTGAACCATTTTCCCTTTAACTGATAAAGACTTAATAACAAGTCTTGATCCAATTTACTTTGGTGAACACATTCATCATTAACAAGATAAATGAAACTCGTCTACACTCAGTATTACATTAAGACAGAGTCAAACACATTGACACTCAATAATATGCAATTCATAAAGTTTGCATAGAGTCATTGGCACACATGTCTTGTTGTTCCCTTTAAGCATGTATAACTAGGATACTTTCTTAAACGAAAGAAAAATCCTCCACATAGCTTTAACAACATTAAGATAGCAGACGCATTTATATTTAGATCTTTCAAAATGAATTTAGCTAAATTCATTGAAGATAACATATATTGCTTTCATATGTAGATTTATCCACACTTATGAATTTTTATAATAACTTCAAATAAAGTTTATCGGTATATCTCACACTCATCATATTTTCGATCTCATGATATGGTAAGACATTTGATGTCTCATCTTCGACACTTAAACAATTCAACAACTCTCAAGTTGTTTCTTATGCAAATCTCTTATTGCACTATCCGTTTAAAGTTATATATTTTCTAAACATTATATAATTGACGTTTAAAATTATTTCCCTCGAAATCATTTTGAACGTTATAATAAAAATTGATTTATTTAGTTGTAAATATTGCATGCGTTATCTTAAGATATTGAACACAAATAATAATACAACTGAAATTAAAACGTAAAGTGTAAAACACTTTTTAATAATAATTCAAATGGATAAAAATTATATTTAGGCATCAAATCTCCAAGTGTTATTATCGATAACACTTTCATCATTGTAACAATGATATCGATTTTATGGCATGTCTTGAGGTACTCTCTCAATAATATTTCATGCACTCATACGATTAAGTTTCTCATTTCATTTTGAAACTCTAAATTTGAATAGTTAAAACCGACCAAAAAACAACAGCGTTGTGTATACACTATCTTATTTATAAGTAGTTGTATTTCAACAATTATTTTTATTCACAACAATCTCGAGTTTTTTTTTTCTGAATAATCTCATCGAGACTATTATGTTGTTCGAGATGTGCTACTTCTCACATGAGTAGTAACCATTTTAGATTACAAAACACATGTTTTATTAATTCAAAACATTCCGTAGCTTTGCAACTATTTTAAAAATATATCGTATTTATTTTATTTCTTGATCACAAAATTCAAGACCATAAACTCCAAAATTGGTTTTATTATATAAATTAATATCTAACACGCTCGTTAGAAGACAAACATTTACAAATGTTTTTTTTTAAATTTTTTTTTAACACTTTTCGATTTATAGAATAAACCGTTTCTAACACATTTATTAGAGAATAAATGATTATAAAACGTTTTTAAGTAGAATAAACCGTTTCTAACACATTTATTAGAGAATAAATGATTAAAAAAAACGTTTTTAAACACATTTTGGTTTATATACATAAACCGTTTCTAACAAATGATTACAACAATCATTTTCAATATTATGGTTCTTATTAAATAAATCGTTTTCTAACACGCTCGTTAGAAAATAAATGATCACAAATAACCTTTCAAGCTTATCGGTTAAAATAACCACTTCTAACACGCACGTTAGAAATAAACGAATATAAAGATCGCTTTAAAAGCTTTTCGATTTATACAAAATAAATCCAGTTCTAACTTAGTCGTTAGAAATAAAAGATTACATAAATCGTTTTAAAGCTTTTTGATATATAAAATATAAACCAGTTCTAACACGCTTGTTAGAAATAAACAACTACAATTCATTGCTTTTAAACTTATTGGTTTATATACAATAAACCCGCTTCTAACACGCTCGTTAGATCTAAACGATTACAAATCGTTTGTAAGCTTCTCGGCTCATATAAAATAAATCCTTTCTCTTTTTGTTGCAAAACACTAGTTTCTAAACAAAAATTGATTTTACTTAAATCATTGTAGTTATAAATAATTTTAAAACTATAAACCCATGATTTCATAATGGCTTTTAAAAATTAAACCATCTCTAACACACATGTTAGATTGTTACACATTTACAAAAATGTTTTAACAAATGATAGAATCAAATTATTCGTTTGGTAACACGGTATTTTGGATATTAGATTGTACTTCAATCTTTATTAATATCCAAACAGGACATTGTACTACGTTATTTCCCAAAAAAAATTATTTGATTTTAACAAAAATCTCAAATAACATTTTCCTTAACATTTCGTGAACCTTAAAACCATAGTAATAATGTTTTAAAAGTCCGATCACGAAATCTATTTTAAGTTTGTAAGAAGTAGGTTTACTTTTAAAAATAGTAATTCTAACGATACTCTCGTTAACCATGGAAAATATTTTAGTACAACATCATTTACAAATACTACTAGAAAAATAAATATAACAATATTTATGTACCAAACTTGATTCGAACATCCATCTTTAGTATATACTCCAATGAGTCTTCATATAGTATTTTTGATTTGAGTCTTCATCTCGTTCGAATCTTCAACTATACCTCTTGACTGCAACAATTAACAAACAAAATATTGATGGTCGTGGCTGAGGATCGTGTTAGACACGGGTCCCTTAAAATAGATTTCGCGTCTCTACTCAAGACAACGCGTCTGTCTCCCAGGGTACAACAGCCAAAGCAGTATGTACTGTCGGAGAGTGCCTCGACCCGAGAGATCACGTGGTAAAATATGTGTTATGATGTTATATGAAAAAAGGTCAAAGATGATGGTGTAGGAAGAATAATTTAGAGAATGCTCATCTCTAAATTTTTATGAAACTTGTTGACACTAAAGAAAATAAATTTCTTATATACTCATGCTAAAAAATTCACATTAATATGAGTTTTATGACTCACAACTAAAACTTCCATTTGATTTATGAAATGTTTTATGAGACCAAATTAAAACTCTTATTTCATTCATGACATGTTTAATATCAATTTTAAAAACATAATAAACATTCATAATATTTATTAAAAGACTTGGTCAAAACATAAAACATCCGTGTTAGTCAATACATGGCTTTATTAGCATTATGCAAGAAATTTCAACAATTTTTACTATAATCACCCAAGTTTCACTTTTTTCATTTCGACCACTCAACTTCGAGCATCGATATCTAATTCATCTTAGCTTCAATTTGGACATGGTATAGTTCGTTATAAAACGAGAACTTAAACCAATAAATAAATAAATACATAAATATAATTATTTTGTGTCCAAATTTCCAACAGATATGTGATGTGTTGAAGATATGTTTTGGTTAGGATTACAAATGTATAAGTCTAGAATGTTAGACTAAATTTTGTATCATGTAATCCTATATGCCATAAACTAATGAAATTAATATTTAGTTTATTACTGTAATTTGTTTGTTGTGATAATCAATGCGTTTTGAGCTAACGAGTCACAACCAAGCATTTCACGCTTCTGCCGGGATGTGACAAACATGAAGTGATTATAACGAATAATATTTGACCACTAACTCTAAGAATTATTTGCTGGTAGATCGTTGTGCAAAGTCTTTGAACACGCATTTTGGCATCTCAGTTCCTTCGACCCTTCGCTGAAGTTTATTAATGCAAAGTCTTTGTTTGAAAAGAAAATGTCAACGCTCATGATCCAAGAAAAAAGGTCTACTTGTGTTTATAACAAGAAGAAGCTTGATACAATATGCATTAAGTATTATTCAATTTACATGTTGACATATCAATCACTAATTTAATACTATCGTAGTTGTATTATTTTACAGATCGTTGTTGTAGCAGGAATACTCATATTTTTTTATTTACTCTTCTTCTTCTTTTCCTTTTTTTTTTTTTTTTTTTTTTTTTTTTTTTTTTTTTTTATGTGTACTTACACATAGTTTAAATTTACATCATAATCAATTTAAAATCATATGTCACAAATAAATCTCGAACCTTTAACCTCTACCGGACAGTAGTAACTTTTATAATTTGCATCTTAGTCATTCCATGCGACTTGATTGTGGAAAAATTAGTAAAATTAATAAGTATATCTTGAAGTAATTGGCTCTACTTGTCTACAATAGGTTACTTATCTACAAATTTCCTAAAAATACAAAATTACGCAAGTTGATTCATTCTGGTGAAATTTCGTATTCTTGATATGAATTTTTCTTCTATACCTTCAAAGGCATTCAACTCAATTACTTTTATTTTCTAGATGACGTATAATTCTTTGAAAAACTTGTTAAAATAAGAATCTTCAAACTTAAAAAAATATAATTTTACAAGTCTTAAAAATTATTTTTTATGAAAATTATTTTTTAGGGTGGTCAAGGCACTCGTCAGGACTCTGGTTCATGTGCTTATATTATGATCTAGCACCGCCGCAACTAAATCAACTTTGAGCCTTGGGTTAGAAATCGGGTTCACGAACCCATGAATGTAGCCATTCCAAGCCGTTGGTGAACAGGATTTTTCCCGTTAAATAGTTGTTTTTTTTTAAAAAAAATTAACCCATATTTATGCTATAAATTAATCAATTCATGGTACTATGCACAATATTAACCACGTTTAAGTCAATTCACATTCCACCCACCAGTAGAGCCACCCTTTGATCATTATGATGAAGATCAAGAAGAACAAGAAGATGAAGAAGAAGAACTAGACGAAAAACTGTAAAAACTATTCACATAAAATTACAATAAAATAATTTTTATTGATATACACAATACAAAAAAATATAAATTAACAATTACAATTCTTTTTACAATTGTAAATTTACAAAAATAGATGAATAGAAATATAAAAGTTGAGGACCGTGTTCAACACGATGCCTTTAAAACAAATTCTGAGCCTCCCAGGAGAACTAGTTTTGTTTCCCATGTACAACAGGCAAAGCGGTTAGTACTGTCGGGATTCAACTAGAATCCGAAATTGTTTGTAGAAGAGAAACCACAGAGACGGAGAAGGTTTAGAGAACCTGATTGTTGCAGATTTTTTGAGTTGTGTTGGTGTGTCTTTCTACTGAGGCACACTTAGTATTTATAGTAGAATTCGAACTATAACAACTACTCAGCCATCACTCAGAAATCGTAACCGCTCATTTAATTCGTCTTTAATAACCATCAGTGATCAAAACTGTTATGAGTCACAGTTATTTTCGAAGCACATGGACTCTAATCGCACACCAAGGTTAGTCGCAACTTACCAGACCCTCGAACCAACTTTCAAAAATACTAAGGCGGCTCGTGGCGATGTGAGTGTGCCATCAAAGCGCCACATTGCGCCCACATGTCCACGCCACACGCGGGTGCAGGTGCGAGTTAAGGGTGATTCGCACCATTCGCGAATTCACTTATTGTGATACTTTAGTAAACAATATAATCAGGAGTTTATAGAATATAAACCATTTTATATTTTTTATTCCTTTCAATGTAAGACAACTTCGCACAACATTAATTCATATTGTCATTCAACATATTAATTTTCATTCAACACATTAATTTTATTGACTAAATATTAATAATTATATTAATATTATTAATAAATTTCCAACAAGAACAACAAGATGAGGAAGAAGTAGAGTCACATGTTGAAAACACTGGAGAGTTCTCAAAACGGGCAACTCGTAAGTTTTGGAATGAACGTGATAAAATAGCATTGGCCTAGACATGGGTTAATTTTTCCAAAGACTCTATTAGTCAATATTAAATGTAAGACACAATCCAAGTTGATGATGATACAGAGTTGAGTGTCACTCCTCAAAAAATAAACACATTGGAATCAGGAAATTACATAAATTCAAATGAAGGTTACAAAACCAATATGAAGAAAGAACACCGACAAGACCGCCATATAAAGGGGAGAAAATGGCCGAGTCATCAAGTAAAGGAAAAGAGAGTTCTATCAAAATTGTTTCTAACTACAAGATGATGAAGAACAAAGGGAGAAAAGTTAAAAAAAATATTCAAATAAGATGCTACTAACTAATATAAGAAGAGATGAAATGACGATAGCCATGACGAAAGAGCAAAGGGAGACCATCCGACAAGAACAAATCGACCACAACATTAACACGTTTTTGAAACCACATAAAGGTTTGAACAGACTGTTCTTGCAAATAATCCTTAAACATAAACGCGACTTAGCCATGAAGTAGGGTTGGCCAATTTTTAGGTTTTTATAATTTTTAGTAATTATATTATTATTCTTAATTTCTAGGTTTTATTTTCTTTCTAGTTTTTAGTTATTTTAAATATAATTTTAGTGTATTTTATTTTTAATAAATGAAATTGTGTTTTTATTTATTTAAGCATTTTATTTTATTTTATTTTTGTTTTTTTTCTATGATGGTAGTTTAAGATAAAAAAACAGTGTTGAGGTCCATCATATCATTAGATGGTAATTTGAATAGTAATTTTAGTGTCTTTATGATAGTTTTAAGTTCAAATGAGTTCCATCATATCATTAGATGGTAATTTGAATAGTAGAGTGTTTAAAAGATTATGTCTTTTTCACCTTTGAAAAATAATTATATTTTTTGTAGTCATATCATAAGAATTCACTTTTATAACCGAGAGTTGAATCAACTTGTGCATTCACTTTATATTTTTTATTATCAAACTAACTTCAATTACAAAGAATTCTCAAAACCATCATTTTCGATCATCAATGTCCATTTTTATTTCACTTTATATTTTTGTATCGACCTAACTTTCAAATCTTGTGATCGACTTCATCTGTTTTCTCGATCATAAAGGTGATTTTGAAGGAAAAAAGAAGCCAACGATCATAAAGGTGATTTTGAAGGAAAAAAGAAGCCAACTCTGAGATTAAATTGTTTATTATATATAACATACACTAATATTATGACTCGTGTATTGCGGCGTCTAAATATCTTACACATCTAATAATTAGTCAAACTGTGCTGACCTTTTAAGCCAGAGTTGGTTCTTGATTAGATAATCAAATATGAACACATGAATATAAAACTTGAGAGAAACCTTGAGCAATACGTGTGAATGAAAAATGATTATGCTTACAGACTCATATATATACCATATGGTAGTTTACAAGTTTTGAGCTTTGACACACTAAACCCTTATATATGAATAACCTTACATACTAGACTATAAGATTAACTTTCAACTTATTACATAAACGACCAGATAGTTTTTAAATAGTTAGACACGTATGGATAAGATATTATATTTCAATATTCCTGACCCCCTAATTTATTAATCCATTCCTTCAACGAATTCAAGCTTGAACATCCTCATAAGTGTCTTCTTCTTTACTGCTTTGAAATTTATCTTTAACACGAACAAGCCTTTTTTTGTCTTCATATTAATTTTGAGTATCATCTTCTTCAACTTGTGATAATTATCAAACGATATTTTAAATATACGATAGAATTGAAATTACGTATTATTAAAGACTATAAGTAATAAAATAAAAATATCAACTTTGAAATAAATTAAACTTTTTTCTTAATTTTTTTTTTGTTTTTTACAAAAACAAATTAAAATTTTTGTTTCAAAACAAACCGTTTATTTATTAAAAAACTTTCTTAGTATAACTTTCAATTTTAATTATTTTTAGCTTATAAAAATTTTACTTTTTAAAAAGAACATTTCGTATTTTAAAAAAAGTTTGATGTTTTAGAAAAATCTCTTAGTTTATAAATATTTATTTTTTCAGAAATAACATTGATAAAAAGATATATTTTTTGTTTATTAAAAGCCTATTTGTAATATAAAAAAATTATATAATATTATTAGTAATTAGTGTAATTATTTAATAAGAAAGAGAAGCGGATAATTTTTTATAAGAATCAATGTGTTGCTGTCAGCCTATCACGTATCGCTCATAGTTAATTTTTAATAGAGTAGAAAAATATCTAAGGTATAACATACTTAAATAATCTTTATGGCTACTATTAAGACAACTATCTTTAGTAACCCGTGTATTATACAGGCTAAATAAATAAAATATTAAATAAAATAAATATTTAATAATTATAAAACGATATTTTAAGATAATATATATTTTAAATTACGTATGAGCAAGAATTATAATTAATAAAGTAATGATATCAATTTTGTAAATTTTTGTTTTAATTTTTTTTTGTTTTATTAAATAAACATTTTGTTTCAAAATAAACCATAAAAATATCATTTTAGAAAATTTTCTTATTATAACTCCTAATTTTAATTATTTTTTAAAAATTTTAATTTTTAAAATATTCAATTTTAAAATGTTTTCGTATTAAGAAAAGTTTGATGTTTTAGATTTTTTTTTATTTTTTAGAAATTAAATTTTTTAGAAATAATATTAATAAATAGATCTCTTTCTTATTTTTTAAAAATTTATTTGTAATGTAAAAAGTATTAAATAATACTATTAGTAATTAATGTAATTATTTGATAGGAGAAAACAATAAGAAAATTTGATGCGAAAAAATATAATGTTGCTACGTGTCACTATTAGTTAATTTTTTTATTAAATGAAGAAGATATAGATATTCAGTAGTTACCATGAAGCCCAACAAATAATGTTCACTGTTATTTATATTTCATTTCACAACTCATATTGAATACAAACGAAAGAAAAGAACATACCATTATTTATAAAAAAAAAATAAGGTAAATAAGGTGAAGCAAAATAAATAAAGAAGATATGAGAAGCCTCAAAGTTAAAAATTATGGTTTAGGATATATATGATAAAGGTAGGTTGTTAACAAATAAATGGGTTATAATTGTTACTCAACAATTTTATGCAAATTTAACCTAGTTGTTCTCGTAAAACTTGGTTTCGGACAATTAAGGACATAGCTCCATTGTTACCAAAAACCTGTTGTCACCTTATTAATTAGACATATATTTTTTTTTTCGGCGAGGAAGATGGTACAAAGAAGCCAAGTTAAATGTTTTTGAAACGCAAGAAGCCAACATCAAGGTTTTAATATTTAAAGAAAGAAATAAACAAAGGAGGTGTAGATGATTTATAAAAGAAGTCAAAAGCAATGACAATGAAAAACGAGGTTATTTTTGACTTTACATGGATATGTAGCCCTAACCCTAACAGTTTTTTTATTAAATTTATCATCAAACATTATTTAACTGTTATTTTATTGTAATCGTTTGTTTCGTCTATTATAACTAATTACATCAAAATAAAAAAAATAAAAAAATAAAAAATGATTTACACTTGTAATACTTTTATGAGAGATAATCCTTAACGTCAATAGGCTACAAACTCATGAGCTGAAATCCTAATGATTCTAAACACAAAATGACGGTGATGTAACTCAACAACCGATCATTTATTTTTTATTTTGTATGTTTTTCTTAGAACGTCTTAATTTTAATACTTCATTACCTGTCAGTTGAAGGATTTTACCTTCAACATCTTATCATTCAAACTATCCTGAGACGATATGATAATTTTATTAACTATTTGATATATTTTTATGTTTGACTTTTGTATGCAGGAAACTTCAACCATGTGATATTTAGTACTAATTGGCTATAAAAAATAGATAAATAAAAAATAGATTGGCAGTCAGCAAATAGGCCCGTTTCTTGCGGGTCTAACCTCTATAATCGAAAAACTGACCTAAACGTTGAAGTTGAATTCTTCAAGTTGTTCGTTCATATATTGTCTATTTCTTATCTATTATAAAATTACAGAACAGGTTAAATAGCTAGATTCTGTGCAGAATAAATATTTCATTACCATTACCAATATTTGCTGATAAACGATAAATTAGTTGATCATATTTAATAACTAATGGGTTTTATTTGTGTATTTGCTACAAATATGTTTTTAATAGAATCTATATCAAAACATAGGTAGAAATGTAGAAATAAAATTCGATCATTACGTTATCATGGAAATGACTAAAAAGTATATTATAATTGACCCATGGGTACTGATCACAGTTGTCGGGCTATGTTTTAATTAAAACTTATATTGAAATGTGCACAAAATAATCAACTCGTCACAGTATACTTAATTTTTCATTTGGTGTGTAATTATAAAACAATTTCGAATGCTTGACATTATTTTTTGACTTCGTATGGCCACACCCTAAACATTGAGAGATTGATGCCCAAAACATAATCAAAAAAACTTTTAGAATCAAATAAACACTTATATCTTTTGTTTTAACTATAACACATAAGATGGCTATGCAACCATTTACGTTATACTCTTTCTAACTCCTTTAATATTTGCCAAGTCTATATAAAGTGTAATATGCAATTTTGTATATGAAATTAGTTATGTATTTATTATATACACACACAAAACACAAATATATTCTTTTAGCTTAAATAACTAAATGAAGTCTTCTTCATAAATTAAAAAAAGGACACTAGTAGTAGTAAAATAATTTCTTAGGTGATCAAATGCAATTGGAGCATTGACATTTTTCATATTTGATAATTGAAGAAATAATGAACAAAAGAAAACGTATATACATACAAGTCAAACATTGATGCCCACCTCATTATAAGAACAGATCTAAGTTGCTATATCTTCCTCATTTATAATTCTATTCAATTGCGTTCATTCAAAAGCACCAGCAGAAGATTACTTTTGACAACAGAAGGCAGCCATGGAGGATGATCAAGGAAAAACAACCAAAATCAAGAAGGAAGACGCCGGAGAGGATCGCCACAACAGTGAACAAGAGGTTGGTCTTTATAAGATTCATTAAACATATAACACGTCATATTATTTGCTATTTTCTTTAGTAGAAAGAAGCTGTTCATTTGTTCTTACGTGCTTGAAGCTTTATTCTGTTATATTTCTTAATTTTTGATAAACTTACCATTAATATGTGAAGATGAGTTTGACGTTCTTTGTAATATATCTTTATCTTCTTCCGTTTCCGATTCTTACAACTTTTTGTGTCAATATAACAAATAAGTTTGCTATTGGAAGTGTTTAAGGTCTTTATTTTCAAGAACTCTTTTTAGTTTTCGGGTCTGTGCATCTATATATAATGGTTATAACCTTTCATAAAAGAAAGAAAACTGAGTCTTTAAGGAATCAGAGGCTGAAATATTCTTGTTAGTTTTATTATTTCTATATATATAGAGTTTAAAATTGAGTAGAAAAAAAAAAAAAAAAAAAAAGATTTCCCGAAAACATATGTTTATGATTTCTTGGTTATCTCGGATCTTTTGGGCTATGTTCCAAGTACAAGAATGATTTGTATAAAATACTTATTAACATCGATCTTTGATATTTGACCAATGAAATGTCTTATATAGACTCGTATTATTGTCAAAATTCAACACATAGTTCTTCTTGATTGATGGGACATTGAAATTTTCAAGATCTCTTTACTAATCTTTAAAAATGTTGCGACTTTTATATAGTCTAATAATTCCTGAATATATGTGAACTTATTCATGAGATAGAAAACTATATTTGAAAAAGTGTTTATATCTAACTTATGTCAGAAACTAGAATAGAAGTAAAACAAAAAATAAATAACATAAAGTTCAACCAAATGTCTTGACGTTGGTTTAAACTAGTAAAATAAAAAAATATCTATATATAATACTAAAAGAGTAATTTGGGAGGGACAATTGGCATATTTCTAGGCCCCTTAGGTTTATTTTTCCTGCCTCTCTCTCCTCTTAAATAATTACCTAAATTAAGAAAGATTAAATAATTTTAATTGTTTTTTACATTACAAATAATTTTTTAATGAATTAGGAAAGATATCTTTTTATTCTACAAAAATTTTCTACTTTAATAAATGAGTTGATATCATTATTTTATTACTTATATTTTTCATTTATACGTAATTTTAATCATATATTATTTTAAAATATCGTTTAATAATTAATAAAAATTTTATTTTATTTAATATTTTATTTTTTTCAACCCGAATAATACACGGGTTTACTAAAACTAGTATGTGTATATATCGTTTACTTGTAATTGGAATGCTCCGAATAACTCTTTAAATTATCTTTTCGGGACTTTAATTAAACAACCCATAAAAAGGTTATTAAACTTAATTAATATATTAAGCCATCGTTAATTATGACAAAAACCCAAGGGTAATAGCTAGCTAACAAGCCATGAAAATTCTAAAACATAAAGATGAGATCTTGATTTGTTACTCGTCATGTAGAGGAATGCATACAATCATTCAATACATATTCAACTTATCAGCTTATATTATCCATTATTAACAAATTATCTTCATATATAGCGTATTATATGATCATGTGACCATTCATAAGGGACTGCTTGTTGGTTTAAATGTATGTCATGTGAACACTAGTCTCCAACTATATGTGAACTCAATCAATCAAAGGAATCCAAATAGCCTATGTACCAACAACAATACAATAATACAATTACTAACATGTGTGCTAATATTGCAGGATGAGAAGCAGATTGAGTTAACGAAAGTCGAAATGGGCGAGGTGAGGGAAGAAAACCAAAGGCTAAGGATGCACTTGGATCAGATTATGAAGGAATATCAAACACTTCAAAAGAAATTCCAAGATATTATTCATCAACAACAAGAAGCTTCAACCGCGGTCACTACTACAATCAACCATAACAATGAATCACAAATCAACGACGAGTCTGAGCTTGTTTCCCTTAGTCTTGGAAGAACATCATCACCAGATTTGACCAAGAAAGACAAGAGATGTTCAACACCTCCTAGCAAAAGTGCACAAGGGTTAGGTCTTGGGCTTGAGTGTGGAAAATTTGATATCTCATCCACCACACAAGCCGAATCTTTAGTCAACCCGAGCCCAGATAATAGTTTGGATGAAGCTAAAGATGAAGGTGGAGAGACTTGGACACCACAGAAACCTCAGACTCCAAAACGGAGACAAGATGATCATGAAGTGTCTCAGCAGAACCCTGCAAAGAAGACGAGGGTTTCTGTTAGGGTTCGTTGTGACACCCCGACGGTAAACGTTAACTTCCAACATATGTTTTTAACAAAATATCTACGAGAGTAACTAAACTTAGGGTTATAATTCTTAGATGAACGATGGATGTCAATGGAGAAAATATGGACAAAAGATTGCAAAAGGAAATCCTTGTCCACGGGCATATTATCGTTGCACCGTCTCTACTACTTGCCCAGTGAGAAAACAGGTAATATTTTAGAAGATACAAAAAGAAGTAATATAGTGATTTAAATTCACAAACTAATTAGAGTGCTCTAAGTTAGGGTAGTTATTAGTTATATAAAACTTAAAGTAATTTAACATGTTAAGGTTGGTAACTACTAACATTTTCTAAAACATTTATCTTGATCCAATTGTCTAGGTACAAAGATGTCCTCAAGATATGTCAATTCTGATCACCACGTACGAAGGAACACACGACCATCCGCTCCCTGTGTCTGCCACTGCCATGGCTTCCACCACCTCGGCAGCCGCCAATATGTTAGCATCGGGCTCCTCAACCTCCGGATCAAACTTAAACCCTAACCCTAGCACCTCTTCTCACGGGCTAAACTTTTATCTCAACGAGAACTCAAAACTAAAGCCTATTTACATGCCACATTCTTCGATATCCCCCTCTCCCTCATGCCCGACCGTCACGCTTGATCTTACCTCAAACACACTTTCAACATCATCACCTTACAACTTTCGATCACCGCCAGTGACAAACATTTTCCCTCCAAGATATTCAACTACAAACCTGAATTTTAGCTCATTGGACTCTAATGCATTGCCAATTTCTTGGAGCAATGGGTCCCTCAACTATGGAAAAAATCAAATGGGGTCCCTCAACTTTGGATCAACACAACCTCAAGAAAACATTTTCCATTCTTTCATGCAAAATAAGCCCATGATGACAACAACATCCAACAATCAACATTCTCTACAACCAGACACCATTGAAGCTGCAACAAGAGCAATCACATCAGACCCTAACTTCCGGTCAGCATTGCAGGCCGCATTGACGTCCATAATTGGTGGTGGTGCGATGGGAGGTCAAGGCGGAGGTGACAAATCCGGCGAGATTGTTAAATCAGGTGATACATTTCCTTTGTTTTCGAGTTTTCCTTCAACTTCAAATGCGAATAAATGTTCATCAACAATCTACAACAAATCAACGGTGGTAACAACGATGAATTCTCAAGCTACAGGTTCGAATTCGTTGCCGATTTCTAGCTCAAGGAGTAAGTCTACCTCACCGGAAACTAGTAGAGACCATGTCGTATGATGGATATAATTAGGATTGTAGTGGATTCTTTCCTTTTTTTGTATTTTTGTAAATTTTTGACTTTTACTGTTTTGAAATTGTCAATGATTGATGATCCGCAAAGATTAAAGTGTAACTAATTCATAAGCTTATGTATTGTAACATTTTTTATACATATCGGCAAGGGGTGATGTATGTTAGAAGAAAATTGTGCAAGGTATATAATATGGTATAATTACTGAATACACTATTACAGTCATCATTAATGACTTATTTAACATACATGATAAAGAAATACAAATTGTTACATTTGTCATGTTAGACTCTTAAAACTATGAATATTATTACTATTTTATGTATTTAATTGTTCATGTTTAAAAGTAAATACAAATTTAAACTCAATATATATTTCATAAGAATGTTAATATTATAAAAAAACGAGTTCAGAATAGCTAAATTTCAATGAGTGTGGTTGTTTTTAGCTCTCAAAATATGCCAAATAGTAGTCTAATCATGTCTTTGAATGCTTTCTTGCAATTTGTTGGAACTAATAGTGGGTCAAGCGAAGTATTTTTGTATATAATGTATATAGGTCACGTCTATTCAAAATTTCATGTGAGGTTTGGAAGGACTGAAAAGAAATTTATGATAAAATAGATTGGTTAATTGTTTTTGGTTTATATCAAAAGGCAATTTATTAACTCAAAACGGATATTTGTTAGGAATATTATCATAAGTTGAACATTATGTGGAAAAACTTTCATTAAATGCTTCAATATAACTTCCTTCTTCTTCTACCTATCAAGCCTCAAAGTCGTTTAATGATTTCAATAGCATTATTAAGCTCATTTAATTTCTTAGGAGCTTGGACAATATGTATCAATGAGTTAAAACAAATTTGTTAATAAGCTAGGGATCCTCTTCCTAATGCTAAATAAGTTCTTTCAATTGTGTATTGGGAAGAGCCACATAGGAATTCAAACTCATTGTAAAAAGGACAAAATCAAAACAACGGATTTATGTCTAAATATACTAATCATTATTTTGATAGTAGAAGAGGTTTAATAGACGTCCTAATCATGATCTAAAATGTATTCGGTGCAACAAGTTTAGACACACTGTGCACGAATTCTCTGAAGTTATTGGATGTCCACCTGGGTTCCCAAAAAAAAAAAAAAGTACCTGTCTAATTTATCTAAGAACTCGGTCATTAATTAATAAATCTGATCCTTCTTAATCTGCTATTGTTTACTCTCTCACTCTTGATTAGAATTATTTATTGCTAGATATATAAAATAGGAAAACAAATGTGGGACCTCAAAGTTTGAATGTATTAGGTAGTTTATTTTAGGAGTGTTTACCGGATCGGATAACGTATTATTCAGACTTACAAATTTTATGACCCTATCTAAAATTCGATCCGATCCAATCCGAATAAGTGATATCTTTATTCGATCTGGATCTACCCGAATTCAATTTGAATTGGATTCGGATAAATACGAATAATCCGAATATATCCAAACAATCTGGATAAACAAAAACAATTTTTTCTATTTTTTTAAAATTTTTATCCTTACATTTATTTGTTAAAATCATAATAAAACTTATAAAAGTAGAAAATACAAATTTGTCTTAAACATAAATTCCAAGTTTAAATATAATAAGTAATTGTATACACATGAAGATTAAACAATCTAATTTATAATAATAATCAAATATTGTTTAATCGTTAGAATTAGAGGATTAGAATGTGACAAAACTTTTAATTATTGAGTTGAAAAACATAATAGATAGTTGGGTAATAAGTATTAGGGTGGAAAAATAATGGAATCCTTATTGAGTTTAAACGGATATCCAATTAACTCGAATAAAAAAAATTATGATATCCAAAATACGATTTGAATAACGATTTGGATCAGTTTCTTCGGATTTAGATACGGATACGGATCGGATTATAGTTATTTTCGGATTTCTGTTTTGTTGAACACCCCTAGTTAATTTGATTCTAACTCACTACAAGAAAAATAGGCTACGGCGACGACATTTGTCGTCGTCATAGCCTATAGCCACGACATGTCGTCGCCATAGCCCTAGTCACCGCAGCCTCGTCACTATAGCCCATTTTATTGTCGTCGCCAAAACTATAGTCTGAACAAATCGCCATAGAGTTGTCGCCAAAGAATCTCTCGTATTATATTTTAACTATAAATAACTTTTTCCTCATCGCCATAGATGCTTTATTATTTATAATTATTTTAATAATAAATTAGGATAAAATAAATTTGGCTAACACTATATATGGCGATGACATGTCGTCGCCATAGACCAACTCTTTTACATTTTAATATTTTCCAGATTTTTTATAATATTATAGGTTTTGAAAACAAATTTATATATTAAAACGAGAGCTAATATTATAAATAACTAAAAGAAATTTGATACGATTCGATTTATATACTAACAAAACTACTAATGTAAACGTCATTTAAGTTTTTACAAACTATACAAATTAACTATTTAACTATCGTCATCTTGATCATCTTCATCGTTATCAGGATTTGATTTTCTTCTTTCAAGTTCATTCATCCGTTCATGCATTTCAGGCAGTTGTTGCCTAAGTGCATCAATTTCCTCATCCCGATATGATGATGACTCGTTTGATGCTTCATAACGAGAGATGTTTACTACCTTTCTTCCAACACCTCTCGTGTGACCACGCCTTTGTCATAAGGCGAGTTTCAAACATTCCATCTCATTTACGGGCGACTCACCGCCTCTATTTTTATTTGTGTATATTGATTTTCAATTTTTCCCTATATTATTAAAGAACAAAGTAAAAAATTATTAATATTTTTATAAAAGTTTAGCAGCATAGCTACTGTAAATTGAAAAAACCATCCTGTTCAAATATAAGTAATAAATTACAATTCCAAAGTTTTAATAACCAACAATTAAAGTAATAATATCCAAATGTTTAACCTTATTTAAACTAAATGTTACTCAAAATTCTCCAAACTCATTTTAATAGACTTTTAATATCTAACTTATAGTTTAAAATGGTAAAATGACCGGAACCATTTTCATACACTTAAATTAAACAACTTGCTAGATGAACAAACTAACAACATACCCAATTCAATTAAAATACAAGCAACATACAAATACATGATAATAACATATCCAACAAATCATAAAAAAGAAAGTTTGAAACTTACCCAATCTTCTTCTGCCCTCGGGTTGACCGATCCAAACTCTTCCCTATAATGTGCCCTCCACCACGTCTCAATATGGCTTGGGGTCCCAGTTTGTTGCTCCTTTATCCATTAAAAATAATAATTACCAAATTTGAAAAAAACTAATAATACATAATTGGATAAAAACATGTTTTCTTACTTCAAGATATCGTCTCTAGGCATAGGAACAACTCCCATGAAAACTTGGATAGAGTTGTTTAGCTCTATCGTCGGAGCCTTTTTGGAAAGGCATTTAGGTTGTTCACTTGCGAACAACTCAACAACCTTGTCTCATTCCTCTGGACTCTGCCCATCTGGAGGATGACTCCTAGCTCGCTCCATATCATCATAACATCCCTGATTTAAAAAATATTTCTTCATGTCATATCTTCTGTCCCTGAAAGCTCTTTGACAGTCCATATAAACTCCAAGTTGTATTCCTTGCCAGTAATCTAAAGCACGACGAGCCTCTATATCAAAATATTTCTACAAAAAAAAATTAGCTACAAAAATATAAAAGATATAATAACCTATATACAAATAAATAAAATACTCACCTCAAGGGTATTAAACAAGGATATCTTAAAAGTATCTGGAACTTGATAGTGGAAAGGAACCGAGGAAACATAATTTGATAAAGCTATAACAAATAGTTGACTGTTTTCTTCGATGTCTTTATTTTGTTTTCTCGTGTGGTCAAATTGAATAGGTAGTGACCGGTTGTTGTTTGCAGCCTATTTATCCAACAAATTTAAATTTCTTCCTTTTGAACGTTTTATTTACTTGATGCCAGATGGATAAATAAAAGTGAAGTTCGTAACATTCAAAAGATATGCATGGACATATATTTAGAATGAATAACTTACACGATTGACAACTTGAGGGAAGTGAATATGCATGGCCATGCGGGTCACGACCCCCGCCGTCACCACCGTGTGCTACACTTGATTACATAACCTACAACAAAAACAATTAATAAATCTTAAACATTTTTTAAAACATACAATTCAAATCCTAAAATACAATTCAAATCCTAAAACATCTTAAATTCGTGTTCTAAAATACAATTCAAATCTTTAATACACATTTTAAATCTTAAACCAATAACCAAATAAACAACTAAATAAACAAATCAACTTATATTATCATCTAGAACATAATTGAAATCCACAAACCAATAACCAAATAAAAAAAAATTATATTATCATTTTAACAACACAAACTAATAATCAAACCAAACAACTTTTATATTATGATTCTAACAAAACAAACTAATAATCAAATCAAACAACTTTTATATTATCATTCTAGTAACACAAACTAATAACCAAATCAAACAACTTATTTTATCATTCTAACAACACAAACTAATAACCAAATAAAAAAACTTATATTATCATTCCAACAACACAAGCTAATATCCTAATCAAACAATTTTTTTATTATCATTCTAACAACACAAAACTAATAACCAAATCAAACATCTTATTTGAACATTCTAACAATACTAACTAATAACCTAATCAAACAATTTTCATATTATCATTCTAAGATACAAACTAATAACCAAATCAAATAACTTACATTATCATTCTAACAAAAAAAATTAATAACCAAATCAATCAATTAACTTATATAATCAATATAACAACACAAACTTATAAGCAAACTAAACATCTTACATTATGATTTTAACAACACATATTAACCAATAATCAAATCACACAACTTATATTATCATTCTAACAAGACAATTCATTTATCATATTAGTTAATAGAAAGAAGATAACATACACACCTTATAATTTTAACAAAGATGATACAACAGCCCTAGAATGGTAACGATGGAGTCGTGGTGGTGGCTGGAGCGGTGCCGGTGGTGGGGGTTATGGGAGTGAAAAGAAAATGTGATGATGGTGGTGGATTTTGAGTGGTGGTGCGGAGAAAGAGTTGCGGTAGTGACCAGAGTCACATGGGTGGCGTTTATTGGTGGTGGCCGGGGTCGTCTTGGTGGATAAAGTCGTGGTGGTGGCTGGAGCTCACGGTGGTGGAGGTTTTTTTGGTGGTGCGGGTGACAAGGGTAGTGGTGTGGGTCAAGGGAGTGGAATGGAGGCTAGGAACGATGGTGGTGGTGGGTTTTAGGAGGTGATTTGCTAGTGGGAGAAGGTAGCTAGGTCGCGAGTGTGGTGGTGGGTTGTTTTGGTAAAGTGAAGAAGAAAGGATGAGGCAATATGCATTTAGGAGAAACTACACCCTATGGAGATTACATATTGTCGCCATAGGCTTATATTATTTTTTACTAGTCTCCAGCGGGATACACGTGCGCCAAAGTAAAAAGACCTATGGCGACGACATTTTGTCGCCATAGGTGCTTCTCATCTTTTTTATTTTTGTTGTTGTTTTTATTATTATTATTATTATTACTGTTATTATTAATAATATTATTATTATATTATATTATATTATATTATATTATATTATATTATATTATATTATATTATATTATATTATTATATATATTTATTATATTATATTTATATTATTATTATTATTATTACTAGGATGATACCTGTTCGCGCGCTGCGCGAAATGGTGGTTGTGTTGGGTTGGGTCTAGCGCGCGGTCCTCACTACGGTTATGTCAGAAGGGTGTTTTTTGGCTGTTTTATATATATATATATATATATATATATATATATATATATATATATATATATATTCCTGTACAAAAGATTGTTTTGAAGTTGGCTTTAACATTTCCAAGTGCTTTTTGGTGCATACATCTAATATAACAGTACTGAACATCATACGCATGACTGAAGGAAAAACATTAAGCAAACATAAACCAAGTAACCATACTGGCATACAGTAAAAATGTGAAGAGGAGCAGCCACGTGCACTTCAAGCCCTGTAGCAACTTAATTCAAACCACAAAATAATCAGATACAATAATACAATCCAACTAAACGTCTAAGACAACACTTTTAAAATTATACATAAAGAATCGTATTTGTCTTTGATGGTAGTATTATATATAGATAGATAGTAATCAACCATATGCTTTAGTCCAACAACTTCACATTAATATTTGATTGCACTTACGAAAAGGTTGAGCTACAGTCACTTCTACAAAATTATCAACCAAAATATACCTATAAAACCAAAACTGATTACTGAGAAATCATTTCAACATGACCAATCCATGTAGCAGTTAATAGCATTCCCAAAATATGTTTTCACTTCTGCGCACATCCCAGAACTCATCCCAGAACTCACGTAGGCAAACACTAAATAACCATGTCCACAACCTAATGTTCAAAAAGAATTCGTACATAAAAAAAAGGCTATAAACCAACTAAAAAACAAACACACATGCAAGCTGAACATTCAGAAACAAAAAGACTGTTGCCTAACGATGATAACTTGCCATCAAATAAATAGAAAAGCTAATTAAAACATACCTATGAGAACCCTACCAAAAACAGCAGGAAACAATGGAAAAAACCTGAAAGAAAACAAAAGAAGATAACATAAGACAAAGTAGCACAGTGTCAAGACCTCACATAAAAAACAAGAATAATAAAACGAACCATTACATAAAAATAAAACCTTAACAAAGAACAACAGCAGACAAAACAATAACATGAACAACGCAGTTGCTAAAACTAAATAAACAAAGGCAACTCAAACCACAATACTACAAGCAAAGCACTAACAGAAACAAGAAACTTGTATAACCAAATACACAACAATCCCTAACTACACGTGACAAAAGTTACTTGTAATTCTAACAAACAAAAGGTTTAATATCCAAAACAACAATCTACAGATTCTAAACCATTCCAAGAACTAACCGAACATAAAAAATCCGATCACAATAGTATTCAACAACATATCCATCATGGTTATGAAAACATTTCAATCGTTCAGTCAATCAAAAGAAACACAAAGCACCTACGTCACACAGCAACTATCAGCCTAAGTAAAATGAAGTTTGAACTTTGAACAACTATACTATAAATCAAGAAGCAATGCAAACAAAAGACTGAATCAAAATATATAACTAAAAAGAATAGTTGTTTTTCCACATAAAAAGCAGGCACACATCTAAATATGAGGAAATATGGCCAACAACTACAAATGATAATATTAAGTCGAATAGTAACATTGCCATAACTAACAGAAGCAAAGAATAAGTCAAAGGCACTTATCCCAACTAAATGAATGATGATAGGATACCTAAAGCACATCCACTTTATACGATTTGATCAGGACACATCAAAACATATAGGTATTCATAACAATAAGTTTTCTGCTGTATGAATGTAACCATAACATCTAATTGGCAAAACTATACTATAAATCAAGCAACACGCATTAAAGGACTAAACATCAATGCTAAAATAAAAATATATAATTAATCACAACAGTATATATTCCACAGGACTACACCTCCTTACACTTCGAAAGACAAAACTCAAACAAATAAATGCAAAATGAGCTACTAAGAAGCATAATACTGATAGTAATGCATAGGAGCAAGTGAGGTACAGCAACAACACATACATACAACTTAAATAGATAAAACCAAAGTGCAGCCTTAATCAAAACCCACTCAAACACTAAACACCACTGGCTCACAGTGCCCTCAAGATGCCTTGTTTGTTGGTAAATCAGAGTTGCAAATCGAATGAACAAAGATAGAATGCTTGATAGAACTTGCAGAGATTTGACAATACTTACTTTCATACAATCAAATTGTTCATTACATAAACACATACATATGAGGGTATCTATAACCCTTGAACCAACCACTAGGTTTCCTACTTACACATATTTGACCCTTACATATTTACATATTTACATACTAGACCCAAACATAGACTTTCTAAGATATACATAATAGACCCAAACTAATATTTAGTTTATATATCAATACTCCCCCTTAAACTAAATATAGTTTAAGTGAGATCTTCAACTTGCTTGTCTTGCTTTCAGAGTAGAGTTGGTTCATCATCATCATCATAGATGAGATTTGATTCTTCTTGCTTGTCCTTCTCCTTGTTCTTCCATTGGTGCATTTGTTTGCAAAATGACCAAGCTCACAACATTCATAACATCTAAACTTACTTTCCTCTTTATTACCTCGACCCATGCCTTCTCCACGTCCACTTTCTTCTTTGTTAGAGTTTCTACCACGTCCTCTACCACGACCTTGATTATTTGAACTTGCCATTAGAAGTTTCCCTTGATTATTAGCCTCCGGTTCATTATGACTTTTAATGCGTTCTTCAAAGGCTGTAATTCTTCCAACTGCTTCTTCAAATGGCATCGTATCAATTTCTTGATATTGCTCGATAGATGCAATAATTGGTAGAAATTTCTTTGAAACCGAGTTAAGCAGTTTCCTTACAAGTACTTATCTTTCAAAGTACCACCAAGACTTTTGAACTTGGCTTTTATAGTGCTTAACTTTTCGCAAAGTCACTTACCCATTCGGTTGTATTCATTTTCAAAGCCTCTAGTTCACTTCTCAACGTTTGTAAACGTGCTTTCTGGACGAGATCGGCTCCAAGGTTTTTGACTTTGATTGAGTCCCAAACTTCTTTTGCAGTCGAGTAATGTGCAACTTGCATTAATACATCTTGAGGCAACGTTTGTAGTATCATTGTCTTAGTTGTATTAATCTTCTTTTCATCCACTGTTTCATTCTTTGCATCAACAGTATCCCAAAGACCATAGGCCTTTAAGATAGTTTCCATCAACAATAACCAAGTAGTGTAATTTGTTTCATTCAACTTGGGACATTGAAGTGAAATGTTTCCTTGTTCACGAGATGATGTACCACTTGATGCATTATCATGCTTTTTATCATCTGCCATTTCTTCTTTCTTTCTTGATAACGTGCTTGTGATCGGATGATCACTTTCTTGATCAAATTGATCAAAATTTCTTGCTTCCTTCTAGCCAACTTGCTAACCAGTTTTGTATTGCTCCTGACCTACTTGCTAATCAGGTTCTGACCTACTTGCTGATCAGATTCTTGCTGTTGCGAATTTGATAAAAATTATCCAACGAACTTGCTAATTGGACTATAAATTTTAATCAATTCGCTATACTTGCTTCTGGCCTACTTGCTAACCAGATCTGATGTGCTCCTGACCAACTTGCTAATCAGGTTTTTATGCACTAACTTCCTTTAACCAAATATTGATCTTTTATTGCAAAGTTGAATCAAAATGATTCTACTTGCACTTGCTATTTGAACAAATAATTGTTCGACTTGCTATTTGAACCAAAGGTTCGACTTGCTACAAACCAATGGGTTTGCTTAACTTGCTATGAACCACAAGGGTTCGGTTTAACTTGCTATGAACCAAAAGGTTCAATTTGACTTGCTATTTTAACGAACCACGATGGATTCGAAACTTGCTCTTGCTATACTCAATGAACAACAAATATTCGGAGTTTAACTTGCTAAGAACCACAATGGTTCTTGATTTTCTTGCTTTATTTAATCAGTTCAAGGATTCAAATTGATCTTACAAAATTTCAATTTGATCAGCAGGCTTCTTGATTGCAATCTTGTTTTGATTTAACAAATTAAAACAACACCGAAGTTCTTTGATTCATATTCAGAAATCAATACGAATACTCGCCTCTTGCAATAAGAACATAAAAAAGGATTTTGTTTCTGTTTTTGTTATCCAAAACAGCCTTGTTTTGCTTCGAATTCTCACAACAAAACAGCCAACAAAATAGACACGATTTTGTATCTGTTCTTTGAATTTGAACAGCCCCTTTGAACTTTTTTTCACTTCGAACAGACCTGTGTCACTAGTCACAACCCTTCTGTTCCTTTCTTCTTGACTTTGAGAGGAGTGCCCCAAAGAAAAGTCAAGCCTTTGGAATTTGTTAAACTTAATCAACAATTTAATCAACTGTTTTGAAAAACAGATGACAATATGTCCCCAAACTTTACCAAACGAACAACCACTTTCAGGTAGGCTTAAATTGTAAGTTGGTCTTTAACCATGAATCAAAATTCCTATTGGTTCTTTTGATTACTGCACCAACATTCACAAGTTCCTCTAATTTGTTTAGAGAATCACCAACAAGGCAAGAAACAACAACCGAACACCCTTTCAGTTCTTTGGTCGAAGCAAACAACAAGAAAGAATGAACACTAGAAACTTTCTTGATTCTTTCGATCGACCGATTGCACGGATTAAAAACAATTGCTTTTTCCTTGTTTTCAAGCGACAATTGCACGTGATTGTTTCTTAATTTCTGCCTTTTAATTGGCAGTCCACCCAATCACGAAGATTCCTTCTATATCTAGACCAAATTAAGATCAGAAATCACTCAGTCCTTTAATTTCTTGACTGTACAAAAACAAAAAACCAGATGATTTTCTTTCAATCGATCGTGCCCTGTTTCTTTCTTGCTTTCAATCGGTCCAGAGAACAATCACCAAATCCTTAATTTGATGTTTGAATTAAGGAATTGAACAACGATCAAGACTCGTGATCAACTTCTTCAATCAACGACCGATTTCACACAGAAATCGCCGTCTTCGTTCGATCGTTAATTACACAGAAGAAAACAAATTCGTTATTATCTTTGTTTATTGCTTTCAATCGATCGATTTTATGTAAACAGGAAGGACGTTTCTGCCTCCTTCTTCCCTTAGATCGCTTAACGAGTGCTCTGATACCAGATTGTTGGTAAATCAGAGTTGAAAATCAAATGAACAAAGATAGAATGTTTGATAGAACTTGTAGAGATTTGACAATACTTACTTTCATACAATCAAATTGTTCATTACATAAACACACACGTATGAGGGTAAATATAACCCTTGAACCAACCACTAGGTTTCCTACTTACACATATTTGACCCTTACATATTTACATATTTACATACTAGACCCAAACATAGACTTTCTAATATATACATAATAGACCCAAACTAATATTTGGTTTATATATCAATACTATTGTCACAAACACCGGAAACAAACCAAAAAACCACATAAATCGACGTCTGTAATAACCATCAACAGAAACTGCGAACCTGATCTGAACAATCACCAACATCAATGCAGCAAACAGAGGTAAGAAAAATGGCCATTAAGAACAAACCAAAGAAGAAAGCATAAATCACCGAATACACTCACATGCAGGCCCAATACCCACAATGCATAGAAGAAAGAGCGGAATAGAAATGGCGAAACATACATTGGCATACGACAACAAACACATGCAATTGCGAAGAAAACGCTTCTGAGGGACATACCTGCAGAGAAGAACTCCTAAACAAGAAAGAAAGAAAGACAAAAAATAGAAGAAATAGACGCGTAACCCCAAAAATCACACACAACGAAAACGTGTTTACCCAGCAACCAAGGAAATACTCTTCATTCAAACTGCACTTTTAATAGATAGGTAAATTATTATTATTATTATTATTATTATTATTATTATTATTATTATTATTATTATTATTATTATTATTATTACTACTACTACTATTAGTATTAGTATTAGTATTAGTATTAGTATTACTATTACTATTATTATTATTTATATTGTTGTTATTATTGTTGTAAACGATATCTAGGTATCATAACAATGTATTGTTGATGTTGTTAGACATCCATTGATCCAACATTCGTAATCCATTGATGCAATCTTTATTATTCAACGTCAACGCTTGTAATTCAATCAAAGCTAACATTTGACGTATGTAATCAATCATAATCATCATAAGAGCACCTTTGAGTTTGTTTTATACTCATAAATGATAATTAAATATAAACAAGCTTAATTTACCATTAACATGTACAATTCAACAATGATCTTTATAATTGGATCATAGGTAAACTTTAACATATGCAATCACCCTAACCATCGTAATCGGACATATTTAACATTGTTTGACTCTCATTGGTAATAATTAAGCATAAACAAATTTAACTTACTATTAATAAGAATAATTTCTTGTAAATTATCATCAAAATGTGTGATTGAATACAAATTATCATAATTGAATCATAACTAACATATGACGAATGTAATTGACGCTAATTATCATAACCAAACATATTAAACATTTTTTGACATTCATTGTTGATAATTAAGCATAAAGAAACTTAATCTACAGCTAAAGTACTATCAACGTGTATAATTTAACATCGAAAATCATAATTGGAGTGAACTTTTAAAACATGTAATCAAAGCTATCATAACCAAACATATTTGATCCTAACAGACACTAATTATTGTAATTATAATTAATAAATATAATGTTTATTAATATTATTATTATGACTTATAATTATATTAGTACTTGTAATAATATCAATAATTACTCCAATATTAATTGGAGACAAGATGAACAGTTACAATAATGATTAAATAATAATAATAATAATAATAATAATAATAATTTATTAAATTATATAATGAAAATAATCATAATAATAATAACAATATTTATTTATTAAATTATATTTGTATATCGAATTCAAATCTTACGGGTTAACTTTGACCCTTTTAAGCTTCTAAGGTTTTCGATTTACTCCGGTACAATTTTTAGTTTAAAAATAAATTTATACGCTCTTTTTTAGGTACGTGTAGACACGATCCGGTTCAAATATAAAATGTTTCCTTGCATGTTCTAATATACGCTTTGAGATTATCTATATTTTAACATTCGCCTATGTTTTCATGTAGGTTTTATTTAGAAACAAGTCGTCCGAAATATAAAATGTTTTCATTTGACGGTAAATAAAAGTTACTCCACGTTTCAACGTAAATGTAGTTCGAAAATGAGTCGGGACAATTGTAATTTATATATGTTTTTTATATACGTTTTTACATGGTATACTTTTCCATATCATTTTGTTTGGAAAAGAGACGGTTCAAATATAAAGCATTTTCATTCAATGGAATATATTCGAGTTATTTTAAGGTTCGACACAAATTTTGTCCAAATACAAGTCGAGTCGATTGTTAATCTATACTTTATCACGCTACGTACGCTACCGCCTCCGCAACGCGCGGCCGATGTAAAACTAGTATATATTAAAGCATATGTGATTATACAGTAATAATAATAATAATAATAATAATAATAATAATAATAATAATAATAATAATAATAATAATAATAATAATAATAATAATAATAATAAAATAATAATAATAATATTTAAATAATGATAATAAATAATTAATTTGTTTACTGAATGTTTATTAAACATTCTAACTGATCAATTTTGACTCCTTCACATCATAACATGTTTTAAAAACTTTGTAAAACGTCACGCCATTTTAACCCTCTTAGATTTCTAAAGCATCTATGATTCTATAGTAATAATAATAATAAAATAATAATAATAATATTGTAATAATAATAAATAATAATAATAATAATATTTAAATAATAATATTGTAATAATAATAAATAATAATAATAATATTTAAATAATTATATTATATATATATATATATATATATTATAAAGCATATGTGATTTTACGATAGTAATAATAATAATAAAATAATAATAATAATATTTAAATAATGATAATAAATAATTAAGTTGTTTACAGAATGTTTATTAAACATTCTAACTAATCAATTTTGACTCCTTCACATCACAACATGTTTTAAAAAATTTGTAAAACGTCACTTTAACCCTCTTAAATTTCTAAAGTTTCTGGTTTATGTGTTGGTACGAATTGGGTTAAATATAAAACGTTTTCATGCATATTTTTATATGCGCTTTAACATAATCTACGTTACGAATTTGGCCTAGGTTTTGATGTAAATTATGCTCTGAAATGAGTGGGGTTAAATATATAATGTTTTTATTCGACGTTGTACAATCCGAGTTACTTTACATTATATATTTAACCCCACATAATGTATTACGATCCCACAACTCTTTGCTCTCTCACCCTCAGAGCACTTTTATAAATAAACACACATAATGAAATACAAAGAAAAAACATCTATATATACTATCTAAATATTCTCGCGCGAGAACATCAAGTTCTCGCGCAGCAACTCCATGTTTTCGCGCGATGAGATTTTTATCCATCATCTTGGAGTTCTCGCTTCCTTGTATTTCTCGCATGATTTGAGTTTTTGCTTTTCATTTGATATTGTAATCCATAAAGGCTAGTTACTAACAATTTTCCCTTATGGATTATGATATCAAGCTATGTTTGACTTCAGTCACTCATCTTTAAGAATCATCTGATCATCGGGTATCTTTAACTTCAGTATTCCCTGTCAGCTTTAACGTCCTCCTAATGTATAGCTTCATAAAGGATATCACGTCTGAATCAAGATTAAACTATTTGATCTTGATTACTTACAACTTAAGATGTATTAGGCGTATGACAGAGAGATCCAACTTCCATTTTAGATTCCCAAAGAACCCGATTCTTCAATCCGATGACAAGATTCTATGAAAACAAACTAGATCATCTAAAGTATTGTTCCCCCTAAGTAAGATGTAATAAGCCCATATTTTCAAAGCAAGAATACCAAACAATCTTGATTCTTCACTTAATCAACCCTTTCGATCAATGTCCCCATCATTAAGTTAAGATAAGCCTGCATTGTCAAGTTTCAATACACGAACGACCCGAATAAAATGTTGTAGATATAGAATCTTGAACTTGATCAAGCATCACAAAAACCCCTTGTTTAAGTAGCAAACTTCAAATCATCTAACATGTTCCCGTCATAGTTTATGGATGATGAAGTTTTAACATGGTGAAGTTTTTGCATGAGAAAATTTCGTAAATGACGGTTACTGTTGCGAAGATTTTGCATGAAACTTTTCTCATGAAATAGTTTTCTCATGAAAAAGTTCTCACATGAAAAGTTTTCACATGGAAAGTTCTCACATGAAAGTTTTCGTATGAAAGTTCTCGCATGGAAAAGTTCTCTGATGAAAATGTTTTCGTAAAATACGGTTATTTTTGCAAAGTTCTCGCACGATGTAGTAACTCAGGCAAAAACTTCAACCAAAATCGACTTTTATGATTTTGAATCAGTGCTACGGTCTGAGATCTTCGTTTTCCACAAGAAGTTGAAAATACCGAGCGTAATGATGTAACAAAGCTGATTACACGTGTGTTCACCCTCAGTTTCACGTTCTTCTCTTTCGAAACCAGTCGAAGCTTGATCTAAACCTTTAGATCTTCAACCTCTATGTTTAACGTCTAAAGTGGATGATCGCAGAATGAAAATCCGTGTATCAAGAGCAACACCTTGTTCTGATACCAAATGTAAAGTCCTCATCACGATCGACCCACATATAGTTGCACTTGATAATCAAATTAAGATGGATGTGTGGGTGTGTGATATCAACAAACTTCAAACAAACTCAATCTAATATTATTAATTAAACGATTACAATACCAAAGGAGTTTACATCGTTTAAGCTTGACCCGAGGTAAGCTCCCTTCAGGTTGCCTATCACACAACTCTCTGCTCTCTCACCCTCAGAGCACTTTTACAAATGAACACACATAATGAAATACAAAGGAAAAACATTTATATATACTATCTAGATGTTCTCGCGCGAGAACATCAAGTTCTCGCACGGCAACTCCAAGTTTTCACGTGATGAGATTTTTATCCATCATCTTGGAGTTCTCGCTTCCTTGTATTTCTCGCATGATTTGAGTTTTTGTTTTTTACTTGATATTGTAATCCTAAAGGCTAGGTCCTTACACAATTTAACTTGTTTTCAAATGATAAAGATGATGTATGAGCCTCAAATGTGCAATCCTAGCCTTAGGCGTGCCAACGACTTGAGAAGACATGCTAAAATGTGTCAACATAAGGTTGGTGAGTTCACAAGCATAAATCAGTAAATATGTTTGAGTGTTACTTGGTAAAGGTAAACAAAGGTATACCATAGGTAGCTAGCCTATATATCGAGTTACATAGCGTTTCGAACCGAAGTTGACTGTTTGTGAGTTGTTTTGCCTTCCAACATGTCTTACCACAGAACAATGGCAACTGTCTTGGTCAATTAAACACCCGTTTGACCTCCAGTCGAGTTAGCGTGACTAACGCGAGTGGGGTTTGTCAAACACAGTAGTACTACTCAAAATTACCTCGCTCGCTCGTGATTAACGGTTCGAGTGTGTATGGAGTTGCGTGATAATGTTTGCACTACAGGAACAAGCTATATACCAATAATACTAAAACCATTTAAATGAAAGTAGTTTGCATGCTTCTCCTCCAAAAAGAAAAGTAAGTAAACATGGGGCCATGAATACTCATCTTAGATGCGCAAGAAAAACCTGAAGTGTATAAGTTGAAAGCTAATCGTTACCTAACAAATATAGGTCCATGAGTGTTTGTACATAATAGTCATGATAAACCCCGTTGTATCCAAACAACGTAAACTGTTAGTGTGTTCGAGAAATATTTGACAAGTTTGACAAAGTTGACTTTTGTGACCAAAGTTGACCCGACTGACCGATGACCCTTTGTTGATTCAGATAAGTATAAGTATATTTAGTCATGCTTAAATAGCTCAAATAAGTCATATATAGTTTCATGTTGAAAATCTATTTTTGGAAAGTTTTTTATTTTTGAAAAGTATGACATCATTACACACGTGTAATCTATTTCATGATTATCAAGAATATCACAAAAAACATCAATCACATCATCATATCATGATATACGCACATCATATTCATTATATAACCCATCGTTCCACAAAAGTTTCCATAAATAGCAAACATGCTCTTACGATGCATTTTTCACAATTCATCTATTCCAATCCATTCTTGGGTTCTAAACATCATATAACCATCATCACAACTAATCATGCATGCATAAATCACCATCTATAAACTAACCTACCCAAAAAGTTTTCTTTAATTGAAAGTACCCAAAAACCGAATCGAAATCAAAAGTTCAAAACATGAATTTTCACCCAATAGCATCAAACATCCTAAAACCATCAATTCAATCCAATTTCATCTAATTCATACTATTTCTATAAAAACCTCAAATTAAAGTTTTCATTATAAATATGTCTCGGTTTTTGATCAAAACCAATCTGTACAATCATCATTATATTGAATACTAACACATAATCAATCATCAATTTCAAACAATTTTAAGTTTTGACTTGAGTTTGTATTTTTATGGTTCATGTTCATCATGATAATCAAAAAACATGAAATCAAACATAAAACTTACTTGTTGATGCAAGGAATCACATGCTAAAAGTGTTTTGATGCAAGAAACGTCCGAATTCCAACTATAGATGCAAGAATCAAAGCAAAACATGTGTGTTTGTGTGTTCTCGGGAGTATATTTTCGAAAAAGGGGAAGTCGAGGGGAGGGTGACGGCTGCAATGAGGGATTAGGGTTGGGAGTTGGGTTTTATACTTTATTTTTACAAGAAATACCCCCATCGTTTCATAAAATTGATTTATGCTGCGCGATTTAACTTTTTCTACAACAAAACCACCAATGTTCACATAATATCAAATTAACATTATTAACATGAAATAATATATATTTTTCTATTTCAAAGTTATTTTTATAATAGTTAGACGTTAAAAGCTGAAAATACGCGAAAACGCGTAAATGTCAGAAAATTCACAATTTTCCCAACTAAGCTAAACATTTAGTCACATAATCATATAACACATAATTCCACACCAAGAACATCTAGTGATATTCATGATATAGGATGAAAATATTATGATATTAAGCTAGTGGAGTTATAAGATGAAAATATTATGATATTCATGATTTAATCACAAAGAACATCTAGTGACTTGTAATCAATTTGATGGTTTATATTCACGTCATGGTGCTTCTATTTCTCTTAATGTGTACTATATTAATTTGACTTAATTACTTGTGCATGCAATATTAGGATATTGATCATCTGATATGGTTTTGAATGTGTTTAAACGTAGCTTAATTAAAATTAACTAGAAATTGAGACCTGCGCGTTGCCGCAGGTCTCTTTTTGATTTCGTTATTTTACGAAATTGTGATTTGAGCATTGCTACGAGTAAAAAATACTATGTTAAATGCTAAAATAGAACGCGGTTGGGTGCTCTCAAGTCTCAACCAAAAGGGTGTAAACCAACTCATTCAAACTCACATATGTTAAATCTAGTGACAACTAATATTTATAAAGCCATACTAAAACGAATTAAAATAAAAACAAAAAAATTTCTAAAATGAGGGTGAGATTTAAAACATCATTTTGAAGATCCTTAAAACAATTAAATTGTATAAAGTTTAATCAAATTCTATTTTTTTTTTTAACTTTTGAAGTATTTTAAAAAATTTAAGTGATATCTTTTTGACCTCATAAAATGGTTTTGTAGAACCTTTTTTTCAAAAAAAAAATAATAATAATAAATAAATAATTTTTTTGAAGCTTTTGGAGCAATTAGGAGGATTTTGCAAGGTTTATAGTTTGCTGGCTAAAATATAAACCACACAAATCCACTGTGCTAACCGAAATAGACAAATAATAATATACTAGCATTACGACCCCGCGTTGCCACGGGTCTCTTTGAGGTTTAATTTTTTTTGTGGAATTGTGATTCATGAATTGCTACAGGTAAAAAAGACTATTAAATAATAAAAAAGTTAATGTCTCAGACGAAAGTGTTTAAAGAATAACAACTCACAGACACTTTAAATCTACTTATAAATCTAAGGTGCAAATAATTTAAAACATGTTATAGACGGAGCTCAAATCCTTAGTGTCAAAGAAAACAACACCATTTTAACTTCAAATGATTTTTGACATATAACACATTGTTGAATCCAAAGGTAAATATAATCTATGGACATGAAACCATGTTAATTAATTTAATTATATAATTTTTTTCTTAAATTAAATACAGTATATTGTAATTTAAATAAAATTATATAAATTATTTGATTGAGAAAAAACCATATTTCTAATATCTAAATTTTTATTGTAGTAAATATTCAAAAACGTTTTCAATCTTTTCAAGCGGTTCCTTTAAACAATTAAAAGAACTTTTGGGATGAAGAATTTATTAGATTAGTGGATCCGTTATTTAAAGAATAAAATTTTGAAGCGGTTTGTGCTAGAGGGTACACTTAAAAGAAATAGTTGTACACCATGCTTTGCACATTGTAAAAGATTACTGTACATACCGACATGACTAAATAATATTATATATAATATCTACAAGTAATGACTATCAATGTAAAGTGTGGCGTAGAGAAAAACAACATAGGATATATATATTTTTTTTCATAGTGTATCATAAGTCTAATTAATGAGATAGGAGAACTAGTATATCTTGATGTTTGGATCCCTTAAGGTTCAAAGAATAGAAGGATACATAGATTTCTTAAGTATAATAGGATATGGGTGTATTTGACGGAGCATAAAGATGTAGTTTTTTATAATTTTAAAAATTTTGTAAACTAGATTAAAAACGAGTTTGAAATAAAAATTAAAAATTTTAGAAGTAACAATGGAATTGAATATATTAATATCAAATGAATGATTTTTATTATGACACATGGCGTTAACCAGCAAACTTCTTAGGCATACACACGTAGGAAATAGATTCATAGAAAGAAAACAGACATTTGTTGTTATATTTCTTTTGTTTCCAGGAGATCTTTCTCTTAAGCTTTAAGTAATATGTGTTCTAACTGATTTCTATATATTAATAGGATTTCCTCTTCTATGTTAATTTTAATAAGTAGATATCAGTTATAATTCTACTACAGAAAAAGATTTTTGTTACGGTCAAATCCGTAGTGAATTTATAGCAAAACAAGTGTTTGTTACGTATTTGCTAGGGATTTGGGTTGTAAATAATACTTTTGTCGTTAATTTGTATTGCTACAGAATTTTGCTACGGACAAATATTTGCTGCAGTTTAGCTACAAAAATAGGAGTCGCTAAATTAGTTACGTATTTGGCTACGAATATTTGCTATGCAGTTTGCTACGGAGTTTTGTTTGATTTTGGCTACGAAACTTTTGCTACGGTTTTGCTATGGATTTTTGGCCATAGATTTGCTATGGATGATTTATCTAGGATTTTGCTACAAATACTTGCTATGAAATTTAGGTATAGATTTTTTTATATTTTTGCTATGGAAATTAGCTACGAATTTTGACTTGAGTTTTGTTATACTTTTGCTACCAATCTTGCTATAGTTTTGTAATTTGTTTGCTACGGATTTTATTAAATTATTGCTACAGATTTAGTAATGAGTTTGTCAAAATTTTTCGAAAGGTTTCCTTTTTATAATATTAGTCAACATTTTCCTGTGAATGTTATATATCTCAACTTTCATAAATATATACAATCGTAATCATAGGTTAATCCAAACCAGATATCATAAAATATCCAATTGCAATACATTAAATATCCTAAAACATCACAGGTTAATCCATACCAAATAGCTAAAAATATTCAAATCATCCAAAAATGTCATAGGTAATGTAGAAATCATAGTGGTTAATAGAATAAACTCATTTTTTAATTGATGAAATGTTTTATGGTAGGTTTTGTGATATCATTTGAAGTTTCTCACTTATTTTAGCATATAATCTTATATTTTTTTTTAATTTTCTCCATCATTGCATTTTTCTATGCTTTATCTAGTTTTAACTCCGCTAGTTGTTGTTTCAACCTTTGCACCTATAATAACTAAATTAGTGCATCACACTCATAACACGTCAATACCAAATGCATTAAAAATTCTTATTTTTAACAAATTACAAACAAATAAAGATCAATATAAGGCACTTAATACAAGTAAATTATGTGCTTATGCAAAAATGACTCATCGTGACCCATTTTTATATTTTCGATGGCTCATCTTGGCCCATTAATACCTATTAAAAAAACTATTTTTTCCTAAAGTAATCCAAGGTGTTAGAATTAGCACCCATAATGACCCAAAATATAACGAGCGGGTTTGTTTTGTCAAGTGTACCCATATACATATAAATAATATTCAAATCAGCCTAACTAAAAATAAATGAGTTAGAAATGTCAACTATAGTTGTTACTATTACTTGCAAACAATCATCTTTTAATACCACAATTCAATAGCCCCCAGCTAAATATACTTGCCATGATTTCATCATAAAAGTCACTAATTACCTATAATACAAATGATTAGGAGTGTTCAATATTCAAATTGGATTCGAAAAACTGGAAATTTAATTCGATTTGAGTCGAAAATCACTAATGTGAAATTCGATTCGAATTTTCAAATTAAAATTCGATTTAAAAATATATATATATATATATATATATATATATATATATAAGAAATTAAGAATCAAAAGTTCTAAAAATATATAATCTAAAATTCTAAATTCAAATCGACACCTTTTGGCTTATTTGGCACTTGGAATATTTGTGTGTTATGCCTGAATTTTATTTTGATCATTTGAAGTTAGATTTTTCGAATAAATTTTAAAAAATTTTATTTGATTAATTATTTCTTTTACCAAATACGAAATGACAAGTCGAATTTTCTTTCGGACACGAATCGAATTCGAATTCTTTTTGAAAATTTCGAATTCGATTTATTTGGATTTGACTTATCTTTTTCGAATTTGAAAGTTGTTTGTAAGTTTCAAAATTCGACTTAATCAATTCGATTAAGTTGAATTCTATTCGACTCGATGAACATCCCCACAACTAATTTAAAATATTTGCTTTTTTTTTTTATAATCTTATTTATATTTTGTGTCTCTGTAGTGATTGTATTAAGTGTTCTGTCTATTCAATTTTCGCATATGGAATTTTTATGAGTAAAGTTGTATCATTAATGTGACCTTTCTACAAAATCTAATCGAATGCTAGGGCTCCAAACCATTGGAGGAGGAAGCCCAAAAGCCCATAGACGAGTATTGGAGTTGCTGAGATGCTATTTGAAGGATGATGCTCCGGTGGGTCTAATCATGGCATCAAAGCTATTAACAAGAATATGGTTATTGGTGTGGTCTTTCATATCAACCTACCAAAAAAAATAATCCTATTTTGTCAAAAATTTTCATTCTTTTTTCATATTATCTTGCTGTTGAAAAATGAGTATCTTCCGTTATAAGTTAGGCTGTTGGACCTGAAAGTTTTGGATGGATGATCCTAGGTAAGAAGAATACCTTGTCCACATTCCCTTTCATCCTAAATCACACACATGTGTCTTGAATTCGAGTATAGATCCATGTATTAGTTGGTTTAGAAAGAGGGGAGAGAGTTTGAGGCGTCATTTGTTATATACTTCAATACACTCTTTCTTTGATCTCATTTATTTTAGAATGTTCTCCATGCACTATCTAGTGTTTCATCGTAACGATGAAATTAGTTAGTTCTTGAATAGTCTTTGTCTGTTAGCTTTTTGTTAGATCATCGTAGTTGTGATTTAAGTTTTTTCTATTGTATTTGTTTGCAATACTTTCTAGTTTATCATTATTGGTTGAACTCTTTGGTACTTCTTGGTATAGCATATCTGGTATGGTATAATAAAGTCTGATTACCATTTTTGACAAGTAGTTATTGAGATTGTGTGAAGTTCCAATTGTACACGAGAAAATGATTTAAATCTTTAGGAGAGACTGAATTGGAAAATACTACATTTATTGATTTCTATTTTAGTTTTTCCGTCTATTTGAAGTCAAATAATTTATTTATTTCACTACTTTTTAAACAAATTATACCATAATATCGTGTATATTATTATGTTTATTAAGTATAGCATATACTTCTTAATAAAAATTGTTTTCTATTAAAATTAACGTCACTTAAACGAGTTAATTATGTTTTAACATAGGTTCCATACCTATTTATATATAGTTATATATGGATGCTTATATTATATGCACTTAATTATAGCGTCGACACATATGCATCTCTCCCCAAGCTGTATGTTGCATTCGTATGACTTTTATGCTTAGCATGTTAATTTTACTTTAGACCATAACTTACCCTTATATATATGTTTAAATACAAAGGAGAATTAACATAAAAGATGTAAGAAGTGATCTAAGTTATTGGTAAAGATAATACATGGTTGAGATATTATGAAGGAGTCATGTGTACAATTGGAAATCATTAAATGGATGAGACAAATAGTATGGGAAAGTCTGAATTTTATACGGTTTCATCATTTACTTAACCCAAATTACTTATACATATACTTTTTCTTTTATAAAACTATACTATAAAATTTGAAGTTTTATTATGTAATTTGAGCATAGTATGTCATATCATTTTTATAAACAAATGATTAAAATTCATCGATTATAGCGTGGTTTTATAATGTGAGTAATGTGATTAAACCATGAACAACGTGAAATGTGTGATTGTAGTGTTAAGAGATAATGTGGTGATATTTTATATGAAGATTTCCTACTTTTTAAAATGTTTTTAATTAGTTTTTAACTGAATGGGAAAACTAATTGGTTCATAGTTATATTCTTAAGGTGTTAGAAGATAAGGAGTAAAAGTGGTTTAATTAAAATAAATTATAATGAATTAATATTTAGTTAGTTTTTTTTATATCTATTGTAATTAAATTTGGGTGGTTGGCATTCACTTTTTAATTTAAAGTCAAAGTTTCGTATGAATACATATTTAACTTAGTTGCATCCAATTACATGTGGTGTTCGGGTTACATAGGAAGTCAAAGAAAAGCTACAAGCAATCAAATATGATGTTAGTTGGGCTAAAGACCCATTAAGAAAACTTGCTGTTGCAGGCCGTACAAGACAAACCTTTAAAATTCACCTATAGATACATTTTGAGAGGCATTCTTTTAACAAGTCGATTGGAGTACGATCTTAGACGGTTTAGGGGCAATTTTTGGAGCATTAATGAACATGGTGGCACATTTGGAAAGCGAGGAATGATTTCCTTTTCAATGGCAGGCCGGTGGATGTGGAAAAGATGGTGGAGGAGATAAAAGTTAATTTCTATTGGGGGATAAAACATGATCTCGGTTATCAAACATTGATTGGAAACTGTGGTGTAATTGTGATTTTTATACCATTTTGATGTAATCCGCCCTGCTTTAACATTTTGCTAGTTGCAGTTTTAGTATATATGTTTGTTTTACTGTTCAAAAAAAAAAAAAAAAAAAAAAAAAAAAAAACCTGATCAAGAAGTCATGTTGTTTAACATTAAAACACATTCATCGCCTTGCTTTATTGTTATCTTTTCTTTTAATTTCAGATTCTATTCATGTCACCTTTTTTATTCGTTTTCTTCATGTTAGGTTAAGCTTTTGATTATCGGCTAGGTTAGATGAATCGTGACATGTTTTGATTATTTCGTTTGACTCTTGTTTATGAGTACGTGTGATTTTATTAAAAGAATTGATTCTATCTCCTATGATGTGTTTGTGTATATATTCTAATTCGCTTTATCTATGATTCATGTGCTATATTGATCTTGGCGCGTAGAATTACTCCTTGGTTGGAATAATTTAGTGCATGAAATCTTAGTGGTTAATTAACGAATTGAAAGGTATTATCGATTAAATAGATGTGCCACCATTGAGTTAGATCTAAATAAATGGATTTAAGTATATGTCACGATCTTTCCTATCCACTAGTAAGTCGAGTGTATGCTGATGGATAATCCTTTATTAAAAGATAAGTATTTATTTGAAGTTTGTATTTGAAAGTTTGAGTCCATCTAGTATAAGATAAGCTAGAATCATTATCTCCTTATCTATTCATGTTAGTATATATAGATAATTTGGGTCTATGTATTTTTCATATGTGTTTTGAGAAAATAAAAGAGAAAAAGCCGTCGTGGAGATCGTCCTCTCCACAAACATCGTTGTGTTCGTTTGTTTGATTATAGCTTTGATATCCAACAATTGGTATCAGAGCGTGATCCAAATCTTGCTCGTGTAAGAAGGTTCTGTGGGGTGATAACCACAGGAATAAGCAAGGAAGACCGACAGGATTCAGGGGTGCATAACCTGAACCAGTCAAAAGCAACACCACGTAAAAAGGCTTAACATCAAGGCACAATCATGGCAGAAGGTTCCGGTACCCAGAATGCAGTCGTGCAACATCGCGACTCCAGCCCAACTTCCTTAATCTGCCCTAAGCTCACCAGCTCGAATCACAACACGTGGATGATTCTCATGGAGTCTATGCTTGATGCAAAAGGCTTATGGGAAGTTGTAGATCCAACCATTAAAACTTCGGCAGACGAGAAGAAGAACAAGTATGCACGGGCACTCATCTATCAATCACTACCTGAGAACATTCTTGCTCAAGTAGCTAAAAGCAAGAGTGCTCGAGAGATATGGGAAGCACTTCGAGTACGCTTTCTAGGAGCCGAGCGAGTGCAGCAAGCAAAGTTGCAAACTCTAAAAAGAGAGTTTGACAATCTTAAAGTAAGAGAGAAGGAAACTGTGGAAGATTTTGCCGGAAGGATGTCAGAGTGTGTGCAAAAGTTCAACAATCTTGGGGAAGATGTTGAAGACAAGGTAACTGTGAAACGCCTACTTGATGCAATGCCACCCCGATTTATATCAATAGTGGCTACTATCGAGCAGGTGGCCAACTTAAACACCCTAACCTTTGAAGATTGTGTGGCTCGACTCAAGGCTTTTGAGGAAAGGATTAAAGGTAATGAAGATATCGTAGATAAAGATAGCAAGTTGTTTTATGCAAGATCCGACTCGCACAACAGCAAACCGGCCGATCAAAATCATAAGAACCAAGGACGGGGTCGTGGGGCGTATAACCATGACAACCGTGGAAGAGGTCGAGGACGTGGACGAAGTAATCGAGGTCGAGGAAGAGGAAATCATTCCACCGAGACCCGGAATCATGATAACCATGCAAGGGATGCTAACCAAAGCCGTAGTCGAGATAAATCAAACATAAGGTGCTATAATTGTAGTACCTTTGGTCACTTTGCTTGGGAGTGTACTAAACCACAACAACAAGAAGAAGCCAATCTAAATGAAGTAGGGAACCAAGGGCAACATCAAGGACCAACTCTTATGATGGCTAGTGTTGAAGAAGCTCCACAAGAAGTACTTTTAAATGAAGATAAAGTTCATCCGAAGATTTATGCCAATGATCCTCATGACTCATCGATTTGGTATTTGGATAATGGCGCGTTAAACCACATGACAGGTTGTGAAACCCATTTCACAGCCATCAACCACAAAATAAACGGATTAGTTCGTTTCGGTGATGGGTCGAAGGTAAGAATAGAAGGGAAGGGTTCCATCGTTTTCAATTGTAAAAACGGGGAACAAAGAAGAGTTGATGAAGTGTACTACATACCCAATTTGTGTAGTAACATACTCAGTCTCGGACAAATGACGAAAGCTGGGTGCAAAGTGTGGATGGATAAGGATTATCTACTTCTATATGAAGAAGATTACAAATTGTTAATGAAAGTCCAAAGAAGCACCAATCGTCTATATAAAATTACACTAAATGTTGGGGTACCGGTATGTTTACTATCTTCTATATATGACCAAGCTTGGCTTTGGCACCCAAGGCTTGGTCATCTTAATTTTAAGTCCATGAATGACATGAAAAACAGAAACCTGGTACATGGTAAAATTTCCACCAATATAAGGAGAACAATATTGTGATGCTTGCATGATGGGTAAACAAAGTCGAAACTCCTTTCCTAAACAAAGCACGTACCAGGCTTCTAAACCTTTTGAACTTGTCCACACGGATCTCTGTGGTCCGATATCACCTCCCACGCTTGGAGGAAATCAATATTTCATGCTACTCGTGGATGATTACACACGGTTCATGTGGGTTTATACTCTCAAAACCAAAGATGATACACTCGGTATTTTTAAATAATTTAAACAGGAGGTTGAGTTAGAATTCACCTTAAAAGTCAAAGCCCTAAAAAGTGACAGAGGAGGTGAGTTCTTGAACAGGTTATTTAGTGAATACTGTGACCAAACCGGGGTGAAACGATTGTTCACCGCCCCCTACTCTCCTCAACAAAATGGGGTGGTCGAACGTCGTAACCTAACCTTTCTAAATACAACTAGAAGTATGATGAAGGCATTAAAACTTCCTCAAAACTTATGGGGTGAAGCAGTGAGACATTCTATCTATGTCTTAAACAGAGTTACCACCAAATCATTAAAGAATGCAACTCCGTATGAAATGTTGAAGGGACGGAAGCCTAATATTGAGCATCTTAGAGTATTTGGGTGCTTAACCCATATGAAAATTCCCTCAGTACACATGAAAAAACTTGATGATAGAAGTAAACAAGTTGTTCACTTGGGTGTCGAAACCGGGACAAAAGCGTATCGGCTATATGATCCTTTACAAAGAAAAATTATTGTAAGTAGAGACGTATACTTTGAAGAAAACAAGACACTCGATTGGGCAAAAATTGAGGAATCCATGCATGTTGGTTCGGGACCCGAATGGATCGAGTTTGAAGTTCACATGGATAAAGGACCAGACTTGTATTCTGTCCAGAGCAGCGTTGCTACAGGCCTTGATGATCAGGCAAAACAGCCAGTAGAACAAGCTGAACCACAGCCAGTCAACAGCCAAAAAATCAGGCACCACAACCCCGATTACTACTACGCAAACTAGCACGGAAGAGATTGCTCCAACCAATGTTGAAGAGCAGAATCTGAGAGGGTCTAGTCGACAAGTAAACCAACCAGAACGGCTTGAAGATTATGTTCTACTACAGGAGGAATATATGTTGCCAAATGATGAACCTGTAAACTATTATGAGGCAAGAAATTATAGTGAATGGGTCGACACGATGAAAAACGAACTAACATCAATTGAAGATAACAAAACATGGGAGTTAAGTAGATTGCCACCTGGATGCAAAGCAATAGGTCTTAAATGGGTGTTCAAGATCAAGAGGAAGGCAGACGGTTCAATATCAAAATACAAAGCGAGACTCGTCGCTAAAGGATACGTACAGGAACAAGGTGTCGACTTTGAAGATGCTTTTGCTCTTGTGGCACGCATTGAAACCATTCGGTTAATACTAGCACTCGCAGCCCGAAACCACTGGATGGTATACCATTTAGACGTTAAATCGGCATTTCTAAATGGTGAATTAAAGGAGATCGTCTATGTAAAGCAACCGGAAGGTTTTAATGTTCCCCGGGAAAGAAGACATGGTTTATCGTTTACACAAAGCACTATACGGTTTGCGCTAGGCTCCTCGAGCCTGGAATGAAAAGCTTGATACAACAATAAAAAGAATTGGTTTTTCTCGATGCCCAAGAGAATCGGCGGTATATAAGAGGGTGACTAAAGATGAGCTTGTCATAGTAGGAATCTATGTTGATTACTTACTCATCACCGGTTCTAGTCTAAAGGAGATCGAAGATTTTAAAAAACAAATGAAAGACCAATTTGAAATGCAAGACCTTGGTTTACTCAAATATTACTTGGGTCTGGAAGTAGTGCAAAAGAATAATGAAATTATATTAAAACAGGAGGGCTATGCCAAGAAAATATTAAAACAAGGAAGAATGGATACTTGTAACCCAACATGTTATCCTATGGAGTCAAGGATACAATTAAATAAAGATGAAGAAAGTCAAGATGTGAATCCAACAGAGTATCGGAAGCTTGTGGGAAGTCTTAGATATCTCACACACACAAGACCCAACTTGAGCTTTTCGGTGGGAGTAGTAAGTAGATTCATGCACCAATCAAAGCAAACACATTGGCAAGCCTTAAAATAGATATTGCGTTACGTGAAAGGCACTGTTAATTATGGTCTTAGATATAACCGAGAAGGATCAAATGAACTAGTTGGTTTCTGTGATAGCTCACATGGAACTGATAAATGCGATGGGCGGAGTACAACCGGTATGGCTTTCTACTATGGTAGTGCTTTAATATCATGGAATTCACGAAAACAACAAACCGTAGCTTTGTCGTCTTGTGAATCGGAGTTTATGGCGGCAGCCGCGACAGCATGCCAAGCCATTTGGTTGAAAGGTTTACTAAGTGATTTAACCGGAAAGAAAGAGGAAATGGTCACGTTGAGAATTGACAATGAATCGGCAATAGCATTGATCAAAAATCCCGTCTTCCATGGTCGAAGTAAGCATATCAACACACGATTTCACTTTAATAAAGAATATGTTTAAAGGAAAGAGATACAAGTCAAGCATATTCAAGGCGTTGAACAAAAAGCGGATATATTGACAAAAGCATTGCCTAGGATTAAGTTTGAAGAAATGTGTACATTGCTCGGAGTGGTGGATTTGGGTGGCACAACAAAGGATTAAGGGGTGAATGATGGATAATCCTTTATTAAAAGATAAGTATTTATTTGAAGTTTGTATTTGAAAATTTGAGTCTATCTAGTATAAGATAAGCTAGAATCATTATCTCCTTATCTATTCATGTTAGTATATATAGATAATTTGGGTCTATGTATTTTTCATATGTCTTTTGAGAAAATAAAAAAGAAAAAGCCGTCGTGGAGATCGTCCTCTCCACAAACATCGTTGTGTTCGTTTGTTTGATTATTGCTTTGATATCCAACATATGCTAAGTTACAATGAGGTACATCTTGATGGTGTTTAGGCTATTCTATCTCATAAGTAGAATTTAATCAAGCTTTGCTTAGTAATCGTAGGTGCTCAACATGTACCTATAGCATTAGGTTTTCTTTGGTTGTGGACAACAAGCCTTTAGCGATGATATAGCCTATTCTAACACTTCACACACGTGTCGGTATTTGAAGGAAATCTGTGATAATATTTGTATATTTTGAACCGCAAAAAGTATCATTTTACCTTATTAGAAATAAAGGGTTATTGTCTAGTTTAGTAATGATTACTAGGCTTATATTAACACGTTGAGATCTGTGAATAAATGTGTGTATTTATTCAAAATGTCTGCTGTCGATTCATAATATGGGAGGAATTTTGAAATAAGACTATTGTGAGTCTGTTGGTTGGTTTCAAGATTTTGAAAGGGTAAAGAATATTATGACCAAGGATAATAGGTGCTCATGAGTATAAGTAGTGGATATGACTCGCTTTAACACTACATCATGGATTGTCTTCAAAAGTGGATTTTGAAATGGGCTGTCTTTTGTATCTCTATCTCAAACCAAACAAGACAGTCAAATGCAAATCCAAACAAAATTTAAAAAGCACGACATAGTCCAAAACTATTGAGCACACTTTTCCCATCGAGGAAAACATATTAAAAGGGGTTGTAAAACTCACCTAGATGTTTGCACCAAGTTATGAACTATACAAAAGGACTAAATTTTCTTACCAAGTGATGATCTGTACATAATAATTAATTTTCTAACAGCAAATTATGTAATATCTTACCTTTATCATTGGTATCCAAATCCATAATTTTTGAATATAATTGACCCGAGAACTAAACCAACACTTATTTTATGAACCATTTAAATTAACAATTTAATTAGACTATTAGTTTATCATAGATTTTAGTTTCAATTGATTTAATAACATTATAATTTCTGTTCACTTTCTATGTCGGTTATCATTCTAAATTCCAATCCTTTCACATTTATTCCAGTTTGATCATTCTGCTAATATTGTTTAATGTTTTTAACAAGAAGTTTTGTTCCCAAAATATCTGTTAGAGAAAAAGTATGCTACATTACAAACCAATACAAGAAATTCTAATAAGAAACAAAATTAGGGTTTTACAGGCTCTTGATGAATGACTCCTCAACGTCATGATTCCTTCACAATCCAACCACAATACCATGTATAAATGAACATTAGATGATGATTTTGATATTTGACTTGAAGAGATAGATTAAGAATCTAAAAAAAAAAAATGACAAATAAAGGGGAGTCCCCATGTTTCAAAAGGGGTTAAAGTTGTTATGAAGCAAATAAAAACCCATCATACCCTTATATATAACAAGGAGCCTCCCTATAAAAACGCTCAAACAATAAAGCTAAACAGCTCTATCCAAGTTTGTATGAGAGTCGTTCCTATGCCTAAAGGCGATATCTTCAAGTAAGAAAACATGTATTATCCAAATACGTATTATTAGTTTTTTTCAAATATCATTGCAGGACCGGTGAAGGAGTTCAATGCATTCAGTTTCATAATGAGGAGAGACTTAGAACACTTAACAGATCAAATAGGGAACTCGAACCTTTTGTTGATACTAAGAAACACAAGCAAATAAAGATGAGACAGAACCAAGAACAACAGACAGAATAGTTTTCAAGGATAAAGTATATTGCTCTTAAGTTGTTTTACAAGTGTTACAAAGCATAAAGATAAAATACAAAGACCTGAGATACTTTATACTACATTCTTCAGCCGGCCATACTTTGAAGGCAAGCTGGAAACACTAATCTAAACAACAAGATCAATGTAAAGTCAAAAGGGAGATTGCCTTTTGACTAGTGACTATAACATGCCATAGCTCACATACTAATATAATACAAAAAGGATAAAAGTACATAAAGTAGAAAGTTACAGACTCAAGACCATAATTTACAGCTTCCTAAGGCATAGACTTTTTCACCAACTTATATAAGTTGGTGAGTCTGCAGAGTGGCAGCGAAATATTGATCAGCTTTTCTGAGAAAGGTGATCAGAGAAAGTATGTCTTCTTTGTCTTCGGAAGAAATCAGTCTTCTATCTTTGAGGCTTCTGAAGACTTTGTATTCTAAGCTTCGGAGGACTTTATCTTTGGCTTCGGAAGATTTGGTCTTTGGCTTCGAAAGATTTTACACTTAGAGAGATTTCTTTGCAGTATGTAAAACTTCCGAAGTAACTTCTACCATGCATAAAGTGCATGCATGCAGGAAGCACCTTGACTGTTTTGAGTGCATCAGTCTCTTTCAAATACCTTACAAACTCCCCCTAGACTGATGCTACCAAAACAAAGAGGATGCTTAGTAGTTTGCAGTCCTCATGTCTTGATCAACAGTGTAGATTCAGGACATAGTTGGTCTTCCAGATGCAAGAGGCTCTACTTTGAATGGAGTTGATTGATCAACCTCTTAGTGCACTTTCTTAGGATGTTATTACTCATCCTGAGGTGTTGAGGAGGATGCCTTGGACCTTTTTTTCTTCTTTTTGTCCCTTTTGATGGCCATCCTTTTCCTCACTCTATACTTCAACTGAGGAGTGTGGCCTGCAGCATCAGTTGGGCTTTTTGTATTCTCCTCTGTTAGGTTTTTATCCCCCATTGGTTCAGAAGAAAGGGATTCAGAACCCTGCTGTGGATCAGAAAATAAAGTTGGCTTGGGTGTAGCTTCAGGTTTCGGTTGTGTTGTCTCTTCAACCTTCACCTCAACTTCAGTTGCAGTTGGATTTGGCGGAGAATGCAAGTCAACAAGCTGACCTTCCTTAATTTTCTGCTTTATCCTCCTAATGTGCTCATCCATTGTGGATAGAGACATAGGACCAAGTTTCTATCCAGAGACCCATACAGCTTCAAGAAGCTCACCATCTTTAGTCTATCAGCAGACTTCTTTTCTTGTGCTCTCATGGTGGCTCTTGTTTTTGCAGCCTCTTCTCTCATCTTTCTCTTAACAGCTTTTCTTTGAGTTTGAGCCTCTTCATCAAGCTGTTTCAGGCACTAAAACTCACTATATTCATATGAGAGAGGGTTGAGAGCTGCTACCTGATAAAGACCTGTGGCACTTAGATAGGCTATCATCTTCTGTCTTTCTTGTTCTTTGCCTATCTGAGTTTGTTCATCTTCAACTGCCACAGACTCTTTCTCAGGACTTTCTTGAACTGGAGAGAGGATAGGGGCTTTCTGTTGTTTCTTTCTTCTTCTTTCTTTTTTGATTTTGAGGAGCAGTTCTACTGCTTCAGCCTCCTTCCTTTCTTTATTAGCTCTCTGTCTGCCGGTTCATCCAATTCTGCCAAAGGGAGAGGGATGATTTCATCTATTTTGTAGTTCCTAAGTCCCAGATAGTTCAATCTGGCTGCTCTTAACTCATCATTCTGAGTATCAGGCCTATGAGCAGCCCTGATTGCAGCTTGCATGAAGCTTGGGACTTTTCCAGATTTCTCTCCCCTGTCCTTCCTCTTCCTCTCTCTCTTCTCCTCCTCAATCTCCTCAAGAGTCATTTTCCTTTTCCCTTTGTCAATTGTTGGCCTATATAACTTAGGGTGGAGAGCGCTTTAGCCTTCTGATGGTTGTGATGAGCTTGAGCTCTGGCTAGAGAGAGGTTGTGATACACCTTCACCTACAGGTGTGTCACTAAGGGTACTGGGTGCTAAGGGTGAGCCAGTCTCAAGGTTCACAGGTTCTATTACTAGGCCTTCAACTGAGGTTTCCCCTTCGAAGCTAATCTTAGGGTCTACCTCAGTATCCAGTTGACCAACAGTTTTCCCTGCTAGCCTCTGTTTGAATAATTAAGCCCTTTGTCTGAATTCCTTGAGCACCCACTCTTGAATCACCTCAGCTAACCTACCAGCCCATCTGTTTTGGCTTGGATTGATGAAGGGTAGGTTAACTAAGTTCATACCATCATGGAAACTCAGGGTCTGAAAGTTAAAGAGTTCCTGCTGCCCCTGAGATCTTGATAGCACTAATGCCATTCTTGAGCTGTCATACCACCATCCTATTATTGGATTTTCAGCTAGGTGGGATAGGGCAAACATGGTCATTGGAATTCCTTCCTCAAACAGTTGTTGAATTATGGCCTCCACATCAGCGTGAGCCTGAGGAAATTGTTGAGTCTGGACGACTGCAAGTGAGGGTGGTGAGTCCTCATTATCCATAATCATGACAGAACTCCCATGTTCTATGGTTGTAGAGACTTTCTTCCCTTTTTTGGTAGCATCACCCATTTGCATAGGTGAGCTGGAGGTCAAGTCCACTACTTCCACAGGTTCTTGTGGACCTGGTTGAGTTTGTCTTAATGGTCTCTCTGCTAGCATGTCCTTTAGATCGGTGATCTCAAGTTGCTGATCATTAACCCTTGATGTGTTGGTGTTAATTATGAGTTTTAGATGTTTAAAACATCGTTTTTAACCTAACTTTGATATCCAATATAATCATTTTATTACATGTTTAGAATATAGGTTAAATGAAGCTTAACGAGCATTATTTGAGAAGGTTACAAAGGATAGTAAGACTATGGCTTGAAAGGTGCTGAAAACGAAAAAAAAGTTGTGAAAAAATCAGGGTGGCCGTAAGCTACGGCCCTGTGTTGAGTTCGTCTGTGAAGCCCGTAAGACAGGGGGTTTGATCATCTGGTTATGTCTAATACGAAATTTTGGGGATTGTTACAAATTTCAAAACCTATTTAATCCCTAATATTAGGGTTTCGAAAGGAGACTTTTCCACAGCCAAAAGTACGAATTTTTGGACGAAATTCATCCTTGAGAACCACCTTTAATCATACCAAATCACCTCCAATCATCAACAAAACAATATTGAAGATCTAATGAAGATGATGTGGGGCTAGGCTTTTCGCGATTACTTTCGGAAGTACAATTCTTGTTAAGTGAAACAATTGGTATGCTTTGATTAGGTTTTTGTTTTGAACAATGAGTTATTGAATGGAACATTATGTTTTGATTGATTTAAAAGGTTTGCTTATAAATAAAGTTGTTTGCTTGATTATCAGTTTTTCAGTTTCCTTGTATCGTGAACTCATTAAGAAAAGTAGGCAACGTGATATAAGTGAATTGGTAACATTGTGAATGAACGAGTTTTAAAAGATTGTTCCTTTGTTGTCACTTTAATCAAAAGCTAAGATCTTGTAGTATTGTTTCTTACAAACCCTAATTTAAAAGTACCAATTGTTGATCTTGCAGAATTGGAAACCTGGAAGTGATTGTTTTTCATTATTTAATTAAGATTGTTATCAGTTTGTTGCTTTATGCAATTGTGTTCATTAATCCATTCCAAGTTTCAATTTTTAATTATAAAGTTTGAGTCTTTTAGTTAAACGTGTCACGTTAATTAAACACTTTCCACATATTCCCTGTGGAGACGACCTTACTTACCCTTACACAATAAAGGTAGCTAAGACCGATATATTAACTTGTTTTTGATCGAGTGTCGACAACCAGATCAACCCTTTTCTGTAAGATAGTCACTTGAGATGCCAAGTGACTGACCTTGGAGACTAAATAGGTGCATAGTTTTTCAAGTTTGTGCACCTTTAGTTTCAGACTCCCCTAATCTTCAGATGAAGAATCATGGGGGGATGAGAGAATTGGACTAATGTCCTCTTCCTCATCACCGTCATAGTATTCTTGGCTGCTGGATTTCCTCTGCTCACTGACAACTTCAGGTGAAGTGTTAATGGGCTGAGTTGCCATGGTTAAGGTCTGAATGATTTAATCACTAGCAATAGTGAGAGCCTCTTCCATATGGACCTCTTGAACTTGTTCAGGGAGATCCACCTCAGTATGGGGTGGATGATGTGGGCTAGACATGGGAGTGGCAGGAGCACTCATCTCTCCTTGAGTAAGGGTGGAGAAGAGAGACTCATGGTACTCACTGAATCCCATGTCTTTATCATCATAGAATTCATGGTTAGGGATTGGTTGGTTGAGATCAAGAGGCTGGGGATGGTAACTGTCCCCTGAAGGTTGTTCACTAGAGTTTTGAGAATCTGAGTGAAGGCTTAAGGCAGTTGGGATGATGAGCTCATCAGGCTGAGCATGAGGAATCTCAGTACTGATACTATGAGAGATGGGATTAGTTTGCTCCTCAAGGGAAGTGGGAGGTCTAGTGTCCACTTCCTCTTGTATGGATGATAATATAGGGGCGTGCTCAGACTGAATAGCTTAAGCAGGGGTTCGTTTGTGTTTTCTTGAGTAGGTGATGGTTCTTGTAGGTTGAGCTGGTGCTTGAGAGACAATAGGTGTGGGTTTAACACTAGCTGGTGCTGCTAGGTTGTCACCTTGAGCAATGAGCTCTAAAATTTTGAGGACAAGGGCTGTTTCTACCCCAAAGAATCCCACAGTTGGTTGTCTCAAGATTTTAAAGATGTCGGGCTTTATCTGTCCCAATTTTAGAATTCTACATGTTCCCCTCAATTGTGAACCCAGTTCACAGTTAAGAATATGCTGGACATATCTAGGGAACATGTAGTATTCTAGGGAGTCCAAGTTTGAAAGCAGATTAAGGTAGAGAAAGTGTGAATACCTGAACTTGACCCCCTGAACCAGTCCATGCACTATGAAGGAAAGATCCTCAGGAATCTGGTCCTATCTTCCATGCTTGTTTGACAAGCTGTGTATAATGACATGGAGAAGGTACTTCCACTGGAAAGAGACCTTCCCTTTTTTAAAGGTTCTGACTGAGAAGTCTCCCTCATAGCCCATCTACTCAAAAGATTGGTTAACAGTAGATTTGGGGAAGGACAAATCACCTTCTGCATCATCCAGATAGGGATGAGTGTTGATAATGGCTGGAGTGATGAAGATTGTCCTCCCTTGCACTGTGGCAGACAGTGCCTTCTCCCCATCCATGGTGAGCTTTTGGCAGGTCCGCCAGAAGTCCAGAAGATGATCCTCATAAAGAGGAGGATCAATGGTGAGGGAGGTGAAAAAGTTAGACAAAGAAAGAAAACGGCAAACCTCTGAGAAAGCAGGATCTTTCTCAGAGTTCAACAGAGTAATCTGATTGTGTTGCCTGTGAAGTTGCATGGATAAATCGGGTTGGTTTCTACGATTTTGGTTGGCCATTTTAGATAGCTTCGTTGTGAAGGAAGATAAGAACAAAGGCAGTTTGTGGGTTAATTTAGGTTATCAAGATGTTGTAGATGAAGAGTGAAAAGTGAAAGAGGGGGAAACCGTTGAATATATATATATGAAATGGATTTGAAACAAAGTTAATGCGAAAGGATAAAATTTGAAATCCAAATTTCGGTCCCACCTCTGAAAAAGTGCCCAAAAATAGTTTTCTTGGAAGTCGAAAATCTTCCGAAGGTAATTTGGCTTCGGAAGATATTTCTAAGAGTTTTGAAAATTTGCTGTGGAAGAAAAATACATAGAGTATTTCTCACTTCATAGAGATAAGTACTTTTGGAAGAAAATTATTTTTTAATAGCATGTAAGTACTTATGAAAAATTTGGCTTCGGAAGATATCAAGAGGATTTCTTCCGAAAGCAAATTGTCATAAGCAGTTATTTGATATTGAAGACATAATTTGCTTCCGAAGGTAACTTAGTTTCTTCCGAAAGGAATTATGTTCAAAATTTTCAAAAATCTAAGAAATATTTTCTAAAAGACTCTTCTTCCAAAATAGTTAGGGGCTTATAAAGGTGATAAAATAGACAACTAAGGACACACATATTTTAGAAATAATATTGAACTTAAGTTTAAGAAAAAGCTACTGAAAGTTAATCATCCCAATAGCTTATATGAGATACTTAAATCTCTGTTCATCAAAAGCTTTGGTGAACAGATCAGCATATTGTTCATTTGTGTGAACTTTGACTCGTTTGAGTAACCTTTTTTCAAAGTTATCTCTAATTAAATGATACCTGATGTTGATGTGTTTGGTCCTTGAGTGCTGCACATGATTCTCTGTAATAGAGATAGCACTATTGTTCTCTATGTGGATAGGAGTCTCTTTGAAGTTGAATCCATAGTCTAGCATCTGATTCTGAATCCAAAGCACTTGAGACTATCCTTCCACCAAGAAATTGACATCCCCCTGATGTAGACTTTGCAGTCATGTTGAAGCCACCATAGTCACTATCTGTATATGCATACAGATTGAAGTCAAAATTCTTTGGATACCAAAGGCCTAGTGATGGAGCACCTTTGAGATATCTTAGAATTCTTTTAACAGCAACCAGGTGTGACATCCTAGGGTTGGCTTGATATCTAGCACAAATACATATGGCAAACATGATATCAGGCCTGCTGGTAGTAAGGTACATAAGAGACCCAATCACAACCCTGTAGAGATGCTAATCCACACACTCCCCCTTAAGGTCAGGTCCAAGGGAGTGGTTTTTTGCTATGGGTGTCTTTGCAACCTTACAGTCAATTATGCTGAATCTTGTTAGTATGTCTTGAACTTACTTATGAAAATGCCATTGTCAACTTGGTTCACTTGAATTCCTAGAAAGAAATTGAGTTCTCCCATAGCACTCATTTCAAATCTATTCTTTATCAGCTTCTCAAAGTCCTTCTAGAGCTTTGGATTAGTTGACTCAAAGATAATGTCATCAACATAAACTTGAACCAACATTAAGTCATTTCCTGTTCCTTTAATGAAGAGAGTTCCATCTATAGTACCCCTTCTGTAACCATGTTGGCATAGGTACTGAGATAGAGTCTCATACCACTTCCTTGGAGCTTGGTGCAGCCCATAGAGAGCTTTATCAAGCTTGCAGACATAATTAGGATGATCTGGATCTGTAAAATCAGGTGGTTGTTTGACATACACCTCTTCATCAATCACCCCATATAAGAAAGCACACTTGACATCAAGTTGCTAGACCTTGAAATTCTTGGATGCTGCAAAAGCTAGGAATATCCTAACAACTTCAAGTCTTGCTACTAGAGCAAAGACATCAGTGTAGTCAATCCCTTCTTCTTGTGTATATCCTTGAACAACTAGTCTTGCCTTGTTTTTGATGACAAGTCTTCTATCGTCTTTCTTGTTCTTGAATACCCACTTGGTTCCTATGGTAGTCTTCCTTAAAGGAAGAGAACATAAGTTCCAAACCTTTTGCCTTTTGAATTGAAGCAGCTCCTCCTTCGTAGCTTCAACCCAACTTCCATCCTTTAGAGCCTACTCAACTTGGGATAGGAAACAAGAGTAGAGACAAACATTTTGTCATGAGTTTGTCCTCTTGTTCTTACCCCCTTGTCAACTTCCCCAATGATGTTTGTGGTGGGGTGACACTTGTGGATCCTGAGTTGAGGGATCACAACAAGTTCGTTGGAGAGATCTAAATTTGAAAAATTTTAAACATGAAGAGTAGATTCTCCCACCACATCAACACACTTATCAAGAGAGCCTTGATCCAATGAGTATGTGACATCATTGATGTTGTTTTCCATGGAATGATTGTCAGCATCAAGAAATTCTTGATCACTGTCACCATTACCACTTCCTTCTACATTTGAAGCTCCTTCTCTTAGGTTTTGTGCCTCTGAGCTGGAATTTGATGGCACTTCAGATGTATCAGCTGGATTTGTCATGGTTGTGCTGATAGGAGCTCCATTTACAGAATTTGTTACCACTAGAGCTGAAGTAGATTGATTTGAAGGTCTTCTCAGCTCAAATCTTGGGTCAGGATCTTCTGTTGATAGGTTATCTGTTGATCCTGAAACATTCTCACAAGACTTGTTAAAACAGTTGGTAACTAAATCAAGATCAAACAGCCAATCTGAACCAGAACCTCTCATACAATAAAGTATCTATCATCTGATTTCTCATCAACTTTGGCTATCTGATCTTTGGTATTCAAGATTGTGCAAGGACATCAAATGATCTGGGGAAACCAATAAAAGGTCTTCTTTTGTGCCACAGTTCATAAGGGTCTTACCATGAGTTTTAACTACTAAAACTCTATTCTACACATAACAAGCAGTGTTCACTGCTTCTGCTCAAAAGGTGATAGGCAGTTTAGAGTGACACAACATGGTTCTTACAGCTTCAATTAGTGTCCTGTTTCTCCTCTCAGCAACACCATTTTGCTGAGGAGTCCTGGCAGCACTATATTGTCTTGTAATACCCTTTTCATCACAAAATGTATCAAGGATTTGGTTTTTAAATTCAGTTCCTTGATCACATCTTATGGTCTTGACCTTGTGATCAGATTGATTCTTAATCTTCAGAATGAAATTCTTCAAGATTTCAGGAGTCTCATCCTTAGTTCTAAGGAAAAAGACCCAAGTAAATCTAGTAAAATCATCTATGATCACTAAACAGTATGAGGTCCTTCCTAGACTCATTATACTGGTGGGGCTAAAAAGATCCATATGTAACAAGTGTAGGGGAGTAGTGCTGGAGTTTCTTTCCTTTGGCTTGTAAGATACCTTATGCTGCTTCCCTTTCAGGCATGCAACACAATAATCATCACTTGTAAACTCTTTCTTTGGCATTCCAGTTACCAAATCATTCTTAATTAATTTATTCATGTTTTTATAATTTACATGGCACATTCTTTTATGCCAGATAAATGACTCATCACTATTTGCTTTAGAAAGAAAGCAAGACACTTCTCTTGAATGGAAAGTTTCCTGCAAATCCATCTTGTGCATGTTCGCTTTCCTGGGGCTCTGAGCAGTATATGCTCCTGAGAAATAACCACCCCGGGCTTGAGAACAATGCACTCATGCTCAGTAAAGAGCATATTGTGTCTTTGATCACAACATTGAGATACACTCAGTAGATTGTATCCAAGCTCCTTGACAAAGTTTACCTTCTCAATGCAGAGCTTACCATTTGTGACCATGCCCCTTCCAGTAATGTAACCTCGTGCATCTCCTCCAAAAGCAACAGACCCTCCATCAATTTTCTCAAAATTTTGGAGTAGAGAGCCATTGCCTGTCATGTGACTGGAACAGCCACTGCCAATGATCCATACATTCTTGTTGGTCTTCAGCTGTTTCTGCACAAAAAGAGATGATTAGTTACATTTGGAAACCCAAGCCTTGCTGGTCTTGGGCTCATTAATATCAACAGAAGACAATGCAACAGTAATTGATCCTATGTTCAAGCTTTGAGGATAAGCAGCTGTTGTTGTTGTTGATGAAGAACTTTCAGTCACATGGTCTTTCTTTGTCTTCCACACCACCTTTGGCAGCTTAGACTTGACCTTCAACACTTCAAAAGTTTTGACAACTTTGGAAGTTTTGGAGACTGGACCTTCGGAAGATCTTGATCACTTTCCATTTCCATCTTCTTCTTCACAGATGAAGTAGCAAGCCTTTTAGGGAGTGACTTGCTGTTTGATATGGATGGTTCAGGCTGTTCAGCAATGGTACATAACAAATCAGCCTTCTTCTTGTTGTTGGGATGAGTTTGACAAGAATTAGAACCCCTGGTACTAGGATTCATAGTTGAGTCTTCAGCCTCTACCACTTCAAATCCTACAGAGATGAACACTTGTTTCTGCTTAGAGTTGAAAGTGGCCTTGATCTCTTGAGCTTTCTTGGACTTTCTCTTGGCTCTTCTGATCAAGTTCTTTCTTTTGGACTTTGTTAACCCAACTGGATTTCATTCCTCAGGAGAAGAGTGACCCTTCTTAGGATGACCTTCTTCACTCTTCTCAGATCCATCCTTCACTATCTCCTCTTCATCGTCTTCACTCATAGGGTCTATGAGGGGAAGCTCATCTTCACAAGTTCCACACCCTGGAGATCTTACAGATAGTAAGGAGCGTGGAGGAGCTATCTCAATAGATCCCAGTCCCTGCTTATTCTGGTAACAAACTTTGGCATGCAGAGATGAGGATATCATGTTCTTGAAGGTCTCTTCTTCAAGAACATATTTTTCTGCCCTGGCTTTGCCGATCACAAGCTCAGCCTAGCATTCAATTAACTTAGTGATAAGATTTGCTTTGATTCCTGTAGTTGGTGTGTTCATGTTTAAGAGTGGAAATGGTTTTCTCTAGATCTTCTATTTTTAGTATATACCCATTTTCAGCTCTTTTGAAATCAGATTTTAAGATATTTAAAGACTCAAGATCAGATCTCATCTCTAAGTTTTGGACCTGTATCCATTTACTTTAGCAATACATTCAGGAGTACAAAGATGTTCCAATACCTTGGCTTCATCATGATCTGCCATCGGTGCTTGGTTTGGAGATGCATCTTCAACCTGAAAGCTCCAGTCAAAGCCTCCTTCTTCAAAAGCAACTGCAGCTTGCTGTTTTGGCTTCTCATTCTGGGTGGCTCTTTCAGTGTAGCTTGGTCCGATTTGTGCTTGGCCACCATTTGTTGTAGGTGCCTTGCACTCCCTAGCAAAGTGTCCCATTTGATTGCAGTTGAAACACTTCACTTTGCTTTTGTCCAGTCTAAACTTTCCACTGGCTGTATTGCTAGGAAACTTTCTCCCTGTTCTCTTGTAGAACTTTTTGGCTCTGTGAGTGAGAAGAGCCATCTGCTGGACTATCTCCATATACTCCAGATCATCTGGATGGATACAGTCCAGGTCTTCAAGGGTGAAGAGAAAGTTGCCTGAACTCTTATCAGCAGACACAAAGGCATGAGAAGAGCTTGTCTCTGGAAATAGACTTCCTTGGATGTAGTTCTCCCTTGGTGTCTCAGGGAAGGTGATGAAAGGACCCTTTTATGAGTTGTCAGGATAGCAGATGAGATGATGCTATGGTTTTCTGCAATCCCTTTCAACCACATGGAGGGCTGAACTCTGCTGATTGCTGGAGTTACAAGATGGATTTTGCATGTTTATCTCCATCTAGTAGCCACTGAGGATACCATACAACTCTGTAAGAGTAAGAGTCTTGAGGTTCTTAGTCCTCTTGATAACAACATAGTAATGGGTCCACTGTCTAGGAAGAGAGGACATGAACTTCATCACAATGTCCTTGTTCTCAAGAGTTACTCCAACATCCATTAGAGTGTCCACAATCTCAACATACCTGAAGTATTGTTGAGTCATGGTTTCACCTGTCTTGTAGGTGAAATTCACAAACTGCTGCTTCAAGAGGTCGTTTTTGTTCTCTTTCGCTTCAGAAGACCCCACATACATGAGCTTTAGTGAATCCCATAAGTGCTTGGCAGTTTTGCACTTCTTGAAGCCCCTGTAAATGGAGTTTAGAAAAGCAGTTTGGAGGGTAGTCATGGCTTTCTGCTCGATATCAATCTTCTTCCTATCTTATTCAGAAAAGTCAGCTACCTCCTTTGGTATCATGCCACCTCCATCAGCAGCTGCAGAGGTGCATGGAATGTAAGGTCCAGAGACAACAGATTCCCACATCGTGGAGTGTTGTGACTTGATGAAGCCTTTCATTCTTTGACACCAAGTATCAAAGTCCTCAGTAATGATCAGGGGGACTTTATCATAGTGCCAGTTTTCATACCAGCCTTTGAGAGAGCTGCCATTTGAGTTGTTAAGTGTTTTGTGAAAACTGAGAGATCTAAGATGGTGAGATCTTACAATCAAGAGACTGGAAAGCTCTGATACCAATTGCAGGACCGGTGAAGGAGTTCAATGTAATCAGTTTCACAATGAGGAGAGACTTAGAACACTTAACATATCAAATAGGGAACCGGAACCTTTTGTTGATACTAAGAAACACAAGCAAATAAGGATAAGACGGAACCAAGAACAACAAACAGAATGGTTTTTAAGGATAAGTATATTGCTCTCAAGTTCTTTTACAAGTGTTACAAAGCATAGAGATAAAATGCAAGGACCTGAGATACTTTATACTACATCCTATAGCCGGCCATACTTTGAAGGCCACCTGGAAACACTAATCCAGACAACAAGATCAATGTAAAGTCAAAAGGCAGATTGCCTTTTGACTGGTAACTATGACATGCCATAGCTCACATCCTAATGTAATACAAAAAGGATAAAAGTACATAAAGTAGAAAGTTACAAACTCAAGACCATAATCTACAGCTTCCTAAAGCATTGACCTTTTCACCAACTTGTATAAGTTGGTGAGTCTGCAGAGTGGCAGCGGAAAGTTGGTCAACTTTTCTTAAAAAGGTAATTAGAGAAAGCATTTCTTTTCTGTCTTCGAAAAAAATCAGTCTTCTATCTTTGAGGCTTCAGAAGACTTTGTCTTCTAAGCTTCGGAAGACTTCATCTTTGGCTTCGGAAGATTTTGTATTTGGCTTTGGAAGATTTTACGCTTAGAGAGATTTCTTTGCAGTGTGTAAAACTTTCGAAGTAACTTCTACCATGAACAAAGTGCATGCATGTAGGCAGCACCTTGATTGTTTTGAGTGCATCAGTCTTTTTGAAATACCTTACAACCATAAATATTATTTTTAATGTTTAAAGGAGCAACAAACCGGGACCCCGACCCAAATTGAGACATGGAGGAGGGCACATTACAGGGAAGGGTTTGGATGGGTCAACTCGAGGGTAGAAGAAGATTGCGTAAGTTTAAAACTTTTATTTCTATGATTTGTTAAATATGTTATTATCATGTTTTTGTATGTTGTTAGTAGTTTAATTGGATTTAATATTTTGTTAGTATATTGTTTATTTAGTATGTTATTTTACGTTAAATGGGTCAAAATCATGCAAACACACGTCGCTAGATTTTTTATTTTAATATGTTGTTAGTATATTAGTTTGTGTTTTTAGTTAAATGGGTCAAAATCACCCGAACACACGTCAATTAATTTAAAATGAATATTATTAGTTGCATTGTTGGTTTAGATGTTGAAATTTAGGAATTATTATCGTATATATACTTATAATTAAACAGGTTGGTTTTTTCCATTTTACAGCAGCTATGCTAGCGAAATTTCGTAAAAATATTAATAATTTTTTTTATTATGTATTTTAAAAATGCAGGTAAAAATTGAAAATCAATATGCCCAAATGCAAATGGAGGCGGGCGAGTCACTCATAAACGAGATAGAATGTTTGGAGCTAGCTTTAGGATAAAGACGTGGTCATACAAGAGGTGTTGGGTGAAAAGTAAAAAATGTCTCTCGTTATGAACCATCAAGTGTGTTATCATCAAATCGGGATGAAGAAATGGAAGCTTTAAGGCAACAAATGCGAGAAATGCAAGAAAGAATAAATATTGAAAGAAGAAACTCAAATCACGATAATGATGAAGATGATGAAGATGACAACAATTAGATAGTTAGTTTGTTAGGTTTGTAAAAATTTAAAATATATTTACATTAATAGTTTTGTTTTTTTGGTATGTAACTTGAATCATATTGATTTTCGTTTAGGTATCCGTAATATATAATAGCATCCGTTTGACTATACAAATCTGTATTAAAACCTGTAATATTAGGAGGATAACACGAAAATATAAAAAAATTAAAAATTAAAATTTAAAAAATAGAAGGGTCTATGGAGACGTCGCCATAGACCTTTTCAAAAAAAAAATTATTAAATAATCAAATATAAAAATATATGATGACAACTCTATGGCCACGAGTTGTCGTCGGCATAGACCCTGTGGCGACAAAGGTTGTGGCGAAGATATGAAACAGACCTATGGTGACGGACTTGTGGCTAATAAGGCTACGGCGACGACAAGTGTTATCTATGGCCACGACTTATGTCGCCGCAATAGGGTCAATTGCTTTTAGTTGCTTGGTAAATAAGTTTCCTTAAAAGGGGGTTCCTTTGAAAGGGAAGTTTTGTTAAGAAAGAAAGTCAAAGAAAGGGGCTAAATGTATGAATTTAATATATTTACAGATATATCTAAGATATTTCTACAGATATATGGTGTTTATTGTAACGTTTTTTATTTTTCATGCTTAAATCTATGATAATTCTAATATTTTCATAGGTAAACATTTACTGAATTCAAAAACCTATTTATCAAAACGGTCTCATGTTCTATGCATTATGATTTATTATGAAACTATCTTATGTTAGTTTGATTCTATAATAAAACTTATATAAATATTAGGTCTTGCTACAAACAGTAACTTGTAAGTGCAACGGCATTAATCAAAGTCTAAAGTAATCCTAAATTAGAACATACGCAAAACATATATGACTATAAGGGCAAAAATTTACATATGTGTAACTTAGGGTTATATCTGTAACATTTATTAAAATGATGAAGATTTAATTAATTAAATTAAGCCTTATAATTATCTAAACATAATATATATATATATATATATATATATATAATTACAAAATTATATATTTTATTTTTATTATTTTAATCATTTAAGTTTATAAATATCTAATAAACTAATAAATAATTAATTAGTAATTATCCTAAATCTACCAAATAATAAATCAAACTAATCGTAACTCTAAAATATCATCTAAATTTCGTTCATCCCCATCCCTACAAAAATATATGGTTTTTATTAATAAAATATTAAGAAAGTCTATCCTAATTGAAATAAAAAATTCTAATTTTTCAACTATAAATAAGGGGTCTAATTCTCAATATTTTTTACATAAAATTCTAAATCTAGAGCTCCCGTAGTAGCAACTCTCAACTCATAGATAGAAACTATTTTGAAAATCCCAGAAGCTTTTCTTAACAAGTAACTTTTAATGTTATTCGTGTTCTTCGTGATCATACCTTTTCAATTTTATTTTATCAAAATTCAATTATAACTATCTTAAATCTATATTTAAATATCATGCTTGTTTAATATTCATAGATCAAAGATGGATCAAAGTATTAAATAAATATGAAATTATCAAAACTTGTTTAAACATATCAACCTTGAATTTTTGGATTTTGATAGATTCACAAGGCAAACTTCGAACAGTGATATCTCCCTCATAACATATACTTCTTAGATGATTCCTTTTTCCAAAATTAAATTTAGAGTCTTATATTTCCAACAATATAAAGACATCTTCTAAATCATTAATTTGACCCCCAAATAATCCGTGCAAGTTTATTGCGCGAATCTATACAAAGCTGTCAAAACACTAAATTTTACAGCTTTTTAATATTTTTATGAATATAATGTATAGCAACAATTTTTATTATAAAATAAGCAATATAAATAAGTTTCAAAGAATAAAAATTCAAACTTTAATGTTTCTTATGATTATCTATCAAATTTAAATTATGTTTCTAGTAGAATTCTTCATATTTTCAAATGTAACCCTACACTATACAAGTTGTTCATTCCTATCCTAGTTAGAGTTATATTTACACTTGTTCCATAACTTTATAAACATGCCAAACATACCTTTAACTTGGTCTAGTATACATCTATAATCATTCCACCCGGTATGTATTTATATAGCAAGCAAAAGGTTCTTTATAAGGAAAGACGGGGTACTTAAGTGATGAAAATCCACCAACTCTTTTTTGAGAATCTTTTTGTTGGATATGTTATTTTAGGATGATACATATCTACTATATGATAATCATCCTTGAACTTTATACAATAATAGCCCTTGAACTATCCACAAAAACAACAAACTTAATAAATTTACTTAGGGCGATACTCACTTCAAGTTACGTACTACAAGTTGCAAGATCAACCCATTTACTTTACAAGGTGAGTTAATAGCACTATTTTCTTTTGTATATTATGGTGGAAACATTCTCTTGTATCAAACTGTGAATTCAAATTCTAAAATCAAAACTAATCTTTTGCACGCATATTGTCAAACTTTGTAATACTAGTAAAACTAAATTGATTATACATGTTGATATATTCTATAACACTTTTTACTTTAAAGTCCCTCTACTTTTCTAAAATCTACACAACCATTAACTTTGAATAAGCCACGAGAGTACGTAGATATATCTATTGGCCTGACAAGCCCATTCTGTACTCGGGTTGATGCATGCCAATCAATCTCGGGCGTCCTTTGAGTCCATTTATTATTTTTGACTTGGAAGGAACTGGATATTTAGAAACTACATACTAGACAAACATACTATTAGTCTGACTTCTTGTGTTAGGAGGCTAGACGAGAGGGCATTCGATCACTAGGGTTGGTTGTGGACTCATGTATAATAGTTTAACTACTTGTATATGAAAAATTGTTTATTTGTTTGTACATTTTTATCTATTATATGCATACCCTCAACCTATGTTCTCACCAAATTTTTAGTTTATATAATTTAGTATGTTTTCCGGTAATGGAAACTAAGTTCGTTGCTTTGCCTACGCTAGTTTCAAGAATATGCTTTAGTTGGACCTAGTTAGACTTTGAATATAATGTGGACTTATTTGCTTGTTTGTTTTATATGTTTATAGAATTGGATAGGTTTTAAATAAGTAATTTTCTTTAGTACTCTTTATCCTTATGTTATTATTCAATTTCATCGCGCCTCGGCATTTCTGCTTTATCCGAGGTGTGATATATATTCACTAATTTCAATGATAAAGTTGACACCTTGGTTTATATATGTGTAGATCTCGACCATTAACCTTCTCAATTGAGGTTTTATTTAATTTCTACATGAAAGGTGAGTTGTAGACCCCTATTTTCATTTATTAACATTGCATTGGGGTAAATATGCATACCATGATATTATTACAATAGTATACACAGTTTTTTACGTTAAAGTTTACATTTTTATGGGTTTTATTGGTAGACTAGTATCTTCCTTACAAAACCTCAAATTTCATGTTAAAGTATTCGATATTTAGGAGAACTTAATGTGTAAATGTTCTTGGATATAGTAATCGGTGAGTACTCGGGCTTGTACACGTTAATGCTTTTGTTTTTGGTGTAATAGTAAGGTTACTAGCCCTATATTCTCATAGTAAAGTTCCTTGCCGTAACATAGTACTTCCCCATGTATAGTACCCGGTTCATAGAAGTGTGTTCGGTATGAATATAGTATGTGGTCCTTGGTACAGTACCCAACGTGTATAGTTCGCAAACATAGTAAAGTTCTTAGCTTTGTATAGTTCTTGGTTATAGCAAAGTAATTTGCTATTAGCAAAGTATTTAACCTGGTCTCGGTTACAGTAGAGTATTCGGCCTTGTTAGCGTACTGAACTAAATTAATCATAGTAAATAATGTTAAGGTATAATAATGCAATAAACTTGATTATAGTTAAAGTAGTTAAAGAGATAAAGATAACCTTAGTGAAAGAAGTAAATGTAGTTAAAAGATAAAGGTAACCACGTTAAAGCAGTTAACATACAATGAAAGAGCTAAAGATGATTATAGTAAAGAAAACCAAATTAACATGTGTAATGATAAGAACCTAATTAACAATTTAAGAACAATTACCCCACTAAAGCATAACTTTGAAAATGCTAAAGTATGCTAAACAAGTCTTAACGTATTTCAAGCCATGACATAGAAGCCTTGCGCAATAGCAAGTGACATGAATCTTACATTCATTGCAAGTGAAAGGAGTTTTGCGAAACGACAGGACACATTACGAGTTGTATATCACACAAGCTGGCTAAAGGAGTCTTGTGTGTAGTATGGACTCATGATAAAGTAAAGCTAAGGTTTCAATAAAGAATGGTTAAAATAAAGTTAAATAATAAACATAGTAAAAGTTAAAGTAGTCTTACATAAGTGTAGTGCACAGATAAAGTATGAAAAACTATAAAGTGCATATACTTAACAAACTATGATGTGAACGTTATAGCATAGCAAAAGTATGATATAGAGACGTTGCTAAAGTTAAAGTTTGATAAAATGTTTGTTAAATTAAAATAAGAGCTCACTCATCAACGCGGACTTCTCAATGCATATTAGTTTGATAGGCATTCATGATGAATAAAGATGTAACCTTGACATGAATTCTAGAGCTACTTAGCATCTTGATAGAAAATAGCATCCTAGTATAAAATTTGTAGTTAGATGAAGATATTCATTTTGATGTAATCAATTTTACAGGCAATGTTTGAATTCCGTTGCATATAGCTGATGAAATTTTTGTTTAAAATACTTGTGTTGTTTATGTCCAAATCCAATTGTGAGTTTTCTCAAAATGGGGGCTTACATGTAATGCTGCAATGCGGAAAGGTGATACATTATGCTTCATGACAATTTTAATACATGAAGCCAATATCATACTCATGATTTGTAGATGTCAGCACTCATATTTGTATAAAAGATATGAATGAATTAATTATATTGGTGTAAATATATGATATGTAATGAAAACAAGACCCAAACGTAACATAAAATTTATAGGTTTGGGTTTAGTATAAATGGATTCATGTTAGTTTCAAGAATAGTTAAATAGAAAAACTGAAGGTAAGTACCAAAATGTACATGTACACACAAACACTTTATATCCTTTAACCACCTTCCTTCAATAGAAAAAAAGGAGCCAAATGGAAACTGTACTTTATATATGTGATTGTATTAATGAAAAAAAAGTTAAATTCATAGTAAGTACGTTTTAATCTAAGGCCCTCCATCTGTAGAAAGAAGACTACAACACAAATGAGATAGGCACAAATTCAATCATAAGTTGCTTGCTATTATGAAAGAAAACTCCTAGAACTATATTTCTTTCAACTTAAGCTAAGAACATAGCTTACAATGAATAAGTTACTTGATTTAATGAGATATCCCTATTAATCCTAATTGATTGAAACTAAGAACCAAAGAATGAATTAGTTCATTTGGGAATACCCATAAGGATCAAGGTGTTTATAAAATCTTAAATTTTTGAAAATTTTCTAGAAAACTATGGAATCATGCTCTATTATAGTCACAAATACGTCATAGGCAAGCTGAATCATCTACACCAAAGAGAAAGTAGAAGGAGAGGAAGGGAGACAACAAGAATAAAAATTTCAAATACCACAAGATATATCTTTAGCATCTCAATGCAGAATCTGTAAGAAACCAGATACTAGGCCATGTTGCTTCCACTAGTGTCCTAACAACAAGAAAACAAGTGGTCTTCTCCAAGACTGTAATGAGAAGAAAAGAAATGCTTTAAATATGATGGGCAAGGCCCCATGAAATATGAATTCCCTACACATAAGGAGAATGATGTTCAACAAAATAAATAAACCAAAATGATAAGCATTTATATTGACAACTAATGAAGCTTAAAATACCAATACCGTAGTTACCAGTACATACCCTTTACGTGGCATATATGAACAAGTGTTATTTGACACTTATGCACATACAAAAGTCTATTAGACAATGACTCTATACATTATTTGAATAAAGAATCCCACAGTCTAGGGCATGTTTTCATAGTTGAAATGTCGATGGTAGCCAAAAAGAGATAGTGAACATCATTAAGAACTATACAATAAGTTTAAATGATCATTTGGTTCCCATAGATCTTATTCTAGTGGATTTGGGAGAATTCAAACTACTAATAGAAATGGTCTAGTTAACCCCTAACCATATGGAAATAAAATGTGATAAGAATATAGTATTTCTTTAACTACCAAATGGCAAGAGGTATAACTAGACTTAGTGATTAAGCAAAAAAATATAAATTATCATTTCCGCAGCTCAAGCATAAAATTATTTAAGAAAGGGATGTTTCTCCTTCTCAATATATGCCATCAATAATATTAAGAAAAAGACTAAGATGTACCCATAGGTTGATAATTAACTCAAGGTATTTCATATGAATTCCTAGATTACCCTTGGACTAACAGGCATAGTTTCAAATCGACCTATCCACCAAGACAACACCTATTGATAAATCTCCTTATTGATTAGCTCACAAATATACAAGGGCTAAAGAAAGATTGACAAAAACTACTGCATAAAAGGTTTAAATAGCTAAGTTGCTCATAAAAAGGAGGTCCATTCTAGTACGTCAAAAACAGAGATGGTATAATGGGTATGTGCATTGATAATAAAGACCTGATTTAAGTTAATATAAATAATAAATAGCCATTCCCTAGAGTTGAGATATCTTTGATAAACTTCAATGAACGAATTAATTTTCTTAGATATACTTATAATTAGGTTTTCACTAAGTAAAAGTAATATTAGACGCCATACCTTAGACAAATTTAAGAAATAGGTACGATTTTCTATGAAATATTAGTGATGTAGTGTGTGCTAAATAATGCACCTATAGTATTCATGGACCTCTTGAATTGGGCTTGTATGCCTCATTTTATTAAATTTGTAATTGTCTTTAATGACATGATGATCTAGGAGTTAAAGAAGTGTGATTTCACTATTCAAAGAAGCAATCTTAGAGTTGGTTACAAGAGAAAAACTTTACGTAAAATTCTTGAAATATGAATTTGAGGTGCGAGAAGTTTAATTCTTGGGTAATGTAGTCAATGAGCAAGGCATACGATTAGATCTCGCTATGATTCAGACAATTAAAAATTGAGAAATGAATAATCCCCCAAAAATTTGAAGACTTTTAGGATTAGTAGGATACTAGCGATATTCATTTTCGACTTTCAGAAATTGGTCTACCTTTAACGACTTTAACTAAAAAATCCTCCAAGTATAGATTAAGCCCAAAACAAGAAGAGGCTTTTAGTAGTTTAAATCATAAGTTATGTAGTACCCTAATATTGTCACTTTGTGAGTGAACTAATTACTTTGTAGTATATGATGATGTATCCTACTACAGAATGTGATGCCTACTCATTCAAATAAACTAGATAATTACGTATGCCTCATGATAATTAAAAAGAAATACAAGTGAAATTACGCCACTCATGACCTGGAATTAGGTGTGTGTGTTTTTGTATTAAAAATTAAAAGACGTTACTTGTATGAGATAAACTGTATGATCTACACATATCATAAAATCTCTAGAACAAATTTGAGCAAAAGGATTTGAATATGCACCAAAGGAGATCGATGGCATTAATTAGTGTCTGCGAATATGACATACAATACTATCCTAGAAACACAAACGTGGTTGTAAATGCATTAAGCAGAAAAGAAAGAACTCAATAGATAGAGATATAAGCAACTAAGATTGAGGTCAAAATTAACCTCGTTGATTAAATTAAGGAAAAAAGGAGAAGTACTGCAACGAAATCACGTAAAAAGATATAGGATAATAGGTAGAGAAAAGATATTATGATGAAGAAATAATGATACCTTAATACTTAATAAACGAATATGGGTTCGTAGTTTTGGTGGACTGCAACAAACAATACTAGAATAAGACTATAAGTCTAAATATTACATTCATACCTATAATGACAAAATGTATAAAGACTTAAGAAATAATTATCAGTGGTTAGGGATGAAGCGATCAATTGCTAGCTCTGTACAATAATGCCTAACCTGCCTTAAGGTAAAGGTAAAACATTACAAGTCATTTGCCTAGCTACAACAACCTGATAATCTAGGATGAAAATAAGAGAAGATAATAATAAACTTTATCATAAGATTTTTTTTAGATCAACTCATGACTATGATATTATCTAGGTTATTATTGACAAAATAAGTAAGTCTGCACATTTTTTACCAATTCTCTAGAATGACAAGATGAGAAAATTAGCCCAGCTTTACATAAAGGAAATAGTCACGTGATATGTAATACCGATCTTAATTGTATCAAACAGGGATAGTCATTTCAACTCTAGATTTGATGACTTTCCAAAAAGAAATTGGAACAAAATTGAATCTAGGTATTCCCTATCACATCTAAACAGATGACCAAAGGAAGACATAATATGACCATGTGTAATTGATCTTGTTGGTAATTGGGAAAATCATCTACCACCAATGAAGTTCGCCTACAACACAAGCTACCACCCAATAGTTAAAGCTTCACTGTATGAAGCTTTACGTGGAAGGAAATGCAGAAAACGTATCTATTGGACGGAAGTAAGGGAAAGTTAATTATCATGACCTAAATTTATCCGTGAAACAAAAGACTAGATGAAAAATTAAGAATAAAAAGTGCACAAGATAGAAAAAGAGCTACGCAGGTCATAGAAGAAGCTTCATAGATTTCCAAATAGGAGATAATGTGATGATGAAAGATCACCAATAGAGGAGTATTTTCGTTAAGAAATACAAAAAACCTAGGCCATATATGTTGGACCATTTAAAATAACGAGTCGAGTTGGGCTAGTGGCTTATTGTTTTAAAACTTTCTAAAAGATTGAATAGGGTAGATGATAATTTTCATGTATCAAACTTAAAGAAATACGTCATTAGTAGGTGACGCATAATAGATATCGTTTGAAAATATGCCAATAAATGAGAATGTATACTTCGTAAAAGAACATCTTGCAAGTCAAAGATATACAGATAAGGAAGATATGTGGACGAAAGTACCTTCCATAAAGGTAAACGGAATACAACATGGTCTTGAGTACTCATGGGAGTTGGATAAAAAGATGAAACAAAATATCCTCTATTCTTTGAACAAGAGTAACTTTTGAGAATGAAATTTTATTATAGGGGGAGGATCTGACACCTCACAAAAAATAGAAAATGAAAAAGAAAAGAACAATGTTAAAGGATGATGAGGCAAGTCGAGCCATAACTTAAGGGCAAAGGATTTGACCATCTTGTGTTACGTAGGTTAATGAAAAGGAATGAGTGCTAACACGTGGAAGCATGAAAAGATCAAGGTTATATATCATAATCCAAGGTCCTTACAGTTTGTAAGGATGTGGCGGTCTGTACATAAGCTGTCGTGAACCATAACAATTGTGTACTATAGTTCATACCGATGGCTAATCCAACCTATAAATAGAAAGGCTAAGCGCTCGCCCTTTCACAGAATTCCATTCTCATTATCTCATTTGTAGCTTCTATAAAGGTCTTTACTAAAATATAAGCCATTACATAGTATCAAACAACCTCAAGTATGCTCTCTACATTCTAAGTTTAAGTTATAGTTAAGTTTTTGTTTAGAAATAGGGTTTCGGGTTATAACCAGGTTTCACATTAGGAGACTTGGCTTAGTCTAGCCTTTAACTTATTACATAAAGTTAATTAAAGAAAGGTTCTATAAATCCAATCATAGTAATAACTAATTAGCACCTTGTGAATTCTGTTGTCATCATATACATTTCATGTAAGTTCTAAATATGATAAAAAACCGCTAAATCATAATACAAGCTCTAATGAGTTATCATGACTGTCTTTAATACCTTGGTTGTTTACTTATCGTGTCTATGTAAGGATTAACAATAAACATAAATCGATCTCATGATGAAAATGCGAAATGTTAACATCAAGGAATAAGATTGTATAGTAGATGAATCACACCAACACAATTGTAAATAAATGTTGAAGTATATTGCTCACTGATTTGAATGAATTACAATAAAAGTGCAATAACGAAAATGAGAAAAGCTTTTTAAATTACATTACAAAACTTCCATTTATACTAAACTAGAAGTTCTCGCGTGAGCTAACTTGTTCTCGCTCGACTTGATGTTGTCACGCGAGAAGCAAGTTTTCGTGTGGTGACTTTAGGTTCTCGCATGTCTTTGATCTTGATCTTCATCTTGGTTTGATTTCTCGAGCCTCTAGGTTCAACCCCTACAGTCTACACTGATATTAAAAAAGATTGTTGAAATATGCACGAGTAAGTGAGGTTATGATTGGATCCTTATATGTTTAGTGAGATCTTCTTATAATTTAATAAGTTTAAAAATTATTAGAATAAGAGGTTTATAATTTAGATATTTAATTAATAACAAACATTGTCATATAATCCACGAGAGAACTAGAAAACAAAAAACTTGACTTTACAAGAAGGCAATATATGAGAATGTAAGTTATTTGTTTATTATATATTGTAATAAGAAAATTTTATTTCTACTAACTTTCTCCTTCTTTCTAGCCACTAAAAAGATGTACTCCACGTCACATTTTCGAGGTAAAATAATAACCTTCTAAAACATCATAGTTTGGGTTTTGATGTACTCAAATGCAACTCTTCAACCCTTTTTGCATTCCGTCTACTTAGTGATACCATTATTAGTTTTCATATACACTCATGTTGGTGTTTACTTTTGAACTCTAAATGAATAGGGATATAAAACAAATAAATCAAGATCATCCATTTCATTTTTATTAATAAGGTCTTATCAAATCAATTATTTGAAAATAAGGGCCTACTAGTAATGAATTAATAAACTTGATTTATAACTCATTTTCGGTATCTATTTCCCACTCTCATGTAACACCCCAAGATTTTCAAGGAATCAAAAGAAAATAAAAATTCCCTTGTAAGAAGAAGTTCTCGCGCGAAATGCTAGTTCTCGTGCGAGAACCTAGGCGAAAGGATATGGAAAGCCTATAAATAGGTAAGAGCACCCATTTTCCCCTACCTTGGACCAAAAAATGTTGCTGTTAGAGAGAGATGAGGGCAAAAGATAGAGAGAAATCAAGAAAAGGTGGTGTTAAGGTATGTATTTTGAGTCTTGGATTTCTTTATGTTCTAAGAAACAATTAATGATTATTATAATAATTATTCAAAAGGCGAGTTCTAGCCCTTTTTTATACATGTTTTCGCATGCTTTAGGACTGTTATGCATATTACTATGTTTATGTATGCTCATCATGATGATCCTGATTGAAATGATTACATTATAGATGCTTTAGTCAATTCTAAATCGATGAATAAGTGATTTGGTGATGTTTGCGCTTGTAACTAAATGAAGTTCTCACTTAGTTTCATGATGTCGCTTAAGTAGTTCGTGTGTCAAAGGCATGTTCTCACGTGTGGGTAACTTGGCATCCAAGGGTTTGGTTATGATGATGTTATAGCGTATAGTATGGTTTTTGCATAGGTTAATTTTTTCGCATGTGTTGATGATATAGCATATGGCTAAATTCTCTAATGCAAAATGTGTTATCTTGTTGTGTTTTAATCTGTATTCAAAATGACAAATGTTATACGGTGAACTTTACTTCGTATGTTATGTACTTTTACAAGTAAAGTATTATGTAATGAAAGCAAAAGATAATGCTAAGAAAAAAATAATGATTGAATGAAAGTCTTGCAAGCAAAATGAATGGAGGTGCAAAACAATATGTTGTTAGCTCAAATGTTGTGCGGCATAACTAGCCCATGAGAATGCACTCAAGGGTCCAAAACACGTGATTGACCACGAGTGAAAGTGGATCTTTGTGGCTGGACCTCAGGACTATTTCCCCGTATACATCCACCACGAGGGTTCTATTTATTGGCCCTGTTGTAGATTCCAGCTTCATGCCTTATGTTAGGGGTGTAGCATATGACATCAACCTGTTGCAGTGAAAGATAATGATATACAAACGAAAGGATCGATGATGAAAGTTAATGACATGAACCTGTCATCACGTGTGCTGGCATATGAAAAGGGAAAGGTTTTAAAGTAAGTAAAGTATTTTATTATAAACGTAGAACTTACTCAGTTTTGCTGACTTCGTATGCATAATAGTTTGGCATTTTTTTGGTGGTGCTGAGGAGATGAAGACATAGACGTGGAAGCTACTTGTATAGTTCAAATCTGGCATCAAAAGTTCTGAAAGGATGTTTATATTAATACATATTTGATGCTAAACGAGATAAAATAATGTTCTATGACAAGTAATTTTTAATTTAAATGAAAAGAAATTATGATTTCCGCTGCAAATGTTATGTTTATAAACGTTTTATGCTCTTAAAGACCAGATGTGAGTGTTCCTAGGATCGGGGCCCTATATCTCAAATGAATATCTTCATTCTTGATGATATCTTTCTTCTGAATTATATTGAATTAAGGAATATATCTAATCATGTTCTTGACCCACTGTGAAACTTTGCATTTAAAACAAATATAAATGAACTTCATGGTGTACGTTGTGTGATTCGTCTCTTCACCACTCTTTCTACCTAACATTTTCTCTCATTTTTGGGATTTCTTTTTTATGATTCTTCTTCCGCATAACCTTTTTGTGACTCAACTTGTTTTATGGCTTTGGGAAGGTGATTAATCTAAGTAGAACAATCACCAAAATATATATGAAATTCATTATGTTAATTACGGTGTCAATTCACACTAATTGACAATAAGATGACACTAGTTGAGTTGTAATGACATAGAAATATATAAATAAAACTAGGTACATCCGCACAAAAATATTATATTAGGTGTAAAATAATTATCCAAATGTGTGTAAATTCATATGTGAATGAAATGGTAGTTCACATATGAATAACAAATATGAATAATAAATGACAGTACAAACTCTTAAGTATGAATTTTTATCAATTTATTTCTTGGAATATTTATATATAAAAAAATCAACAAAATTACACGAATAACGACGTGTGTTATAAGCATAGCACATCGACATTTTTTAAAGTCATACTTGTATAAAAAATTATATAGGGATAATATACTTAAATCAAAGATAATAAAATAATATATTATATTTTGTAATCTGCTTAAATTAAAAATAATAAAATATTTAATGTATGTTGTAATTTATTTTAAAAAATAACATTGCATTAAAAAGTTATACATGAAAGCATAAAAGTTGAGGAGGTAAACCGTGCGCTAGAAAAAAAAAACAAAAGATATGTGGAATTCCTCCGAGGCACATCGAAGCAGAGATTAATTAATGTAGAGAAAGCCAAATAAGTAACTCTCTCGTTTTTCCTTCTAGCATTGTATATTTCACGGTTTGATAGGGCACACTCACACTTCAGAGTACACCGTGATTGTTCATCAATAATATCTAGCAAACCAGCTAACAAGAGTTTCCATATCTATCACTTGTAAACCAATCTCGCATTCCATTGCTTCCTCCCATAGTTTATTTTTAACCACTTATTAATAGCTTATTGGCTCGTCATTAGTAAGTAACATTTCCTTAACTTCAATAAGGACCATTTTGAGAGTAAAGATTAACTAGCAAATGTAAGTCGAATAGGAGAATGTTTAAAAGAAGATGATAAATAAAGTATTGATTCACCATGGATATATGACTAGGCATCTAAAAGCTAGTTGTGGGCCTGGTTAATTTTCTCATTTGTCCGAGTGAATTAGACTAGTTTCGCATTTTTTAGTCGAATCTCATGGTAATTGAACATCTCCTGTGACCTTATGTTTAATGACCACCGATAAGTGAATTTATACCAACAACAAAATGAATCCATCATGGTTTTTTTTTTTTTTTTTTACTTGATGCGAGCCAAATATTCATCCTTGTTTGCCTTTATTTTCTTTTCGAATCTAACATAAATATTAACAAAGACTATATTGTTTCGAGGATTATATAACTTACGCGCCTTGCTTTTGGGTTAAGTTCCAAGGTACACGACCAAAGTACTTCTATCATCTGGTTGTTTTAGGTGCACAAACTGGAACTTCAAAAGCCACACATTTGAATAACCTAAGATGTTCAAGGTTTGGTTTTTTTCCCATACGAATCCTCATACAAGATATAAAATTTTAGTGCTTTAGTAGAAAGTCAATTCGAAACAAATATTAAGTGTCTTACCACTTTGACCCACAAGTATTGAGGAACAACCATGGCTTTCAAGATGCTCCTTGTAGTAGCAAACATAGTTTAGTTTCCTTTCTCTACAGCACCATTTTTTTGGACTATACGGGGATGTGAACACATGCTTAAAATCATTTTTGGCATAGTATCCAACGAATAGCTTAAATATGCACTCACCACCCTTATCTATTCTAATTGTCTTGTGTTTACTAAAGATTTTAACTTTAGCAGCTTGTTTAAACTTCTAGAAATAACTTAATTCGTTATCATTGCCTTTTAAAATAAAAACACCACATTTACCTCGTGAAATCATCAATCACCAAAATTATATACTTATCTCCCGCTTGATTCAATAGGCTAACTAATCCTCAACATATATTGCCTATTCTTGGACCTTGGAACCTTCATATGCACTCCTTCATCAACTTCATGAGTTCATATAACCACAAAGTTTCTTAATCATCAAGATCTGAAAAACGTTTTCAGTTAAACGCCAAGACTGTTGATTTTATAACAAAGGTCTGAAATGTAATATCTTGTTTCTTCATCTTGCTTCTCTAATACAGAAGATGAAATGATGATAGAGATGTGGGAATTTCACATGAGTACATCTTCTAACTTAGAGATGTTTTTAAGGATCCTCCTCCTAAAACATCTTTTAAAAGATCAAGTGAAGATCTGGATGTAAATTATATTTCAAAAAAAAAAAGTTGTTAAGAAGAAAAGGCTAAAGATAAGGGCTATCAAAAGAAGGTAAAGGCATGGGAAAAGGTGGGTTAGTTGTGAAGTAAAGAAGAGAGTCCAGTGTAACAACAACACCAGGACAAGAACTCTCTCTAAGCAACCTGTACATGATGACATACTTGATAAAGATGTGTTCAGTTCATATATAACCAGTTTATCATAAGACATTGGAGAAAAGGTTGTGTGCTAGTAGAGGCAATTACAAGTGTGATGATGTTATGGGGTGAAAACTTGAGTTGGAGCAAAAACATTATGGGGTGAAAACATTCTCATACGAAAACTTTGCAGCTGTAACAACTTATGTGAAACTATTTTTATGGGAAAACTTTGCATCTAGTTGTAACTGCTCATGCGAAAACATTCTCATGCGAGAACTTTAATGTTTAGGATATATAGTTGTTCAACAACACTTGTTATTTTATCATATCTTGTAAAACTTGACCAATCATCAATTTGAGAGAAAACTTATTTATTTGTTGATTGTCCGTTTGATATTGACTTGTGTGATTGTGTTCACCATTCCAATCATCATTCATTCCCGGTCTAATTCAATTATAAAGTGTTTGAAATCCAAAAATCAATCTTCAACCTTGGATTCTTTCATTTTCTGTAAGAGTTAAAATTTAGACTGTATGTTCATGAGTTGGAGTATAACCTTTTTTTATCCTTGTTGGATGATTCCTTATAACTATTTTATCTAATATTATTGATTTCTACTGATAAAAATCTCAGAAAAGCATTTCTTCAGATTCCTTGCAACAAGTTGTTCTTTTCTTTAGAATGTGTAACGTTGGTCTTTTGATTTCATGCTATGGCCAACATGATCATCAATATTTTTTTTGTCATTTTAAATTGTTGATATTCTTATGCTTCTGATTTACACAAATATCACTACAAAAAAACGGGGCTATGGCGACGACATTTGTCGTCGCGATAGGGTGCAATTGTCGTCGCCATAGGCTATGGCGACGACATGTCGTCGCGACAGCCAATGTCGCCACAGCCTTGTCGCTATAGCCCAATTTATTGTCGTCGCCAAAACTATTGTCGCCACAAAGGTCTATCCCGACGACATGTCCTCGCCACAGAGTTGTCTACAAATAATTTCCAATATTATATTTTAATTAAAAATAAAAAAAAATTTAGCTATGGCGACCATAGGTCCTTCATATTTATAATTATTTTAATAAAAAAATCAAAATAAAATAAATTAGGACAACCCCATGTCGTGTCGTCGCCATAGAACAACTTTTTTTATTTTTAATATTAAATTTTTTTTTATATTTTCCAAATTTTTCATATTATTACTGGTTTTTAAAACAAGTGTATATACTAAAATGAGAGCTAATATTATAAATACCTAAAAAAAAGCTGATACGATTCGAGTTATATACAAACAAAACTACTAATGTAAACATTATCTAAGTTTTTACAAATCATACAGATTAATTATTTAATTATTCATCATCTTGATCATCTTCATCGTTATCAAGATTTGATTTTCTTCTTTCAAATTCATTCATCCGTTCATTGAGTTCACGCACTTGTTGCTTTAGTGCATCAATTTCCTCATCTCGATGTGATGACGACTCGGTTGATGCTTCATAACGAGAGATGTTTCTTACCTTTCATCCAACACCTTTCGTGTGATCACGCCTTTGTCCTAAGGCGAGTTCCAAACATTCCACTTCATTTACGGGCGACTCACCCGCCTCCATTTCCATTTGTGCATATAGATTTTCAATTTTTCTCTGCATTATTAAAGAACAAAATAAAAAATTATTAATATTTTTATGAAAATTCAACAACATAACTGTTGTAAAATGAAAAAACCATCCTGTTCAAATATAAATAATTAAAAATAACAATTCCAAAGTTTTAATAACCAGCAATAAAAGTAATAATATCCAAATGTATGACCTTAAATTAAGTAAAAAAGGATACAATGATACTATATTATATTATATTATATTATATTACATTACATTACATTACATTACATTACATTAATTACATTACATTACATTACATTACATTATATTATATTATTATTATTATTATTATTATTATTATTATTATTATTATTATTATTATTATTATTATTGTTATTATTATTATTATAATTATTATTATTACTATTATTATTATTATTATTATTATTATTATTATTATTATTATTATTATTATTATTATTATTATTATAATTATATATAAAGGGTCATAAGTTAGTTGTAGGGGGCATCCGAAAAAAATCAATCCTCTTCTCATTCTCTCTTGTAAAAGCACTTCTTGTAATATTTTAAAGTTGTTCAAAGCAGAAGATCTTACATCCCAGTTCATATTCTTTTAATCTTTTTATCCTGATCTTCTATATTAATTTTGTTTACACATGAACGCCTCAATAAGAGGCTAAACACATAAGTGTTAAAACATCATCATGCTCAACAGGCTATTATGGTACTTATAATAAAAAAATAAAATAAAAAAAAAGTCCCAGCAAGAGTAAAATTTAAGGGTAAGTTTGGGGAGAAGGTTACGGCTCATTCAGGGTGTTAATGTGGGTGGCCGACCGCTTGGGGACCCGTTTTAGCCCATAAGCCAGAAGTGCGTCGTGGTGTTTTAGGGTCTGACCTTTACTCGTCACATATTAGCATCCTGGAAAGCGGCTGTGTAAAATTGCCTATAACAACCGCTTTTACACAGGGTGTTAAGGATTCAAGCAATAAGCTTGGTTGTTATAGGCAATTTTACACAGCCGCTTTCCAGGATGCTAATATATACCCAATAAAGGTCAGACGCTAAAACGCCACGACGCTCTTCTGGCTTATGGGCTAAAACGGGTCCTCAAGCGGTCGGCCGCCCACATTAACACCCTGAATGAGCCGTAACCTTCTCCCCAAACTTACCCTTAAATTTTACCTTTGCTCGGACTTTTTTCTTTTTTTTTTATAAGTACCATAATAGCCTGTTGAGCATGGTGATGTTTTAACACTTATGTTTTTAGCCTCTTATTGAGGCGTTCATGTATAAACAAAATTAATATAGAAGATCAGGATAAGAAGATTACCAGAATATGAACTGGGATGTAAGATCTTCTGCTTTGAACAACTTTAAAATATTACAAGAAGTGTTTTTACAAGAGAGAATGAGAAGAGGATTGATTTTTTTTTCGGATGCCCCTTACAACTAACTTATGACCCTTTATATAGGGGTTCTGGCATCGAATAAACCTGCGAATATTCGCATATTGCGTATCAAGTAGATAATAGTACAATTATTAAAGTTACAATAATTAAAGTGGCTACAATAATGCAACTTTACGACAAATGTTGTCTGGCGAATCTCGTGCTTTTTTAACTATTGACGCTCCTTTTCTTCATGTGGGGCCTATTTTGATTATTGTCTTTTTGACTTTCCAGCATTGGCCGGTGCGAACTCTCTATCTAGTTCTTCCATTATTCTTGCATAGGCTTCATCATCTAGGATTTCATCTTCCTGGGCATTTTGTTAAAGATCTTGATCTTCTTGGTCTTCTTCTCCAATTTGAGATGAATCTGATACAGACATTTTTGTAGGAGATCTCTTCTTTTTAAAATTTTTAGCTATGTCTTTCTTTATTTCTTGAAGATAATAATTCATTAGTTCTTCTTCACTGATATCATCAGTCCCTTTGATCACCTGAATTTTTCTAACAATATGTTGAACGGGCTAGGAGCTTCCCTTTGTTGTTGATTTTCTTGCTGTTTCTTATAAGAGTCAATCGTACATTGGATATGATCCAGTGTATCTTGGCATTTAATTTTGCCGTCTTCTTTTTCAATCATCTTTTTCCAGAATTTAGTCATACATGTTCTTTTTAGACAGAACATATTCTCACTGGTATAACTAGTTTTCGGGATCCATTTCCATATCCATGGAATACTAAATTGGATAAAGAAATGCAATGATGCCATTCCCTCAATGAAATTGTTGCTATGCTGGGCTTCAATGATAGTAGGAGATAACTCCACCCATTGAGTATATAGAGTTTTGAATCTTTTAGATTCCCTTGTGAAAATGTCAATGGTTGTGCCGTATGACTGCCACCATTTGTAAAACCAAATCGGAATATCCGATTCATAAACTTTTGAACAAATTTTTATAAACCAAGAATGTTTATAATTTTGGTTTTCAAATAAGAATGTTTTATGAAAAGCATTAATATAATCCCAATAGTTATATATTATTGGGGTTTTTGTTTCAGGATGGAGAATTTCTCTATCCTTTAGTGGAGATATTCCCCAGTTTTCAACAGATATGATCTGTTTAATTATAATTTTGCTAAAACTTATAAGTTTATTGCTCACACTATAATGGGTAATTTCGCAGGATTCTGCTTTGAGGATTTTCTTATAATATGTCCTGGACTTATAAGTCTTAGTGGGATAGTATCCCTGATCAAAATATCTTTTAATGATGAACCAAGGTTGGTCATCCCATTTTTTATCTTTTTGATCTAGAAGGAGTATAACATCCTTCTTTGGATTATTAATCCATCCTTCATCTTCACTATCATTGACAGTGATTTCAGCATATGATACTGTTTTCTCAGGGTTATGTCCCTGTTGTGCGGCTTTATAAGCCAGAAATTCTTTATAAAGTTTTTCATCAAACTTATTTGTTGATGATGAAGATGATGCATATGATGCATTATCTAAATCTATAAGCTTTTTATTCCCCATTTGATGGAGAATTCTTCCAGCTCCCCTTCCTCTATTAGAGGAGGTTCTCCCTCGTCCTCTGCCTTTATCCCAAGGGATCATGGATGAAAACATTTAGGCACAGGAAATTATTATTTTTTTGTGTTCTAGATCCTCTAATTGAGAATCTAAAGACCATATTTTATATTTAATTTGATTTAAAGCATATTTCTTTGCTTTTTGAGATAAATAAGGATCGTGCTCAATCTGATAGACCCAAAGATTAATCATATAATATTGTCCAAGGATTTCATCCTTTCTTTCCATTAGGCTCAATTTCATTCTTTTCCAAATCCGTTTTTGATGACTCATTGATTCAAATATTCTCTGGTAAGAAAATCAGGAAGACTATTATCACTTCCTTTTTTGTTTATAATCTCAAAATCAAAAGGTGCTAAGTGTGCTTGCCATCTAGCAAACATCTGTTTAGAAACAGCATGTTTAAAATCTTTATTAAACATATACTTAGCTGCTTGACAATTAGTTTTTATAATAAATTTTTGATTATATAAATCATCTTGGAATTTTAAAACATATTTTACTATTGCCAGAATCTGTTTAGCAATAGTGGCATAATTTTTTTGACTATTATTCCATTTTCCTGAATGGAATCTGACAAGATATTCCTATTTATTATTTGGAGAAATTTGTTTTAGAATACCCCCATAACCTATTTCTGAGTCATCTGTTTTGACAATCTTTTCCCAATCTGGGTTTGCTATCATCAAACAAGGAAGGTTATTTACCTTTTGTTTGATCTTTTGAACAGCCTTGGTATGGTCTCTTGACCATGGCTTTGGGTTTTTCTTTAGTCTATCATATAATAGACTAGTATCATCAGCTAAATTTTTATAATAAGGAAGAATATAATTTAGACTTCCAAGAAATCTTTGTAATTGAGTTTTATCAATAATGTCATCCGGAAATTTTGATGCAAACTCAATACTCCTATTAATTGGTATAATATTTTCTTGTTCTATATTATGACCCAAAAATCTTATTTTTGTTTGGAAAAGCATCATTTTTTGTCTAGATATTACTAAACCATTTCGCAAAATTATATTTTTGAAAATTTCTAAATGTTTAAAATGAGTTTCAATATCCTTTAAGAATACAAGGATGTCATCGATATAAACGATAATAAATTCACTATAAGGAATAAAAATATCATTCATAATATTTTGAAATTCTGAAGTGTGACATCCGGTAATTTTCCGTTACCAAACTCCGTTAGTTCCGTTAGGTCTTGCATACACGTGTCGTGAGCACACACTAGTTGTCGTTGAACGTTGGTGACTTAATAACAATTATCTATGGTAAACAAATGATAACCTAATGAATAATGTTGATTATTAGTTGCGGTTATGTGATTCATGCATTTTAAGTTATTGTTTGTGAATTTTACTTGATAACGTGACAACGTGTAACTATGATCTCATATGTTTTGCTGTTAGTTGTAAATGTATATGATTATTATTTTTGATTAGTAATGTTTATATTTTGCAGTTAAAACCTTTTAAAAAAGTGTTAAAAAGATTAGTTTTTATAAAATATAAACAATGGGGTTTATTTTGTAATTGAATTGAAATAAAAAGTTACAATATTTAAACAAATTTAACCCAACCCTAGCCCCCATTCCCCATTTGCGGCCGTAACCCCCTCCCAACACCTTCATCCATTCGATTTTGATCAAGAACAAGCAAGAACAATTCGATTTTGATTAGTTCCAAGTGTTAGCAAGTGTTAATCATTATCTCTACATGTTTAAAGGTGAGTTTTATCAAGTTTTTCATGATTTTTGATTCTTGAAGAACCCTAATTCGAAATTGATGATGAAAAAGTGAAATTGATGATTGTTAGATGCTAATTTGATGTTGGTTAGATTGTATGAATGTTAGACTATGTTGATTATGCAAGACTTCCATGGTTTGATCACATTGTTCACACATTGCCTTAAGAGGAAACTTTTTGTTCTTGGAATTCATGATTTGATGATTGTATGATGTTGGATACATTGCTTGGATGTTGGTTTATATGAATTGTGCAAGAAAAGTCATGAAATCTAAGGTTTGTTCATACCTTACTATAAGTGGAAACTTTTATGCATGATGATTGGGAATTTTGATGAATTAGTGATGATTATCATGTTAGAATGAATTTTATGAACTTGATTTGGTATAAAATTGATGAAACTATGAAGGAATTGGATGTTAGATTGCTTTTGGGTGTTACCTTCTAAAAAGGGAAACTTTATTTTTTAAGATCATTGGATATGATGATGTGAGCATGTTTATGTTGTAAGGGTCATGTTAGAATGCTTATGAATGTGTTACTTGGGTTGTATGGATGCTTGGTTGATCATTTAAGGAATGTAGGTTCTTGGTGATTATACATGATGATGAATTATGGCTAGTGATTAGGAAATCATGTTTGGGATTGGATTTGATCATTATTGTGTTTGTTAGTTGGAATGAATCTTGTTGATTTATGTGATTATGATTGTCACACACGCGTGCGAATCTGAGGCCCCTACTTAGTAGGATTGGCAGGGTTTAGGGTGTGAAGTCGTGAGTGGCTTCACATGGCATGTTGTGCATGATTAGACTTCATGAACGAATTATTAGTTGTGATATATTTATGATTGTGTTGAGCATGTTGATTGTTTGAGATTCGCATAAGTTGTATCATGATCTAGGTTGAACTTGGGTTGATGATGTGATATGCTTGAATACTTTGTTTGATAATCATGTATGATAAGTTGATACGCTTGATTAAACGAGATTTCAATTAATATGTTACCAAAGGGTCAAACGGGTCAACTAGGTTAAATGAGTCTTGTTTTCCAAAGCCTTGGGTCAATGTGTTTATTGAGCACCTAGGATTGTTAAGTTTTTTGTGCACACGTACTTATGTACTTGCGTGTTCTAGGTAACCTTTGAAGGGTTGTCTTTCCATCCATCATCAGCTCCCTCTTGTCATTGTCTTTGCACATCAGGTGAGTTCATGCCCCACTATTTTATAAACTCTCTTCTGGGGGAGGTAGCATACTTGTTCGCAAACGCTTTACTTTTATTATAAGTTGTGTATGTTTTAACATAGTGTATAATACCTTGGAAGTCCTCACACTTTCGGATCGTTAGTAATGGTAACTAGCGGGAAATCTTGGGTAGTACTACTGGGTTTGACAAGCCCCACCTGTGCGACTCGAGGTCAAACGGGTGCAATATTGTCCTAAACACAAACATCGTTACGACCTGGTAAGTCGTGAAGGGAGGCAACAAACGCAACGCAGTCAGCTTCGATCGCGAAATCACTATTGTTATTACTTATGAATATAGACTAGCTATCTATTTCAATGCACTTCTTATGTTATGCAAATTATTATTGTTTATGTTAAATGTAAACTCTTGAACTCACCGACCATTGTGTTGACATTTTTAGTATGCTATTCTCAGGTCGTTAATTCAGGTTGCCATTAGGAGCACAACACGGGTCCAGCATGCATTCTAAGACTTCATCTTAAGTCATGATATTTGAACTTTATTTATGAGATTTCAATAATGGGTTGGCGCGTGTTTTGCCAAATTTTACATTTATCTACTTTGGGTTTGTCTTAATTACAATACGCTTCCGCATGGTTTTAAAGCTTGAACTTTGATTGGTTTATTTTTAAATGTGGCATATAGTGTCGTTCTGAGTAACTAGTGACTGTGATCCTGGTTTGTTCACACGCCTCGCGGTAAAACTCCGCACGTGGATTTTAAGGGTGTGACAGATTGGTATCAGAGCCATTGGTTATAGGGAACTAGGTTGCATACACACTAGTCTATAACCGCACACAATTAGTTAGTTACTCTTTGCTTATTCTCTTACTGTATACTCATTGGCTTACGCATCACGTGCACTGCAGTATGGCATCATCATCACGGGTTTTGGGTAAAAGACCTGCGCGTTCTGAATCCCCTCCTTCTCCTCCTGTACCTCATCGAGAACCCGATTGGCCACGGTATCCTTACCCTTCTAGAGAGATAGATTTGGACCAGCCATTTGTGTCACCCGAGCTCGATCCTCCGCGAGATTGGAGATACTATGCTACCTATGTGAACCGTATGGTTTACAGGGAGCGGGTCCAGGCCCTGCTACTACTGGACCTACGACCAGGTCAGCTACTGCCTCTACGGCACCTGCTCTTCCCTCACTTGACGTTCCTCTCGAGCAGGCTGTAGCAGCTTTAGTTGCGACTCTTGACACTGAGCGTCGGCGTATCAGAGTACTCACTGACAAGAACTCCACTTTAGCATATGAAGTGCGCCAGCTACGCCTACTAGTGGAGACACTCTAGGACCGACTCTCAATGGCTATTACTGGACATCATACCCTGACTGGTACTGTGATGCAGCTTGTGGAGCGTATGGACGAGCAGGAGCTTCATAATGTAGGTGTGGAGGATAGGTTGACCGGATTGGAGGCACAGTTTGCAGCACTACAGATTGTGGACCATCCTGCACTAGCAGAAGATGTTGATGAGGACCCCGAGGAAGAGCCCGAAGAAGCCCCAGACGACGGAGATAGTGATGGATCGGATTTGTTTGATTGATTCTTTTCTATTTATATGATCTAGACTGTATAGCATTTTTTTTAAAACCTCTGTGGGAAGGGTTGTTTTCCACACAACTGAAAACTTGAAATTTTGACATTGATTGGATATTTTGTGAGTTACTTACAATTTATTTATGATAAGTTATTATTTTGGTTATAAATGTTGTGGTTGTGGCAGTACATTATTTCTTATTATTTACCATACTTCAATGAGATTAATATGTTGGATGTTACTCATTATTGTGTTTGTAAATGTAAAGTGAAATATGGACGGCCGAGGTAGTGGACGTGGACGTGGCCGTGGGCGTGGCAGTGGACGTGCAAATATTCAGAATTCATTTGACACGGTCGTGCATTAGTCGGAATTTGACTTTCTTTAAAATCTTTTTCATATGAAAGAGTAACAATATATTTTTTCATATCCCAGAAAGCATTGGGATGGTCATTACATATTTGTAAACTGAATAGGTGTTTAATTAATTTAATTTTTTCTTGTAATTTTGGTTTTTCTAGATTTTCTTGTATAGATAAAGAAAATATTTCTTTTTGCAAAAATTATATTTGATTTATTTTTGCTTTTAATAAATCTTGTTTTATATTATTCGATGACCTTGTAATAGAATTAGTAATGAATTGGAAAGTAATTTCTTTCCCTTGATAGATTCCAGTTGTCCTTGTTCTATCTACTTTTATTAACGGGAAAATTTTATCAAAAAATAGTGTACCAAGTATTACTTGATTTGATAATTCTTTTACTAATACAAAGCTTGTATTGATACGTGTATTATTTTTGCAAATATACGCTTTTGGTATTTTATAATTTACCTCTAGTTTTCCTTTCCCAGCATGGCTGAGACCATGATTAGTTCTATGATAATACTTAATCGGAACTAATCCTTTTTGAATACAATTTAGGTCTGCACCACTATCGAATATCCTATAAGGAGTTTTATCCTACCATACCATTTCTGGGAGGTGACTATTTCCGTTAAGTGATAAATTCATTCGGTTCGATTTAAATACTGTGTCATGTTGAATACAGGGCCACCTGGGTGCACTTACAAGGCATTTATGGATTGCAAGCCCCATACCTACAATGGATCTGAGGGAGCTGTAGGGCTCGTGAGATGGTTCGAGAAGACTGAATCAGTCTTCGCCAAATGCAACTGTCCAGCGGTGGACCAGGTGAAATTCGCCACTGGGACACTTAAGAGTGCAGCACTCACATGGTGGAATGCTCAAGTACAGATGCTTGGCCAGGCGATAGCAAACGCGCTGTCGTGGGATGAATTCAAAACAATGATGACAGAGGAATACTGCCCTCGTAATGAAGTTCAGAAACTAGAAGCCGAGTTCTGGCAATTAAAGATGGAAGGATCTGATATTGAAGCTTACACTACTAGGTCTCATGAGCTAGCTAGACTCTGTCCTGGCATGGTTGACCCGCCGAGCCGACGAATTGAGCTCTACTTACGTGGGTTGGTGCCGGAAATTCAAAGTATGGTGACCGCTGCAAATCTCCCTACTATTCAACAGGTCATTCGATTGGCTCATAAACTCACTGATCAAGCAGTGGAGCAAGGGAAGTTACCTAAGTGAGGCGCTGTGACAAGCATGCCCGACAATAAACGCAAGTGGGAAAGTAATGCCAGCAAGGGATCGACGTCTGGTAGTCAACCTCAGCAACAACAGCCTCAACAACAACAGCAACAAAGGAGGTTTGATAACAATCGCAACTTCAACCAATCGTCTGCCCCAACTCAAGGACCAGGTGGTTATGCGGGGAAAAACCCGAAATGCAACAGATGCAACTATCACCACACTGGCAGGTGTGATAGCTTTCGATGCCAGCGTTGTGGGAAGGTTGGACACGCGACAAAGGATTGTCGGGGGAGTTGATGAAGAAGCCCCAGCAGCCTCAGCAGTCCCAGCGGCCCCATGAAACGCCAAAGGGTTGCTTTGAATGTGGAAAAGAGGGGCATTACAAGAGAAATTGCCCTCAATTAAAAAGAAATGGTAATGGCAATGGAAATAGTGGTAATAACAATAATGGGGGCAATGGTGACAATAATGGTGGAGCAAAAGGGAGAGCCTTTGTCATGGGATCAGGTGAGGCTCTAAACGATCCTACTACGGTTACTGGTAAATTTCGTGTTAACGGTCGTTTTGCTTCTGTACTGTTTGATACTGGAGCCGATAGGAGTTTTATTTCTACTAAATTCTGTAGTCTCCTAAGTGATATGCCTTCTGCGTTGGACTCTAAGTATACCGTGGAATTAGCTGATGGTAAGCAAATCTCCGTTACGCACATCCTTAAGGGTTGTAAGATAGAACTCGCTGGTCATACCTTTGATATCGATCTCATGCCTATTACACTTGGGAGTTTTGATGTGGTTGTGGGTATGGATTGGCTGTCTGAGAAGCAGGCAGAAGTCATATGCCATGAAAAGGTCATTCGCATTCCTCTAAAGGAGGGAGTGATTCTCTCAATTAAGGGCGAGAAGAGTGGTGTAGTGATAGGCATCATATCTTTTATGAAAGCGCAGAAGTGGCTGCGCAAGGGTCACTTAGCCAAATTAGCCCTAGTGACCGATAAACAACAAGAAGAGAAGAAGATAGAGAATATCCCGGTAGTTCGCGACTTTCCAGAGGTGTTTCCAGAGGATCTGCCTGGACTACCACCTCATCGTCAGGTTGAATTTCAGATCGATTTGACTCCCGAAGCAGCTCCAATTGCGAGAGCACCTTATCGGTTAGCACCAAACGAACTGCAGGAACTATCTACACAACTTTAGGAGCTATTGGATAAAGGATTTATTCGACCGAGCTCATCACCGTAGGGAGCACCTGTTCTCTTTGTTAAGAAGAAAGATGGTACTTTCCGAATGTGCATTGACTACAGAGAGTTGAACAAGGTCACAGTCAAGAACCGATACCCTTTGCCTCGTATTGATGACTTATTTGATCAACTTCATGGATCAAGCTATTACTCAAAGATTGATCTGAGGTCCGGTTATCATCAACTGAGAGTTCGGGAGGAAGATATCTCTAAAACCACATTCCGTACTCGTTATGGTCATTATGAATTCTTGGTCATGCCCTTTGGGTTGACTAATGCACCAGCGGTATTCATGGATCTCATGAATCGTGTGTGCAAACCCTACCTCGATCAGTTTGTTATCGTGTTTATCGATGACATATTGATCTATTCTAAGACCAAGGAGGAGCATGAGGAGCACCTACGTCTAATTTTGGAATTGCTTAAGAAGGAACAGTTGTATGCTAAGTTTTCTAAGTGTGATTTCTGGATTCGTGAGGTGCAATTCTTGGGTCACATTGTTAACGAGAAGGGAATACATGTGGATCCTACGAAGATTGAGTCTATAAAGAACTGGTCGGTACCCAAGACGCCTAGTGAGATAAGGCAATTTCTTGGACTGGCAGGGTACTATCGACGTTTCATTGAGGGATTTTCAAAAATCGCTCAACCTCTCACAGCCTTGACCCATAAAGGAACGACGTATAAATGGGGTGAGAGTCAAGAAGCCGCTTTTCAGTTGCTGAAACAAAAACTCTGTAGCGCGCCGATACTAGCATTACCAGAAGGAAGTGATAATTTTGTGGTTTACTGTGATGCTTCTATCCAAGGACTTGGTTGTGTCCTGATGCAACGTGGCAAGGTAATAGCCTATGCCTCGAGACAACTGAAGGTGCATGAAAAGAACTATACTACTCATGATTTGGAGTTAGGTGCAGTGATTTTTGCCTTGAAGATCTGGAGACATTACTTGTACGGTACCAAATGCACCATTTACACCGATCACAAGAGCCTTCAGCATATCTTTGAGCAGAAAGAGCTAAACATGAGGCAGCGACGCTAGGTGGAATTGTTAAACGATTACGATTATGCCATCAAATATCACCCAGTTAAGGCGAATGTAGTCGCTGATGCTTTGAGTAGGAAGGAGACTGCTAAGCCCCGGCGAGTGCGTGCTTTGCAGCTTACGATTAGCACTCATTTGCCTGAACAAATCAAGGAACCTCAGACAGAAGCTTTGAAAACGGAAAACATTAGATCTGAATCTTTACGTGGGATGGAAAAACAGTTGGAAGTCAAATCCGATGGAATCCGGTATTTCATGGATAGACTTTGGGTACCCATGTATGGAGATTTGAGAGACTTAGTCATGAGTGAAGCACATAAGTCTAAATATTCCATACACCCTGGTTCTGACAAAATGTATCATGACTTGAAAGCGCACTATTGGTGGCCTAATATGAAGGCGGACATAGCAACGTATGTGAGCAAGTGTCTGACCTGTTCCAAGGTTAAAGTGGAATATCAGAAGCCATCTGGGTTACTGCAACAACCTGAGATTCCTTTGTGGAAGTGGGAACAGATCTCTATGGACTTTATTACTAAATTACCCAGAACTCCTAATGGTTGTGACACGATATGGGTGATCGTGGATCGACTGAATAAGTCAGCTCACTTCTTGGCGATCAAGGAGACTGACAAAATGGACAAGTTAACCAGAATTTACCTGAAGGAGGTAGTCTCAAGACATGGCGTGCCGATCTCGATTATTTCTGATCGTGATGCTCGTTTTACATCTTATTTCTGGCAGTCGTTACAGAAATCTCTGGGAACACGGTTGGATATGAGTACTACATATCATCCACAGACCGATGGACAAAGCGAGCGTACTATTCAAACTTTGGAGGACATGTTACGTGCTTGCGTAATTGATTTTGGAAATAATTGGGAAGCTCATCTACCTTTGGTCGAATTCTCGTACAACAATAGTTACCATACTAGTATTCAGGCAGCACCATTTGAGGCGTTGTATGGGCGAAAGTGTAGATCACCAGTTTGTTGGGCTGAAGTTGGTGATAGTCAGCTGACTGGCCCCAAATTGGTGCACAAGACTACTGAAAAGATTTTGCAGATACGGAACCGTATGGCTGCAGCACGAGACAGACAAAAGAGCTATGCAGACAAGCGACGGAAACCTTTGGAGTTTCAGGTCGGTGACAAAGTGTTGTTGAAGGTCTCACCATGGAAAGGCGTCATTCGATTTGGCAAAAGAGGCAAGCTTAACCCGAGATACGTTGGACCATTTGAGATTCTTGAAAGAATAGGTCCAGTGGCGTATCGGTTAGACCTGCCTGAGTCATTAAGTGGCGTTCACAACGTATTTCACGTCTCAAATCTGAAAAAGTGCTTATCTGATGAGACTTTGGTTGTACCACTCGAGGAAGTACAAGTGGATGAGTAATTACGCTTTGTTGAGGAGCCTGTTGAAGTAATGGACCGTGAGGTCAAAACTCTTAAGCAAAGCAAAATACCTATAGTCAAGGTTCGTTGGAACTCAAGACGTGGACCGGAATTCACGTGGGAACGCGATGATCAGATGAAGCTCAAGTATCCTCATCTGTTTGAAACGACGGTCACAGCCGGGGAAGTTACTGATTAAATTTCGGGATGAAATTTCTTTAAACATGGGGATGATGTGACAACTCACTCAATTTCGTGATGCCAATGCAGTAAACCAGTGATGTAACACAACCATGTAACGCAATTTTCGGGACGAAAATTCTTTCAACATGGGGATAATGTGACATCCGGTAATTTTCCGTTACCAAACTCCGTTAGTTCCGTTAGGTCTTGCATACACGTGTCGTGAGCACACACTAGTTGTCGTTGAACGTTGGTGACTTAATAACAATTATCTATGGTAAACAAATGATAACCTAATGAATAATGTTGATTATTAGTTGTGGTTATGTGATTCATGCATTTTAAGTTATTGTTTGTGAATTTTACTTGATAACGTGACAACGTGTAACTATGATCTCATATGTTTTGCTGTTAGTTGTAAATGTATATGATTATTATTGTTGATTAGTAATGTTTATATTTTGTAGTTAAAACCTTTTAAAAAGTGTTAAAAAGATTAGTTTTTAAAAAATATAAACAATGGGGTTTATTTTGTAATTGGATTGAAATAAAAAGTTACTATATTTAAACAAATTTAACCCAACCCTAGCCCCCATTCCCCATTTGCGGCCATAACCCCCTCCCAACACCTTCATCCATTCGATTTTGATCAAGAACAAGCAAGAACAATTCGATTTTGATTAGTTCCAAGTGTTAGCAAGTTTTAATCATCATCTCTACATGTTTAAAGGTGAGTTTTATCAAGTTTTTCATGATTTTTGATTCTTGAAGAACCCTAATTCGAAATTGATGATGAAAAAGTGAAATTGATGATTGTTAGATGTTAATTTGATGTTGGTTAGATTGTATGAATGTTAGACTATGTTGATTATGCAAGACTTCCATGGTTTGATCACATTGTTCACACATTGCCTTAAGAGGAAACTTTTTGTTCTTGGAATTCATGATTTGATGATTGTATGATGTTGGATACATTGCTTGGATGTTGGTTTATATGAATTGTGCAAGAAAAGTCATGAAATCTAAGGTTTGTTCATACCTTACTATAAGTGGAAACTTTTATGCATGATGATTGGGAATTTTGATGAATTAGTGATGATTATCATGTTAGAATGAATTTTATGAACTTGATTTGGTATAAAATTGATGAAACTATGAAGGAATTGGATGTTAGATTGCTTTTGGGTGTTACCTTCTAAAAAGGGAAACTTTATTTTTGAAGATCATTGGATATGATGATGTGAGCATGTTTATGTTGTAAGGGTCATGTTAGAATGCTTATGGATGATGTCTAATGTGGTGGAATGTGTTACTTGGGTCGTATGGATGCTTGATTGATAATTTAAGGAATGTAGGTTCTTGGTGATTATACATGATGATGAATTATGGCTAGTGATTAGGAAATCATGTTTGGGATTGGAATTGATCATTATTGTGTTTGTTAGTTGGAATGAATCTTGTTGATTTATGTGATTATGATTGTCATACACGCGTGTGAATCTGAGGCCCCTACTTAGTAGGATTGGCAGGGTTTAGGGTGTGAAGTCGTGAGTGGCTTCACATGGCATGTTGTGCATGATTAGACTTCATGAATGAATTATTAGTTGTGATATATTTATGATTGTGTTGAGTATGTTGATTGTTTGAGATTCGCATAAGTTGTATCATGATCTAGGTTGAACTTGGGTTGATGATGTGATATGCGTGAATACTTTGTTTGATAATCATGTATGATAAGTTGATACGCTTGATTAAACGAGATTTCAATTAATATGTCACCAACGGGTCAAACGGGTCAACTAGGTTAAATGAGTCTTGTTTTCCAAAGCCTTGGGTCAATGTGTTTATTGAGCACCTAGGGTTGTTAAGTTTTCTGTGCACATGTACTTATGTACTTGCGTGTTCTAGGTAACCTTTGAAGGGTTGTCTTTCCATCCATCATTAGTTCCCTCTTGTCATTGTCTTTGCACATCAGGTGAGTTCATGCCCCACTATTTTATAAACTCTCTTCTCGGGGAGGTAGCATAGTTGTTCGCAAACGCTTTACTTTTTATTATAAGTTGTGTATGTTTTAACATAGTGTATAATACCTTGGAAGTCCTCACACTTTCGGATCGTTAATAATGGTAACTAGCGGGAAATCTTGGGTAGTACTACTGGGTTTGACAAGCCCCACGTGTGCGACTCGAGGTCAAACGGGTGCAATATTGTCCAAAACACAAACATCGTTACGACCTGGTAAGTCGTGACGGGAGGCAACAAACGCAACGCAGTCAGCTTCGATCGCGAAATCACTATTGTTATTACTTATGAATATAGACTAGCTATCTATTTCAATGCACTTCTTATGTTATGCAAATTATTATTGTTTATGTTAAATGCAAACTCTTGAACTCACCGACCATTGTGTTGACATTTTTAGTATGCTATTCTCAGGTCGTTAATTCAGGTTGCCATTAGGAGCACAACACGGGTCCAGCATGCATTCTAAGACTTCATCTTAAGTCATGACATTTGAACTTTATTTATGAGATTTCAATAAGGGGTTGGCGCGTGTTTTGCCAAATTTTACATTTACCTACTTTGGGTTTGTCTTAATTACAATACGCTTCCGCATGGTTTTAAAGCTTGAACTTTGATTGGTTTATTTTTAAATGTGGCATATAGTGTCGTTCTGAGTAACTAGTGACTGTGATCCTGGTTTGTTCACACGCCTCGCGGTAAAACTCCGCACGTGGATTTTGAAGGTGTGACAGATTGGTATCAGAGCCATTGGTTATAGGGAACTAGGTTGCATACACACTAGTCTATAACCGCACACAGTTAGTTAGTTACTCTTTGCTTATTCTCTTGCTGTATACTCATTGGCTTACGCATCACGTGCACTGCAGTATGGCATCATCATCACGGGTTTTGGGTAAAAGACCTGCGCGTTCTGAATCCCCTCCTTCTCCTCCTGCACCTCATCGAGAACCCGATTGGCCGCGGTATCCTTACCCTTCTAGAGAGATAGATTTGGACCAGCCATTTGCGTCACCCGAGCTCGATCCTCCTCGAGACTGGAGATACTATGCTACCTATGTGAACCGTATGGTTTACAGGGAGCGGGTCCCAGGCCCTACTACTACTGGACCTACGACCAGGTCAGCTACTGCCTCTACGGCACCTGCTCTTCCCTCACTTGACGTTCCTCTCGAGCAGGCTGTGGCAGCTTTAGTTGCGACTCTTGACACTGAGCGTCGGCGTATCAGAGTACTCACTGACGAGAACTCCACTTTAGCATATGAAGTGCGCCAGCTACGCCTACTAGTGGAGACACTTCAGGACCGACTCTCGATGGCTATTACTAGACATCATACCCTGACTGGTACTGTGATACAGCTTGTGGAGCGTATGGACGAGCAGGAGCTTCATAATGTAGGTGTGGAGGATAGGTTGACCAGATTGGAGGCACAGTTTGCAGCACTACAGATTGTGGACCATCCTGCACCAGCAGAAGATGTTGATGAGGACCTCGAGGAAGAGCCCGAAGAAGCCCTAGACGGCGGAGATAGTGATGGATCGGATTTGTTTGATTGATTCTTTTCTATTTATATGATCTAGACTGCATAGCGTTTTTTTTAAAACCTATGTGGGAAGGGTTGTTTCCCACACAACTGAAAACTTGAAATTTTGACATTGATTGGATATTTTGTGAGTTACTTACAATTTATTTATGATAAGTTATTATTTTGGTTATAAATGTTGTGGTTGTGGCAGTACATTATTTCTTATTATTTACCATACTTCAATGAGATTAATATGTTGGATGTTACTCATTATTGTGTTTGTAAATGTAAAGTAAAATATGGACGGCCGAGGTAGTGGACGTGGACGTGGACGTGGCCGTGGGCGTGGCGGTGGACGTGCATATATTCAGAATTCATTTGACACGGTCGTGCATTAGTCAGAATTTGACTTTCTTTAAATTCTTTTTCATATGAAAGAGTAACAATATATTTTTTCCTATCCCAGAAAGCATTAGGATGGTCATTACATATTTGTAAACTGAATTGGTGTTTAATTAATTTAATTTTTTCTTGTTATTTTGGTTTTTTTAGATTTTCTTGTATAGATAAAGAAAATATTTCTTTTTGTAAAAATTCTATTTGATTTATTTTTGCTTTTAATAAATCTTGTTTTATATTATTCAATGACCTTGTAATAGAATTAGTAATGAATTGGAAAGTAATTTCTTTCCCTTGATAGATTCCAGTTATCCTTGTTCTATCTACTTTTATTAACGGGAAAATTTTATCAAAAAATAGTGTACCAAGTATTACTTGATTTGATAAGTCTTTTACTAATACAAAGCTTGTATTGATACATGTATTATTTTTGCAAATATACCCTTTTGGTATTTTATAATTTACCTCTAGTTTTCCTTTCCCAGCATGGCTGAGACCATGATTAGTTCTATGATAATACTTAATCGGAACTAATCCTTCCTGAATACAATTTAGGTCTGCACCACTATCGAATAGTGCGACTACCTCAATAAAGAAATCTTCTCCTATAAGGAGTTTTATCCTACCATACCATTTCTGGGAGGTGACTATTTCCATAATATTCTGTAAATATGAATCCTGTTCTTCTCTATGAGGGAGAACTACGGATGTTTTTTCTAGACCTATTATTCTTTTTTCTAAATCTGTATTACTTTTTTGTAATTGTTTTATTTCTAATTTTAAATTATCAATTTCTTGTTTTAATTCTTTTATATCAAAGGGATTTTTGTAGGTATTTCTTTTATTTAACTGATTTTTTAACTCAGCTAAAGTAAATGATTTTGAATCATTTTGTAAATTAGAAGACTCTCCTTCTTCTTGATTTTTCATATATGAAGAAATTATTTTTTCTTTTGTATTAGGATCACTTATTACTTTTAACAAATCTAAAATTTTACTTGTTAAAACATTTATTTCCATATTTTGGAATTGTGAAATTATTTGATAAAGATTTTCTTCTTCTATTCCAGAAGAACAACAGTTTTTGTTACAAATATTTTCTTCTTTGGAAGAGTAAGAAGATTCTTCTTCTAAAATATTTAAATCTTCATTGGAAGATTGTTGTGATTCTAATTCCAATTCAGAATCTGAATCTAATAATATTTCTAAGATTTTATTTTTTAAATCTTCATCTTCTAGCTTATTAAGCTTTTTTCTTACCCAACACGTTTTTGCCTTATGACCATATTTTCCACATTTCTTGCATATTAGCTTGGGTTTATTTTGGAATTTATTAATCCTTTCTTCATTTGAATATTTTCTTTTCTTATCTTCTTTTTTTCTTTTTTCCTTGAAATTTTTATATGGGTTTGATTTTCTTATTATTTTCTTAGATTTAGAAGATACAAATTTTTTATCTTCCAATCCGAATTGATCACAAAATTGACCTAATTGTCTCTTTTCATTCAAAGAGTGCTTCTTAATTTGTTGATTTAATTTGATTTCATTACACTGGTTTAATCCTTCCTGTATACATGTTCCTATTAATTTTCCATAAGTATAATCATCATAGTTTATAGTGTTTTCTTCTTTTCGTAAGTTATTTCTTACTCTTTCAGCAAATAAATGAGGAAGACCATCTATAAACTTTGACTTCCAATGTGAGCTATTAGACTCTGGGAGTTCCATTACTCTACTTAGAAATGTATCCTTATACCATCTAAATAATGTAAGCGTTCTACACTTAAGATTCTATAAAAGAGTTCTGATGTTTTCAGAATTATCAGACCATCTGCCTGTAAAGTGTTCTATAATATTAACAATTAAAGTGTATACTAAATTAATTTCAGTATTATTTTCTTCTTCCTTAATGCTATTAAGGATTTTTTCCCTATCTTCTTGGGACAAATAATTATCCCACCAGCCTTTTAGCTGACTAGTAAACCCTGATATAATCTTGTTGGTTATGGTTTTTGTCGAATTCCTAATATTCTGACATATCGTTGCATACATTAACATTCTATGGACAGTTTTATAAATCTGACTCTCCGTTTGACCATCTATGTTCCATTCATAGATCATATTACCGCTATAAGAGTTATTAACTATGTATTCTTGTTCTTCTATTAGAACATCCTCTGGTGTTGGCCTAGGATAATAATACATTCTTTGCGTTGGCTTATCAGCAAATTTTGATAATTTAAGTATTTAATTATTTATTTTTTCTTTATAATTTTCTTCATTTATATCTTTTTCAAAATCACTTAGTGTATTGATTTTTAAATTTTTTAAAACATTAATTGATTCATTTAATGTATGAATTAAATTTTCTTCAGATTTTGTTTTAAAATCTACTACTCTGGATGGTAATTGAATACTTGAAGTAGCAATTAATTTTTTTTTATTATTATTTATTATGGTATTTTGTTTTTCTTGAAAATGGGATAATATTTTACCCATTTTCTTTGAGATATCTTGTAATTGTTCACCTAATATAATTAGGTATAAATTTGAATAATTTTGTTGTTTTATTAAATCATTTATATGATTAATTGTTACTGGTAAGGTATCTCCTTCCAGTAATCTTTGAAAAGCTTGATAATATCTTTCCTCTTCCTATTTTTCAATTTTAAAACCATTTGGAGGAGGGAAAACTTTTGACACCATATTACCATTGATATTAAATTGCCTTTCGATTACTGAGATCATACTTTCAGTGTATTTTTCAATAAACCATGGAACAAAAGGTATAACCTCATTTTTTCCAGATAAATCTTTATAAAATTCTTTTAAGAAAAATTCTGTGTCTGCTTCTTTAAAATTTTTAAAAAACCAGCTTCTAAACATTTCCCATTTTGGTAAATAAAATTCTATTGAGATCTCTAGTCTTACCGGAGATCCTTTAGAAAAATCTAATTTTTCTTTATATTCCATATTATATAAAATTTATTTCTGATTCGGTTAGTTCTGAATCTACTTGTTTAACTCCTCTCACGATATTATCTGAGTTTATTCTTAATTCTTCTACTTTTCTCTCAGGAAATTCTTCCTTGACTTTTGACGTAGAGGCCCTCGAAGGACTTTTTACCACATAATCTATTGGAGATATATGATAATATGAAGAGTTTGACCTTATTAGTGAAGGTTCATACTTTTGTTTGATATTTTCAAATTGTATTTGTATCAAACCTTCTGTGGTTTGAGATATATTTATTGGATTATTATCTATGTATTGTTTTGATGGGGTAGCTTTTTTTATGACCCAATTTTCTGGAAAGTTAATTTCTTCCCATTTAATTTTTCTTCTAGTAGTAACTTCAGATTTTCCGAAGTTTGTTTCTAACATTATAGTTTCATTTAATGGTTTATCTACCATTCTATAATTTGGATTTAAAGTAAATAGAGGTTTGTAATAGATCCTATAACAAACACATATTACCTCAGATCCTGGGGCATAATTATAACCATTTGTTTTAACATTTAATGTTAAGGCATCTGTTATATGAACATCAGATAAGGATAATTGTAAATTAGGATAAACATTAAAATAGACTGGACCATGTGCCAGACTAGATTGGATTATTCCCATAAGAGATTGTTTCCAATTTAAGTTCCTAGCATCTCTAAGAGCTGCTATAAAACTTTCTGGTAAACCTTCTAATGTTAAAGGTTTAAAAGCTATTTGAACTAATCCAATATGGATGAACTACTCCGAGTATTCAATTACCACCCAGAGTACTAGATTTTAAAACAAAATTAGAAGAAAATTTAATTCATACATTAAATGAATCAATTAATGATTTAAAAAATTTAAAAATCAATACATTAAGTGATTTTGAAAAAGATATAAATGAAGAAAATTATAAAAAAAAATAAATAATGAAATACTTAAATTATCAAAATTTGCTGATAAGCCAACGCAAAGAATGTATTATTATCCTAGGCCAACGCCACAGGATGTTCTAATAGAAGAACAATAATACATAGTTAATAACTCTTATAGCGGTAAGATTATCTATGAATGGAACATAGATGGTCAAACGGAGAGTCAGATTTATAAAACTGTCCATAGAATGTTAATGTATGCAACGATATGTCAGAATAATAGGAATTTGACAAAAACCATAACCAATATGATTATATCAGGGTTTACTAGTCAGCTAAAAGGCTGGGGGGATAATTATTTGTCCCAAGAAGATAGGGAAAAAATCCTTAATAGCATTAAGGAAGAAGAAAATAAGACTGAAAATAATTCAGTATACACTTTAATTGTTAATATTATAGAACACTTTACACGCAGATGGTCTGACAATTCTAAAAATATCAGAACTCTTTTACAGAATCCTAAGTGTAGAACGCTTACATCATTTAAATGGTATAAGGATACATTTCTAAGTAGAGTAATGGAAACCTCACATTGGAAGTCAAAGTTTATAGATGGTCTTTCTCATTTATTTGCTGAAAGAGTAAGAAATAACTTACGAAAAGGAGAAAACACTATAAACTATGATGATTATACTTATGGAAAATTAATAGGAACATGTATACAGGAAGGATTAAACCTGTGTAATGAAATCAAATTAAATCAACAAATTAAGAAGCACTCTTTGAATGAAAAGAGACAATTAGGTCAATTTTGTGATCAATTCGGAATGGAAGATAAAAAATTAGTATCTTCTAAATCTAAGAAATAATAAGAAAATCAAACCCATATAAAAATCTCAAGGGAAAAAGAAAAAAAGAAGATAAGAAAAGAAAATATTCAAATGAAGAAAGGATTAATAAATTCCAAAATAAATCCAAGCTAATATGCAAGAAATGTAGAAAATATAGTCATAAGACAAAAACATATTGGGTAAGAAAAAAGCTTAATAAGCTAGAAGATGAAGATTTAAAAAATAAAATCTTAGAAATATTATTAGATTCAGATTCTGAATTGGAATTAGAATCACAACAATCTTCCAATGAAGATTTAAATATTTTAGAAGAAGAATCTTCTTACTCTTCCAAAGAAGAAAATATATGTAACAAAAACTGTTGTTCTTCTGGAATAGAAGAAGAAAATCTTTATCAAATAATTTCACAATTTCAAAATATGGAAATAAATGTTTTAACAAGTAAAATTTTAGATTTGTTAAAAGTAATAAGTGATCCTAATACAAAAGAAAAAATAATTTCTTCATATATGAAAAATCAAGAAGAAGAAGAGTCTTCTAATTTACAAAATGATTCAAAACCATTTACTTTAGCTGAGTTAAAAAATCAGTTAAATAAAAGAAATACCTACAAAAATCCCTTTGATATAAAGGAATTAAAACAAGAAATTGATAATTTAAAATTAAAAATAAAACAATTACAAAAAAGTAATACAGATTTAGAAAAAGGAATAATAGGTCTAGAAAAAACATCTGTAGTTCTCCCTCATAGAAAAGAACAGGATTCATATTTACAGAATATTATGAAAATAGTCACCTCCCAGAAATGGTATGGTAGGATAAAACTCCTTATAGGAGAAGATTTCTTTATTGAGGTAGTCGCATTATTCGATAGTGGTGCAGACCTAAATTGTATTCAGGAAGGATTAGTTCCGATTAAGTATTATCATAGAACTAATCATGGTCTCAGCCATGCTAGGAAAGGAAAACTAAAGGTAAATTATAAAATACCAAAAGCGTATATTTGCAAAAATAATACATGTATCAATACAAGCTTTGTATTAGTAAAAGACTTATCAAATCAACTAATACTTGGTACACTATTTTTTGATAAAATTTTCCCGTTAATAAAAGTAGATAGAACAGGGATAACTGAAATCTATCAAGGGAAAGAAATTACTTTCCAATTCATTACTAATTCTATTACAAGGTCATTGAATAATATAAAACAAGATTTATTAAAAACAAAAATAAATCAAATAGAATTTTTGCAAAAAGAAATATTTTCTTTATCTATACAAGAAAATCTGGAAAAACCAAAATTACAAGAAAAAATTAAATTAATTGAACACCAATTCTCTTTACAAATATGTAATGACCATCCCAATGCTTTCTGGGATAGGAAAAAATATATTGTTACTCTTTCATATGAAAAAGATTTTAAAGAAAGTCAAATTCCGACTAAGGCACGACCGTATCAAATGAATTCTGAATATATGGAATTATGTAAGAGAGAAATAAAATCTCTTATTGACAAGAATTTAATAAGAAATTCAAAGTCTCCATGGTCTTGTACAGCTTTTTATGTTAATAAACATGCAGAGCAAGAAAGAGGAGCACCAAGATTGGTGATAAATTATAAACCCTTTAATAAAGTTTTAAAATGGATTAGGTATCCTATACCTAATAAAAAGAATTTATTAAATAAATTATATAAAGCCAATATATTTTCAAATTTTGATTTAAAATCAGGTTATTGGCAGATACAAATTGAAGAAAAAGATAGGTACAAAACTGCTTTCACAGTACCTATTGGGCATTATGAATGGAATGTAATGCCATTTGGATTAAAAAATGCCCCTTCAGAATTTCAAAATATTATGAATGATATTTTTATTCCTTATAGTGAATTTATTATCGTTTATATCGATGACATCCTTGTATTCTCAAAGGATATTGAAACTCATTTTAAACATTTAAAAATTTTCAAAAATATAATTTTGCAAAATGGTTTAGTAATATCTAGACCAAAAATGATGCTTTTCCAAAGAAAAATAAGATTTTTGGGTCATAATATAGACCAAGAAAATATTATACCAATTAATAGGAGTATTGAGTTTGCATCAAAATTTCCGGATGAAATTATTAATAAAACTCAATTACAAAGATTTCTTGGAAGTCTAAATTATATTCTTCCTTATTATAAAAATTTAGCTGATGATACTAGTCTATTATATGATAGACTAAAGAAAAACCCAAAGCCATGGTCAAAAGACCATACCAAGGCTGTTCAACAGATCAAACAAAAGGTAAATAACCTTCCTTGTTTGATGATAGCAAACCTAGATTGGGAAAAGATTGTCGAAACAGATGCCTCAGAAATAGGTTATGGGGGTATTTTGAAACAAATTTCTTCAAATAATAAACAGGAATATCTTGTCAGATTCCATTTAAGAAAATGGAATAATAGTAAAAAAAATTATGCCACTATTGCTAAAGAGATTCTCGCAATAGTAAAATGTGTTTTAAAATTCCAAGATGATTTATATAATCAAAAATTTATTATAAAAACTGATTGTCAAGCAGCTAAGTATATGTTTAATAAAGATTTTAAACATGATGTTTCTAAACAGATGTTTGTTAGATGACAAGCACACTTAGCACCTTTTGATTGTGAGATTATATACAAAAAAAGAAGTGATAATAGTCTCCCTGATTTTCTTACCAGAGAATATTTGAATTAATGAGTCATCAAAAAGGGATTTGGAAAAGAATGAAATTGAGCCTAATGGAAAGAAAGGATGAAATCCTTCGACAATATTATATGATTAATCTTTGGGTCTATCAGATTGAGCACGATCCTTATTTATCACAAAAAGCAAAGAAATATGCTTTAAATCAAATTAAATATAAAATATGGTCCTTAGATTCTTAATTAGAGGATCTAGAACACAAAGAAATAATAATTTCTTGTGCCTAAATGTTTTCAGCCATGATCCCTTGGGATAAAGGTAGAGGACGAGGAAGAACCTCCTCTAATAGAGGAAGGGGAGCTGGAAGAATACTCCATCAAATGGGGAATAAAAAGCTTATAGCTTTAGATAATGCATCATATGCATCATCGTCATCATCAACAAATAAGTTTGATGAAAAACTTTATAAAGAATTTCTGGCTTATAAAGCCGCACAACAGGGACATAACCCTAAGAAAACAGCATCATATGCTGAAATCACTATCAATGATAGTGAAGATGAAGGATGGATTAATAATCCAAAGAAGGATGTTATACTCCTTCTAGATCAAAAAGATAAAAAATAGGATGACCAACCTTGGTTCATCATCAAAAGATATTTTGATCAGGGATACTATCCCACTGAGACTTATAAGTCCAGAACATATTATGAGGAAATCCTCAAAACAGAATCCTGCGAAATTACCCATTATAGTGGGAGTAATAAACTTATAAGTTTTAGCAAAATTATTATTAAACAGATCATGTCTGTTGAAAACTGGGGAATATCTCCACTAAAGGATAGAGAAATTCTCCATCCTGAAACAAAAACCCCAATAAGATATAACTATTGGGATTATATTAATGCTTTTCATAAAACATTCATATTTGAAAACCAAAATTATAAACATTCTTGGTTTATAAAAATTTGTTCAAAAGTTTATGAATCGGATATTCCGATTTGGTTTTACAAATGGTGGCAGTCATATGGCACAACCATTGACATTTTCACAGGGGAATCTAAAAGATTCAAAACTCTATATACTCAATGGGTGGAGTTATCTCCTACTATCATTGAAGCCCAGCATAGCAACAATTTCACTGAGGGATTGGCCTCATTGCATTTCTTTATCCAATTTAGTATTCCATGGATATGGAAATGGATCCCGGAAACTAGCTATACCAGTGAGAATATGTTCTGTCTAAAAAGAACATATATGACTAAATTCTGGAAAAAGATGATGGAAAAAGAAGACGGCAAAATTAAATGCCAAGATACACTGAATCATATCCAACGTACGATTGACTCTTATAAGAAACAGCAAGAAAATCAACAACAAAGGGAGGCTCCTAGCCCGTTCCAACATATTGTTAGAAAAATTCAGATGATCAAAGGGACTGATGATATCAGCCACGAAGAACTAATGAATTATTATCTTCAAGAAATAAAGAAAGACATAACTAAAAATTTTAAAAAGGAGAGATCTTCTACAAAAATGTCTATATCAGATTCATCTCAAATTGGAGAAGAAGACCAAGAAGATCAAGATCTTTAACAAGATGCCCAGGAAGATGAAATCCTAGATGATGAAGCCTATGCAAGAATAATGGAAGAACTGGATAGAAAGTTCGCACCGGCCAATGCTGGAAAGTCAAAAAGACAATAATCACAATAGGCCCCACATGAAGAAAAGGAGCGTCAATAATTAAAAAAGCACGAGATTCACCGGACAACATTTGTCGTAAAGTTACATTATTGCAGCCACTTTAATTATTGTAACTTTAATAATTGTACTATTATCTGCGTGATACGTAATATGCGAATATTCGCAGGTTTATTCGATGCCAGAACCCCTATATAAAGGGTCATAAGTTAGTTGTAGGGGGCATCCGAAAAAAAAAATCAATCCTCTTCTCATTCTCTCTTGTAAAAACACTGCTTGTAATATTTTAAAGTTGTTCAAAGCAGAAGATCTTACATCCCAGTTCATATTCTGGTAATCTTCTTATTCGGCAGCGGTGGCGGCGGCGAGTAGTAGTAGTATGAGTATAAGTATTATTATTTATATTGTTGTGGTAAAAAAAGCATGGGTATCATAACAGTACATTGTTAATTTTGTTAGTAAGATTTTACTGGATATGTTTATGTCAGTTGTGAAGATTGCATACCATAGAACGAACAGAAGCACGATAACTTCGTAAAATGTCATGCATATCTGCGATCGTCACTATGTCCACAGTAGACCTCTCACCACTCTTTATCACTGGTGGAAGCACTTTTACACATCAGTTATGCTTCGACACAAAAGAGTTTTTCGATAGGGGTGCATTGGATTGACATGTGGTTTTATCAAAAGCCCAACTGTAGTAGTACCAATAGCCAACAGCGGTGCTAAAGAAGCCAGTGAACTTCGCGGTAGTTAGATATCCATTGATCCAACGTTAGACATCTATTGATCCAATCTTTATGATTCAACGTCAACGATTATAAACAAACTTAATTTAATTACCATTATAAGTGTATAATTCAACAATTATCTTTATAATTGGCTCATAGGTAATGTTTAACATATGTAATCACCCAAACCATAATAATCAAACATATTTAACATTGTTTGATTCTCACTGATAATACTTAAATACAAACAAACTTAACTTACTGTAATAAGAATAATTTCCTGTAAATTATCATCATAGTGTATAATTGAATACAAATGATCATAATTAGATCATGACTAACATATGACGAATGTAATTGACGCTAATCATCATAACCAAACATAATCGACATTGTTTGACATTTATTGTTGATAATTAAATATAAACAAACTTAACCTACAGTTGATAAACATAATTTTCCCATAAACTACTATCAACATGTATAATTTAAAATCGATAATCATAATTGGATCATACTTAACCTTTAACGTATGTAATCGAAAATAACAATCATAACTGAACATATTTGATCATAACTGAAACTAATTATTTATAATTATAATTAATATATATAATATTTATTATAATATTATTATTATAATAAATAATAAAATATGACTTATAATTATAATAATACTTGTAATAATAACAATAATACTTGTAATAATAGCAATAATACTTTTAACAATAACAATGATATGTACATAAATTATTATTAATAATGATATTAATAATTATAATTATTATATTTATTAATCTAAAATTTTGAAAAATTTTAACACCCTATGACGACGACATGTCGTCGCCATAGATGCTTTATAAAAGGCGTGCTTATTTCCCTCCAAGTTATTTAGAGGAAAAAAAGAAAAAAAAATGGTTTTTTACCTATGGCGACGTCGTCGCCATAGATGTTTCATAAAAGGCGGGCTTATTTCCCTCCAAGTTATTTAGAGGAAAAAAAAGAAAAAAAATTGGTTTTTTACCGATGGCGAAGACATGTCGTCGCTATAGGGTGGACGCAAATTTTTAATTTTTTTGTATGATTATAAATAAATAAAAATTAAAATAAAATGACTTATGGCGACAATTATTGGCGACGACTTTTTGTCGTCGTGATAGGTTGGACCTAAGGCGACAACTTGTCGTCGCCGTAGGTCTTCTGTAGCCAAAAACCAAGTTGACCCTATGGCGATCGTCGCCATAGGGTGACCCATAGACATCATGTCGTCGTCATAGTTCTAGTCGACATAGACTCTTTTTCTTGTAGTGTATTATGTTTTCCTTTTTCTAACTAAACTCTCTCTAACTTTAATTCTCACATTTCTCTACTTGCAATGTTTCTCAAGTAATTTATGCTTTCCGATTCTTTTACCTTTTCTTCTTCAAATAATTTCTCATGCTTATACATGTGGTCAATAAACGTCATTTCTCTAACTCTTACTTTGGTTTCATATTCCTGCTACTTCACATCAAAGTCAAGAAGCATTTTTGAATCTTTTCTACTAAACCATTCCAGTAGTCTAGAATTCTCGTGCTCCATCTTGGTAACAATTAAATGATTCATTGATTAACTTCATAGACTCTAGTATCTCTTTACATAACTTTTTGTTTCCAACCTTGATTTTTAATTTTCATTCTTTTATCTTACTCGTGAGTTATGTAACTTCGGCTTGGTTTTTGTTGTTGCTAGAAAGTACGTATCATTAGGAGTGTTGGTTCTTCATATTCTTTTATAGAATTTGACTATTCTTCTCTCTAAATTGTTTCAGCGAACTGTGAGGCAAAATGTTTATATTTATTACAGTTCTAACATCTTAATTAACTAAAAATATAGTTTATGACTTTATGTTGACATTTAGGAAATTTCTTTGTTCTATCATAATAATTATATATTATTGGTTTTGAAGTTATCATGTGAAATTGTCAAAGAATAATTCTTATTGATTACCAAGAATACTCAAGATAACAATCTCTCGTAACAATGAGGAACAGAAAAGACAAATTGTATGAAAACACCAAATACAAAGGAAAACTCGACAGAAGTAGAATAAAGAGATCAGATCATCAACACGATGAGTCTGATTATACAAGAACCAGATTTGCTGAGAACAAAACGTTTCATCCACAATGAAACCCTAAGACGAATGTTCGAGAGAGATGATTCAGATGTGAGAGGGTTGAGAATATGTGAATTGAATGAATTATCAACTCTCTCACACTCTCTATTTATCTCGGATCCACACAAGAGGATCTGCCAAGCCCATTCACACCAAAGCCCACCAGCAACATGCAAGCAGCCCAACAGCAACAAGCATGCAGCCCAACGAGCAACCAAGACCAAAGCATCCGAAGCCCAGCAAGCGCAACAACAAACCTCACAAAATAAACACAACTGACATTAAACACAAACAACAACCAATAATAATAAAAGAATAAAATGATAAATATGAGATGAATCCCCTTTTAACAGAAATATTTCTGGCCTTGTCTTCCTTCTTGTTAGAATCCTCCATGGCCTCAGACTCATATTGGATGGAGTCTGCTTAGCGTATGATTTCCAAAATGTTGCCCACGACTCTAGTTAATGTCATGATATATTAACAATTTTCTTGACTGTTCAAAAGTCCTTTTTTCTTGACCTTTATTCTTTCTTTAGATGTTTTTAACCTTTCTATTGCCTAATCAAAGGTCAATTATGCCTTCTTCAATATTTAAACAACTCATATTCAGATTTGAGAATTTTTAGTTTTACGTGTTGTACACGATTCACACCGTGTCTAGTCTTAGTACATCCTAAATTGTTTTACACTTGTATGCTTTGTGACTTTAAATCGATTTGGGAATGAATATGATAATTATCGAGTTTAGAATAACCTTCCAAACTGATGAAACTTGATTGTGTGACGGGAGATCTAAACGTGATTGATGAAACGGAAACTGTAGAACACTTGAAATCAAACTTAGATAATCTGAAAGTCGTGAAAATCACTTTCAGACCGAAATTATTTGGTTATTCACCCGGATAAATCAATCGGATATAACTCAGACGAGATAAAAAATTAGTATGTTGTGTTGTGTGATTTTCGTGAACCAGAAAAAGAAGAATTTGAGAAGAAAAGTGACCAAAATTGAAGATCAAATTCGATTTTCAGGGAGAGACGGGAAACTATCATTTGGCGGTTTTATTTTTTTTTTAATTTAAATAATCATTAAAAATACGTATTTTTCCACTCGAATTTCACATGTGAAATTCTGGAAAATCAATTCGAAATGCATTTTGAATGAAGCCATTTTTAATGACGCCAGGGGCTGCCGCTCCTTAGACCCCGCTATAAGAGGCGTTGCCCCCAGACCCCCGCCAAGGGGGTGTTGCCCTTTGGAACCCCCATCACTTAGGGGCTTCGCCCCTAAGAAGGTTTTCAATATCGAATATCATATTAAACTCAAACAATCGTGCACTTCGGACCTTCTAACTTGTTTGATTGATATTATAAACACATTGGCCATTAGTCAATACAATTATACTAAAATATCTAACTGAAACTAGTGATTGAAGGGTTAGTCAAAATCACCTTGAAAATCCAAAGCTCTGATACTAATTTGTTTCCCAAAATCTAAAGAGCAAATTAAAAAAGTAAAATAACAATGAAATCTTGAATTAAAAATTAGGGTTATTAGCATTGATGTGTTTTATATGGAGATGATGGACTTGACATGATGCTTCATCAGCCGATAGATCTCTTGACCAATACGGTTTTTAACTTAAAAAAGTTGCATACTAACCATTTGACTCTTGCAATTACGTAATTGACATAAGACTTTCTAAAAAGTACATAAACTACAAAAATAAACGGCTATAGCGAAGACAGGTGTCGTCAGTATAGCTCTGGCTATAACGGCGCACTGCCATCGCTATAGTTTTTTGAATTTCTGACCAATTTCAGCTTGCGCTGCTTCAATATATCATCAACTTGGGTCATTAATCATAACACTAACATACTATGCACGAGCCAAAGCTTTAGATATAAAGCTCAAAACAAGCCGAGCTCAAGTTTAAACAAGCTTGACTTGTCTCAACTCATTTACACCTAGTAAACTCAAACCGAGAAGGTTGATATATAGATAAATATGTATTAAGTTTAGTGGGTAATCTTTTTTAATATTTTACTCTACAAGCAAATTAATTCGGATCATATAAAAGATCGTTTACATCGTTTTTGTCGACTTAAACAAACATGAATTCATCTCGGAGTAATGGGATCCGATCCAGGACCATCGTTCATAATATTATTCTATTTCCTTTCTATATTTATTGAAAAGAATCATGACCGACTGGTCGCTAAAGGCCATTTGCTAAATATTTGTTTAATAGCAACCTTCAATCACTAACAACAATTATAACAGTATTTATGTTTATCTCTATCTCTACCTCTATTTTTTTATCAATATTTATATTTTTTTATAACTATTTATGAAAAAAATAATAATAAAATAATTGTTTGTGAGTGTGATAGAGGTAGCGATGGAGAATGAGATATGAGATATTCAAAAGAATTATAAAAATATAAAAAAAAATGTCACTGTGAATGCTCTAACACTCGCTTGTGAAGTAGAGATTTGGACATGATACAAACTTTGGTTCTAATTGCAACAGCGAAAGTTCTCTAAGAAATAATATTTGTTATTACATAACTTATGCTCAACTAAGCAAATCGATCTAAAAACTCATTTTGTGAGGTAAGATAGACAGAAAAGACCCTAAAAGTTACATAGCGCGACGATGGGGAACATCGAAAAGGGAGAAAAATGGTTATTTGTGTAGAAGATGATGGTATAACAACTAGTTACTGCATAAGTAAACTCCTGATGATGGAAGCTTGAGTTGGATCGGTATTCTCGAGCAACTCGGAGAGTCGATCGCTTAAATTGTCAACCTCTCGATGCAAGCTTCTGATGTAGTTGCATGTCTCTTGTAGCACTTTTGAAGCTGATACCTGGGTTCATTCAATATTAACTATAGTCAGTTCTAAACTTATAGCAAGACATACATATATAAAATATAAAAATACATTGATATTATTCTTTTATTTATAGCATCTTTATTAACTGTATCATTCTATTATAAATACTCGGTTTGTATACACATACTTTGTTATTCATTTATAACTTTTAATTATCTTGAAGATACAAACAATGGATTTATTCATCTGCTTCATGTGTTTAGCTTACCTTCATCCTATGCATTATCAATGTATAGAATGGCTTAGGGGTATCTTTAACGAGTTTCTCTACATGACTACAGTTATGGCTACGGAACCAAAGGAGGGACAAGAGGGTCCGCTGACACACTGATCACTAAAAATGTTTAGTATTTTTCTTTAGAAAAAATAGATTATTACACTCATTACTTGTAGTAGGTAAAAAGAGAGAATTTTATAATTACTTTAATTAAAAAAACTCTGGTTTCACCGTTGTTTATAAAGTACAACCCTACCTTCAGTAACTAGTAACAAGATTGCGAATACTTGGTTATAATTTTATAAAGGATCATAATATTTTCACTTGGGGTGGGTGATTTCATTCTCAAAAACACCATTAAGACTCACAGAACTTACATGAATTGTTAAGATCTTACGAATATAATGATCAGTATTACTATATGGATACCTTATCGGAGCGATGAGTACGGAGTTCAGGTAGAAGTTGTTGCAATTTGGAAACAAGATCGTTGATTTGATCATCGGTGATTCTTGAAGCCGTTGATTGTCTTGATCTCGATCTTCTAGTCGACATTTTTGAGTTCTTGAAGGTGCAGAAATATTAATTAATATTAATTTTAAAACAAAAGATGAACTAGATGAAGAAATGCATGGGAGAAAGGTGTGGGCTAAGCTTCTATTTAAATACCTTCCACTCCCCCACCTTCCTACTTTCAAGTTTCAAGATATTCACAAACAATATTTTATTTTTTCTGTTATATTTTACTAATAATTAATAATGAAACTACATATAAATTTCAGTGTTTTTTTAGAAAGATGAGTACAATAGACATATGAATGAAATCCGAAAATACATTTAATATATTTAGCAGATCGTGTTAATTATATGTGAGAGAAAAATAAACGAACAAAAACTATTTATCAGCCCCTATAAAGAAAGTAACAAAATGTTTCAAGAGAAATTTATATGCATAATAATGGTTTTATAGTTTCATATCCATTTTAGCTATATGTGTTATGTGATTTGTCTCTTTGCCTTTCTCGAAACATTGTATAAACCTGAAGAACAAGCCTTACATCATATATTTTTTTGCTATAAATTTTAAAAGGGAAGTCTAGCTAAAAATGTAAATTTTAGAATTGTAAAGATCTTTGTAAAGTTTAGAATTTTAGATGTTACACTAAATTTATTCAATTTTAGAATTGTGTAAAGATCTTTGTAAGGTTAAGTATTTTAGATGTTACACTAAATATTCAATATGATAGTTTAAAGACTAAAGATTCAATTGGATAGTTTGAAGAGAAAAACTAAAAGAAATATGCAAGTTTTGTTATAAAAGAATATAGACCAAAATCACATCAAAAATTCTCCTAAAATTGGTGAACCATCACAACAGTGCAGTTTATGCTTCACGGTTTGTAATTGTTATTAGTTATTCAGTTACATCAGTAGGAAATCATGAGCATGAACTCCATCAATAGTAACAAACATAAGACCACTAGTGACAATCCTCCACCTAATAAGTTGCTACTAACGACCAACTTCATATTGATCAGTTACTACTCATGACAAAGTTGTTATTGTCGACGGTAACATAGTGGTCCCATTTGCCAATTAGAGTCGATAAAATAATTTTTTTCCATGCTCGATAGGCAGTGCCACCTATGTCAAAAATCATAGCCCTTTAGACATTTTTAGTCTTGTACCTGACCCCGCGAAGGGGACAATGCCTCCTTGGAACCTGCTTGGCCTATAGGGCTTCACCCTCTAGAAGTGGAAGGTTAAGTTCCGGTACACTAAAATCAGATAAACAAACACGCAATCAGTCTAGGTGGATTTTAAAATGATCCACTATACTAAGATTGTTATTGAATCATAGTGGCAGAATCACAATAATCAATAATCAATAATAAGATGAACACAATCAAACATACTCGTAAGTTATTTTTTGTATTGATAATCATAAACAGAAAGTTAAGATTTTGCTAGGGTTTGCAAAAGTTACGTCATTGAATTCATAATTTTTTATTTATAGGTCTAACATACAACATGTACTATTGACCAAACTATGCTATTATATTCCAATACATTAAAAACATTTGCGAGTTAAAAAGTATACAAAACTATATTCGCATATATTTTCTTTTCTTCATCCGATTGACAGGAGGTTCATCTGCTTTAGCTGATGCAAATCACCAATTTCTTGTCCGTATTGCTTTATTCTTCATCTGCGTCATATGTTCTTCACTCGCACTGAATACTTGATCGCCCGCATCAACTTATTAACTTTTATCTGCATTACACTTTGTCCATATTGAACTTTAAAACTTAGTCTTCACCTGCATCAGCTGCTATCTACATCATTTTTCACACTTCGTAAATTTTTCAAAACATATAACTAAACAATAATAACTTAAATTGATATGCATGATCCTTTTAAAATTTAACACACTCCATACCTTTTAACTCATAGAGATGTTTACTTAAATATTTTCTTTGATCTTAAGCAAATCTCGTTCAACCAAACTCACTTGATGATACTAAACTCATAGACAACAGTGGACAGTTAAAATGAGTGTAGCAAAATACAGATTGAAATCTATCATTTAATTTTGGTATGAACTTAGTTTTTGTGACGCAGGGGTGGAATGATATTATTTTAGGTTTTGTGATGATTATTCAGAGGTTTTTTCAAAATCGTTTAAGGTTTTGCTACTATAATAAAAATCGTTTAAGGTTTTGCTACTATATTTATTAAAGGTTTAAAAGTTGCTACTATTATAGACAACTTTTATAATTAGTTTCTAGAATTCTATATAAATAAAATCTTCTCATATATATCTAAGGGAATATTATAAGACAACAAAAGTAGATAATGAAAATGAGCATCAAATATGTAGATATGGGCATGTGTGTCAGCTGAAGCCAAGTGAGAGTTGCTTTCGACTTATCTCCCTCTCCAAACACACATGCACCCCACACACTCTCGCCATCACCATTTTTAACTTGATCGATCAATTTTATATATACATAGGTGAACTTTCAAACTTTTATTTGTAAAATTAAACATTCACTATTTTCTTAAGAGAATTAACCAATCCAAAATTAGTAAATTTAAAAAATATTTCCAACAAATTACCCAATTTTTTTTTATAAATTGCGATGAACAAATGTAATGTGAATGTGTTGACCAGTCAAACGGGTTGACAAGACTTGCTATGAAGAGTAAGTACTCCACATGGCACATATCTTCTCTAAGGAACAAGCCCCACTATCCCTCATTCCCTCCCACCGACTATATCCCAAAAATGATTTGGAGTTATTGTAGATAATGATTTTTTTTTTTTGCACCAAAAGCATCTCAAGTAAATTCAATATAATGGACTATTAAATATATTTTTATTATTACTACTTTTTCCATATTTTGTTTTTCTAAAGAAACTTTTTTAAATGTATAATACATTTTACAATAGTTTTTGAAAGCAATGTATTTTTTTATTATAGCATCTCATTTAATTTTTTATTAGAGTATAGAGATATGTGATAATTAAGGTAACAAACTCCGCGTTCTCTCTTTGTAAAAAGATATGATTTGATAACTTTTTAAAAGTTCTTTCTTTAACAACCGGTAATGTTTTACTATTGATAAAAAGTTTAATATGATGTTTTGTTTAGGTTTTTTTGTCTACATTCAATATAAATTCAATTAAAATTTTATTTATATTTTGAATAAAGTATTTTTTTTTTGTCATGGAGTATCCCAAATAATTTAAAGAATATGTTTTGTTTATCAAGTTTTAATATGTCGTCTAAAACTTCTACAGATCATATAACTTAAGCACCAAAATTTAAGATTATTAGAGCATGCACAATAGGTTTTTAAATTTTATATAAGTATGCGTCCTATATTATAGGATATGATGAAGAGTAATTGTAAGTGAAAGAGAGTAATTGTATTAAATATGTTGAATATAGTTTAACTCCCATATTTTTTACACCTTCAACTATAAATTAAAAGCAAACTTCTCTGCATAAACTTTCTTGCAACTTCATTTTTACATTCTTGATTCAGGTGTGAGTATCATTCCCAATAGTCCATACTTATTCGTCTGTTTTACCGTGAGAAACAGAAGAGTTCTAGATGAGATTTAAATATGTTTTAAGTGACCATTGCTTAATATGAATCATCAGCCATCACCCTATTCTTCTTTCTCTTTTATTCAGGTGGTAACTTGTAACGTATTTTATTGCTTTCTGTCTGTAATTTCATATGAATAAAATTATTTTATTTATTCTGCGAAGGACTTTCCTACAAGCTTAGAATAGATTTTAAACACACCGTTCACAATCAACAAATCTTCCTATTAGGATTAAAACAAATCTTGTCTCATAATAATATGTGTTTTACAAACATTTCTTTTGTTTTTTTATTCAAAAGGAATACTATTCGTCAAAATTGTATTACAAATTAATAGTTACTAAAACTTTTTCTTATAAAGTTAGATTAAACTACTCAATTTTAGAACGTGCAAATTTTATTTCTAACTTGTATCTTTTAAAAGTTTGTGTCATCATCAAACATTACTTTTCTGCTGTTATCCATATTATCATTATTTTGTAATCAAGTTGGAGTCATTGATTTGAACTATGCTAAGAAGCCAAAAACGTATTCTCGATTGCACTTTAAGAGGTGGAAGTTAAAGATTTTTTCTATTTCACTACCTTAAATCTTGAAAGGGTCTTAACCAAATCCTCTCCCCATCCTATTGTAAGGGAGGCCGTCACTCAATCTATAAGTATGATTAAATCTTGAAAGCACCCCAAGTTTTAAGCCGAAACTAAGTGTTGAATGTCCTCAAGGATGTCATGTATTATGTGTACTATAAGATAACGACTACCAAGTAATTATGAGAGTCATTAGAACTCAAGTACAAGTTGGCGGTGTTGCTATAAATGATAAATGATATAGACAAAAGGAAAGGTTCTAGATTATACTTTGACACATATGCACGTGTGATACAAATTCGGTGATTGCTATTACAAATTTGAAAAACTTGGAGGTATCAAATAGACATGAAAAGTAGATTTCTAAATGAATGTTTAGACAAAGAGATTCACATAAAGAAACCTAGGAGTTTCCTGGCCCCTAGAAAAGTGGGAAAATTGTCTAAACTCATCAAGTCATGATATGGCTTGAAGCAAGCTTCAAAACAATGACATCAAAAGTTTAATGATATTATGTTAGAAAATGGTTCCAAAATCAACGAGTACGTCTAGTGCGTGTATATGAAAAACACATCTAGAGGTTATGCGATCTTATGTCATTACATAGATGATATGTTTATCTTTAAAAGTGATGATAATATGATTAAATCTACTAAAGACATGTTATAAGCAAGATTGACATGAAAGAAATGGGTGAAGAAGTTGTGATCATTAGAGTAAAGATGATTAGAACCCATTATGGTGTTGTGTTAAGTCAATCTTACAACATAAGCAAAGTCCTAGAGAAATTTAGTTCACAGGACACGAGTATATATAGCTCAAACTCTAATTGACACCACCCACCATATATCAAAGAATATAGTTGTGAGTTTCTTTTTAACTCAAAAGACCAAAAAGTCCATTGGTAGTTTTATGTATCTCATGTAATGTACCCAACCTGATTCGTCATATGCTATGAGCAGGTAAACTAGATTTACTAGCAATCCAAGTTTTGAACATTAGAAAAGTATGATAAGACTGGTAAGGTACTTGATATACACAAAGGATTTTGGATTGCATTACGGCCGGGATCGAATTATGATTAAAGGATATGGTAATATTAAATGGATATCTAATAAGAAAGATTCCAAATTAACAAGTGGATATGTGTTCACACTTGGAGGAGCAACTATAACTTGGAATTCAACTGAGTAAACTGTTATAACTAGATCCATAATGGAACCTGAGTTTATTGTATTAGATAAAGTTGGAGAAGATGCATAGTGGCTATGCCTCATAGAAGATGTTACAAGATGGCTTAAGCAAATGTCAACGACTTTCTTATATTTTGATGGCTAATCAAAAATTGCATATGTTTCTAGGTGTATCACAAATCAATATTAAAGAAATGTTGATATCTTATAGAAGATAACATTCAATCTCTATCTACTCTATACGAGATATGCAATTTTCACAATGGTTCATGATCAGTTATTCCGTCTTTTTTTTTTCTAGTGGATACTATTAAATACATGCATCATCATAAAAAAACCATCAAGAAAAAATAAAGAATAAATATGAATTACTGCTTTTCAAATTCACGATTGGCTCACTAGACATTACATTATGCCGTCAATTTGTCGTGATGATTTCATGTTTAGTTATATTTTTTTTTTTCTCTATTTTATCCTGATTTTGATTGCTAATTTGGCATGATGGTTTCAGGATTATAAATCGAATACATGCATTATTGTATATAAATCTAGATTGGTAGGGTAAAGTATCTATTTCATGATGCTTTTGCTTTGGTTACGAGTCAGACAAAATCAATTATATATATATATATATATAGATGGTGGTTCAAAAAAAATTTATTTGGCCTAAAAAGTCTTAAAAACATGTATGATGATCATAAAAACTCTTTCTACTACTTCTTCACACATGTACATTAATCAAACTAATATTGATATGTTCAACTAAATTAAATATTTTCACTAGCTTTTATAACAAATTATTATTGTATTAACACCCACTAAGATGATTAAAAATATTGATTAATAATCTGAAACAACTTAGTTTTTCAATATATTTCATATTGTTGTTTTGTTTTGAAATATTGGTTTGTCGTATTGTTTTGTTGTGTTTGTTTATTGTATACTTTTGTCATGATTGTTTGTTGTGATATTTTTAATGTTTTGTTGTGTTGGTTTGTTATTTATGCTAATTAAAATATATTGTGACATTTTACGTTTTTGTGTTGTTATGCTATTTACACTTGAGTTCTCTAAACCACCTAAAGACAATCAGAGAACTTGGATTTTAATCTAGATGATTATCTGCATTCACCTCCAGATCAGTCCAAGCATACCAGCACTTCAACTAAAAATCCTATTTATATTCAAGTTGTTCTACAACCCTAGATGACTTATCTAGAGAAAGAGCTCTATGACAAGATGAAATAGATAGAGATCTTCAATCTAGATAGTCATTTAAAGGAGGTTTAAATTAGGATTACTTGAAAGCCAATGCAGTTCATTTTTTATTATATACAAAGCCTAGGGAAAAAGATGAGACCTTTATCCTTCAAATCCACTAATCAGACTGAATGAGCACAAATCAAAGCCTATAATCCTATTGATCCTGAATTGGAAAGTCAATATGAGCAGGAATATTATACTTTTCAATAGTATATGCCTACAGAAGAATCTGATGATAAGTTGGGTGGTTTTGATGATGTGGTTAGAGAAGTGGTGTACACAGATATATTTAGAAACAGTTTGAAGGGTTTACATGAAGATGTTTAGTTAAAAGAATGAGAAATATCTTTATCCTCAGGACTTGAGCATACAGAATAGACTGATATCCTAACAGATCCATCTAATCAAACGAGTGCGGGAGTTGTTATACCAATTGGAAACCTTTCACTTATAGCTCTTCCTCCTACCTAAGAAAAACACATTCTAAGATATGATAAGCTAGGCACATGATATGGTAACTCAAAACTAGTGTTAACTTGGATTTATTGTGAGTAGAAGATGTATTTGATTAAGAGACGAGTTGTTGCAATCAAATACTACAAAAATGTAAATGATTTTCACACATGTAGCTGATCTATATACTATGGGTAGAGTATCATTTTGAACTCAAGCAACTATGAAAAGGCAAATTATTAGAAAATGGATTTGAAAACAAAGCAAATCTAACTTTCAGAATTTTAAGACTGCTAAATCCAAGGTGATTAAAAATAAATCTAAAATAGATCCCAACAAAGACACTCCAATGATGATATGAGTTTATAAATATCCAAAGACTTTGAAGAAGATTCTAATCTACTCACCTGTTTTAGTTAATATTTTAATAAAGTGAATGAGATGGTTATGTGAGAAAAAGATTAGACATGCAGTGATTTACATGTGTTGAGAAGGCGTTCAGAATTGTTGATCTGATTGACTTGCTCAAATTTGAAAAGGAAGATTCGATGAAGCTTCAAGTATTTCCAATTCAAGTCGTGAATCTGTACATTTTGTAGCAGCTTAATCCGGTTGAATGATTAACAAAGCATTAGAGAAATGGATGTATGCTTATGGATATGATTACAAGAATGGTTGCAAAACTTGTTAGGCGCTACCAAGTCAGTTAACTGAGGAGTTACGAGTACTCGGCCTAGGTGAGGAGTACTCCCCATATGATAAATTGAAAAGAAATTAGTTTTCAGAAAATTATAAATATGCCAAATATCATAAGCTTACTAATATTTATAAAAAAAATATGTGAATATTAATATAAATCAAAAGAAGACATGTTCACATACAAAAGATTTCAAAACTTAATATTAATTATTTAATATTATACATGTAGTATTCAGTTGATTATCATCTTCCAAGATATCTCCATCAAAAATAATAAATATCCAACAAAAATTGGTAAAAAATAGTGAAAATCAGTTAAATATGGTGAAATCCTAGTTGGCTGAGTTGGACCGAGTTGGTCGGGTTGGACCGAGTAAGGCCAAGTTGGATCGAGTTTCACCAATTCCGAGTAATGTGTACTGAGTTGATGAAAAGCGACTCGACACATTACCGAGTACCAAGTACTTGGTTGCCTAGGCCAAGTTATACAACACTAATTACGAGTGTGCATATGTGGATTTTGATGGTTTAATTCATTGATCCTATGGGAAGATTATAGAGGTCAAATCAAGAAGTTTGGGAAATCAAATCATAGCCATGCAAAAACATCAAAAAGTATGCAAAAACAGTGGCTATGCAAGAAAATAAAGGTGCGAGAACATATGTTATGGGGCGAAAAATTTATTATGTAGTATAAATAATTGTTTTAGTGAAAATATTGGGCAATGAAAGAACATGGAGGTGCGAGAAGATTATGGGGCAAAAAGTTTATTATGTTGTATAAATACTTGTTTGAGCTTTGTACTTGCTAGCATTTCTCATTTTCCCACTTTCTAAGCTTTAAGTAAAGAATGATATATTGAGAGAAAATCTTATTTACCGATTGTGTTTTCATGAATTTGAGTTGTGATTGCGTTTACTACTCCAATTATCATTCATTCCGCGTTTGATTGATTGAGATCGATCTTATTGAAGTTTTATTGAGGAGAATCCTAGATTTTGACACGGTTGAACCACGTGGAAGCTAGTAATTATGTTGAATTGGTGATGCATGTAATTTATGCATGAAATGACTTGAAATAAATGTAACTCAACGTATGATATGCATAATTATGTCTAAGTTGGGGTTGGGTATTGACCTAAAAATACTGGGTGTCACGTGGTTGTTGAGGAGTCAATGTAGTAAATTACATTTCTTATTGAAAATAATAAAAAAAATAATTCAGTTGTTTATATTGTATTCTCACATCATGATCTGTCTACTGACACGCTCTTATACATCTATCATCCCATGCCTAAACCATGGGAGCATTATTCTCTTTTGGCTTTTACATTCGTTTCTCATGAGTTATGAGACTCTTGCATTCGTCATCCATATAACATTTTGCAGTCATATGTACATCTCTTCCTCTTCAAGCTAATCTCTAAACATGACCTTGGTAATGTATTTAATAGTTTCAAAGTGCACTCGACATACTTGTAACGCAAGCCATGTTACATTTTGGGCCTCTTACAACTATCATATCATCTTTCTCACCGGTTTTACCTTTTACTCCTTTGTCCTTACCCATGCAACCATCATCACACCAACCCCCACCACCACCATCACCCCACAACCATCACCCCAACACAACTCCACCCCTACCACCATAACGTCCTTCTCATCTAATAACCGGACTAACTGTTGACCATAATCATCGACCTATGCAATTTCATAATCATGTTTTCCTTCACATATCATCTAATCCCATTGTAAAGTCCATCACTTATCTGCAAACACAGAAATAACAGTATAGTGGGACGTCATGTGTATGGAGGTTGTTGCTCTAAGCTATAACTACACTTTGGTTTTAACGTCTACTCCTTCTTAGGCTTATAGTGTCAGATGTAAGAGGGTTTATAGGATTAAGAGACACCTTGATCTATCCGGTAGTCAATATAAATCTTGATTTGTTGCCGAGGGCTTTCATTAGACAGATGACATTAATTACACAAATATATTTTGGCCGGGAGTGAAACCAGCTACCATGAGATTGGTTTTGTATGTTGCATTCTCCCGTGGGTGGCATATTTGACAAGTTGATGTCAACGGCGCCTTTTTTATGGTGATGTCCTCTTGACTTTTGTTGAACAAACTCAACCACACTTTGTATTTGTGTTGCAGAAAGCCTTTTACAAACTTAAGCAAGCACAGAGAGCTTGGTCAATCTATCTATGTCTCTCATGCCAAGAGGTCAACCAGAAAAATCGATGCAAAACATATGTGATACTTGGAAATTAAAAAAGAAACAAGAAAAATTAAACTATTAATTTTTAGATCACTTCATCATTTTCGTATTATGTATTTATAAAAAAAAGAATATAATCGGTCCCACGTGGATCCTATGCACATTTGATTTGTGGATTTATTATTAATATATAATAAATAAAATAAAATAATTATATAAAAGAAAAACTGTGTAAAGGTATCAAAAGTATTAATTTGTATTCAAACCAATAGATCTCAGCTCCAAAATATATAATTTTTTGTTTTTCAGAAAAGCATATCTTACTAAACTAGAAATATGATTACATCAGTGTGCCACCCACGCTACTTTTCTATAACTATTTATTCAACAATTTCTCTTTTTTCATATTTGACATATTATTCCAAGCAATTTAAAAAGTAAATAAAAATTGCGATCATTCTGACCATCTTTTTAAACATATAAATTTTATTCTTCGTCGTTCATTTACAACCAAATTCATAAATTCGTTCATTTTAACACTCCCTATAGAGTCACTAGTTTTATATTGTATCACTAGTTATTAAAAATACGTTAATAAAGAGTCTAAATTTCATTTTTAAAATATATTTAACGTGTTAAAGAAAAAACAACCGTTTCCCCCTCTGGGGATATGATATGCTTTTATACCAAGAAAACATGTTTGCTAATTTCATTTTGTAAATAATAATAATATATAGAATAATATAATAGGTACGTTATTATAATAACAAATAATAATAATAGATAATAATAATACATATAATTGATTTATCATGAAATAGTTCTAGTATGCATCAAGGACTTAGTTCCTTAAAACATTATAGTTAGGATATTATTATTTCTTTGACGAGTTGTGAATATTAGCCATTCTCGTGAAGTATCAGTGTTTGGACGAGGAATGGACGATTATAAGTTACAGCTTATATATATCAGAGCTTCTTAATATGTGTTTATAACATTATTCTACCAAGGTTTCGAGATTATGAGCTGCTAGCGGGGAGTTAGTCTTTCATAGCATTTCAATATGAAAAGTGAATATTAGAATAACTATACCGATAGTCCAAGGGCCTTAGTATTTCATTTGACTAAATTGCATCCTTACCACGGGATTATGGATGCACACTCAATTCTCATAAACAATAATCTTTCAAAAACTGTTGCTTATGGATGCACATTCAATTAACAAATTATATTACTCATCAAGATATGGGCCATGAGAATTTTCAAGAGACCATAGGGCCTAATCGAGGACAAAATATGAGCCCCTATTATAAGACGTATAAAAAAGTATAAAATGAATAACTTGTATCATGCAATCAAAGTGTTAAAATTGATCGCCAATCAATTTTCTCACTTCTGCCCTTGAAATCTTGAATGTTTTTTTTTTTTTTTTTTTTTTTTTTTTAATTTTGGTATTATTACATTAAATTTAGTTTAGATTGAATAAATGGTATTGAGCTAAACTATTTAAAATGTTAATGTGGTCTAAGTTAAGGTTTTATATACTAAAATAATTAAATTGTTATTGGGGTATTAATGAGTTTATTAATAGTTTATAATAATTTTAAAAATATATATATATACATAAAATATATATAATATATTAAAAATTTCAGGCTATTGAGAAGATCAGGTTTTAAGCGGTCGCTCACCCCACCCACCCTGAGGGCCGCTCATGACAATAGCATTGATCAAGAATTTCTTAAAATCAACAATAGTCATAAGATTAAGTCAACATTTCAAGTCTTGGGTATTGAATTTGGCTTTGACCTAGCCTTTTTTTATTGCCTTTGGCCTCTCATCCTTTGAATGAAATTTTGGGTTTATATCCATCATTTTTAGACTGGAAAAAAGGGTGAATAGTTTGCGAAGTTGGTGAACAAAACTGCTACAAACTCTCTATAAGTCACCGAGTTATTTGAAGCATAAGTTTATTCTAGACATCTTCTATTTTCACTTGCCTATTTCGTTGTTGGTTTGATCTTTGATATAGTATAACATATTGACTTGGTAATTTGGCTAGAACCACTTGAGGGAATATTGCTAATGTGGATATCTTTCCTGTTCATTCATCTTCTATAAAGATCTATCACTTCTCCATAAAGGTTGTTGTTCTAGCACCTTACTGATGTTTTATGAAGTTTCACGTTACATATGGATCATTGATGGGTTTAGTTTTGAAAAATAATTAAAAAAAAATTAACATTTTTTAAGCTTATGTGGCAAATTATTTCATTAAAGAACATGCTAAGGATGGTATCTAGAGTCACTTATGTGAGCTATTGAAATTAAGGATAATTTTTAAGTTATAAAACCAATTATATTGTTTTTCATGTTAGAGAAATAAATATATGTGGTGGTAACTAGTTTCTTCTTCTTCTTTTTTTAAGTTTATGTTGTCATCTTGCACATGCATACCAGGATGTAAAAAATGTCAACATGGAAGTATATATGTTTTGTGTTAAATGTAAAGCTAGACATGGCCCTTTTGTTTGAATGTGTTGATCCAATATGATTGTAAAAATATATATCATTTAGGTATGTAATGATTTTAGTTTTACAAATCATGTATTTATTTAAATTTTTTTGATTTTAAATTTTTTTTAGTTTAACATGTATTTTCATTTCCGAAAATAATCAGACGAAGCACAACCATATATGGGGATTCAACTTGGTGGACATGTTGATAGAAACCTAGTATTTAAGCAAGTGAGAGCTCAATATCAAGCACCTTCTGATATATATTTTTATTGTCTATGGACCATTTTAGTGTTTGGTTGGCCAAAAGAACAAAGAAATTTTATTAGTTTACTATCTTCATGTTTCTTTGAATATGTTGTAAATCTTGGTACTTTAAGATGGCAAAATCATTTTATAAAGAAACAAATAGCAATGTATATAATGTGTGTATGAGAGCATAACAAGCCAAAACAAGCTGTATTACATTTTTTATAAAAAAGAACAATGTGTATATGTATCACTGCTACAAGTTATAACAAAAAATAATATACATGTCACAAGAACACAAACAAAGCTGAAACATATAGTACATATCAAACATGCTGTACTAAAGCCCCAATAATTGAAATAACTGAAGCACTATTCATACTTTGGTTTTTGAAAGAGGATAGGGAGACAAATATGAGAAGAAATGGGGAAAAGGAAAATTAAAGCATATGAGTATTAGACTAATAACCTAATTGAACCAGTAAACTCATACTAATAACCTGAATAATAAAATAGTTTAATAATGAGAAGTTATAGAGGCCGGAACAAAAGATTAAAAGGGGAACGAATATGAATAAAATGAAGTAGAAAAAGTAACTTCATGATTTAAATGCTAATTATCGAGTTTTACTGCTTATATATGTAGTTTTTGTCTTTTAATTTGAAGGCCAAACAATAATCAATTGGTACCAATGAACTGACAATATTATATGATAATGACGTGGCGCTACAAAAAACGACACCTATACCAACGACACCTACAAGAACTATATGTATATAACTTTTAAATTTTTGTATTTGAATTTGTCTTGACAACCTTATATATAGCGACAACATATCGTCAATATACCTAAGGCCATCGCGACGGCATCTGTTCTTTCGATAAACTTATTGCGACGACTTTATGACAACCAAATGACATGTTTATTGTGAAGACTTTTCTACTCTATAGTGTTTTGTCGCGGCCATATCTCTTATAGCTTTTCTATTATACATATAGATTATCATCAAACTTCATTGCATTCTCTTAACCAAATTCTTTTAATCTATATATCCTGTGTTTTTCAACAGAATCCTACATTTTCCTTAAGTGTGTGTAAAATGTTTGACCGATCATACGTCATTTAGAAAATCAATTTATATCGAAAGAGACATATCTAGATTTGTTTATCTTTCCAATACAGATAAATCAATCTTCTTTAGTTTTTTTTAGCAGCTGGATTTTATAAAAATAACCCTAACAAGGAGATAGGGGCACAAAATTTACAAATACAATAAATTTGAACCACTATCAAATAAATTTTGCATTTCGTAGTTCTAAAGCTATAACAAACAAAAGAGAATTGAACTAAATCTTCAAAAATCGTTTTTTTTTTTTTTTTTTTTTTTTGTATCTTTTATAAAAAACCACATCATTCTGGTATCTCCACAAAGATAACCAAACAACGAAGAAAATGGCACGAATACAAGTACGTTTAAGATGTGAAACGTTGATGTCTTCGGACCAATTTATCAGCGTCAAAGGACTCTATCATGAGGCACCGAAAGACCAAACCATGCTGAAATCAAACTCCGTCACGGGGCAATAAATCCATCTTCTTTAGTTCTAAGGAAAACATGAATTACATGTCAATACGAAATTCAAATACTACTAGGTACGTGATGTTGTAAATTATTAATTGAGTGTCACCATATACGTAAAGATGCATACATATATGCTTACATTTGAATATTTGAAACCATAAATGTTAAAAATCATAGGAATCTCAATTAATGTTTGGGTATTTATATATTAGTGAAATGGAATAACACTTGATTGAGACCTTTGCTTATATCAAAAGGGTGAGCGACTGGCCATGGGAGATTCGATTGCAAGGGAAAGATGAATATATAATTTCCACTTTCCTTTGTTAATTGATGTATTTATGAATATCCCTTCTGTTTTATTAATTATATTCACAGATCAAATAAAACATGTCTCTTCAAAGCAATGACAATTCAAAGTCTCAACCTTTGGGTATATGTGGAAACTCGATCAAACATGGTAGACACATGATACCAATATGAGTCTCTAAGTGATGAAAACTGTAAGGTTGTCTCCACTACCTACTCATGTTTATGAGATACCATTCATAATTCAATGAATAGAATACAATACAATGAAACAAATATAATTTGAAAGTAAATAACAATACAATTACGATTGAAAGACATAGAAGTAAGGAGAACTAGTAGAAGAAGAGATACTGAGGCCCTTGATGGATACAGTTACCTTAAGCCAAATTTCGAGTCTACGAAGAAAACTCATTTGTTTCACATGGTACAACAATAGAATTACATTGCATTGTCGAGGTAGAACACTGAGTTTGAAAATGCACAAAAATGCTCACTAGAATATAAATGTGTTTGGTATTCTTTAGAGCATACAAAGTCTCTTACTTTATAATTTTTCTAGCCTTTCTCAACTAAGTGGCGCCTTAGTTAAATGTGTCTCACCATCTAACTTCAGTATTAAATTGTATTAAACATCAATTACACATACTCTGTGTTGTTTAGTACGGGAATAACAGGATTGCGTAAAAACTTTTTTAGTAACAAGCTTGTGGTCCTGTGATTTTAATTTTATAACGATTTTAAGGAATAAATCTAACTTTCAATACAATGAAACAAATATAATTTGAAAGTAAATAACAATACAATTACGATTGAAAGACATAGAAGTAAGGAGAACTAGTAGAAGAAGAGATACTGAGGCCCTTGATGGATACAGTTACCTTAAGCCAAATTTCGAGTCTATGAAGAAAACTCATTTGTTTCACATGGTACAACAATAGAATTACATTGCATTGTCGGGGTAGAACACTGAGTTTGAAAATGCACAAAAATGCTCACTAGAATATAAATGTGTTTGGTATTCTTTAGAGCATACAAAGTCTCTTACTTTATAATTTTTCTAGCCTTTCTCAACTAAGTGGCGCCTTAGTTAAATGTGTCTCACCATCTAACTTCAGTATTAAATTGTATTAAACATCAATTACACATAGTCTGTGTTGTTTAGTACGGGAATAACAGGATTGGGTAAAAACTTTTTTAGTAACAAGCTTGTGGTCCTGTGATTTTAATTTTATAACGATTTTAAGGAATAAATCTAACTTTCATTATATTTTCTATTAAGTTTAAATAATATAAGAAATACACCCTTGTATAATTAAAGGGACTATTTATCTAATATATTATATTTCAATTAGGATGGGCCTTTTGCGTAGAAACACCACCACCATAACCATTCACCACTAGCAACCCCCCCCCCTCCCTCCCTCCCCACAAATTTCTTCTTGTCACCACCTTCGAACTTTACCTTTTGTCTACCTTAACAGCCCATGCCACCATCTATCACCACAGCGCTTATTCACCACCAGTTAGGGGCATTCAAAAATATTTGAATCCGAAACCATATCCGATAATCCGAAAATCATAAATTCAGATATCCGATTCAAAATTTTGGATACCTTAATTTCAGATATCCGAAATTTCGTATTCGGATTCTGATTGTGAAATCCACTATTCAAAATTTTCATATATCCGAATTTGAACACCCCTACTATCAGTCGCTTCTGATCTTATTTGTACTCTACTACTGATGAGAAGAACCACAAGAGAAAATCAAACCATCTCACTCATCTACAGACATAAAAATCAAATCCTTTTAGATATTACATGAACATGATTATGCAATTAACAGTTGACTAATCAAAACACACAAAAACAATATGAACAAGTTAGATCTAGGTTAGTATTCTAGGACATGGAAAATAGATCCAACGTAAACTTTGCTTAGATCGTATAGATCCGTAAACAAAAACAAGAAAAACTGATCAAAGATGCATTAAATTACTAAATTTAGATCAAGAAAGCTGAAAATTTAAGCCTTGGTAAGAAAGATTTCAAGATTAAAAGTTAAAACATGAACTCGTATATGTAAAGTTAGATGCTTGAGATGAGAAAAGAAAATGAGAGTCACAAGTATGTGTTTTTAATGACTTTCTTTCTATCCAGATTTCATAAAGGGTTTACTTCCTTTTCTTTTATTTAGTATATAATTAAATTAGCTGATAAGATGGTCCCGTACACATGCATAGCGTAGCTCAACTAAGAACTTACCAATATGATATCCATCATTTCTTTTAATGTACAAGTATTTTGTTTTGCAAATCCATTGTGTTAAGGCATTAAGAGCGATACACGCATGGATAATTCTCATTGGCGCCCATATATTAGTAATGGTGTTTCACCCATTCTATCAACCCCTAAATAGTTATGTAAGTATACATTGAAATATCAATATAATCATTAAACATGATGAAGTAACTTTTTTCATCTCTTGTAGGATAAGACTTTAGATCAACAATTCTTTTGTGTGAATCATATCAAGTGGTTTGAAATTTCTTTAAGTCAATATAAATGATGATCTTGTACGTTTGGTTTCAACACAAGTTTCACATTCCAGGTTTGATTCGATTTGGGATCTTGTAATGAAATTTCATATAATTAAACAACGAATCAAATAAAAATTATACGATCAAGTCGTCAATATGTTTAAACAAAACTCATAGTGCTTTTATTTAAATTCTTTTTTTATTAATGGTTGCATCTACTTTAAATATTCCATAACCCTTACCAAAATTCCATTCTTGGTTAATGTAATCTTCTTAGACTCAATTGTCAAGTGAATACCTAACTTGTTAAACAACCCTTTAGGCACTAGATTCTTGTGATTTTCTAGAGCATACAATATGTTTCTTCAAGCGAGATCCTTTCCTGAAGTCATCTTCAAGATCTCGTTTCGTTCACTCTTGATAACAATAACGGTCAAATTTCCCATGAATTGTTTTATATTGTAATGAGTTAATTACTATTAAATCCAGGAATCTCATTATGAGGATTGACAGTATGATTGATCTCAATTCATCAAATACAAAATGAATGACGATTAGAATGATAACACAATCACACAAGTCAAGATCAAAAGCACAATCAAGTAAATAAAGATTTTTCACTATGACTATTGAATTGGGTCAAGCATTACAAAATTGGAAATTGACAAGTGTTACATTTAACACAATCATACAAGTCAAGATCAAAAGCACAATCAAGTATATAAGGATTTTCACTATGATTTTTGAATTGGGTCAAGCATTACAAAATTGAAAACTGACAAGTGTTACATTCAAGCTTTAAAGCAAACTACATATAGATGTACAAGAAGTTTTTACCCCAAGCATTAAGTTCTCACATCCTGAAAGTTTTTGCTTCTTCATATTTTTCAAATGGTGATAGATGTTTTTTTGGCATAGTCTTGATGTTTGTTTTTCCCGAGCCCATAGGTTTTACCTCTAGGTTTGATTTTCCAAGCATTTATCATGTTTATAACATAAGCATTAGTCTATCCATCAAAATTCAAAGCTTGAATCACCAATGAGGTAGTCATACGAGGATGATTAGGTCAAATGGTAAAGAAATTCAGCCAAAATAAGAAATTTCGGTGATTATTCTGTTTCTCAACAAGGGCAACGGCAGTTGACAACAACATGGGGTGGAGTAGCTAAAGCTCAGTGATATAGACATGTGGCCACTTGAATCACCTTATTTGAAGTCCGTTGCAAGTGAACAAAATAGTAAATTTTAATGACTGTTTACATCTCTCCAGCCGACAAGTGGTGGAGATTATAGAGCTCAACAATGTAGACTCGTGGTCGTTTGAATCACCTCACTCGAAGTTTGTTAGGGTCATTTCAAAGCTACTCATATTCAACAATTCAAAATAGTGAGTTCTAGCAACCGCTCATGTCTCTTATGAAGATGCCAGCGTATTCCAACGTCGACGAGGTGGTGGTTGGGGTTAGCGGGTCAAGAGTTGTTCGTGGGGTTTTAAATGACACAAATCTGAGTTTTTGTGATATAATTTTGCCCTCCACATGTATTTGGTTCAATTCATATATGATTAGCATCTAATCGTCAAGCACATGAAGGTATAATCCCATTTACTTTTTGATGTCTTTACTAGTCCTTCGAGTCGGCAAGTGGTTATGTTGATTGAGGGCGACATTTATAATTATTGAAAATGCAATTTCCACGGGTTTATAAATTTTTTGTAGTTGTTAATTGTCAAAGCACGTTGGAAATCAATTGTAAAAACTAGTAGGAACGTATGTGAGTTTTTACGTGTCCACTTTTCAATATTTAAAACTTTCGGCTAGGATACATGCTAAACTACATAATTTTTGTATTGCATAATTAATGACTATATATATATCAAATGGGTCTTCATTTGTATTAATAGTTGTATATGAAATCTTTTATGTTAATATACATATGCATGGTACATATGTAAGTTGAGATGATAGAAGCATGATGTACGTAGGAAAGTGTGTTTTATTTATGAATGATATGCTGTGTGTTTGATGGTGTAAATGGTCTTGCTTGGGAACAATCAATTAAGATGAGAGACCTCTTTAAGAGGCATATATATAAAGTCCTCTTCAAGAGGCATTGATGTAAAGTCTTTGTAAGGATCGTCACACTAATCAGATCGATCTCGTAATTATGAATGTGGAATGTAAACAATTACGGATTGAGAAGTAGAAGAATAGAAATGAAGATCACAATGTAAATAACTTCTCTTTGATTGCTTTTTTCGCTTGATATATATATATTTTTTTATTTTTTTATTATTTTTATTAATATGCATATATAAATATATAACTGATATTAGCTGAGTAAGAAAGTAACTGGCTTGAGTATGACTAGACTGTAACTCTCATTCTGTTTTAGCATAGAATCAGTGTATTCACAAAACCTTGATGAGTTACCCACTTCAGTCATTGATGATTATTTTCAGTGTATCACAGACCATAGTGCTTTTCATTCTTGAAAGTCAAGTCTATCAACATATCAAACATAACACAAGTCAGTTTCTTGTATGCCTTCAGATGTAATGAGTCGAAATCAAGAAATATACTATCATTTCCTAAATAATCATGAAAATTTAATTTTCACACATAAAAAACCCCCTTTTTTTACTCCCCCTAAGAATAAAATCTTTTTCGAAACTATCAAAATTTCTCCCCCTAAAATTGTGATTATCTAGACAGAAAATAATAATTTTAAAACAAAAGAAGAAAAAATATTTTTGAAAAGGGTGTAAAAATAAGAGTTAACCAAAGTTAATCATTCCCAAAAATTAGACTAAAAAGTCAAATCTGGAATGATCAAAAGCCTTAGTAAACAAATCAGCAATGTTGTTATCTGATGAAACAGATTTCAAATGAATAAGCTTCCTTTCAAAACAATCACGGATAAAATGTATGCGGATGTCAATGTGTTTTGTCTTTGAATGTTGAATCGGATTCTTCACAATGTTAAGAACCGAAGTGTTATCACAGAAGATGCAAGTGTCATAAATGTTAAAGCCATAATCAAGAAGTTGTTGCTGAATCCAGACAAGCTGAGAACAACAGCTCGAAGCAACCACATATTCAGCTTCTGTAGTAGAAGTAGACACTGTTTGTTATTTCTTGCATTGCCAAGAAATGAGACGATTTCCTAAAAATTGACACCCACGTGTGGTTGATTTTCTGTCCAAGTTACATCCTGCATAATCACTATCAGTGTAAGCAAATAAATTGAAATCATAGTTTTTAGGATACCAAAGACCAAGTGTTGGTTGACCCTTGAGATACTTAAAAATCTGCTTGACAGCTTTCATGTGGGATTCTTTCGGATATATTACTTTGATAACGTGCACACTAACAAACAGGGAACATAATGTCCGGCCTGCTAATAGTAAAATACATCAGGGATCCAATCATTGATCGATACATGTGCTGAGATCTGGAGACAAAGTAGGACGAGAAGACATAGGAGTTGGAGCAATCTTGGATTCCTGAAACTTGTATTTATCAAGAATACTATGAATATACTTTTTTTGATGAATCAGTATTCCTGTATCATTTTGCTTGACTTGGATACCCAAAAAGAATGACATTTCTCCAAGAGAACTCATCTCAATTTTCTTCTTCATCACTACCTCAAATTCCTTGCACAGTTCATCATTTGTAGATCCAAAAATTATATCATCAACGTAAACTTGAACAAGAATAAGATCATCACAAGTCTTCCTTAAAAACAATGTTTGATCAATAGTACCTCCTGAATAACCATTTGCAAGCAAATGTTTTGTCAAAGTAGCATACCAAGCACGGGGTGCTTGATGTAATCCATAAAGTGCTTTGTCCAACTTATACACATATTCAGGATGATCTAGATCTTCAAAACCAAGTGGTTGACAAACATAGGTTTCTTCTTTTATTTCTCCATACAAAAAGGCTGTTTTGACATCCATCTGATAAACTGTAAAGTTTTTGTATGAAGCATAAGCCAGAAAAATATGTATAGCCTCTAGTATTGCAACAGGAGCATATACTTCTTCATAATCAAGTCCTTCAATTTGATAGAATCCTTGAACAACAAGTCTGGCCTTGTTGCGGACAATCACATCCTTTTCATCCGTCTTGTTCTTAAATATCCATTTTGTTCCAATCGGCAGCTTTCCTTTTGGAAGTTCACACAGATGCCAGACATTGAGCTTTTTGAATTGAATCAGTTCGTCCTGCATGTCCTCTACCCAACTGTTTTCCTTTAATGCCATCTCAACATTCTTTGGTACAATCTGAGAGATGAAACAAGAATACAAACAAGTATTTATTGCACAGATTTGCTCCGAGTTTGAACTTCTTGTGATAATAGACCGATAATAGCTTCTGTTGGATGATTTTTGTGAACTCTTAACCATGGGATAACATTTTCAGAAATACCCTCTTCTAAATTAGAAATGTGACCCACTGGTTCTTTAATAATATGTCCCCCTTCTGGTTGATAAACTATATCTTCCTCTAGATTATTATCATTGTTAGACGATAAATCATCAAATGAAACTTGAATAGTATCAATTAGATCAGTTTGAATAGAAGAAGAACAATCATCAGAAACTTGTGAAGATTGTTCAACAATAGGATTAGAAGATGTTTCCGTAGATTCAGAAACAGATGAAACAACTGAACTTTTAGTTGAAGAAGGTACATCAGAAGTTGTCATCTTTGGTTGAGATGAAATAATACCAACATCATCATTAAAAATATCCTGAATAGAAGAAGTCAAAGGAAGATTAGCTGTGGAAATAGTAGACGAGCGATTAAGTGTTTCAAATAATGAAGCATAATCATAGACCCATGAAGGTGTAGAACCTGCGTCAGTTTTGTTAGACTCATGCCAATCAATATTAAATGACTCAATTATTTGTTTTGATCTTTTATTATAAACCCTGTATGCAACTTTGTTAGCAGAATAACCAACAAAATAACATACATCAGCTTTTTCATCAAATTTAGATTTTGAATCAGTTGTGTTTAACAAAGTACAACAACATCCAAATGTTTTGAAATATTTGACTTTGGGTTTATGTTTATAAAAGATTTCATAAGGAGTCATATTTTGTTTTTTGTTGATTAACACACGATTCTAAACATAACATGCAGTGCTAACAACCTCAGCCTAGAAAAATGATGGTAATTTGGCTGCTGATAACATTGTCCTAGCAGCTTCAATTAAAGTTCTGTTTTGTCTTTCTGCAATTCCATTTTGTTATGGAGTTCCTGCAGAACTAAATTGTCTAGCTATCCCCTTTGAATCATAGAATTCATTCAATGTTCGGTTGCAAAACTCAGTTCCACTGTCGCTTCGGATGCACTTTATTGTTTTGTCCGTCTGATTCTCTACCAGTGTCATGAATTTTATCAATAGATGAGGAGGCTCATCTTTGGTTGCTAAAAAGAAAACCCATGTAAATTTAGAGAAATCATCAGTAATAACTAAACAATAAGCACGACGTCCCAAACTCAAAACACTTACTGGACCAAATAAATCCATGTGTAACAGTTGTAAAATAGAGTTAATTTTTGTATTAGCAACAGGTTTATGAGGAAGTTTATGTTGTTTGCCTTTTGAACATGATAGACAGTGTTGAGATAATTGAAATTCTTTCAATGGCAGACCTACAACATGATTCCCTCTAACCAATTTGTTCATGTTTTTAATATTAACATGACCAAGACGACGATGCCATAGCAATGTGTCACTCTCAGAGACTTTAGATAACAAACACGATGCAGTGACGAAGGAATGAGATCCATTCATATTAGTAAATATGTGTCTTTATCTCTTGGTGTTCTCAACAAAACCCATTCTTCAAGAATAACAAATCTTGGTTTTAATATCAAACATTCTTTATCTGTAAAGTGTGTGGAATATTGTTTGTCACATATTTGTGAGACACTTAACAAATTATGTTTAAGTTTCTCAACAAAATTGACATCCTCAAAGCTTAACACTTCGTTTGACACTGTACCTTTCTTAGATATCTTACCCCCTTTGTCTCCAGCAAAAATAACATAACCTCCATTATATGGTTTGATGTTTTGTAACAGAGATATGTTACCAGTCATATGCCTTGAACATCCACTGTCAACGTGCCAAACACTATTGATGCTGGTTCTAGGATGTTCCTACATGAATAAGAGATTTATTCAGTTTTAGGAACCCAAGCCATGGTTGACCTGAGTACACCTTTTTCATCCAAATATGATACTGATTTCAGTGTAATATCTCTTTTATCATTGAAGATATAATCTTTAACAATTTCAGGTTCTGATGTAATTGTTTTCACTTTCCATTCTTGAATTGGTTTAATCAATTTCTTGATAATGTTTTGTGTGAAAGATGAATTCTTATCTTTGACAAATAAATTCTTTTTAATGAATTTATCTTTTTGCAAATCTGTATTCTGTTGAACATTTCTGTGGTAAGCAAAAGTGTTTGACTGACTTAAATTCCTTTTGAGTTTAGCATTTATAAAGAATTGTTTTCTATTATTTGCAATTGAATTATGAAATCTTTTTTTACTTGTCAAAGAACGTTGAAAATGACAATTTCTAGCCATGTGATTTGGCTTTCCACACACATAACAAATTTTATTATGATACACATTTTGTGCTCGAGTTGGGTTTTCAAACTGTTGATGATAACATCCTTTGTTATCATAGAATCTGGCTTTATAATTTATTTGCTCAACAGATTCTTGTACACTCTCTCGTTTTTCCTTTTTATTTTGATTTGCATCAGATGTACATGAGGCTTTAAATGTTCCTTTATCCTTGAGTATTGAATGAATTGGAGAAGTACCGGTTTCTTTTGTACCTGAGCTACACACATCTTGTTTCACTTGATTAGCAATAATAGAAGACTTATTTTTAAAGAAACTTTCATTTGTTTCTTTAAAAATATACTCTTCTTTAACAATGTTGCCTTTAGAAACAAATCTGTTCTTCAAATCAGTTTTCAAGTCAGATAACGATGGTGAATTTCTTTTCTTTTTATTTATTTTGAAATTAATTTTGGATTTTAATTTTCTTTCCTTGTTTGACATTGAAGAACAGTCAGTTGAAACATTCAAAACAGTCGCCTTTTCATTGATCAAATCTGATGAACTACATTGAGATTTCTCATTACAATTTTTATTTTCAAAATCTAAATCATCATCAATCCATTCTTCAACCAACCCATCTTTCTTCAATTTTTCTGCACACAACGTGTCATGATTAATTTTAACTTCAGTCTTTATAATAGGATCAACAGTCAATGGAACACTAACTGAAGATGTTAAGTCCGATTTTGGTTGAAAACCTAAACCATAGGTCTCTTCATCATTGGTGTTAACCGATGAAGGTAAAGAAGTATAATCATGATTAATCGGTGGTGCAATGTTAGAGTAACCAACTCCTCCTTTTCCACCACTGATTTTCTGTGTCATTTAAGACTTAATTATACCTTCAACCATATTTGAAGACAATTCAAACTTTCAACAATTAGTTTCGAAGATAAGAGTTCACTATTTAATTTGTTAATTTTCAAAGCAAGTTCATTATTACGATTTGTCAAATCTTTTATGTTACAGTCTTTGTCGTAAAGATTTAATTTTGACTGATAAACTGATTTGTTTAAACCATCTATTTTATCTTTGAAAATTCTCTCATTAGTTTTATATTTTTGAGTTTGATATTGAAGTTTTTCAACTTCAACAATCAATCATTCGTTGTGAGCTCTATATATTTGAATCTTTTCAATACAATTAGTTGAACAGAGATTAAAATATACCTCTTCTGTTTTAGCTTTCTTCTCTGTATTTACCATGAAGGCTTTCTGATTGATCTTTACTGCTTCAGTTGCTCGAGTTTTTTCAACAGCCTTTACTTTAACATCACATGCAGTAGCTGGAGTAATCTCAACAGCTTTTTCTTGAACATCACAGGCAGTAGCTGGAGTAATCTCAACAGCTTTTTCTTGTTTCACCACCTCTTTAGCTAGAGTAGTCTCAACAGCTTTTCCTTCAACAGATTCAGGCATATTTTTAATTATCACTTCAACCCTCTCAACAAATTTATCATTCACCTACTCAACTTCAAGTTCCTGGTCCTCAGCAAACACTCCACTCAACATATCTTTAGAGACAAATTCTGCAAACAGATTATCTTCAGCGATCTCTTCTTCACTATCGATTTCTGTTAAAAGAGCAGTGGACATCTTGATATCCAAAGCTTCCATCTGTTCTGACCAATCATAGTCCTCATTCGTTTGAGACACAAGAGCCTTGGTCTTGGATGTACTAGCTTGATCTTGCTTTGTCTCTAGTCTTTACTTCCACTGTAACCATCCTTTTACCTTGATTACCTTGATTGTTTCTAGCTTCAGTACATTCTCTTGCAAAATGACTAGGTTTATCACAATTATAACATCTTAGGTTTGACTTGTCAAAACCCATCTTGCTTGAATTGTTCAACCCGAAAACCTTTCTCCCAGTTCTTCTAGCAAAATTCTTAGAATTGTTCTGTAGACCGAACCATAGTCATCTGTTCTTCTAGCAAAATTCTTAGCCCTGTAGACCACCATAGTCATCTGATGTTTTATGTCATTTTCTTCAACATCATCTGGGTTGACTTGTTGTAAATCATCAACCAGGACATTAGGTGGACTAATTCTTCCTGCTAAGAAGGCTTTATAGCTATTCATGAAAGAAGTAAAAAGAGCCAGATGCTCTTCAGCTATTTGAATGGTTTGTTTGGTTGGCTGAGAATTCACAACAAAGGCTTGTTGGATTGGTTGAGTGGTTTGGGTTGATGAATAAGTTTGAATGTAAGGTTGGGGTTGTGGTTGGACATAAGGATTTTGGTGAGTGATTGGATAATAAGATAAGGATTGAGGTGAGGCTTGTTCTTTCACACTGGATTATGCAGATGTAGATGACTATTGTAACTGACATAGCTGTGAGTAGCTAACATAGTAGTTTGGGTTACTTGTCATCTGTGCATACATTGCTATTGCTTCTGCTCCCATGGTGTTGATGTAATTAGCAGCCCTTTGCTTATCATCCATGTTATAAGATTTGATTGTAGAAATAAGATCACTTAAAGACAAGGTAAACAGATCCTTTGTCCTTTTGATGGTAGTGCAGTTGTTGTTCCAGCTGCAAGGTAAAGAGTTCAGTGGCTTTTTGTTCGCAGCTATGTTATCTAATGTTATCCCTGCACTATTCATTTTTGTGATCAACTTCACAAACATAGACATCTGAGCCTCTAATGTTTCACCAAGAATATGATTAAACATATTGAATTCTTGATTGAGCATATCCTTCCTGCTCTCTCTCATATCCTTATTTCCCATGATCTGTTCCTCTAAAGCATCCCACAAATCTTTTGCCTTTGTATAATCCTTAAACTTTTGAGCAATCTCAGTTGTGAGTGCCATAGTGACTGCTGCATAAGCTTTGTCATCAAGCTCCATTCTTTTAAGATCATCTTCATCCCAGAGATGTTCAGGTTTAGTAATCCATTCCTCTTTCTCATTCTTATACAAAGGAATGTATGGACCTTGCTTGATAGAACGCCTCATCCGGGGTTCAGTGTAAGCGACATGATTCAGAAAATGATACGCCCAATCTGGATAATCTTCTTTATTCAAAAGACGTGGAGGATTTGTGCTTGTGCCTATCTCATTGTGAAGATTCAGAGTAGCTATGATATTCTTTAGATTTTTCATAGTAAATTCTTCAAACAAACTTTGAATTTAGAAAGAAATCAAAGTTCACGCGCTAGTCTTCAGAAACTTTTCGGGTGGAAAGTTCAATCACAATATCTGTGCGAAATGTTCAAGTTTTCGCACCTGCAACAGACTTTGTAACCGTCTCGTGCGAATAATCAGGTTTTCGCGCGAAATAAAGGTTTTCGCACGAAAAACATAAGTTTTGCTCCTGAATCAAATTTACCAAATCTGAACTTTTCACGTTCAATTTTAGTCCAAATTGATTAGATTTTGATTAATCAATTGTTTAATTTGTGAATTAAGTTCAAATTTGAACCTAATTGTCCCTAATTGATTCAATTAATCAAGTTTAAGCTCAAAAACATCATCAAATGTCCAATCTTCGAACTTAACAGTTTCATCATCTTCAAAATTGATCAAATTCAACTGATACATATTATATCTTCGAGAATCAAACAAACTGATGATTACAAACTCTTCAAATCAATCATTCCAACCTCAAGTCAATCGATCTAAAGCATACTAGCTCTGATACCAATTGTAAGGATCGTCACACTAATCAGATCGATCTCGTAATTGTGAATGCGGAATGTAAACAATTACGGATTGAGAAGTAGAAGAATAGAAATGAAGATTACAATGTAAATAACCTCTCTTTGATTGCTCTCTGAATATGAAAGATTACACAGGAGTTACAAATTCAGTAAATGGACAAAAGCTAACTAAACACAAAGCAAACTAAGTATTTATACTAAACTATAATGTTCTCGCGCTAGATCAACTTCTCACTCTAGAAGCTAGTTCTCACGCGACAAGTAAGTTGTCGCGCGGCTTCTTTTACTTTTAGCTTGTCTTTAACTTGATATTCACTTTGATTTGATTTCCCGAGCCTCTAGGTTCAACCCCTACAGTCTTTGTCAAGAAGCATATATGTAAAGTCATCTTCAAAAGGCAATTGATAGACCCTAGTACATATGCAAAGATCATACAGTGAATATACTTAAGCTTATTGGTCAAACAATGCAGTTGCCCTACCTCTATGAGGATTGGCATTCCCAGCTTTTACTTTCTTTTATGGCTAGATTTACTTGCTTACCGTTATGTAATGTTAACTTTGATTTGAAAGATTATTTATGCTTCTATGGTTTTGATATTGCGTTTACAAACTATGTTAAATACTAACGAAATGCCAATTGTAAGGTATCTTGGGTTTGGGTTTGGGTATTACGGTAATCCAACTAGCAACACTCATGTGGTTTTCTATAAATCTCAAAAATTTTAAAATCTATTGGATAACACTTAGTATCCGATAAGTTATGTAAAAAAAGTTTGAAAAATTTTCCGAAAATTTTTTTTCTTAAACAAATGTTTATAACATTAATAAAATAATAACTTTCTAAAACAGACCTTAAAATAATTTTATTAGATTATCTTTTTTATAAAAAAAAACTCATGTTCGTAGAAAAACATAAATTCTAGAAAAGTTATGAAGCAATATGTTTTAGAAATTTTTTTTTAGTATGCATGGATTTTCATTTAAATTTTTTTTAAAGGACAATATAATGAAAACAAAAACAATTTAATGTAAGTAACAATAAGTTCACTATTAGAATGAAAATAAAGTACAAGCAACGAGTAGAAAAATATATATTGAGGGCACATTTAAACGTGATTCTCTCATTAAAATAAATTTCAGGTCTCTCATAAACTCATTTATTTTTCATGGTACAACAAAAGTGTATTGCAATGCTAAAGTAAACCACTAAACTTTAAAATTAACCAAATATTTCTTGGAATCTGAGTGTGGTTAAATGTTCTTGAGGGCATAAAAAGTCATTCAAGTTTGGATTTTCTACCCTCCTTCAATTAAGGTACCACTTTAGTCTCCTCACCATCAAACTTTGATACTAAATTGTATTAAACATCTTTAATACAACTAAGTAGTTTGATGTGTCACTTCCAACCAAGGTATTAAATATCCTGAATACATTGGTTAAGTGGTTTTTAATACAAGTTGATGCAGTTGTATGAAAACGATCATTGGTAACGAAAACCCCAAAAGTGGGACCGAGCAATAGTTGTAACTACTATGCATTGGTGGTAAACAAGACCTGCTACACCAAACCAAGTGCATAATGTGAGCTAGACATGGCCTGCACCAGCACAGCTGCGCCCCATGTCACTTGCGCCAAAAATTTAATGTCCACACGCCCATGCTAGACAGATCGACCGCACAGGACAACACGCCCAACCACACTTTAGTAGCTGCACAAGTGCCTAAAAAGTTGACCAAACCATTCTAGCAGCATCACATAACTCAGACTGCACGCAGGGGCATACCTACATAGTGAGGGACGGGGGCACCATAAACGAAAAATTTTTAGTGTTATGTATATGAAAAAATCCCGATTGCCCCCCTTAAAATTTTGTAATCGCCCTCTTTCAACTTTTGAAACTGAAAAGAAAACAATAATGTCGCAAACATATTGTCAGAGGTGCAACTACAATAGGGTTACAGTTCAATAAATCATATTTTCTCGCTTACCAGGGTCTATAACCTAGTAGATTTTTAGTACTTAGACACTCAAATAATCAATTAGTTAGTAGAAAGAAAAAATTTTATATCATGATAATTGCTTTTGACTATTAAGCAAGTTAAATTTATATTGGCCGACATTGTTTTCAAACATGTTAAACATTATGGGCATTAAAGAGTTTTGGTACCATTTTAGTGATAAGTATAAATGCTTTAAACATATTACATATCATAATTTTTATGAGTATAGTTGGCTTAAACATCATATATAACCACTTTTATGAGTATAATTGCTTAAATATAGTTTTTGATATATATGAAAATACAAGATTTTAGCGACCATTTTAACGATGTTTTTGGGTAATGAACCGGATCTGACCCGATTCGACCCAATCTGACCCGAACCGGACCAAAAAATATATTATGTTGTGATAGCCAAATCACCCTTAATAATCTCCGCCCCCATGAAAAAAATTTATGGGTTCGCCACTGACATCACGAATATGTGATCCATAAAAGCAACTTACGGCAATGCAAGTGTGAGAAATACAACATCAAAGTATCATGTTGTGCCCATTTTCAATTGCGAGGATTGGATGTGTTAGCTAGGGTGTTCCACACCTTTATGTTTCTCACACCTTTATGTTTCTCACTTGTGTCTCACTTACGTCTTGTTCTACAAAAATATTATCTAAAGAAAACACTCTTGTATCCAAATTTAATATCTTATTCTCCTTAGCCGCGTTTTGGACAAAAATGAATTTGTTGCAAAGCTTTCATATTTAAAGAAACAAATGCAGTAAACAATAATTGTATTAATTGCAATTATATATAATTATGGTGCCAAAAGTTAATAAAAACCATATCTTCACTTATGAATTTAAAACGATCCGAGGCGAGCCTGAGCTTGCTTAGGCTCGAGCTCGGCTTACGGCTAGTTTTGATTTTAAAATGTTTGAGCTCGAGCTTGACTCGTGTGTAGTTTTATTTCTAAAGCTCGAGCTTGGCTTATCGGAAAATTTTCAAGCTCGAGCTTAGCTCGTCGGAAATCATTCAAGCTCAGGCTCGGTTTATTTATTGTTAAGTTATTAAATATTTATTTTTTATAATTACTTTTATATTTATTTGTAATCATACTTTTTATATGTAACATAATATATTTATTTAATTATTTTTACCTTAATAATATATATGAAAAGAGAACGAATATTAACCATTATTTATTGTGATAATCGTGTAAACTTAATCAAAATCAAGTAAAATCATTATTTTATTTGTTGGAATAACATCATTATACATATACGATGTTATGTTATTTTATGTATATGAATAAATCCGCAAGTGTAAAAAAGTTATGAGAGGTGTAAGTTGTACTTAGGTGCTGTTTGCGGACCACATCTTCAGATATTTGCAGGAGAAGAGGTGGACCAAACGTCTACAGTCTGCAAGAAAAATACTGTTTGTTTTTTAACATCTGCAGACTGTAGGGGGCGGCGGCGGGGCGGCGGCCGGGAAGGTGGACGTGGCGGGTGCACCGGCGGTGAGGGGAAGGAGGAGGGTAGAATGAGAAGAGGTTAGAAGACCTGTGAAATCAATGGTTCATGGTTGTATCATGCAGATCTCAGAAAGTACTTTTTTAATGAAAAGTTTTCCGTAAATCAAACAATATGCGCTCTCAAAACGTATTCTCGTGTTTGCGTGCGCGAAGATGAAGAGGTGAGGAAGAGATTTTTAGAAAAAAAACAAACACCCCTTACACCTTTAAATATTTGTCAGGTGTAAGTAACTTATAATTGTCATATATTTTTTATACTTACTAATTTACACATATATACAATACAAATATAACGTTATATATGTGTAATGATCTTATTTCAACAAAAAAATAATAATTTTGATTGATATTTATGAAGTTAACACAGTTATCGTAATAAATGAAGGTTAACATTCGTTCCGCACCCTAATATATATATAAGAATATATGATTTATGTATATATATATTCAATATAAATAAAAAATTATAAAAACAAAAAAAACAAAAAACTCGTTAAGGCTCACGAGACGGTTCGAGCTCATTTAAGCTGGGCTCGATTTGAGGTTTTTTTGAGCCGATTCCGAGTATCTTGTAAACTAGCATGGCTCGTTTATGCTGCTTATCTTCACCAAATGAAAATCCCATCTCTTGACTATTTTTCCAAAACTGTTTTTTAAAAAGAACTTCGAATTACCTAAAGATTTAACCGGGGACCTCTTGAGTCTTGACCATCCCTTGATTCCTTTCCAATAATTTAAAATCTATCATAATTCAATACTACTCATAACAAAGAAATCTCTGTTGTCAATATACCGTGTCACAACTCTTATACAAAATATTGTTATCCTCTTATCTGTCTAACTTGATCAACCGTAGACGATTATATGTTTCATGTCTCACAAAGATACCATTAGAAGGATAATATGCATGATAGGTAATAGGTATTGTTTATCTTTAAGGATTTATAAAAAACCAACATCAACAAAACTTGTGTGCGAACAATATACGTAAAACAGTATAACCAACCATATTTAAAATATTGTATGGTGATGTATTACAGTATGTACATTAACAAATAAACAACAGACTCAAACCTACTTTATTCATTATTATATTATATTGTATTATATTATATATATATATATAAATATATATATATATAGATGTGTGTGTGTGTGTGTGTGTGTGTGTGACTGTGTGGTGTATGTATGTGTGTGTTTATTTGTGTGAAGAGTGTGAGTGAGGTACTGAAGATGATTGGAATGGAGGAGCGGTAATCAGCGTGGACGACGGAGCACATGAATTTGATCCAATGCACATGAACATGTCACGAGGAAACCTAAGACTTCATTTTTTATTTGTTAATCATGTAGCCCAAGCTATATATTTTTTTAAAACCACCATGAAATATTGTTCTATTAAAAAATGCATTTAATATAATAAAAAATTTGTTCGTTACAAAATTATATATATTGTGAGAAAGTGTAAGAACCAATTAATCTAAATGATTAAATTAGCACTAAAACAAAATTATATTTGTATACTTATAAATTAAATGATTTTTTCTCGGACTAGTTAATTTGTATACTCCCTTTCTTGTACGCAACAAACTTTATACATATGTGTAGATTATAAAATTATAGCAAACACAAAAATATATTGTTTACTAGTTTGGTGCCCGTGTAATGCGTCAGGGAACCTCTTGATGATTTTAAGTGTATTCGTAATGCGTTTTGATCAGTTTTAAAACAAAACCATGGGGAATTCGAAACATAGTTAAAAGTTTTATTCGTCTAAAACGTAATTAATTTACGAAAACTTCTGTACTTTAATTTTTATGATGCATCTTTTTTAATTGGATTTATCTTTACTACCAAATATATTATTAATTAAATAATATGTCATAAATAACAATATATATTGAATTATAATACTAAAAATGCTCTCATTAAATGTCTTAAATTTAAATAAATACCAAATTTTTCCATCTCAAGTATTATATAGATAAACACATAAATTTACATATAGATTTAGAGATATTCACACATAATGCTTGTGATTCTAAATATGATTACGACATGAACATGTTCCATATATTTGTTTAATCTCCAAAATTAGTTTCCTAACTGTCATGATCAGTGGATCAATAAACAACTAGTGGAATCAAATTTAGTGATTGCACATTAATTATTATTCGGTTAATAAAGTATTTATATTGTGTTAGTAACTCCCAACCTATGTCCACTAGGGTTTGATCTTTATTTTGTCTTGGTCATGACCGACCGATTTCCCAGTACATGCAAAATCCAAACAAAATCAATTTCAAACTAATACAAAAGGAGGTGAAAAGTGTCTACACGTGTGTACGTACACACATATGCATAAATTTATTATTTATTTAAATATATTAATTTTTTATATTAATTTATTTGTATTTATGTATTCAAAGTGTTAGCTGCAGAAATCGAGGTTGAGTGGAAGGTGGATTCCTTTTGTCCCGATATTTTTAATCTTTCACACACCCATAGGGTCTATGATAACTAGTTCCCATGTATATAGATAATTATAATAATTATTAATATAACTAAGTTATAAATACATTCATGATGACGTGGTTTATTGTTTGCTTTGTATTCGTGTTTTTATAAGTCTGACCTGACCTGCAAAATAAAGAAGTGGAATACGTTGTATTTATATGCTGCAAATCTTTCACCTGGTACCTTGGATGCTTGATTTTGGTTTTTTAATAGATTATGTTTGATCGAGAACTATCGAACCCATGTGAAGGTATGTGTAGTTTGACCGTTGCAATTAAAGTTGAGAGGGTGCCATTAAATGCCAAAATGACAAAAGAAGATCTTTCTAGTAATACCATCGTAAGCATCTGATTTCTTTTTTTAAAAAAGATCTTAAATTCGAATTTTTATTTCCGCTAGCTTTCTGTTATCCCTTATTGGTATGGTAAAGCTACAATTAATCTAATCTTGTTGGTTAACAAAATATATATCAAGCCTTTGAGGTAGCAAGAAAATATCAGTGGACATTGCCCAATTGCCCTTAGATCAATTATGTTACACAGCGAAATAAATAATAGGATGATTGTTGTTGGTTTTCATTTTATTGTTAGAATAACAAATTGAATATGGTACCAGACCTTTAAAACTCTTGTTACCTTTTTCAGCCACCATAAAAGTAAAAACCTTAGTTATTGCCAACGAGTTTAAATCTCAAACAGGGTGGCGTGCCAATCCCCCCCCCCCCCCCCCCCCCCCTTTATAGTTTAATTTCTTTTTCGAAATGTAGTTTAATTTCTTTTTCTATTTTGAATAAAGTTTGGTTATCATCAGTTTAAATAAACCATGTTATCGAATAAAGATTTATCATAGATTCTTTTTCGAGACAGTGTTGCATCTTGTCATCACCACCATCGAAACAATCGTTATATGTTTAGCCAGCCATCAAAGGCCGCCCTTGAACCATCACGCATGCACCACTTAAACATTCGCTTTTGTCGCCACACGCAGCCTTTTACCAACACGTGAAAGCGTGTCTTCTATCGTTTTGCCACCACTAGGAGTGTTCATCGGATCGAATAACAATTTATTCGGAACAATTATTTTGGATTGAAAATTTATGGCCCTATCCAAAATCCGATTCGATTTTATTCGAGGGTACTTCTATCTGATCTGAGTGTATCCACATTTAATTCAAATTGGACTCGAGTAAATCCAAATTAAACCAAATAATAATATTTTCCTAACATGACTGGAAGTCTCCTATGCTCTGACTCTCATCTCTATGTTCTCGTTGATAATTCGATTATGTTTACGAACATTCTAACATGACTAAAATTAAAAATTATACTATTACATTTACTAGATCAAGTGATCAACTAAATAAAGCATTGATCTGGATAAAATTTATAGACACTACACATCCCTTCTAAAAATAATATCTACATATTATTTAGTTAAAGTCTTATTCGGATAAAATAGATATTTGAATAAACCAAATTCACAAAAAAAAAAAATAATAATAAATAAAAATAAAAATAAAAAATAAAAAATAAAAAAATTTAAGTGCGAAAACCGATCCAAAATTCGAATAAAGAATTCGGATTTGGATGATATTCGATTCGAAAACCTAAAAAGGGACTCGGATCGAGTTTTTTCATATATATTTTGGATAAAGTTTTGATTACGGATTGTTGGTTTTTAAGTAGGTTTTTGATTCATGTCATATTGCAAATGTTAAGTTTTCTCTTTGGCTAATAAGTACAACTATATCTATAATGCTACGACATATTCTCATCAGCCGCTCACCCATGATTTTCTACCAAGCCGCTCTATTGTCACCCTATCGTGAGGCCACAATAGGAATATGATCCTATGCCACTGTTATCTCTTGAGGTCTTCCTTCTTAACATAAATCAAACTATGGCACTCTGTTGCCTCCTTTCAGTTGAGCCGTCTAGTAGGACTGTGGTCCACTAGCCATCAATTGCATTGTCGCGCCACTTATATGACAATGATGTCGCTTAATGTCTTCGTTTATTACCGTTGTGTTCTTGCTTATGAGCCCAACCCTTATAGGACTATATGATCATTGATCAACATGAAGATTGTAGAAGGATGGTCGTATCTAGCCAATTATGGATTTTTTTGGCAAATATTTGGATTTTCAAGTTTGAGCTTCTGGTTTTCTTGCCCTTTGAATGTAGTGGAGTGTTTGATTGTGTTACCAAACTTGGGTAGGGTAAGGTCCGGGTAGGGTGTGGAACTAGGTACAGCCCGGTATAGGTTTATTTTATATATATTTTCAAACATTTGGCAACGAATATATAGTTAACCATTGACAACGTCTATAAATTCAACCGTTGGATATGGGTCCTCTCATGCAAATGCAAATCATCATATATTTTATCTATTAAACATTCAACCCCCTGTAACATATAAAACTGGTTTAAACCGCCGGCATAAGTAAAAAACGAATGGGAGTTCTAGAAAATATTTTTAAACTTTTTTCATTGGTGGTATCATTTCTGTAATTATCCTATTTTTATCTTGATAAGTTTTTAAATTTTAAATAATTAAATATAATTCCTAATGAAATACAGTTTTAGTCCCGAAAATTTTGATATCGAGTTTTTAAAAATGTTAAGAAAATTAGTAAGATATTGAATACCATCCCAATCAGCATCTCAAAACGGTATGACTTGGCCCATTTCCAAAATACTATTATGAAATGTCCTTAACCTATCTTTTTGTTTTAAAACACATTCAAAATATGAAAAATCAAGTTTTATCAGGTTGGCACATCACAATTACTACCTAAATATGGAGAACTCACATTCCTACATAACTATCTATATTCTTGATTTACTTTGTTATTTTTTAAAACATCTTGTAACATATATTTAAAAGCACTCCTAAATTCCTCAACGAAATTCACTGACAACCCGTCTTGTACCACTAAATTAATAATATGTTCAACACAAAGACTATAAAAAATCTTCATTCCAAATCGGTTTATATTTTATTTAGTTATTCAACAATTGCTGTATTGTTTGAGGCATTATCGAATGCCATTAAAAATAATTTATGTTGTAAATGAAAAGATGTTATTACATTATCTAAAAGTAAAAACAAATATTCTTCGATATGTAGATGTGAATAACGATCAAACATAAGCAATTCATCATTTGTTATGAATTAGGATCTACATAGTGAGTGGTGACACAAAGAGACGATTCCAATAAAGCGTGCGGTGCCTACCAAATGTCACTAGTTAAGTTAACACCGACATTTAACTTATAAAAAATCCAATTAAATCACATTTTGCAATTTGGCACAAGTTTAAACAATAACGTTATGTGTAGAACGACTTACGTGCTTGTAACGAGGTTGGAGCATTTCTTGACTCATGTTTGTTAACCACTCATTGTCAAAGTGGTTGAACGACAAAGCTTCTTGAATCACAAAATTTTTTATCCAATCGCGAATTCGCGCTACGTCAAACGTAATTATTTCACCATCACTGCCCAATTCCATTTGTTTGGAATCCTTTGTATGCTTTAACACTTTGCAAAAATTCTTCGTAATTTGTTTCATCAAAGTGGAGTTTGAATCTTTTACTAAGAATGTCACATAATACATACAACAAGCATTTTGAGACCCATCACTTATTTCCACCAAATTCTAATTGCACTAAATTTTTGGGTTTCTATTATGTGAAATAACCCGTACCGCAGTTGGAACAGAGGAAGAACCTTGAGTAATGGATGAGTGTGAGGCCGCCATAACTTAGTAAGTCAATACTAGAGAGAGTAAATAGACAGAAGAAATTATAGAACGAGATGTCACACCCTCAATTCATGGGCACGACTTGTTGTATCACTATCTAAGCTAAAATCAAAATTACTTTTTGCTTACATAACATATGCAATCCATGCGTTAATATTCCATGTAAAAGTTATTACAAACCATTGCTACCAAGCAGTTTTAGTAACATCTAAGCCCGTATGGAGTATTCCAAATTCAACATCAAAATGAACTAAACTCATGCCTCAGCTAACACTTTCCGGCACCTGCAGCACCTAAACACAAGCTAAAAACATCAACAAAAAATTCTTTGGTGAGTCGTAACTAGTGACTCCAAACTCATAATCAATATGAATAAATGTGTGCGTAAGCAAATTGCTTTACAAACTAATTCTCACTAACAACAAAAACAATTCGAAGTTAGTGCATGATAGCATATATGCCTTTCCAAGTTCAACATCAATATAACAAAATGACAATTTCCTAGAGTGAGGACCTCCTATTTACATTGGATCTGTCTGAATGCAAATATGCCCAAAGGAAATTTGGGTGTTATGTCATTTGGACAATCCACGAACTTACCTTAATGTTTAGTCGGTGACTAACAAGATGAAGGTCTAGACGCACCTAAACTATGGTCCCTTAGACATTAGAAACATAATTTCTCATGCAATAACCATGAGACAACGCATAACAAAATCAATTTTGACAACTCGTGCATAGCCCAAAATCAAACATTAGCAAAAAAAGGGCGGTTAGACTCACATCAACTAGTGGTCCACAATAATCGACTTCTATCACCATTATCACCCTAAGAGCTCAAATAGGTGAAGCACAATCCTACAATTTTTAATACACAATATGTGCTTAGTTCAAAATGTACACCTACCTGGTTAAACCTGAAATCAAACCAAAAGCACTCTTATCACAAATCCACCCACCAAAGTATGGGTTTTCCTTTAATATACCAATCATGTCTTATAGCGTGCTACTAACTAGTTTGTTCTTGCCATACACATTCATTTTTCCCAAACCAATAACAATTCACAAATTGAGAATCTATAATCTTACGAAAGCTTTCCTGAAGCGTAATGTAGCGACCTGACATGGCCATGCCTCCAACCAAGTGATATATCACTGAAATGGTGTCCCACAACATCACACTTCTGCCCATACACAATAACAACTCTTATTAAGTAAAATGAGTCTTACCTCATGAAACCAAGAGCTAGTAACATAAATCTAAGCAAAAAGCATGTCGTATATCTCAAATCTACCCTTCGTATGCCTTCCCGAACAACCTGGGATGTCCAAATTCTAATGAGAGGGTGGCTGGATGCGTATGTAGAGTGAAAGAGTAGAGATACGGGTTTGAAATGGTGAAATCCAGAGTTATTTAATTTATTTATTTTTGTGGAGGGTATGATTTTTGATTGCATTGGTCTTTGGTGGAACATTACCCAATCCTTAATGGTCCGCAATAACACCCCAGAAAAGAATATTCACATCTTCGGATCGAATGTCCGTTGAGGACCGCTTCCTAGAGGCATAACTGTCTGCTATAGACCTTTTCAAACTCCTCTCATCGAGATACGCTTCCTACAGGCATAACTCATCTCAAAAATTATGGGTTCAGTAACTCTTTTTTTTAGCCCAAGATATGCTTAATCTAAGTTTGAGTCACCTCTAGATAGCTTTTTACTTTGTTCCGCTTCTGGTTTTCACAGCGGTTCCCCACGACTCATGATCTGTGACACTTGGATGTTTTCTAATGTTACCATCTCTACTTCACCAACCCAAGCCACCACTTCTCTCCTTCTCATGTGTCAACAAGCCCTTAGGACTAAGGGGTTACACGAGATTAGAATGAGAGTTTTTTTTTTTTTTTTTGCGGTTTTTGCTTTTTGTTTTTGCGTTTTGTAGTGATGTGATCAACCAAATCATCAGCATCTATTTATACTAACCTAGGGGAGAAAAATGATCATTTTTGGCAAAAAAAGATAATAAAATAGCTATAGCCATTACCCAACGGCCAAATTCGAAAAAAAGGCTTTAATGGCTAGAACTGGGTAGTACGCGATCCAGGTCGGGTCAGGTTACATACCCGGGTAGGATCAGGTCCGAGTACAAAAAAGAACAAAGGAACCGGGTAGGAACGAGCAGTTCAAGATACATAAGGGACCAAGTATGGTACCCCCAGGTAAGAACCAAAACCAGTTCGGGGTAGGAACTGCCGGGTCGTGTCCATACCGGGTTTTTTTTGTGAATCTCCACGGGTAACAATAATGAATCATGATAACATAGATGGTTAACTTTAACTAAAGCCTATAATATGTCAAAAAGAATCAAATTTCACATTTCCCCAATGACTTAGCCGCTTGAGCATTCCTGACCCTCTTGAAACTCTTGAAACTTCTTATTCTATAGATATCGTTATAATTAGTTTAGCAATATAATATATGACGACACAATCTATGCATATTACTAAAATAGTAACTTGGAGGGACACTTGGCACTTTTTTAGGCCCCTTAAGTTTTTTTTTCCGCCTCTCTCTCTTCTTAAATAATTACCTAAATTAAAAAATATTATATAATTTTAATTCTTTTTAGGTTAGCAATAATTTTTTAATAAATTAAAAAATATGTCTTTTTATTTATGTTATTTCTAGAAAACAAATCATTATAAAATAAGAATTTTTTCTAAAACATTAAACCTTTTTTAAAATATGAAATAGTTTATAATTGGTGTATTTAAAAAGTAAATTTTTTTATAAATTAAAAATAATTAAAATTAGGAGTTACAATAAGAACTTTTTAAAATGATATTTTTAATACGGTTTGTTTTAAAAAAATGTTTAATTTTTTTTTTTTTGGAAAAAAGTTTAAAAACAAAAGTTCAAAAATTTGATATCATTATTTTATTACTTATAGTTATTAATCATACGTAATTTTAATCATATCTTATTTTAGAATATAATTTTACACTTCATAAAATTTTATTATATTTAATATTTTATTTTTTAATCCGTGTAATGCACGAGTTTACTAAAGTTAATATTTAATATTAGTACTAAATAAGACAGTTCCTTTTGGTTGTATGTTTTGCTATGACAAGTATTCAAGTTAATTAAAATAGCATATTTTTACGCATGGTTAGTTTTATGTTGCCTTATCACTAGTCAATAGTATAGATGTATTGAAACTCTTAGCTTTTGGTAATGATGGCAAATCTACTAATGTTACTACAAATGTAGTTTACAAGAAGGTTTTTGCTCATTTGTCACATTATGATCGAAAGTTGTTATGTCTTATTTATTATATAACGCACTTGGTTTTATTTATTTTTTTTGTTATTTAATAATTAACTCTTCTCCTCCCGTGTAATACACGGGTAACTAAAACTAGTGACTCATATAAACCTCTTGAAACTTATTCTGACGTATGGATCTTCGATCTTTTTTTTATATCATCTGAGAATGAAACATATAAATCTCTTTAGGTTTGACTTCAGTTTTATGAGCTTTTGGTTTTAGTTGGTTTTTATAGGCCATAGGGTAAGATTTTGGTTTAGGTCCTGTGTCAATCTGGGCCCATATGTAGGTTACTTGTAAATAATCTGGTTCTTTTGTGAAAGCCCAGGCCCATCAAAAGCTTTAGTTTTAACTTTTCATGTAATATGTAAATTGGTTTATTTCCGGTTTTGATAATGGTTTCCTTCGTCTATTATTTACAAATTAATTAGTTCGAAAAAAGACGATTTACGGTAAGGGTGAGAAAACCAAAGATAAAATGAAGATAATCAGACTGTTCGTTTGTTATACCTAAACGTTTAACAAAAATTGTTTGTGGTTGACATGTTTAACCAATTTAATTAAACAGATTGATCTTTTTAACCTATTTAATTAAATAGATCGAACTCTTTAACTCGTTTGATGAAAAAGGTTTGCAATAAAATGAGTTGACTCATTTACTCTTATATTACAAGTTACAATCCTCAAATCCTTTTAACACGTTGATTAACAGGTCGTATTAAGGTTACATGATTTTAAGTGTGTTTAGAAAAAAGTGATATTATCTTTGATATGAATAAATACATAGGTCTTATTCGTGTTTAATGATTTAAACCTTAACCTGTTGACCCACCTACCGACATGACTGAAACCACTAGTTCAAGCCATGAAACTAAACTTATGATATATAAATGATACAGGTGTCATATATACATCCATAACGTTATTTCTAAAATATGGAATACACAACAACCTTGGATGAAAGAAACATGCTAGAGCAAAATATGTCACTAAGTACTTTTGAAACTAGTCTTCTATAGAAGTCCACTCAAAAAGAAAATAGTGATAAAAAAATTTTTAAAAAATCCTTTTAAGCTATAGTAAACATAATAAGTATTTATTTCAATAAAATAAATATGTAATAAAAAAATAAATATTATAATTTTAATAAAATAACTAAACAATATGTATTATGTTATGCGTATTAAGTTACATATATGTGTATATATATATAAATAGAAGGAATAAATGACTAATAAGAATGAATGGAACCTGCGCACGAGCTTGATAAAATTTCACTAGCCGCACTCATTTTTCAAAAATAAAGCTCTAAACGAGCTGAGTTCGAGCTCTATTAAATTAAACAAGCCGTTTGAGCTTTTGTAAATTATATGAGCAAAGCTGAAGTCCGATCGTCTGATTCGGGCCCTAATAAAACAAACAGCCATGCTCGAGAATTAAAAATATGCTAAAAACAATCTAAGTTAAACTCTTTTAAATTAAACTTGACTCTTGAGACACTGTACAAGGGTGAAAATCGGTCGTGCCCAACTGCCCAAGTCTCCAAAATAATGGAAAATTGAGTAAATTACAAATATTGTCCTTTAAGTATGCTCAAAATTAGGATCATAACCTTAAACTTTGAAAATTACACTGGATATCCTTTATTTGAAAAATTATCACATTTTCCGTCCTTTTCACTAACTGAAGTTAAATATTTTTGTTAAGTTTATGGTAAATGATATTTTTGCCCTTATCTTTTAAAGGATAAAATATGTAACTTATACTAATCAACTTTTTTTTTTTTCTTTTATTTATTTACTTACTTTTCTTTTTTTTTTCTTTCTCACCACTTTTATTTTACAACTTATCTTAAATATAATTAATAAATTATATTTTATTGTAAAAAAATTAATTTCATTTATTGATTTTAATATATTACATTTTTGCTATTTGTTAAATTTAGTTAAATACTTTTATGCTAGAACAAATAAAATTAAAGAACACTTAATAGTTTTTCTACAAATAAAAATTATATAAACTAAAAATATAATTTACAGAAATTAATTAAACATATGATTAAAACATAAACTAAAACATACATGGGTTTAAATAACACCAATTAATAAAAAATTTAAAGAACACCTAATAGATTTTCACTAATATATTATTTTGTTTCTTTATGTTTTTATTTACTTTTCTTAACTTTTCTATCTTTCTCTCATATAAATATTTTTTTTGTTTTATAAACTTATCTTAAATATTATTAATTAATTAATTTAAATATTTTATTAAATTCAAAATTTATTTATAGATTATTAAATTATGTAACATTTTCATTTGTTTACTTTAGTTATTTCACATTAGATAAAAATTAAATTAGTAATCGGTTTGTTACACTGTCGCTTTATAACCTTTTTGGTATAAAAATTTCAACTATTTCTAACAATTTATTTTACGTATTATATTAGAAACCTATCAAATATCGTATGAAATTGAGCCATGACTCTTTATTTTACTTAGTTATAATTATTCTATTTTAGATCATATATATGATTAAGATTTGCTTAATATATATAGTCTTAAATTGTTCTTATTGTAAAGTTTGCTTCCGTTTTAATTTTTAGTGGTTTATGTTTGATTTATAATAATTAAAACACATTAGTAACCATTTAAAAAAAACCCAAAATAATAGTGCTTTTAATTAAATAACATTCATGTTTTTGTTTAATTAAAACTTCAAAGTAGTTGTTTGGGCTTGTCACTATGGTGAACTTTTAGATGGGTTGGTCGTAATTTTATAAAAAAAAAGAGAGAGAGAAAAATATTAAAAGCCAAACCGAAGCCACAACCCGACGTGTAGAACAACCCATTGACCCATGTTACCACCCTATTTTCTATTTTTCTAAAACTGACTGGGCCAATAATATTTTAACACCTCACAATATATTTTTTTAATTTTTTATTAGCATACTTAAGGCTTGAATTTCTTACCCCGGTCTGTTTACTTCTTTTATAGAAAAATTTAAACATAATCTTTTTATTTTTTCTAAACATTTTTATATAAATCTTATTGAAAATGGATTTTTTTAAAATATATTTTTATTATAAAATAAATATTAGCCATCTCATAAATAATTTAAAATAGAATAATAATTTATTATATATTTTAATATAATAAAAACTAATCATAACTCATATTTAGATGATTAAAAATAACTAGTTAATAATATTTAAGATAAGTATTTAAAATAAAAAATGGTTAAAAATAAAAAAATAATGAAAAGTAAAGTTAATGAAATAAGCACACAAAGAAAGAAAATAAAAGATTAATAAAAGTTACACATTTTGTCCTTTTGAGGGTTAGGGGCAAAATGGGCATTTACAAAAATATAACAGAAAAAATTAACTTCTGTTAGTAAAAAGAACAAAAAAGGTTACAAATTTTCAAATAAAGGATACTCAATGTAATTATTAAAGTTTAGGGATAAAATTCGTAATTTTAAACATTCTTAAAGGACAAAATTTATAATTTACTCATGGAAAATTTGTATTCGTTCTCTTAGCATAGCCCCTGACACAAAGTCCAATACTATAAATAATTGAACAATTCCCATCTTACTTTTTACAGTACCGCATTTTTCTGGAAGTAATAGATATTCACGAGTCAAGCCAAACGGAGCAGATTTTTACTCGTGTTTCGTTTGTTTACAAATCAAGCTGAGCCAATCCGTTTGTTTACAACTGTGCTAGAAAAAGAGCGATCATTTTTGAGCATTATTTTTTTTGAGTGAGATTCGAGCGCACAGAGAGCGATCTTGACAGCCCACGATATTAATAGTCATACGATCTAGTGTGCCACAAGATTTAAGTTTACAAAAAGAGACAATAAATATGTTAGGTCTCAAGTTTGTATACTTTAAAAAGCAGTCATATTTCATATTATAGTCATGTTTATAAATGATAATTTGGGTTAAACACTATCGCTTAACGGTTTAGGGTTTTAATTTTAGAATTAATGTTAAATTTTTTATTGGATTGATTGTCTGGTATGCATAAATATAAATTGCATATTTACATACAGTGGATCAAATATAATAGGATGGCATGCATAAAAATATAAATATTATTGTGTATTTGTGTGTGTGTGTGTGTGTGTATATATATATATAAATTCAATTAAAATAATCTATAGAATATAATAAAATAATACTTTCTTACCACTTATCATTCTTTTAAACAATATTTTTGACACTTGTTATTTGTTTAAACATTCTCACTTTATTTTCCCCACAAAAGAATATTATAGTAATTTAAACAATCAAACTAATTTCTCTCTATTAATAAAAATCAATTTTATTAATTGATACATTTCTTTCTCTCAAGCTATGTTTTTTAAATAAACTTAATTAAAAACTTAAAAATCATATCTTTTTATTAAAATAGAAATAATAAAAAAAAATTATATAATATAAAATTTTCTATAACACTAAACATTTTTGAAACATAATATTTTAAATCAGTCCTTTCTTAAAAAAATTATAAAAAATATGAAATTTTCTAAAAGAATTTTTATTAAAACAACCAAAATAATTAGAAAACCGAGTTTTAATAAACAAGATCTTTATAAACAATAAATGTTTTATTAAAAATCTTAAAACAATTGTTTAAAAATAAAATATATAGATAAGAGGGGTAAAAAATAGTATAATTGTCTTAGTTTTTTGAACTATTACGTATATAAAATTTTAATTATATCTGATACTAAAATATCATACTGTAACTTTTCGTGTTTATTACTAATTATAATCCGTTTGATAAATGGGTTTCTAGTCTATCTATTTATTCATATATCTATCTATATATAACAAAAAAAAATCTAAAATAAAACTTAATACAATTGTAACATTTATCATACTAACTTTCTCATTTCTCATTATTATTATTATTAATATTAATCATATCATCCGCATAATAAAATTATGTAATTAAATAAATTGAAACCTATTTTTTATTAAAATACACTTTTTAAAAACAAAAGTTTTATAAAATACAGAATACAATAAAAAAATTTTAAAAAATAAATTCATTTTTCTTAAAAACAAAATATCTAAAACCCACATTTTTTTTATAAATAAAAGTTTAAGAAAAATATATTATTGTTTATTTACTTAAAGTAGCTATTCATATGTAATTATAATCATATATTTTATCTTCAAACATAGTTTTATAATAGTAAATTTCACCACTAAGTATTTAGTATTTTATTTAATCAATACGTGTAATACACGGGGTACTAACCTAGTTCGATATATATCGAACCGAGCAGATCTTTGCTCATGCTTGGCTTGTATACAAACCGAACCGAGCCAATCGGCTCATTTACAACCAAGCAGTAAATCAAATGAGCATTTTTAGAGCGATTGTTTAGTGAGCATCGAGCAATATCAAAACTTGAGTCAAAAGTCGCGAGAAACTATAATGCCTTCGTCTTACAAGTTTTGATAAATTATACTATTATCGTGTAATTTTTTCTACCCACAAAATTATACACTCTCAAGCCTACGTATGTTTTACTATTAAAATTATCACAGTTAGATACTATAAGATTTGAGCATAGAACTTTTAGGTGAGGAGCATAGAAGAACCAACATTGTTCTCAAGGGGGTCACATGCAATCCATAAATTTTATTTTTACTAGTTTATTTTCAAATTAATCCCGACCAACACGCAAGAAATTATGACTTCAACCCAAATGAAATTTTGACTGACCCCTCCAAATCAATTTAAGATTTTAAAATTTTAAAAAATATATATACACCTATTACAAAGTAATTTACACATATATAAAGAAAAAAGTTGCAAACCCAATAAGTTTTTAAGCAGTTAAGCTTATTACTGCATTAACTCTCATAAACTCAATTGATGATGTACCCGATAACTATTTCAAAAGCTAAGCCCATTTTTCCATCACCCAATCATAAACAACTAAACTAATAATTAAAATGTAATTCAATAACAATATATGAGCTTATAATATTTGCAGCAATTGAATGAACGATCAAGGTTCAATCATTGATCGAATTCTAAACAGTTTGATTGTCGTTATAATATTACAATAACTGAGAACACCATTAAAAGAAGACGACAAGCAAGTGAAGAAGGCGATCAAGGTTAATCGGATCCTCACCATGCATATCAAAAGGAGAGTTCAGAAGAAAATGTACTGACTAAACCAAACCTGAGTGACAAAGCAATTCGGAGAGACAGGTGGCAATGCTCGTAAGCAATTTCAGCTATGTCTTTAGGCGATCATGGTTGTCAATTTTGATAGGATATCGCCGATTAAAAGAAAGGAAAAAGGGGAAAAGAAATTGGGTTGGATCAAAGCCAAACTTTAACCCCTCATATTCACTAATATCTTTAGTAAATCCGTGTATTACATAGGTTAAATAAATAATATATATAATTAAATGAAAATTAATCAATTTTAAAACAATATTCTAAAATAAGATGTGATTGAAATTACGTATTGGTAAGGATTATAAGTAATATAACAATGATATTAACATGTTAAACTTTTTTTTATTTTTTTCCAAAAAGAAAATTAAACGTTTTGTTTCAAAATAAACTGTTTTAAAAAAATATTTTTTTAAAATTTTCTTATTATAACTCCTAATTTTAATTATTTTTGTTTTATAAAAATTTTTACTTTTTAAAAACATCAATTTTAAAATATTTGGCATTTTAAAAAAAAGTTTTATGTTTTGAAAAATTTTTATTTTATAAAAGTTTAATTATTTAGAAATAACATTATCAAAAAAATCTCTTTTTTATTTATTTAAAAACTATTTTTAACTATTATAAAATTAAATAATATTATTAGTAATTAATATAATTATTTAAATTTAGTAAGGATGAATGTGATGTGATCACGTATCATTCTTAGTTATTTATTTTTATTAAAATAGAAAGAAGAAAAGGTTGTTTGTGCTATAATTGTTTTAACATGGAACTGATGGATTTTATGAGTGGGTATATGACCCAGCTCTAGACCCGCATGAAAATATGGACCCATTCGCCGCAAGCTCTAGAGTCTAGATACCTAACATGTGTTTGTTCTCAAATTGATTTTGGATAGATACTTTTAATAGTTTAGGGTCTGCTAGTTTTAGTCCATGGGGTTCTCAAATCTCAACAACCCAGTTACCCATTATTCGGAAAGTCCACAGTTGACTCGTTTTTCTTTCGACGCTATAGTTTATACTTGTCTCGTGTAGCTCCAAATAGTCATCCATTAAGCATATGATGACCGGCACATGGATTCCCGACTGTGGAGATACAGCTCACATAATCTCAGATCTAGGCATTTTTCATAAGCAACACCATATCTTGGTTTAGAAAGAGTAATCATCAACAATAGTCTGACGTTTAGTATTTCTCACATGAGACAGGCTTTTCTTTCTACATCACAATGTAATCTTGCACCAAAAAATGCAAACAAAATATCTATTGTCTATCACTCAGTTAGTTGATGATCATCGTATTCTATTGTATTCTCACGTTATGGTCTATATATTTAGACTATTACAGGCTAGATCCTTCATTGTCTACTGCCTAGATCACTAGAGGTTTATTCACTTTTTATTATTACATTAGTATGTTGAGTTAATCTTGATCAGGTCAAGGGTCATTAGTAATTTAGTTACATGTTTTGATTGAGTCAAGTAGTGGTCTAGACAGTTATTAGTAGCGGGAGTCAAGTTGTAGCGTAGTTGCAAGTAGGTGTCATTTACGTTGCATATATGCATATATTAAGTTTATTAATGAAGTAATCGAGAAAGTTTAAGCACTAAATATCTTGGTCCTGAGCCAAAACGTCTTGATCATTCATCTGATTATGTGTTTTCTCGTACTTCTTATATTCTCATCTCCTCTAAGGCCATTGTCTCATTTCGTCACTTTACACCATTTGTAGAGTACTTGTTTTCTTGCACCATTATTTGTAGATACCAGTACTAGTGCTATTACCTTTATAAGGAGTATTAGTGACCTTAGGAATTGAGCTAGTAAGTGATAATGTAGTGATGGTTTTCTTTGGGTCCGTATTGCCAAAAAGAGTAGTGTAGACTATGTCTTCCTCTCTAGCCGTTGCAATAACATCTCTTAAGGTTTTTGGCTTAAAAATCTTGACTAAACAACTCATTTCAGGCTTAAGCCCAGCCACAAACAATTCAGCCACATAATTTTCACACGGGTTAATGATGAGTAGGGGTTTTTATGTGTGTTAACATGTCTAAATATATGTTTTTAGGTGTTTATTAATTTGAAAATACAATTACTTTGAGAGTTAATGGATTTGTAAGTTTACGGAGCTAAACGGATAAATTCAGGTGTTTTTCGGGAGTTACAATGTAAGCTGTAGGCGGTTTGGGCCTTTGTTTCAGCCCAAAATCGTCTTATTATATGAGTTTTTTTTTAAGTTATTTTCAATTTTTATTGGGCTATGTTTATTAACTAGTTTTCGGTACGTTTATGTTTTGAGGCCTGTTTATGTTTTGAGATCTATTCGAATTTTGTATTTCATTTTATATTTCTGGGTACTTAGAATGATTATTAGATTTTGAAGTTTATGAAAAAATCGTTTTCTCTCTACCACAAGTGTGTTAGTCTGTGAAAATTTTCTGATAATCTGTATTTTCACGAATCAACGATAATCGAAAGAATTGTTTCGGTATTCGTTGTGAATCAACATGTTCAATCTTGTTTTGTTCTACATCTTAATCATAATCATAATTACGAGGGTTTTCGAAATGCATAGGAAGTTCTAACACACAATATTCATTTCAAATATATGACAAATTGCGGTCGCAAATTTTTCATTTCTGATAAATTAGTTTGTTTAGCATCTATCATGTTAAAGAATTAGTTGCTCAAATATGAGTCAAACCAAGGATATAGGAAGACTCGTAAACTGTTGGGGAATTTAAGTTGCAGAACTAATGCGCCTGTCGAGGTTTCCTCAACTTCTAAGAGTGTAAACGAGTCAATCCATGAGATCAGCTAGAAAAAAGGTCGAATCGAGACACGCTTAAACGAGCTCGAGCTCAAATTATGGCTCGTTTACTAAACGAGCTTAAGCCACGACTTTAAATATCGAGCTCGAGTCGGCTCACGGTCCATACTTTTCATTTATATGATTTTCTATTTGCATATTAAATATATATAAATATATTTTTACATAAATAATATTATTATATATATTATTATGATAACAATAATTAAATAATATATATTATGATATATATTAAACATATGATTATAAATAATATAAAAGTAATTACAAAAAAATAAAAAATTTAATAATTTAACAATAAACGAGTTGAGCTCGAGCTTTAGAAATAAAACTATAAACGAGCCGAGCTTGAGCTCCAGCTTTCTAAATCCAAAACGAGCCGAGCTCGAGCTTAAGTGAGCTCGGGCTCGGGTCGGCTCGGCTCGGCTCGGCTCGGCTCGGCTCGTTTACACCCTTAAGAACTTCCTATTAGAGTGCAAACCACTAAACACTAATGGATGCTAAGGTTAAACTGCTACCAAGGAAACCTCTAGGAAATTAATCATTTTAACTCAACTGGATATTTGTGACTTTCCTTGGAAGCTGCACTCCATATTCTAAAGTCACATGGAAAACTTATTCTACGAGATATAAAAATCATTTGGAGATTTAGGCATATTACAAAAGATTAACCTCAAGATTTTGTCTTATTTTAGTTTATTTATTTTCTTCGAAATGATGCCTGGTATATTAGTCAAAGTAGTCGTCAAAGAATTGAAAGTTCAAGGACCCTCTAATGAAGCTCATATGTGACAACAGTTGATATGAAGAAAAGGTTGCCACTTAAAAAAAAAAAAACCTTGTTTGTAATGTACTTGTGACCTACTTTACATGTTTTTCACAAAATCTCTCTGAAACCCTCTGTGTTAGATACATTATAGGAAAATGAATCCTTTTACTATAAGTTTTTAATTATCCATGTTTTAGTTGATTTGATGTAAATGTTGATTACAGCATTCACAATTCATCGTCATCCCCATCCATATAATTAAACTAAATATCACTATTTTTTCTTTTTTATTTTCAATTAAATAATATTTTTTCATACATTTATCATTATATTTTCTTTCTCGTCCACTGACAACCATTTTAAAAAATATTAAAAAAATTTATGAGGGTTGTAACGTGTACAATCTCCATAAATTTTATATCACTTTCACTCACAATCACTAACAATCATCCCTATAATATAGGGCACCCACTCACATATATATAAGAAACGGGCTATGAATGCTCTTAGTGGACCAAGTATGATCAATAATCTTTATGCACTTCTTTATACTAATTATTAAATAGCTGAATAACTATTTGTTTGAATCCAACAACCTACAAACAAAGTTTACATTGATGATACAAGCAGATAATAACACAAATGGAGTATGCATCTGCTTTTAGGACTCTCACACACACACACACATACACACTATGGTCTCAGAAGATCTCTGATAATGCTCACATCATCACCATTGTTCTCCATAGAATCCAACAGTTGAGATAGTCTTTCTCCTAGATTGTCCCCTTCTCTTCTTAGGCTCTTTATGTAATTGCAGGTCTCTTCAAGAATCTTTGATGATGGTACCTTTAACAACTCATTACAAATCAGTTTAAATATTGCTAACATATGGTTTAAAAAAAATAATCCATGACATGTAACTTATTGTAACATGATGCATGTAATGTTATTAAGTAACTTAATAACTTGGTTTTAAAAAGCGTGAGGCGCTTTGAGACATTTCGATCCAGAAAGTGAGGCATGAGGTGAGAACTTCACGTAGATGAAACTTTGCGCTATATATAATCAAATAAACTTTATGTACACACTCGTTAAGTAAACCATTCATAATCTTCATCATTTGTGGTTGTTTTTACATATCAACCATGCGCGTATCACACGCGCTTTTTAAAACCAAGCTTGTAAACCATGAATAAATCAAATGACCAACATACCTTTGCTTTCTTGTAAGTAGAACTTGAAGATGGTAGCAATGCTTGTAATTTCGACACAAGATTATCAATCTCATGTTCTCTGGTCCTAGAAGCTCGTGTTCTTCGGCTAGACATGATTGATCTCAGGTGTGTTTTTACACTGATCCACTTTAGCTTAAAAGGGCACTGGAAGTTGTAGGTAGAGACAAATTTAGTTAGAAAAATACTATTTTCATACCAGCAGTTCTGTCTGCTGCTAATAATATAATCTTGGTCTGTCTCCTAATGTTTCATTCTACTGCACTTTATGGACCCATAACATTTGTGGGTCTTGCCAATTAAGGGACTTTCGGGGCCCGTTTTGGTGATACATTTAAATCTGTGTTTAACTGAAGATGTGTCCATTGCGGACCGACGGGCCGTCATAAGTATAACTGAAGATGTGTAAGTACCACCTAGAAGATACTGTGTTTCTTGTGTGGGGATGGTAGGGGTTCTATTGCCTTTTATTGTCTAGTGCATTTTGTTAAATCTGTGTTTTGATTATTCCAATTTATTATTAAATAACTTGGATTGATGTCTGTATATGGCAAATTTCAAATTGTTATTTGGTTTCCCATTGGTTTTTGGTGGTACAGATGCTTTGAATTTGTAGTTTATATATTTGGTTTTTATAGTGTCTGTTGTCCATCAGATTGATTTTGGATTTTTAATGATAAACTGGAAAGAGTGTTGAATTTATTAAAAATATACAATGGTTAACGGTAAATATTTTATAAACAACAAACCATGAATTGAATGAAGGTAAATTATTATTAAAAAAATGTGGTTAAAGAAAGATTCATTTTATAAATTAAGGGTTTTTCCCGGCGCATTGCGATGGGAATTCCACGATCTCAAATATCAAAATGGACAGTCACTCCGGCGTAAAACCCATAAGGTTCCTGAAACCTAATTGAAAACCCATGTCATAACAACATACACACCCTTGAAAATTTCAAAACGAAATGAAAAAAAATCAGTTGTTACGAAATTAATAACAATAAACAACCTAACTGACACAACCCCTACACGATGGAGAGCGGGTCTAAGAAAGAAAACTGGAAAGAAAAGCAACAACAAAAAAACCCAAAAAAAAAAAAGATAAAAGGGTGAATAATAGCACTAAGAGGCGAGAGTAGGATTGGAACCCGAGTTCAGTCCGCTCACCCTAAAATACACTTGTGAATTAATTCCCTAACAAAAAGTCCATGACCAACTTATATATATTAGCCTTTATAAAAACAAAGCATCAGATTCGACAATAAATAACTTGAACCATAAAGTATTGAGAAATAAAAATGTAAATTTCCTTTTTAAGTAACAACATTTTCCTTTTGCAACATAAGGATGATTAAAATACTAGTTTATTTTAAAGTTTTGATATCATTACAAACTAATAAATACTATTATAAATGCAGCAAAAACATCACTTTGGTAATTACAAATTTGCTCTCATCTACACCCCCTTTTTGTCCTTGCAAAAACATATCATTGTTTTTGTCGTCAATGTATAAACTATGACATTCCCTTCTCCGATCCGTTGACTGCGCATCGGCAAAATCAACTTTTATCATCACTACCTTCGTGAAGTAGAACAACGAATTCGATAGCTTATCAACCCGTATCTTTTAGAACCTTCGCGTCAAATAAAGCCAAATCGGTGGCATCAAAGGGCGTGGAGCAAAGCTCCACCAAAATCCAAATCCGATGCAAAAGCAATGACGAAATAGAAAGTTATTGTTGCTTTGCTTCAACCTCCACTATGATGCAGTTCATGAAGGGTAGATACATGAGAAAAAATACTAGATAAATGATAGATACATGAGAAAAGGGACTAACACTTGCTTTAATTGCATGTATATAGAGCTTTAATAGTTGTAATAGAAGAAGACAAAACGGATACTGTATCTAGCATCGTGCTTTTATATAGATATCTAAATTTTATCATACGTTTTCATAGTTTTGTTACATGTAATATATATGAAACAAACGAGCTAAAAATTCTATGATAATTTGTAGCTTATTTGATTCTTAGACTGTTTCCAACGCCCCGCCCTTAGCCCCACCCCTGCCGCATTTCAGAAGGGCTGCGTTGTGCAAACCCATCCGTCCTTCACCCGCCCTTCCCCAAGGGCATTCCATGGATGTATTTTGTGGGGCCCACGTCACAAAAATGTGTGTTGCTTTGTTTTTTTATGGATTTTTAATGGTTGTTTATGGGAAGGATGATGTTGGGGGTAAAAGTTGATTGTGGGAAGAATAGATGGAAGGTAATGGAAAGCTGATTTGGCATGCTAACTGAGAATGTTTATAGGAAGGACGCTATTCAGCGTTGTGGACAGTCTTATTATTTATGTTGTCAGTCACATTGATTTGAAGTTAAGATTCTTTTAATGATGGATGGTAAAGCTTGAAAAATGTTATACATGACAAATCCGAAGATGTTTGCAAGCGAATTTATATAAAATATCGGGTTATAGACTGTATAAACTTACTAAAACGTCATTTTACGTTTTTCTAGTTTTGTTGCAGTTGGCATCAAACATACTAGTTAAAAGTTTTATGATAATTCGTAGTTCACTCGATTCTCATGGATTTTGTTATCGACACATTGATTTAGAATCAATACATTATTTATTTTGAAATCGAAAAATTATAAACAAAAAAATAGGACTTATTTGAAGGTGAATTTTATTAGAATATCCGCTTAAAGAGTGATTATTTTTATTAAATATTATATACACAAATGAAACCTTGCCACTCAACCACCACCACTTCTACTCAATTCTCCACCATCGGTTCTTCCTCTTCCACCCACCACAACCACCTCCACCACCGTCATCCAAAAACACCCACCACCGTTGCTCCTTTTTTTAGCTCTTTAGATTCGGTTAATTTTATTATATTCATCTAATATTATTTTTTCCTATATTATGGTGCCCGGATGCGTCTTGTTTTGTGGGGTATAAAATTACGTTTTTGTGAAAATTAGAGTTTAGAAACATCAAAATAAATTAAATAATATGAAACGAAAATAAATTATATTTGATGTGACTTGATCATAATTAAAATTTATATTGAAACATAAATAAAAATAAAATTAAATGTGTTTTTCATCAATAAGATTTTATAAAAATTACCATTTGAGTCAAAATGTTAAAGGGTTATTGGATTTTAATAATCCCAACTTTTATTTATTGACCGTGATTAATCCCAACTCAAGAAATGTTTACAGGCACTCTCAACTTTGAACTTATTTTCTTTCAACGATCCCTAACTAACTGAACATTAACACCGTTAGTTTTTCGATGATATAGACTGTTTTTATGGCCAAAACACTAAACAGAAAGTTGAAATCAACCATATGGTCCGTCAATATGAAACTTCTGCAACTTAAAACCTGTCAATCTCCACCTTCTGATCTGAACCACTTAACTCATTCGAGGTAGATTTCGGGTGACGTTAGAGGCTAGACACCAAAAAACGGACTTGATGGAGGCTGGGTGGCGTCGTAGTTCAAAAATGACTCAATGTTGGCCCCATTTTATCAAAAAAACTAACGACGGTTAACTCTCAGTTAGTAAGGGATCGTTGGAGGAAAATAAATTCAAAGTTGGTAGTGTTTGCAAATATTTCCTGAGTTGGGATTAATCCCGGCCAATATATGAAACTTGAGATTATTAAAATCCAATAACCCAAACTTAAAATATTCTCACTATTACATCCAAATGTTTCACAAAAAACATCATTTGAATCCATTTTACTATTCCCAATTAACATCGTTAACTTTTTCCGTTAATCTTCTTACATTAGGGGTAGTTTTGTCAAAATAACTACAAAATAAAAAATCAACACTACGTGAGGGGTTTTATACGTTCAGTCTCGTTTGTTACTCACCATTATGATTTGAATTCAACTATTAGATAAAATAAAATATTATGACAGCCACCTAAAGTGACTCATTTATAACTTTATAAAATATACACCGCAAAAGTTATATATAAATAAACAAACATACACCACAAAAAATATATAAATAAACAAACAAATTGTATGAGGCAAATTATTTGAATTATAACCATAAAACATAAATTATTATAAATATATAAAAAATAATAAACAATATAAAATTAACAGTTAATGAATAATAATCATAAAATATTAATCATTGTAACCACAACTATACTTTAAATCAAAGAAATCTATTATTTAACAAATCACAAAAAAGTAACATAATTATTGAACAAAAGTATATTAAGAAGACAAAACAACAAAAAGACTACAATGATGTCAATTAGTAACTTTTGATACCGAAATAGACTAAAGGCATAAATCATTTCATGTGTCTCGATTTTTTATTTTGTAATCGTTTCAACTAAAAAAAAGATTAAATGAAAAGTTTTATGCCTTTAGTTTATTGTGGTAATTACAGTTACAATTTAACTCCATGGTGTTATTTTGTTATCTTATCTTGTCCATGCTATTATTTTGTGTTAAATAATATATTTTTTTGGTTTAAAGTTTAATTATGGTTACAATGATTAGTATTTTATAATTATTATTATGGACTATTAATTTAATATTGGTTATTGTATTCTTATATTTTTATAATGATTTGTCTTTATTGGTGTGATTTAAATGGTTTGTATCAGATGACTTGTTTGGTTATTTATATATTTTTTATGATGTATATTTTATAAAGTTAGAAATAAGTCATTTTAGTTGGTTATTATTATATTTTATTTTATCTAATAGGTGGAAATCGCAATGATTATTACCACACGAGAGTGAATGCATAAACCACCCCACCTAGAGTTGATTTTTTATTTTGTAATTATTTATAAAAAAATACCTCTAATGTAGTAAATTTAATAAAAAAAGTTAGAACTTATAACCACTTGGTTAGGAAGCATACTATTGAACACCGGGTGATGTTCTAGGTTTATACTCACTAAGCATTCTTTATTTTCAAAGGTGATTCATAATATGTAATGAAGATGATACTACTATTAAGCCTCCCAACGTAGAAGGGGGGGGGCGTAAAATCATACCAAGTAGTACCAATGACACAACACCATCAGTATCCACAAACATCGAAAGAGCATATATTGAAAAAGAAATAAAAAACAAAAAAAAAAAAAACGAATGAAAAGTGGAGGTAAAAACGTTGAACCACACGTACAAAACGTAAAATAATAAGTCTTTCTAGGACCAGCGTCTTGCGGCGGGGCCGTTAATTGGGAAAATATAAGCCTAAAAGCGTTGAACCAAACACTCACGTTGCGGCATGTTAACTAATAAAATTTAGACCAGAATGTGTTAAACGGGAAAAAATAAGCATAAAAACGTTAAACCATACACACACGCTGTAGCGTGTTAACTCGCAAAATTTATACTAAAACGTAAAACGAAAAATTTATAAAATATGAAAAGTATACAAGATCAAAGTTGAAACTAAAAAACGAAAAAAATAAAACCAAATGAAAAGTAGGCGTAAAAACGTTGAACCACGCAGACAAAACGTAAAATAATAAGTAAGTCGTTCTAGGACAAGCGTCTTGCGGCGGGGCCGTTAATTGGGAAAATATAAGCCTAAAAGCGTTGAACCAAACACTCACGTTGCGGCATGTTAACTCATAAAATTTAGACTGAAATGTGTTAAACGGGAAAAAATAAGCATAAGAACGTTAAACCATACACACACGCTGTAGCGTGTTAACTCGCAAAATTTATACTAAAACGTAAAACGAAAAATTTATAAAATATGAAAAGTATACGAGATCAAAGTTGAAATTAAAAAATTTTGTTTGGGCTAAATTGTAAAAGATGTAAAGGTAGTAGGCCAAAATAAACAAGTTAAGGACTAAAAAAAAAACAAAAATATAAATACAACCCACTAAGCACATGGTACAACACTCTCAAATACAAACCACTTGATAAGCATGATGCACCACCCCTCTATACACAAACCATTTGATGATCAGTATTATACTAGTATTAAGCCCCGCGTTACAGTGGGGGCGTAAAATCATGTCAAGTATCACTAATAGCACACTACCGTTAGTGACCATCAATACCAAAAATCTTGTATCGAAAAAGAAATAAAAGACGAAACAAATAAACTAAATGAAAAGTAGATGTAAAAACGTTAAACCACTCAAAGAAAGTAAAAAAAAAAAAAAAACTGACCTCATCATTCGGTCACCGGATAGAAAGTAAAAAAATAAAAATAAAAATAAAGTAAGATACAACCTAAAAAAATAAGATACAAATCATAATGCATGATCAAGTTGCAAAAAAAAAAAAAAAAAAAAAAAAAAAAAAAACAAAAAAACAAAAAAATCATATTGTTGCAACAAACAAAATATAGAGCAAAATACATCGTACAAAGACATGAGATACAAACCATGATATATAATCAAGTTAATAATTAGTATTAGTAATAATATATAAATGACTGTTTACTTTTTTAAAACTTACACTTTGACCCTTTGTATTTACAAAAAATTCTTAATTTATTTATATTTAAGAAAATATTAAACCCTAATCTCCAGTCAGTTGGTCGGACCAGACAGTGAACCGAACATTTTACCGGTCTGTTGGCCGGACCAGTTCGACCGGTCGCACCACATATAAGAATCGGATAAAATTATAATTATTTTTTATAAATATATGTAAAAATTACTGAAAAATAAGAAATTATATAAAAAATCGGTTCGACCGGTTCAACTGGTCCAACCACCGGTTCAACATTTAAAACGGTTTTTTGCCTCGAACAGGACCGGATTGGAGTCTGGTTCCCGGTCCAGCCGATCGGACCGGCCGGTCCTGTCCGGCTTTTAAAACAATGCCAGTCACCCTAAGGTAGTGTTTGGTATGCAATAATGAAAGGCGTAATGTAATTAATAATTGAGGGTGAATGAAAAAAAACATTTTTGGTTGGCAAAGATAATGCAATGAACCATTACATAGTTGATTTTATTTTCTCAAATTCATTCCATCCAAATCCCCTTATTTTTTTTCATTACATCCCTTCTTGTCACTAGCACGACCCATTCACCCACCACAACAATCACCACCGGCCACCAAGATCTTTCGTCACTGGCAACCACCACCAGCCATGGCCACCACCAGCATCATCGACCATTGGCCACCACCAACCACCCCCACCGCCGCCCACCACCGACCACCACCACCGCCGAAAACCACCGTCACCCGGAACCACCGTTGGCTACCACCGCCAAACACCTACCACCGCCGCTGCCGAAAACCACCGCCACCCAGAACCGCTGCCGCCGCCAACCACCGGCCGCCGCCGCCGGAAACCTTCATCGACCACCATCACCACCATAAACACTTTTACATTTCATTTTTTCGTTTTTTGATACGTAATAAACAAAACAAAGTAATAATTAATTTCATTTCTAAAAGATAACCAAACATGACTATGAAATGCAATGATTAATTTTATTCTCTAATACATTCCATTCCCTAATTCATTACATTCCTTTATCCATTACATTAACTCATACCAAACATACCCTATAATTCAAAACACAAATGTTAATTCTTCGTACAACCTCATATCATGAACAACCAAAGAAAACTCTAATGAGTCCCAAGTCGTATTCGTGGAATTAGAGATTTTAAAATTTCTTCTTTTCTACGAACTCTAAACAATATATATGACAAATCCATACGTACGTAACACTCAAACATCAACACATAAGGCTTTAATTTTCATTAATATTATCTTCCCAACTATCAATAAGCTATGATGGACAAAGCCACCCCATGAACACATAGTGCTTAGTATATTCGACTTTGTCAGCTCCATCATGGTTTCTCGAGAACAAATGCAACTCTAATTTCCAAAATGAATGCGGTGCTTGAATATTGACTAATTCCATCTCCCACTCGCCATGTAAGAACTCTATTACATCAAACAATCGATCAAATTCTTAAGAAATAAATAACCTAGAAACAAAGTTTTCCATCGGTTCTCATCTTCCTCCACAACCACCACGTTCACCACTATCACTCCAATAACACCCACTATCGTCACCTTAATAGTTACCTTTTTAGACTCCGTTAATTTTATTATATTCATTAAACTAGTATTAAGACTCCTGCGTTACAACAGTAGTATTGAACTATAAAGAGAATTAAAGTTGAAACGTTGATAAAAACAAGTATGCAAGATCCCACGTGTTACGCAGGGCCTTGATAATATTCAAGACTTGAGATAAAAAAAACGAAACTATGATGTAAACCCATGCATTGAGGCTTTACATAATAAAAACAATATAGTTAAAAAATACACTTTAAAAAATAATAAAATATGGTTCAAATGAAAATTTATAAAAAGAACTAAATCAATTGAATTTAAATAATAACTAGGACTTATGCCCCGACTTTATGATGGGATAATAATTTTTTAGTTGTATTGAATGTAGATTAAGTATACATGGTAAATTGTTCTAACCAAAACATACAAATAGCTATAAAAATATACATTAATAATCATGTTGAAGATTCATACAACAAAAAAGCATAAAAAGAATGAATCAAATATTAAATTTAATATGTAATAAAATTGAAATTTGCACCCCAAGCGTTGTGCTTGGATTCCCCGTCTACAAAACATAAACTACAAGGATGGATATGTGATGGGAAAGTTAGAAGAAATATTAAAAGTTATGATTCAAAGAGGTCTACTTAGGAAATTAAAATTATTTATTTTGAATTATGATAAATCTTTTTAATTAACATTTTAATTTGTAATTTGATGTTGTTTGCTTTAATTCAATTTTGAAATCTAGATTAGTAGCAATATTCTAAAATATGAGCATTATTAGTTGGTTTAAAATAGAAAATGGTTGTAAATTAAAATATATTTTGGTCGTAATAACCTTGTAGGAGTCGCAAAACGTTGCAACCATTCAGTCGCAATAACCTATTATGGTGGCAAAAAGGTCGCAAAACCTAGTAGCGGTTGCAAAACGGTTGCAAGAATCCTGTTGCAATAACCCATTAGCTATCACAAAATGGTTGCAACAAGTGTCGATTGTAAAACGGTCTTAACAAGTTTCGGTCGCAGAACCGTCGGAAGTAGTATCGGTTGCAAAACGGTCCAAATATTGTTGATGTAACGATCAACAATAAACATAGATCGAACTCGTAATGAAAATACGGAATGTTAACATCACGGAATAAGATTGTATAGTAGATGAAAAACACATACACAAATGTAAATAAACTTTGAAGTATATTGCTCTCTGTTTTGAATGAATTACAATGAGTGTGAAATCAGGAAATGACAAAAGCTCTTCTAATAACATTACTAAACTTCTATTTATACTAAATTAGAAGTTCTCGCGCGAGTCAACTTGTTCTCGCGTGACTTGGTGTTGTCGCGCGAGAAGCAAGTTTTTGTGTGGTAACTTTAGGTTCTCACGTGTCTTGATCTTGATCATCATCTTGATTTAATTTCCCGAGCCTCTAGGTTCAACCCCTACAATCTCTCCCTAGGCTCGGTAAATCAACGTGTTTAGAAGTCCACGTCTGCAACCTTGTAACTGCCTCCATAAGCATACGGTATTCTTTATCTATACAATCTTTCTCACATATCTTGGATGCTTATAAACCCTTATCTGCATTGGTTTGTTTGTGTTATGATCAATTCGGGTCTCATCTTCAATAACCTTAGATTTGGTAGTCTTAAAATCCTTGAAGTTGGTTTTACTTTGTCACTAGATCATATTTCTAATCCAATTTCCCTTTCTACAGTTACTCGGGTTAATGAATGGAACACGACCCATGGCATATAAATCTGATGCTCTGAATGTGTGGAAATCGTGTTCATCTTGATAATACTCTATAGCAACACACCTTCTTTTGATCACATATAGTTTCTTTTCTGCATCGTATGCCCAGCTAATGATAGGTTCTGAGTTTCCGTACCTTGTGAAAGGTTTGGAATGTCTCAGCGTATGAATGTAAGCCGGTGGAGGAGGAGCAACAAATGTAAGATTCCCGACCTGATGTACAACACTTTATCAACAACACTAGTAGTCTCGTCAGTCGTTTGCTGATTGCTCGACTATCCAATGATCTCCTCTTCTTCAATCAAAGTATCAGAAAACAAGTTCTTAAGACTGTTTCCAAATATATCAGTGTAGTCTATGGCCTCTTCTAAATCATCAAATATTCCAAAATCTTTATCTTTTTCTTCCTCAATCAATTTTTGCTCAAACGTGTAAAATTCCTTCTCATATGCCACCTCTGTGGTAGGATCTAATAGTGTATAGTCAACTGAATCATCAGGACTTGGTCCGGAGAAATTGTCAGTACCTGATGTTCTAGAAGTACTAGTAGCAGCTCCAGTATCACCTCCTTGATCATCATCATCATCCTTTGTGTCATCATCTTTTTGACAATCATCTCCTTCATCTCCATTATCACCATCATCATTTTCATCATCATCATCAGTTTTTTCATCACTGAATCCAAAATCTATCATATCCAAATCATCATCATCATTAACAGGATTAGGAATAAGCATCATATGTTCAGGCTCCACAAACGCCTCCCCGATAAATTGTACAGGTTGATCCTCAGTGGCCTAGATAGGAATATCTAACATAGGCACTTGATCAACATTAGCAGTGTCTGTTGTCCTTTCTATATCAACAGGATCAACCACACGCTCTGTATCTGTAACAGGTTTATCAATAGCTTCAGGACCAGCAGCTTGCTGTCCACTTGATTCTCCAACCTCCGTGGTATGTTGTTGAGTGAATGATGAATATACATGTGAGGTGAGATCTCTTAAGTTCTGTTCCATAATTTGCACATAACTGAACATGAACTGCTGTTGGCTTTCCAAACTCTTTATGTTCTCATCTTTTCTCTCAAACTCTAACTCATATCATCAATCATCTTTGTCTTCTCTAATATCTCCCTTTCTAACACGCTAACCTTCTGCTCTAGTATAACCCTTGTGGGAGAACATGAAGCTGACTCAGGTTGCGATCGTGGTTCTGGTGTAGTATGAAAGAAATCACCTTCTCCAAACATGTCGTCATGAGTTTGTTCTCTTGGAGGTGTCATCATAACATCAGTAGTAGTCGGCATAGAGGATGATGTTACAGTTGTTGATTCTGTAACAATCACAAAAATAGAAGCCTCACTGAGTGTGACAAGAGTACTAGAGATATGAACTTCTTCAGTCGTCACAGTGGTCATTGGGGTCCGACGCACCTCGTCTTTTACCCCTTCCACGTGGACTATCACCGACTCTCCTGGCCATTCTCTTTTTCCTTCCTCTAGTGGTTGGCACATCATCAGGAATAAAATCTACATCACGATCCTCAACAGTGCATTTGGCAGGCCAGGCGTTTCTTGCATTCTGGGACATTCTTGCAGCATATAAGGCACATTCCCAATTTGATCACTATCAGTCTCGCTACCACTTTCAATAAACCAAGTGTTTACCTCATCCATATCTGACCTCTCTACACCCTGAGAAATCTTAGGTGCTTCTTGTGCAGCACTAGCAGATGTACCAGCTGTATCATCTCTAGGAATATGTGAAGTCTCTATCTGTTGTGGTTGAGCTTCTCCCTGAAATCCTTCAACAAATCTTCCAAGTTTGGCAAAGTGAGATCCATCCCAAGCATTTCCCCGTGCTCCCATAAGATAAGTAAAAATATCTTTCTTCATCACCATTACTGCATATGCGGATGACTCAGATACAACTAACTCAGGATGAGCAGCATTCACTATTATCTGAATAAATCTGGGGTATATAATGAACTTCTTCCCCACAGTAGCTATAACATTCTTCTACATCTCTGAGAAAATAGCCTTGGATATGCTATATGGAAGATCATCAACTAGTGAAACCAGCAGGGATTCGAAAATAGCACTCAGACTATCCGTGCCAGCCTTTAGATTGCTACGGCAATGGATCACGACATGAAATAAGTACTTCCAAAATGGAGGTAAGTACTTCTTCTCTAAATATGAGTATCTGTGACTATAACCCATATGAATCAAACAATCCTTGACATCATCATCATCAATCTTGACAGGGGCATGTGGCTGATCTTCTAACAATAGGACACGGTTGATCACTTCAGCAGTGATAACCAATCTCTTGCCCTTAACAGTGGTAGTAATACGATGTTCTCTTTCAGCATCTATCTCACTAGCTGCTGATTACCAGAACTGATCAATCACATCTGTGTATATGACAGGATTGGCAGATATTGCATGATAAATCCGAGAAGTCTTCAGTCCCTTTATCAGTGATCTAAATATCGCTTTGTCTTCAGGAATATCTCCGAGATATGCAACAGCATTATGGTTTTTGTTGAAAACCATAGATCTCGCCATCTGAAACATTTAACAAACTTGATAAGTAAACAAAATAATTAGAACATTTCAGACTTAGAAACTTCCAACACTTAGAAAATTTTGAAAAATTTGTACTTCTCATATGAAAACTCTAACTACTCGCGCAAAAACATCATGTTTTCAGATCTACTTTTCGCGCGACAAGTTAGGTTATCGCATGACTTTGAATTTTGACCAGAAGTCAACTTTTCGCGCGACAAGTCAACTTTCCACGCGAACAGTTCTAAGTAATTTGAAAGTTCTCGCGTCTGTTAAAATTTAAGCAACTTTTCGCACGCGAAAAGTCTGTTTTATTTCAAATTTTCTATCTATCAATTTCAGAGTGTTTTAACCAATTAAGCATATTCATTAGGTGTCGTTTAAGTCATTATTAAGGTTTATTATGCTTAATTTGTTCAATTCAAGATGTATAAGTCCTTTATTGAATCAGTCAAATTTCAAATACATTCAAATCGAAGATATTAGCATCAATATACCTTAACAAGTGATTAGTAATCAATGGGCGACCACTATGAACAATGCTATAATGTTTAACAGAGTTTCAACACTTAGAATTTTGAGAGAAATTTTCAGAAGTTTTCGTGCAAATACTTCACTTTTCGCACAACTGTACTTTATGTAGTACTCTAACTTCTCACGCGAGAAGTCCGAGTTCTCGCATCTTGAACTTTTCGCATGACTTGAACCTCTCGTGCGAAAAGTTCAATTTTTTTTTGAAATTTTTAACTTTTTAATTTTCAATTTTAATCATCTTATTGAGCATTTTTGATTTGTTATGAAAATGATTATGTTTAGCTAAGCGTTTACAAATATTCTAACACCCTTAATTTTTGAACATTTTTGTAAAACAAAAGCATTGTTGACACAAAAACAATTAAACACACTAATTAACTTTTAACATAAATATTTTGATAAAATTTTCAAATATAGGATCATATTTTTTAGAATTTAATCATTAATATTGTTCAGCATTACTATAAATGAGACTGTTTATGTTGATTGTCAATATATTGTATCCCTGTTAAACTTAGACTTCTTAGACACATAAGCTATGATTCTTATCATGTTTTGGTTAAATTATATGAGTTTAGTGGTTTCAACAATCAAAAGTCTTGCAAAACTCTTATCCAACTTCAAGACACTTTTGAGATTTCTAGTCACCCGAATTTAACTTAAACCTTTCACCTCTAATCAGCTTTCTTAGAATCAATTATTATCTTAGATAATATCTATTTGGAGCATAACTAGCACGAGAAGTGCTTGTGAGCACAAAATATTAACAAGTTGTAGGACTTATTAACTACCTGTCGGACTTATGTTTTGCCCTCGCAAGATGTTTAGGACTTACAAGCCAAGTTGGATTTACATGCCCCATCTTTTGATTTTGCTTTCTGTGTCATAACATATTCTCAAAGAAGAAAATATTTATCACATAGTATGTATGTCTATGACATATCTTTTGTTAATGTGCTCATTGGCATCTTTTATTCCTAGATAGCCTTTTGGCTTCTTTTTGCTCCTTTTTTTTGTTTTTCTCTTTTGTATTTTGTTTTGCTTTTGTATACATTTTTATCTTTTGATGTTTATATATATATAATCAAAAACAAACTGAACAATAAAGTAACTGGCTTGAGTATGACTATACTATGACTCTCAGTCTGTTTTAGCATGGAATCAGTGTTATCCCAAAACCCTGATGAGTTACCCACTTCAGTAACAGAAAGTTACTTTCAGTGCATCACAGTACTTAGTGCTTTTCATTCTTGATCGTCAAGCCTATCAACATATCAAACATAATCCAAGTCAGTTTCTTGGATGCTTTAGAATGTAATGACTCAAAATCAAGGAATGTACTATCATTTCCTATATAACATTGAAAATTTATATTTTCTTAAACCTTTTCTTATAAAACAAAATCTTTTTGTATTTTTTCTGTAAACTTTTTACTCCCCCTAACAACAAAATCTTTTTCAAAATTTTCAGATTTTCTCCCTCTAAAATTGTAATTATCTAGTAAGAAAATAACAATTTTAACTAAAAACAAAGAAAAATATTTGTGTAAAGCGTGAAAGAATAAATGTTAACCAAAGTTAATCACTCCCAAAGATTGAACTAAAAATTTGAATCTGGAATAATCAAACGCCTTAGTAAAAAAATCAGCAATGTTGTCATCTGATTTGAACATTTCCAAATGAATAAGTTTTCTATCAAAACAGTCATGAATGAAATGAATTCGAATACCAATGTGTTTTGTTTTGGAATGTTGAATTGGATTCTTCACAATGTTTAGTACTTCAGTGTTATCACACCAAATTTTGATGTCATAAATGTTAAGGCCATAATCAAAAAGTTATTGTTGTATCCAAACAATCTGTGAACAAAAACTTGAAGTAGCCACATATTCAGCCTCTGCAGTTGAAGTGGACACTGCCTGCTACTTCTTGCACTGCCATGAAAGCAATCTATTACCAAGAAATTGACATCCACCGGTAATTGATTTACTGTCCAAGTTACATCCTGCATAATCACTATCAGTGTAAGCAAATAAATTGAAATCAGAATTTTTAGGATACCACAAACCGAGTGTTGGTTGACCCTTGAGATATTTAAAAATTCGCTTGACACCTTTCATATGAGATTTCTTTGGATTACTCATATAACGTGCACACTGACAAACAGGAAACATGATTTCTGGTCTGCTTGCAGTAAGATACATCAGGGACCCGATCATTGATCGATACATATGTTGATCAACATCTTTACCTGTGAGATCGGGAGTCAAAGTAGGACGAGAAGACATAAGAGTTGGAGCTATCTTGGAGTCTTGAAACTTGTTTTTGTCGAGGACACTGTGAACATACTTTTGTTGATGTATCAGTATACCCTTGTCATCTTGTTTAACTTGGATTCTCAAGAAAAATGATATTTCTCCAAGAGAACTCATCTCAAATTTCTTCTTCATTACTGTTTCAAATTCCTTGCACAAATCATTATTGGTGGATCCAAAGATAATATCATCAACCTAAACTTGAACCAGAATAATATCAACACCAGTCTCCATTTAAAATAAAGTTTGATCAATAACACCTCTAGTATAAACATTTGCAAGCAAATGTGAAGTGAGAGTAGCATACCAAGCACGTGGTGCTTGATGTAAGCCATAAAGTGATTTGTCTAACTTGTAAGCATATTTGGGATGGTCTGGGTCCTCAAAACCTGGTGGTTGACAAACATAAGTTTCTTCTTTCATTTCATCGTACAAGAATGCAGTTTTGACATCCATTTGATATACTCTGAAGTTCTTGTATGAAGCATAAGCCAGAAAGATTCGTATAGCTTCTAGTCTCGTAACAGGAGCATATACTTCTTCATAATCAATTCCTTCAATCTGATAGAATCCTTGAACAACAAGTCTGGCCTTGTTACGAACAACCACATCCTTGTCATCCATCTTGTTCTTGAATATCCATTTTGTGTCGATTAGTAACTTACCCTTTGGTAATTCACACAGATGCCATACATTGAGCTTCTTGAATTACATAAGCTCGTCTTGCATAGCCTCTACCCAACTGTTTCTTTCAATGTCATCTCGACATTCTTTGGCACTATTTGAGAAATAAAACATGAGTACAAGAATGTATTTATTGCTTTAGATTGGCTTCGGGTTTGAACTCCTTGTGATAATGGACCAATGATTGCTTCAGTTGGATGATCTTTATGAACTTTCAACTGAGGAATAGTATCTTCAGAGATAACTTCATCTAGATTAGACATATGACCCACTAGTTCTACAGCAGTGATCCCTCCTTCTGATTGATGAACAATGTCTTCCTCTTGATGATTATCATTTTCAATTGAAAAATCATCAAATGGAACTTGAATGGTAGCAATTGGATCAACTTGAGTAGAAGAAGAACTCTGAGTAGAATCTTGTGAAGCTTGCTCAACAATTGGCTCAGGATAAGATGTATCAGATTCAAAAGCCTGTGAAGCAGCTGAGATAATGGAAGAAGAAGGTATATCTGAAGATATTCCTTTTACCAAAGTAGGAAAAATTCCAATATCATCAGCAAAGATCTACTGAATTGAGGATGACAAAGGCAAAGTAGTTGTGGAAACAATAGACGATATATTAGATGTTTGAAACAATGAAGCATAATTAGATACCCATGAAGGTGCAGAACCTGCATCTATTTTGTTAGATTCATGCCCATCAATATCAAACGACTCAATTATTTGTTTAGATCTTTTATTATAAACCCGATATGCTAATTTATTGGCTAAATATCCAACAGAATAACAATCATCAGCTTTTTCATCAAATTTTGATATTGAAGCAGATGTATTTAACAAAGTACAACAACATTCAAAAGTTTTGAAATATTTGACTTTGGGTTTATGTTTGAAAAAGATTTCATAAGGAGTCATGTTTTGTTGTTTATTGATTAACACACGATTCTGAACAAAACATGTGGTGTTAAAAGCTTAAGCCCAAAAGAAAAATGGCAATTTGGCTACTGATAACATTGTTCTGGTAGCTTCAATTAAAGTTTTGTTTCGTCGTTCAGCAACTCCATTTTGTTGCGGAGTTCCTGCAGAACTGAATTGTCTAGCTATTCCCTTTTAATCACAAAACTCATTTAATGTATAATTGCAGAATTCTGTTCCATTATCACTTCGAATGCATTTGATTGTTTTGTCAGTTTGATTCTCCATAAGTGTCATGAATTTTATCAGTAGATGAGGTGCTCATCTTTAGTGCCTAAAAAGAAACCCATGTAAATCTGGAGAAATCATCAGTAATGACTAAACAATATGCATGACGTCCTCAACTCAAAATACTAAGTGGATCAAATAAATCCATGTGTAACAGTTGAAGTATAGAGTCAAGTTTTGTATGAGCAACTGGTTTATGAGGAAGTTTATGTTGTTTGCCTTTTGAACATGACAGACAATGTTCAGCTAATTGAAATTCTTTCAAAGGTAGGCCTACAACATGATTTTCTCTAACCAATTTGTTAATATTTTTAATATTCACATGACCAAGACGACGATGCCATAACAATGAGTCACTTTCTGAGTCTTTTGACAATAGAAAGATGCAGTTACGAATGAATGAGATCGATTCATATCAAGTAAGTATGTGTCTTTGTCTCTCGGTGTTCTTAATAAAATCCATTCATCAGGAATTACAAATCCAGGTTTTAGAATAAGACATTCTTTATCAGTGAAATATGTTGAATATTATTAGTCACAAATTTAAGAGACAGTTAACAAGTTATTTTTTAGTTCCTCTACAAAATTGACATATTCAAAACTTAACACACTATTGGACATTATACCTTTCTTTGTAATCTTACCACCTTTGTCTCCAACAAATATAACATATTCTCCGTTGTATGGTTTTATGTTTTGTAACAGAGATATATTACTAGTCATATGCCTTGAACATCCACTATCAATGTGTCAAACACTGTTGATGCTGTGTCTTGGATGTTCCTACACAAATGAATGAGTTATTTAAATTTAGGAACCCAAGCCATGGTTGACTTGAGTACTCCATTTTCATCTAAATATGATACAGCTTTTAATATCATATCTCTTTTATCATTGAAAACATAATATTCAACAATATCAGGTTCTGATTAAACTGTTTTAATTTTCCAATTTTGAATTGGTTTGTTCAGACTTGTAACCAATTTCTTGAAAGTGGTTTGTGTGGAAGATGAATTGTCATCATTGATATGTAAAGATTTTTTTTTTGTATTTTCTTGTTGCAAATTTGTATTTGTGTAAACACTTTTGTTATCAGTAAAAGAGTTTGATTGATTTAAATTTCTTTTAAATTTGGCATTTATAAAAAATTGTTTTCTATTATTTGTAATGGAATTATGAAATCTTTGTTTACTTGTAAATGGATGTTGATGATGACAATTTCTAGCCATGTGATTTGGCTTTCCACAAACATAACAACATTTATTATGATACACATTATGCTCTCGAGTCGGTTTCTCAAACTGTTGATGATAACATCCGCTGTTATCATAGAATCTAGCTTTACTATATCTTTTGGCTATAGATTCTTTAACAGTCTCTTGTTTTTCTTTTTCACTATAAATTGTCCTAACAGAATGATTCTCTTCTGAGACTAACGAGGCTTTAAATTTAGCTCTATCTTTATGAATGGAATGAACTGGAGTAGGACCAGTTTCTTTTGTACCTGATCTACACACATCTAGTTTCATAGAGTTAGCAATAATAGGAGACTTATTTTTAAAAAAACTTGCATTTGTTTACTTAAAAATATAATCTTCTTTATCAATGTTGCCTTTTGAAACAAATCTATTCTTGAAATCAGTTTTCAAGTCAGATAAAAATGTTGTGACTTGTGTTCTTTCTTTGGTCTTAAAGTCTATTTTTGATTTTAGTTTTTTTCCATATTAGACAATTTTGAACAATCATTTGTAACACTTAAAACTTCAAAACTTTCATTAATCACTGATGATGATTTACATGAAGATTTCTCATTACAATTTTTGTTTTCCTCAAAAACTAATTCATCATTACTTTCCCATTCTTCAACCAACCCGTCCTTCTTCACACTTTCTGCAGAAGAATTGTCATGATTAATTTTAAGTTTAGTGTTTATGACAAGGTTAACAGGCAGTGGAACATTGACTGTAGGTTTTATGTCGGACTTTGGTTGAAAACCTAATCCATAGGTCTCTTCATCATAAATGGTAATTGATGAAGGTAATGAAGTACAATCATGATTAATAGGTGCTACAATGTTAGAATAACCTACTTCATCTTTACCACCATTAATTTTCTGTGTCATTTGAAACTTGATTATACTTTCAACCATGTTTGAGGGTAACTCAAATTTGGTAACTCAAATTTCCGAACAATCAATTTTGCAGATAAGAGTTCATTGTTTAGTTTATTAATTTCCAAAGATAGTTCATTGTTATGAGTTGTCAAATCGTTTATGTTACAGTCTTTGTCATAAAGATCCAGTTTTGATTGATAAACCAATTTGTTTAAACCATGTATCTTTTCTTTAAAAAATTTCTCATTAGTTTTTTATTTTCGTGCTTGATATTGAAGTTTCTCAACTTCGAAAATTAAGCGTTCGTTGTGAACTCTACATCTGTTTACCTTTTCAATACAATCATTAGAACAAAGATTAATATATACTTATCAGTTTCTGCTTGTTTCTTTGTCTCTTCATGGACAACATTCACCATGAAGGCCTTCTCTACAAACTTTTCTGCTTCTGATGCCGGAGTGATCTCAACAGCATTTACTTGATTATCATAAGCAGATGTTGGAGTTTTCTCAACAGCTTTGATTTTCTTTTCTTTATAAGCTTGGAGTTATCTCAACAGCTTTTTCAATACGAACCTGCACTTCTTCCACTTTCATCTCTTTAACTTGTTTACCCTTAATAGTTTCAGCTTCAACCTTTGCTTCATCATCAAACACACCATCCAACAGATCATCTGATATGAACTTAGTAAGTAAATTGTCTTTAGAATGCTCTTCAACTGGTTGAATTTCTGCTAACAGCGCAGTAGACAAATTAATATCAAGAATTTCCATTTGATTAGACCTATCATATTCCTCATTGGTTTGAAACACCAGTGCTTTGTTTTTTGATGAATTGGCTTGATCATTTTTAGTTTCCACCTCTATTGTCACCATTTTCTTTCCATGATCATTCTGATTTGATCTCGGTTCAGTGCATTCTCTAGCAAAATGACCAGGTTTGTCATAGTTGTAAAATCTCAAGCTGGACTTATCAAATCCTAATTTGCTTGAATTGTTCACACCGAAAATTTTTCTACCGGTTCATCTTGCAAAATTCTTTGCTCTATACACCACCATAGCCATTTGATACTTGATATCATTTTCTTCTACATCATCAGGATTAACTTGTTGCAAGTTATCAACCAAGATGTTGGGTGCACTTATTCTTCCTGTAGAAAAGGCTTCATAATTGTTCATGAATTATGTAAACAGAGCCAGGTTTTCTTCAGCTATCTGAATGGTTTGTTTGTTAGGTTGAGAGTTTACAACAAATGCTTGTTGTGAAGGTTGAGTGGCTTGAATTTATGGGTAGGTTTGAGATTGTGTTTGGACTTGAGCTTGAACATAAGGGTTTTGATGAGGAGTTTGATAATAAGGCGAGGATTGGGGCAAGGATTGATCTTTGATAGTTGGATGAGCAGATGTTGCTCGCTGTTGTTGTTGACACAACTGAGAGTAGCTGACATTATAATTTGGATTACTAGCCATTTTTGCATATAAGGCCATGCCTCAGCTCCCATCGTGTTGATATAATTTGTAGCCCTTTGCTTATTATCCATATCATAAGATTTGATGGTTGAAATTAGATCACTAAGAGACAAGGTAAACATATCCTTGGTTCTCTTTATGGTAGTGCAGTTGTTATTCCAGCTATATGGGAGAGAATTTAGCAGCTTTTTGTTTACTGCAATATTCTCCAGTGTAATTACTGCAGTCTTCATCTTTGTGATTACTTTCACAAACCTTGACATTTGAGCTTCCAAAGTTTCACCAAGAATATGATTGAACATGTTGAACTCTTGATTAAGCATATCCTTTCTGCTCTCTCTCATGTCTTTGTTACCCATAATTTATTCTTCCATTACATCCTATAAATCCTTATCTTTGGTATAGTCTTTAAACTTCTAAGCTATCTCAATGGTAAGTGCCATAGTGATGGCAAAGCATACGCTTTATCATCAAGCTCCATTCTCTTTAAATCCTATTCATCCCACAAATGTTCAGGTTTTGGCACCAAGTCACCTTTGTCGTTTTTGTATACAGGGATATACAGACCTTGTTTGATAGATGTCATCATCTTGGGTTTAGTGTAAATGACATGGTTTTCAAACCTATAAGCCCAATAAGGGTAATCTTCTTCGTTGAGTAGACGAGGTGGTTTTGTGCTAGTACCAATCACATTGTCAAGATTAAGAGTAGCAGTGATTTGCTTTAGATTTATCATTTTCTTACTTAAAAAATAGCAATTCTTCAAACTCAAAAATTCTCCCACGAATAACCAAGTTCTCGAGCGAAATCAAGAGTTCTCGCACGAATAGTACAAAGTTTTCACGCGGTAAGTTCTGTAACTAAATTTTGCGAAATCTTCAAGTTTTTGTGCGACTGGATTCTTTTTGTAAGAAACTTTTAACCAACTCTTACAAAACTTCAACTTTTCACGCGAAAGATAACTCTTCGCACAGAATCACCTACTTTTTGCTTGTTTGATCTCTTCAATTTCGAAGGTTTCCAGCTGCAATCTTTCACCAATTTGATTAAATCTTGGTTAATTAAGTTTTCAATTAGTGATTTAGATTCAATTAAGATACTAATTGTCTCTAATTGATTCAATTAAGCTCGTTTAAGCTCAATAACAACATCATTTCTTTGAACACAAAGTTAATCAGCTTAATCATCTTCAAATGTGAACAAATTCAGCATCAATCAAATCTCTCTTCAAGTATAAACCAATTCGATGATCACAATCTCTTCAAAACTCTACTTCAATCTTCATCCAATCGATCAAGAGCATGCCAAGCTCTGATACCAATTGTAAGGATCACAATAAACATAGATCGATCTCGTAATGAAAATGCGGAATGTTAACATCACGGAATAAGATTGTGTAGTAGATGAAGAACACAAACACAAATGTTAATAAACTTTGAAGTATATTGCTCTCTGATTTGAATGAATTATAATGAGTGTGAAATCAGAAAATGACAAAAGCTCTTCTAATTACATTACAAAACTTCTATTTATACTAAACCAGAAGTTCTTGCGCGAGTCAACTTGTTCTCACGCGACTTAATGTTGTCGCGCGAGAAGCAAGTTTTAGCGCGGTAACTTTAAGTTCTCGCGTGTCTTGATCTTGATCTTCATCTTGATTTGATTTCCCGAGCCTCTAGGTTCAACCCCTACAGTCGATCACAAAATGGTCATAAAACCATCGTAAATAGACATTTGCTACCGTTTTACGACCGAAAAAGCGGTATCAAATGCCTAGTTTTCTAGTAGTCTTTATCTAAAAAGGTAAATTGTTTAGAACCTACCATTTATTTCCTTCCTAATATTACATATCATTGAATTGATAAAATCTTGTTTCCAAAAGGTTTGGTTTTTCTAATTATTACACTAAAACTAGGTTAAAACAAGTGTATTACATGGGTTTAAAATATAAAATATAAAAAAACATAATCTTGTCCGTATTTGTTGAAAAATATAAAATTAATACAAAAGAATGAAATTCTACAACAATATTTAATAAATTTACCATAAATTCTTCGTATAAAATTTTTATTGTTCTATTCCTAACATTACCATCTTTATCATTAGTTAAAAGTTTTAATCTGTCTCTACTTTTAACCTTGGAGAGTGTAATACAAAGTTGGCCATGAGTAAAGCTCGATGTCTCATATACAAGCAACATTACAAAGTGATTATCTTTCACTTTTGTTTATGGTAATCACAAAACATACAACAAGTGAAAACTATTTTTTTTAACTTGAAAGAAATTTTCTTGTTAGAAAGTACGTGTCAAGCTAAGTCGACAGATGAAAGTGTGAGTATCAAACCATCTTGAGATTTTAACTTTCCTCTATATGGACAAATGCCTTATAGTGTTAAAGATAATATTTTTAGAACTAGACCAGACAATTTATTGATCATAGCAGTCATTTGGTGGATCCATCAGGGCAGTCAAACCAGATTAAAAAACTGAATACAATCATAAATAATATAAATATTAAAACTATTTAATCATGTGAAGTTGTAAATTTAATAAATTACAAATACTTCATTACATAAAATATGAATCATGGAGTGTTTAATTAATCAAATACTAATTGTAATAAAAAAGTAAATTAACTAACTGATAAATGAAACTAAAAATTAAATAAAAAATTTGGGGGCAAATTTAATTTGATATTGAGGGTTTCTTCAACACGGACGTGAGAGAGAAAAAAAAAAAAGATTGAGGTATGGTGAAGACACAAGTAAAAAAGTAAAATGGTATTTTTAAATACATGCATTGGTAGTTTACACACGGTGCATTTAATCTTTGCAATTTGATAATTTATATATTACTAATTATCAAGTTACTTTATTTATTAAAGTTATACTTTAAGCTTCTAATAGTTGTATTTTAAATTGAATATAGTAATTACCAACCTTGGTATACATTAAGGGTTGTATAATATGTTTTATTGGTTGTACTTATTTTTTTCTAATTTTTTTTTATTTTAACCCAATACTTTTTATATCTTTATAATTTAGCCATAACATTTTATTACTTTCAAATTTCGTCATCTATACTTTTTATATTTCACAAAGTTTCCGGTTTATGTTTCGGTCTAAATTTTATGAGTTAACACTCTGTAGTGTTCATGTGTGATTCAACGTTTGTATACTTATCCCCCCCCCCCCCCCCCGTAAGGCACTTGTCTCGGGTTGACTTACTAATTGTTTTATGTTTCTACTGCGTGGTTCAACGTTTTTACATCTATTTTTCGTTCGTTTTATTTTTTATTTCTTTTTTAATATGAACTTTTTTGGTGTTGGTGGTTACTGACGTTGGTATGCTAGGCGCTACTTGGCATAGTACAGTAAATTATTATTTTGTTCCTTGTGGTTTGATATTTTAAAATTATGAATATAAAAAAAATTTCTAACAAATAAAGACACGTGGTTTGTATTCTATAAAATTTTATTTTCAATATACTAATAGAGTTAAAAAAAATCAGTTATTTTTTAATAAAATGACCAAAACACCCTTGGATTGAAATGTTTATTTTAATAACCTCGGGGACCAAAAACATAATTTACTCTCTCATACAGACATATATATATATATATATATATATATATATATATAAAAGAAATTTTTTTATCTTTATTTTTAAAAGTTTTTTAAAATTTATTTTTAAACCGTCCATTTTTAAACATCGTATTTAAAACATTCATTTTATTTAACAGAAAATTTAAAACGGATTTCTTTATTAAACTTTTTCTTTAAATCATTAGACTTCTTAAACGTATTTTATAAACTGTTTGTTTTATTTAAATTGTAAAAGTATTTTTCACTGTTATTGTATTTTAACTTGTTATTTTTTATATCATTCAAATCTATTAAGCGCCTTTTTTGAAATATTGTTTTATTTATAGATATGTTTTAACCATTCGGTTCATTTTAAGGTATTTTTTGTCGTTCTTTTATTTGAACGTCTTTTTATTAAACCACTAGCTTTAGTAACTTTTGTATTATACTTGTTAAATATTAAATAGAATAAAATTTTATTAATTATAAAATGATATTATAAGATAATTAAGATGTAATTAAATTACGTATTAGTAAGGATATAAGTAATAAAACAATGTTATTAAATTTTTAAACACTTTTGTTTTAACAAACTAAACATTTTGTTTCAAAATAAACCTTTTTAAAAATTTTATTATTATAGCTCTCAATTTTAATTATTTTCAATTTATAAATATTTTACTTTTTAGAAACACCAATTTTAAAATATTTTAATGTTTTAAATCATCTTTTTTCTGTTTTCGATTTTTATAACATCTTCTATTCAAGTTGAATTGAAAGTGGTTTATACTTTTATGTCATTTGTACTATTTTTAGGATTAACTTGGGTTTTGATTATTACAATTAAGACTTCTACAATGTTAAAATTACTTATGTTTAGCATATTTAAACGTTTTTTAAGTCTTACATTGCGTTTGAATAACCAATCGGTTTGAAAATGACGTTTAAATAAGGCAAACAATTTAAAAAAGAAGTTTAAGAAGTGAAATGGTTTTAAGAGCCATTTAAATAAAACGTATAAAAACGTTATGATTATAAAAGTCATTTAAGTAAGACGAACAATTTAAAAAAATAAGTTTAAAAAGTCAAATAGTTTTAAGATGAATGATTTTAAAAATTGTTTCAAAACCAATCGTTTAAAAATACATTTAAAAAGCAATTGTTTAAAAAAGGATGTTTAGAAAACCAAATAGTTTAAGACGCTTAAAAACTTTTTTTAGTAAAATACATTCTCGGTTTAAAATAAGAACGGTTTAAAAAATATTTTTTAAAACATTAAAAGATAAAAATAAAAAAATTTCTTTTATACGTAAATGCCTATATATATAATATGTTTATGTGAGAGAGTAAATTGTGTTTTTGGTCCCCGATATTATTAAAATAATCATTACAGTCTAAGTAATTTTTGGTCATTTTATAAGAAACTAACTGAAAATTTTAATTCTGTTAGTGTATTAAAATACAAACCACAGTGTTTGATTTGTTAGAAAATTCATTTTTAAACTTAAATAGTTAAAATGTTCAAGCCAAATCGATCTAAATAATAATTTACTATTTACAGTATAATAAAACCTTTGATACATAACTTAAGGCACTTAAGATTATAACCAATAGTTTCAAGGCATTTGAGCTACCTATCAATCTTCTGTGATTGGCACACGCACATATGCTTTCAAACCCATTGAGATAATCAAGCCTAAATTTTTCAAACATACATACTTCTATCAGGCCTTATTTTAGTTTTATTTTCTTATTCTTTTCATTTTGTTTCTTTACTATAGAAAATCATAAAATAACAACGGCTACAGTGGAAAAATCAGGTCATACATGTCTCTAATATCATGTATAAATTATAATCCGGGACACATCGAACTTTAATCCAATAAAAGCATATGCAAATTTACGCTGTAGGTGATTAGAATCCACATATCACCCATTTGCTTATTACAATACATATTACAATTTGTGAGCATGAATATGACCTATTTCGTTTATATATTAATATTAAGTTCTTTCAATTGTAGTATTTTTTAAATTAAGTTTAATTATTTTATACTTTTTCTATTTTTATACTTGATACCTGAACATGAATTTAAGAAATAGATTGAGACCGTTTGCTTTTAAATGTTAACGCTTATTTTGACAACCACGTGCCGTTATTTTTTTTTAAATTTTGTATATACCCTTGTGATGTGGTTTTTTCTAAGTTAAATGACCCTCTATGGCACGGGATTTATCCACTAGTATTATACAATTATCAACCGGATATACAATAGTGTACAAGTGTTTAAGCAAAATCTACAACTTTTAAAATATGTTTTGCATCATCATACAATTTCATTCTTCATATAACACATGTAGTTTCTCTCATTTGCGGAGAACAAACTGCCGCCAACATGACCACTAACCTTCTACTGTCGTGGTTTTCAGAAGGCGATATCCCGAGCTAAACCACAATAGCGACCTCTTGACTTTGTGATTTACAAGAAAAGCTAAGTTAACATCCATTGTTTGCTTTTATTTGAGAAGAAAAAATTAGGATTCTCAACTGGGTATAAAATTTTCCTTATATTTAAAACCATATTTTTCAATATGTTTCTCTGTTATAATATAAGGTTTCTTGGGGGGACTAAACAAGATGAAGTTGCACCCGTCAAAGGTTTCTCTGCTGTGAAGGAAGAGAACATCATTATTTTCACCGGTTGTTGTGACCCTATCACTATTGCCTTATTTGTTATCCATTACCGCCACTTTACCTTTTTCATTCAATCTTATCCAACCTTCTCAACAGGCTTCTAGAGTCACTGTATTAGGCTCCATATAGGAAATATGTGTTTTCGATTTGTAATTGATTGACGATGAAGAACTCAAACACAAAAATTCTTCAAATTGAGTTTCTTTTTACTTTAAAGTTTCAGTTTAGGCATATATTTGTTTATGTTTGTGATTGCTACTTAGTTTTGTTTATCTATTTGATATCAAAGCCATTGTTACTTTGATGTGTTATAACTAGAAATCAATCCTTTTTATTTTTGGTGTAATATTATAGATAAAAGAAATCAATCCTTAGCATTGTGTGGCATATAAGACGTTCATTAGAATATTTTATGATTCATTATTATTAGCAACTCAAGTGATAAGAATGTTGTTTTGCACTAAAGTAGCCAACCTTGAATTCTCACAATGTAAATAGATAAAAAGTTTAATGAAATATCCAAGTTTGTTTCTGGATATCAATCATCAAAGTCTATATCTTTGTTTGGTTAAGATTCCTTCTGTGTTATTTGGGTCAGGGGACACAACAGAACTCACATATGATACTAACTATAAATGAAAAATTAGATTTTATTGCATAGGTTTTATGTTATTTGACTTTTGGTCTTTGACTATTTGCATAGTATCTAAAGTTGAAAATTATAATCGAAAAGAGGATGTACCCAAAACTACAATTTGAAGGCACTAACATAAGGCATAATGTGGCTGATAAAAATAAAACAAAAGGAACTTGACTATTAAGAAAAACTCATGAGTTTCATTTATTGTTAGATATATATAAGGCTCCCGCGATATTATGACAAAACAAATCCTAAAAATAATAATGGAAGATTGATTTAAAAAGTCGAAGATGAATCGGTTGATGATCTTATCATGGATCCATATTTAGAAAACATGAGATCTTGATATTACTGATTTGACACTATTCAATACAAGGAATTCAATTGTAGATAAGGAGTCAAGTGTTGACCTTGTAAAAAATCAAACCATGGATCCAAATACTTGATAAGGAATATAACTTCCGCAACGTGTGGTTACCTTAACTAACATAGGTACAAAAAAAAATAAAAAGTTACCTTTAGATTGTAATCTAAAATTGATGAACACGTACCCTGAATAAACAACTACATCCTACAAAAGAAATACATTAAGAAGATTAAAAGAAATTCCTAAGTTAGAGACTCGACATGGCTAATTATTTTGTTTCATAATGTAAAAAAGGGTTCCCGGTTTGTGAAAAACAGTAAATATGCTTACTTGATAATGTTTTTAGCCATTTGCATCATTTATTTTTTCGTCATCATTTTTTAGTACAATACATACATACCAATACACACTATTAATATCTTGATTTACATATTTACACTTTCATTTTACTTCTCATTACAAACTAACTTTTTCATAGCTCAACATATTTAGGGCATGTAACAAGATCTCCATAAAAGTATGAATCCTAAGAAAATGGAAGCCGTTTGGTCGCATGAAAGAATGTTGCTACCTATTTGTCAACAAAGATGTTGAAAGTTCAAATAAATGCATTTGGCATTGCTAAAAGACACTTGGATCCAATTTCATTATATCACCACATAAAAGAAAGTGTATGCTTATATATGCATTTTTTTAAGTGCATTTGGCATTGCTCAAAGTTCAGATATATAATAGGGTACAAGTGTTTAAGAAAAATCTACAACTTATAAATACATATACAACTATTAAAATATGTTTTGCATCTTAATACAATTTCATGTCTGCGTACAACACATGTAGTCTCTCTCATCAGGGGAGAACAGACTACTGCCACCATGACCACTAACCGTCTACCGTCATAGTTTTCGGATGGCGGTTCACGAGCTAAACCACAATAACATGCTCTTGACTTTGTGATTTACAAGAAAATGTAAGTTACCTTCCTTTGCTTGCTTTTATTTAAGGAGAAAAAATTAGGATTCGGGTATTTTCCTTGTATTTAAAACCATATTCTTTAATTTGTTTCTCTATTATAATATTAGGTTTCTTTGGAAAGACTGAATAAGATGAATTGATCCCGTCATAGGTTTCCCTGCCATGAAAGGAGAACATCATTACTTTCACCAGTTGTTGTGACCCCATCACTATCGCCTCATTTGTTATCCATTGCTGCCATTTTACCCTTTTCGTTCACTCTTATCCAACCTTCTCAACTAGCTTCTAGAGTCACTAGTATAGTATTAGGCTCCTATAGTAAATATGTTTTTTTGATTTTTGATTAATTAGCGATTAACAACTCAAACACAAAAATTTGTCAGAATGAGTTTCCTTTTACTTTTAACTTTCAGTTTGGCCATATATTTTGTTTATGTTTGTGATTGCTACTTAGTTTTGTTTATATATTTGATATCAAAGTCATTGTTACTTTGATGTGCTATAACTAGAAATCAATCATTTTCATTTTTTAATGTAATATAGATAATAGAAATCAATCCTTAGCATTATTTGGCATATAAGACCTCCATTAAAATATTTTCTGATTAATTATCATTAGCAACTACAGTGATAAGCATGTTGTTTTGCACTTAAGTGGCCAACCTGGAGTTGTCACAAGGTAAATAAATTACAAGTGTAATGAAAAATCTAAGTTTGTTTCTTCATATCAATCATCAAAGTCTATATCTTTGTTTGGTTAAAACTCCTCCAGTGATATAAGGGTTAGGAGACATAACAAAACTCACATATGATACTAACTACTAATGAAAATTTATATTTAATTGCATAGATTTTATATTATTTGACTTTTGGTCTTTAACTCTTTGCAGAGTATCTAAAGTTGATAATTGTGATGGAAAAGAGCATGTACCCAAAACTACAATTTGTAGGTGCTAACATAAGGCATAATGTGGCTGATACCAATTAAACAAGATGAACTCGGCCATTGAAAAAATCTCACGAGTTTCATTTGTCGTTAGATATATATAAGGCTCCCGCAAAATTATGACAAAGAAAATCATGAAAATGATAATTAAAGATTCATTTCAAAAGTTGAAGATGAGTCGGTTGATGATGTTATCATGGCTCCATATTTAGGAAACAAAGGGTGTTGATATTACTGATTTGACACTATTCAAGAAGATGAATTCAGTTTTAGCTGAGTAGCCAAGTGTTGACCATGATAAAAAAATCAAACCATGGATCCAAATACCTGATAAGGGATATGACTGCCGCAACACATAGGTATATTAACTAACATAGGTATAAAAAAACAAAATTTCACCTCTAGATTCTAATCTAAAATTGATGAATAGGTACCCCGAATATACAACTACGGCCTACAAAAAAGATACATTAAGAAGATTTAAATAAATTACTAAGTTAGAGACCCGACATGGCTAACTATTTTTTTTCGTAATGTAAAAAAAGGTTCCCGGTTTGTGAAAAACAATAAACATGTTTACTTAATAATATTTTTAGTCATTTGCATCATTTCTTTTTTCATCATCATTTTTTAGCACAATACATACATTGAATACACACTATTGATATCTTGATTTACATACTGACACTTTCATTTTACTTCTCATTACAAACAAACTTCTTCATAGCTCAACATATTCAGGGCATGTAACAAGATCTCCATAAAAGTATGAATCCTAATAAAATGGATGTCGTTTGATTACAAGAAAGAATGTTGCTACCTATTTGTCAATAAAACTCAAAGTTCAGATAAATGCATTTGGCATTGCTAAAAGACAATTGGATGCAGTTTTATTATATCAGCACATAAAAGAAAAAGTGTATGCTTATAAATGCATTTGTTAAGTGCACTTGGAATTGCTCAAAGTTAAGATATACATTAGTGTACAAGTGTTTAAGCAAAATCTACAACTTATAAATACATATACAACTTTTAAAATGAGTTTTTTAATCATAATACAATTTCATGTCTGCGTACAACACATGTAGTCTCTCTCATCAGGGGGGAACAGACTACCGCCACCATGACCTCTAACCGTCTACTGTTAGGGTTTTCCGATGGCGATATCCTGAGCTAAACCGCAATAGCGACCTCTTCACTTTGCGATTTACAAGAAAAGCTAAGTTAACATCCTTTGTTTGCTTTTATTTGAGAATAAAAAATTAGGATTCTCAACTGTGTAGACAATTTCCTTGTATTTAAAATCATATTCATCAATCTATTTCTATGTTATAATATAAGGTTTCTTCGGGTAGACTGAACAAGATGAATTGCACCTGTCAAAATTTTCCGTGTTGTGAAAGGAGAACATCATTACTTTCACCAATTGTTGTGACCCCATCACCATCTCGTCATTTGTTATCCATTGCTGCCATTTTACCTTTTTCGTTCACTCTTATCCAACCTTCTCAACTAGCATCTAGAGTCACTAGTATTAGGCTCCATATAGGAAATATGTTTTTTCGATTTGTGATTAATTGACGATTAAGAACTCAAACACAAAAATTTGTCAGATTGAGTTTCTTTTACTTTGAAGTTTCAGTTTGGCCATATATTTTGTTTATGTTTATGATTGCTACTTAGTTTTGTTTATCTATTTGGTATCAAAGTCATTCTTACATTGATGTGTTATAACTAGAAATCAATCCTTTTCATTTTCTAGTGTAATATAGATAATAGAAATCAATCCTTAGCATTGTCTGCCATATAAGACCTCCATTAGAATATTTTCAGATTAATTATCATTAGCAACTACACTGATAAGTATGTTGTTTTGCACTTAAGTGGCCAACCTTGAGTTGTCACAAGGTAAATAGATTACAAGTTTAATAAAAAAATCCAAGTTTGTTACTTCATATCTATCATCAAAGTATATATCTTTGTTTGGTTAATATTCCTCCTGTGATATTATGGGTTAGGGGACACAACAAAACTCACATATGTACTAACTATAAATGAAAATTTATATTTCTTTGCATATGTTTTATATTATTTGATTTTTGGTCTTTAACTCTTTGCATAGTATCTAAAGTTGAAAATTGTAATGGAAAAGAGCATGTACCCAAAACTACAATTTGTAGTGCTTACATAAGGCATAATGTGGCTTATAACAATAAAACAAAAGGAACTCGACCACTGCAAAATAACTCACGAGTTTCATTTATCATTAGATATATATAAGTCTCCCGTAAGATTGTGACAAAAAAAATCCTGAAAATGATAATGAAAGATTTATTTTAAAAGTTGAAGATGAGTTGGTTGATGATATTATCATGGCTACATATTTAGGAAACAAGGGGTGTTGATATTACTGATTTGACATTATTCAAGAAGAGGAATTCAACTGTAGCTGAGGAGCCAAGTGTTGACCATGATAAAAAATCAAACCATGGATCCAAAGACTTGAAATGAATATGACTGTCGCAATGCATGGGTACATTAAAGTCCTCATATCGATCGAATCCATATATTGTTGCACTTGATAATCTAATTTAAGACGAATGTGTGCTTGTGTGATAACAAGGAACTTTAAATAAACTCAAACGATATTACAAATCAAATGATTACAATACCAAAGGAGTTTACATAGTTTAAGCTCGATCCACCCAAGGTGAGCTCTCCTCGGGCGGCCTATCACACAACTCTCAGCTCTCTCACCCTCAAAGCACATTTACAAAATGAACACACATAATGAAATACAAGGGAAAAACATCTACTTATACTATCTAGATGTTCTCGTGCGAGAACATGAAGTTCTCGCGTGCCAACTCTAAGTTCTCGCTCGGTAAGTTCTTTATCAATCATCTTGTAGTTCTCGCATCCTTGTACTTCTCTCTTGATTTGAGGTTTAGCTTTTCACTTGATATTTTAATCCATAAAAACTAAGTCCTTGCATTAACTAACATAGGTATAAAAACCAAAATGTTACCCGTACACAGTAATCTAAAATTGATGAAGAGGTACCCTCAAAAGAAACTACAGCCTACAAAAAAGATACACTAAGATGATTAAAAGAAATTCCTAAGTTAGAGATCCGACATGGCTAATTATTTTGTTTCGTAATGTAAAAAAAGGTTCTCAGTTTGTGAAAAATAGTAAACATGTTTACTTGATAATCTTTTTAGTCATTTGAATCATTTATTTTTTTGTCATCATTTTTAGTACAATACATACATACCAATACACACTACTGATATCTTCGTTTACATATTTACACTTTCATTTTACTTCTCATTACAAAATAATTTCTTTATAGCTCAACATATTCAGAACATGTAACAAGATCTCCATAAAAGTATGAATCCTAAGAAAATGGATGTCGTTTGATCGCAAGAAAGAATGTTGCTACCTATTTGTCAACAAAGATGCTCAAAGTTCTTATTAATGCATATGGCATTGCTAAAAGACACTTGGATGCAGTTTTATTATATAAGCACATAAAAGAAAGTGTATGCTTAAAAAATACATTTGATAAATGCATTTGGCATTAATCAAAGTTCGGATATACAATAGTGAACAAATGTTTAAGCATAATCTATAACTTTTAAATGCATATACAACTTTGAAAATATGTTTTGTATCATTATACAATTTCATGTCTGTGTACAACACATGTAGTCTCTCTCATAGGGAGAAACGATTGCCGCCACCATGACCACTAACTATAACACCCTACATAAATTGCACATCGGTCGTGAACAGGATAGATTCCAGGTTCATAAGTAATGTTTGGTCTTTATTATCACCAACCCATTTTGGCCGTATAGGCTGTGAATGAGAGAAGAACTCCATAATTAAGCGTGCTCTGGTGACAGCAATCCACAGATGGGTGATCTACTTTGGAAGTTTTCACTAGGGCAACCAAAATCAAATCAGTGTGCTCCTCGTGGGCTAAGCAGATAATATTGGTGCTATAAGAGGTCGGATGTTACAGAATGGTATAAGAGCCACTCTTGTATCATTGGGGATGATGGGACAAACCTCACTAGGGGTGGTGAGTTCTCGGGCTCATCAAGGATGATGAGTCCAAATGGGGGTGATTGTGACACCCTATATAAATCCCACATCGGCCGTGGACAGGAGAGATTACTAGTTTATAAGTAATGTCTTGTCTTTAACATCACAAACGCGTTTTGGCTGTATCGGCTATGGATGAGAGGAGAACTCCATAGTTAAGCATGCTCAGGTGACAACAATCTAGGGATGGGTGACCTTACTGTGAAGTTTTCACCCGGTCAACCAAAACCAAATCCGTGAGCTACTCGTGGGCAAAGCGGACAATATTGGCGATACGAGAGGTCGGGTGTTACATTAACCATCTACCGTCGTTATTTTCCGATGGCGATATCACAACTTAAACCACAATAGAGACCTCTTGACTTTTCGATTGACACGATAAGGTAAGTTAACTTCCTTTGTTTCATATTATTTGAGGAGAAAAATTTAGGATTCTCAGGCAGATAATTTTCCTTTTATTTAAAACCACATTCTTCCTTTTAAATAAATTAAAAGTTTAATGAAAATCCAAGTATGTTTCCTCATATCAATCATCAAAGTCTATATCTTTTTTTGGTTAATATTCCTCCTGTGTGATATTATGGGACAAGGGACACAACAAAACTCACATATGATATTATGGGACAAGGGACACAACAAAACTCACATATGATACAAACTATAAATGAAAATTTAGATTTTATTGCATACGTTTTATATTATTTGACTTTTGGTCTTTGACTCTATTCATAATATCTAAAGTTGAAAATTGTAATAGAAAAGAGCATGTACCCAAAATTACAATTTGTAGATGCTAACATAAGGCATAATTTGGCTCATAACAATAAAACAAGAGGAACTCGACCATTGCAAAAAAACTCATGAGTTTCATTTATTGTTAGATATATATATATATATATATATATATATATATATATGGCTGCCGCAAGATTGTGACAAAACAAATCCTGAAAATGATAATGAAAGATTCATTTCAAAAATTGAAGATAAGTTGGTTGATGATGCTATCATGGCTCTATATTTAGGAAACAAGGGGTGTTAATATTACTGATTTGACACTATTCAAAAAGAGGAATTCAACTGTAGCCAAGAAGCCAAGTGTTGACCATGATAAAAAATCAAACCAAGGATCCAAAGACTTGATAAGAAATATGACTGCCGCAACCATGATAAAAAATCAAACCAAGGATCTAAAATTGATGAACAGGTACCCTGAATATACAACTACAACTTATAAAAAAGATACATTAAGAAGATTAAAGAAATTCTTATGTTAGAGACCCGACATGGTAATTATTTTGTTTCGTAATGCAAAAAAAAGGTTCTCGGTTTGTGAAAAACAGTAAACATGTTTACTTGATAACACTTTAATCATTTGCATCATTTATTTTTTCATCATCATTTTTTAGAGCAATACATACATACCAATACAAACTATTAATATCATGATTTACATATTTACACTTTCATTTCACTTCTCACTAAATACTAACTTCTTCATAACTTACAATATTCAGAGCAAGTAACAAGATCTTCATAAAATTATGAATCCTAAGAAAATGGATGCCGTTTGATCGCAAAAAAGAATGTTGCTACCTATTTGTCAACAAAGATGCTCAAAGTTCTGATAAATGTATTTGGCATTACTAAAGACACTTGGATGCAATTTTATAATATCATCACATTAAAGAAAGTCTATGCTTATAAATGCATTTGGCATTTATCAAAGTTCGTATATATAATAGTGAACAAGTGTTTAAGCAAAATCTACAACTTATAAATGCATATACAACTTTTAAAATGTGCTTTGCAACATTATACAATTTCATGTATGCGTACAATACATGTAGTCCTCTTATTAGGGGAGAACAGACTGCCACCACCATGACCACTAATTATGACACCCTATATAAATCTCATACCAGCCGTGGACAGAAAAGATTTTTTGTTCATAAGTAATGTCTGGTCTCTAATATCACCAACGCGTTTTGGCCGTATCAGCTGTGGATTAGAGGAGAACTCCATAGTTAAGCGTGCTCAGGTGACAGTAATCAAGGGATGGGAGACCTCCGTGGGAAGTATTCACTTGAGCAACAAAAAAATCAGTGAGCAACTCGTGATCAAAGCGGACAATATTGGTGGTACGAGAGGTCGGGTGTTACACTAGCTGTCTACCGTTGTTCTTTTACGATGGCGATATCACAAGCTAAACCACAATAGCGACCTCTTGATTTTGTGATTTACAAGAAAAGGCATGTTAACTTCCTTTGTTTCCTTTTATTTGAGAAGAAAAATAAAGATTATCAACTATTTCTTTTTAATTAAAACCATATTCTTCCTTTTAAATAGATTAAAAGTTTAATGAAAAATCCAAGTTTGTTTCTTCATATCAATCATCAAAGTTTATATCTTTGTTTGCTTAAAATTCTTCCTCTGATATTATGGGTTAGGGGACACAACAGAACTCACATATGATGCTAAGTATAAATGAAAATTTAGATTCTATTGCATACGTTTTATATTATTTTGACTTTTGGTCTTTGACTCTTTTTATAGTATCTAAAGTTGAAAATTGTAATGGAAAAAAGCATGTACCAAAAACTATAATTTGTAGGTGCTAACATAAGGCATAATGTGGCTGATTTGTATAACAAGAGGAACTCGACCATTGCAAAAAACTCATGAGTTTCATTTATCGTTAGCTATATATAAGGCTCCAGCAAGATTGTGACAAAACAAATCTTAAAAATGATAATGGAAGATTCATTTTAAAAGTTGAAGATGAGTTAGTTTATGATGTTATTATGGCTCCATGTTTAGGAAACAAGGGTGTTGATATTACTAATTTGACACTATTTATGAAAGGGAATTCAACTGTGGCTGTGGAGCCAAGTGTTGACCATGATCAAAAATCAAACCATGGATCCAAACACTTGATAAGGAATATGACAGCTGCAACGTGGTCACATTAACTAACATAGGTATAAAAAAATAAAATGTCAGCTCTAGATTGTAATGTAAAATTGACATGGCTAATTATTTTGTTTTGTAATATAAAAAAAGGTCCCGGATTTATGAAAAGAAGTAAACATGTTTACTTTATATTGTTTTTAGTCATTTGCATCATTTATTTTTACTTCATCATTTTTTAGTACAATACATACATAGCAATACACACTATTGATATCATGACTTACATATCTACACTTTCATTTTACTTCTCATTACAAACTAATTTCTTTATAGTTCAAACATATTGAAGTATGTAACAAGATCTCCATAAAAGTACGAATCCTAAGAAAACGGATGACATTTGGTCGCAAGAAAGAATGTTGCTACCTATTTGTCAACAAATATGATCAAAGTTCTGATAAATGCATTTGGTATTGCTAAAAGACACTTGGATGCAGCTTCATTATATTAGCACATAAAATAAAGTGTATGCTTAATTTGTCTGTTGAACACTTCAATCTCAAAACGCATCTAAATTTGAATATGCTTGAGCTAATTGTACTTTTAAATGCTTTTGAAGGGTGTAAGTCCACAAGTAGCTATCTTTGTGAAAGCTTTCTTAAAAGCAAAGGACTTTTTGCAAGCTGCGCAAAATATCATCATAACTTCACCCAAGGGCGAACCTAGGTGTGTTGGTGGGAGGCAGTCGCCCCCTGTAAAAAAAACTTTTAGTATTATATGTGTAAGAAAATCACAAAGGACCCTTAAAATTGTGCAATCGCCCCAATATTGCTCCCCCATAAAAAAATTTACTGTGTTTGCCACTGACTTCACCTTCATTTAACTTCACATCTATTTTGTTTCAGTTGTTAGCTTCAAATGAAAATTATGAATATTGTTTGAAAAACCAAACATCGGTGGATTCACGTCCAATATTTGAAGTCACATCTCAGCATGAAATGCAGCATAAAAAGAACATAAAAGTTTCAATCAATAGTTTTGCATGAGTCTAATTACATGTAACACTTGGTGTTTACTTTCATGTTCAAACACTGTAGTTCCGATACACAAAGCGAGTAGATATATTTAGATTCTATTGTATACGTTTTATATTATAACCTCATGGTTGATTATCAAACAATTTTACATCCGCCGCAGACATGAGCATACATACTAGTTGTAAACAAAAGAGGAGTTGGCAAAGTGTTTGCTGGGCTTCTGCCCTTTGCTGGGTTTAAGACCACCTTCGCCCCCTCCCCAACGTTGGTTCTTAGCCATTCCCATATTTATTTATTGAGTAAATTACTATTTTTGTCCCTGAAATTTGACGAAAATCACGGGTTCAGTCCAATAGTTCATTTATTACACTGACAGTACAATAGTTTTAAGGTTTGTTTCAATTTTACCCAAGTTGTTAACACCATTAGAAGTATTCTGTTAAATTAATAGGAATTTACAAAATTACCCTTCTGATTAAATTTAAACAAAAATAAGAGGTTGCCACCATCATCCTCATTTCTCTGCAGTCTACCATCCACCCACCACCACCACCCTCCACCACCACCTCTACCACCCAAACACCATCAACATTGTTCATCTTCATCACCCTCCTCATTGATTTAGGGCTTTCAATCATACTAGATCTAAGAAACATCAGCCCACTACCATCGCCATCATCATCGTTCATATCATCACTTGTGACTTTTCAATCTACCAGAGAGTTCAGGAAGGAGAGAAAACAACAAGATGAAGATGGGGTTGAGGGAGGAACGCGAAAGAGGGTTAAATCTGATAGGGATGAAGAAGAAAAAGTGGTGGCTACCAGGTTTCACTAGTAGTGGTGGTGTCGCCGGCGGGTTTGGTTGTGTTGCGGGCGGGTTTCAGTGGTGGGGGTGGCGTCGCCGGTGGGTTTCAGTGGTGGTGGTAGGGTTGTCGGCGGGTTTCAATGGTGGTGGTGGGGTCGCCGGCGGGTTTCAGTGGTGGTGGTGGGGTCGCCGGCGGGTTTCAGTGATGGTGGTGGGGTGGCCGGAGTGGTGGTAGGGGCGTCGCCGGCGGGTTTCAGTTGTGGTGGTGGTGGGGTCGCCTGCAGGTTTAAGTGGAGAGGGAGGTGGTATTTCGACGGAGGCTGGAGAGGGTTGTTGGTGGTGGCCGGATTTGGTGGTGGTTGGTGGGTTATAGGTGGTGACGGTGCACGATGGCGGTGGATGTGGTCACTGGAGGTGACGGTGGTTTAGGGGTGCACAATTCTTGTTTGTGTGTGAGAGAGATAAGAGAGAAGATAGAAAGAAAGAGAGAGGAGGGATATGGGTTGGGTTGGGTTGGGTTGGGTGGGGATGGGGATGGGTTTTTATTAAATTCAAGGGCAAAAATGTCTTTATACATCATTTAACATAAAAACACTAAATGTGTCAATGGTTCGAGTGAAATTAAAATAAACTTTAAAACTATTGGACAGTCAGTGTAATAAATGAACTATTGAACTGAACCCGTGATTTTCGTCAAATCTCAGGGACGAAAATAGTAATTTATTCTTAGTTATTTTTTCATTAACTAATCAATTATATAGTATTGTAGTTTTAATTTACATTTTTGAAAATATTCTTTTATATTTAGCTAATCTTTTTACTATTTAACTAAGGTCATAAACGCTAAAATATTGTATTTAGTTGTGAGATTTAACAAATTCAAACACAGGTGAGTAAAATCCAACAAGTTAAACTAGTTATGATTATTGTTGTCATTATTATTAAGGGCAAATACAAAAAAAAAATAATAATAATAACATACTTTCAGTTTTTTTTATAAAAGTCACTTTATAGTTTTTTGTAGACAAAAAACAACATACTTTCTGTTTTGTGCAATAAAAGTCCTTTAATAATTTTACACATAAAAACAAACATAGTTTCTATTTTTTCACATAAATCATAAAAATTCCACGAAGCATTGACAATAGGATCTATATTTATATTCATATCATTAAAAAATTCAGAGAAAATAACATTTTTTTTTACTTTTACTCCTACATCATCTCCATGTTTATCCCTAAGATTTAAATTTTTAATCTTCAAATTTAAAGATGCATTGCTACTCCATATAATTATTTTCACCATTGGTTCCTTAATAAAATATATTATTATGCACTTGAGCTTTCTAACCTTAGTTAACAGACTATTAGATTTTATTTGCAAGGCAAATGAAGTTCCTAAAGTGCTATCTGTTTGATTTAAAAACAAAACAATGACTGATTGCAGCCATCTTGAGTAGTTCCTGCGACTGATTTCATTTGTATGTAATTAGATTGATTGATTTTAGTAGTTTATTTAATCGATATTGTGGGTTTTTTGTGGGTGGCACATCACTTTACCTTTTACATATTCGTGATTTACTAGCCATTATACAAAGCTGGGTTTGATTCATTTTGGTTTGTTATGCACATTTGAATTTGTCCCTTCTCATCCATTTATGTGAGTGTGTGCAGCAAAGAAGAAACATCCCGTTTGTTGGGTTCAGTGGTATATTGGTTAGGTTTATTATCAAAATAATTTTGATAATTATTAATCAGATTAATAATATCTAATACAGCGGAGTAAAAATTAAATACCAAAAGTAAACCCAACAGGATCTATGTTACAAATGATATAAATACATAATGATATTAACCTACTGATTAGATATAATATAACTTGATTAATGGATAACCGTTTGAGACACCGAGGGTTCAACGAACAAGTGATAGAAAACGAACCAAGACGGGAAACGATGTTTGCGGCTTCAAAAGGGTCAGTTCACGGTTGCCATCAAAAGAGAATCTTTTCTTCCTTTTTCTTATTGTTCACGGTAGCTTTGTTTCAATATTTTTAGGGTTAGGAATTATTGTTCCCAATAATCCCTTAAATATTGTTAATTAATTTGTAGCGGGCTCTGGGCCCGGTAGGATTAATTTAGCCCACAATAGTAAAAGGAAACCCTAACAAGGTTTTAATAAATAAACATTTTAGTTATATATAATTTATAAATTTTATAAATTATTATCACCCGATATAGTTCGTAAGCGCCAGTTAATTGAATTAAGTAAACTTTAATGTTCGTTAACTCTTACGGTTCATAACTTGGTTGGCAATGTTAATTAATCGAACCCGTACAAATTAATCCAACATCGTTAACATCTATAATTTAGATACTCAAACTTTCATAAGGATATAGATATAAGGTAGCGTTTGGTATGCAGTAATGATATGTGTAATGTAATGCCACATTGAGGTTGAATTAAAAAATAAATGTTTGGTTGATAAATATAATGAAATTAATCATTATATAGTTGATTTCATTCTCTTAAATTTTCTTTTCATCCATCCCCCTTTATTTTTTTTTATTTTTTTCCTTCTTCTATAATTAGTCCTATACACCACCCACTCACCCACCAAAACAACCACCAACGGCCACCAAGATTGATCGTCACCTGCCACCGCCGCCGCTGCCAACCACCTGCCCCCGACGGCGTCGTCGTCGTCGCCAACCATCGGCCACCCGCGGCGGCGCCAACCACCGGCCACCTCCAGCGCCATCTACCATCGACCACTCGCGGCACCGCGCACCAACCACCGCCCCCGCCTCTGCCGCCACCAACCACCGGCACCACCGCCATCGCTGCCAACCACCAGCCACAGCCACCGCTCTCGCCACCGCCAACCAGCCACCGCCACCGCCACCGCCACCGCCACCGCCGCTGCCACCAAGAACAATCACTACCACAACCACTTTTTCATTTTATTTTTTTGTTTTTTCCTACATAACAAACAAAACAAACTAATTATTCATTTTATTCATAAAGGGTAACAAAAAACAACAATGAAATGTAATAATTCATTTCATTCTCTCATCCATTCCATTCATTAATTCATTCTATTTTTTCATACATTTCATTACATCATACCAAACAAACCCTAAGTGAAGTGAGTTTAATGTGTAAATAATTACTAAGAGGTTTTTATGTAAGAAAACTTAAAATATGTTGGCTTTTTATGTTCAAAAATTTATTGAAAGATTTTTATGAGACAAAACATAAAATATGTTGGTTTTTACATGTAAAAAGTTTTATATAAACTTTTGAGAAAATTACAAAAATAGTCCCCATGGTTTAATCATATTAAAAGTTTGGTCCCTAGATTTTATAAATTACAAATTTAGTCCAAACATTTGGTAGTTTGTTGCAAATTTAGTCGCCACTATTGGCGTCCGGGTTAGTTTTAACGATATGGGAACTAAATATGCAATATTATCAAACCATATGGATCAATTATGCAATTTTCTGTATAAATTAAAAGCAAATAGAGAAAATTACACAGTTAGTCTCTATTGAATTTTATTATTGATGTTTATGTGAATTTCATAACTTTGATTTTAACTTTTTTAGTTTTCTAGAGAAAATTATACAATTAATTGTTATGTTTGATCATATTGCAAATTTAGTTTTCAAATCGTTAAAAACTAATGAATGTTAACGGTATGGACTAAACTTGTAACAAACTCTCAAATATTTGGACTAAATTTACAATTTTTAAAATGCAGAGACCAAACTTACAATATGATCAAATCATAGAGACTATTTTTGTAATTTTATCTAAATTTTTATAAAAAAAACTAAAAAAATGTTGATTTTTATGATAAGTGGCCCTTATTATTATTATATTATCTTTTTCTATTCATGTTGACTTTGTTCCAAACTTTATTTTAAATGGTTCTTTAAAATTACAAATCATCTTTTCTCACGATTTAAAAGACGTGACATCCACCTTTTCATTGTTTCATTTTTTTATTTCTATTTGGTAACATCTTTGACCGTTTGATTGCGATAGTTTTGGTAATTTTTATTTAAACCTAAACTCAATTTTAAAGATAAAAAACCTTTAAATATGTTGCATCGCATGTCACGTGATGTCATCGAAACTAATTGTATTAAGTTTTAAAATTTGATATTTGTTATAAAACTAGTTCAAAGGAAAAATAATATAAGAAATTGATCAAGTGTTACTCATACGATGAGCAATATACAGGATAAACATGCATAATTAAAAGACATGATCAATTTGGCACTCCATGATTCATGTTTTAACTACATAGGATGAATAAAAAAGCCAAAAGGATTTACAACAAAGGGCTTATGCATAACTAAAAAAACCAACCATGATAATTCAAAGATAACATCTACCACCACATTTTGAGATCTCTTCAAAGCATTCTACTCGATCCAAGGAAGCATATCTGAAAGATTTATAGGGTTGAGATCGATATTATACCGGTATCGATACACATTTGGCAATACCGAATTGTTAAAAAGTAGGTACTGAATACTATACTGAATCAATCGGTTTGGTATCAGTACTAGTATCAGTTTCTTTTGGTACTTTACCTATTTGGTGTTTTTTTTTTTTTTTTTTTTTTTTTTTTTTTTTTTTTTTTTTGTACTTTACCTATTTGGTACCGCTTTAGTGTTTTTTTCTCTTTTCTTTTAAGCTAAAAAATAACTTGCTATGTAAATCATGAATATCAATTTAAGTAAAAAAATATCTCAAAAACATATAAACAACAATTATAATCTTTGTATTCCTACTATAATAAAAAGACAACTAAGAGAACACGTGCCAACATCAGAGTTCTCTTCATCAAATTTTCTTGTTTCACTCTTTTATTAGATAATCACATTAATTACTAATCATATTATTTTATATTTTCTAAAATTAAAATAGTTTTATAAAAAATTTTTAAAGATATCTTTTTATTAATGTTATTTCTAAATAAACTATTTCTTATAAAATAAGAAATTTTCTAAATCATCAACTTATTCAAAAATACAAAATATTTTAAATTAGTTTTTTAAAAAGTAACATTTTTATAAAAAAAAATAATTAAAATTAGGAGTTATAACAAGGAATTTTCCAAAAATAACATTTTCTTGAACGTTTGTTTTGAAACAATATTGTTATTTTTTATAATAACTAAGATTTCAATCATATCTTATATTAAAATATTATTTTATTAATAATAAAAATTTAATTTATTTAATATTTTATTAATTCAAACTGTGTAATACACGTGCTTACTTAAATTAGTATTGAAATAAAAACATTGAACATGTCTCAAAAGTTATATCAAAATGGTAAAAAAACTATATTTTGATACTTGATACCAAATCAGTAATTTTCGTTATTTACCAGCACCGGTACTACCTAGTAGCGATGTCGAAATTAAGCAATATTGAGTACCGGTACCGGTACGAAATCAATACTTGGGTACCAAAAGCTCACACATTAGACATAAGACGAAAGGTACACCCAAACCTTTACTAACCAAGTTTGTTCTAGTAGGAAGTCTCTATGACCATTCTTAGTCGTAAGCTTGCTAGGAGCACTTACTAAACTATTAAAACTAAATTAAACAATAACTGATTGTCAGTTTATTTTTATCAAACTATACCTAAAACCATTCAAATTGATAGGGACAAACCAAACTACACCAATTATAACTAGGGAACCGAGGGGAGCGACTACAAGATAAAATTAGATATGAGCTAGGATTGTAGAAGTTGATTTGGCTAACCGAGATGGGGAATCGTGGGGGATGGCAGCAGTGTTGCTGATGGAGTTGAGTACCTGATGGTGACCCAAATACCCTAATGATTAGTTTTCTTCAGAAAGTTTACGATACAAAATGATAAATTTGTGTGAAATGTATGAATTGATAACTACAAGTAATCTAAAAGATAAATGTTTTATATTTAACATAAAATAATCATACAAGAAATGTATCAGTAAGGGTAGAATTGGAAATAGATTACAATTATTGACTTTTTCAAATTCCTTTCGTTTTTTTAAACTCATATAACTTTTTTATACGACAATATTTAAAAAAATACATCATAAAATCGAGCATTTTATTCTTTTTAATATGAGTGTAGTATTATTATATTTTTTTTATAAAAAATCAATATTTTTTGAAAACGTTTATGGTGTGTATAATTTGTGCGATTATTATCTGTGTAATTATAAAAATAATTTGCGTAATTATCATATAACTTGCGTAATTATAAATATAACTTACGTAATTATTTTTTATAAAGCGAATAATTTTAGTTTGCGTAATAATAAATATAACTTGCATAATAATAAATATAACTTGCGTAATAATATGTTTAAATTGCATAATTATGAATATAACTTGCATAATTATATTCCTTATATGTGTAATTTTGGTAAAGACGAAACTACCACTCCGCGAAAAAACACGTGTCACGCCCTGGTGACTTCATACGTTTTGCACAAAAATACAATTTGTATAGTAATCGGCCCTTAGTTTTCTTAAGAATATTTTGATCCCAACTACACGTATCACCCGAAAGGGTTATATTATTAATAAATTTTCCATCCAACAATCAATCTTAGTAAGAGGAGAAATTACTAAGAAGTTATGGACATGCTCTCTTTCTTAGGGAATGTACATTGTAACGAATGTCACTATAAAAGCATCAAGGAACTTTTAAAAACAATTAAAAACATATTTAGCGAGCTGACACGTCAAAAAAACATACATTCTTCGTAATCTTCAAAAATCGCTTTAATAAGAAAACTTAAAAACATTGCCAAATCATCACCATATTTTTATTTTTTAACCACTTATTTTTTTCTTTTTATTTAATATATCATATATATATATATATATATATATATATATATATATATATATATATATATATATATATACTATATGAGTCCTACATCTAATCATTTTTTTATATTTTTGAGAAAAAACTACTGCCTCAGAAAAAACTCCATCCAATAATAACAAACTTAATAAATATCAAAGTGACTTTTTTTTTAAGTATGAAGAATACCTATTGGAGATGCTCAAACCTTATATTAGTTTTCTTTATTGAAATTCATCTACTTAAACAATAGATACATAATAATATACAAATACTCAAATATTTTTAAAGCTCTAACATAACTGTTTGTTTCTCTATATTTTCATTTTGATTTTTCCTGGACCACCACAAATTACCATGTCGGTGGCAATACATTTCCTTCACTTCAACCCAACAAATTGATTCTCCCAAACACATATTTTTCCTTTTATTTTACAACAACATATTAGACAAAACTTTAAAAGATAATTACACATCCAATGGCAATACGGTAAATCTCAATGCAAATGAAGCCCAAACCGGTCAAGTAACCCCTCCATATTATCAAGTATCGCTAAGCTGTTACTCATGCACACACTCGACCTCTGCACCCTCACCTTCACCTCATCCACAGCCGTCGATCCCATCTCCTCCAAACCGTCCACACACGTGTCCAGATCCGTCATCGCTGCACTAATCCACGTCTTCAAGTCCCCAATCTTCGCCACCGTCAACGCCACCGTATCGCCGTCGCCGGCCACCGCGCGCATCGACTCAACGGACCGGCCGAGTTGACTCACCGCGTCGTCGAACAGAGTCGCACAGTCTCGCAACGCGGAACCCGTTCGTAAATCGTTCGAGTTCGAAATTAGGGTTTTCGGCAACGAAGATATGTTATTGAGCTCGTTCACTGCGATTCGGAGCGTGAGGTTGAATATCACCTCCGGATCGGCGATTTCGCCGGAGTTGTCGCCGGAGTAGACGGAGGAGATGTCGGAGAAGCATGATTCTGGATGTTGTGTGACGGAACACACGGCTTTGATCGACTCCGACGCTTTGAGAGATGAGGATTGGTGAGATTCCGGTGGTTTTGTGTGCGGATGGTGGAGAACGGTGGCTCCGATTGCGGTGGCGACGATGATGGCGAAGAGTAGTACGGTGATGATGATGGCGGAGGTTCTGCGGCGGTTTGACGACGGAGATTGGAGGTCAACGGCGGAGGTATCGTCGTCGTCGGGGGAGACTTTGCCGTAGCCTTTGGCGAAATTGACAGATTCTTCCATTAGTGGGATTTTGTGAAGGTGTCGTGTTGCAGAAGAATGGAGGTTGAAGATGACTTTTATTTATAAGATGATATATGACATTTGTTAGGTGAGGTTTGGTTTTTATTTTATTTTATTTGGTTTTTCAAACGAAAGAAAATTAATATTTATTCGGCGGAAAAGAGGTATAATTTGTATTTTTTTTAATATTTTAATTAGCATTTGGTCTTTGAATTGCATAAAAGTTGGTTGCAGCGGGAAGTATGAAAAGTCGGTCCTTATGTTACTCGAAATACATATAATGACGTTATCCTTGTCGTGTTCTAAAATAATATTTATTTTTGTTAAAATTCCACGTAGGCTATATACTCTTTATTTTTATTTTTTTTGAAAACTATATACTGTTTATTTTGAAATTTTATAAATTATTGTTAAAAGAAAAATCTATAGAGAGGATGTCTATATATAATTAAGATAAATGTTTTAATTTTAAGACAATTGCAAGACGAAGCTTGCTTTACAATAAAGTCTAACATCTTGTTTCCAAGTTTATGTTTTAATTTTAAGACAGATGTCTTTTTATGTACTGGTATGATAATTAAATTTGCAATAAAAAACTGTAGTTATGACGTGTAAAATCCACTGTGAAGATTTTAGAAAATGGGATGTTACATGTTCTAGACCCATTGAGGGCCTTACATTGGTATCTACTGATTACTTGTAGTCAGAATTAGCATTCCTATTGTGAATTTGTCGGTAATACTTTTAAATTTAGGTTAAAATAGTCGATGAGAAGCTCGCTTTTATTCTCCTCTTTCTTCTTCCCTCATTCCCATTCTGTCTTTCCACCATGACCGCCATTACCAAATCACTGTCTAGAGATGGCAATCAAATCCAAAAGCGACGGGAATACCCGAAACCCGAGACCTTTGAAACGGGTATGTGATCGGGTAAGCGGGTACGGGACCGGATATGTGATTGATTTTTATTTTTCTTCGCGGGTATGGGATTGCAACGTTACCCGTTTACCAGACCCAATTACCCGAATAAACATACCCGTTTACCCGATTATATACCCGAAGTTATTTTATTTATTAATTTATTGTATTTAATAATTATATTATATATAATTATATCTTTTTATATCTTTTACTTAGTATCTTTTTACTTAATAATTATGTGTTAGTACAAACTATTAAATTTTATATCATTTTACATCACATATATCTTACAAACTTATAATAAATATCTTAATATTTTAATAGTTGTAGTAGTGGAACATAAGCAAAAATCATTAAGAATTAACGAAAAATATTGTTTAATACGCATATGCAACTATAGCTTTATATGATTTATAGATACTTGATGTGTATACCCAACGTGTAATTTTTATAAACTTAACGAGCATACCCGATTACCCGCGGGTATACTCGATACCCGACGGGTAAATATCCAATACATACTCCTAAATAATTTGTACAAAATTCAATCACCTCTTTAGAAGCGTATCCTTCAACAATACTTCCCTCACTTCGATTACGATTTCTTATATAACTTTTTAAAAAACCCATATATCTTTCAAATGGATACATGTAACGTAAAAACACAGGACCACAAGCCTTAATTTAATCTACGATATGAATTACTAGGTGAACTATCATGTCAAATAAAGATGGTGGAAAATACATCTCCAGTTCGCAGAGCGTGATAATAACTTCTTGTTGCCATGTATCAAGTAACTCGAGATCAATAATTTTCCAGTGAATCATGTTAAAAAACAAACAAAGTTTTGTGATCGTGTGTCGAATGTTTTCTTGTAACAATCCACGAACTGCAATAGGAATCATATGTGTCATCAAAATATAACAATCATGAGATTTCATACCAATCAACTTACAATCTTTCACCGACACCAATCTTTTAATATATGCAGAATAGCTTGATGGAACTTTAATATCATGTAAACACTTACAAAACTTTATTTTATCTTCTTTTGACATAGTATAACAAACAGGTGGCAGATACACACCGGTTGGTTTCTCAACAGGGGCAAGCTCCTTACGAATTCCCATATCCAGCATATCTTTACGAACATTAATACCATCTTTAGTTTTAGCATGAATGTTTAACAATAAGCCCAACAAGCTTTCACATACGTTTTTCTCGATATGCATAACATCTAGGCAATGTCTAACTCTTAAATGTTTCCAGTAAGGTAAATCCCAAAAAAATTGACTTTTTTTTCCAAATGGATCCCTTTTCAACACGATTTCTTTTTCCTAACACGATATTTAGATTTTCTACTCGTGAAAATGCATTAAGTTGTTTTCTCATCGTTCTGACCTGAACATTTCCGTCAAACTCCTTCTTCTTTTGAAAATTATGACATGTCGGAAGGAATCTTCGATGTCCCGTATATATAGTTTTTTTGCAGTTATTTAACCATAATGAACTTGTCTCATCTTCACAACTGGACAAGCGTACTTACCCTTTGTACTATATTCTGACAAGTTACCGTATGCTAGAAAATCACTAATAGTACAAAAAATCATCGCTCGTAATAAAAAGAACTCTTTCTTATAAGCATCATACACATTTATACTAGAACTCCATAGTATTTTTAAATCATCAATCAATGGAGACAAGTAAACATCAATGTCATTACCAGATTGTTTCGATCCCTGAATTTAACAATGACATCATTATATATTTGCGTTTCATGCATAACCATGGTGGAAGATTGTATATGCATAGAAGAACCGGCCATGTACTATGACACTACTCATGTTTCCAAAAGAATTGATTACGTCTGAACTAAGAACAAACCGTATGTTTCTAATCTCATCTCCAAATATATATGTTATTAATTTTTCTCCACTGGGGTGAATCCGCAACATTTCTTAATTTTTCATCATTTATACGTTCATCTGAATGCCAACGTAATAACTTTGATTCTTTTTCGTTTGAAAATAACCATTTCAATATTGGTATAATTGGGAAATACCACAACATTTTAGCCGGTGGTCCATTTTTCGTCACATCATCGTTTACTTCATCTGTTTCTTTTTTACGTTTATACCTAGATACACCACATGTAACACATTTATGCTCTTTTTTGAAATCCTTTCTATACAACATACAATCATTTGGACATGCATGTATTCTTTCAATTTTCAATCTCATTAGACACATTAATTTTTTTGCTTGGTATATTGAAATCGGTAACTCGTTACTTTCTGGAAGCATGTCATGTAAAACCAATAATAAATCTGTAAAACTTTTATCACTCCATCCGTAATTTGCCTTTAAGTTAAATAACTTCAACACAGCACTAAGTTTTGTAAAATTTTCACAACCGGTGTATAATGGTTTTTCAGCATCATCAAATAGATGTTGTAATTTGTTTTCATCATCGTCTCCAATATTAGTCTCTGAATCATGTAACATGTCATTTAAATTATCATTAGCCTCATTTAAATGATCATTAGTCTCTACATCAACACCACCAATATTATTCCCGGGTAAACTAATCGACGATGTGTTACAATCACTAATGATTCACCATGTATTGACCAACAAGTCTATATAGGGATAAAACCATTTTTCAACAAATGAAACTCTATCTCATTGTTGTCTTTGAATCTTTGGAAATTTTTACAAATTGCACACGGACAAGAAATTGTTTCACTATGTCGATCTATTCAATCGATTGGCTTCGGCAACTGTAAGAAAATTTTGAACGCCCTTTGCGTATATAGAGTTATCACATCTAATTTCATACATCCAAACTTTACAATCCATCTGTAAATTCATAGAAACAAAGAAACAATAAAATCATATAAATGTATGAATGTGATGTAGACTAGTGCTCTAAGGCGGTGGATCCTAACCCACTTTTTGAATACTCTATCTCAAATGTATACATTTTAACGTGTTGACATCTAAAAAAACCCAGCAGCATTTCCCCTCAACTTCCCAAGTATACGAATAAACCGCAAACCCAGAGGAGTAGGAGAAATAACTACCAATTTTTTTTTAAATGTCAACACGTTAAAATGTATACACATCCTAAATGAGATAGAATATTCAAAAAAGAGTCCCAAAAAAGGGACAATCCAAAACTTATCTTTATTAGATAAATTTTGAACGGGCATAGTCTAAAGGGTCATCTTAAACACACACACACGCACACACACACACACACACACACACACACACACACATATATATATATATATGCATATACACACCCACACACACATCATAAATACGTCATAAACATATATACACAACTACATACACACATTAATAGTTACATACAAATAAACATACTTAACAATGGTACATACACATACGTTACATACTATACACACATAAATACATACACATAAACACAAATACACTTAAGATTAAATAAAAAGTTAATTTTAACCAAAATTAAACAATTAATACATAAAAATATTCAAAAACTAACTAAATCTTATCAACAATAAATATACTAAAGTTAAAATTTACATACCTTAAAAAAAAGGTCTTCATAAAGTAACATAAATCTTGAATAAAGAAACGTAGATCTTGAAGAGAGTAATCTAGAATTTGAAGACGATACACATAAGAATAAATAATAATGTCAGTTTAACGAAAATTGAACAATTAATACATAAAAACATACAAAAATTAACTAAATATATCAACAATAAATATAACAAAATCGAAACTTGTATACCTTAAAAAGCAGATGCTTAGTAGTTCGAAAAAAGAAAAAGAAAGACGAAGATATGAAGGAAGAAGAAGATGATATACACCGTTCTAAAATTTTTACGGTTCTATAGATGGTTTATAGATCTTTTGAGGTATTTTTTGAGAGTATATAATAAATCGTGTCAAAAAACGTATCTCATGAGAGGGTTCGACTAAATTGGCCATAAAAAAGTATCTTTTGAGGGGGTTTAAACTATGTTCCTAGTTTTTGAAGGTGTTATGTTGTTTTTTATTAGTTTTTGAGTCGAATACATGTAAAACCCCTTCAAAAAATAGTCTCTTTGTTGTCTCAAAAAAATCAGATATGTACTAGTGAACCGGTCGGACCGGATTTAATAAACAGATGACATCATAATTATATATATCATTATATTATATATATAGTTACATATATAATTCAATATAAGTATTTCATATGTATATTTTATAGTTATATAAAAACTCAACAATAATTATATATTCAACACTAAAATTCATCATCCACCTACCTGTTAGACCCATTAAAATACAAAAATATAAGAAACTTTGAAAATCTGGTCCGAATCGATTTCCAGTTCCCGGTACGACCTCCGAACCGGTTCGAACCGACCGGTAATGAAAACAGAAACGATTTGGGGTGGATCGGACCAGTGGTCCAACCGAATCCCAGTTGGACTGGCCGATCTGATCCAGTCGAGAAATCATTGATCCCAATCACATGATATTGCTTCCACTTGTTAGCTCCTTGATTTTAGTATATTTCTTTCTTTTGTAAATTATTTTGCCTATTAAGGCACCTACTGTTGTAGTCGTAAGTATCATGTTTTTGTGAATAAACCATCTAAACCATTTTTATAATTGTGTCCGAGCAGGATTAGTCACACTCAGATCCAACATTTTAAACCCTAATCGCCACCTCACATGTCCGACATGGCCGGTAAAACATAAGCAAAGAAAACCCCAAAACTGTTGGAAGCTACTCCGACCATAGCTCTCCATACTATCTTCACCCATCTGATTATTCAAGATAAATGCATGTCAATGATGCATTAACCGATAACAACTACCTTGATTGGGTTCAAGAGATGAAGAACTTCTTGTTTGCTAAAAACAAGATAGGATTCATCGACGGAACCATCAAGAAACCAGAGAAAACTGATGCAAATCGCATGGTATGGATGCGATGTGACACGATGATCAAGGGATCCCTTAATTTATAGCTAAACCCAAGAAAACCCGTTCCTATGGAAGAAACCTTAATTTATTTGATGAATTTCAAAAAAATGGTAATAAACCACTTAGCCTAGAATATGATACAACGAAGGGGCAGTTTAGAGCCGTGGGAGAAAATTACCAGATGTATGTGAGGCTAATATCCAATGAGGTTGATAGGCATGTTTCTTTCCACTATTCTAGTTGGAAGAATGTTCTTATTGAGTATAAAAGATCCATACTTACCACAGTTTCTGTAAGTATACGATTCAATGTTATCTTTTATTATTATAACTTGTAGTTATTTCCTAATTACCTCTTTTTTGTAGCACTATTTTGATCTTAAAAGTTTCCAAAACTCCGAGCAGTGGGAAGGAATCAAGCTAGGGATCCAAACAGATTGTGCAAACCGTTATAAAGATAGAAAGTCAAAATTCAAAAAGCATTTTGATAAACATGGAGGTTTGAATGATGTTGAAGAGGCAAAAAGAAACCCACCAAGATCAATGCATCCGGATGCATGGGTTCGGCTCATTGAGGAGTTGTTCACAAATCCTGAATACATCAACCGCTCCGAAAAAAATAAGATGAATAGAGCAAAACTACCTTATGGAAGTTATCATGGGAGTCAATCTCTTGCCAATAGACGATACAAGGAGGTCAAAGCCTAGTTTTGTTTAATGATTTATTAACAAATATTTGAAATCTCAATGATAATATTTTTATTGTTTACAGATTAAAGAAACCGGAAAAGCGCACCCTGTTGAAGATTGGAGAAATATGCATTGCAAGGAAGGCAAGTGGTATAACGACAATGCAGCTAAAGCTTGGGTAAATAAATAACTTTATTAAACTTTTTGTAGGTTTGACTCGTTTTGACCCGTTTAAACTTTTAGTTGGATGTATAAAGTTTATTAAAGTCGGTTTGGGTCGTTTTGACCCGTTTAAACTAAAAGTTTGATGTATTGAGTTTATTAAAGTGGGTTTGGGTCGTTTTGACCCGTTTAAACTAAAAGTTTGATGTATTAAGTTTATTAAAGTGGCTTTTGGTCATTTTGACCGGTTTAAACTTTTAGTTGGATGCTTTACGTATATTAAAGTGGGTTTGGGTCGTTTTGACCCATTTAAACTGAAAGTTTGATGTATTAAGTTTGTTTAAAGTGGGTTTTGGTGGTTTTGACCCGTTTAAACTTTTAGTTAGATGCATTAAGTTTATAGAAGTGGGTTGGGTTGTTTTGACCCATTTAAAGTAAAAGTTAGATGTATTAAGTTTGTTGCATTTGGATATGGGTCGTTTAAAGGTAAGAATGTTATCGTTTAGTAAAACATTTAATGTGTCTACATTTTATTGTTTTATACTGGAAAAAATTAGTGAACAATATAATAAATCAGTGTCAAGCTCAGGTGGAGATGAGGCATCGGTGGATGAGTTCGTATGTCTCAAAGAAGCTTTAGGTTCTCGGCATTCACACATACGAGGCGTTGGTCGAATAGTGAGAAGTGTAACTCCAGACGTGTTTCCTAATGTAAATAGGGATGAAGAGAATCGACAAGCTAGAGAACGTTTTGAAAGACAAGATCAGGCTATAGCGGAGCTGCGACAACAGAATGCGCTTTTACAAGAACAAATAAATCAAATACTACTGTTAACCAAAACGCAACTTTCAGACTCAGCATGTCAACCTAATGAAGAAGATGATCAAGATAATGATCAATATGATTAGTTTGTTTGTTTTTATTCGGATAATTGTATTTGACTGATATGATGATATTTCAATTGCTACGTTTAATTATATTAGAATTAGATGGAGTTTGTTTGACAATTTATATATGTTGTAATTCTGGATTTTATAGATTTATTTATTTTTATTATCTGGAAAATAAAAAAAAATAAAATAATACCTATTGAGACAAAATTTCGTCGCTATAGTTGTCATCTATAGCGACCATATTTCGTCGCAATGAGTAATTTTTTCCATAATTAAAGTTTATATTTATTTTAAGTAATATATTTAACGACAACGCTGTTGCAACTATAATTCGTCGTTATAGCCTCATCTATCGCGACGAAATTTATAGCGACGAAAATATTGGCTTGATACGACGGAGAAATGGCGACGAAACAGTGGAGACCAAATTTCGTCGCAATAGGGTATGGAGACTATATTTAGTCGCTAAAAGTGAAAAAACAATAGTCGCAAAAAGGCTTATTTCTTGTAGTGGGATGACTCACCACGGCCATGGAAAAGAAGATTCGAGGTAGTGTGAAATACGACAACTCCGCTGCGAAAATCTGGTTGGACCTTCAAGAAATGTTCAGAAAGAAAGTGCATCCTGTGCATACGTATTGAAACGATCTATCTCGAATACAAGGCAAGACGGAATGACGATCTCGAATACAATAGCATGTCTAACAAAGGAGCAGTACGAGCAGAAGTCAAGAAAATAACTTATTGCATGTTCCAACATCCAACTAATATATATTGACGGGTTCAAATAAAAAACCACTAAAACATATATTATATTTTTTCCAATCTATAGCATTCATTATAACACCTTGTAATTTGTAATTCCGCACAACTTAAAAGGATCTTGATTGATTGTGAGTTGATAGATAGTAAAAATCCTTAAACTTGAATTGAATCAGCTTTTCTTTTTTTTTTTTTTTCATATGTTAATATACATTAGTAGTTATTGTCAGGCAGCCATGAGTTCATATGATGAAGATGAAATCCTTAAAAGAAATTGGATGAAGAATTTTATCTTGAAGAAGTTAGAAGCTTAGATAGAATAGCTCACACATGCTTGCATAAAATACCCATAAATGATCTACCATTTATGAAGTTTTACAGGATATAAAAAAGCTTAAACATAAGCATATCATGCCGTCGGATAGCCGTAGCACCATGTCTTTTGGAGGCCAAGAATTATAAGTGATCATGAGTCGCGTAGAGTTGCATCATAATTAGTCAAAAAGAATGACTAGCATTGATGAAACCTCACAAATGAGAACTTGAAGTAATATATTGTCTTTCTGTTTTTGTCTTAAGTTTTTTCAGTTCATTTACTGACGTATTTAACTTCTTAGATCGTTTTTAAAACCAGCAAAATGACAATGTTTGATGTTTAGATTGTTCATATTGGGTTAAAAGAAAGTTTATCGGTTCATAGTCTGGTTTGACCATATATATGGAAACTAGAGCTTAAACAGTTCGGTTTTTATAGTTGTTATAAAATATTATTCTAAAGCTTTGCCCTCAAATTTTATGCTCTAACAGGCCAGGTAGAAGTTGACTATCTTTGGAATATCCTTTTTTTTATTTTCATTTTCTAATCAAGTAGAAGTTGAGAATAAAAAATGATTGTCTTTGGTTTTAATGGGAATTTAACTAACATGGGTTGGAAATTTACACAATTTAACATGTTAGGAAATAATCTTCATTTCAATGGCCCTAGCCCCTAGCTGAAAGTTTGATATTATATTGCTATGTGATACTAAACTATACGTCAACATAATAGCAAATAACCTTCTTTCCAACTTCTAAGATCAATGCAATTGTTCTAGTCCGGTCATAATTGTGTGTTCATGCTTTTGTGGAATCAAGATATTTTTATGATGTAAATGTTTAGCTTATGTTAATGTTTTAGTTTATTCAACTATCTATTCTTATTATTAGCTGAATATAAACATATTTAAATTACAAGATCTCAAGGTAATGAGCAGCTCAGCCCACTAGTATTTAAAGAAAGATGAAGGGTATTATATATCTTACTAGGTTAGAATTATTTGGATTATTAGAATTATTTGTATTATACGAGTTGAATAAATAAAATATTAAATAATTAATAAAAAAATTATTGATTATAAAACTGTAATTTGAGATAAGATATGAATGAAATTACGTATGAGCAAAAAATCTAAGTAATAAAATGATAATATCATTATAAATTTTTTTTTTTAAATTTTATATATTTTTCAAAAAAATTTGTCTTGTTAAACATTTTGTTTAAAACAAACTGTTTTTAAAAACATGTTATTTTTAAAAAATTTCTTATTATACCATTGAAGTTTACTTTTTTTTCATGAAAACTTTCTTTTTTTAGAAACATAATTTTTAAAATATTTTGTATTAAAAAAAACTTAATGTCTTAGAAAATTTTCTTATTTTACAAAAATTATTTCCATAGAAATGAGCTTTTTCTTAGTTTATTAAAAATATTTTTAATCTAAAAAAATTAAATAATACCATTAGTAGTTGATGAAATTATATAAAAGAAAAGAAATACAAAAAAAAAATTAGATTTAAGATGTCTAGTATTATATCATGTGTTTCTAAAAACATTTTTTTTAATATAAATGGATTATATTACCAACTCTTTAATATGCTATGCGGCCTTCATTTTGTTAGAGTTTATTGTCTTGTTATTTATTTCAAATTTTCCAGTTAATTTTATACATATGTTTTATTCTTTTTATATATTTAAAAACATAAGGTTTTCTTGAATTTTGAATATATTGTTACGATATTATTAATTTTATCTTTTTTTTTTGAACAGCAACCATTTTCATTTCACCAAGCAAAATACATATGGCTTAGCAAGATGCTAAAGCCATGAGGACAAGACACCATTACAAAACATTTGAGAAATTATAACAAACCCAATTACACCAATCTAAGTTCTTAATATTAGACCTATATTTAATCAGTAGGAAGACCATCAACTTCACTTCGTCAACCGTACGTGCCACTGATATTGGTATATTGGAAAATATGAAATTGTTTCTTGTCTTCCAGATGCACCAACAGGTTGTCACAATTACCACTTGAAAAACTTTCCTCACCTTATCATTCACCTTTGCCAATTTGTGTAGATCTAATAAATCCTTTACCGAGTATCCATTATGCAAGGATGGGGAGGAAACAATTGAACACCTTATTAATTTTACCTATGATTCAATATAAATTTTATTAGAAACCGAGCCGGATTAAATATGGTGTATTTTACTTTTTTATTTTTAAACTTTCAAAATAACTATTTCTTAAGCTACAAATGTGGCACTATGAGTGCGTATTTTTTGTCACGTTTTCGGTTTTAGCTTTATTACAAACTGTACCCGGTCAAATACCGTATATTTTATTACTTTTATAATTTTTAAACTTCAAAAACTTCATGGTTCATTAAATCACAAATATTAACGTTGCGATGCACGTATTTTTGTTTACGTTTTTATTCCAAACCAACACCAGGTCAAAACAATTAAGAATTTTCTTTTCTATTCTTAAATTCAATTTGTTCTTACGTTTTCCCATGGAATAGTGCGAGCGAAAACTCAATAGTTTTTAAAATGATGTGATGATAGTGTTTTTAATATTAAAAAAGTAGTAATGTAAATTTTGACAAAACATATTGATAGTTTATTGCATTTTGGCATGCTGCACGCATTCGTGCATGCAGTTTAGAGGATTTGTTTCATTAACAATATCTCATTTGAAATCCCTAATTAAGCATGCACTATTGACTATCCATATCTCATTTGATTATCACAATTGCATACTAAAAACCAGGAGTTTCAAATTAACATACAAAAAGTTTATGCATGATCAATAATTATGTAGATAGATATCTCTTTGATGAGACTGTCAACCTTTCTAGGTGTTTCAGACAATTGTAGTTTAGTGATATACGGCATATGTGCAACTTGTGACTTGGTCTAAACAAAGATGGGTAGAAACATAATAGTGTCTAGACAGTTTTGAAAAGTGTTTTGGTTTCTAGAGAGTTTGATACATAGATTTAGCATGAGTCAAGCCATTTTACATGCCCCTCATTGATTTCAAACATTCCTAATCAAACTTTTTTAGAATTCTCTACCTTGCCCGGGGTCTCAAAGTACCTAAAAATAATCAAAACACTTTCAGAAAACCTTAATATATTCTATTATATTTTCTATAAGCCACCTAGAAATTAATCAAAAATAATTAACAATCCTTAAAATTGTCTCATCAATTTGATATCCTAATTGTGTGAGCATAAAGATATGGGTTAGAGTTGATGAGGCATTTTCGTGTTATATCATATTGTCTCCATAAAGAATTAAGTTTGTGATAGTAATGGAAGAGCCATTTTGAGTAGTTGAATAATTTGTTTGTATAAGTTATACATCATTGAACCATCAACTTTGTTGTATGTTGTTTTAAGCTCATCCCAAGAAGCGAATTTTGAAAAAAAATCTATCCAACGTATATAAATCTTCAAAAATTGAGTTCAAAATCCAAGAAAGTATAACAGTGTTGCATCTATCTCATTGTTTACTTAAGATTGGATCATTGATGTCTTTAACACAAGAACCATCAATGAATCGCTAACTTGTTTTTAACTTGCAGCGCCAATTCCATTCAATTTGCCCAAATTGTGTAGTTTTCAATACCCTTGAGTTTTATATTGATTATTGGAATGTTGCTTGTGTCACTTGGATGAAGATATGTTTTTGGAGAATCTTTAGTCATTTAGAACTATTTTATTGATTTCTTTGCAATTTATTCTTGAACACTAATCCATAATAGGAACTAACACCCCCCCCAAAAAAAAAAAGAAAAAAGAAAAAAAAAATCGTCCTGAGGTTAGATAAAAGAAGATCAGATAAAAGAAGCCTATCCAAGTGCAAGATTCCTACGCCTTTCATAACACTATTGGTACACTTTAGTATATGGTCTTTACTCATCTTGAGGTCGCTTACGCTATGATTAAGGTTTCTCAATTTCTCCAAACCCCAACAGACAAACAATGAATTGTTGTTAAACGTTTTCTCTCGTATCTTGGAAGAACCATCTCCCATGTTTTAACTATCCAAAGGTCCATATATTTTGACATTCATGCTTATGCTGACCTAAGTTGCCCTAATGATTGTCTTTCCATAACAGCATATTACTTTGCTTTTAAGCCTAGTCTCATTAGTTGGAGCTCCAAAAAACAACACAGTGTTACTAGGTCTAGTACCAAGGAAGAACATCGAGCATTGGCTCATACGTCTAGAGATTCGTTGGGTGATGTCTTTTATACACGAGTTGCATTTATCTCTCAGGTCAACCAACACTTTGGATTGACAACATTGGGGCAGCCTATTTAGCACTTAATTATAGCCTTCATCAACATATTAAACACCTGGTTGAAAAACACACTCGTACGTATTGGATTCAAATCGTGCCCTCAGGAACAAGTGATTTACAAGTTAACATCAAGTTCCTCACCACAAATAGGTGGAGTTTACGTTGATGACATGATAGTGGCGGGACTGGACAAAGGAAAAAAGAAAGAGTTCGAGATGACTCACTTGAGAATTCATTCCGTAATATTTGGGAATTAAAGTGAAGCAAGAAGATAACAACATACTTTTGAAGTAAGCACATAAATTGTTGGAAATTTTAGTGAGAAATATGATTTTTCACTTGTTTTGGATATTAATAACTATATTAGTTAATACAATAATTATTTATTAGTGAGTTCGTATTTTTCTTTGGGAGAGGATCACAACAAATTAAACCGTATCCAAAATAAAGCTAAGATAATGAGATATCGATACTCAAAGTCGATGAAATAAGTGAAAGTGTTTGATGTATTGATAAAACAAACCCAGAAGTGGTGGAGTATATAAAGGGTTTTTGTCTCACACAAGAATACTAATAAACCCTTGGAATGAATTTCTTAATAACCAATATTCATAACATTAACTCTGTCTTAATAAGAAGACTTTTGGTAAATGTTGTTGATAATGGAACCTTTAGTATATCTTTTCTTGAAATTGTTACACGCCCATACAATATATATATAAGGATATGTTCCTTGTGATTTGATAGAATTTTTGTAATTCACAAATCTACACTACTTCAAAAACAAAGCTGCATTCTATTACTTCCATATTCTTACTTTATCTCCTTTTTGATTTCATCTTCAAGCCACATTTGTTTCCATTGTTACCTCGAGTGCGAGGACATCTCCAGCACTACACTAATGTTTCAGTTGTTGTACCCTGGGAGACAAACACGTTCGTATAAGAAGAGACATGAAATATGTTTTAAAAGACCTCTGTTGATCAGAAATCCTCAACCACCACTCAGGTTTTGGTTCGTTGATTATGTAGACATAGAGAAACTGTGAAGGAACTTTGGGGTTTCACGATTCAAGTTAACAAAGAATTCTTTTAATATATTCTAAAAACTATGGTTTGAATTTATTTCAACTCATGTAAATTATATTATTTGGTACATATGGTTTGTAGTGCGGTATTACAATTTATTTTTTATTTCCCATCAATAATGTTATTATTATTTCATTAATTATTAATAAAAGTGATCCAATGTCCAACATAACCATCTGGTCTCACTTCACAAGAAAATGTATTGAAAGAGAAGAATCACTATCAAACATTTTGATGAAAACGAGTAAAAGGCGGACATCTTAATCAAGGCTATGACAAAGTTGAAGTTTAAAAGAATACATGAGCTATTGGGTGCTAAAATCCATATTGGTACGAGTGGAAAAATAGGAGGCTGAATGTTGACCTGGTAATTATTAAACCTACTCGAGGAGGGTCAATTTTTTATCATTTGTTTTATTGTTTATGTTTTTTTTTTTTTTTTTCCTTTTTTTCGTTCTTAAGCCTGTTTGTTTTCCTTATCCAAGATTTCAAGTTGAGAATAAGTTATAGGACTTTTTGTAGTCGGTTGTTTTAATTTGTTGGAGATATAAATAAAGAAACTAGAATGTGTAACATTTCTTATTCATAACAAAGAAAAATAATGTATATGAAACACTCTAGTTGCAACACGTTAAACAATGACAACAAACGTTTTTGATACTTGATATTAAAAAAGCTCAACCTATACGTAAACTCACGTCTTGTATATAACTGTTATAAAATAAGGTCAAAATGTTAGAAATATTAAAAATTTTGATCAATTGACTAGCAAAATATATTACGCGCATGCGGTGATAACATTAACTTAATTAAGTATATAAAAGAAACCTATGAAGTTACAGCGACACGGTTTTAAAGTCTAAAACATAGATATAAAATAGTAATATGTGCCGCACGAAAATTAAGCAAATTAAAGATAATTTAAACTAAAAAATCTAAGGAAGATAAAATAAAAAAAAATTGTAGTGAGCATGTTTAGAACGAGTGGCCTCCAATTAAAAAGGACTCTTCTACCCACCTTGACCATCACCTACTTTGTTATATTGTTTTGAAGGAGATAGTTATGCACTACCAAGGTTGGTGGCTTCACATTGCTTGATAATTAAGTTATATACAATTGTTTGTTAGACAGGTGTTCAAATAAATACTATTTTTTTTTTAAATACTCGAAGGACGATTTAATGATCTTCAAACTACCTCAAACAAACTCAGATCAAGCTTATCCGAGTGACATTAGAATCGACCTGTCCTATAGCTAATCTATTATCCACAATAAATCAATTCCCCTTACTTAAAAGATTGGATTTTTCCAATACGAAACAAACAACACAAATTCAAAAAGATAGTACAAAATTCACTAAAACAATACAAAATTCAATAATACATCACATATTTTAATGCGAATCATATAAAATTCAATCAAACAACATAAATTTTTAGATACACAACATAATTCTTAAAAAACAAAATGTTCTTAACCTTTTAGTCCAAAATTAGTTTTCACGTTAACCAAAGTTACTAGTTATGCCTGCCCGGCAGTGTTCCCCAAAATTATACTTTCCCAAAATTATACATTGTATAAGTCTCATCATACTAATTCAACACTTTAACACTATCTTTAGGAAAAATTCAGCACTATCATTAGGAAGGGAGTGGTCATTGCGTGATCACGCTTGTTCATGTTAGATGGTAAAAGAGTGAATGAATATTATTGCTAGGTTAGGTTACAATATATAAAGATTATAATGCAAACCCTAAAACCTAAATGGGCCCGTGGGCTCATACTAATAACCCTAATAATATTGTCTAATACTCCCCCGCAGTCGTAGCGGAATTAACCTAACGCTATGACTGGAAACAAAAAAAAAACATAAAACAATAATAATATGATAAACATGCTTCGATCGACTTGACTATCCAAACTATTGCCAACAAACAATATTGTGATTGAAGTTGTCATCCATATTTTGGTTGATTGTGCTATTCATAATTTGCTTGATACTTCATGGTTCTTGATTCTTAGAATAATAAGTTGAGACCTGACGACCGTAGTCGTTGGCGATTTCTCGAGGCTAGCAAGCGACACTCTCTTGGATCCGTAGATGAAGAGATGACAAAAGTAGATATAAATATAAAAAGAAATCAAGACCGGTGACCGTGGTCAATTGGCGGTCTCTTGGATCCGTAGATCTAAAAATAATAGAAAATTTAATCAAACCGTAGTTTGAGATCGATGGCCGTGGACCGTGGTCCTTGATGCGGCTAAAACATCTATAAATGAAAAAACAAAAAGAACAAAGAAGGGAAATATAGTGTTGCTGCACGTTAGAAGCCATAATCCAAAAAACAAACCAAGAGAATGGATACGAACAAACCAAGAGAATGGATATAGGTAATAGGTTTAAATATTCAACCGATAACGAAGCTTTATTCAACTGAAACTAGAAAATAAAGAAGAAAGAAACATTAAACAAAGGCGGGACAGGGCGGTGGCAGTGGCGGCACACCGCCATGTCTAGGGTTTAAACTTGATGGCGACGGCTAGGGTTTGTATGTATTTGTGGTGGTGCAGCGGAGAAGAAGGTATCCAGAACCCTAAGGCTCTGATACCATGTTAGATGGTAAAAGAGTGAATGAATATTATTGCTAGGTTAGGTTACAATATATAAAGATTATAATGCAAACCCTAAAACCTAAATGGGCCCGTGGGCTCATACTAATAACCCTAATAATATTGTCTAATAGTTCACCATCCCTGTCCACCTTATAAATGTCACATCATACTAATTCAACTCACTCAACTCTCAGACAAAACTCCACTCATTCGAAGTAGTCCACTCATAAAGAAGTTGAAACTTATGAACACGAGGAAGTTAAAACTTATGATCATGAAAGGCATGAGTAATATATCAGACTAGAGTTTATAGTTTAACGCTGACATAACTGTTGAACGATGGAAACACAACAATATTCAACACACTATATTGCACACACACAGGCACTTAACAAATATGAGGGAGAAAGATTAACTTGATAAGACAATATGCATGCATCATACATAATATTATGACATAATATTATGACGTAATATTATGACAGAGATGAGGTATTTATACCCATATAGTTCGACAGTTACATTGGTAGTTATTGGCGGTTTACTTTGGCGCTTGTAACTGCCTAAAATTCGTACTTACCCAAACGGACCCATACTAACATATATACCCCTTGAATATATGGACTATATTATACATATACATATATTTACACTAACATATATATGCTAAACTTATTTCCAACAATAACAAAGATTCTTTATTATTATTTCCACACTAGAAAATACCAAAAGCAAAAACCTTTATGCTCTTTTCAACCATAACCACGCTATAAACCGCAAGAAGTTGCACCCTCAGTACACATAGTCACCTTCTGAGAAGAAACTGTTACCTCTATACCTCACTTCCGCATCCACATCAGGCTGCAAATCATACACAAAACACGCGTAAACACATATCGCGATTCGATCTTAAACAAAACCAAAACTACATATAATATATATGTGCATACACGTTGAATGAATTCTTGAGGCTGGCTTTCATGCAGGTAGCCATAGCTCCAAAGCGCGTCCGGGACGCTGTCTTGAACATACTTGTCAGCGGTAAAGAGGATGTCGTCTTGAGTCGGGGTGAACATATCCTTCTTAGGGACATAAAACACGTTAACTGTTCGATCTCCGATATAAAACGGTCGAATATAGTGTTGATACACATATGCAGCACCACTGAACTGCGGTATAACCAACCAGCATGTTATAAAAAGTTTTGCATATGACCAGAAGGGGATCCTGCAAAACACCAAGTCAAGATCGAGTCGAATCAAATCAAAATCAAACTCTTGTTACATAGATCAATATTGTTAAATGAGATGGTGTACCATTCAATAAGTTGGGCAAAGGTGAGCTCAAAGAGTGTTATTAGAGAATATAACACCCAATATGTGAGCCATTGTTGATCATCTGCAACATTTTTGGTCTCGATTGCTCGAATAGACGCGTATCTGATGAAAAACACAAACTAATCATAATCACACACCTGGATACTGTTAGACCAACTGTTATCTAATGATTAAAAGTTAATAAAAAAGTGGTGAACTTACAGAGGGTAAGCCAGACTAATTACAGGCCTGCAAATTTCAGTAATATTAAAACATGATGAGCTTAAACAAACATATAATTATCATCATACAATATGTGTATATATGAGAAAGATAGATTAATACCCTCCAAGAACATCAATGTTTTGAGCAATAAGTAGTAACAAATCTCCAGCTGCAACTCCAGATCTACCCATTTTTTCTAATAAAGGTAAAAGAGGAGAATGATGAAGAAGAAAGAAAGTTATAGTTTTACTCTGAGTTTTGATGACGTGGGGAGTGTTGAGTCGGTGGAGAGAGGAGAGGGTGACAAGTGCTGATCATTCATCACAACATTAAAATTTGTTCCTCAATAGTCATAGAAGCATAGGGATATGTAACACTTTATCAATATCATTATATAAATCAATATCTTATGATATAAATGTAATTTTATAAAAAAGTTAAAATACATAATACAACTATTTAAGCATTAAATATAAATGTTTTATGCAACCATTCGTATTTTACCCATCATTTAATCAACTTTTTTTTTTCGTTTTTTCTTAGAACGGCCAACTAACTAAAGAACGACTACCCGTGGCATCCAATGGCGAAAAGACACCTCCATACGTTTAAATTAACATTTAAAATTATAAATAATTATATCTTATTTAAATACTTAAATAAATACTTTTATAATAATAATAATAATCATAATGATTAAATTTATAAATAAGTATTATCTTATTTAGATACTTAACTATATAATTACTAAATACTTTTATTATTATTATTATTATTATTATTAATATTATTATTATTATTATTATTATTATTATTATTATTATTATTATAAATTTATTTTAGATTCTTATTTATAATATTTTCACTTAATATTAAAATATATATATTTACTATTTATATTTTATAACTTAATACTATTTGATTTAAGTATTATTTTATTTAAACACTTAAATATATAGTTACTAAATATTTACATAGTTATAATAATAATAAGACTCAAATATATCAATGTTTATGGTAGATCGAAGAAGAAACCTGATAACATTCGTTTCTTTACTATATATAGCAAATAGAAAAAAATATAAGTAGTAAAGGTATGGGTTTTCTCAATATTATCATAATAATTTTTTTTTTCTCTAAACTAATAAAAAACCTACTTTGTTTTTTTAAGATTTTATGAATTTTTTGAAACTAACCATAATATTTTTTTCCCTTTTTGGTTTTTTTTTTCAAATTGATATCTACTCGTTTTGTGTTTTTTTTTTTTTAAATTTTATACTTAAAACTTCGGGTTATGGTAAATTTAGATTTAATCACTTGAACTTTTTAAAATTTTATACTTAACCACTTGAGTTATATTAAATTCATCTTTTCTCACCTGAACTCTTTTTAAGCTTTATAATTAAGCATTCGAGTTATGTCAAATTTTCTTTTAACTAATTTATAGTAGAGCTCGTTAATTATAGTAAAGTCGTCATTTACGCATTCGCTATTTTTATTCTTTGTTTTGAGGTATTTATTTATTTTATATTATTTTTAACTAATTTATATTACTATCTCGTTAATTATAGTAAAGTTATTATTTACGAATTCATTATTTTTTCTTCTCTATTTTGAGGTATTTATTTATTTTACATTATTTTTTCTGTTACACTTTTTTTATCAGAGTTTCACACATAATTTTTTTTTTTCTAGTAGTTAGTACTAACGTATAAATCATCCGAATTAAAACTTTCAACTTTTATAACTTCTTTCCGCTGTATGGCGCGAGTCATACCAACTAGTTTTTCTAAATGAAGATTGCAATATTAAATGAGAAAGGGATGAAGTATATCTATCAATCGTACTATATAAGAGCGTGTAACATTTTTATTCCGACGTATATATATATAACCACGACGGTTGTCCTGTATTGACGTATACAATATTGTCAGTTGTTTAATACAGGTGTATAAAGTAGAATAGAATGTACTACACGACATATGCCAACAAATCGTGCCCTAAAACGGCATTGGCTAGTATTAGTTGCATGCAAATGTGTAAAATGATGTTTCTTCTAATGAGATTGAGGGTTTAAGGCCCGAAAATTTTCTACTATAATAAAAAGTTAACTAGTGATAACATGTGGCATCATCATATTCATTCTCACCAAGTTTTCCCCGCCTCTCTCTCTAGGGGTGTGCAAAAGTCCGCTCGGTTCGGTTATTGAGCTCCACAAAACCGAAACCGATGATTCGATTACTGGAATTCAAGCAACCAAAACTGAAACGAGTATCGGTTCGGTTATCGGTTTGGTTTTTGGTCGGTTTAGGTTTGGTTTCGGTCATTTTCGGTTTGTTAATTTTGATGTTTTATGTTTGATTATGAGCCATGTTTCATATTTTAGAAGTGTTTTGAACATGTTTTAAAGAAATACATAAAAATACATGAAATATGTATGAAAATATATTTAAATATATGAAAATAAATGAAAAACATATATATAATACATGTGAACAATATTTCAAATTTTCGGTCTAAAAATTTCAAATTGTAGCAATACATTTTATATCACATTTTTCTTTCTATTTTTTGGTCTAGAGTTTATAAATAGCGTTATTTTAACAGATGAACAAGTGAATTGAATCACATTTCCTCTCAACTGTCTTCAAATTTTATTTCGTTGTTTACCTTTTACAACACAAAATTAATTACTGATAACACTTGTTTATAACTCCAGTTATTTAGTCACTTATTTAGGTTAATTGAACACCATTTTCCTCTCTATCTCTCTTAGCATATGTATAGAAAAGGATAGAGCGCCCTAATAAACAATGGGTGCACGTTTAACAACCGCATGTTTTTTAGTTAAAAATTGTGTTTGACGGTATATCTTTTTATAAAATAACTGTTATATATAAATAAATTGATAAACTATTCAATAGAATTAGTTTTCTTTTTTGAAAGGCAATTCAACATAATTAGATTTAACAAACTATCCAAAGTGTTTTTTTTTTTTCACCTTGTCATCTTTAAGTTTAACATAACGACACATCATCATATTTCACTTCTCGTTTCACTCCCCATAGTGGTTTTCTTTCACCTTATTGTATTTCACTTGCTTTTTTAGTTTATTTTTCTTTTCTTAATATTAATAAATAAAATTAGTATTGACTATTTTAAAGTCGTCTCGTCATTCACCGACCAATATTTAATGGGTGTCAAACCGCTTAGGTTTTTGTTTCATTTTTTTTCCTCTTTGTTTGTGAATCAGCTTGTGTTTCGAGGACGATTTGTATTTGGGTTTCAGGGGTGCGATAGGAATCGGATTGTGGACCAGTTTTTGTTACGGGTTGGGATTCGCGTGGTGGTGTTGGGGATTGATTCCACCTTGAAATTGTTAATTGCAAGGTTGCTAATAAAGATGGATAGAAACATGGTCGATAGGTAGTGTCCATTGCGAATGGGTGGATGGGATTGTTGAGATTGTTGAAGGCTGTAGACGAAAAAGGTAAAATGTTAGAAGAGAGGGTGTAAGAGCATTCACATATTATTATTTATCTTTATTTTTATAATTATACTAAATATCATTATTGTTTATCTCTACTTTCAATTAAATAATATTTTTATACATTTATCATTATCTTTTTTCTCTTATCCACTAAAAACCACTTTTAAAAGTATAAAAAAATTTCTAAAAGTTAAACAGTAAATTCTTAAATTTACAAATAAATAATAATATTTTCTCTATCATACACTTACAATCAAAACCATTCTATATAATATAAGAACTTAATTCACAAACTTTTAAGAAATTAGATGCAAATGCTTTCAAAAGTAGTTAATTTTTTGTGAAATTTATAGCGGTAAAAAGATTACTTTTTGTAATTTATTACTTTTTTAAAATTGTACCTGTCACATAAAAAAGGAGCTAACACTTATTATAGGCAAATATAACTAACATTAGTCATCACAATTAAAGCTTAATATACGAAGATCCAAAATTTATACACCATTAACACAATAGTTAATATTGGCAAACATATTATAACTAACATCAACTACCAAGACCCTTCATAAACCAATTAAACATTAAACTCGATCCCTACGTTGTTCCTCCCCAACTTCTTGAGACGGGTCAAGAAGTTGGGAAGGCCAGGAATCAGACATGGTGGGATACTGCGGGTATGGTTTACTCACATTTGACACGGCTTTGTTCCCAACACCAATACACGAATCTTGATGTGGGTGAACTTGAAGTTTCTGACGAGCGGGGATAATGAATACATGATTTAGAGCAGGATCACGTGAAGGTAATCTTGTAGATTCTTGTGGAAAATAAGCCGGTAATTCTGGTTCTTGAGATTCGATTGCAGGCGCATTTAGGTCAATGTTTGTTTGGACCCTTCTCTCTTTTATCATGCTCTTTAGTTCACTAATCCGGCTTTGTAGATTAGAAGTCTCGTCTTGAAGTTCGTTCCTTTCGACTGTTATCTGCCCATGAAAGCGATTAATCAACTAAAAGAACAATTTTGACCCATTTACTTATAAATTAGCCGATTTTAATTGCTGTCAGTATCTCAAAAGCCTTACATATTGTGATTCAGATAGTAAAGCTGCATTCTCCTTTTTGAGGGAGTAGATTTGATCAATCATGTGTTTCACAACTCTAGTAGTATCGCTTAATATCGCAGCTTTCCCACTGTTTTGATCTTTGACTTCTGCTAAGTAACAATAGGTACACTTAATGACTTCAATCAATGGATTATGAGAAATTAACAAATTCATATGGCAAAAGATTATTTGAACATTATTCAGAAACTAACAAATTCATATGGCAAAAGATAAAATGAACAATATTAAGAAATTACCAAGCGCACTCGCCAACCCAAGAAAAAGTTCATTTAAATGCTCCCGCTTCAGTTTCTCCCTTTCCGACTTGTGAATTCTCTTAGGAACTTTAGTGGGATTCTTCTTTCTCGCATGCAAGCTGCATCAAGATAACAGATGATGCTAAAAGCGTGAAAGTTAACGGTTTCCTAAAGTAGCCCAGATGCTTGAATGGGTCAAGAAACAATAGCATATAGTTTTGAGATTTCAAAGAAAGACATGGATAAGGCACACCCAATTCAACAAACATGTTCTAATAATATCAACTACAGATGTCTTACACATATAGAAATAACAGTAATGAGATCATAAAACCATTAGATGAATCCAAAATAGAAATAACAGTAATGACCCATAAGATGAATCCAAAATAGAAATAACAGTAATGAGATCATAAAACCACAAGTGAAACTTATATTAACTGACCAAGTTGGTGAGGCTTCAGCTCCCATTCTGGTCTTGCTCGACGAGAATCTCCAAAATGTATATTCGGATCTTATTCCTTATCTCCTGTGTTATAGAACAGGAAAGCAATACTTCAGGAACTTCAATAAAAGTGACAGAAATGAACTAAAGATCTTATCCAGTGAAACGACGAAAACATTGAATTACTCCTAGAAACAGACCATCTTTATCAATGAAAATTGAATCAAAAACATCTCAAATTGCACATCTAAAACTCATATTATCATGAATTCATGTTATTAAAGTAGATTGTGCAATTCACATGTTCAATTCAACTCAAATAAACCATCTGTAGAACCCTAGACTAATATGATCCTAATTCTACAAATACTAATTAAATACTCACACACAAATCAGCATATGAAGAATCATACCAGTTTAAACACGAATCAGACTCACAAACACAATAGCACATGAACAATCAATCGATATTTCACAAATTTCTTGTTACAAATTATTAAAAATCCAACTTACGTAGGAAACAGTATTAAATACATTAGAACAATCAATCGATATTTCACAAATTTCTTGTTACAAATTATTAAAAATCCAACTTACGTAGGAAACAGTATTAAATACATTAAAATTAGATAAAAAAAACTTACAAACAGAACATCAAATGAAGAATCATAGCCCAGAAAAGAGAATTAAAGACACAAACACAATACAAAATCTTGAATCCATGAATTAAAGATATAGACACATACGTTGAGAAATGATTGAGAGGATGTTGAAGAAGATGCATCGTGTTTTCCACACTGGATTCACTTTACTTTCACATACTTGGTCTATACAAAAGATATTTCACTAGTTGAAACTTCAACGACTTAATTATTAAATATATTGCACTTTTTCTCTTTCTTTATATTAAAAAAAGATAGAATTTTATATACAACTTTGAAACTTTTAAAATATTATATATATATATATATATATATATATATATATATCCGGATAAAATTTAAAATATTATATATACTCTTATAAAATTTTTAAAATATCATATATTCTCTCAAATTAAAAATATCATATATGTCCTAAAAGTTTCTAAATATCATATATAACTTTATAGGATAGTGTTATCTTGATAACCGCCCTTGTTTGTGATAATTTTATAAATCAATATAAGCCACATATTTGTTATCAAATGAAAGTCATATGTCATTTTTCTTTTTCTTTTTTTTTAAATGTTCATAACTTTTTTTTCACGACATAATTTTTTCAAAAACAATTCACCATTAATTTCAGTATTTTTTTTTATCTTTCCAACGCCTATAATATTGATATAACTTTTTTTAAAAAAATTATCCACTCGTTATTTACATATGTATAAATCGGGTTATACACATGTGTGATACCGAATTTACGCATGTGTAAATCCAGTATTACACATGTGTAAACGAATTTCGTAAAAAAAAAGAGAATTTTTTTTTTATTTTTTATAAAAAAATTTTATGAAAGAGGGAAGCTAGGAAAACATATTTGTGTTTTTATTTTTTTTATAATTTTTTTATTATGTTTTTGTTAATTATCATTTTGCTATTAAAAACTAATGGCTAATATTGGTTTATAGAGTTCTCATAAAAAATGGAAGTTTTTATTTGATACCTTCCCTACCATTATAAAACTTAAAAATATCATATATACTCAAATTAAATTTACAATATCATATATATATACTCCTCTTTATAACTAAAATATCATATTTCCGTAGATTATGTTATTTTGTTAAAAATGAATTAAAACATGTTAGTTCATGTAAAAACTTTAAAATTTTACATTTAGCATTTTTCTTTTCATATTTTTTCTCAAAAACTTATATATTTATAAGGTAGGGGTGGAACTAAAGTTTATTTTTAAAATATTAATTAATTAATTTCTATAAATTATACTTTTAAGTAGGTACATAAGATTTTACATCCCAAATTTCTTAAACTTCTTTAATTAAGTATTAATTGTAATGTAATATATGATAATCTTACAAAATAATTCAAGATAAAACATGAGAGTTTAATATAAAATAAGTGTTTTTAGAAAATATATTTATTATGCTTTTTAACTAGGTTATTGATGTGCACTATTAATTTTTAAAAATATAAAAAACAATAATATTTATTAAAAACTATAATTTTCATACGAATAAAAAATTTATATAGCACAAACAATAGTAATAATTAATAATAAACAAAAGTCCTCAACTGAATTTTAAGTATTAAGAAAACTAAAAGATTGAAATATTATATTTTGATTTTTTTAATAATAAAATAAAAGATTATATTTGATATTTTGATGTTAGAATTAGTTTGGCTTATATGATAATTGAATAGTTTTTTAGGGGTATATATGATATTTAGTAAGTTTTCTAAAGATATACATAATATTAAATTTTGTTTGGGTATATATGATATTTAAAAATTTTATACAAATATATATGAAATTCTGTCTAAAAAAGAATATTTTCCAAATTTTTTTTTAAACAACACCTAGTTTACATGTTACTTGATTATTATAGACTTTGAACACTTTGTCATCAAGAGAGAACATTTATCACATATCTGGAAAACTGAGTCAAATGTCCGTTGATTTTCAATTATTCAGTTGGTTTCTATTTTTTTTAATCTTCAATAATTATACAAAGCATACTTCATTAAATCTTTGTTTTAATTTTCGTTCTTTTGACATATGGAAGTAATATGGACATGTTTGTTCCAGTAACAAGTATTCTATACGATAGTATTATAGTATTTCCATCCTCATTTATGTCATTTTTATTTTGTGAAAGCTTCTGATCACTCTAGTTCTTCGAGGTTCAATACCTAATCCTTTCTGCTCTTGGAGCTTCAATACCATGACCAAATAGACTTAATCACTTAATTAGTTGGATAATTGAAATTATGGAAGCTGCCGTCATGATCCTAGCTTTCTTATGTTGGCACCCTTTATCTCCCTTTCTTCCAATTAAAACAATCTCTTTCTTAATCTTCAAAGTTTAACTAGATCACAAAATTTTAAAATCTGTAGTTTTGTGTTCGCATGTAAAAGAAAGCAGTTGTGGGGTATGCACGAGACTTTCACTAGAGGTTAAGGGGAGATTTGGTGAAGATGGTTGTCAAACTCTGAAACTTGAGGGCGTGACTATCCATGGATTTAGTCGTAACACATAACGGAAGATTCATAAAATCATAACTTTAACTTCACTTAACAAAACTAATAATTGAATTATATAAAATCAGTTTAAGGTAAGAATTGGGTGATATATTCTCAAGCAATAGTAGCCTATCATTCAAAAAAGTGCAAAAGCCGGCAAGGAAACATGTCAAACGAGCTTTTGATGTTCCAAAGGCGAAATGGGTTATACTTGTCGAAAATATTGCAACTTTAGATCTACCCTACCTCTATTCGGATGAGGAATTATTTTAATTTTAGATCCATGTATTTTTTTTCTATCTTGATATTTTTTATTTAATTTTAATGTAAGTTTAGTTTTATTTGTTTACTAGCCCGTGTATTACATGGGTTGAATAAATAAAATATAAAATAATTAGTAATAAAAACTTAAAAATTATAAAACCATATTTGAAGATTAATTATGATTATAATTGCATATCAATAGTTACTTTAAGTAAATAAACAATAACGTATTTTTCTTACACTTTTATTTTATAAAAAAATATGGGTTTTATAAATTAAGAAAAATAAATTTATTTCAAAAAAAGTTTGTTGTATTCTGTATTTTATAAAACTTTTGTTTTTAAAAGTGTGTTTTTAATAAAAAAAATAGGTTTTAATTTAGTAAACTATATAATTTTTTATTTGAAAATAATATGAGTAACATTATTAGTATTCAATATTATTAATAATAATAAAGAGAAATGAGAAAGTTAATATAATAAAACTTATAATTGTGTAAAGTTTTATTTTGATTTTTTTTGTTATAGATATATAGATATACAGATAAATAGAAAGGCTAGAAACCTAGTTATTAAAGTGATTATAGTTAGTAATAAACACGAATAGTTATAGTACGATATTTTAATATAAGATATAATTAAAATTATATATACGTAAAAGTTCAAGAAATAAAACAATTATACTATTTTCTAACTATCTTATCTAAATACTTTTATTTTTAAACATTCATGTTAAGATTATTTTTATAAAAAATTTATTGTTTGTAAGAATCTTGTTTATTAAAAACTCAAGTTTTTAAATATTCTGGTTGTTTTAATAATACTGCTTTTAGAAAATTTCATATTTTTTTAATTTTTTAAGAAAGGACAGATTTAAAATATTTTATCTCAAAAAGGTTTAGTGTTTTAAAAGATTTCATATTATATAAAAATTTTGTTTTTTATGATTTCTATGTTAATAAAAAGATTTGAATTTTTATTTTCTTAATAAAGTTTAATTTTAAAAACATAGCCTGATTTTAAAAAATCTAGATGAGAGAGAGAAATACATTAATTAATAAAATTGATTTTTATTAAGAGAGAGAGAAATTAATTTGAGTGTTTAAATTAATATAATACCCTTTTGGAGGGAAATGAAGTGAGCATGTTTAAAATAATGACAAGTGTCAAAATGATGGTTTAAGAGGGTGACAAGTGGCAAAAAAAAACCTTCTTTTATTAGATAATATAAATTCAGTATATAATTTTTTCAAAATTAATAAAAAAAAGTCTTAGAGTAGTCCAGGGTTTCATTGTCAGTGATTTTGGTGTTACACAGTAGTTCAAGGTAAAACTAACGTGACAATACAGATTTCATGAAGTTCTATAGTAGTGAGTTAGTGATAGAGTTGCACCCACCTAATGGAAAATCAACGGTTAAATAAACTTTTATGGAAAAGATCTTATTTATCAAAAACAAACATTTATTATGCTTGTTAATGATACCACTTCATATTAACTATCTGTAATATCCGGCATCTCGTACCACCAATATTGTCCGTTTTGCCCACAAGGAGCTCACAGATTTGCTTTTGGTTGCCCAGGTGAAAACTTCCAAGGGAGGTCACCCATCCCTAGATTGCTCCCACCTGAGCACACTTAACTGTGGAGTTCTCCTCTCATCTACAGCCAATACGCCCAAAATGCATTTGTGATATTAGAGATTAGACATTACTTATGAACCAGGAATCTCTCTTGTACACGGCCGATGTGGGAAGTATGTAGGGTGTCACAATCACCCCCCTTTGGACTCGAGAACAAACTCACCATCCCCGGTGAGGTTTGTCCCACCATCCCGAACGGCACATGAGTTGCTCTAATACCATTCTGTAACACGCGGCGTCTCGTACCACGAATATTGTCCGCTTTGCCCACGAGAAGATCACGGATTTGCTTTTGGTTGCCCTGGTGAAAACTTCCCAGGGAGGTCACCCATCCCTGGATTGTTCCCACCTGATCACGCTTAACTGTGGAGTTCTCCTCTCATCCACAGCCATTACGCCCAAAACGCGTTGGTGATATTAGAGATTAGACATTACTTATGAACCAGGAATCTCCCTGGATTGTTCCCACCTGATCACGCTTAACTGTGGAGTTCTCCTCTCATCCACAGCCATTACGCCCAAAACGCGTTGGTGATATTAGAGATTAGACATTACTTATGAACCAGGAATCTCTCTTATACACGACCGATGTGGGAAGTATGTAGGGTGTCACACTATCCATATTCATTATTACCAAACACATTACATGTTTTTTTTAATAATAATTCCTAGTGTTTTTAGGAATAATCATTATTAACTGAATTCTCCATGTTTTGATACAACAATCTTTTGATTGAGAGACGCACAACTTAACACTAAGATGTCTCTTTAAGAACAACCAATGTATTACGTAACTCATACAAACATTTACACTGTAGATAAACATTTGCCACTTACCCCATGAAATGTTTTATTTGTTAAAACTTATACTTTTCGCTTACGTGGTTCATGCAAAAGTACAAAACTTTTTCATGAAGTTTTGTATACAAGACTTACACATGAAGTTCGTACAAAAGTGAAAGTTACTTTAACATAAAAGTTCTGTGTTTTATGTGAAAGTTCCAAGTTTTGTGTAAATTTTTTTATTTTTGCACAAGTTTGCTAGTTCCATGTGGCATTTTACCTTATCTTTACAACTATGGTTCGTATACCTACTTTCACTTTCACAAAGAAGGTTGCACGTAACTACTCCCACATATTTGCATTCACACCTTATCCTACAAATTATGGGTATTTGAAGATTGTAAATGAATTGAACCATCTTGGTATGTTGATGGTCTCTTAACTTGCCCAAACAGACTGTTACCATTTTGTTATGATGTAGGTGCGTCTTTAGAACTGAATCCAACCTAGTCATTATGTAACTTGAATGATGCACATGTTTGCATGATTATTATCTTCATAATTTCTAAAGTATTCTTCTCCTATGTTCAAGGAACCATAGCTAATGAGTTCAAGGAGTCTTTTGGCGTGCCTATTGTCACGGCTCGACAACAACTCCCCGAAACCCCCGAAAATCTTCATTTCATTCTACCAAGCAACATAGTCTTTAAAAGACTTAAAAATATCTAGATATTACTATAGAAGTATCTAGATATTATGAAGCAAATATCTTAGATATTATGTACTAAATATCTTAGATATTAAGATGTAAATATCTTAGATATTTGTATTAGATTAATCTAGATTAGGAATAATCTAGATTCTTAGACAAGTATAAATAGGTGGTGAATGGTTCATTCCAAACCACCTCACAACTATTGTAATCAAGCTTCCTTGTAATCACACTCTTAAGTAATACAAGTGTTCTTTCTTCAAGCTTTCTTGTGATCTTTCTCACAATCTCTACAAAGTCGTTGAATCGCTGCTGACTTGGTGATCTAGTCGAGATCAAGGCTGACTTAGTACGGTGACTAAGTGCCGCACGAGAGTTTTGGGAAACACTCCGTGACAATTGGTATCAGAGCTAGGTTGATTCATTGGGATGGCGACTGAATCGGAGAGGATTGGGGTCACAAGCGTTGCTGGAGGAGAAGAGAATCGTGGTCGGGACGGAACTTCCCATGGAAGCAAGAAGAGTCGTGGGGCGTCAAAGGACAAGACTTTAGAGAAACGAGTTGCTGAATTGGAATCAGCAATGACAAGTCTTGGAACCCAAGTTGATGACCAGCTACAACGAATAGAAAACTTGGAGACGGACTTCCCCGAACTAAGGGAAGATCTTAGAGCTGCCATCGAGGTACTTCGTGGAGAAGTGAAGATCATGATAAATAATACAGTTGGAGAGGCTATCAAGGATTCATTCAAACAGGTCCAAAAGGACATGGATGAACTTTCAGCCGACATGCATCGCAGCCTTATCGGCTTGGAAGCAAAGGTGAGTGACTGTAGCAAAGCCGTGGTCACAGCAGGAGGCAACATCGTTAACTTCACACCAAGGATAGAAGTCCCTAAACCCACACCTTTCGTTGGAAAACGCGAGGCAAGGGCTGTAGATGACTTTCTATGGGAGATGGAACGTTACTTCGATGGTGTGAACATCATCGATGATGCTACAAAAATCAAAACAGCCACACTCTACTTGAAAGAAACTGCAGGCTTGTGGTGGCGACCCTCAATACTTGGGCTGATTTCATTAAGGAATTAAAGAAACAATTCTATCCGGAAAACGCTGAAAATGAAGCAAGAAGTCGATTACGTAAGCTGAAACAAACTGGAACCATCAAGGACTATATCAAAGAGTTTACTACCCTTGTCCTTGAGATTTCGGATATGTCTGATAAGGACTCCCTGTTCTACTTTCTCGATGGTTTACAACCATGGGCCAAGACGGAGTTGGACGACGTGTGTTCAGGATCTCTCTTCGGCTATCGCCATAGCGAAGGATTAATCGACTACAACCGGAGGGATTCTAAACCCAAGGACTGGAAAGTAACCACGAGAAGGGGGGGGAGATAAATCAGCCCAAACAAAAGGCAATACTCCACGTAAGCCACTACCCCATTGGAAGTCCCGAGAAAATAAACCGCTTACGACAGATTATAAATGTTTCATATGTGATGGGCCGCACAAAGCTCGGGACTGTCCAAAGAAATCGAGCCTACATGCTATGATTACAAGGGAGGAAGGTTCCCATGATGAAGGGGAAGGAGACGTTTGCAGGGGATCAATGCAAGTACTAAGTGCAATCAAAGCAAGAGTGGAGGCTCGAACAACAACAAATAAAGGACTACAATACGTGCAGGCCAACATCAAGGGCAATCAAGTGCGGGCCCTTGTGGATACAGAAGCTTCTCATAACTTTATGTCTGTCGGAGAGGCTCAACGACTCGGTGTTAGTTTTGTTAAAGGCGGTGGTACAATGAAGACGATTAACGCCAAGGCCACACCAATACACGGGGAGGCCCGTGATGTTCAAGTAAAGATTGGAGAATGGTCGGGGCTAATCAACTTCACAGTAGTAGCAATGGACGACTTCAAAGTAGTTCTCGGCATAGAATTCTTCGACCAGGTACGAGCCTTCCCTATGCCATTTGCTAATTCCTTGTGTATCCTTGACGAGGGAAAGACTTGTATGGTAAAACGGAAAGGGGCACCAAAGGGTGGGCCTAAGACCCTTTCTGCCATACAATTCAAAAAGGATACAACAAGAAGGAGCCATGTTACTTGGCAGTAGCAAAGATGGGTGACAAGATAATTGCCAAGGAGGCTGTACCAAAAGTAATCCAGAACGTACTTGAAGAATACAAGGATGTTATGCAATGGAACTACCAAAGAAACTTCCCACGAAGAGAGGTCGACCATCAAATTGAGCTGGAACCAGGGTCTAAACCCCCAGCCAAGGCCCCATATCGCATGCCACCGCCAGAGTTGGAAGAGTTATGAAAGCAGCTCAAAGAGTTGTTGGATGCAGGCTACATTCGTCCCTCTAAAGCCCCCTATGGTGCCCCAGTATTGTTTCAAAAGAAGAAGGGCGGCTTACTTCGTATGTGTATCGATTATCGGGCCTTAAACAAGATTACGATAAAGAATAAGTACCCCATTCCACTGATCGCTGATCTATTCGATCAACTCGGCAACGCAAAGTACTTTTCAAAGTTGGATCTTCGATCAGGGTACTACCAAGTGAGGATTGCTAAAGGGGACGAAGCTAAGACCACTTGCATCACAAGGTATGGATCGTATGAGTTCTTAGTGATGCCGTTTGGTCTAACCAACGCACCAGCCACTTTTTGCACGCTTATGAATAAACTCTTCCACCCGTTTTTGGACAAGTTCGTAGTAGTGTACCTGGATGATATTGTGGTGTATAGCCGCAGGATGGAAGATCACGTGACACACTTGCGACAAGTATTCCAGGTACTACGTGAAAATGAGCTATACGTCAAGCTGGAGAAATGCTCATTCGCCCAAGAGGAAGTTGAGTTCTTGGGACACCGGATCAGGGAGGGACAACTCATGATGGAATCCACCAAAGTAAAAACCATTCAAGAATGGGAAGCACCAACCAAGGTTCCGGAGCTACGTTCATTCCTCGGGTTGGTCAACTACTACCGACGATTCATCATGGTACTCCACAAAAGCAGCCCCCCTGACGGACTTACTAAAAAAAATAAGGCTTGGAAGTGGGACGAGCAGTGTCAAAGGGCCTTTGAGGAATTAAAGAAGGCCGTTATGTCTGAACCAGTTCTGCGGCTACCCGATGTCACCAAGCCGTTTGAGCTACACACCGACGCATTGGACTTTGCAATTGGTGGAGTACTTATGCAAGAAGGACATCCGATCGCGTTTGAGAGCCGCAAACTAAACGACACCGAGAAGAAATATACGGTGCAAGAAAAAGAGATGACAGCCATCATTCATTGTCTACGGACATGGCGAATTTATCTTCTCGGGTCCAGGTTTGTTATAAAAACCGACAATGTTGCCACTAGTTACTTTCAAACACAAAAGAAGTTAAGCCTAAAGCAAGCTAGGTGGCAAGATTTACTCGCCGAATTTGATTATGTCTTGGAATACAAACTGGGGAAAGCTAACATTGTGGCCGATGCCTTAAGTCGTAAGGCCGAGTTTGCTGCAATCGCAAGGCCTTCATTTGACATCCAAGACAAAATCAAAGAAGGCTTAGAACGAGATTCCTTCGCCAACCACCTAGTCTCTTTAGCTCGTGACGGGAAAACTAGGCGATTTTGGTTGAAGGGAGACTTGTTAGTAACCACTGGAGATCGGCTCTTTGTGCCTAAATGGGGTGACCTAAGGCGTACAATCATGAAGGAGTGTCATGACTCAAGATGGGCCGGTCATCCTGGAATAAAACGAACGTTGGCACTTATTGAAGATACTTTTTATTGGCCCCAAATGAAGAATGACGTTGAAGCATACGTGAGAACATGTTTAGTCTGTCAACAAGACAAGATCGAGCAATGTCAGCCAGGGGGATTGCTAGAACCGTTACCGACACCCAATGGCCCATGGGAAAGCGTCTTCATGGATTTCATCACTTGCCTACCAAAGTAGAAGGAACGAAAGCATAATTGTGGTGGTGGATCGGTTTTCCAAGTCTGGGACGTTCATTCCCGCACCAGCCGATGTAACTGCAGCAGAGACAGCAAGACTATTCTTTAAGCATGGTGAAATATTGGGGTATTCCACAAGTCATTGTGAGTGATCGCGACCGCGCTTCACGGGGAAATTCTGGTCAGAGTTGTTCAAGATTGCAGGAACAAGTTTGAATTTCTCAACAAGCTTCCACCCAAACCGATGGGCAAACGGAACGGGTTAATGCACTACTAGAGTTGTACCTCCGGCATTATGTAAGTGCAACCAACGTGACTGGGCAAAACTGCTCGACGTGGCACAGTTCTCCTACAATATGCAACGAAGTGAGGCAACCGGTAAGAGCCCTTTTGAGATAGTTACAGGGCGACAACCACTAACTCCAAACGCTCTAGCCGCATCTTTTATGGAAGTAGCCCTGCCGCTTTCAAGGCTATTAAAGAGTGGCATGAGCAGGCGGATTTAGCACGAGCTTCACTTAATAAGGCGACCAACAAAATGAAGAAATGGGCCGACAAAAAGAGAAGGCACGTCGAGTTCCAAGTTGGGGACCAAGTAATGGTAAAGTTGTTACCACAACAATTCAAGTCGTTACGAAGTGTGCACAAAGGCTGGTAAGGAAGTACGAAGGTCCCTTCCCCATAATAGCACGGGTAGGCAAAGTTTCTTGCCGTCTCCAACTACCGCCCAAACTAAAAATACACCCGGTCTTTCATGTGAGTTTTCTTAAGCCATACCATAAAGACATGGAAGACTTAGAAAGAGGAGTATCCAAACGGGCGCCAACCGCTGTAGTAACATCTTTTGATCGAGAGGTTGCTGAAATTCTATCGGACCGTACTGTCCGTAGGAGGGGAGTGCCAAGCTACAAGGAGTACTTGATCAAATGGAAGAACATGCCAGATAGTGAGGCCAGCTGGGAACCAGAGGATACACTTTGGCAGTTCAAAGACGAGATCAAAAAGTACCACGAGGAAAGCACGACGAGGACGTCGCGAGCTTAGGTGGGGGAGAATGTCACGGCTCGACAACAACTCCCCGAAACCCCCGAAAATCTTCATTTCATTCTACCAAGCAACATAGTCTTTAAAAGACTTAAAAATATCTAGATATTACTATAAAAGTATCTAGATATTATGAAGCAAATATCTTAGATATTATGTACTAAATATCTTAGATATTAAGATGTAAATATCTTAGATATTTGTATTAGATTAATCTAGATTAGGAATAATCTAGATTCTTAGACAAGTATAAATAGGTGGTGAATGGTTCATTCCAAACCACCTCACAACTATTGTAATCAAGCTTCTTTGTAATCACACTCTTAAGTAATACAAGTGTTCTTTCTTCAAGCTTTCTTGTGATCTTTCTCACAATCTCTACAAAGTCGTTGAATCGCTGCTGACTTGGTGATCTAGTCGAGATCAAGGCTGACTTAGTACGGTGACTAAGTGCCGCACGAGAGTTTTGGGAAACACTCCGTGACATTATGCTCCCTAACAGGCCTTACATGAATATAACCTTATGAAACATTTTAATCTTCAAATGAAAAGAGGTGAAACACCCTTTAATTATCTAAGCCATGATTATGCCTCTTCACATAGAAACATTGGAAAACTAGTAAAAAGATAAATACTTGTGTTCTTTTTGTTGTTTTAGGTCAATGTGAAACATACAACAGCCTCAGATCCACCATCCTTGCTTGCTTAATTGTCTCTATTAACATTTAATAAGCTTTATGGTCTTCTCGTGATCATGACTACATGATTACAAAGCCTCCAAAACCTTCTACTTCATTTGTCTTGAGTGCCACTATAGAAATCCATCTACATCGGCCTTAAATGTCCAAGTCAATACAACAATTCTTCGCTCTATAGGAAATTTCTTCTCAACTTGAGTATCAACTTTTGCCCAACACTGCTCCTCAAGCTTTTTATGGCTATCATCCGCCCTAGAATCGCGAAAGCAGAAACCACAAATAACAAGGTTCCTTTCATGGAAACAATATAAGACAAGGTCATAGTCTATTATTTTGGTTCTCCTTTCACATCATGGTATATGGATCCTTGCTTTCATGCTATGAGTAATTTTGCATATACCCATTCTCATTTAGCATATACACATTCTACTACTGGTAGTACCAGGTACCCTTACACTAATGGTAATAGCCATGTAACACCAGATTTATTAATGTCTTAGACACTTTAGGAAGCATACAAATTTTTTTTTTTTTTTTTGTTTCTAACTTTTTTCAAGTTCTTGAAATTTAGAAAAATCTTTTATTTCTTCAAAATTTTGTTTAGATAATAATTTCTTCTTTAAGGTTCATTTAATTTTTTTTTCATGATTTAAGGATGAGTATACACGCACTACCCTACTCACTAGTCCCCATGAACAACGTCTATACTCAATTTGACTTACACCATTTTTTTTCTCTTAACTTGTTAGAAGGCCCATCTTACGGCAAAAGGTTTTTTACAACAACTTAAATTAGACTTTCAATGGAACTTTTAACCATGATGTCAAGTCTATTACAATCCGATTGGTCCTTTCTCTTGATGTCAAAAAACAATGGACATTTTGCTAATTGGATATTCAAAATGCCTTCCGACATAGTGATCTTACAAAGATGGTTTAGCTCAATTGATCATCAGATTTTGTTGATCATAAACATTTGGATCATGTCTGTTTGCTACCCAAATCCTTATATTATCTCAAATAGGTTCCACAAACATGGTTTCACCATCTATCACAAACCTTTCACAAACTTAGCTTTATTGGTTCAAGGATGATCCTTTTTAATCTACTTGCAAGGCCGAGAACCCTTTTATATACATCTTGATATATCTTGATGACATTATTATCACTAGTAACAATCTTATGCACATAGAAAGAGTTATCTAGAAATTTAGCAAAGAGTTTTCCCTTAAAAATCTAGGCAACCATGACTATTCACAGGTCTTAAAATTGTTTCCTAACGACAAAATATTTTTATGTCTCCAAAGATATGCATCTCTAAAGTTCTTAATGGACTACAATGTTAGATTGTAAACAAGTAACGTCTTCCAAGAACAACCTGACATGTCTTATCCCTTTGGAATAATTATTTATTTTCATACATTTTCAAATATGTATTGACAGATCGATGGTGTCATTTATTTCTTTTCACTTTCAGGCTCTTCTATCATATTTATTGTTAACATATATATGTCAATACATGCACGCTCTATCTCACAATCACTGGTATACAGTCATACACATACTTAAGTATTTACTGGAAGCTACTTGTCATAGGTTGCTTATGTGAAATAACTTTGGGTTCAAGCTTTAGGAAAAAAACATTTTGTGGGTTATCTACTTAAATAGAGCCTAAAGCCCTTGTATTATTGAATTGACATGGTTAGAAGCTTTTTTAATAAATAAAAATCAAGGGATAGACACAAAATCTAATATGAAAATTTGGATGCATGCTACCTACCTTGCAGCTAATACGGTATTTCATGCTCAAACAAAGCACATTGAAGTTGCTTTTCATCCTGTTTACAAAAACTTAGCAAAAGAAAAAGTCTGTTAGTTTGTTTTAATATATTTTCCAGATTAGTGACGTCATAAAGTTCTTGTCAACTTAATGTTATGTTTTCTTATGTTCTAAGCTACATGTCATTCCTCACCCTTTGTTCGCATTGGAATATTATATCACTTTTTTAATTGGTTAATAATTAAGGATAGATTATATATGTAAGTATGACAAATGTATATATATACCCCTTGTAATTCCTTAATTTGGAATACAATCACGTTTACAAGCATTCTCTTAATTTCCTTGGCCTGGTTGGCACCAATTGAAGACTGACGAAAGAGTGGGGATGTCGTCGAAATAGGAGATCAATGAGGAATTTCGACTAGGGTCGTGATAAAGATCTAAATATGAAAAGGAAATATTTGTGTTCTTATTAAATTTTATACTAAAGATAAAATAGACTTATTACTTGTGTTTAAAATAAAGCTTTCATAAATTTTGCTCTAGTGATCATCTACATTACACGTGTCTCAATGGGACATCCTTGTGGTTAAGTAGTACATCTCACAACCAAAGGGCTGGAGACCAAATCTTGAATGGTGTCGGTTTTAATGTATATATCATAGAAAATCTAAGAATTGTCGCTTACAAGTTAACTACACTTTGTTCTTCAGGACGGAAGTTGAGGGGTAGCCCGGGCTACCATTGCCTGATTGTAGTTTGTCTCAATTATAAATGAAGTTTAAACTAGTTTGTGGTTTTTGCATATTTTTTATAACTAGCTTTTCTTCACATGCCATGCGACTGAAGTTTAATTGTTGTTCTTCAAGCTATGCGGCGTGAGTTTGGTCGTTATATTCTCAGCTCGTCAAAAACCACATAAATAAAGAACAAAACCAGCTTAGATAATACCAATGCCATCAATGATGTTTTTTTTCTCATAATTTGTTCGATTTGTTACGATAATAATGCATAAAAATAATATAACTAAAAGGACTAAAAATAGTTTGTTTATATAATTATATAAAAACCAGGTGTTGTTTTATATTTTATACAAAAATATAAGGACCAAACTGGTATTTTATTAAAAATCAAATGCCAAAAACCAAAATGAAGAAAACCTTTATGGCTAAAAGCTAAAACCATAGCATTATACTATAGCACTTATGTTTTTTTTTAATATATAAAATGTATTAAGAAGATCACACTCTTCTAGAATCGTTAGTTTTGTATGTAACTAGTGAAATTCCCCCGCGCGTTGCGGTTGCGGCGGAAATTCTATCAGTAGAAGTTTGGTTTATTACACTATTTGTACTTTACCAGAATTCAATGTAGCAACTAATAAAGAAAACCGAAAAATTAGAGTCATTGTATACCCAAAAAAATATTGACATATGTTTTACATTGACAGATAACCATAAAAATGAATATTAGTAATGAAACCAATAACACCAGATGTAGTTCGGTCGAAACTGGTTCGATTCGTCACAACACTAGTATGTTACTGGCAATTGCAGTACCCTATGATTGTTCGATGGAATCGAATCTTTAAAAAGAATCCTATTTTTAATACAACTCTTGTTTACACATTATTTGGATGAAATTGGTTTGGCCTCCTTACGTTACGTGAAGTCAATCAATTTTGGTTCGGTTTGCTGTGGTACGAGTACTCGCTATAGCAACCAAAAGAGAAAACAAAACATGAATGCTGACATCACTTTTGTTAATGTCAAGGTCGGTACGGATGTTCGGTCAAAATCTGTTCAATTCGTCACTATGTCGGTATGACACCGTCTCTCGTATAGTTTACAATAACATACCAAATATACTTTTTTTTTAAATACAATTTCGTTTTCTACAGAGTTTATACCTGAATGTTTGATAAAAAATTAAAAACATTGGCAACGCGATTTCAATTGTTATTAGTTCAATTCGTTAAGTACTCGTACAATGCTGGCACTTGGTATAACAACCGAAAGAGAAAAAATGAATACCAGGTATCGATATTGTTGACAAGGTAACATGTACTCAGAATTTTATAAAGCATTATATTATATTATTAGAATAACAAAAGGGTAAATGACGTCAATTAAAACTTAATATGAGATAGTTTTGATAATATGTATATTTGTAATCTAATTATTTGTACATTACTAATCATAACGTAGTTTCAAAAAAAAAAAAAATAGATAAAAAAAGATACATTGTAAAAGTATACTCAAAATTTTGTGAAACATCTTATAATGTTATAATAGAAAAATCGAATTAATTATAATATTTAAATTTAAAAAAGTTTTAACTTTAAAAACAGACCCGTTTGTATTTACTAATTATTATATATTAAAATAATTAAAACTATCCATCAATGGCATAAATGGACCAATAAGATAAATTTACTATACATCAAGTTCTTTATAATTATGTAATTTTATATTTAAATATTATTACTTAAGAAATTCACATCTTTTTTTATCTCTATCTATAAATTTAACTAAAAACATGTTTTTCTCAGAATTTTGTTTATTTTTAAACCTATTCCATCTCATTCTTTATTTAACTCGTAAATATTTATTTTATTATTTTTTCTCTTATACGCTTACAATAATTATATAAAAAATAAGAGCATGTTTGGTAGCCTTTTAATGGTCATTAATGTGCTACCTCTTAATGGTTTATAGGCTCTTACTTATTAAAAGGTAACCTTAATGCCGAATGGTTAAGAGGTGACATTAAAAGGTTGTCTCTTAACTAGTCATCATTAAGATTATCTCTAAACTATTAAAATGATATAAACCATTAAAAGGTAACATCTTAATGATCATTCAGAGGCTACCAAACAACCCGTAACTTATATTTCTCTAAAAATAGAGGGGAATTATGTATTCTATAAAACTTATCAATAATATATAAAATGTGATATAGATGAGAATTTAAGCATTTCTTCAAAATTTTCATTCAAATATAAAGATAAAATATTATAGAATATGTGATTTGATTGCCCTTATCCTACTAGCAACCGTTCCATTTTCCTCATCTTTAACCGTGTAACACATCAGCGTCACATAATAATTTTCTTATTTTCACTAGGCCTTCCCAGTTTTATATGTTGTCATCCTAGTTTTTCACTATTTTCACATTACCCCCTTTTTATAAAAAAAAAAAAGTTTCAAAAGCTTGGTAGTGTACTAGTGAATCCCGATGAAAATTCACTGATTGGAGTATTTTGGAATCGGGGGCGCGGTGTTCCTGGCCTGCCTCGGTTTTTTTGGAACCACGCTAATAGCCGAATAAGCCTTTATGAGACTGGATGTCATAATTTAGTATTAATTTTTGCAGGACCGGGTTAGGGAAAGATAAATTCAACAATATCATAGGTGTTGGAGAGATAACATGCAAATACTTACAAGATCAAATAAGGAATCGGCTATAGGAAACAAAGAACTAAAGTAAAAAACACAAATAAGAACAAAACAAATGGTTTTCAAGAATGTTGTATATTGTTCTCATGTGTTCAAGCAAAGTTACAAGGCTTAGTCCCTAAGTACTGTACATGAGACACTTTATATTAGAACCTACAGCCGGCCATACTTTCAAAGACAGCTGGAAACACTAATCTAGATAAAAACATCAATGTACAGTCAAAAGACAGATTGCCTTTTAACTTGTGACTATGACATGCCATAGCTCAAATCCTAATGTATTATAAAAAGAATAAAAGTACAAGAGTAGAAAGTTAAAGAACAAAGACCTTAATTTACAGTTAACAAAAGTGTGGAGACCTCTAATTTACAGTTAACAAAAGTGTCAAGCATGTATCTTTAAGTTGCCAGACTTATCTAAGCAGAGATAGCAGAGAATAAATAGTAACGAAGCTATTGTGTACAATTTTGTCTGATAAAGATGATCGGGAAAAGCATGTATTCTTTGTTTTCGGAAGAAATCAGTATTTGGCTTCAAAAGACTTTATATTTGAAGCTTCGAAAGACTTCATATTTGGCTTCGGAAGATTTTATACTTAGCATAATTCATTGAGATGTATAAAATCTTCCAAGGTAACTTTCTTGTACTTTAATGTTACATGCTGAGAGCTCTTTGGTTGCAGTAGCCTCAAAGTGTGATCCTTACAATTTTAACGCTTAAAGCCTGACTAAGACGGAAAAACTATAAAAAAAGAAAGCCATCCCTGATTGAAATTCCTTAAGTTAAGATTGAACATTGGATCTTAAAGTTTTCAAGTTCAAACCATCACCCTATTTTACGTCGAGTTCAATCTTTATCCCGTTCTTAGAACATTATATATGACTAATTATGCTATAAATCCATGTATTACACGGTTGAATAAAGCTAATATTTAACAGCTACTAATGAATATTAAGAATAATATAATGATATTTTGAATAAAATATGATTGAAATTACGAATAGGTAAATAGTTCATTTGATAAAACAAAAATAATTTTGATTAAACTTTCTCATCTAAAAAAAATTTATATTTAAACATTTGTTTTTAAATTTTTTTTTTGTAAAAACTTTGTTTATTTATTTTCATATTTCTTTTATTTCAATTTTAATTATATATGGTGGGTTATTTTCAGAACTTTATTTTTTATGAGAACTTAAAGAACTCATCTAGACCTGATTATTTTTTGATCTAAAAAATAAAAAGATAAATAAAAAGGGCATAATTGTAATTTATTAAAAACTTCTCTCTTCAGCTAATTAATTAACCATCTTTAATCTTTTCTTTATTTCTCTCCTCTGTTTAATTTTTTCACATATATAAACTTATATTAATGATTAACGTAATCTCTAATATAATTACTTAGTTTTTTTTCAAGATTAGGAATCAAATTGATATAATATAATTTATTTACATATATGTAAATATTATATATATGTTCAAGTACACTATTATATATATATATACACGAGTTATGAAATTTCATACTTGAATGTCATTGTGTACATGTAAGTTTTATGTGATAATAATCATTAGATTTGTGTAAATCTTTATATAGGTAATAAACTTTTAAAAATAATCATATGTTTACATATTTGTAAATTTTCATACTAATTATTAATTTTCAAACAGAACGTGTATTTATATATGAGTAAATAATTACATTGAACATGTATTTACGTATATATAAATATTCAAACGAATCGTTTATCTACATATACGTACATGATTTACATATATGTAAAGTCATTATAGATGTTTACATATATGTATTTTTAAAGTATTCAACAAGCATAAATAATTACATATTTGATTCCGGAGGTAGGTTGTAGAAATTGAGAAAGTAATTGAGAAAGTAATTAATAAACAAAACTTGAATCAAACATCACGCCTCTTATATGCACTATCAAATAAATTGTTGATGATTTTTGATAATAGCTATTGTCTCAAAACTTCGTTCCATGTCAAAAGAAATCGATTGTCTTCGAATAAAAGCTAAAAAATAATCATAATCGAAACTAAAATAACATGTCATAATCAATATATTGAAGATTGCCACTATATATGAATAATTAATTTACGTATATATAAAACAAAAATTACACATATTATTTACATTTACATGTTTAATTTTTATAATAGATGTCTTTCAATCTAAAACATAAATCATCAATAGACATTTCCGTCAAAAAGTATAAAAGTTAACTTACACATATGTGTTGATACTTGAATCGTAAGGACTTCATCTATACGAGGCATATCTCGAAGTGGATTGCGGAAATAGAAACGTACGCGAATGCAACAAGGGTCTTTGGATGCTATGGTCTTTGTTTAAAGTGGTAACTGAGACATGCAATGCTAGTGTTGTTTTTGTAGTTAGTGCGGTAATAAGGAGTCGCTGGAAAAACTTTCAAACCAAAAAAGAAAAGAAAGGTGAGTTATAATAAAAGAATGATAATATCTTAAACTTTGGAAAAGGAATACAATAACGAGCAGAATACTCCATTGGTCAAAATGAAAGTCAATATGTTTTACATTTTTACTCATCTTCCTCAATTATCAAACTGGTCAAACGAATGGAGAGATGGAGTTTCAATGTTTGGATCTTCAAGGATAAAACTCGACTCAATATAGTCTGTTTAAATGTATATATGACAAAAATAAACCAAGATAAATATGGAGAAAATTAAGGAATTAAATAACTATCAAATTTAATAGGCTATCAAAATACCCAAAATGTCCTTTTCTACTGCTTTAAACGTCTCTTAAATTTCATTTAATTACAATGATGTCATTATTATTTTGAACCATTGATCACATGATCTAAGGGTTGTATAAAGTTTTTATAGTTCTTATATTATTTAAGAGTTTTGTAATGATTCTCACCCTATATATATATATATATATATAATACTTGATTATATTGAATTTTTATAACAGAAAGAAAATTATGTTAATTACAAATGATACTTTCTTAAAAGAAATTTTTTTATGAGAATCCCTGAAAAAATAACATGTGACGTCCGTAAACCCTGTTTTTTTAGGGGTTTTTACATATTTTCCCTTATTAAAACCATAAATTACATATTTTCTCAAGATAAAAAATTAATTACATGTTTCACCTTCCTAAAACATATATATTACATATTTATCCATTTCAATAAACTTTATATATTAAATTACTATTTTATCTTATTTTTACTAAGAGATTTTCACATATTAATGTTTTATTATTATAATTGTTTAAAACTTTTAACAATTATGTTTTATATTTGAAGATATAACTTTGATTATCGGTTGTTATTTTGAAATAAATTTTTAACCGAGGTAAAATTTTGTTGTTTCTATTTACATAAAAGACTCGAAACTGAGAAACTATCAATTGATAGTCGTTGGAAGTGAAATGTGTAAAATTAATTTAGTGTAAATATGAGTAATATAATCATTCAATAAATAATTTCAATAAAATGGGTAAATATGTAATATGTATGTTTTAGAAATGGAAAATATGTAATTGATTTTTTAATTTGGTTAAATATGTAATTAATGACTTTATGAAGGAGAAATATGTAAATGCTCTTTTTTTTTATTATAGATTCTTAAAAGAAGAAGAATGTCAAAAATATTTACCCATTAGAAAAAGGGGTATATCTACCTAATTTATTTTTATCCTTTCAATCTCTTTTTATACATACATATAAATATATAAAAAAAATAGAGAGAATAAAATATATTAATAACAATCACTAACAAAAATTAATATTTGTATGAAACAGCCCTTAGAAAAACTTAAAATCATAAGTACTTGTATGGTGGGACTACCATACAGGCTGCAATTGAATAATTGAAAAGGCAAGAGAGTGTGATTGGTGTATGAAGCACAGATGGTCCCGCACCTGACACAAACATCTGGACCAATGATAATATCTCTTACAGGCTTACACGGTTACACCCAACTCATATTACATGGCCCATATCTTAAATGCTCAATGGGGCATGGGCTCGTTAAATACATAATATAATATTGGAATATAAACTTGCGCGATATGAAGTGTTTGTAAATTTTGTTACATGCGTTTCAACAAAGATATATATAAATAGTTAAGCACATAAATATGCACAAAATTAATATGCTTGATTCAAGAGATAAGACTGAATATCTAATTTTATATGCAAACGAATAGAAACTTACACTACGAATAATCTAGAAAACAAAAAACAAAATGGAATAAAAGTAGAAACCTTTAGTTTTACAGTAGTCAGGTGAAATAGGGGAAAAAAAGAGGTGTAAAAACTTAACTTTTGCAAGGTTAGAACCGTGCAAATGCGGGTGTTAAGTTTGTCATTTGATTGATTGGTAATAGTTATGGTCTTCATTTTGAATGATGTGGTATTGTTCAAATCTAAGAAAGAAATAGTAATAATAGTAATACTAACAATAAATGTATGAGTTATCAACAACAACTTTACTCCTCATTAGTTTTTAATCGTAGATGGTCTTATACATACTCGATGAAAGTAATCCCTACTTGATGAAAGTAATCTCATAAGAAAAAGAAGAGGAACTCGAATTATTATTATTGTCACACATTTCCTCGGCACATAAATATACAAAATAAGTTAATGTTTTTGTAATTTTTTATTCACTTTAAGATTAACATGTAAATATATAAACGAAAATATTTATGAAATTTTGTATTCTTTTAACTAATTATCTACATTGCTTACGTAAATTATGAAACTATGTTAACAAAATATGGTTAAAATCAAATAACAATAATCAAACTTTAAAAGAATACGCATATAGGAGAAAGTTTGTATTCAAAATGCATTTTCCGTGTAAAGTGTACGAATTTTAGTGGAATCATTACACAATAACAAGTATAATCACGTGAAAATAATTACATTTGGGTGATATTATCACACAATAACAGAATTATCACACTTGTGTTATAATTTCATTCGTAATTTCTTTTTACGTGATTACTTTGTACACTACTATAATATCACTTTTTGTATAGTAATATTATGAAGTCTGCGCTATTATTTGCTAATTATATGTTTATAGTTGCTCTCTCAAAAAAAAAAAAAATGATAAAATGTGTTTTAAAGGTAAATTAAATTAATATTATTATTTACGAAATGTCAAAAGAGTATTGCCTAACATATCATTAACCTAAAAATCACTATTATATGGATGTGATAATTATTTCAGTTCTATAAAATCTATTCTCTTATTTAAGGGACGTATGTATCACCAAAATTACTGGCACATCATAATCTTTTTATTATAATAAAAGAGTATCTTGGGTGACACGTGGCGGCACCATATTTATTCTCATCAAAATTTTCTCACTTCTCTCTCCTATTAAATAATTACTTTAATTATTAATAATATTTTTTAACTTTTTTTAGAACAAAAATAGTTATTTTAATAAATTTTAAAAAGGTCTTCTTATTAATGTTATAAAAATAATTTTTATAGAATAAGAAATTTTTACAAAACATCAAACTTTTTTAAAATTAGTGTTTTTAAAAAGTTAATTTTTTATAAACAAAAAATAATTAAAATTGATATTTATAATAAGAAAATTTTTAAAATGATATTTTTTAATATGGTTTGTTTTGAAACAAAATATTTATTATTTTTTTTTGGAAAAAAAAAGTTTTAAACCAAAAGTTTAAAAAGTTGATATAATTGTTTTATTATATATTATTCTTACTATACGTAATTTCAATTATATTTTATCATAAAATATTGTTTTATACTTGATAAAATTTTATTATATATATTTTTTCAACCCGTGTAATACACGGGTTTACTAAAGCTAGTCTATACTATATAATAAAGAAGTAACTTTCCTGCCACGTGTCATATTTTTAGAGCCCTATTATCTAATTTTCCCGCCCAAAAAATGATGCTATATTAAGAAACTCTTTTTAACAATTAATTACAATTAGAATATTAAGAAACTACAATATTAGGAAACTCCATTTTAACAATTAATTTCTATTTATTTCACCTATATGATCATGTAGTATTATTATTAATTATATAAATTTTCTTTAATTGTTTTTTATTCTTTTTTGTCTCTCTCCTATTAAATGATTTCTATAACTATTTTTGTTAATTATTTTATATTTTAAAATAAATATAGTTATAAATTGTATAATATTTCATAAATATGTAATAAGAAAATCTTTATTACGAAGAGTATAGCTTTAAATTTTAGTAACTCGTGTATTAAATGATTTCTATAATTATTTTTGTTAAGTATTTTATATTTTAAAATAAATATAGTTAAAAATTATATAACAATATTTCATAAATATGTAATAAGAAAATCTCTATTGCGAAAAATATAGCTTTAAATTTTAACAACCTGTGTATTACACGAGGTTCTAACCTAGTAAATGATATAACATACAACAAGCCCTGTGATTATACGAAGTGATTTTTTTTCTCATAATTATGATGTCTGACTTTTGACCACATAACTTCAGAGTCACATATTCGAACCACCTAGATCTATTCAAAGGTAGATTCTTGTGTACATAAAAATGTGGTTTATTATTAATCTTTGTATACGTAAATCTTAGATTATTAATTTCTCAAATATTTACTTCAATTGGATAACCCTTGATTATATTGTACAAAGTAATTTTGGTAGTGTATAAATCGTATTAAATCACACATTGTGCCACATTACAATTTTATTAATATTGAATCTTTAAGTAATTTGTCATCTAACTTGAGTTTGTGCTTATCCGGTAAGATCAGATTGCTACGTATTAAAAGGATAGCTAAAGTTTGAATGTTGGAAAAAGGGATATCACGGTTTCCACTAGCTAGGAGTGTTCAAATTAGCTAGGAGTGTTCAAATTAGGATATTCGAAATTTTCTGTCAGTGAAACAAATATATAACAATATTAGTGGGTTGGCCTGCGTGGTGCGGTGGATGTCACCGAGACCCTATTGGACTTTGAAGAGCGTAATTTTACCCGACCCGCCTTAAACTATTATAACTAAGTAAATATTTAATAATTATATATTTAAGTTAAATAGATGTTTGAAGGATGAAGATAGAGTTTTGGTAGCATCATCCCAGGGGAAATTTGTTGAATCATGAAGGATAAATCTACCGAAAACTCTGGATTTCAACATTGGCCTTCAACTGCCGATTCAGGCCAAGTGCGGAATCAAGTGCCGAATAGCATATGCTGAATAACTACTCATCAGCATATGCTAGTCAATTGCCGAACTACATGTGCTGAAAGTCTGCATATCAGCAGATGCAGTTCATCTATCGATCAGTAGATAACTTCATCCTCTGTCGATTGACTGCTGCTGAAGAACAATCATGTACGTGCCGACGGCTACTGTGTTTCACCTTTTGAAGACAACATAAGACTGAAGTTGCCAACTCTGATACACATATTACTTGTTCAACTGTAGCTGCTGAACATAGAATAGTTTATTCATTTTGTTTAGAGTTAATTGGCATTTTCGTCCCTGAGGTTTGTTGCTTTTTGTCGTTTTCATCCAAAAACTTTATTTTTCTCTTCTGTGTCCCTGGCATTTTAAAATTTTGCCATTTTCATCCACTTCCGTTAACTCCGTTTGTTTTACTCGTTAAGCAGACATCAGCTTTGAATATTAAAAGCAATCTAATAATGTTTAAATGCTCGAAGAAATTAAACAATGTTTATTTAAATTTTTTATCCCTTGTGAGGTGCAAAAAATACCTAAATGCCCCAACACATGATGTGCACGTGATGGCTACTTAACTGGTAAATTAACGGGGTTAACGAAAATGGATGAAAATGGCAAGTTTTTTAAATGTCAGGGACACAAAGGAGAAAAAAATTATTTTTGGATGAAAATGACGAAATGTACAAAACCTCAGGGACGAAAATGACAATTTACTGTTTTGTTTATTATAAAAGTCCTCACACTTATATAGTAGAGGCAAGCTTTCCAATTCATTTGATTGTATCTGTCGAATTGTAATCTTTATACAAATCAGATTAATTAAGTGAATATTTGAAAGAACTTAGTGTGTTTATCTTTACTCAAAGTATTTGTGTTTTGATAGTAAGTAACTAACTTAAATTTCGCATTTGTTAGTTACTGATCTTAGAATAAGTTCTTGTTTGTACTAACCTACCCCGATCCAACAGTTTGTTATACTGTTTAAAAGAATTGACTTAGCTTGGTTTGGACGTAGTTATATTGTCAAAAGAAAAAAAAGGTTTTGATGCAAACCAAATTGAATAATGATAAAGAGAGCCGGGCTTATAAGATCAAATATCTTTTACTTGAGCAAATTTGTTTTAAAGAAGAATATAAACAGGTGTCACATGAAACAATCCTTAAAATTTTATTCTTTGTGATGTTGATGTATTAAAGGCATTTTAAGGTTTAACGTATTTTGGTGAGGGTTTGATGTACTATAACTAGGGTTTAAATTTCTCGTAGCGCACAAATTTACTGTAAAATTCGTAGGTTTGGACTTAGTTTAAAAGTTTTCATTAATTTGGTTTCAGGTATAATCCATAGACATATTAACTAAATGGGTCATATTGTATCAAACCCTCACCAAAACAAATTGAATAACCCTAAGATAGAAGTCTTTCATATATCTTATGTCACAAACATCCAGTAATTTGTACCAAAATTTACCAAAATTTAATAAATATAGGAGAATGAGAATGAGAATGAGAATAACAATGAGACGTATAACTTAAATGTAATTTATTCATAGATATTTGTACTCTTTGGTTTAAGTTGTAAGCTTAAACTATTAGAGTAAGCATCAAATGAAAACTTTTATTTTTTTATGATAATTCTAATAATTTTTTTTATACTTGTGTAAAAAAAGAACTTTTACACATGCGTAAAAAATATTTCTTAAATTCATATAAATAGAAGTTACATATATATATTTGTGAGAACTCTTTTATACAAAGGTAAAGAAATAGTAAAAAAAAAAAAAAAATTATTAGAGTTCTCATAATTGATAGAATTTATCAAGATAATCATACCCTACCTTATTACATTAAAAAACAACAAAATAAAAATTATGGTTCAAACGTTTTGTGTTGTCTTAACCCCAGAAGCAGAGCTAGCTCAATAATTCTATGGGTCTAATTTGAAATAAAAATTTGAGGCCCTCGTACATATATTGTTATTAAACGTCTTTGCTTTCGACCCGCAACGTAAATAAATTTGTTTATAGTTTTGGTAGAAAACAATTTAGGGCAGATTAAATAATAAACATGCAACAACATATTAAAGCGAAGATAAAAATTAACTTCAATTATAAATTAAAACCAAAACAGACAACAATAAATTAAACTGACAAAAGAACAATAATAAATTAAAATATAGAACAAACAACAATGATAGTCGATTAGGTGATGGATTGCAAAAGATAATTTAGAGTTGATGAATTTAAAAAAACTCAGCCATGAACAGTAGATAAACTTTTAAAAAATTAAGTTTTAAAAATCGACCTCAATGAACCAAATTTTGTAAGTTCACATTGATAAACCTTCAATAATTTTTTTTATCCTTTCTTTATCTATAATAACACATATATTGATTAGATTATAATATATATTTCATCTTAGAAAATAGTCAAATGTATTTTTTTTTTTTTAATTTGAGGGCACTTAAAATTTGGGAGACTAAAACGGTTAATTTAGTTGTTTACAGTGTAAAGACGCTTCAGCCCAGAAACTCATGTTGTATTCAGGTAATGTGTCTAACGTGATATTCGACTGATCAATCCATTAACACTTTTCATTTATAGCTTTCATTAAAACCATAGTTTTGTTGGTTGAAACCCAACGTGGAATAATTTGTAGTCCTATGTTTTCTCTAACTACTTGCTAGTTGATTACTTCAATAAAATCTTTCCATATAAGAAAAAAGGAACCCAACTTGGAACACCTCTTACTATACCTTATTTATGTAAATGAAATTTATTAAAAAGATACTAAATAGTGGTGTCAAGTACATAACTATGTGGAAATTATTTGGAGCAACATGCATGCCATATATCTGAAGAGTCATGTCAAGATAAAGAACATGGGATCTGACAAAGTGAAATACGATGCTTCTTTAATATGTGTGAAGAAAGTAGAGTAAATGTAAAAGAAAAAAAGGCTTCAATAATAACAAACATAAAAACGTATCTTTTTGACGGATTAAATGCATACAAAATGAGAATCCATGTCAATATATTCTTAACCCTGTCGCCATATTTTATTGACAAGAATATGAGAAAATAGAAATTACGATACACCTATATTCATATCCGTTTGAAAAATCAAGTGTTAAACAATATTTGATTTGTCTTCTAATTATTTTGTACTCTTATCTTGAATACCCGACTAACACACATCCACATATAAATTTGTTACCAAATTGTTTATAGTCTATTGGTATCTAGATGTATCATAATAATATCTCTTTATATTCTTACATTGGACATTGGTGTAGAAGTAAGAATATATGGGTGTGTGTATCTACCGGTCTAAAAAAGTTTTTATAACGTAAAACTCATTGGAAGTGATGTGAGCAATAAATCTAGGGAATAAATGATTAAGATTAAGCAGATTGTTACATCAGCAATATTCACACACAAAAGGACATAGAGATGTAAATTAAAATATTGTGTGTGTCGCCCAAACTACCCCTAGGGTTGCCCGTATACATAACTCATAGTTGTACATATTTAACTTATAGTTACAAATATGTAAATCATTGTTTTTAAAGTTTTTATTATAATGTTTTCAAGGGAACCCATCTCCTTCACACACGTTAAGGCAAATTCCATATAGAACATAGTTTTATTTATTCAATTAATATATTTTTACAATATATTTTTAACAAATATGTTAGCTTTAATCCTTCTCAAGTTAAAGTCTAGTGTTATTTATGTAATTAGTCAAAGTAAGATTAGTTTAGAATTATCAATTATGTATGTAGAAGGGACAAACTAGTTCATATCAAAGCTTGATATGAATGAATCCATATATACGTGAACCGATGTGTCTCTTTCCTTTGTAACCCATCAATGTATATACATATCAATATAAAAGGAAATTAAGTTGATTCTAATTCTTTCTTGTCGCTCTTCTTAATCTTCTTCTTAATTGTATTCCTGGGAATTTTTTTGACATCAGAGCCATTGTTTTTTCTCTATGATTGTTCATCGCTAAAACCGATTCACATCTTTGATTTGCAATTCAAAGGCAAAACAGGCCTATCAAATTAAATTCTAGTACAGGGACAAATCAATACTGATTGAAACCAGCTTAGAATACATACAGTAGATCTTATTATCTAATCAGAGTTATGACCTTAATTGAATCTAGTTATCACAGACTTTGTAATCTGTTAACATTTGACTTTTTGTTTGATCATAACCTACTACTTGTTTGAACAAAACCTTTGATTCACTTGATTAGATTTTCTCGATAAAAATAGAAGTTCCTTGCACCTCACTTGATTTTGGTTTGTAAAGAAAAATCAAAATTGCAAGTTTTAGAACTACTGATAATGAATTACAATAGACACACCCAAAGTTGATTGTTTAAGTTCGAGACTAATAATTGATTTTGTATGGTATCAGTTAGGTAATCTACAATCTTAGTCAAGAATTTTATTTTTATTTAAATTTGTATAAAGAACCAAGTTTGTTTGGTTCTTAAACATTCCTTTGAATAAAAATAATTGATTGATATGATTTTTTTATTGATCGCCATCTTTGATCATTATTTAAATAATTACCCGGTATTGCTTGGTCATCCGTATTTGGTTTACTGTGTTCGGGTTATCCATTCATAAACAAAGGATTGATCTCTGTTGCTCAGAACCAAGCCTTGTTAAAATTTTATTTTGGTTCTTATATGTTTTTTTCTTGTTATACTTGGCATATACAATTCATCTTAAATGGTGATCATGATGGAACCATTAAAAGAAAAGAATTCTTTTGGAACTTATAAGGAAGCGGGAACAACTATTTCGATACTTTAATGCCTTATGTTGAAATCTACAAATTACATAACTTGGGTGATTCGAATTCAGATTATGCTAGATGCAAATGATCATTAGGAAACTATAGGACCATCTGCTCAAACAAGTTTGGATAAGAGAAAGGTTAAGTGTGCAATGTCATACGTAAGCCGGACTCTATTCGAAGATTTAAACTTGCACGCACAAGATTGTAAAAGTGCTATGAAAGTATGGGATTCTCTTAAAACTAGACATCTTGGTGCAACATAAGCGAAAGCGTGATTGCAAAGTATCAAGTCTGAGTACAAAAAGTTACAAATGAAAGACGATGAGACCATTGATGTTTTCACATCAGGACTAACCAATATTGTTAGTAAGGCAACTAGTTGTGATGTAAAATTTGAGTAACCCACAATAGTTAGAAAAGTCTTAACCTCTATGCCAGATAGGTTCATTTAGATAATTGCCTTAAGTGAGCAATTTACTAATCTAGATAATGTAACTCTAGATGATACTGTCACAAGACTTGAAACATTTGAAGAAAGGATCAACTCTAAAAGAGGAATTGTGTAGTTGAGACTCAAGATAAACTCCTATTCATGCGCCATGACAAGAATAGTAGTCATGGAAAACATTTTGAAAACCGTGGGCCAAAGATATATATTTCATTGAAAAAAGAATTGGCGGGATGGTAAGGACAATCAAGAAGATAAGGATAAAGAATTTTCTAAGAAATAATATTAAATCAAAGAAAACTCATGGATACATGAGTAAGTGAATTCTACAGGTGCAAGAAGCACAGACACTACGCGAATTTGTATCCTTAAAAAGAGCAAACACACTAGCAATCTAACCTAATGAAAGAAGATGATCGATGATCCCATTCTACTGTTGGTTGATCATAACGAACAAGAAGTCCATAAAAACATTTTCTTGAATGATAAAGAAATTGAACTAAATAAATATTTGAACACCAATGAACTTTAATGATACTTAGATAATGGTGGAAGTAACCATATGGTTGGAAATAAAGAACACTTCAAAGAAATAATGAAATGATCTCTGGACAAGTTTGTTTTTGTGATGGTTTATATGTTGAGTTTAAAGGAGTGGCCCAATGTTGTTGGAATGTAAGAATAAAGAACAAAGAATTTTGTCTGATGCCTATTATGTTTCAAGTTTGAAAAGTAATATTCTATACCTAGGACAATAGGAATATGAAGTCCTACTAGAACGTGATTTGTTATACCTATATGATCATAATCAGACTTTGCTCTTAAAAGTTGCATGCTTAAGGAACAGACTTTCCAAAATCAATTTATAGAATAATGTAGCAGTTTGTCTATTATCCAAATCGGATGAAAAAGTATGGCTATGGCATGTCTATTGGGTCATATGAATTTTGATGCCATAAAATCTATGACTCACAAACATTGGTTTAAGAAATTTCTTGAATGATTCATGCATGTCAAATTTATGATGCATGTCTATTGGAAAAACATGCTAGCAAGCTCCGTTTCCAAAGCAAGCCAAATTTGATCTCTTGAACTTTTAGACTTGGGTTATGGAGATCTTTATCATCCCATATCACCACCTACTTATTCTAAAAAGAAATTGTAAGGCGCCGTTTCCAAAACCCTAACAGTTGGCTCATCACAACATAAAACAATCATATCTATAAAACTTAGTAGCGAAAAATCGTATTTAAACAATTTCTCAAAAACATTATCCCGGAAGGAAAATTAGGTTATGTCTTTGAACGACACCATTTTCAATAAAGCAACATATCAATTTAACATCATGGGTACCAAACTTGAAAACTCCCAGGTACTACCATGATAATTCCTACACCCACTCAACCACCTGTTTACTTGCCATCTGATATGCACACAATGTCAATATTTTTGAGTGAGTTCAAGTTATATATATATATATATATATATATATATATATAGGCCGTTTGAAGGTGTTCAAAGCAATTCAGTTTCATAAAGAGTAGAGACTTAGAACACTTAACAGATCAAATAGGAAACTGGAACCCTTATGGTGATACTTAGAACAACACAAGTAAGCAAGAGACAGAAAACTTAAGAATAAGATAATTTGTTTTCAAGGATAATGTATATTGCTCTTAAGTTCTATTGCAAGTGTTAAAAGCATGAAAATAAAATACAAGGACCTGAGATACTTTATACAACATCCTACAGCCAGCTATACTTTGAAGGCCAGCTGGAAACACTAATCTAGACAACAAGATCAATGTAAAGTCAAAAGGCAGATTGCCTTTTGACATGTGACTATGACATGCCATAGCTCACAACCTATTATAATACAAAAAGGATAAATGTACATAAAGTAGAAAGTTACAGACTCAAGACCTTAATCTACAGCTTCTTAAAGCATGGACCTTTTCACCAACTTGTATAAGTTGGTGAGCCTGCAGAGTGGCAGCGGAAAGTTGGTCAGCTTTTCTGAAAAGTTGTTGATCACAGAGAGCATGTCTTCTCTATCTTCGGAAGAAATCAGTCTTCTATCTTTGAGGCTTCGGAAGACTTCATATTTGGCTTCGGAAGAATTTGTCTTTTGGCTTCGAAAGATTTTACACTTGTGTAATTTTCTTGCAAAGTGTTAAACTTCCGAAGTAACTTTTACCATGCACAAAATGCATGCATGCAGAAGACTTCTTTACTATTTTGTATGCATCAGCCTCTTTGAAATACCTTACAAACTACCCCTAGGCTGATGCTACCAAAACAGATAGAATGCTCAGCAGACTACAATCCTCATGTCTTGATCAGCAGTGTACAATCAAGTCATGGATGGTCTTCTAGATTTAAGAAGCTCTTTTTCTGAATGGAGTTGATTCAGAAGCCTCTTAATGCACTTTCTCAGGATGTTATTACTCATCCTGAGATGTTGAGGAGGATGCCTTGGACTTCTTTTTCTTTCTTTTGTCCCTTCTGATGGCCATCCTTTTCCTTACTCTATACTTTAATTGAGAAGTTTGGCCTGCAGCACCAGATTGACTTTTTGTGCTCTCCTCAATTAGGTTCTTATTCCCCATTTGATCAGTAGGAGGGGATTGAGAACCCTGCTGTGGGTCAGAAGATGAAGTTGGCTTAGATGTAGCTTCAGGTTCAGGTTGTGTTGTCTCTTCAACCTTCACCTCAACTTCAGATGCAGCTTAACTTGGTGAAGAATGCAAGTCCACAAGCTGACCTTCTTTGATCTTCTGCTTGATCCTCCTGATGTGCTCATCCATTATGGATAGAGACATAGGACCAAGTCTCCTTCCAGAGAACCCATACAGCTTCAAAAAGCTCACCATCTTTAGTTTGTCAGCAGACTTCTTCTCTTGGGCTCTGATGGTGGCTCTTGTTTCAGCAGCTTCCTCTCTCATTTTTCTTTTCATAACTTTTCTTTGAGTTTGAGCTTCTTCATCAAGTTGTTTTTGATACTCAAACTCAATGTATTCAAATGAGAGGGGATTGAGGGCTGCTGCCTGATAGAGTCCTGTCACACTCAGATAAGCAATCATCTTTTGTCTTTCTTGTTCCCTGCTTATCTGAGTTTCTTCTTCTTCAACTGCCACAGACTCTTTCTCAGGACTTTCATGAACTGAGAGAGAGGACAGGAGCTTTTTTGTTGTTTCTTTCTTTTTCTCTCTTCTTTGATTTTGAGGAGCAGTTCTGCTGCCTCAGCCTCCTTCCTCTTTTTGTACAGCTCCTTGTCTGCCAGTTCATCTAGCTCTGCCAAGGAGAGAGAGATTATTTCATCATTGTTGTAGTTCCTGAGTCCCAGATAGTTCAATTTGGCTGCTCTTAACTCATCATTCTGAGTATCAGGCCTATGAACAACCCTGATTGCAGCTTGCATGAAGCTTGGGATTTCACGAGTTCTTTCTCCCTTGGCCTTCCTCTTCCTCTCTCTCTTCTCCTCCTCAATCTCCTCAGGAGTCATTTTCTTTTTCCCTTTGTCAATTGTTGGCCTATATGACTCATGGTGGAAAGAGCTTTGGCCTGCAGATGGTTGTGATGAGCTTGAGCTCTGGCCAGAGAGAGGTTGTGATACACCTTCACCAGCAACTGTGTCACTGAGGGTACTAGGTGTTGAGGGTGAGCCTATCTCAAGGTTCACAGGTTCTTCTTCTGGGCCTTCAACTGATGTTTCCCCTTCGAAGCTAATCTTAGGGTTTGCCTCAGTATCCAGTTGACCAACAGTTTTCCCTGCTAGCCTCTGTCTATATATTATTGCTCTTTGTCTGAATTCCCTTAGCACCCATTCTTGGATCACTGCAGATAACCTGCCAGCCTGTCTGTTTTGGTTTGGGTTGATGAAGGGCAGGTTAACTAAGTTCATACCATCATGAAAACTAAGGGTCTAAAAGTTGAAGAGTTGCTGCTGCCCCTGAGCCCTTGATAGCACCAATGCCATTCTTGAGGAATCATACCACCATCCCATGATTGGGTTTTCAGTTAAGTGGGATGGGGCAGGTATGGACATTGGAATTTCTTCCTCAAACAATTTTTGAAATAAGGCCTCCACATCAGTGTGAGCCTAAAGAAGTTGTTGAGTCTGGACAACTGCAAGTGAGGGTGGTGAGTCCTCATTGTCCATACTCATAACAGAACTCCCAGGTTCTGTGGTTGTAGGAACTTTCTGCCCCTATTTGGTAGCATCACCCACTTGCATAGGTGAGCTGGAGGTCAAATCCACTACTTCCATAGGTTCTTGTGGACCTGGTTGAGTTTGTCTTAATGGTCTCTCAGCTAACTTACCCTTGAGATCGGTGAACTCAAGTTGCTGGTCACTGACCTTTTTCTGTAAGGCAGTCACTTGAGATTCCAAGTGACTTACCTTAGAGACCAAAGAGGTGCATAGGTCTTCTAAATGTTGCACCTTTAGTTTCAGGCTTCCCTCATCTTCAGATGAAGAATCATAGGGGGATGAGAGAATTGGACTGATGTCTTCTTCCTCATCACCAGCATAGTATTCTTGGCTGCTGAATTTCCTCTTCTCACTGACAGCTTCAAGTGAAGTGTCAATGGGCTGAGTTGCCATGGTTGAGGTCTTAATAATGTAATCACTAGCAGTAGTGAGAGCCTCTTCCATATGGACCTCCTGAACTTGTTCAGGGAGATCCACCTCAGTTTGGGGTGGATGATGTGGGCTAGACATAGGAGTGGCAGGGGCACTCATCTCTCCTTGAGTAGGGGTGGAGAAGAGAGACTCATGGTACTTACTGAATCCTATGTCTTCATCATCATAGAATTCAAGGTTTGGGATAGGTTGGTTGAGATCTAGAGGCTGGGGATGGTAACTGTCCCCTGATGGTTGTTCACTAGAGTTTTGAGACTCTGAGTGAAGGCTTAAGGCTGTTGGGGTTGTGAGCTTATTAGGCTGAGCATGAGGAACCTCAACACTGATAGTATGAGAGATGGGAGTGGTTTGCTCCTCAAGAGAAGTGGGAGCTCTAGTGTCCACTTCTTCATGCATGGGTGATAATATTGGGGCCTGCTCAGACTGAATAGCTTGAGCAGGGGTTCGTTTGAGTTTTCTGGAGTAGGTGATGGTTATTGTAGGTTGAGATGGTGGTTGATAAACAACAGGTGTGGGTTCAACACTAGCTGGTGCTGCTAGGTTGTCACCTTGAGCAATGAGCTCTAAAATTTTTGGGACAAGGGCTGTTTCTACCCTAGAGAATCTCACAGTTGGTTTTCTTATTATTTTAAAGATGCCGGGCTTCATCTGTCCCAATTTAAGAGTTTTACCTGTTCCCTACAACTGTGAGCCCAGCTCACAGTTGAGAATGTGATGGACATATCTAGGGAACATGTAATACTCTAAGGAGTTCAAGTTTGAAAGTAAATTAAGGTAAACAAAGTGAGAATACCTGAACTTGACCCCTTGAACCAATCCATGGACTATGAAGGACAGATCCTCAGGAATCTGGTCCATCCTCCATGCTTGTTGGACAAGCTGTGTATGATGACATGTAGAAGGTACTTCCACTGGGAAGAGACCTTCCCTTTCCTGAAGGTTCTGACTGAAAAGTCTCCTTCATATCCCATCTGCGCAAAGGACTGATTAACAACAGATTTAGGAAAGGACACATCACCTTCTGCATCATCGAGCTGAAGATGGGTGTTGATGATGGCTGGAGTGATGAAGAGTGTCCTTCCCTGCACTGTGGCAGACAGTGCATTCTCCCCATCCATGGTGACCTCTTGGCAGGTCCGCTAGAAGTCCAGCAGATGATCCTCATAAAGAGGAGGATCAATGGTGAGTGAAGTGAAGTAGTTTTACAAAGAAAGGAATCGGCAAACCTCTGAGAAAGCAGGATCTTTCTCAGAGTTCAGCAGAGCAACCAGATTATGTTGCCTGTGAAGTTGCATGGAGAAATCGGGTTGGTTTCTGCGATTTAGGTTGGCCATTTTGGAAAGCTTCGTCAAGAAGAAAGATAAGAACAAGGGTGGTTTCTGGGGGAATTTAGGTTAGAAGGATATTGCAGATGAAGAGAGAAAAGTGAAAGAGGGGGAAACCGTTAAGTATATATATGAAATGGATTTGAGACAAAGTTAATGCGAAAGGATAAACTTTGAAATCCGGATGTCGGTCCCACCTCTGAAAAAGTACCCAAAAGTAGTTTTCTTGAAAGTCGAAATCTTCCGAGGGTAATTTGGCTTCGGAAGTTTTGATAAAAGCTTCCGATACCAATTTGGCTTTGGAAGATATTTCTAAGAGTTTTGAAAATTTTGCTTCGGAAGAGAAATACTTAGAGTATTCTTCTTTTTTCAGAGACAAGTACTTTCGGAAGAGAATTGTCCTTTAATATCATTTAAGTACTTAAGAAAAATTTGGCTTCGGAAGATATTCAGAGAATTTCTTCCGAAGGTAAATTGTCATAAGTAGTTAGTCAATATTAAAGACATAATTTGCTTCCGAGAGTAACTTAGTTTCTTCCGAAGAGAAAGATGTTCAAAATTTTCAAAAATATAAGAAATATTTTTCTAAAAGAATCTTCATCCAAGTTAGTTAAGGGCTTATGAAGGTGATAAAATAGACAACTAAGGACACACAGATTTTAGAAATAATATTGAATTTAAGTTTAAGAAAAAGCTACTCAAAGTTGATCATCCCAATAGCTGATATGAGATACTTAAATCTCTGTTCATCAAAAGCTTTGGTGAACTGATCAGCATATTGTTCATTTGTGTGAACTTTGACTAGTTTGATTAACCCTTTTTTAAAATTATCTCTAATTAAATGATACCTGATGTTGATATGCTTGGTCCTTGAGTGCTGCACAGGATTCTTTGTAATAGAGATAGCACTATTGTTGTCTATGTGAATGGGAGTCTCCTTGAAATTGAATCCATAGTCTAGCATCTGATTCTGAATCCAAAGCACTTGACCATAGCAGCTTGCAGCAGCAATGTATTCAGCTTCAGCAGTTGATGCAGATACACAAGATTGTTTCTTGCATTGCCATGAGAGTATCCTTCCACCAAGAAATTGACATCCCCCTGATGTAGACTTTGCAGTAATGTTGCAGCCACCATAGTCACTATCTATATATGCATACAGATTGAAGTCAGAATTCTTTGGATACCAAAGGCCTAGTGATAGAGCACCTTTGAGGTATCTTAAAATTCCCTTGACACCAACCAGGTGTGACATCCTGGGATTGGCTTGATATCTAGCACAGATACATGTGGCAAACATGATATCAGGCCTGCTGGCAGTGAGGTACATGAGATACCCAATCATAGCTCTGTAGAGATGCTCATCTACACACTCCTAATAAGGTCAGGTTCAAGGGAGTGGTTTCTTGCTATGGGAGTCTTTGCAACCTTGCAGTCAGTCATGCTGAATCTTGTAAGTATGTCCTGAACATACTTTGACTGACTTATGAAGATTCCATTGTCAACTTGCTTCACTTGAATTCCTAGAAAGAAATTGAGTTCCCCCATGACATTCATTTCAAATCTATTCTTCATCAGCTTCTCAAAGTTTTTATAGAGCTTTGGATTAGTTGACCCAAAGATAATGTTATCAACATAAACTTGAACCATCATCAAGGTATTTCCTGTTCCTTTGATGAAAAGAGGTCCATCTATAGTACCCCTTCTGTAACCATGCTGACATAGGTACTGAGATAGAGTCTCATGCCACTTCCTTGGAGCTTGGTGCAATCCATATAGAGCCTTATCAAGCTTGCAGACATAATCAGGATGATCAGGATCTGCAAAACCAGGTGGTTGTTTGACATACACATCTTCATCAATCACCCCATATAAGAAAGCACACTTGACATCAAGTTGGTAGACCTTGAAATTCTTGGATGCAGCAAAGGCTAGAAATATCCTAACAGCTTCAAGTCTTGCTACTGGAGCAAAGATATCAAGGTAATCAATCCCTTCTTCCTAAGTATATCCTTGAACAACTAGTCTTGCCTTGTTCTTGATGACAAGTCCTCTATCATCTTTCTTGTTCCTGAATACCCATTTGGTTCCTATAGTAGTCTTCCCTAGAGGAAGAGGACATAGGTTCCAAACCTTCTGTCTTTTGAATTGAAGCAGTTCCTCCTGCATGGCTTCAACCCAACTTCCATCTTTCAGAGCCTCCTCAACTTTTTTTGGCTCTACTTGGGATAGGAAACAAGAGTAGAGACAAACATTTTTGTAATGGGTTTGTCCTCTTGTTCTTACCCCCTTATCAACTTCACCAATAATGTTTGTGGTGGGGTGAGACTTGTGGATCCTTAGTTGAGGGATCACAGCAAATTGGTTGGAGAGATCTAAATTTGAAAAATTTGGATCAGGCAAAGTAGATTCACCCACCACATCAGCACACTTATCAAGAGAAGCTTGATCCAATGAGTGTGTGACATCAATGATGTTGTCTTCCATAAAGTCAGCATCAAGGAATTCTTGATCACTGTCACCAATTCCACATTCTTCTACATTTGGAACACCTTCCCTTTGGTTCTATGCCTCAGAGTTGGAATTTGAAGGCACTTTAGATGTATCAGCAGGGTTTCTCATTGTTGTGCTGATAGGAGCTCCATCTGCAGAATTAGTTACCACTGGAGCTGAAATAGATTGACTTGAAGGTCTTCTCAGCTCAAATCTTAGGTCAGGATCTTCTGTTGATAAGTTACCTGTAGATCCTAAAACATTCTCACAAGACTTGTTAAAACAGTTAGTAACTAAATCAAGATCAAATAGCCAATCAGGACCAGAACCTCTCACACAAGGAGTGTGTTCATTGAAAGTCACATTGGCTGACTCATCAACTATTTTGGTTCTGAGATTGTACACTCTATAAGCTTTAGCTTAAGAAGAGTATCCAATAAAGTATCCAACATCTGATTTCTCATCAAATTTGGCTATCTGATCTTTTGTATTCAAGATGGTGCAAGGACATCCAAATGATCTGAGGAAACCAATGAAAGGTCTCCTTTTGTGTCACAGTTCATAAAAAGTCTTACCATGAGTCTTAACTACTAAAACTTTGTTCTGCACATAGCAAGCACTATTCACTACTTCTGCCCAGAAGGTGATAGGTAGTTTAGAGTCAGACAACATAGTTCTTGCAGCTTCAATTAGTGTCCTGTTTCTCCTCTCAGCAACACCATTCTGCTGAGGAGTCCTGGCAGCACTATATTGTCTTGAAATACCTTTTTCATCACAAAATGTATCAAGGATTTGGTTCTTAAATTCAGTTCCTTGATCACATCTTATGATCTTGACCTTGTGATCAGATTGATTCTCAATCTTTAGAATGAAATTCTTCAATATCTTAGGAGTCTCATCCTTAGTGCTAAGGAAGAAGACCCAAGTGAATCTAGTGAAATCATCTGTGATCACTAAACAGTATGAGGTCCTTCCTAAACTCATTACCTTGGTGGGGCCAAAAAGATCCATATATAACAAGTGTAGGGGAGTAGTGATGGAGTTTCTTTCCTTTGGCTTGTGAGATACCTTATGCTGCTTCCCTTTCAGGCATGCAACACAATGATCATCACTTGTAAACTCTTTCTGTGGCATTCCAGTTACCAAATCATTCTTAATTAATTTATTCATATTTTTAAAGTTTACATGGCACATTCTTTTATGCCAGAGAAAAGACTCATCACTATTTGCTTTAGACAGAAAGCAAGACACTTCTCCTGAAGGAGAAGTTTCATGCAAGTCCATTTTGTACGTGTTCCCTTTCCTGGGGGCTCTGAGCAGAATATGCTCTTGAGGAATGACCACCTCGGGCTTGAGAACAATGCACTCATGCTCAGTAAAGAGCATGTTATTCTTTTTATCACAAAATTAGGATACACTCAGTAGATTGTACCCAAGCTCCTTGACAAAGTTTACTTCTTAATGCAGAGCTTACCATTTGTGACCATGCCCCTTCCAGTAATGTAACCTCCTGCATCTCCTCCAAAAGCAATAGACCCTCCATCAATTTTCTTAAAATTTTAAAGTAGAGAGCCATTACCTGTCATGTGCCTGAAACAGCCACTGTCAATGATCCACACATTCCTGTTGGTCTTTAACTGTTCCTACACAAAAAAAGATGATTAGTTACATTTGGAAACCCAAGCCTTACTGGTCTTGGGCTCATTTAAATCAACAGAAGACAATGCAACAGTGATTGATCCTATGTTCAAGCTTTGAGGATCAGCAGCGTTGTTGATGAGAAACTTTCAGTCACATGGTCTTTCTTTGTCTTCCACACCACCTTTGAAAGCTTAGACTTGACCTTCAACACTTCGGATGTTTTGACAACTTCGGAAGTTTTGGAGATTGGACCTTCGGAAGATCTTGCTTTCACTGCAGCAGGCTTCAGTACTTCGAAATCATTCCTTTCTTCCGAGACCAATTTTTCTTCCGATGGCAAGTTTTCACTTTTCTTCTTCTTCACTTTGAAACTTCCGAGAGGAAAAGTTTTTCCTTCAGAAGTTTGCTTCTTCTTGATCTTTGATTTCTTCTTGATCATGTGGACAGTGCTTTTAGGATTGTAGATGCAATCCTTAGCCAGATGAGAAGTACTGCCACACATGACACTGTCAATCTGCATTCTTCTGGAAGCCTTCTTTTGAAAGCAAGGCTGATCTTGATCACTTTCCACTTCCTTCTTCTTCTTCACAGATGAAGTAGCAAGTCTTTTAGGGAGAGACTTGCTGCTGGATGTGGATGGTTCAGGTTTTGCAGTAGTGATACATAATAAATCAGCCTTCTTCTTGTTGTTGTTGGGATGAGGTTGACAAGAACAGAACCCCTGGTAGTAGGATTCATAGTTGAGTCTTCAGCTTTTACCACTTCAAATCCTGCAGAGATGAATACTTGTTTCTGCTTAGAGTTGAAAGTGGCTTTGATCTCTTGAGCTTTCTTGGACTTTCTTTTTGCTCTTCTGATCAAGTTCTTTCTCTTGGACTATGACAACCCAACAGATTTCTCTCCTCAGGAGAATAGTGACCCTTTTTAGGATGATCTTCTTCACTCTTCTCAGATCCATCCTTCACTATCTCCTCTTCATCCTCTTCACTCATAGGGTCTATGAGGGAAAGTTCATCTTCATAAGTTCCACACCTTGGAGATCTTACTGATAGTAAGGAGTGTAGAGGAGCTATCTCAGTACATCCTAGTCCCTACTTATTCTGATAACAAACTTTAGCATGCAGAGATGATGATATCATGTTCTTGAAGGTCTCTTCTTCAAAAACACATTTTTCTGCCCTGGCTTTGCTGATCACAAGCTCAGCCTGGCATTCAGTTAACTTAGTGATGAGATCTTTGATCTGAGTCCTGTAGTTGGTGTGTTCATATTTAAGAGTTGAAATGGTTTTCTCTAAATCTTCTATTTTTAGTTTATATCCATTTTCAGCTCTTTTGAAATTAGATTTTAAGATATTTAAGGACTCAAGATCAGATCATATTTCTAAGTTATAGGACTCGTATCTATTAAATTTAGCAATACATTCAGGAGTACAAAGATGTTCCAGTACCTTGGCTTCATCATGATCTGCCATTTGTGCTTGGTTTGGAGATGCATCTTCAACCTAAAAGCTCCAGTCAAAGCATCCTTCTTCAACAGCAACCGGAGCTTGCTGCTTAGACTTCTCATTCTGGTTGACTCCTTCAGTGTAGTTTGATCTGGCTTATGCTTGGCCACCATTTGTTCTAGGTGCCTTGCACTCTCTTGCAAAGTGTCCCATTTGGTTGCAGTTGAAACACTTCACCTTGTTTTTATCCAGTCCAAACTTTCCACTGGCTGCATTGTTAGGAAACTTTCTCCCTGTCCGCTTGTAGAACTTCTTGGCTCTGTAGTGAGAAGAGCCATCTGCTGGACTATCTCCATGTACTCCAGATCATCTGGATGGATACAGTCCAGGTCTTCAAGGGTGAAGAGAAAGTTGCCTGAACTCTCATCAGTAGACACAAAAGCATGAGAAGAGCTTGTCTCTTGGAATGGACTTCCTTGGATGTGGCTCTCCCTTGGTGTCTCAAGGAAGGTGATGAAAGGACCCTTTTGTGAGTTGTCAAGGTAGCAGATGAGATGATGCTATGGTTCTCCGCAATCCCTTTCAACCACATGGAGGGCTGAACTCTGCTGATTACTGGAGTTACCAGATGGATTTTGCATGTTCATCTCCATCTGGTAGCCACTAAGGATACCATACAACTCTGTAAGAGTTAGAGTCTTAAGGTTCTCAGTCCTCTTAATAACAACACAGTAGTGTGTCCATTGTCTGGGAAGAGAGGACATGAACTTCCTCACAATGTCCCTGTTCTCAAGAGTTACTCCAACATCCATTAGAGTATCCACAGTCTCAACGTACTTGAAGTATTGCTGAGTCATGGTTTCACGTGTCTTGTAGGTGAAGTTTTCAAAATGCTACTTCAAGATGTCCTTTTTGTTATCCTTTGCTTCAGTGGACCCCTCATACGTGAGCTTTAGTGCATCCCATAACTGCTTGGCAGTTTTGCACTTCTTGAAGCCCCTTTAGATAGAGTTGAGAAGAGCAGTTTGGAGGGCAGTCATGGCCTTTTGATCGATATCTATCTTCTTTCTATCTTCTTCAGGATAGTCAGCCACCTCTTTTGGGATCATGCCACCTCCAGCAGCAGCTGAAGAGGTGCATGGAGTGTAAGGTCCAGAGACAACAGATTCCCACATCCTGGAGTCTTGAGACTTGATAAAGCCTTTCATTCTTTGACACCAAGTATCAAAGTCTTCAGGAGTGATCAGTGGGGACTTTGTCATAGTGCCAGTTTCCATATCAGCCTTTGAAAGAGCTGCCATTTGAGTTGTTAAGTGTTTTGTGAAAAACTGAGAGATCTAAGATGGTGAGATCTTACAATCAAGAGCCTGGAAAGCTCTGATACCAATTGTAGGACCGTTTGAAGGTGTTTAAAGCAATTCAGTTTCACAATGAGGAGAGACTTAGAACACTTAACAGATCAAATAGGGAATTGGAACCCTTATGGTGATACTTAGAACAACACAAGTAAGCAAGAGATAGAAAACTTAAGAACAAGATAATTTGTTTTCAAGGATAATGTATATTGCTCTCAAGTTCTATTACAAGTGTTAAAAGCATGAAAATAAAATACAAGGACCTGAGATACTTTATACAACATCCTACAGCCGGCCATACTTTGAAAGCCAGCTAGAAACACTAATCTAGACAACAAGATCAATGCAAAGTCAAAAGGCAAATTGCCTTTTGACATGTGACTATGACATGCCATAACTCACAACCTATTGTAATACAAAAAGGATAAAAGTACATTAAGTAGAAAGTTACAGACTCAAGACCTTAATCTACAGCTTTCTAAAGCATGGACCTTTTCATCAATTTGTATAAGTTGGTGAGCTTGCAGAGTGGCAGTGGAAAGTTGGTCAGCTTTTCTGAAAAGTTGTTGATCACAGAGAGCATGTCTTCTCTGTTTTTGGAAGAAATCAGTCTTCTATCTTTGAGGATCCGGAAGACTTTGTCTTCTAAGCTTCGGAAGACTTCATCTTTGGCTTCGGAAGAATTTGTCTTTTGGCTTCGGAAGATTTTACACTTGTGTAATTTTCTTGCAAAGTGTAAAACTTTCGAAGTAACTTGTACCATGCACAAAGTGCATGCATGCAGAAGACTTCTTGACTGTTTTGTGTGCATCAGCCTCTTTGAAATACCTTATAATATATATATATATATATATATATATATATATATATATATATATATATAGGGGAGGGTTCCTGAGAAAACTAATAGTTATGTAAAAAACAAACAAAACCACAGAAACCAATAACATAATTCTTAACTTTTTTGTTATTTTAATTGTTAAAATGTTATTTAAATCTTCGGTACATATATATTGAGCATCGTACTAGAATGAAGAGTCTTACGTATACGTAACACTATGTCGAATGAAAAATGGTTACATATATGCAACCTATGTGTGACGTATATTTAAAACCATGCTATGGTATTCATTTTATTCATACCTTATTTATATATACTCACACATATATATAAAGGATAGTGATAAAAAAATTATAAATCAGGTGACCGATTTAATTGGTTTTTACTAGTTTTCTCATAACTTTATGGTTTTTTTAGGATCCCTCCTTTATATATATATATATATATATATATATATATATATATATATATATACATATATATATATATTATAGAAGAAGGATCCTAAGAAAACCACAAAGTTATGAGAAAACTAGAGAAACCAAGAAAAACGATCACATAATATATAATTTTTTTATCACTACCCACTATATATATGTGTGAGTAAATATAAATAAGGTTATAATCAAATGAAAACCGTAGCATGGTTTTATATATACGTCACACATAGGTTAAATATACGTAACCATTTTTCATTCAATATAGTGTTACATATACGTAATACTCTTCATTCTCATTTGTATGCTCAACATATATGTAACAAATACTTAAATAACATTTTTACAATTAAAATGACAAAAAACTTATGAATTATGTTATTGGTTTCTGTGGTTTTCTTTGGTTTTCATATAACTATTGGTTTTCTTAATAACCCTCTCCTATATATATTTATATATATATATATATATAATATTTTCCTCTTTTACATTCATGAGCACACATTCATACATACACGTATCATTCCTTTCATTTCATTAATCATTGTGCTCTTTATCTTTTCTTTTGTTCTTTCTTTTTTTTTTTTTTTTTTTTTTTTTTTTTTACTTTTCTAGATCTACATCACTACCATCCTAACACCTAGCCAAAATAAGTTGTCTCAATTGATCTTATTACCATTTGATCTGCACAAGTGCAAGACCCCATTCACATAATAGAAGGCAAGCATGTCAACGCCCTTGATGACATTAGTCACGTGCATAACCGTCAGTTGACGTAGTTCCATTCAATTGTCGTGCTTGCAAGAATTTTTAATCACATTTGGGCCCATTTAGCATTTTATTTTGTTACGCTTATAAATCTTCATTATCTTTTACATCATTACATAATACTTTGCTTTATCATAACATAGCATATATTTATGCATACGCCAATTAAGGTTTATAAGATAAGCATAAATCATCATAAACACTTTTCTAAGTCGAATACATTCAACATGTCTTACCAAAAACAACATATAGGCAGAATACTCTAACAGGCAAAAACTATTCGTACCATTTCTCATTGATACAAGAACTAATATCGTGAAAATTTATGAGACGAGTACTTCATGATTGTGAGAAGTTCCTAGTCATGCTAGAAAGTTACTATGTGAGAACTTACGAAACCCAGAACTAACATTCTACCAAGAACCAGTCTGAATTGGGTACTCCCTATCCAATTACTACACCTAGTTTTATCATTGGCACTAGTCTGAGTACTAAGGGGCTGTTTGGTAAGACCCGAATTAGTAATGCTAAATAAGTAAGATGTTTGATTGGTTAAAAGATTCTAAACTAGTAAGTGCTGAACCAATAACTGTTGTTTTGTTAAATCTTTGAATAGCAGTACAGAATGACTATTTTACCCCTTTGTAATATTTTGTGCTGATCTGTTTGTTTAGATTTCTGAATGACAGTATTGAACGATGAATAACTATAAAAAATACAAAACATCATAGAAATTAATTCAAATACAGCATATTAAATTCCAAATACAGCATTTTAAAATCCAAATGTAAGATATTAAAATCCAAATACAAATTATAAGTTTGCTTACAAATATACTAATCACTTGAAACTAATTGGCAAGCTATCTATCTCATCACACAAATTATTTATATTCTTAATGCCTTGTGAACTCCATTCTATGTCGTGAATGAATTGGTCATCATTGTTGCTACCTTGTGCTCCTACAAATATTGTGTTCTCGTCATATGCCATATATAAATGATCATGAATATTTCATTTCCGTATAAAATTGTGGATGACGAAAAAAGAAATAACTATGTCTCTATGACTTGTAAAAGAAAAGGGGAGCCATTTGCTTCAAAATCAGGAATCTAGCCTTCAACACACCATATGCACTCTCAATAGCATTTCTAAGTCGTGTGTGAGCATGATTTAATGTTTCTTCCTTAGTTAACGCATGCTATCGTCGAAAAACAGCTAGCCAATACCTGTATTACGGTATGGAGTCATAAATCAACGAGTGTTGGTGTACGTAGCATCGCAAAGGTGATTCTTGTTTGTAACGCTAGTAACAAACGTATTACATAAAAACAAATATTATATTTAATAAATAAATTTAAACATGATTTAGAACCTGGTGGTGGGAAAGGAAAGTCGAAAGTCGGGTTAAATGTAACTTCTTTTAAAACTCAAGAATCATGTGCTATGCCATCCCATCTAGCCCATACAAACGTAAATATCATATCAAAATCACTAATTCCCATCTAGCATTCTCCTTTTCCTATTTCTCTGTAACGAGTCTGTTGATCAACTGGTACGATTGCATATATAAGAGTTCCATCCAAATGATATGAGTGTGTTAGAATGGTGTTTTAAGTGTTTAAATGTTAAATATTAAGTGTGATTACTAGTCTTTATGCATTTCATTGTTTTGAATAAGATAACTATGAGTTGAAATGTTTTTTGTAGATAAAATGATCAAGTTAGAAGCTTATATGATGAAGAAAGACGTTGAACGGGTCAAAAAATGAAGATATAAAGTACAACACAATGCCTCTCATCGAAGCCTACTTTAGCCACTATAGGCTATGGCAGCATCATTTTTAAAAACAATAGAATAGTTCCTAGCGTAGGCTACGATGGCTGGCTTAGCCTATGCTAGGGCCGGCCTGAAAAACCTATAAAATCATGTTTTGGTTAAGCTTCAGCCATCACTTGCTCCCCAATCAACCTAAGATGATTTGAGATGAATTTTGGGATTTTCTAGGTCATTGTTTCACCATTCCACCTCTCTCCAACAACATACAATCATCCGTTATGCAAATCAACAACTATTTTGAAGATCATTTAAGAATGATTAGTGGCTAATCTTCTTGTGATCTACTTCGGGTAATAGATTTTATGTGATTAGTTTTTTTTTTTGTGTTTAACTTGTGTTGGAATTAAACTTTAAAACCTGTTAAGTTCTTTTATACGTTTAACTTGTGTTTTGGTTATCTAAACAATCATTTTGGTTAACCTTATTTGAATGTCATGTAATAATGCGCGAATAGTATGGTTGCAAAGTTATTGTTACTAACTGGATTGGCATTGTGTACCAAGACCCGTTACGTCTTGGCTATCTATATCACATAATCGTTGCATGCATAGAATCCCTGTTAAAGATTTTCCACCAAGTTGGAAATAATTACTAAAAACCAAACCTAAAACCGAAGTGGATTACTCTTTCCAATAATTGTCTTTCTAATCAATTTTCATTATTTGAAATTTGTTTTCCTAGTTAACTTGTTAATAATTTTAAATTTAATATTCATAGCCAAGAGACAATAGTTTAGTTTTAGTAAAGTACATAATTAAATAGTTAAAAAAATCATGTAATACTAACCACATGCTCCCGTTGGATACAATACATGACTTACCCTAGCTACCTAGGTTAATTAGGTTTTTTACATGACCCTAATGATAGGTCATCACTAACGCACCTATTACTCAAGAAAATATTTATTTTAGCTTTCTATGCCATTCTAAAGTATTTTCTAAAGTATTTATGATTTAATTAGAAGATATTGGGACTATAACTTCTCTTGCAAAATTCATCGTTGCATATAAGACCTCATGAAAACATCTATGAGTCACTTTTATTGAGTTTTAAAATATTCATTTAACCATCCAAAATCATTCATTATGACCAATTACAATAAAAAACATAGTAACATACAAACAAATATGTAAACTCAAACACAACCAAGCAACATTTATACATTTTGAACTCAACTTTTGGTAACTAGTAAAATACAAACAAGTATGTAAACTCAAGCACAACCAAGCAACATCCAAACATCTTGAATTAAACTTTTGGTATCTAGTAACGTACAAACAAGTACGTAAACTCAAACACAATCAAGCAACATCCAAACATCTTGAACTCAACTTTTGGTATCTAGTAACATGCAAACAAGTATGTAAACTCAAACACAACCAAACAACATCCAAACATCTTGAACTAAACTTTTGATAACTAGTAACATACAAACAAGTATGTAAACATAAACACAACCAAGCAACATCCAAACATCTTGAACTCAACTTTTGGTAACTAGTAACATGCAAACCCAAGTATGTAAACACAAACACAACCAAGCAATATTCAAACATCTTGAACTCAACTTTTGGTATCTAGTAACATACAAACAAGTATGTAAACTCAAACATAACCAAACAACATCCAACATCTTGTACTCAACTTTTGTTAACTAGTAACATAGAAACAAATATGCAAACTCAAACACAGCCAAAGTTCATCCAAAATTAATCAATTTCATAAACTTGAAACATACAATAAAGTGATAAACTTTATCAAACCAAATTGATGAAACCTTATAACTAAAATCAGAAACTACAAAAGCCCTAATCCTTGAGTTCATAAAACTCTAATACCAAAATCAAACCAAATATAATACATAAAACATGTAAAGATTGACTAAAATCAAGTAATTCGAAAGGGGATGAGCATGTAAAGATTGACTAAAATCTTCGAGGTTTTGTGTTGAAGGAAAAAGATAGTAGCTTTGAGCTCGAGGAGGGTGGTGCTTAATGATGGGGGGGTGTCAACAAAGGGGTGCTTGATGAGGGGAGGGGGTTGACAAGGGGGGGGGGGGGGTGGTTACTATAACAGTTGTCATCGCTAAACTATAGGAAGGTGGTCGCCTTGGTGTGAAGAGTGACAGAAGAAGGAAGGGTTGATGAGGGTGAAGGGAGATGGGAAAGAATTAGTGGTCGATGGTAGCTTTTCTTTTACAAGGGTGTTTTTGTCCACTTAATCATTTGGCATCATTTTAAAGCTAAATGGTTAAGAGGCTAATTCAATGATTAAGAGTTTAAAATAAAAACCAAGTAACCCAATCTTTTACTGATTCAGAGGTAGTCTTTTAATGAAACGATTAAAAGGCTACCAAACATCCTTTAAGGCCGAGTACACCATCAACATGCATAAGGTGAAAACCTACTATCTAGTTCATACAAAGACATAAAAATTCATGCGTTACCATCAAAACATGTGACTTTTATTAACGGAATTTATTAACCTTCTAATACTAAATCATTTGTTATGCATGACAACCCTCGAAATATGTAAATAGAGTAAGAAAATGGGGTCTGGAACTCACATTTTATAGAACTTATGAGAAAACCCTAGAACAGCAAACTTGCAACCTAGGTCTATGCATAAACACATATAAAAACCTATTTTTATCATTAGAACTTAACCATATAACATACTAAATCGAAAGTCTAACACAAGGTTGCTCAAAAAAGGCATAAAATTTTAATTATGGTCGATTCATTGAACTTTCTTTCTCTCTTAGCCTTTCTCTCTCTATACAAATTGGAAAACTCTTAGGGTGCAAGGCAACCTCTTTTGCCAACACTATTCCTTATATAGTTTCTATTTAGGGCACACTACTTTTCAAAAATAATATATTCAACCCCTTAAACTTATTAAAATACTAAAACCTATTTACAAATATCTTTTATAAAGTTCTTGAGTTCTTGGGTCTTACAGAAATATATCTTCTTACTTATAAACTTTTGTACATGCTATATCTGAATATTTTCTTGAACTCTAAAGATCAAGCTTTTTAAAACTTTAGAGAATTCAAACAACTAATGGAAAATAAGAATAGCACCAAATGTTGAAACAAAACTATGTTATCTACTACTTGTAGCATAATGAAGGCCAAGTTAATGCCTTAAAAATTTTAGGGTAAGGCTGTAAGGCATACCACATATTTGCTAAATAGTGTTCCAGTTAAAGTACTAACAAATGCTATACCTTTTGAAGTATTAAAAGATAGAAAACCTAACTTAAAACATTTATGGGTTTTCAGATGCATAGTATATGCTAAGGTACCATCATATCACCTAACCAAGTGGATGATAGAAGTGTTAAAATGGTATACTTAGGAGTTAGGAAGGATCTCAAAGTCATGCAGATTATTTGATCCTATAAATTAAATCAATTTGCATTATTAGGGATGCCAAATTCCTAAAAAAGGATTCATGTAATTTAGAAAAGTAGATGAACGAAGTTAGAAAATGAAAAACCTAAATAAATAGACTTGATTGTTAAGGGAAATACAAATGAAATTCCTTGATAAAACACTGAAGCAAACCCACATATCATGAAAGATGGATGCACAGGAGATAACAATCAAGAATACCAAATCTGTTATCTCCTAGTTCACTAAGTTCACTTTTACTCAATAACTTACAACTATGAACCTCTGATTCAACGAAGGTAGCTAAATATACATCAAATTTAGAGAGGTCAACTAGATAAAATAAGAAGTTTTAAACCCTTACAGAATGTGTATGAAGAAGCCCCAAAAATTTAATTATTGAATTATTATTGGTTAAAAAGGAACCTTGGAACTATAAAGAAGTAGCTAAAGATAAGAAATGGTTCAAAGCTATGTGGGCAAAAATAGATTTAATCAACATGAATAATACTTGAAAGTTAATCAAGTTATCTAATAATCATAAGGTAATTAGCTTAAAATGGATATTTAAGACTAAGAAAGATGCAAACAAGGAAATAGTAAAGCATAAAGCTAGTCTTGTAGCCAAAGCTTACGTACAACAAGAAGGCATGGACTTTATTGAAAACTTTGCTACTGTAACCCATATAGAAACAGTTCATTTTATTCTGGCCCTCACAACCTTAATTAAGAGGAACTACATCACATTGATGTAAAAATTGATTTCTTGCATGGCTTACTTAAGGAAGAAGCCTACATGTCACAACCTAAAGGGTTTGTGAAACCACAAGTCACAAGAAAAGTTTACGAACTTTCTAACAATTTGTATAGACTTAGATAAGCACCACATGCATGGAATATGAGACTTGATCACAAGTTGAAATCACTTGGCTTCAAAAACTATACTTTGGAACAAGCAATCTATACAAGAAAAGGCAAAATATCTACTTCTCTTGTTGGAGTCTATGGGATGATCTCCTAGTCACTCGAACTCTAACTAATGAAACAAACTTGTTCAAATATCAGATGGAAAAAAAATATAATGAGTGGGCTAGAATTACTAGCTTATTATCTTGGGATTGAAGTCACTCAATTAGGTGGTGATATTTTTATTACACAATCTGGTTACATTAATTAGATTCTAAAGAATGTTAGCATGCTAGCTAGTTTTGAAACCAAGATCCCAATTAACTATGGCACATTTTTTATTTAAACCGAAGGTGGAAATTCAATTGATCCCAGTGCATATAAAATGCTGATTGGTTGTCTAAGGTATCTACTTCATACTAGATCAGACTTGTCCTTTATGGCCTACAAGATTACTCTATAACTCACCAAATGGAAGGAAGAAAAGATTTCCCTTTATGTTCACAACCTATATGCTATTGCTTTGATAAAAAAGGCGGTAACCCGTGAAAGAAACAAGCACATTGATACTTGGAATATTTCATCAGAGAATGCATTGAAAATGAGCACATCTTGTTGAACATATTAGCGAAGAACTACAATGGGCGACATTCTGACAAAAGCATTGGCAAGGATCAAGTTTGCTACAATGAGAAAATTGCTCGGTGTTCAAGATCTACTTGTTCATGATTAATGGGGTGTATGTTAGCATTAAGTAGTTAGTCAATGTATGATTAGTATAGTATTATCAGTTATGTATTCAGAAGGTTTGAACTAGTACATATCTAAACTTGATTTGAATATATCAGTATATACATGAATTGATGTGTTTCTTTCCTTTATAACCCATCAATGTATATATCAATATAAATGGAAATCAAGTTGCTTGTAATTCTTTCTGTTTTTTAAATTTACTATTACTTTTAGTTAACATCTATGAATCCATATCATAACACTACATGCAATAAGAGCTTTGATGCGATAAAAATCATCGCTAGATGTTTTGTTGTCATGGTTTTTGATACAAGTTTTAATTTTATCTCTTCTTTCTAAATGTATGTACATATTTGTCGTCATGAATGCCATCAAAATAACTTCGTGGATACCAACGTGGATACAACGCATATGTTGTTAATTGTATGATAATTTGTTTTAGGATTTTTTGCATGTCTACAGAAGTGTACAATCAATGATAAATATGTGGTAATATTTTAAGTAGGTGTATTCTTTAATAGTGTGTTATAGGTCATTTTTCATGGCTACGTATATATGTGCATTATTGACAAAAGCAACAAACTTTCTCAACCTGTACATATGCATTCCAATAGCATTCATTCAACTTAAAATTTATTCTATCTTTTTAGATATAAACCTAGAAAACAATGAAATCATTTTGCATATTTTTGCAGACCAAATGACATAAAATTGAAAGATAATAAAAGGATCACATACGCAAAATCTTCTTATAGTAGTGAAATGTTGCAGCTACTGAAACAGACCTAGAGACAAATGCATACGTTGTTTATCCAAATGTTGCATTCAAAACTAGCTTAGACATGTAATATAATAGATTAGAATTGAGTAAGATTATACTAGTGCCGCAAAGTATAAAGATGTTGGTTTTAGAATAAGAGAACTATCTTTCGTATCTTATAATTTTTAAAAGCAAATTAACTTTTAATAATTCAAATTATTTCCCATTAGCCGATAATAATTATTTTTAATTTTATTTTCAATAATAGTCCTAGTACATAATCATTTATGTATTTATACTTGAGTTACACTCGATTTGTTCACAATAATAATTATGAATGAAATAAAATAACAGATATTTAAAATTGAGCGAAAATAAGTACAAATCAAGTATAAATATAAGAAAATTATACCAGTAGGATTGCTATCAGATAAAGATAAGAATAAAAGTTAAGAGTTTAAGTAGTCAAATTAATAGTATAAATCTAATAATTTGAATTATTAAAGTTAAATTTACCAGTTAAAAAACACGTTTAGTTACTAGCCCAGTCACCAGCGCTGTTTGTGTTCGCGAGCATGGATGATCTTTCGTCATTGGATTTAGCTGGATGACCGGATTTGACCATTTAAAAAAAAACATGTTTAGTTACTTGCAATAATGTCATGATCCATTGTAATCACTAATTTTAATAATATTTATGATTGGAAGTTGAATCTTTTTTGGATAAACAAGAAAGAAGCTTCATAGCTTTTTTTTTACTTTCTTGTCCTCTTTACCTACTTGTAAATTATTATAACATGATGACACCTAGCCTAGTTAGTTAAGGTAATGTATATCACATACCAAAATCACTTAATTTGATTTATTTTCCCCAACAACCATCTACCAGTAAACTAAAGTACAAATATGCCCCTCAATGCTCCTCTACAAGATCACAACTTTCTATAAAATATTAGAAGATGGCCAAGGTGATAAAATAAAAAAATATAGATAAATCAAAACAAACTAAAAATATTAAAATATACCAAAAGGGGGTGCATGGAATTTAAATTCAATTCTTGATATTGTTCTAACTAAATATACAAGAGTGAAAGAAAATTTTTACTTATAACAATATGATATAACTACAAAATAAAAGCTAAGTATGCAATTTCTATTATATATGAACACAGTCTAGATACAAAATTAAAAGAATGATTGACTAATTTTTCTATATAGTCAAAATCGATAACATACACATTATGTTTCTACTTCCTTCTAATTTCTGAATCATTCATCGGTAAAGAATATATTGTAATGGTACACCTAATTAGGGGTGCAAACGAGTCGAGCCGCTCGTGAGCTCGATAAAAAACTCAAAACGAGCCGAGCTTTATCGAGCCTGAGCCGAGCTCGTGCTTGAAAAAAAGCTCATTTAATTATCGAGCCCAAGCCCGAGCTTCACGTATTGAGCTAGAGCCGGCTCGCGAGCCTAAACGAGCTTTTTATATATATATTTATTTAATTTATTTAATATATTATATAAATAATATCTATTATATATAAAATTATAATAAAAAACACAATTAAATAATATGAATAATGTTCTATATAAAGTATATAATTATAAATATATATATCAAAATTGAATATAAAAATATTATAAATAATTTTTATATAAATAAACGAGCCGAGCCCGAGCCGAGCCCGAGCCGAGCCCGAGCCGAGCCCGAGCCGAGCCCGAGCCGAGCTCGAGCCGAGCTCGAGCTTGAAAAAGTATTTGTCGAGCCGAGCTCCAGCTTTAAAAATAAAGCTCGAAACGAGCTGAGCTCGAGCTCGAGCTCTCCTAAGTCAACACGAGCCGAGCTCGAGCCCATACGAGCTCGGGCTCGGCTCGGCTCGTTTTCACCCCTACACCTAATTAACTTTAACTTTTATAAATTATATACCAAAATCAAACTAAAAATATACAAAAGTCCAGATTAATATGTATCATCTGCTTCACGATTCAAATATAATTATAGAGTTATATTTTATTATTGTGATGGTTGTTAAATACTTTCAAATATATGCGTGACAGTATCATTTTGTTATGCAATTATCTATGATCGATCAAGTTTTTTAATTTTAACTTTGTACGCGTACTTAAGAATATATATTAAAAACTTATAAAATAACATGCAAAATTCAAACTAGAAAGTAGAAACCAAAATTTTCTCCCAAACCCTTTAATAATTCAAAATACTCGTTATATTAATCACACAAATCAAATGATGAAATTAAATAAAAATAAAAATCAGAATATTCAAGAATAGTTTAGAAATTATTCAAAAAATTTAGAAGAATATCAAACCTCACGTGTGTTCAGTTTACAAATCAAGTTTAACAACACAATCATGGAGTGTGAATCCCCTACGAATTGTGACTGGTGGCGTCATGACGTTCATCTCCGCCGCTGCTGCGGTGGTGCGACGGCGACCCACTCGCCGGAGCTTCAGATGACCCCGTACCGAACATCTGCCTGTATGAATTCAACCCTGAAAGCATGTTTAACTGAGCTTCGTTATAACCACCACCACCGCCACCGCCACCACCACCACCACCGCCACCGCCCACACCCAGTTGCTGGCCTGAAACCACCGCCACGGTGGTCGGAAAGTTCATGAAATGCAACCCACTAGACACCGTTGTTCTGTAAACACCACCGTTGTTATATACATTAGGAAAACTCCATATCGGGTCTCCGTTCATCCAATAGTTCGCCGGAATCGATGGGTGGCCACCGGCCGTTGCTCCGGTGGTCGACTGCATCAAGTAGCTTCCAATATTGTGTTGTGAAGACAAATCAAGCTCCGCCGGAGACCGTCGTTTTCTTCCTGCACTCTCCTCCGTCACCGATAGTTCAAGATTACTATCCCTCATCGTGGACCCAAAACTCAAGAGATTTGATGAAGGATTCTCCGGTGAAGATAACCCAATTCCCGATGAAAGATTTCTTCTTTGTGAGAGTGTGAAACTAGGGTTGAAGTAGGATGATCGGAGGTGTGATGGGACTGTCATGCTGGAACCGGAGCTCCGGAGGGAGATGTTAAGTGAAGTGAAGTTCGCCGGAATAGTTCCGGTTCCGGTGGCTGCAATCACCGCCGGTTCGGCCTGTTGAAGAAGCCATTCGATGGTTTCACCGTCGGATTTGTGTCCTAGCTCACGGGTGAGTTGGAAGACTCTAGCGGCGCAAACCGCCGGCATGCGAATACGCCGCCCGCGGCCGTCGACCTTTGTGTGTCGATCTTTGGTGGAGGTTCTCTTGGGTGGTGGTTTCTTTGAAGGTTCGCCGGAGGAGGAGGTGGTGGTGGTGGTTGTTTGTATGTTTGAGGTGGTGGATCTCACAAGATTTGTGTCGGTGGAGATGGTGAGAGAAGGGTACGCCGCCGCCGCCGCCGCGGCGGCGGCGGTGGCGGAGGAGGAGGTGGTGGTGGTGGAGTCATCTTTCTTTTCAAGTAGTTGAAAAGGGAAGTTTGGCCGGTGGTGGTGGTGGTAATGATCATCTCTAGCATCCATGATATCTCATGAGGTTATAATACTCACACACACTAAAACCTAAAGAAACACACAAACAAACACACACATACACTATCTTTCAATCTCTCTCTTCACTTTCTCTCACTAAACTTATTGGAATTGAATTAGGGTTTTGTGGGTCTTGAATTCTTTCTCTTTCAAGAACATTTGAACAGTCTCTCTCTTGAAATAATATTATTGATTCACATTTGATGTGTTTTATGGAGGTGTGGGAGGATAAGGAAGGAGGACAAGCTTTAAGCAACAAAGATATTGAGTGGGAATTATATGGGTGAGCTTTAAAAAGCAAAGAAACAAAAAGAAATGGAAATGGAAATGAAAAAAGAAGGTTAAAGTAATTATTTGGTATAAAAAGTATTGGTCAACCTACATTTTTAGTCCTTCCACTTGAAAATGATTGATGGTAGAATATACACACGTAAAAGCATTTACAGTGGATTTCTAATATTTATTCATATAATTACATTAAAAATTATTATATTTTCTCTCTTCTTTTCATTTAAATAATACTTTTTATACTCTTATCATTATTTTTTTCTCTCTCCTCCACTCACAACCACTTTCAAAAATATTAAAAAAATTATAGGGATTGAACAGTGATTTTTTAAATATACCAATTCACAATAACATTTTCTCTCTCCTTCACTCGCAACCACTCAAAACCATTCCATATAATATACCAAACACACTCACATAATTTTAGAGATTCCACTGTGAATGCTCTAACACTTACATATTTGCAGTCGACATCCACTTGTGTTACATTTCTGTTATTTATTTAACATCTTAGTGAAATTTACCAAACTAATAATCATTTTAGGGACTAAATAGAATTCTAAAAGTATGCTTTGTTTTCATAGAAAAATATTATTGTTGCCATTTACAACAAATATATAAATATTATGATATCAAATAGAGTCGAGAGACAATTCCAATCGACACACATTAGCTTGATGATTAAGTGATGATCATCATGCAACTGTAATCAACTTGATTGATGACGAAGCTCACAATATATGCAAACCAAAAAAAAAAAAAGTTGTAACCGAGTGGTAAAGATGAAGATAAATCATATGAGCCACTCTGTAAATTGTAGGCCAATGCGACACTTAATTAAGAGTTGAGCGGAATGGAATTGTCAAAATGAGCCCTTAAACTTCATCAAAAAGCAGTAACGGACCTTTAGCTTTATCAACAAGACACCAGAGTTTCCTCACAAGAAATACAAAATATATTAAGATTTGTTTTATTAAATTATAAATTTTTAATCTTTTCCCACACATAATTCAAGTGGCAAATACATTTATCAACCCCAATTGATTGCATAAGAAATTATGTTGCTCACTGTTAAGATTGTTTGTAAAAATATCTGAAATTTCTTTATTCGTATCCATCTTTTATGTATTAATATGACTAGATGAACTTTTTTCAGAATAAAACATATATCATTTTCACATAATTTGGTTCTATCATGAAAACAAGATTAACAACAATAGATAAATCAATATAGTTATCACTAAATAATTCTACTAGTGAATTTACATATGTTTTAGTTCTCTTAATACATTTAATAATTACATTATCTCACATATAACATCACAAAAGACCTTGATATTCAGCTTCTGTTGTAAAGAAGGACACAATGGACTGTTTTTTACTCTTTCAACATATTAAAATCTCAAAAATAAATAACTTGTCACTGACCATCGAATTAACTTGCACTATGCCTAATCACAATCAATATAGCACATCAAATCATAAAGATTACCTTTTGAAAATGATTTACCTTGACTAGAATATCGTTTAAGATATCTTAAAACATGAAGTGCAAGCTGCAAATGATACCTTAATAGAAAATGCATGTATTAACTTAAGCAATGTATAACATAAGATATATTAGGTATTAGGTATATTTAATATAATATATTTTAACAATATAAACCCACATTCAAAACTAGTGCATGATTTTGTGTGTGTCTATCATTCTAATCATCATTTATTTCATGTATGATAGATTGAGATCGATCATATATCCTAAAAAGGAATCTCCTGGATTTTATATTTCTTTATAATTTTATTTAAAAATTTTGAAATTCATGAATAAATATTAAATTTAAAATGTTTTTTTTTTATATTTTAATAAAGTTTTGAACTAAGAAAATTAAAGATATAATTTGTTCTCATCATTAATATACAAAGTGTTTTTTTCGTGCGAAGCGTACGAAGTTTCGGGTGGAATTATCACACAAGAAAAATAATAACCACTCAATAACAAAGTGATAAATATGCAATACGAATTACACTCGTGTGGAATTATCACGCAGAGATGAAATTAGCACGCAATATATCTTCTTGCGTGATAATTCCACCTTTGCATGATAATTCCATATCTGCGTGATTAATTCTTATACTTGTATTATAATTCCACCCACAACATTTATTTTTATGTGATAAGTTCGTACGCTTCACACGAAAAAATCACTTTGTACTGTAACTTTATATATATATATATATATATCCCCTATATAGAAGAGGGATCCTAAGAAAGCCACAAAGTTATGAGAAAATTAGAGAAAATCAATTAAACTAGTCATATAATTTATAAATTTTTTTATTACTATCCTTTAAATATATGTGTGAGTATATATAAATAAGGTGTGAATCAAATGAACACCGTATCATGGTTTTACACATACGTCACACATAGGTTACGTATACGTAACAATTTTTCATTCGACATTGTGTTACGTATACGTAAGACTCTTCATTCTCATATGTATGCTCAATATATATGTACCAAATATTTAAATAACATTTTAACAATTAAAATAATAAAAAAATTATGAATTGTGTTATTAGTTTTTATGGTTTTCTTTGGTTTTCACATAACTATTAGTTTTCTCAGGAACCCTCCCCTATATATATATACATATATATATATATATGATATATGGATCAAGATCATCATAATTAAAACCCCTTTTTTATCTCAAAAACTAAACAAAACCATTAATTTACATAAATGTAAATTAAGTCTAAAGGTACTTGAGTAATCACGTGAGAGTTTGAAGGTAATAATTTTTTGTGCGAGAAGTTTGAATTTTTGAAATTTGTGTTTAAATTTCAAAATTAAATATCTAGATTTTGAAATGGCAAGAAGCAAAGAGTTGATTTAGAACTTTTGGAAAAGACTAAATTGATTGAGAACTCTTGCTACTTTAGAGCAAAGGGTTCAGTTGTTAGAAAAAGAACTCTTGGAAAATACTAAATTGGTTGAGATGTTACAGTTGTTAAAATACTAAAAAGCAAAGAGTTGACTTAGAACTCTTGGAAAAGACTAAACTGATTGAGAACTCTTGCTACTTTAGAGCAAAGAGTTTAGTTGTTAGAAAGAGAACTCTTGAAAAATACTAAGAGTTAAGTGATAGTCACTTTAGAACATGTTGTTCAAGATGATCAGGAGAATGATGAAGATGACAGACTTGATAAAGTTGTTTATGATTTCAGTAATGATGATGATGAGTATAGTGATGATGGTGATGATGGTGATGATGGTGATGATGGTGATGGGGGAAAAGATGCTAACAAAGGAAAGAAGAAGTCTGATGATGATCATGGTGATCAAGAAGGGGATATAGGATCAGCTGCAGGTCTTTCTTGTAAATTAGGATCGGACAATGTCTCCATATCCAATCTTGATGATCTAGAACATTACTAACCTCTTGACCTTGTTATAAAAGAATTGTATGAAAAGAAATTCTACAATTTTCAACAAAAAAATTCCAACTAAGAATGCGGATGAAGATATTTGACCTTTTGATGATTTAGATAAGCCTATTGATTACACAGACATATTTGGGATCAGTCTGAAAAGTTTGTTTTTGATATACTCTTGGAAGAAAATGAAATTCCATCAGATCAAGTAGTTGAGCAAACAAATGCTCTAGCTGAGTCTTCTATTTAACAGGGAAACCAGATGTGAGACAACTTGGAAATCTTACTATATCTGCTCCTCCACCTTCTGTTGAAGAATATTTTTAAGACACTTTAAACCGTTCATGATGTACGGTAACACTGAACTGGCGATGAGTTGGGGTTATGATGATGAGAATAAGCTTTATATCATGGTGCAATAGAGTATTATCAAGATAAGCACGACTTCTACATACTTAGAGTTTTTGATTTATATTTTATGGGAATAGTGTCATTTCATAATCCAAACAATTATGGTAAGGCGAATTGCATAAGAAACATGATATAGCAACAAAGCAAATCCAGTTACAAAGATTTTAACAATGCTAAGTCTAAAGTGATAAATGATGAGATATGAATAAATCCGAACACCAATGCGCCAATGAAGATCAAAGTATTCAAATATCCCATATATGCTAGGAAAAATGCAATCCATACTCTAGTAAAAAGTTTGTCAAAACTAATTAGATGGGTTTGTGAAAAGGATACATGACATGCGGTGATCTACTATATAGATAAAGAGTATCGGATAATTTATCTAATTGATATGCTGAAGTTTGGAAGAAACTATTTGATGAAGTTTCAGGCTTGTCCTATTGAAGCAGATGAATCTATCCATTTTGTTGTAGCTCAATTCGGATGGTTGATTACAAAAGCCTTAGATAACAAGATGTATGCTTATGGAGGCAATTACAAGGTTGCAGATGTGAATTTTTAAAGATTAATCGAGTCACGAGCGTAGGGGGAGATTGTAAGGATTAAACCAAAAAACTTGGGAAATCAAAATTGAGTTTTTTTTTTTTCTGAAGAATCGTAGTTTTCGTGCAAGAAGCTAGTCGCCGCACGAGAAGAAGTCCTCGTGCAAGAATATCATTTGAAGTATAAATAGATGTTTAGACTTTGTAATTAAAAACACTTATCATATTGTAAATCTCTTTAAAATACAATTATGAAGTTTATTTGCTTAGCGTGTTCATCTTGATCTCTTGTTTGTTCAATCACACCATTCAATCATTCCGCATTTATTTTACGAGATTGATCTTATTGTGAAATCCTGTAATTTACAGTTTTTAGTATTTTAGTTATGTTTTCAAGGAACATCGTAAGAATTGTAGAACTGTTCACATTTGACTCCACATGTAAAATAAAGGGGTTTCTAAGAAGAGGAAGCAAACTTTATAGGACACAGATCGACAAATTCTCAGTACCATGCCACTTTGTCACTACTTAGAGCTATGCATTAGAAACAATTGCTCAATAGTAAATATGGTTTTAACAAAAAAAGGCGAATGAGTCCCAAATAATATATGACATTGAAGGTCCTAAAGATATCTTATCTAAATATACAAGGTAGTTAAGCTTATGTAAAATTTGAGACATTCAAAAAGCTTGGATCCATACATGTGCAATATATATTTGTGCGTTATCCTAAGAAAATTATTAGACTATGATTTCTATAGCAAGGGTGAGAACAAAGTGTTTTTTTTTTTAGACATGCCAAGTTCATGCAAAATGACTTTTTGAGTAAGGCGGTTACGAGACCTACAAAATTCAAAGAAACTAAAAAGCTACAAACCGATACTTCAAGTACTAAATATAACGTAAAGTATTCGTAAATCTAGCAGGACTCGACAAGAACATAAGAGATTTAGATTTATTATGTGCAAAGACCAAGTTTGTATCATGGATCAATTTGAAACAATCAACCACTAGGCTGCTATTAGACCTTTTGAATCTAGAAAATAGCTTAAAGCAGGGAAGATCTGATGCCATAAACATATAAAAAACCAAGTGTACGTGAGACTAAGTTGATCTTACTTATATAACAAGACTATTTGGAGTGAGTGGGTTTTCAAAAAGAAAACCAACATGAATGAACATGTGTATGCTTTTAAAACCTGGCTAGAGTGAAAAGATTTTACTTAGACTTAAAGAAATTTATTGAGGAAACTTTCTGTGTAATAGCCATATTTAAGTCCATCAAAATACTCATTGTCAAATCCGTTTATTTTGACAATAATACACGATAATTGTAAGTCAAAAGGACTTTTCTTAATGGGCAATTTAGTAAGGATATCTATATGGTGCACTAGAATGATTTTTTTCTATTCTAGACATCCTCCTAATATAAGCTTAAGGATCCATATTATGAACTAAAGCAAGCATAATCAATCTAGAATCTTTGTTTAGATTAGAATATCAACGAGTTTAATTTCATCATATATAAAGATGAGTCGTGTGTTTTCCAAAAAAAATAATGGGAGCGAAGTTTTCTTGATACAATTCACTAGAATGGATATTCCATATATTATTTAAGTTTGAAAGATGTGAAGCCGGAAAACATTTTATAATGTAAGCTCTTGTCCAATTCGAATATATTCTTCAAGTACAGATTTATAAATATATATTGCAAAACATATTATTGGTTAAGTCATACATACGTTGATAAGGTTATCAAACGACTTTCAATTCAGGACTTCAAACATTGTTGTGCAAGTATGGATGAAGAGATTACATGTTTTAACAAATTGTATATTCTTTGTTTTTGTTTCTCAATTAAAAAAAAAAATGTATTAAAAGGTCCAACAAATAAAACAAGTTCAGCCGTTTCATTGTACAATAACTAAAGGGTAAATTTTTATAAAAAAAGAACTAAGAGAAATTAAGAAATGACTTTGTTGACATCTTTGATGGTGTGTTTAAAATTAATTGAATAGCAACAAAAAAGGAACTTCCATTCCAGATATTGTTGTCATTTATGTTTTTAACTTTTATGTGAAAAGAACAATACTGAAATAAATTCATTTACAGGCATCTCTAGAAATTAATACAAGGAACCAAAACCATATTCCTTGTATACATTTTTGTAAGTTACTTTAAAATAATTTTAAATTGAAGTTTTCAAGATAATTTTCTATTTGTAAGTTACTTTAAAATAATTTTAAACTCAAGTTTTAAAGATACTTTATGTGAAATTTTATTCTTTATGAATAAAAATGCTAAAATGTATATGTATATAAATAAATTAATTAAAATGAAGAATAGATTTGTTCTTGCTCCTTTAATAGTGCTTGGACAGAGGTCTTTGATTCAGAGTCCACGTGGGGTGCTCTTTTTGGGTCCCACTCTCTCTATCTCAGGGTCCACCCTTTCCTCAGCAATTCGAGATACACTGATTGCCTCTTTCAGCTACCAAAAAATCCATGAGTAACGTTATCGAAGGAAAATACATATTTGGGTTAGTTATAAAAACTAACTTTTGTTTTGAACAATTAACAAATACTTTAAGCTCGATCACCCGTTTAAATCTATGAACGTTTAACGAATAATTTTTAAGTACAGTCATCTGTGAAAATTTATTGGCAAAATGGCAATCACACACGTGAACACGGACAATACTGGTAACTGACCCATACACCATTCAAGAGAAAACCCACCACCAAAGTATCACTATAATAAAACCTCACTAACTCACTTGAAACATGATACAGCAACTGATACTTCAACTCATCATCTTCACTTTTAAAAACCATAAAATTTCTCTTCCAAAACCAATTATAATAATAGCTCATTAGCATATAAAAACGAACTACATTCGTCCATCAAAATGAGACAAATTTTTGTTTCATATATTCGTGTATGTAATCTTATTTAAGATAATGTCAGTCCACTAGTACAATCAATACATATCTACATACGTGCGTACGCACCTACCTACCTACATACATACCTATGTACATACGTACATACTACCTACGTACGTATGTACCTATGTACATACGTACATACCTATGTACATTCATACATATATACATACGCACCTACATACGGATATACATACGTACATACTTACCTTTATACGTACGTACCTGCATACGTACGTACCTACGTCCATATATACATGCATACCTCCGTACATACATACGTACCTACATACCTATATACCTACATGTGTGCATACCTACGTACCTACATGCGTGCATACCTACGTACCTACATACGTACATACATACATACATGCATACATACATACATACATACATACATACATGCATACCTACGTGCCTACATATATACATACCTATATACATACGTACATACATACGTACATACGTACGTACCTACGTACCTATATACGTACATACCTAGATACCTACCTTCATACGTACCTACCTACGTACATACATTCATACGTACCTAGGTACGTACATATATTCATGCGTACATACCTACGTACCTCCAATGGATTTTATCTTGAGTTGAAATATCATTAACCTATTAATATGAAATCCACATAAAAGTTTCCTAAAAGCATTCGTAGCAACTATTTTATTCATAATTTTATAATTACACAGACTATTTGTATTTATCTTTTTTTAATTAAATAATATTATTCTACATTTATTATTATAATTTCTCTCTTCTCCATTCATAATCATTTTTAAAAATTCTAAAAAATTAATAAGGATTCTCTACATGTAATCATTTCACATAATATAAAAAACATACTTATAAATATATAAGAAATCTACTATGAATGCTCTTAGTTTGTGTTTAGAACGAAGCCTATAAGGTCTACTTCTGAACAAAGCTGAATCTGAGTATTTAATGGCTCGGGGCGAGTTAGAAAAAAGGATCACACTTTGACTTCAAAAGCAGTCTGACGTTGCTTAAATGTTTAGGTCCTCTTTGTCTTTTTAAATGGGTTTTCATATTTTGAGCCAATTAAACACTTTAAATTGTGTAATATGCCAATTAAATCAAGGGTTAATGGATTTAAATACTTTCAACTATTGAAAATTGACCGCTGCCACCCCCAAGTATCATTTTGACGAATATAACTCCCAAGTAAACACTTTGGTGTCTGTATCACCCGCCGTTTGTCAAAACCTTAACAAATGAGCTGATTTATTTTGGTTATTGTATCAAATAAATAAGGTTATTGTGTCATATATTTTATATCATTGTTAGGGTTTTGACAAACAAAGAGTGACATAGACACCAAAATGTTTATTTGTGAGTTATATTCGTCAAAATGATACTTGGGGGTGATAACGGCCAATTTCCAATAGTTGAAAGTATTTAAATCCATTAACCCTTAAATCAAACGATGAGTTTATTAGGCTAATAAAATGGGTTTGATTGTTTTAAAAACTTCATTTTTCTATATCTAAGATTTTTTTTAAATATATATAATATAAAATTTTTAAAAAAGTTGCAGTCCCCTCTGCTCAAAAGACTGGGTCAAGGCGGTTGTCTAGTCCGCCCATACCTTGGGTCCGGCCTTGCTCCTCAAGCCAGGTCCTACACTTGCTCACTATAAAACTAACACTCTATGGATGTTATAAAGGACCTATCAAAATGTATGCTTTGAAGTTATCATATGCCCTTGATAGTGAGTTTGAGTTCGTCTGAATGAACGGAAACTCAATGCTAATTTTGTTCTATTGATAGTTCTTTCTGGGTTGCTAGCCATGTTTGCTTCAAGTGTGCATCTTGTCTTGATAACAAAACCCCATTCCTCCTCTCTCACGTGAGTCCATGATGCTCAAATAAGCAAAGCCAACCTAGGGCGTAATGTATTCTAGTGATATTAAATTATCTATATTCAAAAATTCTTTAAAAATCATTCTAAGTGGGTCTATATATACAAGGTGTTACATGACATAATAAAATGTTTGTTACCAACATACCATATACTTGATTTGATGAAATCTTTAACATAAAAGGATTTATTATCTATGACAATTCCAATTTGATGTGATCTTGTTTTTGAATATTTATGTACTTATCTTTGTGATTGCAAGCAAATCTTTCACACAATTCTTGCCACACTCACCTTTACATGTTCTAATCACCTGTTCATCTACATTATAGTCAACTTCTTCCTGTTGGTCTTATGTCCATCAATTTGAGTGAGTTTATTAACTCAACTTCATCATCAAGGGTTTTACTTGATTGTCTTCATCATCAAGGGTTTCACTTGAATTTACATGCATGTTACTTATAATTGACCAAATGTGAATTATCACGTATCATATCATATTGATTTCAAGACGCATTTGAAAGTATCTTGAACAAATTAAGTCCAATGTCAGCAAACTTGATCAATTTCTATTTTAGTCAATTTGAATAAAAGACACAGTTTTAAAAAATTTTAATTCTGGTACATATAAATTTTAAATAATAACCTGTTGTCTTCAATATCATTTATTTAAAAGCAACCTTAAATTATTCTTCACCATTAAAGAGTCTAGCTCCTACATGTTTGTTTCAATTAATAATTGATTTCTTACGTTTAAGTATCTTATTAGGATGCTTTAAATTGACAAAACCTTATGGCTTACTATGCAGACATCTTTAGTAAGATGTCAATTCAAGAAATTCGTTTTGCCATCCATTTGTTATATTTTATAATTATGTAAAGCAACAATGACAATCGATATCCTAATTGACTTACGTATAGTAACACCAAAGAAATTTTCCTCATAATGATTTTTTGTGTTTGAGTAGAATCTCATTACTAGTCGTGCTTTGTTGGTCTGTATTTTCTATCCATGTATGTGTTTAATCTTAAAAATCCAATTACTCTCTATAGTCTTGTTGTGCGGAAAAAGATCAACAAAGTCTTTGACTTGTATCCACGTATGTGTTTAATCTTGAAAATCCAATTACTCTCTACAGTCTTGTTGTGCGGAAAAAGATCAAATTGTGGGCTGTTTGTTTCAACTTTTTTGTGGTTTATATTTCTGAATGATTCAGCACTTAGTGGTTCAGAGTGTCTGTTTTGTAAGCAGATATCTGAATGGTTAAAAACTTTTGCTTATAAATGGTTAAGCATTATAATTAGTTTGAATGGTTAGGAGCTATTATTTGAATTGGTGAGACATTTGTATCTGAATAGTTAAGTAGTATACTAGCTCTTAATAATTTAGACATTTTACTCGTTCAGCAATTAATGATTCAGACGTTTTAATGGTTCAGCACTTAACCATTTAAAAGTTACCAAACAGCCCCTTAGTCTTTGACTTGTTTATCATACATGAATTACATCTTAATTTGCATGGCTTTAAGGCATTTACCATGTTCAGAATCTCAAAAAACAATGTTAAAGTTACTAGTTTCTCATTGATCCAACAAATAAACTTTATCTTTCAGTCATGAAAAATCCGTATTTCTTAGGTTGTTTATAAGTTCTATTAGGTCTACACACGCTCGGTGATACATAATGAACGTAAACAAGTTTTTTTCAGGCTTAACATTTCTTTATTGTTTTGTGGTTTCATTATGAATTTTTTTTAAAAATGGTATAGAGTAGAAAAAAAAAAAGTGGAAAATGGTTATTTGGCTAGAATAATGTGGATAATGGTAAAACCGCCCCTCCCAAGAGCAGTTTCTTCATAATCTCAAACTTTCAATTATTGGGTTGTCAGTAAATGTCAGAAACAGCTCTTGGCAGGAGCGGTTTTAGTAACTCCGTCACCATCACCGTTTACCACCGTTACCATCTCCTTCTACCGTTAAGCCAAGTGAAACAGCTCCTGTCAGGAGCGGTTTCATCATGTCCACTTTTAAACCTGGCAGGAGTTGTTCCCATAGATAAAAACAAGAAACTGCTCCTGCGAGGAGCAGTTTCTCTCCCGTACATAAAAATAAGAAACTACTCCTGCGAGTAGCAGTTTCTCTCCCATACATAAAAACAAGAAACTGCTCCTGCGAGGGGCAGTTTCATTATTAAATCTGATTTCTCACGAAAACCTAATAATACAGATGCGTAATAATGTAAGTAAATATTTTAAAATATTAAGTAAATTTTTTTAGGTAGGAGCAGTTTCTCACAAGCTGATGAAAGATGCGTGTATATTCCACACTTAAGTAAAAAAAAATTTTCAAAAGATGCTTTTGTTAGATTTTGGATGTAACGTGAAGTGTGGAATATACACACATCTTTCATCAGCTTGTGAGAAACTGCTCTTACCTAAAAAAATTACTTAATATTTCAAAAAAATTACTTACATTATTACGCATCTGTATTATTAGGTTTTTGTGAGAAATCAGCTTTAATAATGAAACTGCCCCTCGCAGTAGCATTTTTTTGTTTTTATCTATGGGAGAGAAACTGCTCCTCGCAGGAGCAGTTTCTTGTTTTTATGTATGGGAGAGAAACTACTCCTCGCAGGAGCAGTTTCTTGTTTTTATCTATGGGAACAACTCCTGCCAGGTTTAAAAGTGGACATGATGAAACCGCTCCTGACAGGAGCTGTTTCACTTGGCTTAACGGTAGAAGGAGATGGTAACTGTGGTAAACGGTGATGGTGATGGAGTTACTGAAACTGCTCCTGCCAAGAGCTGTTTCTGACATTGACTGACAACCCAATAATTAGAAGTTTGAGATTGTGAAGAAACTACTATTGGGAGGGGCGGTTTTACCATTATCCAAATTATTCCAGTCAAATAACCATTTTCCACTTTTTTTTTCTAATCTATACCATTTTTTAAAAAAAATTCTTTATTCTTAGGTGTGGCATAGAGTGGTTCTCAAATTTCTTCTAGTTCTACATGACTTCCACTAGTGTTCTTCACTAGAAAACTCTTTTTCTAAATAATTTGCATGTCTATAAATAAACACTTGGTGCTTATCTTTGTTGTAGATCGTATCTCATGGTTGCCATGGGATACTCCATTAAGATACATCTTCCAGATATGGGTTCCAGTTTGTTGGAAGTTTCATGTTTGAGATAATCTTCAAAACCTCATATATTTAAAAATGGAAGTTTTTGAATCTTTTTATGCTTTAATTCATATGGTTTCTTATTTACCTTTTTTGATGAAACCATAATAATTATTCAAGCCACGTTTCATGGTGCAACTCTAGAAGGAAAGTTTGTACAATACATTATTGAATGAAACGTGTATAATAAGGTTTGATTTCTCTTGTCAAGCATGCCACTATGTTATGGTGTTCTCTAGTTAGTTGAAAACAATCCCATAATTTTTTTGAAACGTTCATCAAAGCGTGATTAAGATATATGCCACATTGATATGATTGTATAAATTTGATCCTTTTATCGAGTTGATTTTGTATTTTATTTTTAAAAACTCAGAACACTTCAAAAGTTTCATGTTTAGTTTCAACACATAAGCATATCCATATATAATGTAGTCATTACTACATGTTGTAAAGTATCTTTCACAAGCTCTAGACATTTTCAAACAAAACCACACACCTCACTATGTACGAGATTTGTTATTAGTGAGGATGAAATTTGGTACTATACCAAGTGAGAATTTTCCTTTCACTAGTGAGGGTTAAGGGGCGGTTTGGCATTTTTGAATGGGTAAGTGCTGAACCATTAAGAGATCTGAACCATTAAGTGTTGATCCAGTAAAAAATCTAAGTTATTAAAAGCTAGTATATTGCTTAACTATTCATAGACAAATATCTTACCAATTCAAATAATAGTTTTTAACCATTCAAACTCATTATAATGCTTAACCATTCAGAGGCAAAAGAGCTTAACCATTCAAAAATCTGCTCACGAAACAAATACTCTGAACCCTTAAGTGCTGAACCATTTAGACATCTGAACCATCAAGAGGCTGAAACAAAATAGCCCCTAAGATTAGTTTCACCCTAATAATCTAGAAGAAGTGGATGTATATCGTCATCTTCTAATGTTGAGTTTGAAACCAATATGTTTTATAAGTGATCTGAAATAAAGTTCTCTTGTTTAAATGGTATGACCAAAGTTTGTCTTTGCAAACCAAAACTTAAATGCTAAAATCGTAAAAATTTTTGTTAGAGACTACAAAATTTTAAGATCATGTAACACCCTAATATATGGGTTAACTGATTTAAAATAAAAAAAAAGTGGCTATGATTTGAAAGGAAAAAAGAAAAACCAATTATGACAAAAGGAAAGATTTGCTGCCCTAATGTATGGTATAAAAAGGGAGAGTCACCCCTTGTGCTCTTTTTTACTCTTAAAGGTTACTTAAAAAGGGTAGAGAGAAAGAGATATAGTCCACGCTTTGAGAGAGAAAATGGAATAACAAGCTTAAGATAAGAGATCTTTTGTATTTTGACAGATCAAAGCTAGATTTATGTTTAGATGTGTTCATGACTCATAGATAATCATTCTGAAAGAAACTTGTATGCAACACTTGTACAGAGGAGCATACATAAATGTTAACCTTTAATATATGCATGGGCAAGATATCATTTTCATCCTTCTTGGTTTTAGAGTTTGCTCAAATATATCTAAAATCTAAGTTCTATATTCCCTATTTTACATGTTTTGTATTGTTTCATGTTAGTATGCATATGTATAGTAGTTTTGCTAAAAAATGATGGATGTTTAATGATAAATTTTACATTTTATAGGTCATGTTACATGTTCATGTATGTATTTTAAAGTGGTTAATTAAATGAACCGTAAAGTATTGCAATTTGACATGTTAAAGTTTCTGAAGTTGAAAGGATATTGTTATAGCTTGAACGGTGGGGTTTTACTTACTCGCACTTAATCTTAATACCTGTATATGACATACTTCACATGTAGGTGGGTTGGTCAGCAGCATATGCTACATAATTAAAAAGTGATTCCAAGCCTTACACACTTGAATCTAACTAAAGTCACTCACATGTGAAATGAACATCTAAATCTAACTTCAGTCACCCGTATCTAAAATATTCACTCGCACCTGATTGTCATGCATATCTAGTTGTTCATCTGTGTGTGATTAACTTACTCGCATATGATTAATTTACTCGAATGTGATAGTTCACCCTATGCGATTGTTCACCAAAATATGATAGTTCATCCAAATGTGATAGTTGATGCCAAATGTTGTGAGGTCTTGCTCTTGTACATACCATATGTTTATAATATGAAATTTGTTGCATTTTTAATCTAGCGTTTATGCTCGAACTGATATGGGTATAGAAATAAACAAATACAAAAAAATGGAAGATAATAAATTGAATCAATGAACGAATGGATGAATGGATGAAAGAAAGATAATGAACCCAATAATTAATGTTACGAAAGCCTTGTGGCTATATGTGTATGGTTACTATGTCATCATGAAGGAAAGATGAAGCTTATTCTATTATATATAAAACTAAAACTCACCCACCAAGACTGAATTTGTATGTATATTAGTTGATAGATAAGTTGATAAGCTAAGGACGACCGGACGTAAGATTCAAACTACCAGACAATGGAAATCTCGCATCCTAGATTATATGTTAATGAAATAGTGTTTAAAAATTGATTTTTTTGACTTATAAATAATTAATGCTTTTACATTGAGATAAATATTTATTTAAAGACAAGTTTTTTATATGAATATTTGCCTTAAGTTAAGTGCAACAATGTCTGATGTAGTGATGTAAATGTACATTGTTTGATGTTATAATTGACTAACTGTAAAGTCTCTTGAGAGCATGACCTTACCAAAATATATATGATCACTTCTAACATCTCGAATTTTAGGATAAAATTGAGTACAAAAGAAACAAAAAGGAAGTTCAGTTCTAAATAAGGTATCAGAACTAAAGGTGTTAGTATGAAAATTTAACGACCTAAAAATGGTTATTTAAAGGAAGGGAGTTTCCTCTCCCTTTTCTTATGATTAAATCCATCCAAAAGAGTTGAGAAAGAAAGTTCTTGGTTTAAAAGAGAGAAAGCCTAGATTTAAGACGAGGGTAAGAATTTTCTTATGCATTTGGGTAGATCTAAGCGTAGACGTATTTATGTATCATATACATAGATAAAATTAACAATACTATAGTTGCATGGTATAGATCTCGAGTTTCATCCTTCTCAGTTCTAAGGTTTGCTCAAGATTATCAAAATGGTTATTCGTAGATCCTCTCTTCACATGTTTTATGTTGTTTTGGGACTTTTATGTTGTTTTAGGATTAATTTGTATACCACAATAGCTTTATTAATGTATAAAAGAACTACTGTAATAAAGTTTATATTTTTATAAGTATTGCTTTGTATGCATTTATGTATAGATGTTTTAATACAAAAACCTAAATAATAGTATTTAATCTTATAGTTTCAAAAATTAAAGGATAAACTGTTTATAAATCGAGCAGATAGTTTTACTCACTTAAATAAAACATTTTTCATACGTGGGTGAAATGTCACCCGCATGCGATTCCTACTTGAAAATTATTCTATGGGTTAGTCACTCACACCTAATAGTTCATCAGCATACGTTTTACTTAGTTACATCTAATAGACCATATCTCTACCTGAATATTCACCCATAGGTGATGCCATTTACAAGTGATAGATCACCCGAACATAAAAAAATCTAACCTAAGTCAACGGTATCTATGATGTGAACCTAGACTTGAGATGTTCATCCATATGTGATTCTTTAGTCATATGTAGTTTTCTCATCGTATATGATTCCTTCACCGCACCTGATAATCTCAATCGCACCTAACCATACTTTGAACATTCTCATGATAGCGTCTAAAGTGATACAAAGTTTTTTTTTTCAAATATGACTTACATATGTGTAACATGATGTGTAGTTTATGATAATATGAGTAGTAAGTACCATACACAGTATAAATTCTTGGAATGTTAATGATACAAAGTCAAAGTATGTAAGAGATAAAGTAATCTAAAAAAAACATAGGATGATAAAGTGCTAACGTATAATTATTGTTATGATAAAGAATTGAATAATGAAAAAGTAAGATGACAGTAATTGTTAAAGTATATCAAAGCACTAAAATTTTAAATTTCATATGTGAAAGGTAAAATGCAAAATCTTATACGCCAGACAGAATTTTACATTTTTATATTCTCACCTTCAAAAGTAGATGTGCCTTATGCAATCTTACTTGATAAGAGGTGCATATTATGTACACTTACATGATAGGAGTTGCGTTTTGTATACACTCATATGATAGGAGCCTTGCAGTACTCTCACTCACCATAAGTGGAGTTATATCTTGTTTATGCTTACCAGACATATGTTTGGTAATTTATTCCTAGCTCACTAGCTAAAGGAGCTTTGCACTTGTGCAAGCTTAAAAATAAAAGTAAATATAAGGCTAAAGATAAAGTATAATCTCAAAGAAAAAACTAAAGATAACATTAAATATAAAGTAAAATTAATGAAATTGCTAAAGTGATAACCAAAAATAAAGTAAATGATAAAGCTAAAAAATGTTAATGACTAACCTGCTAAAGTAATATGCTAATGTTAAAACTAAAACTTATTTAGTAATACTAACTTGTGTACACATATTAGTTTGCTATGTACAATAAAGAATAATAAATGATGGCTTGGCACGGATTGTGAAGCTACTTACGTATGTGAAATATTAACATTCTATTTAAAAAATGAATTGATAGAAAGTTTGAATGTAATAGTTATAGACAATTAATAATGTAATGACATTTAATTCCGTTGTTATGTAAGAAATAGTTGTTTAAAGTTTAAGAATTGTATGTTCTGCTACAAATCAATTGTAATGTTGCCTAGAACAGCCTTACATCACAACCAATGTTAGTGAGATGATATAGAGATGATTAGTACCTAGATTAGTGAAAATTCAAGAAGTTAACCCTATATAGACTAGTGAGACAATTAATAATGACACCTTTCAATTTTGAAAAAGGAGAACCATATGTGATCTCCATCTCATCAATAAGACGTTATGGTGATTCCTACCATCATTAGAAAGATGATTTATTGAGAACTCTCTTTTTTCATAAGAATTTTTAGAACTAATGTGGCCCATATATTTAAGCCTATGAAAATTCACATGCAAGTCATATGCCTTTTCGATCTTTTTGTTAAAACGTTCATAACTTTTTTTATCACATTACTTTTTATAAAAATTTCGCCATAAAATTCAACAATATTTATATTTCCAACACACCATTTTGATATACTTTTAAGAAAAATCGTTCACCTGTAATTTATACATCAATAAATTAGTCATTACATATGTGTGTAAATTTGATTTTACATATGTGTGAACTGTGAAGTAGGTATTACACACATGTAAAATGAAGTTCGTGATAAACATGAGTTTTTTTGTAATTTATTTTTTATTTTTTATAAATAAGGGAAACATTTTCTTATTTTTTATTTTTATGTTATTTTTCATTTTATAATTTTTTTATTGTGATTTTATTATTTACTTTTTTTGTCATTAAAAACTTATGGTTACATTAGTTTCTAGAATTTTCAAAATAAAGAATCTCATTTGATATGATCTCAATCCTGTTGACCCTAACCAAACTTCTAAGTCCTTACATTTATATAGTGATGGTTTTTGGAAAATATACCACGTAGAACATTATCAACCATGCTAGTTTCAGTTATGGTTTACATATATGGTTACTTCTTCTTTTAATTTAAATGATGCTATTTTATTATTTTAATAGTTAATTTACCTTATCCGCCATCATTTTCGCTCTTTGAGCATGGGAATTAGTTTAATCATTATTTTGAAAACAGGACCGGCCGATCGGACTAGAAACGGGACTTCAATCCGTCCAAATCGGTGCTTAAAACAGTTTTAACGTTGAACTGATGGTCGGAGCGGTCGAACCGGGGTTGGATAGGTCGAACTTGTTTTTTAATATTTTTTAATTTTTTAGTACTTTTGACATATATTCATTAATATAATTATAAACTTTATTTGGTTATTATATTTGTGCCAACTGGTCAAACCAGTCCGATCATCGGACCGGTAAGATATTCGGTTTATTGTTCAGTCCAGTTAAGTAACTTAATGGTTGATATTTCCATTTTTTTCCATATATTAGTCACATTGGAATAATGGATCTTCTATGGGTTTAATGTGTTAGTCAAAGATGCAAGCTTTCGTCAACCAATAGATTGTTCGCTTCATGCATTTGAGCATTCACAATTGTTTTAATTACAGTAAAAGATTCAAACATGAAATCCAATAATTATATGCTCCGTGAACATGACAAAGTAGTCAATCATTTGGGCAAAAAGTTTAGTTGAACATGACAACGTTTATGGCCTTAAAGCAAATGATCAAGATTACCAAAAGAATATGGAGACGGTTTGGATCTTCAGAGCGGTAGAACCTATATTTCCAACTAGGGTTTGTTAGAATTAATTTATGATTTAACTTATACTAGTTTTATATTAGTTTATCTAGTTTTATATTAGTTTATCTTAAGTTATGATCAAATTGTATTGATATTATATAAACATCAACTGGTGCTTCCATGGTATCACACCCCTTCGATTAGTATAAATAGGGAAGAGGCTATTCATTGTAAAGACTAATGATTTCTATTTCTACGTTTATATTAAATTCTTAGGGAGAAAGCCTATTTGGTCTACAAAGCTCACATTTGTTGCCCAAACAACCAATATGACACAAATCTCATACATTTTAATGGTTTTAGTTCATAACATATTCAACCCTTCTTAAGTGCCAACATCTTTGTTGGTCATGGCTGGTACGCTTCAGACTACCACTTTGTGGTAACCATTACGAGTTTGGCTCTCATACCAATATTACACATAAAACGAAGATCTCAACATAAAAGACTAGTCTGATTGGTGAGAGCTTATTTGGCTTATAAACCTCACATTTGTTGTGAATACAATCGGCGTGAAACAAGTCTCATATATACCTTACAGTGGTTTCAATCTATAACAAATCTTCGAATGTCTCGAATATCATGATCCCTTAGGGTTTTGAAGTCATTCCCTCTGGCATCGTAGCATCCTCTTCCTAACTAATTGATGATTAAACACATAGCCCATACGTCACCTACAAGCCGCTGCAAGTCGATCATCTTTGGTGGAAGATTAGAACATATATATGTACACAAAGAAAAATAGTATGAACGAGATTAAGAGTAACCTTAAGATCATATGTTAATCTATAGATAAAGAAGTGCGAGTGTGATTTTAATAAAATACAAGTCATGAAAATGCAACCACTTTGGATTTGCTAAATCCAGTGGAGAATGGAAGAAAAAGTGTAAAGGTGGAAAACATGTGATGTGTTGTGTGGAACAAAGAGACAAGTAGAGGTCCATTTCATCAATAGTGACTCCAACCCCACCAGACCCACCAGCAGATATTGGTGGTGAGTCACTTATAAACATAACCCCAATCAGTTTGCCTGCATGTTTTCAGAGCACTTCTTTTTTTGATTATGACACTTCAACCATTTTTTTATTTTATCATATACAAAGATTTGTTCAAAATCATACCACTACATGCATGCTCCAGTTGTTTGAATGATTAAAACACAAAAGATGGAGTAACATATTAAATGAATATTTTTTAATATAGAAATGGTTGGATCGAATGAGCCATTTAATACATTAGAATATATTGGCCTATTAAATAAGTTTTCTAGATACTTGATATACTGATAATATAAAATAACTAGGAGGGATACCCGCGTTACGTGACCACTACTAAAAAACTGCTCTGTTTGTTACGCAAATTTCCAACACAAAATTTTGTGTCGAAATTAACAACACAATTGCGACACATATACTACAAAAACTGAAACCCTACATTTTTATCAAACTTTTGACAAGAAAGCGACAAAATTTTACAAACTACAGATTTTGTCGCAGATGCGTAGTAAATTTGCGACACAATGCTAACCCAAATGAATTAAATTTGAATTAATCAATGATATTGTCGCAAATGGGTAGGAAAATAATATTAATAATAATGCCATTGGTATTTTATGAAAATAACAAAACAAAAACACTAGAAATCATAAATTTCGTCGCAAATGCGTAACAGGATTTACTACACGTTTGTGACGCTATATATTATTTTATTGTTTTTATTATGTTTTTGTAGTGGATGGGATATCATTTTTTAATTTTTAATCATACCAAATGTAGTTTCATGTTAACTAACTTTATGGATGAAGTTACATGTATATTCAACCAAAATCTACAAATTGATATTAACAACGTACCACAAAAAGATAAAATGATGTGTCTAAAACGCAAATAAAAGTAAACATGTCATGATAGTATAATGCGGATTTAAAAAAACACCATGTTAAAATTTAACTATAATGTTTATGTTATGAAAAAAATAAAACTTAACAAAAAGATTAAGTAAATACCTAAATGGTATATCAGATATTTACTATATCATAATTACCAATATTGGTGAGATTCCTCCAACAACATTTCCGACATAAACCCTTAAATATCTAAAATCTCAACTTAATCACTCTAAAAACATAAATTTAAACATTATTTTTTAGGAAAATAATAAAAAAAAAACAAATGAAGAAGAATAAAGACTTGAAGAAAAGCAAAAAAAATGAGAAAAAAAAAAAGAAAAAATTCCTGAAATTTACCTTAATGTTAAACCACCACGGTTGAACAGTTACTATATTATTTGTTTATTCACATTATATTGGTTTTCTCTTCCACTACCGTTTGTCTCTTGGGTTTCCACCAACCACCGGCGTCATGTTCTTTGTTTCCATCGATGGTCGGAGTACACCATCGTTTACAACTCCTTTATGTGCAATGGTACAGGCTGTTATTGCGTGGCTTTGCTCCCGACTGGTCGGTGTTGACGGCGGCGACGATGGAGGTGCATGTTGCGGGTTTTCCGTGGTCGTCGATGTTTGCAATAGTTCTCGTCGGCGACGCCGGTTCTCCTCCACGCTGTCGTTGATGTCGATGGTTGTGATGGTGGTCGTGGGACTTCTACTTCCATCCGCTAACCACTAGGGTTTTGGAAGATGTGTCATGGTTTTCCTAGGGGCGGCGAAGGCGGTCACCCTATTGGGTTTCTAGATTTGGTTATCACACCGCCTCCAAGGCCGCCTCCCGGTTGTTCTCCCTTTCTAGATCTGGGGTTTGATTCCCTATTTTGGTTTGTAACGGCGACAACGAGGCTGGTGCAACCGATTACGGGTTATTAGATATGTGTTTTCTGTGGTCCACCGTCACATGCAGCACTAGTCACTGCCCGCATTCTGATTTCAATGCCTATTTTGGCTTGTCGATGGTCGCGGTGGCGACGGTGGTGGCTGTGTCTTCGGTGGTGGTTGTGTCTTCGGTGGTGTTGGTGGTGGTTGTGTCTTCGGTGGTGGCTGTGTCTTCGATGGCATGTTGACCCATGTTTGAACGGACTGTTGTTTTAGAGGTATTTTGTTTGTGATGCTTAACGTGCGTTGTACCAGTGTCGATGACAATGAATCTCATCTCATCTCATCTGATACCTATTGTAAGTTGGCACATCATTGTTTAGGTATCATGTCGATGACGACGAGTTATTGCTCATCTGAAGCGAAAGTTCTTCGAAATGGATATATTGTGTTTGCTCGCAAGTAATACCATGGGACTTGGTAGGCGATGATGATGCCAAAAGATAATTAGTTCGTTGTTATGGCGTGGTGAACCAAAATGTTCGCAGCCACAACGGACACAATCAATTTTTTCTGAGCCTAATTTGTTTATCCGAGACCATACGCGCAACGGGCGTATTTGGGAACATACTAGTTATATATATAAAAATTATTGAAGGATTCTACAGTAAAAAAATTAATAAAATATGAATAATAATAATAATATTTAAATGATAATAAAATATTGAAATTGTTTAATAATATTTAAATTTTAATAAAATATAGAATTTGTTTATTAAAATGGTAAACTTTAGATTTTTAAAATTCCAGGTTTACGTAACGGTACGAGTCGGGTATAAAACGCTAACGTGCATATTTATATATACGTTTTAATATGATATTTGTTTTGAGTTTGACTACGTTTCGATATAGTTTTGTTTGAAAAAGAGTCAGGTAAAGTATAACACGTTCACGTTCAATGGTAAAATTCGAGTTACTCTATGGTTTGACGTAAATTTAGTACAAAGACAAATCTGGCCGATTGTTAATCTATAAGTTATCACGTCACGTACAATGTCGTCATAACGGTTATTGCATTCGCGTTTTGATATTTGAGATCATTGTGAAACTTCCTGCGCAACGCGCGGGTTAGAAAAACCTAGTTCAAATAAATTCAAAAGGTGTTGAGGGTTTCAGAGAATAAAACACGGATTTGCTGCTTCACAACCCAGATTGTTAACCATCCAGACTACATCCATCTTAAGAGTGATCTTGAGAAAAAAAACATGAGTTAAAAGAAAAAATAAAAGATCAATAAATAAGTAAAAAATATATCTAGCCATGTGGTAGAAAATGATTGGCTGGTAAAATATAAACCAGTAAACAAAAGAATTGTAGATGTAATCTTGTAATTGTTATATAGTAAATAAATATTTTAGTATGAGAAAGTTATACCGTGATTATGTTACATAAAACAATAATAAATATTAATTTGCAATTTGTATTTCTCTGTGCAGTTCTTCCAATTATTTATCTTAAAATTGTTCTATATATACACACACATGTTTAGAGGAGGTATGGAACAAGTGCATGGATACAGTGTGTAAGCATACGACTCGCTCCCATCCATTGACCTCCTAGCATCTATATAAAAAAACAGGGTCATTGGCGGAATTACTCTTAATCAACCCAGAGATTATGTTTAGTTTAAAAATCTTTTTAATTTCTCTTGATTAACAATTGAATTCTTCTCTCTCTCTCTCACATACATACATACATTCATATATATATATATATATACACATACATACATATACACACATATATATACACACACACACATATATATGTGTGTGTGCGCGCGCGCTAGAAGGAGTGTAGTGAATTAGTCCAATGTGTGTTTTTTTTTATCTCAGTTGTATATGAATCGGTTGATGAGCCTTCTTTGTTGCTCATCATTGTATACATTTGTCATTACTATATAATGATTGCCTACTATATGCTATAATATTGATTATTAGTATCTCCTATATATTGATTGCCGTTTGAACTTTGTGTATGGGTTCTACGGTTAGTTTTCATTGCCTCATGTCTCGTGAGACATTTTTTGTGATTTTGATCATATTATGGGCATTCGAGCTGATGGTCTCGCTAGAAGTAACATATTTGTCCTCTGAGAGGTTGTCTACATCCTACCCTTCCCAAACCCTATCAATAGCTCTACTATAAATAAGAGGTACTATGTATAATTATAATTATATGTATTGTAAGGTCCTAAACCAAAGAGTTCTCGCAATTGGTCATTCAGCATAAAACATTTTATAATACATCATCGGTATTAAACATTATAGCGAAAAAATTAAAATATTCATTTCATAGCATAATGTGTCGATAATAAACACTTATCTTTGTTCAAGACATTATAATAGTGTCTTAAAGTAAAATATCATTTAATTAAGCATGGGTGTCAGTCTCTAGGTACCATGTAGCTTTATTTGCATGCTATCCTCAGCCTCAGTCATTATCTGCCAACTAATATACATACAAAATTCACTGTTGCTAAATAAGTTTTAGTTTTAAAATATATAGAAAATACACTTTTACTTCTTTTAATAAATACATATTTATCATTTATATCAGTCAATTGACTTTCATATCATCTTCATAGTGTTCATTATCTTCATTTCATTCATTAAATTTCCACTTACTTAAAAATAGGTTTGCACAAAGTAAAAAACCAAATATTAAGTCAACAATAGATGTTATACACCTATCAGCAAACAGTAATGCTTAGCTAAACCCCTGACATTTGACCCATGATGCAAGGCTCACTCCGAACAGTCGGCACATATTTCAGGGTCCATTTGCCCCCACAATGCACGATGGCTAATAAGCCGGCACATAAATGAGGACGAGTCTATTGCCTGCAAGCATTTCAGTCATAATTTGAGCATGTGTAACGTTTCATTAGGTTTCACTATCATTCACTATTCATTAATGTTTCACTTTACTGTACATAATACTTTTTATGGTAGCTTTTAACATATTAAACATTTCACACCATGTAACATAAAAGCATCAAAAGTAGTCTTTTCATGTAGGTATTCATATAACAAAAACAATCAATTTTGCTAAAAGTCAACTTTAGGTCAACACTTAGTCAGGAATTATGACATTCATCACTCTTAGGTCCGTTAATTAACCTGAAGCTCGTTATTTTTTTATTGTACATGTATTGTCTTCGTGTAATATGTTCATGATTGTGCTATTTGACATCGTTAGCTAGTCGCGTTAAGTTCTAAATTATAAAATAATAAATTAGATTTATATTATATTATATATAATATCATTAGCAAAAAATCTATCAAATCGCACTCGCGACGCCGCGAATCTTGAACACGCTAATATTATTGTGCATCACATCATATCTTGTATATATATTTTCTTTAAATTGGTTCTCTAAGGGTTACGTTTAAACTTTGGGTTATATAAAAATAGGAAAGAAAACTGCAGGGTTTAAAATAAATATTTTTAAAACTAACAAGAATTAATTAGTTTAAAATCTAGGGTTATAATTGCAAATATTGAAAATATTATATAAAATATTTTGTAACTCTCGACCACCGTTGAAAGCCCTAATCGACATCTCTCCAAACCCGCGACCACTTCGGCAGCCCCCCCCCCCCCCTCGACACACCCTTCTTTGCTGATCGTTTACACCATGCCTTCGTTGTCTTTCGCAGCTAATGCATTATCTTAGTCTCATTTCATTCCGTTTGGTTTGTTTTGTTTCATTTTGTTTAGAGATCAGTGGTACGTGATGGCTTATATGTGTGTTTGTATGTATATCTATCGTGTGTATGAGTATGTATCAAGTTTGTGTGCATGTCATGTGTTTTGTTGGTTTAGGCTCCTCTTACAACACACACTCACGTATGTATTTAAAAGCGAATTTAAAAGCTTACTTCTTATTCAATGAACAAAAGAGGCCTATATATAGCTATACATATAACTAAACATGGGAACATGCAAACTTAATAAAATACTAATTTCTATCCTAAAGAACTGGTAAACGTGCACATTTAAGTATCCAACGTACACATCCCTTGTGAATTAGTCAAACCCCTTTAATCGTTCTTCTTTATTTTTTCTGACCCCTTTGTTACTGAACCATGACCTACTTACCTATGAAAAAAACCCAATTAACCCAACAATCACCCCCTTTATCGGTTTGTTTACACCGCTTGTTCACCACAGCATTATCTCAAACTATTTCGACCTTTTCAAGGACACCCGAACATCACTTAGTTCACGTCCAAAGTCTTCTATACCCGCAACATCTAACATGACATCCTGCTGGAACCCCATTTATTAATGTCTTGACTATTCATGGATCAACAACCTCTACCCCGGTCACATCCAAAGCCAACCCGACTTGAACTTCAACACCATAATGTTGTCAAAACCATCTTGTTTTTAACAACTTGCACCTTTACCGATCATCAATGTTTAAAGAGGCCTCTCTACCAATCAAGATAACAAGTTCACAACACCTTTAAAGTTTTCTTTCATCTGCCAAACGAACCGAATCCAAAGCCACTTGCTTTGACAGATCCTTTCTGTCCACTTTGTACGCATGTACACCGGTCTCCCCTAATCAAGAACCAAGCCGATCAAGGCACCCACAATATCCTTCATAAGTTGTCACCAGCTGTATACCCGTTGTGAAAACCCACAACAAACAACCGAACATCTCTAATTCTTTTTCCTTTTATCACAACTAATAGCCCCAGAACACCCACGTTCATGACGGTCACCCTCGTCATTTCTACCATCACTTCCCCGCGAAAACGACTTACACGAACACCTTACCATCTCGGTTTACCACTGCAAAACAGTCTCGAAACAACTACCTGCTATCCCAAACCCCTTCTTTCACATCTACCCTCCACCGACTGACACACCTATTAGCGGTGGAGGCTTCTTCCGACCTTCAAACCCGTTTCTCGAGCCCTAGGATTTGATACCAAATGTTGGTTCAGCCCCCCTTATAACCACACTCATGTATGTATGCAAAAGTGAATTTAAAAGCTTACTTCTTATTCAGTGAACAAAGGAGGCCTATGTATAGCCATACGTATAACTAAACGTGGGACATACAAAATTAAAAAAATACTAATTTCTATCCTAAAGAACAAGTAAACGCGCACATTTATGTATCCAACGTATACATCCTCAATCCTTTAAGAATCAGTCAAACCCTTTTACTCATTCCTCTTTTTTTGCCTGGCCCTTTTGTTACTGAACCCTGACCCACTGACCTATGAACAAAACCTAATTAACCCAACATGCTTGTGTAAGTGTAGGGATTGAACCTAGAGGCTCGGGAAATCAAAACAAGATTTTGATGATTTTGAAGATCAGTTTGCGATAAAAATTTGATCCGCGTGAGAAGCTAGTTCTCGCGCGAGACCTTTTGGTTTAGTATGGTATAGTTTGCTTAGTTCAATGTATAGAATAGATCCTAATATTATGCGAGTAGTTTTACTTTGTAATCTTTATCAGAGAGGCAATACTATTGGAAGTTTATTTTGATATTGTGCAAATATATAGTTTGCTTAGTTCAATGCATAGAATACATCCGTCTTAATTTGATTACTAAGTACAATATTTTGTGGATTTGATCCTTATGAGTACTATAAAAGAGTTAAGGTGAGACCACTTGGGTTAGTTAGAGGATTCTTTGAACTTATATTTAGACATAAAACTCAACTTAATTATACTTTGTATGATCGAGCTATGACCTGTACAAGTTGAAATCGAATTTTCTCACGTGTTGTTGTCTAAATACCAATAGTTATCCAATTCATTCAAAAATATTTTTGACCATGTTTGACCTGAGACCCAATACATGAACTTATTGTACGTTCCACTTGACCCAATTACTGGATTAGACCATTAGTTAACAATTGAAATTATTTCCTTCTCATTAAATGATGTTTTGGGACGTTGGTTCGTGTATTTTGTTGTTTAACGTCAAGTTTTGTATCTTTTACACATCTATTTGTGTTTTATAATTGGTTTAAGGTCCATTTAGTCTTTTAATAAAATATTTTGCCATGTTTTCCATAAGAACCACCATACTACGGATTACGATCAATACAACCACGAATAAAATATAAAATCATTAAAACTAGGGTTTACCAATTCTTGATGATCCAAACAGCGAATAACAATATTCTTCATGATCAAACCCATAAATTAAAGAAAACATCATTATTAGATGATGATTTGACGATTAAAGATGAAGGAACATTAAGAATCAATAACAATCGAATCTTTAAAATATCAAAATAATGTAGGGTACTTACCGAAACACATAGATAGTCACAGATTAATCAAAATAAAATTAGATGATGATCTATTTTGATGATGATGAATAACAAAGAAAAGTGAGTGTTGTGACTAGGGTTTGCACTAGAGAAAATTAAGAGATAGAGATTTGTGAATGATGAAAGAAAACAATGGGGAGACTCCTTTTTAGGTGGTCTCAATTAAATAGGGTATGGGCGTGTGGGGGGCCCTCGGGCCCTTAGTCTATCCCATACATCTCCATCCCATCTCGTTTCGGGTTTCACTTAATTTTCGCGTTTTCAATTTCTTTACTTTGTTACGAGTCTTTCGAGTTATTATATGCCATATAAGTTTGAATTTCTTACTTGGTTGTATTTTTATTTTGTAGACTTTAGGTAAAGTCTAACGTTGTACAACATTAGTGGCAAACTTGACTTATTTTCTGATTTTACGTTTTCTATGTTCTTAGTCGCATTCTCGGCACGAAACCATCATACCAAGACGAATCCAATGAACCTGCCATTGTCACCATGTCCAAAGCCCAATTTGCCTATATTAGCATGTATCATACATCTCATGTACTATACATGTTTAAGTCTTTCGGGTTATAGTCAATATCATGATCAAAGACAAAGTCAACTTTCAAATCAAAGTAAACTATTATATTCAACAAGGGCGGTTCAGTGGTGGACACAGAAATTTTGTTTACGGGGGTCGAAAACTTTTGATGCTCGTTGACTATAGCTAAGTATTAATGTTTTTATATCCACTTCGGGTCGAAACGTGTCAATATAAACAATAAAAAGATAAAACTAAGTTAAATATCTAATTTACATATAAAAGTAATTCAATTAGTGATAGAAATACATGATAGAAGCATAATATCTAATTGATTAGGATGATAGGAGAAATGGTTTCTTGCTATTCAGCTGTAAGATTATCTAAGTTGATATATTTGGAATTCGTATAAGGGGTATAAATGTAGTTAGGTTAAGTTAAATGAGCTTAAAAAAATTAATAGTTTAATAGGTATAAGAGTTAATTGTTTACTTTGTACTTCAATTATTTAAATTAGTTTATTTTAAAATAACCTTAAAATGTATAAATTAAATGATTTATATTTGTTAATTTGTTTATAATAGTTATATAATAGTAAAATTTTAAAATATAAAATAAATTTTCTTTGGGAAAATTTCATTTGGGTAAGTCTTAAAATTCCATGGGGTCAGTGTTATAATTTTCTAAGAGTCGCTTGAAATTAAATCGATTAAATGCTATTACAAAGATATTTTCATGGAGTGCAGGTAACCCCTACTCAAAGGGTAGGCCCACCAAAGGTGGGTTCATGGATTGTTTAGTTTAACAAGACAACTTTAAAAAAAAAATATATATGTTTTAGTATAATTCTAATTATTTGTGCTATGTCAAAATTTTAAATATAAAAAACATATATACATCACTCTTCATCATTAAAACATAATTATTTTGTGCGTCTAAATTTTAGGTGTTATATTACTAATATTTATACAATTAAAATAAACTAAAAATTCCAATGTAATGGGCCGTACTCAAGCCAACCATAGAAAACTTGAGTTGTATTTATGATAATGTGTATATATGATTTTTGCGTTCATTTTATGTACTCTACGTTAAGTTTCATGTCAAGTTTCATCCATCAACTCATGAATACGAATCATTACACCTTTAATCTTTTAAAAATCTTATGCGCTTGTTGGATAACATTTTTTTAAGATTGTTGTTAGCAACGGAATCTTTAAAGAATAATAATAATAAGAACTTCTATTAATCACGAGGTAAAAATAAAATTTATATGTTTGGTTACATGAAATCTACTTTACCATAATCCGTCAAATCTTCCATTACAATACTCTATGATTTTATAGGTTTGCTTTTGATAACTTCTTGCCCCAATTAATAATTTAGATACAAAATAGACACAAGAAGGCATTTGATCCCATTTATAAGCCCCACTATATCTACTAAACCATAATAATAGTTAAACTCTTAATAGCGTTCTTTAATCTCCAACACATTAACTATTACTTAATTATGCTTCCTATTCTTAAACATACTTTTAAGCCACGTGGCTACATCAAAACCCACACACACATACACAGTAGATCGCTAGATCATGATCATACCAGTAATATAATTATATAATCATACTTAAATACAAATATGCTTTAAGAAAACGTTTTCTAGATTTATAATTCTTAATTTCTTACATAGTTTCTAAACGTAATCAAATTGAACCTATTAATATATAATATATAAAAAAAAAAGTTAACTTAACTAATAATCTACTAATAGCAAGTCCAAAGGAGTTAAAAATTTTAATAACTATAGAAAAATGACATAGATAAAAAGAAATTCATATGAAAGTACAAAATACAAGATGGGTAGTTTGCAGATGGCATGTCACTAACAAGATGGATTTGTCAAAGTTTATCGATATATTTAGTGTCATGTGATTGAACATCTTTCACGATAAACCTAATAAGCTTTAAATCAAATTTTAAAAGTTCATCACATCAAATAACAGAGCTCGTAATCTAATGCAATCTAATGGCATATAGTGTGTACATGGTGGTATCATATTCTATTAGATTGAAAGCTTTTAAAAAATCAATGACAAAGTTAAATTACCTTTTATGCCTTCAACCGTATAGATATAGTAGTATTTAAATCTATCATATTTAAACACATATATTATTAGGTGATTGACTTAGTTTTTTATAATTAATATTGGATGATGCATTAATCGTTTGTTGATCAAAACAAAATGTATTCTAAAGCAACTTAAACAAATCTTACTATGCTTGTAAACGAACTGAAGAGAAATGATCGTTTTTGTTATTCTTAAGTACAACTATTTTATTACAAACATTTAACATAGATACATGTTTGACATTTATACATTAACGAATAATTATTGACTTCACATGAATATAAATAAATAAATATGACATACACTATTGCTTGTATGTTTAATAAATAAACAAGGGTAAATGATTTTTAGCGGACGGGGATTGTATATTGCTCAATCCAACCGATTTGGACCCAATTTATAACCTAAATTTATTTTAATGTCTTGGATTTTGACACACACCCTATTTAACTAGCTTTATCTCTTATAATTATTTCAAAAAATGCTTACTGTTCATTAAAATGTAAACGTAAATGATTAAATAATTAAAAATGATAAATAAATTACGGTACAATGAGTTTCACATAATTAAATCAGTGGGGAAGCGCATGTACAGAGACAGTTGGGATCTTTGGACTCTTACGAGACTTTAGACAATTAGACTGGTGTCACCTCAACGAATATTACTTTAGTGTAAACCATGTTTTCCATTTTTAGTTATTATTTTTCAAGAAAAAAAAATGGAAGTTGTTTAAAATGATTTTTGTGGTACTTAAAAAATTCGTATTACTATTTTCTTCCACGCTTATGAGTATATTAAAAATTAAAGTATTTGTATACACGATGTTGTCATTGAGCGTAAAGCGAAACAAAATTTTTGGGGCCATCGTCTGTGTATTATTCTTAAAAATCTGGGTCTTGGATCTACGACATAAACACGGTTATTTATAGTTTGACTGAACAGAAAAAAGCTTAACTAACTGAAACAAAATTAATCAAAAGCGAGCATATTAAATGATAAACAACCAACAATAGATTAAAGTATAGAGAAAAATTAATTGGCAATATTGATTAAAATCAAAACAGACAACAATAAATTAAATTGACGAATAACAATAGTATAATAGAACAATTGAGCAGAATCAAGATCAGACAATAATAGTTAACAGTTTACGTGATTAATTGCAAAAAATAATTTAGAATTGATTAACTTAAAAGAACCGTCAATAACGAACAATCAATTAATTTTTCATGAGCCAAGTTTTGTAAGTTGACCTCAATGAATTAAGTTTCGTATGTCAACCTCGATAAACCTTCAATCATTTTTTTATCTTATCTTCAAAAACACAAATAATGATTGGTGTAGCACATACATTTCAGATTAAAATATGGATAAAAGTTATTATTTCTTTTTAATTTTGGGGGCACCTAAAATTTGAGGGATAAATCGGTTGTTTTAGTTGTTTTGTACTATAAAGACGCCAATAGACTCACACTACCAAAATTCACTCTCAAATTAGTTTCTATATGTTTATAATTTTTTCTATAAACACTATTTATTTATCTTATGATTATCAAAACTGTTTGTTTGTTATTTTAGAACTAGAGATGTGACCTGTGTTATGCGACAGCGATGTAAAAGCTGAAAAACTTAATTTTGTCGACTTGTATGTTATTACTAACAACAACAAAAAATTACAAGCGAAACACTAAAAAGTGTTCTAGGAAAAGGTACTCTAAAAAATGAATCCTCGAAGCAAAAGAGAAAAATAGCGAATACATAAATAGTAACGTTATTAAAAGTTAATGAATTGTATTGTAAATGGGTTAAAAGAAAGAAAAAAAAAAAGAAAACTTTATTAAAGTTCAGAAGATTATGTGTAAATTTAACATAACTCAATAACTTAAGTGTAAATTTAACATAACTCGAAGTTTAAGTGTAAAATTTAATAAATAACAACGTAAATAGGTAGTCAATTTGAAAAAAAAATAGAAAGTAATGTGATTTGTTTCAAGTAATTCCCATGGGTTTAAGTATAAAAGTATAGAAAAAACAAAATAGATTTTTGATTACTTTGAAAATAAAAAAAACGATTGTAATAACATCGAGGAAACCTACTTACTATATATCATCTTTTTCATTTATTATATATACTGGGTCAGATCACAAAATGCAATGCGTGTCATTGATGTTTTTTTTCGATATGCCTTAAACACTGATTTTATTTGGTTGTTATTATTATTATTATTATTATTATTATTATTATTATTATTATTATTATTATTATTATTATTATTATTTTATGTATATATTTAATTATATACTAAAGTATTTAAATAAAATAACAATTTATTTAAATAGTACTAGCCTTTAAACCCACGTATCATGGGTCGGAACAATAATTAAATAAATATTGGCATAATAAATTATAAATCAAGTAATAAATAATAAATCAAGGGTTGCAACTAAATATAATCAATATATATATATATATGTATATAAGAAAGAGAAAAAATTACCACATAAACACGTCATGTATGCAGTAACCCATACCTTTAAATCAAAACACTCATATCAAACGTTCCCTAAAATTACCAATATAAGCGTTGGACAAACTCATTTTACCAATATAACACTAAAATCTTTTTTAACAAATTATTTCATCAATCATATGGCTCCACATGTTTAAATCGCATAATGTAAATGAGGAAATCTATTATTTTTCACTTCCTCGGTGATAAATTTCATAATAAATTTTGAAAATAGAATATGAATGTGTCATTTTAAGTTTTAAAATAAAACTAATTTTTAAAAACTTTTTAAAGTTTAGTTCTTTAAAATCTTGAATCAAATTTAAAAAAAAAAATCTCAAATCTATTTAGATTGTATCTTGCCTACCTTTCATGAAAATCTCGCTATATTTCATAAAAATCTATTCTCTTTTAAATAAACCAATTTCTAGCCACTTTTAATTATATTATGAACATTTATTTAACAAATTTTAAAGTTCAGAATAGAAAACAAATAATTAAATTTTTGCATGTCAAAGTAATTACTAAAATTTACTAATCAAAGTAAAAAATTATTTAATATTCATCGTCTTTTTTAAATCAAAATACTAATATTATTAAAAAACTACTAAATAAATATTTATAAAGTTTACTTTAGCCTATAGTATTTTAAAAATATAATATTATAAAAACAAAAATAAGAAAAAATAAAAAATATAGATTACCATATATATTAAATTAAAAAATATAATAACTAAAATTTGTAAATATATGACGAGATGTTAGGGAATAAGTTTTAATTTCATAAATTTAGGGTAAATGGTTAGATTAGTAATTGTATTAGCCAAATGTTTGTTTATGTAATTTTTTTTAAAAATAAAAAAAAAACAAAGTATTGGCAGGAAAACGAATGAGAAGTGGTCTCATGCTTTATCGTGTGGCAATAAACTAGTCTAATATGATGTCATGTGTTCATAATGTTAGTTTTTTATTATATATATAAATTTAGTTAAAAAAATATAACTGGTGTTAAGCATTATTTTTAAGTATTATAAATAAAAGAGTAAAATGTTATTTTCGTCCCTAACGTTTTGTTAAATTTGCCATTTCAATCCAAAAACCTTTTTTTGTCATTTCAGTCACTGTAGTTTATCAAATGTTTCCATTTTCATCCACTCCACTAATACCGTTAAAACTCCGTTAAATAGGAGGGTATTTTAGTCTTTTTGAACACTCTAATTATCCAATTAAAACATATTAATTAATTAATATTCAATTAAAACTAAAAAACACATGAAACAACCAGTGAGACCAGACGCTTTGATTTAAAAGCTTCGATTAACTCTAACCCATGTTGTTCGATTGAGGTTTGCTGTGGGATTTCAATTAATCTTCATGAATTCAACGGTTCCGATATAAATGAAAGAAAAAAGGGAACGAGATCGTAATGAGATTTTCATCTCAAACAGGGGATATGGCGAAATAGGTAGACGCTATGGACTTAATTGGATTGAGCCTTGGTATGGAAACTTACTAAGTGATCACTTTCAAATTCTGAGAAACCCTGGAATGAATAAAAATGGGCAATCTTGTCTCGAAAAAGTGTTTTCTTCTCTTTGTCTTTGATTTCTTGTCTATCTTCTTTCATCTTCTATAGGAGGTTCATATTCGATCCAATCAAAAACGATTTTATCATTTCTGTATCCGCAATTCAATGTAGGTGGATAACGTTTTGTTCGAATGTATACCGTTATTTGATTGAGTTTTGTTGTTGACATGCTTTATTTGATTAAGGTCTTTGATTGGGGTCTTTGAACGTGACAATAGCAGACTTTAATAAAACAAAACGTAACAATAATAGACCTTAATCGAACAACAGTACACGTTCAAACAAAACGTGAAGATTAATTGAAATCTCACAGCAGACCTTAATCGAACAACACGTGTTAGAATTAATTGAAGCGACCGGTCTCACTAGTCGCTTCATGTGTTTTTTAGTTTTAATTGAATATTAATTGATTAATTTGTTTTAATTAGATAACTAGGGTGTTGAAAAATACTCAAACCCTCATATTTAACGGAGTTTTAACAGAGTTTTAACGGTTTTAATGGAGTGGATGAAAATGACAACATTTAGTAAACTACAGTGACTGAAATGGTAAAAAAAAAGTTTTTGGATTGAAATGGCAAATTAAACAAAACGTCAGGGACGAAAATGACAATTTACTCTAAATAAAATAATACTTAATCTGGAAAACTAAATGATCTTATGTTCATATAATATAATAATTAAAAGTTTATATAAAACACTTGTACTTAAGCTTAAAATATTGTCTAATACGTATTAAACTTTGAGCAAAATTATAGTTGTGTCCTGAAATGATTTATATTATAATATAGATAAACATTGAGTATATTCGTTAATAATAATGATTATGCAAATAACTTATTAGTTATTAATCTTTCCTAATAAACATTAGGAAATACACATTAAGGTACATTGGTCAACTGATCGAATTTATTATGTGAATAATTAACTTTAGTAAATCTGCGTATTACACGGGTTGGATATATAAAATATTAAACATAACAAAATATTATTAATTGTAAAATAATATTTTAAAATAAGATATGATTGAAATTGTGTATGAGTAACAAAGTAATAAAACAAAAAATATAAATTTTTTAAACTTTTTTTTTCAAAAAATAAAATTAAATATTTTGTTTGAAAACAAACCATTTTAAGAAATGTCATTTTATAAAATTTTCTTACTATAACCCTAAATTTTAAAAAATTTTCTTATTATAACCCTCAATGTCATTTTCAAAAATAAAATTTTACTTTCTAAAAAAACTAATTTTAAAATATTTTATATTTTTAAAAAAAGTTTAATATTTTAGAAAATTGTCTTTTTATAAAAATTTATTTCTTTTGAAATAACATTAATAAAAAGATCTATTTTTTAAATTATTAAAAAACTATTTTAGTTAAAAGAGAAATGGCATAATAGTAATTAATATAATTATTTAATAGAAAAGAGAAGCGATAAAATTTGATGAGAAAAAATATGGAGTTGTCACGTGTCACTATTAGTTAGCTTTTTATAAAATAAGAAGATATGGTATCACTAAGTCTAGATGAGTTCACATTCGGGTTTATAAATTTTTTTTTTGGTAAAGAGTAAAAAAGTGTTTATTAAATATGTTGAATAATTCGAATGAAGAGAAACTATATCTTTTTTATGGAAATTGTACAACCATCTTTCGAATGATAGATGTTATTAATCGGCCACATATATCAGCTTTTTAGTCAAGATCAGATCCCCAACCCCCAACTAAAAACCATCTGACTCAACCCAGAACATTTTTCCTAAAGCAAGACTCGAACCGACGAACTCTTTTAAATAAACCGACCGGGATACCGCTCTGGCAAAGTGGCAATTGGTAAGGGTGATTTCTAAAGGAGTTAACTCATCATTCATTGCTCTCATACCTAATCCAAAGAATCCATCTTACTTGATAAAATTTAGGCCTATAAGCTTGATCAGGTGCATCCCCAAGTTATCAGTAAGATCCTCGCTTTTCGTCTCCAAAACGTAAATGTTTTAATTGTTGGTCCTTCACAATCAGTCTTCATGAAATGAAGAAATACTTTTTATAGTCAAATTCTTGCTAATGAAATCTAATCATGGGCTAAGTCTTTTAACCATGTTAAATAGAGCTATCTTGATACAACCATGCTCCAAATGAGGTTCGAGGATAGATGGAAAAGATGGATTTCTGGATATCTCATGTCGTGGCATACATCGGTGCTTGTGAATGGCTCCCCTACAAATGAATTTCCAATTCAAGAAGGATTACGCGAAAGGCCCTTGCTATCACCTTTCTTGTTTATCATTGCTATGGAGGGGATTAGCGCAATCATTGCTATGGAGGGGATATGTTTGGGGGGGGGGGGGGGGGGGGGGGGGGGGGCCCCCCCTTCTTTAGTTTGTGGAAACTACAAATGAAGTATTTGCTTGTTCACAAGGACTTAGATGTTGTTTTACATGATAAACCAAAAAATATGAAACCAATTGAATGGAAAACTTTAAATAAAAAGACCAAGGTGGTTATTAGGTTGTCGCTGAAAAAGAATGTTGCTTTTAACATTCTGAAAGAAACTACAGCAAAAGGGTATCATGGATGCATTATCTAATACATACTAAAAGCCTCCGGCAGAAAACAATTTATCCTTGATTCGCAAGTTGATTAATACAAAAATGAAAGGAGTTCAGTTAAAAAAGCACAACAACATTTCTTGTGATAAGTTAAGCAAGAAATCAATCACTCTACCATGGATGAAACTTACAACTATTGACCGTAAAACATTCAGGAAAATAATCCGGTATGCAAATTATTCAAAAGAAATGTAGGCTATGGAAATAACATAATATTTTGGAAGTGCAATTGGTTTGGTCACACACTATTGAAATGCCTATTCCTAAATCTACATGACAGTGAAAAGATAACCCAAGAAATCCAGCAACTGGGTAATGATCGCTTTGACTTTGCATTTGGAATGGAAATGTGCATATGAGACACATTTACAATTGTTAGAAAAAAGAAATGTGCATAAAATCAAAACAGCTATTTTTTAACAAACTAAGGTGAATATCCAATACCCGACAAGTAATTACCTGATAAATACTTAATATTTAGCATTTTGTTAGTAGGGGCAAGAAAGATTACTATCAGAAGATAATTTTGTTGATAATGTATAGATTCAATTGAAGTTGATAAAAATATTTTAAAAAATTAGTATGAAACCACAATTTAGAACTTCAAAATGAGAAAACAGCATATTAACTATAAACCTGGCTGGCTGATAAGCAGCTACTAAATCCCTAAAGCCAAAAACTATGACAAAATCATGCACAGATTCAGTTCTCTTGATCATCATCTTCTTCTTCATCTTCTTCCGAGTCATCGGTGCCAATATCCTGAAAAAAAAAAAAACGATTAAATCAATGCTCAAAGCCCTTAAAATAAATGTGGGATTTAATTTCAACCCATTTGCTTATATTTGGACCGATTAAGGTTATGTCTTATCTATAGCAATCAAACGGGTAAAAATAAAAAAATTAAGTGAAAAAGGAAATGGGCTGCACCAGCAGAAAGTCTGTACTTTTAATGAGTACTAGGAAAACTAGTTGAATTATAAATATAGATCAATACTTCAATAGATTTGTCGTTGCAGCCATATTAACTAATTAGTTATAAGTTTCTTGAACAAACAGTTTTTGGATCCACCCCGACCCCTTTCAACATATACCAAAAAATTATCAAATTTGGCCTTCAACCCAACCCGACCAATGTTTCCCTATTTATATACTCTGCTCCTATAAAAGCAATACAAATTAGGTCCAGTGGTTTGTTACCTCTTCATCATCCTCGTCACCAAAGTCCTCTTCATCAGCATCCTATAATCAGGAAATTTTGCAAAATCAGTAGGAAGAATACATCATTAATCATGGATGAATCTATATAAATGGTGATGAGGGGAAGGGATTATTACGTTATTAAAATACGTCAGAGGATTAACCCATAAATCCTCTTTGATCATTTCAGCAACCTGTAAAATACATCATTAGAACATACGTAAGTGTTAGCCAACTGAGTGTTTCCATGTAACTGGAAGATAACGTGAACATACGCCATCATGAATTTCATCCATATCATCTTTCTGTTGGGTCCCACTGAACCAGCTAAAGAAGCTGCACCAAAATGTCCAAAAGAATGCAGAAAATTAATACAATTAAGCATGAGAAAGAAACGAAGAAAATGTAAAATTGAGAAAGAGCATAGTATATCAGCGAGCAGGTAATAAGTTCCAAGAATAATGGTGCAATCCTATTCAATTTTATTTAAAGGTTCATCTATGCACTTATAAATTTTGTTAGCAATTTCCACCCAATATACAAAACAGTTTATTGAGATTATAGCAGAGTCAAACTGGTAAAACAGAACGAAAGTAGTTGAACAGATCATACAGGCTGACCTTTGTCTAAAGGGTATTTAAATGCTTATAAACTCCAAAATCGCTTTATTTATAAAAAGATCGTTACTTTGGTAATATAGATTTTTAAAAACCTATATAATATAGTATTTAATGAAACTAAAAGTTGGACATACATGCACCAAACCAACCATACTTAAAACACCTGTTTGGACTCAAACCCATTCTGACCCATTATGCAACCACCCATTTTGCTACCTCTAGTGCCTGAGCAATGTTGAAGAGAAAGAATACGTATTTTTTTATACCATAACAACAAAGAAAAAAAAAACAAAAAAGTAAATTCAAATTTTTATAACCTGTCCTCCTCATGGGGTCGTTTCTTTCCGTTCTTTTCATGTGTAACTCCATTTGGAAGGCCCTTTAATAAAATACCAAACTACCAATATCAGGTGAATACAAAAAGACAATATTTATGAGCATAAAAGTAAAAAAGTCACAAATTGTTACCATGCCCTTTTTCCACTTGATTGTTGTAGCAGTAACTTTTGTAGTTCCCTCATCAAGGAAAGTGAAGGTTTTGGTAAGCTTTGTATCCTCAAAGTAAGGGTTGGGACTAAAGTTCTGAAACAAATATGAGATTGTTTAACTTTGAATCATGCAATTAAATCAATCAAAACAAATTCAGACAATTTCATGCATGATGAAATAAGTTGAGGGTTTCTAAATCAGCATTTTAAAATTATTATATGTTTATTGTGACATGTAGTCAAATTAATGAATCTTTAATGTTTGGATATAGAGATTTCGCTTCTAGTTATTTGATTATTTAAAGGTTGAATATTCAGTTTGTCACTAGCAGTGAGAAATTGATAATTAAAGGGAAGATAAGATTCACTTAGTTACCCCTTAATTTAACCTAATCTCTAAAAGACTTCTACTCCCAGGAATGTCCCTTTTGGTCATTTTTTGTAATCTTTTAAATAACCAAAAATTGTTAAACACTCAAAACATGAATTATTTAATTATTACAACTTCAAATAGCAGAACCAAACCAAAACCAATTACCAAAAACCATCTCATATAGGCTATAGCTGCATATATTGTTCAAATCACATACTCGTTTTCAAAAAGATCATCAAACAGATACTTACAAAAGTGATCGAGAAACCTGACTTCACATCTTTCATATCTTCAACTTCAAGAGAGGTTAGATGCTTGAAGATCTATCAGGAAAGATTCAAGTCATAACATGAAATTCAAGTTGAAATCTTTTTTCAATAGTTAAAAAACTAACCTTTTGGTCTTCTTCATTCAGAAGATCCCCAAGAGCAGGGTGACTCAAGAACTGCAAGAACAAGTCCAAATAAGATTCAAAAGCGATTATCGGATCCTAAATAATCAGAATTACATTACTTATTACAATAAACTGATGTGTTAATTTGACCACTTACAGCAGTCAACCAAAAGTCAGGAATCGATTTAATGATATCATTCCGCTTATCGTACACAGGCTTTCGAACCTCATTGTATTTCTGCTCAATTTCCAATACTTTATCACTTGCCTCCTCATTGATCTGGAACCAAAATACAAAATTATCTGTTTGGAAAGTGATTATATGTTATAGATAACATATCAATGAAAATTATACAGCAAAATTATCTGTTTCCAATACTTTATCACTTGCCTCCTCAATTTCCAATACTTTATCACAGGCTTTCGAACCTCATTATACAGCACAATCATTAAGAAAGTGATTATGTGACATTGACCTTAAATAGTTAAATACAATCAATTTTTGTTACAATGTATGAAAATTAACACTAAACCCACTAAGGAGATATCAAAACTCACAAACCAAAACACAAATATCAATCAAACTGAAGTTCGATGTTAATTTATCGTAAAGCAATTCAATTTCATGCGAAATAGCAAACTTTTGCAAAATTTCTAAAATTGGGCAAATCAAATCGATAATCGTGACAGAAAAGTACCTTTTCGAGCTCATCTTGAACCTCCTGCAACTTTTCAATGGATTGAACAAGCTCAGCGTCAATTTGCTCAGCACCCTCTTCGATTTTCTCTCCGACCTTGGGCTTCTTACCTTTATCAGCAACCATTTTGGAAACCCTAAAGTGGTTTGATCTGATGCCCAAATTCTTCTTGCACAATTCGCAGAGAAAGTACGTATGAGTAGAAGATTGTAGGGGCGAAGGATCAGGGTTTTGTGTTAGTGTAGGGTTTTAAGAACAGAGGAATTAGGGTTTTGGGGAGTAAATATTGGCTACTACGCGGGGTTGGAGCATCTCTGCACAAAAATCATCCTGACCGTTGTATTTGTGTTTCAAATATTTTTGGAGAGATCATTACATAAATGGTCCAAATGGTTTGAACAGATTGCATAAATAATTATCAAACTTAGAAAATTACAAATTTAATTTAAATTTTTATGTAGTTACTACAAATTCGGTCTTCAAATTTTATAAAAAAATTAGTCCAAACTTTTATGCGAATGTTACACTTTTGGTTTATAAAATTAAGACAAAATTACAGAAAACGTCCTTTAGGTTTATACAAAATTGCATGTATCATCCTTTATCTTCGAAAAATTATCTAATCATCCTTTATGTATGTCTTTTATAACAGATTTCGTCCTTTAGACTAACTGCTGTTAAGTTATTCTGTTAAGTTAAGGGTAATTTGGTCTTTTTACCTCTAAATGACTATTTATGTCATTAAACATAAATGACGTTTTCTGCAACTCTTTTACCTTTTAATTAATTTATACATTTTTGCAATTATACATATACATATGATTTTTATATATAACATAACATATATTATTTAATTATTTTCATCAACATTTTAAATATAAATATGAATTATGTAAATAGTATTATTATTTTTTATACTTACGCCATTCGTTCTATTTACATTACCTTTAATATTTTTTACAATATATTTTTATATAATTATAGATTATTATCTTAAACTTGTTTTTTAATCTAAGATATAATAATGATTAACAGAGAGGGTCGCATATGATTAGTTTTTTTAATTAAGTTTTAACTAAATTTCATGAATCGTTTCTCCTGTGTTTTTTTTAACTAAAAATATAATCTATTTTTTAGTAAAAACGAAAAAATAAAACCAAACGGAAAATAGACGTAAAAACATTGAACTACGCACGTAAAACGTAAAACATTAAAAACAATAACTAAGTCGATCTAGGATCTAAGTTTTTTGACAAGGCTGATAAACTGAAAAAATAAGCATAAAAATGTGAAATCACACACACACACACGTTGCGGCTTGTTAACTCCGAAGTGTAAAGCGAAAAGTTCATAAAAGATTAAAAGTATAAGCGACCAAAGTTGAAAATAAAAAATTATAAGGGTACAATTGTAAACAATGTAAAAATATTAGTGTTAAAAGTAAAAAAAAAATTTATAGATAAAAAAAACAAAAATAGATACAACCACTAAAGGTAAGGTACAAATTATGATGCACGATGTATTTGATAATTGGTAATATATATGATGTTTTTTAAATTAATAAAAAGTTATTCTGTGTCTAAATTTTATATTTAACATAATAATATTAATACAAATTTAATAATATAAATTCAAATTAGTTAATAAATAACTATTAACTAATTATAATTTATATTATTAAAAGTTATGATAAAATTTGTTAATTTGTATAATATATGTTACTTGTATATCTTTATTAAAATAAAATAATTTAAAAAATTATATGTATAACAAATTTTGAAATAAAAGCTAATTACGAAAAACGTCCTTTAAATTAGGTTTAAAGTTTCAAGAATAGTCCTTTAAGGGGTAGAAAGACTAAAATGCCCTTGACTTAATGGAGAAAATTAGCACCTGTTAGTCTAAAGGACGTAATCTGTTATGAAAAGTATACATAAAGGATGATTACAGTATTTTTTGAAGATAAAGGATGATACCTGTAATTTTGTATAAACCTAAAGGACGTTTTCTGTAATTTTGTCTAAAATTAAATTTAAAAGTTAGTTTAAATTTTATTAAATGCATAAAAAGAGAATGTATTTAGTGTTAGAGACCAAACATGCAATGATTACATAAAAATTTGGACTATCTTTGTCATTTTTAAAGTTTGAAAATCAAACATACAATTTGGCTAAACCACAAGGACCATTTATACAATTTTATCTATTTTTGGAAGTAGTTAACTCTTATTTAAAACAGTATAATTAGTGTCCAGCTTTTTTTTTTTTTTTTTTGAACAGCAACAAATATTATTCACCAAAAAAGAGAACTAGCAAGGAGCTAGAAAACCCAAAATACAAACGCCAAGATAATTAAATACATACAACACCAAAAACATAAAAATTTAAAACAAACTTAACAAAGAACACGAAAAGCATGCCATTGAACCCAATCTTGATCAAAACCTTTAGCTCTATTTTTTATCCAAAGAAATGATAAAACCTTGATCTCTTTCACAACTCCAATAATAGAAGCCTCATTATCATTATGAACCTTACCATTTCTTGCTCTTTAAATACTCAAACGGTCACAAGAAAAATGGCATGAATTAATTTTCTTATGACTTTATTTCTAGAGACTTTCTTATGAAGCCACCATAAATCAAAAGGAGAAAAAATGAACAATGAGGGCACTTTACACCAAGATTGAATGATGGTTCAAATTTGATTTGCAAAGAGGCACATAAATAAAATATGATCGATACTTTCTGGAAGCTCATCACAAACTGGGCACAAGATGGATGAAAGGTTACTGTTTCGCCTACATAAAGTCGTTCGAGTGGGTAACCCAATCAACCCTGCTCTCCAAAATAGCATGTTAACTTTTTTTGGGACCCAATTGCTCCACTCATGTATAGATTCCAGCCTCATATTGTTACAAGAATCCACTTTTGTTTTACTATTTTGCACCAAAAAATCCTCCACTTTTGAATTCTGATCTAAGTGAATGTCAAATTTTGCAAGATCAACTCTAACTTTGTAAATAGCTTTTCAAGTGCCAGGGAATTGGTTGGCAATTAGGATCACGTTCCAAACATTAGCTTGTTGATGAATGCCAAGGATTACATTTCTTCATAGTCTTTCACTTTCCTCCTTAAAATGCCACCACCATTTGGTTAAATGACCTAGATTGGCCGCATTGAGAGAGCCGAATCCAAGCCCACCATTTAGTTTAGGAGAAATAATTTTCTTCCAAGATGCCCAATGTATTTTCTTTTTTCCACCACCACCTCCCCACAAAAATTCCTTTCTATATCTTTCAAGTCTATTAATAATATTTTTGGAGCCTTGAAGAAAGAAAAATAGTATAAAGGCAAGCTAGCAAGCACCGATGAGATTAGTGTGAGTCTTCCCCCAGCAGATAGCGTACGAGCCTTCCAAGATGATAATCTTCTCGCGAATGCATCATAGACCGGTATCCAATGTCTTTCTATGTTCATGTTTGCACCAATTGGGAGACCAAGATACGAAAAAGAGAAAGCTCCACTTTTACAACCAAGTAGAGAAGCCACATTGTCCATGTCATTCCGGTTAACACCAACCCCATATATGCAGCTTTTTTGCAAATTGACTTTGAGGCCCGAAGCTAAGTAGAAACAACACATTAGACGCTTGATATTAAGCACATTTGACGCATACCATTGCCCCATAAATTATCTTCTGGTGGAGCGGGCATTGTGTAATTGGTAATATGGATTAAACTTGAAACATGTGTTACTTTAAAATTTTATTGATTTGTTAAAGAGGGTAATTAGACAAGTTTTGCATATTTATCTAGTTGAGCGTTATTAGTCGATATAAATTCATATTGAAACGTAAAAGAAAATAAACATTTTAACAGTTTTTTTAATACATATCAAAAGTTATAAAATACAATTTTATGAAAAAATAAAAAAATATATATCATATTTCACACAGCCCATTTTTAATAAAACTTAGATAGCAAAACGTAAATAAATAAGCACGTTACAGTGCTATATTCAAAATTTTATAGAATGATATATTTTAAAAGTTATAAGCAAAAATGTATAATATATTAAAATTCATTGTGAACTAAACTTATTATAGTTGGGAATTTTATTTCTAATCATATTTCTATCTTACCAGATGTCATTTTAAGTACGTTTTGGGTTCAATTCGACCAAAATTTCTTAAGTCTACTAGAGGTGGTAATGAGAAGACAAATTTTCAACTTAAGAATGTTTATGGTTTATAAAGATGTTTACATACTAACATAAAAAATAGTCTAAATGACAAAGATAACATTTAGCGAGTTATAATGCACTTTTTCCTACTAAAATTTAATTAACATATTCTTAAGAGCTTTTTAACAAACCAAATTTTTTAACAAACGAAGACAAAAGATCTAAATTTTATTGTTTTGTTAGGATATTATCATATAGTAAAACCCTATAAATCATAAGTATATTGTCTTGGAAACCTAAAACAAACATATCTACCATTCTAAAAACCCATAGAAAGCCCTTTCAAAAAACCCATAGGAAACACCTAAATGCTTTGAAGCATGTATTTTGTCATTATTTATCGTACTATTGTAAATTTGATATGAATCATATGATTCTTTTTGGTTCATAAAATTTCTTATCAATGAAATGTTTTTCACTAAAAGTCATGTTTGATTGGCACTAGATGAAACTAAAATTAACATTGATTTATTTTTCCTTCAAATTCATAGGTTCATGTGAAGGTTATTTTCATTCCATTTAATGATCGAATGTCTGAATTTCTTTGGAGTTCATCAAGTGAATGATATACCCACACACTTTTTCTTGTGTTTTCTACAACTTTCACCCTCCACCATGTAAAACTTTGTTTCCTCTATCTTTAGAGACCATGAAATGTACTTTACAACATCCAAAAAACTAAAGTTCAAAACACATAATCAAAGCACATAATCATTTGTTCTAGTCTGCTAACTAGAACAAAATCGTTCTGTATCCAAAGTCATTCGTTCCAGACTTCTAGAGTGGAGATACAATTAGAATAATTCTAAAATAATAGATCTTTTAGCAAATCATCAATCGCCATCAATGAGGTAAATAATTTTGTTGGAAAATACGTGAAAAAGTTGGAAAATAATTTTTAATTAGCTTTGGACACAAATAATCATATGTAATCATGTTAAATATAGTATTTTATTGGTATGTGTCTACTATATGAGAGCTTTGTAAAGAACCAGTTCTTGTCTAAACAAAACTGAATAAGATATTGATACTCAAATTGTATGTTTGAACACTAAAAACTGCAATAAATGAGAACACATATGAAAACCTGTCTTATAAAGAAGGTGAGTGTGACTTGAGAATGGTAATAAATGTGAGCCTTTTAAAAATAGTATTTCCTTAGAAGATACACAAGTGGGAGGCAACTAAGGACCTTATATGGTGCTTCTCATACTAACTTGCAATCGCACACACCCGTGTCGTGGTGTGGGTGATGGGTGCAATGTGATGCTTTCTTAGATGGTGCACTGGTCACTTTGCCTTATTGTGAGCCACCTTATTGTGATCCGCCTTAGTATGTTTGAACTATAGCTTAGCTCAGTTGGTACCAAGTTGCTACCAATAACGTCCCTATTAGCTAAAGAACCTCCTTACTATTTTTGAACTATGGTTTGGCTAGGATGGTAGCAAGTTTCTAGAAATAATGTCACAGTTTGCTACCTATGACGTCATTAATTGGGTCAGTTCTTTAGTTACTATCAACTTGAGCAGTTCCTGGGTTATTGTTGCTCAATTGCGACTGAGAAGCTCCTATTGTTCAGCAGATATAATCGATACAAGCAGTTATTTAGTTAAAACAAAAGACTAGTTTCAGTATAATCAATTAAAGAAAATTGAAGACGTTCATTGCAATTTAATGTTTGGTTTTTTTTATTTTGATGAAGCTGCTTTAACTTGATTTCCGTAAAAATACTAAGATGATCCTAGTCGCAAAACACACTAGACGATTGCGATGCACCCATGTAAACACTTTCCTACAATATTTTAATTATTTTATTATTATTTTTCATATTGTTCTTGAATTTTTACTTTTTTCATTTGCAAAAATTAACATAGTTTACCATGTCCATTCATTTATTTTAAGAACGACCTTCCTAGAAATTTTCCCTAAGAATCAATGATGTTCTGTTCATATGGTGCTATTAGATGTGATGCAACTGAAATCAATTTACAATTTAAACAGGTATAGGTTTATCCCATTTCTTCCATCGTTGGTTCCAATCTGAAACCAATTGAATATCATTCATAAATTGAAAGCCCAAAATCCTCAATCCATGACTACCATTCAAAAATGGAGTAGCTGAAGTGAAAACGATGGCATGTCACATAAATAAAGGGGTGATTTTGTCGTTTATTCTTTTTCACATTTTAGTTTCTACTTTATTAAATTTAACAATCAAACATCTTATAAATCTTCACTAAAATTAACACCAATTTGTTCACATTCTAGTCCAATTTAGACATTTAAATTTCAAGTTTCCAGTCTGTTCATTGCAATTTTGCCCTTTAGTAATACATCAAAGCACCAATACATAAGATTCAACTTTTATCTTTTCTTGTTCGTTACTATTCTTCTAGTAAAAGCTATGCAAATCACAAGTACTTATTAACATGTTAAAAATACATATTTACCCTCCTTAATAGCATACAAGAGCACCAAGGGTGTGTTTGGTTTAAGAATTTATAACTTTCAAATTTTAATTTCATTTCTCAATGTGTTTTTAGGAATTAATTTACTCGCATCCTTTCATGATAATAAATTCAACCAAAGGAATTAGAATCTCCAATCACTCACAACATCACATCCTTCACCCCCATCGTGGCTCCAAGCCGCCGCCATCACCATCTTCACCGTTCCGCCGTCCCCTCTCACCCCCACAACCACCATGACAACCATCACTATCATTTTCAAAGTGCTTTCAAAATGGCAACAATAACGGCGGGGCAGACATCATCACCTATCAGTAGGTAAGTAATGGCTACGATAATAAACGACAATGCTTTTATTGTTTTATCAGTTGAATGAATAACAAATTCAAAGTCAAATTTCATAGATTCCAATTTCTTTTTATTCCTATCCTTTTGGTAAGTTCAATTCCAATTCTTTCGAATTCCAATACATTTAAAAAGTTTTACTCCTATCCTTTAGAGCCCCTATGTCACTTCTCAGATCAAGTAGACAGGACCCACAATCATGATAAGAATAAGTAGACGAAAACTCTAAAAAGGATCCAGTTCCTGAAAGAATCTCTATCTCAAAATAAACTTGAGCTGGCATTACCTGCCACATCTTCATACTTCATTGACATGAAATCATACACATTGTTAATGATTTGAAATTTAAAGGAGAATGGGTCAGGTAACTATGATCATAACCATAATATCAATACTATTGTTTACATTGCGCTCGGAGCTCAAACTGCGAAACTAACACAAAACAGATGTTATACCAATTACCAATTATCCTAAACTAACAGACCTACTAAAAACGTTGTTCGAAACAAACAAAGAAAATTTAGGGAAAATCACGCAATAATCATCTTGAAGATGGTGAATTGTTTTCACCTGCAGCAACCCAATATTGTTTGACTACAAATAGTATCTTTTCTGGAACAAGAGGACCATCTTCATGATCCACCATTTTTGTGTTCCACCTCATTCCAGAAACAATTTTTCTCACTTTAATCACTTCAATCTCGTGATCGCGGATTATAACAGTACCTTCAGGTCTTAAAATCCTATCCATCTCTAAAAGGATGTCTTCATAACTACACCTGCATGTATGTAGCGTATTGAAAATACTCCAACAGATTAATTACAAGAACAGCTAATTAATGACATATGAAAAGCAGCTTACTTGTCTTTGTACAGGCTGAAAAGACCGTGAGCGTGAATAAGATCATATGTTCTAGGGTATGTGGAGAAGGCTTCACACCTGAACATTACAAAAAGATATAAAAAATGACTTCATTTCCGAATGGTAAACAAATTAGCAGGTGTAGAGGTGGTAATTCAATCAATTTACTTATAAATTCGGTTGATTTTGGCTGTTTTTTAACTCAAAACAAATCAAAAATATATTTAGCTAAAACAGGAATGAGTCAAATGATCAAGTCTGTAGAAAGTCGGCCAAAGTCTATTCTAATGCTTACAACATTCTAAATGGTTTTATCCAAAAATGTAGATTGTGTGATGGTAATTTGTTTGCAAAGCTTAATTTACGTATTGGTTATTCAGATTCATCTTATTAATAGAATCAGCATGTTTCTAGCCAAATTCGTATTCACATGTTACCAAAATTCAAATACCATTTAAGAATATAAATGCAAAGATTTCAAAATTTACCAATCATGGTAGATTCCAATCAAGCCTCGCTCATATATGACACCAAGAGTGTCTTTACTGGCTATGGTAGGCTGCACATTCATAACCCAAGATTTAGGACATTCAAGTGCAGCAGCAAAACTTCCAAGACCAGCATTCATGTCCATAATATTCCGATAACGCCCTGTACCAATTATCTTATTCACCCTCTTGTAAGCATTCAAATGTTTAATCCATAATTTGTTATCTTCTTCAAATGACTCAGAAAAGATTCCATGTATGAAACCACTTAAAATTCTTGGTGGAACATCATTCAGTCTTTGTGGGAATGGTTTTAATTCACCACCAGCAACCTCATCTCTGTTGCTTGTTTTGGGGTAAGGGGTAACACATGCCTCCATTTCTTTGTACCTACATGCAAACGTGTACTTTTTTGTAAACAATAAGGCGCTTTTAAGTGTGCATGTAAACTAGAGGCGGTCATATTGACCAGTTTACATATAAACAGATCCATTTGGGTCATGTTTTATCTCTAACTAATCAAACAGGTAAATGTCAAATGGGTTGACCTTAACCTAAAATCTATTGTAATTCGTAACACCTTCATGATCTGAACCATGGTTCAACCTGACCCATACCAAATTTTCAGTTTTGACCAAAGCCCATAGTGTACTTTTAACATATAATGTATTAAAAGACTAAGATGCCTATTGACACTATATATGTTTTCTGACCACATTTGGCACACAAATTATTTGGGCAAAAAGCGTTTAACCCCAACCCATTATCCTTAGTGGCCTGACGCATGACTCAACCTTACACGTGCGAAAATTTCCAATTTTGACCCAAACCCATTTTGGCCTAGTACTCAACCTGCCTGACCCAACCATTTCCCAACATATAATATGAACTATGATGATTTAAAAAGCTAATGGGCAAGTGAGAAAGAAGAAACAGATTATATACCATATATCATTAACACTTGATGGTTGACAAATGGTAACATGAGATTCTCTTTCTTGACAATTATCTCCATTTACTCTTTTCCTCCATACCACCATGTCACCATTCTCATGTTTCTTCTCCCAGCAAAGAAGTTTAGCAATCTCCTCAATTTTCTTTTGATCATCCTCTAGTTCTTCTTTAGAACGTTGCCATTTTTTATATTTTGCCTTCCAATTAATGGGTGGGCCCAAAAGCACCCAATAACCACCAGGTCTCAAAACTCGATCAATTTCCATCATGTACTTTCCATCTGCTCAGATGATCATTAGTTCATTACATAAAACAGTATTGCTAGAATATATGTGATTTATGTACACACCATTTTGGATCCATGGGATCAAACACCGAGAACAATGAGCCATGTCAAAGGATCTTGAAGGAAATGGAAGCTTTATAGTATCAAGATCACCAATAAATGCAGGAACACCTCTTTCTAGAGCAAACTGAATTTGTGCTTCATGTGAGTCTTTTGGTGAAAATGACATAGTTATAACATTTTTCTTGAATAGGTATGCACCCAAACTTGCAACCTACATGCAACAATCAAATTAAACAATTGAAAACCAATAAGATTGGATAAAGCACATCATATCATATTTTCACAATAAAAATAAAACTTTAATTACAGGTGGGAAGTGGGTTACATGGACTGGATAGCATGTCAAAACAAGTTCGGGTTTAAATGGGTCATTGTAAGTATGTGCTGAAATGAGTCGTGTCAGGTTGACCCAGAAACACTTATTTGTGTTTATAAGGATTTTTTACAAATAATGAATGGACCAATGATTATTACAAAAAAATATTATAAAAAAGATAATTCTCTACATAAAACTGTTTAGAAGATTATATGCATTAGACTTTAGACAACTTTCAACGTGTCTCATCCATTCCCTTTTGGCTGATATTCTTTATTTAAACTGTTTAAGATAAAACACAACCAAAGTTGACGCATCCACATATAACTGGTTCGAAAGTGCCACCTCTACTTAATAATATATTCACTTACCCCACAGCCAGTGTCCAAAGCAGTTCTAACAATTCCATTGCCTATTGGGATGACAGATGCTATTTGATCAATATATGCATCAACCCCATGAGGAAACTGATTTACTCTATCTGGAAACCTAAAAACATTTCCTTCATATTGTATCCAGTCCTGAACCGTCCCTTCGGTTGTCAAGTTTTTATAAGGTGCATTAGCAAATGGCACATAATCACGGCTTTCGGGCCATGGAAATGGGGTGACGTACCCTTTTGGAGCTGGAATAAGACAGTCTAGCTTCTGACCATCAGGAGGACAATGCCTTTCCCTACTGTTATCTTCAGGGAAACTCATTGCACGTGTTTGATCATGACAAGGTGTGTAATCAATGAACCGATCATCACATGGTGGGAAAACCTTGCTTTTTGATCTTAGATCATTTGAGTTCTTCACTTCAACACCATGGTGTGTCTCTATATTAAGATTTGATATGACACTACAGTCAGCCTTTTTTGTTACTTCATGAGCTATGCTGTCTCCCTTCCCGAAACCACTTCTTTGCCATGTACCCAAGAGATAGAAGAAACAACACAAACCAAATATTATGAATACAGAAAAAGATCTTCTACTCCTATGGTCTCCTGCATTCCTTTTAGTTGCCATGGTTGAACTGAAAATTTTGTCAACGAAAATCAAGATATTGCCACAAGAGAATGTTAGATCACAAGGTTGGTTAAAACAACCACGAGAGAGTATGCCTCTGATTTTGGTAGCATAAAACATGTAATAAAAATTGCAATTACCCAAAAGATTTCTTCATAACAGTAAAGCATTCACAAAGAACATGATAAAATGATATTTGCAACATGGGTTTTCAAAAAGATCATGACTATCAGGCTTGACTTGTGTGAGTATGTACTCCAAACAAGTCATGTGAATTCATTATTAGCGTGATTCCAAGAATACATCCGAATATTTCACTTAATTATATGCATTTGCAATTGCTTTTACTTAACCACTCATATTCAATTGCCAAAATATTGCTATTCAAGTTTCTAAACTACCGAATATTCAGAGAAATTTTGACATCTTGTTGATGATAGTAACAAAAACAAGCATACAAATAGCTTTATCTCAAAGATTTGGCAAGAAAAGGAAATCATACAATGCTTATGAAACATTCATAACATAAATTGTAGTAATTTTCATGATCATACGACACATTGTCATCGACAAAATGAGACATTACTTAACTCGCTTGAGCAGTATGCACTCTATAAAGAACACTTCTAAGTTCTAAAGTTCCTATAACCTTTAAGAGAGCACCTCCAATCAACCAACAAAGACTACCATCATAAACTTATGATGATATTCAAAATAAACCTTATTCACCACTGAGTAATTTCATCAAACACTTAACAGACACTTACGAAGCATACGTGCATACATAACATCAGCATACATGATACAACATCTCTAACATCAATGCATCTTGCAAATGTTAAATGTATGATGAAATGTGCAAAGGGGAAATCAACAAAAAAACAACACAACACATATAAAATCAAGATCTTTGTGCTGTTTGTGACCAAGAAACTAAGCTTTCAACATCTTTAACATGAAATCACACAATAAACAGAGTGCATACTCCTTAATCAAATAAAGAAATTGAATGGAATTCACGGGTTATTGTTAGAGATATAAGAAATTGAAATCTTACGGATCTTGATGCCGAATAGATTGAAATCAGTTGGGTTTTTGATTGATCGGAAGACGAACGGTTGAAGACCTTAAGAACATCAACGGAAGTTCTTGTGGGTGCTGGCGATTATGGTTATGGGAATAAACTAAAGTAATAAAATATGCATCCGGATTTTGATCATATGATTGGATTTAATATCTTAAAAAGACTTTATTTACAAACTTCCAAAATCTTTCGTTTATCAATCTTTGTATATTTCTTTCCTTGGAATCTTTTTAGAATTTAATCTCGTTTGACTCGTTTCAAACACGTAATATAGGTTTTTTTAACGGTGAAAGTGGACACTCTTAACTCTACGCTTAGGGGCTGTTTGATAACACTTATTTGGTCAGGAGATGCTGATCGGATAAGAGAGTGTTTCAAAACTAACCGGGTAAGGAGAAAAATATGCATGGGTTAGTGGTGTTGGATCGGGTCAGACGCGTAAGAGTGGAAATCAAACACGCTGACTGGCCAAAATGTCTGACCGGGTTAGTGGGTCAAACATACCGGGTCAGAGCAAGTCAAACAACCCTTACTCTATGTAGAAAAATTATTGGGATTTAACATTATATAAATAAGAGTTAATTTCAATTTTACTACCTAAGATTTGACAAAATAACCATTTTCATCCAAAAGATTAAAAACATCAGTTTACCTCCAAAAGTTTCATAAGTTATTTTAGTTTTAGTCCAAAAGTTTTATTATTTTGGATTCAAGTTGAAACAATGATGAAACTTTTGGACTAAAATTAAAACAAATTATGAAACATTTGGAGGTAAATTGATGTTTTCAATCTTTTGAAAAAAAATAATTATTTTTGTCAAACCTTAGGGAGCAAAAATGAACTTAACTCTATAAATAAAGATACTCATAAGAAAATTTACGTAGAACAAAATGTTTACAAAACAATTGTAAATATGAAATACACATGAATAAAAAAGAATACATCTGACTTGTTTATTTTAATCCAATCATCAGCTGTTAAGATTAAATGAATAAAATATTAGAGTTTTGTTGAGGCAACGTGTTCAACACGTTTCTTCTAAAACTATATTTGTTTGTTCACGAATTTGTTTCTCTGCGTTCAACAGTCATGAAAATTGTTTGTGTTTAAGTGTTCTTAAGAGCATTAATTGTCTCTCAAGAATAGTTGAAGCTCTCAAGCTTTTTGCATTTTCAAGTGTCACTCAGTTAAGGCTTTACCCTTGGTTATATAGTTGAAACCAACATTAAACTCGTCCCTGTTAAATTATAATGTTAAATTGTAATAAGTATCTTTAACTAGTATTAAGCCTCCAGCGTTGTAACGCGTGGCGTAAAACCATGTCAAGTAGCACAAATGACACGTCATTATCAGTATCTACCAACATCGAAAACGCTCGTATTAAAAAAAAATAATATTCAAAAGAATATACAACTGAATGAAAAGTATACGTAAAAACATTGAATCACGCAAGCGAAACATATAACATCTAAGAAAATTAAAATTTAAAACGAAAAAACACACAAGGTGGGGTACAAGCCATTAAGCACATGATATAACCTATGATACATAACCAAGTTAGTAATTAATATATATATATATATATATACTAGTTTTAGTAAACCCGTGTATTACACGGGTTGAATAAATAAAATACTAAATATAATAAAATTTTAATAGTTAAAAAATGATATATTAAGATAAAATATGATTAAAACTATGTATAAGTAAGGACTATAAATAATAAAATAATAATATAAACTTTTTAATATTTTGTTTTTAAACTTTTTTTATTTAAAAAAAATTAAAAACTTTGTTTCAAAACAAACATTTTAAAAAATATAATTTTTTAAAACTTTTTTATTATAACTTCTATTTTTAATTAATTTTTATTTATAAAAATTTTACCTAAAACATCAATGTTAGAATATTTAAAATTTTTAACAAAGTTTGATGTTTTAAAAGTTTCTTAATTTATAAATATTTATTTCTTTAAAAACAATATTAATAAAAAGAAATAATTCTTAATTTATTGTTTGTAATTAATGGGATATTAATAGCAGAGAGAAGCGGGAAAATTTTGGTGAGGTGAAATGTGATGGTGCCATGTGTCCACCATAGTTACTATTTTATTAGAGTAGTAAGAAATATATATATATATATATATATATATATATATATATATAGGGTTTGGTTCTAATGAGAACCCAAACTTTTTGTGAGAACTCTTTAACTCAACACCAACCATTGATCAAGAAATCAATGGACTAGATTTTTCTATTCTTTTTTTAATACAAAAGGGTAAAATAGTAATTTTATCCGCTCTTTAAAATTCAACTTTTAACAAGAATATGACACATGTCCCCCCTATTTCCCCTTAATTTTTTTTTTCTATTTAAAATTTTTACCCTCTTTGTTTTTATAGCCTTTATAACTTTTTCATACATTGTTAATTTTTTATAAAAATTACATCATTAAACTCGTCTCATTATTCTCTTTAATTCTATAATAGTCTTGAAATTTTTTAAAACTTTTTTTCCGTATGTTACATATTACAGTGAATTACATCATGTTCATATGCAAAATCTAATATTTGCAGTAAATTACATCAAACAAACATGGTGTATTAATAACAAAATACACCAAATTAAACATAAAACCATACCTAATACAACGAATTACATCGAATAACAGTGAGTTACATCACTGTAGTTACACTACTGCATCAAAATTACACCATTAATGTTTTTTATATGTAAACAACACAAGTGCAGGGTTACAATGATGTAACATATTGCATAAACAACGTGATTTCAACAGGTTGTTACAATAAAGTTCATGTAACATATTGCATAAACAATGATGTAACATATTGCAAAAACAAATCCCTTTTAAATTGAAACAAAAAAAACCTAGAATTAAACATAAGAACAAGTACTTAAATTTACACATCAGACCACAACAGGTTGTTACAATAAAGTTCATGTAACGGAAACACTAAGTTGTAATGAATTACATCATGTATATTTTAATGCAAATTTCTAGTACTTATAGTGAATACATCATTTTTAATTACTCATAGTGAAATTCAGAAACAGATAAGTTTACCTAACATGAGAATACCCCATAAAATCAGAATTTCATAATCCTTTGAATACAAATTCCAACACTTATAGTGAATTACATCATATTGTAATTACTTACAATGAATTATATTGAAAAACATATATAAAAACTAACAATGTTTTGCATTAACGTAACAGGAGAGTTAACAACAAAGCACATTGCATAAACAATAAAAATAAACAAAAAATTAGTGTAACTCGGTATTGCATAACATAACAAGATTTTACAAGAATGTAACAGAGGAGTTAGATTGATGTAATATGATATTGCATAAGGTAACAAGATTTTACAAGGTTATTAAAGGGTTACAATCTGTAACCATTGTAAAGTAAATGTAACATTGTAACTACAACCTCACAACATATGTTTTTTTGTAACTCGTCGCATTTGAAGCCGAAAACCATGCCTGAGAACCACCAAATCTGAAACTAAACCATCTTAAAGTGGATAGAATCGAAGATGAAAAACACATAAGACAAAACCGTAATGATTAGGCACCAGTCTGGATTTCAACAGGTTGTTACAATAAAGTTCATGTAAGATATTGCATAAATAATGATGTAACATATTGCATAAACAAATCCCTTTTAAATTGAAACAAAAAAAAACTAGAATTAAACATAAGAACAAGTACCTATAAAAGTTCGTCTTTCTTCATAGACTTTCTTTTTTTTGTTGCATTCTATTGCATACCTCAATTGAATCATCTATTGCCTGCAAGATAAGGTACATCATAGGTGAAATTAAGCACAAATTTATGAAGAAATAAAACCAAAAAAATTCAAATTTGACAATAATTGATGTTGACAATAATTGATGATAACATAGCAAGAACATGAGAACTAAGAAGATAAGGGTAAAAATCAAGAACATTGAAAATTAACACATACCCACATGATCTGCCAAAATATAACAAATCAGAAGCAAGAAATGAGAGAAAGGTTGCGATGTTGGTGGCACTGGTGGCGGCGATGTAGATGGCGGTGACGGCGACGAGGAGGTGTGCAAGTGGCGGTGGCGTGTTAATTTAAGAAAGAGAGGAGAGAGGATGAAAGAGAGGAGAGAAAGAAAGAAGGATGGTGGAGATGTTGGTATGCTCGTGGTGGTCGGAAGGGAGGTGTGCAGGTGGCGGTCTCGATGGCATGGAGATGAACAGATGGAGATGAAAGGGGGGAGGAAGACAATAATGTTCATCTTTCTCATCTTTATAAAATCAAAGGAAAAATAAAAGAAAAAAAGTATTTGAAATGATATTTCTGACAAAAGCATAAAGCAAAAAAAAAAAAAAGTAAATGACTTATATGCCCTTATCACATCTCCACCTTTCAAATGTCATCTATATTTTTTAACATTAAATCAATGGTTAGATCTTGGGTTAAAAGGTTCTTCCAATTTCTAAGAGTTCTTATATGAACTCAATCCTATATATATATATATATATATAAGACAATTAAACTTGTTTAACTTCGCTATTTCAACTAAAGTATAATACTACAAGATCGTAGTGAATCCAATCATCCTTTAATGGGCACCACACAAAGGAACCTATGAGAAGTAGAGGAACCCATCATCCTCTAACAATCATGGCGGTAGAGTAACTAGTAAAGCTTCTGATCAAAGAAAATATTCTCTTCTTTACGGCTCAAAAGCAGCTCGTGATGATGTGAGTGTGGGACTACGTGATCAAAATGTCACATTCCGTCTATCACACATGCCTCGTGCGCGTGTGTTTGAGTTGGGGTGTGCCTCACATTGAGTCCCCACTTTTGTGTTGGAGCGTACCTAGGAGTCTCTTATGGGGTCACCCACACCCAATAAATCTTTGTTTGGTTTAGTATATATAAAATTCAATTTCAATCAGTCTTTAAAAAAATTTGAAATCAACCCTCATAAAATTTCACATCAACCCCATGAAAATTTGACAACCTTAAAGATCTTTTGACACCAACCTTCAAAAAGATCAATTTGTGACTTTAGTATTATACAAAAATGTGAAGTTATGATAAACTAATTGACATATGTTTTAAAATTCTTATAAACTCAATAATTATTTGAGCCTTTGATAAACTAATTAACCCCTAATAATTATTTTAAAGTTTAAGTCCATCACTCGTTTGCTCAACCATTTAGCAATTAATCATGTAATTATTAGAACTAACTCCATTACAATTTATAAATTTACTATAGTAGAATTCAGCGAGAGGTGAAAGGTGCGATCATCATAATTCCTTTTGGTTTGTTGGAGTTGCTAATGTCAGCTGCTCCTCCATCCATGATTACAAGCCGCCATCTCTTAAATTCAATTCTAAACAAGGCAATATACTAGATGTAAGAGCATTCACAGCCCATTCCTTAAATTATATGAGTGAGAGTTGTTATATTATATGGAATGGTTGTGAGTGGAGGAGAGAGAAAATATTACTGTTCATCGGTAAATTTAAGGATTCACTGTTCAACCCTTATAAATTTTTTAATGTTTTTTAAAGTGGTTGTAAGTAGAGTAGAGAAAAAATATGATGAAAAGTGTATAAAAATATATTATTTAATTGAAAGAAAAAAAAAGAAGTAGTGATTTTTAGTGTAATTATAAGGATAAAAATAAAGAATGGGATGTGAATGCTCTAAGTGTTTATTTTAAACTTATTCTCTATATGTTGTTTTATTATTTAATTATTTGGTACATTAATTATTAGATTATGGATTAATAGATTAATTACTAACCCAGTTCGGAAAAATTTAAAATTTGGTGATACACAATCGTTTCCTCAAAATTCGGACCCACATGAGAAATTTTTGGGTTCGTCACTGCTTGTACATCCTACTAAATGGAAAAAAATTTAAGAGTGCTCCTCTTATTTGGCGCTTAAAAGTTTTGTCTCTCCTATGTGGGACAAGTTTTCAAATTTTTCCCATCTAATTTCTAAAGTTAAAGACACACTGTGAGCTTCGATATATCTTTCATCTTAGCTTTATTTTTTATAACGTTCGTTGTGAGTCTCTCGCAAGATAGAACGCAAACTCAACAAATATGAATTATATCAATCACAATCCCATGTAATTGTTTACGTCCAAAATTAGTAAAAATACACATTTTTACTGTTTTTTTTTTCAACAATCACTCACATGAAATGAGATCAATTTCTATGGTGAATTCAGGCTCGGTGATTTACTCCAACAGTACAACTACTTACAACTACTGCTTCTTATTGTTGTACACTAAAAAACAAGTTTGTAAGCGAACGAGCGAATAAAAAGAAACATGTGGAACACCATATCTCAACAAAACTCTGATATTTTGTTCATTTAATCTTAGCAGCTGAAGATCGGATAGAAAAAAATGAGTTAAATGTATTCTTCTTTATTTTATGTGTATTTCATATTCACATTTGTTTAACCATATTTCGTCGACCAATCCCTCCCAATTCACATCTTTGTTGAAAGAATTTTTTTTGTAAATCCTTAGATAAGGATTCAGAAAATACCGGATCTCCCTCTACACAAGCAAATTGTTGATAAAATTCCAAAATAGCATTTTCTTTTTACCCTATTTTTTTTTATCATTCAGAAAAGACAAAAATAGTTCAGCCAACCATCGCACTGTAAAAATTAGATAGGTTCGATCTATGGTCATTGAGGCCTCCTAAAAAGATCTACTAAATTCATCGAGTTGTTCCAAAGAATCAAAACGGCCGGTGATTAATGGAATTCCTTGTCGGTTCTCTGTGAAATACTCACCAATTATCCAACCAACAAAACTACTTGTTACAAATAGCATCTTGCTGTTGCATCGAAACATAAAAATGTTGACTAATCTCGCTAACATTGAACTTGGTAAAATGAAATGATTCAATAATTGAAAAATGAGATTATTCAGGAATACACATTGAATGCTGCTAACTTTTTGTACTATGTAGATTTTTTACAAATAAAGAGAACTAGTACATATTTTGCTCGCGACGCGAACACTACTTGTTTAACATGCAGACGTCACGATAGATCCGCACATGCAAACATCACGATAGATCCGTACGTAAAAAATTCTTTCAGGTATCCATAAAAACACAATATTTTACAGAAACACAATCTTCAACAAAAACACACTAACATAAAAAAGCACAATGCGTAAAACGTAATGGTAATTCAAGTTTTATAAAAACATGTAATATATCTAAAATTCGTGAACGAAATATTGATTTAAGAATAGAAGTATAATTACAATAAATTAGTTAAATGGAAAGTTTTAATCTTGTGGTTTACTATTTTAATAAGACTAAAATATTATCCACCTACAAATTTGAAAATGTTCATACTAGTATTTTATTACTATTTTTCATTTTTACCAAATACCTACACATCTCTCTCTCCCTCTATCACCTAGTTAAACTACATAAAAAACTAATCAACCGTCATCATGAAAGCACCACACCAATCCCCCAAGCATACCGGTGATGCGTCTCCGGCCACCATCACCACTCGACATCACCATCATATCCCTTTCATTTGTGTGAGCCCCTTGTTTGGAACTCTAAATTTGTAGAAGTAAGATGAAGCGGCCGGTAGAAGGTGGCCAACCGAGTGTTTGCGGCGGCGATGATGTAGGTAGTTGCGATGGACTTTGGTGGTATCTTGGAGTGGCAGTTTGAAGAATTTGTGGTGATGGTCGTCGGTGGTGAAGCAAAACGTAGTTTGAATGAAGGGCAAAAGAAGATACTAACGTGAGTAAAGGCTGAGCAGTTAAAGTAAAACAAGGGTGGTAGGACCAGATAACACATGGACGTAGGAAATCAATCTCTATGAGATGATGTGTTCAACAGGATGGTACCACATGCAAAAAGAGATGTACATTTAGCTGCAGTAAATATGTCTTACAAACAAAACTTGCTATTTAATATTAATTAAATATATCATTTACTTAATGTTAAAACCCAATGTTTCCCTATACTATACTAAAATGTAGTATTTATTCAAATACTACACTGTATTATGTAGTATTTGAATACAATCTTTTGTTAAAGCATACACCATTATACTATAAAAACACGTATCATACGTGTTATTTTGTTTAAAGATCATCTAAAATGTAAATATCCTTCATTCACATAGTATAATTATAATAGTAGTAACAACAAGATTAAATAAAATTGTGTGGATAGTCAAGACATTTTAGCCTGTTTTTATGAGACGAAATATATAGAATGATGAGCCTAAATGAAAAAATAAAATTCACTTTGATTTATAATGCCACTGGATCCGTTAGTATTATTTTCAAACCCAGAAATAGTGATGTAAATTAATTCGGTGTAATTTAAAAGTCGACATAGGGTAAGTTGGTTGTTTAAAAAAAAATAAAAGAAAATAATAAACTAAAATAAAAATAAAAAATGATAGTTTTACAACCAAACACTACAACAGTGAATCTAACTTGGTATGCACAAAATAGTATATATCATATTTTATATACACAACATACGCATATATGGCGATTTTATTAGATAAATCTTTTTATGACATATATGCATGAGTGTTTATAATATTTTAATAAACATACGTAAATCAAGATGATTATATATATATTCGTATATTTTTGTTTTAACATGAATACAAACCAGTTATTCATATATATTTGTTTCAACATATACATTAATGCGTTAATCTTTCCTTTCTTCTTGAACTTCTCTTTTCTACTACCTTGTGCCTTAATCTTCTTTTTTACCATTTGAAAGTTGGAAGTAATCTTTGTTTATCCTCTTTTTGTTATATAGTCATTCATGTTATACCAAAATTGATTAACATAATAAGCCAAGTAGTATCTTAGTGCCACTAGAAAAGATTTAACATAAGACATTACACAAAAGAAATTATTTTGACCTAAATGACAGTCTTCCTACATTCCTACTTTTGGTTTGCACAAATAAGTCTTAAAAATGTTTTTACACGTTTAAATCTATTGTTACGACTAGAAAAAAAAGTTTTTACGAGACTGTTCATGTGAAATGAGAAGTGTATGAAGCCACAAGCGTTTGAATTTGTCAATGGAACCAATTAGGAGCTTATTGGTATGTGTATAAACAAGTCAATCCAATCATGAGTAGGTAACCAATTGTTCGTTTAGCACTCAAAACGAGCAAAGCTTTACTAGAAAAAGCTTATTATTTATTTGAATAGAATAATAATTATTTAATCTGATAAATATGTACTAAACGGCTATTTGATAACCTTTTAGTGATTCCATTAAAAGACTACGTTGAATCAGTTAAAAATAAAATATGTTTGATTCACTTTAGATACATATTTTAAGGTGTAACTTTGTAAAATAGTAACCAACTTTTAAAAATGTTCCAATTAATTAATTCAAGTTTTAAAAGTGTTCCAATTAGGTTACTCAGTTTTCATATTTTATATAAATTAAAAGCCTTAACATGTTTTGTAACATGCTATACTTTTTGTTTCAGTTAGAAAATATTTTTTTCTATCTTTTGATGCTGATATGAAACGTTGACGTAAATTTTAGGTATTTTTTTTATTTTTTTCATAATTAACATGTTTTTTTATTATTTAATATAATTTTATATATTGAAAATTCTGACCCCCCACGTCTTTTCCACTGTTACTTTCTTGACATAAGAAAATTCAATTATGACTCGATTTGATCGTTTAGTGGTCCAATCTGAAAAAAACATGCATGAGTGACTTAATTAGAACACTTTTAAAACTTGATTACTATTCAATGACATTTTCCCCATGCTTCAAGAAGCCTATTAATGGGTAAATTTTAAAAACATACTAACTAATTCAAAGACCACCTCTAATTCAATCAGACCTCTTAATGACTCAACACAAGGTTACTAAACATCCTCTAAATAATAAATATTGTTATATATATAACTAAAACAAAAATAACTAAATAACATGTATTAAGTTTTATATATAAAATTAAAGTGACAAATATGTATAAAAATAACTAGCGTATATACCTGGACGCGCGTTGCGCGTCTTAAAAATGGAGTAACCTAGGGCTCAGACAAACGCATATACTTGTAGCATTACGTTTAGATCATCATAGCCAAAACACATAACCGCTACAAGTTGGCTCAGAACTGATGTCAGGTTGCGGCTGCACACCTAGAGCAACGTGCCAAGCCAAGACAACCGACATCGCTTTTTGTCTCATCACAGCCGTAGATAAACCAAAACATCATCAAATCATCAATATAAACATGATCAGATTACCCACCAAAAAGAACAAAACCTTGTAGCAAAACCATTCAAATGTACTAAAAGCTCCAAGGCAATTTTTTACCCCTAAAGTCAATGTACAACCATCAAAAAGCAGAAAACAGGGGTCTCAGATGTGCGGTGACTATCACCGGCACGCACACGCCATCAAAGGCGGCCAACTGGCCACCGACGGTGTTATAACCAACAGATCTAAGTGGGGACCGACATGCATCACCATCGACGGACGACGGCCGGCAGCCACGACCTTGCAGGACCACCGAATCAAACCTCTAAAACAATCATAAGATAAACAAAAAAGACAATAAACACAACCGGTAACAACACCTACGCCAACGACAAAAGCACACCATCAAAAACCAGATTAGGGCTCTCAGATGTGCTAGGTGCCATAATCATCGAGCAAAAGACGGGAAGAACCGGAAGTCAGGGTCACACCGACGCCACCAAAGGAGGTCGACGGACCACCGACAATGTCAAAACCGACAGATCTAAGCCGGTTTCAACATGCACCACCATCCACAGACGGTTGCGATACATGAGGCCCACCAAAACCGCCACCTACACACAAACCAGCAACCGACCACCGACGGCATAGATCTCGCACGACCGGCAGACGCGGAGGCAGTGCAGGCGGTGAACGACCAGACCATCTCCTCCCAACCTCCCATCTAGAAAGAGGTTTTAAAGGGTGAGAAACCTAAAGGATGCAACCGATATCAACGAAGGTGGCGGTGCAACAGTGGTGGCTTGCCAGCGGTCACCCAGACGAACTATCTCCTCTCAAGCTGCCATCTCTCTTTCTCTCTCCAAATAATGGTTGGGTTTGTATAGATAGAAAACCAAAAAGACCAAAACAACCCTCGCAAGCAAAAAAAAATGACGAGAATGCCCCCTTTTTTACTATTGATGGAGTTGCTTTATTCATATTAGATAATAATAATTAATAAAAAAATAAAGAAATTAACACCAAGCAAAGCTCAAAAAGAATTGAACTCAGGCTCTATGTCCACTTGTTTACACCCCAACATGTTAAAGCATATTAGCAGTAACTATTAATTGACATTTAATAGACTTATTCAAGGTAAGCATCATTTTTTCAAATCATATTTAAATGACTATTAACAGCAAAAATTATTTTTTTTAGATTTTTCCCTAAAAATAAACCTAATTACCAAACAAGATTTAACAAATCATGATAAAACTACCCTGATATGATCAACAATATAACAGCAAAATTTAAACAGATAACATGAAATTGAACATGAACATAACAAAGTTACTCGGATTCAAAATCGATCAATACCTTCCACAAGAATCTATAAGTTCACATCTCATAATCATTGTGTCAAAGTCAAAACTTCTTTCAAACATAATACTAACCGAAATCGCTTGTTGCAGACCCATCTTAACTCTTTCCAGCTTGCTTTTCTTTGGTCTTTTGAATCTTCAGAACCTTCTTCACAATCTTTTGCTCTTCAACCAAGAAGGCTCGGATGATCCTGCAATGGAAAAAGCAATTATCCAGAGAAAAAAACATTGAAAAGGTGAAAAATAAAATAAAATTCCCAGATCTTACAATTTCAACCCATTAACTTCTAGGAGGGTCAATTTGGGTTGAGAATGTCAGAAAAGAAACGGGTTGAAAGGCATGTTGTAGTGACTAGTGATATAGTTTTTGTAACATATCTATAGCAACAATCTTTTTTTTTAATGTTAGGATAACCTGTTTTTCTCGGACTAAAAGACACCTTGTTTGACCGAAGCACGTTTTGACTAGTTACCCAACCCACCTAGTTTGTCATCTTTACAAGTTTCATAAGCCTAAACTAGAATATTTCACAAACCTCTCACGCACAGCACCAGCAGATAGCACGCCACCATAGGCACGGTTAACTGTTCTCCTGTTCCTTGATAGCCTTGACCTTTTGTATTCAGCCGGCCTCAAGTGAGGAATCTGTAGCAATGCAAGAAACAAAATTTCAAGTAGCAATTAGAGTCTGCAACACTATTGTATGACAACTAAGAAAGACCATAACTAAGGATCATATTTTGCTGGACCTCTAAGAATACAAAATAATGAAAGCATTGCATAACAACTCTTATTATCTGAATATCTAATCAACAGTAGTGAAGAGCTTTGATATTTAAAAAGACGATACATTCTAAAAAATCAATAGCCATCATCCTAAACTTACGATCAAAATGCACAACATCCTAATTTTCAAACAAAAACATATAAAGGTTTTCACAAACATAGGATAATGAAATCTTTGATTTTCAAAAGTAACAAAAATGAAGGCCAGAAGAAAGGTTACGACCCTAGATGGCTAGATTAAACATCATGAAATTTCCATGTATAAGAAACATTAAATGAAATGTCAAATTGCAATTTCTATAAGCAAATCATCAAGATGACAAAATCCCTACCTTTTATAAAAATACACTTGTGAGCACAAACACAATTTTCAGCTTCAATCACAACAGCTAAGTGGGCATCAAAGATTCAGTTAAAAGAACTTATTTAACCATGTATCTTGATCTTTTTAGATTGTAGTGCTTAATCTCCATTTGACTAAAATAAAAACCACACTTTACATATCGCACCTCACAAAAGCAAAGTATTTGAATTCGCCCTAAAGCATTATAAAAAAGAGCAATTTTGACTACACAAACTACAATAGCTGTTGCTTATAATCCAGTAAAGGTGAAATGACATCAATTTTACAAACAAGCATTCGACCAGTAAATAAACTACTAACAGACTACAGAGTGTCTGCCCGTGCCATCAAAATAATAATCACCGCAACTTTAATTAACGCAGTAATCAAATCTATAGTATTTGATAAAACTAATTCTTATTATAGAGGGTCAAAATAATCAAATTCAAAAAAGCAAATCATCCCCAAATTTGATCAGATATAATGTTTGTCAAATTTGATTCTAACTTTCTGAATTAAAAGGACCAAAATGATAAAAATTTCAACTCAATAACAAGCAATATCTAACATAAATCAATCAAAAACCCTACCACAGATCTACATCTATCACCAGCACTCACATTTGGGATTCCAGATAGAAAATTCAACTCAATAAAGACAAATCATTAGATGTATAAACCTAATATAGAGGGTCAAAATAATATTTGATAAAACTAATTCTTATTATAGAGGTTCAAAATAATCAAATTCAAAAAAGCAAATCATCCCCAAATTTGATCAGATATAATGTTTGTCAAATTTGATTCTAACTTTCTGATTTAAAAGGACCAAAATGATAAAAATTTCAACTCAATAACAAGCAATATCTAACATAAATCAATCAAAAACCCTACCACAGATCTACATCTATCACCAGCACTCACATTTGGGATTCCAGATAGAAAATTCAACTCAATAAAGACAAATCATTAGATGTATAAACCTAACAATTGAGGGTTTGATGCATTACCCCTTGGATCCTCTTGCCAGTAACAGGACACTTCGGGCCACTAGCTCTCTTCTTTGTAGTCTGGTAAACCAGCTTTCCACCTACCACCAATCAAATCAAATCAAATGAAATCAATCAATTATCATACATTAACGTAACAATGATCGATTTGCAGATAGAACATGAGGGTTTTACCAGGGGTTTTGACGACCCTATGCTGGTTGGATTTGGTGGCATAGCTATGGCGTTTGCGGTAAGTGAGACGCTGCACCATCTTCGGAGCTGATGAGTGAGTTCGCTCTCTGATATGATGCCCGAAAGGAAGGAGGATTTAGGGTTTGATGTTGAAGAAGAAGATAAACCCTTTTTTGTTTGATGGTGACCTAGATCTGACGGCTCTCTGTGCTTCCAATCAACGGTTCAAATTTCTTTTTTGTTCATTGTTATTATCTCCGATATAAACAAACCAAACGAACACGAACAATGTTTTATTCATATTTGTTAATTAAGTAATACATTTGCTCGTGAATTGGATAAGAACACTTGGCGGATGAGATTTTGTTGTTCTTGTCCGTTCGTTACAGAAATAAACATATTCATAAACTGTAAATGAATATGTTGGTGATGAACATTTATCGTATGTAAACTAACGCAAACAAACACAAACGCAAACGAACATAAAGAAATGTTCATGAGTTTAAACAAATACAAACGATCATATACTCATTTTACAATAAATATTTGTTTTTTATCACAAACATTACCCATAATTAAGGGTGTTAATTTCTAACACCAACTGAAAATACAACACAAACCTGTAGTTTGTAGATTTTGGGTTTACTATAAGCGGGTTCAGGTCAGATACGGGCCATTTAGTTAGACAAATTGAATTCGGGTTCAACCCGACGGGTTCACAGGTTGACTCGTTTTACCCATTTTTTACTTATTTGATTTTTTATATATCTTTTGTGTCATAAATTAATTTCCTTGTGTGTTATTTAGAACAAAAAGTAGAAACTATCATAAGACTTCATATTTAAGATTTAATTGCTTTATATTTATTTATATTTTTCATTATAAAATAGTAATTTTAAAGCATTAATATGTAAAAAAATATAAAAATTTAAAAGTTCAGGTCAACAGAGTCGTGTTCATGTTAACCCGTGAATTTTAATGTCGTGTTAGGTTTGACGCATCTTAGACAAATTTTAAGGTTTAGGTCGTGTTAAAGTTTGTGTAAAATTTTTGAGTTTGTGTCAAGTAGAGCCACCAACTCTAAAACACGACCCGTTTTGCACCCCTACGTAGAATCCACAAAAATTAAATCTATATTTGATGTAGCTATCCAAACATATTTGGCATAATTAGTATATAAATAATTAACACAAATTTCAAAAATTTTATCAAACTTTAACACAAACTGAAATCGTAATGGTTATGAGGATGTTAAAGGGGCATATAGTATAACTAGATTTTCTTATATTTAAAAATTAAAACTAATAATATAAAATCTATGTATATATACTAATGAGAAAATTACATAAGTGGTACATGTGGTTTGACCAGATTAAATGATTGGTGATTGGTCCTTACACTTTGAAAATTATAAAGTTAGTTTAAATTTTTAGACAAAATTACAGAAAACGTTCTTTAAGTTTATAGAAAATTACAGGTATCATCATTTATCTTTAAAAAGTACTCTAAACATCTTTTATATTAATATTTGTAACAAATATCGTCCTTTAGACTAACTGCCGTTAATTTTTTCTGTTAAGTCAAGGGCAATTTGGTCTTTTTACATCTAAAGGACTATTAGTGTAATTTTTTCCAAACATAAAGGATGTTTTCCGTAACTTTTTTTTAATCTTTTACTTAATTTATATATTATTACAATTATACATATACATATCATTCTTTTATATAACATAATATATATTATTTAATTATTTTCATCCACGTATTATATATAAATATAAATTATATAGATATTTAATACAATGGTGTTTAGAGTTAAATAAATTATATAATTTATATTTAGATATAATACGTAAATGAAAATAAATATATATTATTGTTTTCATTCATGTATTATATATAAATATAAATTATATAAAATATTTAATATATAATTATTTTCATCCACATGTTATATATATATATATATTATTATATATAAATACATATATTATTATTTTCCTCCTTGTATTTTAAATTATATAAGTTATATGAATAATTAAAGAATATAATTTATATAATATATGTTCAATATAACTTATATAATTTAAAATACAAGGATGAAAATAATAATATATGTATTTATATAATATATATATATATATATAACATGTGTATATGTATAAAAAAATCATATGTATATGTATAATTGTAATAAAACATAAATTACGCAAAAAATAAAAAAAAATTGCAATAAACGTCATTTATATTTGAAAAAAGTTACACTAACAGTCCTTTAGAGGTAGAAATACCAAATTGCCCTTCACTTAACAGAAAAAATTAACGGTAGTTAGTTAAAGGACGAAATCTGTTTCAAATATTAACATAAATGATGTTTAAAGTACTTTATAAAGATAAAGGACGATATCTGCAATTTTATATAAACATAAAGGACGTTTTTTGTTATTTTGTCAAATTTTTATGTAGTACTTGCAAATTTGGTCCCTAAATTTTACAAAAATGCAAAGTTACTCCGATACTTTTTATTTGGATGTTACACTTTTGGTTCCTAAAATTAAATTTAAAATTAAGTTTAAAATTTATGAAATGCATAAAAAATAAAATAGCCCGTATTTTTGTATAATCAAATCATAAAACACAAAACATAGTTTGTAAATCAAGACATTTTAAAATTCACAGACCGTATTTCATAAAACACAAAACATAGTTGAGATCTAACAAAGGATAGTTATGTAACTAGCAGGTCGCTATCCACACTCCACGGCGGGTTTATTTTGCGGAACATTTACGTAGAAGCATATATAAAAAGAAACATGTCAAACATAGATATGCTCAGAGAAAACTATGATAGAAAATTACATTGCTTTAGAAATAAACGGGGTGAAACATGAAAAGTAATTTGAGATCTAACAAAAACAACTCAAATAAAGTAAAAACATAAAATAAAAAATAAGAAGATATAAAAAAAATGGAAAGCAAACAGTAAAAGAAAACTTAAAATAAGCTTCAATTTTAATACGTATTACAATTTTACATTTTTCTTAAGAAAATAAGTTTTGTTAAACAAAAAACTTACATTATATTGAAAACCCCGACTTAAATTAAACATAACTATTTATCCATTTGACGTCTAAATGTTTTGATCCAAGTCCTTACGAGCTAGTTTTCCTATTTTGGGCTTTGGTTTTAAATTTTCCCTAATTTAAGTTGTTTTTCAAGAAAAAAATGTGCTTTTCTTTTCATTGAAAATCACATGAAATTATAGGATTTATTTGAATCACATGCTCTCATGGAAACCGGATAAATGGATGTATGCGGTGCTTGATTTTTCTACTGCTTTATGCATAGTTCGAGAGGAACCAAGATCGTTTCGAGATCTAATGTGCATATTTTAACCTACAATTTGTGCAGGAGGCTATTTCCCGCTACTAAAACCCCTGACTTCAAGGTAATATAGTAACAAACTTATTAGTTGTTTCAAGGTCTTATGAAAACCGGATAATAAGGACAAAACACCTCACATTGCACAAAGAACAGTTGGATGCTAACGTGAGTCATCATAGATGAAACACACGTACTATTAAAAAAACAATAAGATCGTCATACTTGTGGCGCTAAAAAAGAGGGTTGTTTTGTAGATGTTGAGCTAACCGGGGATCAAGTGCCCAGGTGTTTCTTCTTTACCAATTGTGAATGGCCTCTGACTATATCAAAGGTTACCTTTAAATCAACCGCATCAAAGTTGTTAATTTACCTATATATTAATCCGTCTGTGAAGGAACAGTAATAATATTGTTTTTTTAATACAACCGGATAAATCCCCTCCCTTCTATCTTTGGTTACTGCAAACCCACCACTGGACGCCGCAGACCTAACGCTGATACCCACACTGTCATCATCAACTACTACAGGTCAACTGTTAATAATCATATAAGCAATACCGATCAAGCCCAAGAAACACTAATTTACAACCGTTTTAGATTGATGTACTTCTACCTATGCGCACGCTAGTCCTTTTCATCCGTTTTTAGCTTCCATCGTCGGCTACTACCACCGCCGCTGGTACTGGGTTTCGATATTTTGTCAGAAAAACGAGTAGAAACTAATATGGCTGAAGGTTTTTGAAACCCTCTCGGCAGAGATGGTAGAGTAGCCCGATGAGGTAGTTGAATCCACACTCCGTCAATCGTGGCTTCGAAGACGAAAAACTAAGCGGCAAGAACGAGCATCTGAAGGCTCATATGAAGATCAGGAGATCTGAAGATGAAGATGCAAACTTGGAGGCGCATCCCTCATCCACATTTGATTAGAGAGAGAGTGCAAGAAAGAACCCAAATGAGGATGTAATATGTTCGGTGGTGGTAGTGGTTGAAGATGATGGTGGTAAACTGCTAATTGTTCAAAATGATTGTGGCGACAGAAGGAGGTAGCGGTGGTAGTCACATGGATGACTTTTTCAATTCCTATGGATTTGAAGGAAACATTAAATTCATTTTGTTGTTTGTTGAAGTAAAGATAAACACAAAATCTGATTTAAATAATAAAAACAAATAATAATTTTATTGGTTGATAAAGTTATTTCAAAAATTATATATTATATTACCAGCTGTGAGTGTAACCGCTGGTAAAATTAATCTTAACCGTTGAAATATCCTGAAATCAAATCCTGACTATTTAAACTCGACGGTTACAACGGTTACCAGATGGTTATCAACGGTTACCTTAAAAAGTGGAGGAGTTGGTGACAGTATCCTAGACTACGCTCCCCTAATTTCTGTCCCATTTTATTCTCCCACGTTTCCCCTTTTTTTCTCTCATAACTACCTCATACCTATATATATATATATATGATGATGGATGTGTGGAGAACATAGAGAGAATGCTCTCAAGATCATGAATCCCATAGACCATCTTCGTCTCGCATTCTCCTCTCTGTTTCCTAGCGTTTAGGGTTCGTACATGCTTTTCTTTGCATTGAAACAGGTTCGTAATTTGATTAAATTTTGCTTCTATTCTTCGGATGACAACTTCAATTCTATGTATTCAGATTTGAAATTGAATTGTTTTGATTGATATAGGCTTCATTCAATTAGTATTTTGAGGATAGGCCCTATGTATTCAAAGCGTTTTTCCCTCTTTTCTGTCTGAGCCGTCATTAGCGAATCACCACCGCGCCACCATTGATTCAATCATTCAACTTATGGCTAGCGATGGAACCGTTCGAAGCAACCTGGTGTAGCAAGACAACACTTTGACCATCCTACATAATGCAATTAACTCTCTCGAGCATTAACTCGCAATCTAGGTAAAGATAAAATTGTTTCAATCGATTTTATATGCAATTTGTACATGCTCAACAAGAATCACCTCTGATTTTTTATTTGCAGTCTCTGATCTCTGAAGATAATACAAAGAGTCTATTAAGAAAGGTTAATTTTACAAACACTTGTATATATTTTTTGTAATATTCTCATTATATGGGTTTGGATGTTGTTGAGTGCTAAACTGGTGTTATGAATGATTTATTATGTTTTTGTTTAGTTGGAGTCGAATAATAAATGGGCTTGGCCTGTGTAATGTGAATTGCATGCAGGCTTACAGCCCATGCATTCTTTCGCACGTTTTTATTTGATTGAGTCGTAGGTATTGAGTTGAATGATTCTTGAAGTAGTTAGCGTATTATCAGGATTGTTTCCTTAGTTTATGGTTATCGTTGGTGGAGTCTGTATGCTATTTATATAGCAGTTTCGTGAGTAAATAAGATCATCAGAAATATTGAGTTCTTTGATATCTCTTGAACTTTTCAAGTGGTATCAGAGCAATCTTCCTGGTGAGTGTATCTTGAGAGTAAGAGAGATGGCAGAAGAGACGGTGTCCTATCAGAGTGTTCCTCGATTCGATGGCGATTATGATCACTGGAGCCTGGTTATGGAGAACTTGTTACGCTCCAAGGAATTCTGGACAGTTGTGGAAACTGGATTCCAAATTCCAAAAGAAGGGGAAACTCTCATAGCAGAAGCAAAGACGCAGTTAGACACCAACAAATTGAAGGATCTGAAGGCTAGAAATTACTTGTTCCAGTCTATAGACAAACAGATCTTACGCACGATGACGCAGAAAAACAGTGCCAAACAGATCTGGGATGCAATGAAGGCAAAGTATCAGGGAAATGCACGAGTCAAACGAGCGCAACTGCAGAGATTGAGGAAAGATTTTGAGACCTTGGAGATGAAGGATGCAGAACCAGTTGCAGACTATTTTAATAGAGTGATGGTGGTTGCAAATGACATGCGCAACTATGGTGAGGACATGCCAGATGTGAAGGTGGTGGAGAAAATTCTCAGGTCCCTGACTGAAGCATTCAACTTTGTAGTATGCACTATTGAGGAATCCAAAGACATTGATACCTTAACGATCGATGAACTACAAAGCTCACTGCTAGTTCATGAACAAAAACTCCGACGCAAGCCAACTGAAGACCAAGTTATGAAGACTGAGAATGAAGGAGCAGGAGTACGAGGCCGTGGTCGAGGTCGATCACAGTCTTCCCGAGGACGTGGACGAGGGAGAGGAAGAATTCGCCCTGACTTTGACAAGTCATCAGTTGAATGTTATCGTTGCCATCAACTTGGGCACTTTTCATACGAATGTCCGAAAGGTGAAAAAGCAGTGAACTTTGCTGAATTTGATGATAGTGAAGAATTGTTGTTGATGACTCATGCTGAGATCCAACGGGACGCTCCAAAGGGTTTTTGGTTCCTAGATTCAGCATGTTCCAATCATATGACAGGAACTCGAGATTGGTTTGTTACATTGGATGAATCCTACACTCAAACAGTGAAGTTGGGTAATGATATTCGGCTGAAGGTGAAGGGAATTGGTGATGTAAGACTAGAGGTTGAAGGTATCACTCAAGTCATAACTAAAGTTTATTATGTACCAGAACTTACTTCAAGTCTGATCAGTTTGGGCCAATTACAAGAAAAGGACCTCACTATTGTCATCAAGAAAGGAACCTGCAATATCTATCATCCTCATCGGGGATTGATAGTTACTTCGAATATGACAAAGAACCGCATGTTCTTAATCCAAGCAACAAAGAAGGCACAATAGGAGCAATGTATGGTAACACATGCTGATCTCAACTCTGAGATTTGGCATAGAAGACTGGGTCACATAAGCCACAAGTCAATCAGAACTATGCAGTACAGGCAGATGGTTCTCGGACTACCTAAAGTTGCTGAGCAGACTAAAGTATGTGAGGTGTGTCAACTCGGGAAGCAACAAAGGGAACCAATACCAAAGAAAAGTAGCTGGAGGGCAAGAGAAAGGCTGCAATTGATTCATACTGATGTATGTGGACCAATCTCACCAATGTCAGCAAGTGGAAAAAGGTACATACTAACTTTCATAGATGATTATTCTAGAAAGGGGTGGCTGTATTTCTTATCTCACAAATCAGACTGTTTTGAAACGTTTAAGAAGTTTAAAATAATGGTTGAGATTGAAACGGGACTCAAACTTAAAGGGTTGAGGAGTGATAGAGGAGGCGAGTTCACCTCTACTATGTTTAATGAATTTTGTGACAGTCATGGGATCAAGAGACAACTAACCACAGCCTACACCCCTCAACAAAATGGGGTGGCTGAACGTCGAAACAAAACTATCATGAACATGGTCAGATGTCTCTTGACTGAAAAATCAATGCCCAAATGGTTATGGTCGGAGGCAGCTAAGTGGGCTTGTCACATCTTAAATAGATGTAACACCACAGCTTTGGTGGACAAGGTACCCGAAGAGGCTTGGTCAGGTGCAAAGCCAAATGTTGATTACTTCAGGGTGTTTGGATGCATAGCGTATGCTCACGTGCCAACGCAAATGAGAACCAAACTGGATGACAGAAGCATCAAGTGTGTTATGCTGGGTATAAGTACAGAGTCTAAAGCATACAGATTGTATGATCCTTTGCACCAAAGAATTATCATCAGCAAAGACGTTACCTTTGATGAAGAAGCTAAATGGGTTTGGGCACAACAAGATTTTGGTGAATCTGAATTAATTGTTCCAGAAGAATATGTGCACATTGAAGAAGAGGAGATGATGTCTACTACTAATCAAAATAGTACGCTACAGGAGAATGATGTTGATAATGTACCAAATACTAGCACAACTCAAGAAAGTCAACAATCTAGAGATGTGTCCCCACCTACTTGTACTGATGCACGTGAAACAAGCAATCCACCCACTCCAACCACTCCACCCACTTTAAATACTAGTAGAACTTCCACTACACATCAAGAGTACGGTGAACCTTCAACTAGAGCATCCAAAAGAAGTGGTAGACCGCCAACATGGCTAGACGATTATCAAAGTGGGGAAGGTCTGTCCGAGGAAGAAAATAACTTAGTAATGTTCAGCACACTAGGTGATCCATCAAACTATGAAGAAGCCTCGAAAGATCCCAAGTGGCAGCAAGCTATGGAGAACGAAATTCAAGCAATTGAACAAAATGGCACGTGGGAATTAGTAACAGCTCCTGGCAATGCAAAACCAATTGGAGTCAAGTGGTTGTATAAAACCAAGTTAAATGAGAAAGGAGAAGTAGACAAGTACAAGGCTAGATTGGTGGTGAAAGGCTATGCTCAATTGAAGGGGATCGATTACAATGAAGTTTTCGCACCAGTGGCACGTTGGGACACAATTAGAACCGTTTTAGCAGTGGCAGCACACAACAACTGGTTAGTGTTTCAACTTGATGTGAAAAGTGCGTTTCTACATGGCGAGTTGAAAGAGACGATTTTTGTTGAACAACCGCAAGGCTTTGTGAGAAAGGGAGAGGAACAGAAGGTGTATCGGTTGAAACGTGCACTATATGGTTTGAAACAAGCACCTAGAGCTTGGTTTCATCGGATTGAAGGGTACTTTAACAGAGAAGGGTTCAAGAAGAGTGGGTACGATCATACCTTATTCATTAAAAAGGTATGGAACAAAGTTATTATTGTAAGTCTTTATGTGGATGACCTTATATTCACAGGGAATGATCGGAAGTTATGTGATGATTTCAAAAGGTCTATGAAAAGAGAATTTGAAATGACCGATTTGGGACAAATGAAATATTTCTTAGGGGTGGAAGTGCATCAAGATGAATCTGGCATCAGTATGACTCAAAGAAAGTATGCAAAGGAGGTGCTTGAAAGATTTCATTTGTGGGAAGGTAATGCTGTGAAAAACCCAATTGTACCTGGAACAGTTTTGACTAAAGATGATGATGGCCCAGAAGTTGACAGTACTGAGTACAAATGTTTGGTGGGGAGTCTCATGTATCTCACAGTTACAAGGCCCGATCTGATGTATGTTGTTTGTCTCATTTCACGATATATGTCAGCACCAAAGGAAGCCCACATGCAACTAGCTAAGCGTGTGTTGAGGTATGTAAAGGGTACATATGACTATGTTTTGAAGTATGAAAGAGCAGGAGCTGGCAAACTAGAAGTGTACACTGATAGTGATTATGCTCGGGATTTGGAAGATAGAAAGTGCACGTCCGGTTATGTGTGCTTACTGAGCAATGCAGCCATATGTTGGAGTTCTAGAAAGCAGGAGATAGTCACTTTATCCTCCACAGAAGCTGAGTATGTGGCAGCCACAACGTGTGCTTGTCATTGTATTTGGATAAAAGGTTTGTTGTTTGTGGAGATTAAATGTGATAACAGCTCCACTATTAATTTGTCCAAGAATCCTGTCATGCATCGAAGAACAAAACATATAGATGTTCGTTATCATTATTTGCAGGAGCTAGTGCATCAAGAGAAAATAAAGCTGGTGTTTTGTTCCACTAAAGATCAGATCGCAGATATAATGACGAAGCCGCTGAAGCTGGAGTCTTTTGAAAAGTTGAGAGAGTTATTGGGTGTTCGAGCATTTGAAGGTTAAACTGAAGGATGAATCCTGCTTCAGTTTAAGGGAAGGTTATATTATGTTTTTGTTTAGTTGGAGTCGAATAATAAATGGGCTTGACCTGTGTAATGTGAATTGCATGCAGGCTTACAGCCCATGCATTCTTTCGCACGTTTTTATTTGATTGCGTCGTAGGTATTGAGTTGAATGAGTCTTGAAGTAGTTAGCGTATTATCAGGGTTGTTTCCTTAGTTTATGGTTATCGTTGGTGGAGTCTGTATGCTATTTATATAGCAGTTTCGTGAGTAAATAAGATCATCAGAAATATTGAGTTCTTTGATATCTCTTGAACTTTTCATGATTGGGGTAAAATCAAGGTGATTTCAGAACTTGAATTAGAAATGAATTTCTTACAGAACTTATGCTACATGAAGAGGCCAACATGGAACGAAGATCTTAGTGAAAATGTTACTACAAATTTGCAGTTTACGGTATTAGTTTGTTATGGAGAATTTAACGGGTGTTTTGGGAAATGAATTGTTTGATATGAAGTAGAAGTGGAATAACACATCGGTTTCTGGTGAGGAGGTTCTGCGATTTTTTTTAGTACCTGTTATCTTCGAGCAAAGTATGTAGCTCTTCCAGGTAGACACGTATACATTCTTAGGTGCCTCAATTGTTTTTTATTTTGCTGTCATTTTTATTGGTTATTTAGGGTTCTAATTGGAAAATTGTTTCACTTTATGATGGTACTTTGTATCTTTTATAGTTGAAATATATTAAAGATTTCACTCCTTGTCCGTAATCGAGTTTGTCGTAGTTTTATTACCCTATTTTCTCGCTTATCAATTCTTTTGTTAATCATGTTGATGTTGATAGCTTTATATGTTCTCAGGTGGTTAAAGACAATGCTAAAGTTGTACCACTCCTTCTGGTATATGCACTTACATCTGTTGTCTCAAGGTATACATCAATTTCTTTCTATCATCAACTAGAAAGAACAAGATGGGTATGTTGAGGAAGCATGGTGTGGTTGGAAATTTTGCTGAATTTCATGGTACACAAACCTGACTATGGTTAATAGTGACATGGTAGCAAATACATAGTATTATATAAATATTGATATATTGATTGGATTTTTGATAGGTGATGGTGTATGTTAAATATATTGGGCTGAAGGTAACTATTGCTAACATCAGTTTTGTTGGGTTATTAACATTGCCAACATAAGGAGACTGAGTTGTTATGGCATAGAGTTAATGTCAGTATCTTTCTTTTTCTTTTTATAAAGGGAAAATTTGTTATCTTTGATTATGGTTTTATAATTGTTGGATGCAAATTTTGATTAAATAGTATGTATATTTATGGTTATGTTGTCCATTACAGTCTCATTAGTTAATATGGTCTTCATTATATTTTTGATAATTCAACCATCTGATACCTTTTTAAAGCATCCCATGTGGACCCGAACATAGTTTTTCTTTGACTCGAACCTATTTGATCAAAATGTTTTTCGACCCGAACTACATTAAACCTATTCTCCCTAATTATTTTGCACTGTGAAGTTCAAATTGATGTTCACTTATTTCAATATGATTGTGCACTTTAAGTTTTCACTCTTTTGATTTTGCAAAGTAGTTCATTTGATCTCAAAAGTTCATTTAATATTTTTCAGGTTGCATTTGGAAGGAGGCATACCGACCATGGCTCTTTTGTTACACATCCTATTTCTCTGCACAAAAGATCATGTAGATTTTTTTGCTAGATAAGTAGTTTAGCAAAATGCTATTTTCTCTGCACAAAAGATAATTTTTAGGTTTCATTAGAAAGCCAAATACTCTACGATATTCGTTAACATTATTCCTCTTTGTTAACATTTAGGTTCTAATGATAAAAGTTGTTTTTAAGGGAAACAGCATGTTTGTTGACTATAATCAAGTCAGATCATTACTTGTGATTTTTAAAATGCAATATGGACCGGGTTGTGTAATTTCAGGCACAAGTAAAGATAGCATACTCATACTTGGAGTTAGACCTTGCAGATATGAAACATTATATGTCAGGCTAAAGAGGTGTGTTTTTATGTAAGTGTTCCAGTTGTATTTAGTTATACTCATTCATTTTTGGCATTCTTTTGCGTATATAATGACTTTTGTTGTCCTATCTGTCGTAACTTTGAGGGCCGTGTTTATAGTTTTGAAGGACGGCTGACTCATTTGCACATGGTTTCAATCACATTTAAGTTATATGAGTCACTTAGTTCTAAGAAAATATTTTATCATCTCAATCATTTAATATTATAGCTCTAATAAGTTAATAACCAAGTATGGCATAGAACTTCATTCCTTTAGCATCATAGCCAAAAATTGAAAAAAATTCTATTGATATGCTGTCGATGTTGTGAATAACATTTGATTCTTATTTGGGTTTTCTTCAATAAATTTCTTCAATCTTCTAAGTAAGAATTCCTTTTTGGTTGTTATCACTATGATCAAACTGCCACCACCGATGATGGATACTCGAAGTCAAGTTTAGTTCTAATCAATGCTCCAATTAAATATCATTAAGGTGTACAGAGAATTGAAGATGGAATCACGACAGCTTTATTGTTTACGAAGTGCAAAATGCAAGATTAATTGTGTACACTTCATCTCGCTTGCTCTGGGGTACATTTTAGGTAATAGGAAGAATTTCTTTTTTTCTTTCATTTGTGTTAGCTTTTAATCTATTTGTTACTGATGTAAAAGTGATTAAAAAATATGCATGAATGGGTGTATCATCGAATCCCCTTTGAGATACAGTGCTTCATAAATATTTTGAAATTCGATGCTTAATTTTGAGATAGAATGAAGAAGTTTTTATTATTTGAATTATGACTTTAATATTATGCTAATTTGTTTGAGTATGATTACTTTATAATGGTTTGTGTAACAATTTATTAGGGACTTATGGAATGCAATGAAAGAATCCAAATTCAGAGTAGTATATCTTCATTCAACCTATCAACTTCAACTATTGGATAAGGAATAGAGAAATTACTACCATCTAATGCATTAGTGGTAAGATAAGTGGTAATTAAGAGGTGGTGTAGTTTTTGGTTCTTGATAAATGTTACTGTTCATGTTCTTTTAAGCATTATTTCACAAGGATTTTTAGGTTTTTTTTGTTTTGTTTTGATGCTTGTAGTGTTCAAGAACATATCTTAGACGTGAGTCAATGCTTATGGATGTTGACGTGTTGTATGAAGCCATTTCTTTTTGTAAGCTATGTGGAAAATTATTAGCATTACAGAAATAAAAACAAACTTAAAAATCCTCATTTTATTATTCAACAACTTGAATAGTTTGTTAGGCATGTACTTTAGTTTCTTAATACTATTACATACGGTACCACTGCCATTGGATATTATAATTTGGAGTGTGAAATGAATTTGCTATACATAATTATGTGCAAGTATGTTGGATGCTATAAATGAATATATACAAATTGGTTGTTTCTTTTTTTATGTCTTTTTTTATATCATTTTGTCAATAAAAATTTGAATTAATAAAGTCTGTCATTTCCTTTTACTAAAAACTAAAACGAGTTGTTTAAACAAATATTGTGCTTAAATGCAAAGAAAAATAGTTTATTATTATAACAGTAAACTATCCGGCCACCGGACGGGTATAAAACTAGTTATATATGGATGTAATAATTTACAAAAGTAGAATAAGTTTTTTAATTACTACTATATTGTTATTTTTTGGTATTCTTACACTTTCTGTTATTTATTATGCCACGTCTTGCAAGGTTAGTGGTATTTGTCACCGGCCATTACAACTCTTTAACTTTCGATTTTAATGTTTTGACCCCCTCAATTTTAAAAGCTCTAAAAAAATATGAGTTTTGTCTATTTAACTTTCGATAAAATGTTTTCGTATTTATTTCTAAGTACGCTTTGAGTTCATTTACTTTTCGACTTAAATTTTATTTGGAAATAAGTTGGGTCAAATATAAAATAATTTCATTTGACGGTACAAATTCGAGTTAATATACGTTTCGACATAAATCAGTTTGCAAACGAGTAGCGACGATTGTAGTCTGTACTTTATCACACCATAGACGGCAGCGGCATACCTGGTTATTTTATGTACATTTTGAGTTGATGCACGTTTTAAAAATTTTCAAATATAATACGTTTTCATTCGACGATATAAATTTGAATTATTCTATTTCGACGTAAATTAGTCTGGTTGATTATAGTTTATACTTCATCACGCTGTATACGTCGCCGCCGCAACACGCGGCGAGGAAAATAACTAGTTCAACTTAAAGGTTAAGGTAGAGTTTGATATAAACCCAAAATTATGGGTGATTTCATTCTTAGTTTTGAACCACATACCTATCATTAGTGAATTATGGGTTCTACTCCTAAAAGAAAGAGAGAGAGAGAGAGAGAGAGACTAGGAAATAGTGAAAGATGGCAAGTTAATCTTGAGAGCAAAATTGAAGGAAAAAAGAACAGCAAACAGTCTGTGTATTTAGCTATGGTTTTAGAATGAAATAGAGAGAAAAAGATCAAATTTTTGATCAAACAAAACTAAAGATATCAAACCAACCTATAAAACAACTTGTGAACTATGATCTGATCATATCCAAACAAGAAGAATCTTTCATCTTGTATTATGAATAGGGTCTGATCCTCTTCGAATTCTCCTTTTGTTAGATTCATTTGGGTCAAACATCATTGCAGGTGTTGGTGCTATATTCACAACTTCTTCAACTGTAACGCCTTTTAGAACCCGCGAGTTTCTTGAAAACAATCTTTCACCTCCCCATCTCAAAGCAAGATCGATGCTTCTAAATGCAGAAACCGTCTCTGATTGCGTGGATAAAAACACGATGATAACAATGATCATCATCACCCTGTAACTAGCAATCCCCATAGTTGCAGAGAGATGTTAGTGATGTGTGTGTTTGTTATGAATATGACTGTTACATATATGAGGTAAGTTTGATCTTTTATGAGATTTGGATGAAAGTAAAGGTGGAAAAAGCAAAGAAGAAGTAGATTCACTTCAATGATGAGGATGAGGATGATGATGTACAATAGAAGCAATAAAAGAGATACATATCAAGGGGATGTTCTTTAGTAGACTTTAACAGGTTTGAATGAAAAGTAAGTTGGAAAACAAATCTTGGAATCTTTATAGAATTTGTTTTTATTCTCTCATCTTCAATTTTGATCTCAACTTCCTTTTAAAGTAATTGAAGGGGCATTATGTACGCGTTCATCGTTTATAGTTGTAATAACCTGATAATTAAATATTAACCGACGTTTTAACAAAAAGTTTGTCAAATCAGATTAAAGAGTTAGATAAGTAATTTTGTTTATCCATAGATAACCGGTTTTGTTTGTTATAACTAGTTGGTTATCTACGGATAAAGTTTGATTACTAGCTAAAACTGATTAATTGACTTGTAAATACTCGAATCATCATAAGCAACAACTATTTATCAAAGCACTAAAAAGATTACAACTCAGGATCATGATAATAAGACGATCAAATCCAAAACTCAAATCACACCCTAATTATAAGTTAAGGATGCCAACAACAAGATGTGCACATTCAAACTCGTTTAGGATCCGAAATGGAATCCGATCTGAAATCAATAGTAAAACCACCACAATCCAATTCGATCCACTTGATTGAAATTGGTTTGCGAATACATCCATTCAAACCGGTTAAAACCAAACCCAAACATATAAAAACTGGTTTCAAATCGAACTTGTTTTTTCCTCTTATAAACTGGTTTCTAATAAGAACTAGTTGGTCCGATCTGGTCTTAATCTAATTTTTCCACATCTACCAACATTCATGTCTTTTGATCATTTGTTAAGGGGCTTTCTTTGGACATTCACTAATGATGGACTCCTATAAAATTTACTTGGATGTAAGCAAATAATTTCAAAAGAATATATACAATTACTGTGATAAAAATTTGTGAAAAATATTATTAATTGAAATTATGTGAAAGAAGAGGGGTAGGTTGGCTGCAAAAGCTATTGGAGATTGCTATGGATGCAAGAAAGCTATAAAAAGGAAAAGCTGATAGAATAGAAACATCTAACCAAGAGTTTGCTTTATGCTCTTTAGAATTCCAAGCTCTTACATCCATGCATTCATAAGCCAGTCTTGGTTTCTTCAGCTCAATTTCTGCTTTATGCTTTTCTTTCTTTCCCTATAACCATTTGTTTTGCTCTTACATACTATTCCAATATGGGTCCCATTTATATAATCTTTTGTGAATCTCATTCATAAATACAATAAATAAGTATGTACAAACTCGATACAAGAATAGAATCCGGTTGGTGAAAAGGTTGATAGACACAATGGCAGCCCGATGCACAACTCAATGCGGGCTGCAACATGTTAAATTTTATGATGATACAATAATTGATAAGAGTATACTATTGAAGGGTATCATGGGTCGGGATTACTGGTGGTGTGAATGTAGGTGTTGGAGCCATGGCGGGTCCTGATGCAGTGGTGACATTTGACGCTCTTTGTTGCTCCGCCTGAGTCATGAATGGAACATTGGTCACCGCCGGTGTTTCAACTTCCTGTTTTTGTTCATGAAAATGGTATAATAAAAACTATCTATTTACCAAATCCAGGTAAGGTTGGGTTGACCCAACAATAGTTATAGGCTCAAAGATATGTATTTATACAAGAAGATTAATGTATTAAATATAACTATTGATGACTATATTATTATCATATATAAATAATGTATTAAAGATTTTAAACTAGGGTGGCAAAATTGGTGGTTTGGGTAACACGTCGATAAGGTGCAGGTGAGCATCGATTATTTTCAAATTTTGGTTTTAGAAAAGCTTGGATTGACCCAACACCACCTTTATTTTTCAAATTTTAAATTTAAGGTTATTATATTAAATATGATTACAAGCAACCATATTATTAAGATGATAATATAATTTCTTAAAATAGAATGATTTGAGGTAAGCATTTGAATACACTTGCCAACTTAAGACCTATTTGGCAATGCTCCCTATATAGTTAAATTTTTTATTTACCTGTTTGACCCGTTATCAATAAAATACAACCCAAATCAAACCTCTTTTGTATACATGGGTAGGCTGCAAATTGCAATTGCTGCCTTTAACAAAAGTAGAAAACAAAATATGAATGCACAAACTAGCAAACATCATTGTAGTTTACCTGCGCTTGTCTGCAACGTTGCAGTAGACTGATTGCCCAAACCAGTATGTAGCAAGGAAGAAGAAACTCAGCTGCCCGAACCAGAAAAAGCTGTCAATAATATACAACTTAATCAACTGCATTCCTTAAACATTATTTTATGATGTACAAATATGTTTTATTGGGCACATAAAATGGGTGCAATTATTTCCGGTTACCGCAAAAATGATAGAAGGATCATCGTCATCAGTATCATCATCTCCAATAGTGAGAGAATGCCTCAATAACAGAAGAGCCATCAACTGGTCAAAAATTGCAAATCGGTTACATTTGTATATATTCTGGATGATTATTCACACCCTAGGAGTTTTCCAACATTTAGTCCTAGAAATCCAATCTTTATCTGATTTTTAGCGAAAAGATACTGATGGCTTACTATGATAGCAGCTGAGCGACAAAGGGATACACCACTGGCATTGCTGTCTTCATATTCATCATAGTCTGACTCAATAAGACGTTGCTGTTCAGCAGCTGACATAGCCAAGACTCGAGGATCATTCATGTCTAGTGGAGTACCAGGTGTCCAATTTCCACTGCAAGGAAAATCACGTTTCTCTGATCAGATTTAAGCCATCAAGTTATTTTGTAATGATGATAATAGAAAAACATGCCTGATATCGATGAGGGTGTCATCAGATTGAGGTGGGGGAGCAGTGTAACCAGGTTCGTAAGGCTGTAGAATGAAGATTTTTATAATGAGCGAGATTTATATATAGTGTTACATTAAGAATATTGCTGCGAAATGGACTAAAAACCTATGGTTAGTATATTAAAAAACTATGCACAAATTACAGATGAAGGTCAACATGTTGCAGATATGAATTATGAAATAACTCAAATCCACAAATGCATAGATTTTCTAGCAATAGATTGATATCTTGAACTAAAAAAAACTAAACATGATATTCCTGGCCGCAGTCGTATCCACTAATCTGGTGCTTTGGTTATCACAAACAAGGGAAGTATTTTGGAAGTAATTCACTACCAACATTATTTCCAAAGAGTATGATAGGAAACTAACAATACACATCTTAATATAAATACACACAATTGAACACAAAAAATTACATACAAAATCTGTTAATAATGGCAACATACGACTGCAATCACAGCGTTTTGCACAGGAGAAGATACCTGATGACAGATTTCACAAATTATGTTTCTTTTCTCATTGCACCATTGCTGAACACATTTCCTATGAGCAAACTGCAAAATATTAGTACATTAGTATTAGCAAGATTTATGCATAGAACACATAATCACAATCTAAAGTTTACATGAGAGCAATTGAAGCACAATTTCCCCACAACAAACAAGTTTATTAAACCCCCCTTTAAATAACAATGCATACATACAGATTTAACATATTCCAATAATAGAAGCATAAATTTTACTAAACCCCTGTTTAAATAAAAGGAAAATTGCCTTGAGGCTGCCACTGCAAGCACAAGGAACTTCCAGGTTTTTGATGATATCTTCCTCCTGGCAGATGCGACATTCAATCGATTGAATCAGTGGCTCCTTTTCACCATAAGTATCATGTTCTTCATCTTGCTTACCCTCAGTAGTCGCCCCAGCCCCCGCCACCAGTGGTGCCACAAGCTGATCAACGCGTAAACTTAGGTGGTCTTCCATCTGCAAAAGGATACCTTGATCAAAATTAAATGTATCATTTATTAAGTTACCAACCCCCCAAAACCCTAAGAAGGTATGAAAGAAAGATAAGGTATCAGCCTTTAAACCCTAAGACTTGAATTGGGGCCAATTGCATACAAATTACAAACGCAAATTTCCAATTTTCATCACTAATAAGGCTCATCAGAGGAAGAATGAAGAATTTTAGCTAAAATTTCTGGGAATTTGATGAATATACTCAAATTTCTTCCAATTTTTTTCAGAATCACAAACTCCTACTAAAAAGCTATGAAATTTACATAAATTAAGCAAAATTAAAGCAACTGGGAATCAAAACCCTATACATTGAAGGTCAAAGGAGATCAAAACATATAAAGATCATAAGACTGATACGAAACTGAAAGAAAGATTGAAAATCTATACCTTTGAAGAAGTGATCGAGTTGAGATAATGTTGGAATCGGTCGTTGACAGGTCAATTCAGGAGCGGTCAATTTGTGAGGTAGATATAAAGCAGGTGTGAGGATATTAATTTGAAGAGATTGGACATTTGAACAAGTGAGGAATGAGATATTGTAAAATTATAAATTAACATTCTAAACTTTTATACGGGTTGCGTAGCTTCATATGGGTTGTATAGCTTTATACGTGTTGTATTGGGGGTCGTATAGTTTTATACTAGACGTAGAACCTCTCTGACAGCCCCTTGACTTTTTCCTCGTAGTTAGTATCGAAATTTGTTATACGCGTCGTATAGCTCTATATGTGTCGTATAGGGCTATATGAGGTGTATAGCTCTCTGACAGTCCCCCTGAATTTTTCTCGTTTTTGATGTCTTCGACCCCTATACGCTATACACCGCGTATGATGTCATACGAGACGTATAGGGGGATGTTGATTATAATGTGAGGTGTTTTTATATTAGGACTTTTGAATGATTATGTGCAATAATGGGATTAATTTAGGATAGCTTTGACACCTATAATTGGATATAGTACTCAACCGGGTTGGATAGGGGCGGACCTATGAAGAGTGTATGGGGTTCGCTTGACACCCATAAACTTTTTTTTTTTTTAGTCTATGTAATCAAAACCTGAGCGACCCCATTAATTTTTGACATTGACACTTGTGAATCTTTTTTGAAAATGAACATCAAAAAAATTAATTTGAAATTTACAAAGTCGTTTTGCAAAGAGATGTAGTTATAAAAACATGAAGCATACTCTTGCAGTCTTGGTTGGTGTTTTAACCTTGTAGTATTTGGTGAGGGAGAGATGGGAGAGTTTGTTTGCAGGCTAGGTTGCAGAAGTGAACACGAATAATTTAATTTGACAATACCTTTTTTAAAGGCAATTTGACAATGCTTTCCTAATAAAATGATTTTAAACATCGTAATTTCTAATGTTATTAATTAGGTAATTCAATTTATTCTTAACCTAAAGATTTTAACTAGGTAATTCTTCTAAATTAGAAGATTATGATTACTTAGTTCCTTTTTAATTGTTCATTACTTTTAAATTAATATTATTATATTTGATATCATATTAAATATTCATGGTTGTCAAATTATAATCAAGTTGCTAAGAAATGGAATCTATACCGTTTTTAGTATTTTAATCTTTTCAGTTAGTTTGTTTTGTTTCTTTAATTACAATTTTTTTTGTTTCTTTCGTTTCTAGATTATAATACTTCAAAAGAGTTAAATGAGTTTTACCTCTATGAGGTTTTATATAAATTGCTATTTGAATTCAAAAGTTTAAAATGCTATCATTTGCATCTAAAGGTTTTATTAAAATTACCATTTGAAGCCATTTGACTACATCTAACTAACACTGTTAAATTTTTTTTTTTTAAGTTTTCAACATTAGAGTTATTTTTATCAAAAAAATTACAAAATAAAAAACCAATTCACATGAGGATTTTTATATGTTTAGCCTATTTTGATAATTGCAGTTATGATTTGAATCTATAGTAGCCTTATATTGTTTTGTCTTCTTAATATATTTTGGTTTAGTAATCATGTTACTTTTGCCTGTTTTGTTAAACATAAATTTTTTTGGTTTAAAGTTTAATTATAGTTATGATTATTGATGTTTTATGATTATTATTCATGGGTAGTTAATGTCAACTAGCATTAAAAAACCCGTGTATTATACGTATATATTTATATTTACTGAAATATAAATTATAAATTATAAATTTATATAAATTATAATTTAAAAAATATAAATTATAAATCTGTATATATTTATATTTACTGAAATACCTTAATATATATAAAATCTTTTGAGAAGGTATGATAAATATGATATCTTTTTATTTACAAATGAAAAGTTAATTAGAAAATATTTAATTCTTTATTTGAATAAAATTAAAAAGATGGTCATAAAATGTGATTGATTTATTACCTAAATTACCAATTGCTATAAAATGGATGAAAATAATTTGGGCGGGAAAATGAAAATTTTGATAGTCTAGAATTATGACAAGTGTTCACTTGAGATACTTTTTTATTATTGTAGGATTGTTTTTATATTTTTATGATAATCTGTCTTTTATAGTTATAATTCAAATAATTTATGTTATATGACTTGTTTGTTTATTTATATATACTAGTTTTAGTAAACTTGTGTATTACACGGGTTGAACAAATAAATATAATAAAAGTTTATCAAATATAAAACGATATTTTACAATAAAATATAATTGAAATTACGTATAATAAGAATAATACGTAATTAAACAATTATACTAACTTTTTAAACTTTTGGTTTAAAACATTTTTTTCAAAAAAAAAATAATAAATATTTTGTTTCAAAACAAATCGTATTAAAAAATATCATTTTAAAAATTTTTCTTATTATAAATTTCAATTTTAATTGTTTTTTGTTTATAAAAAATTAACTTTTTAAAAATACTAATTTTAAAAAAGTTTTATGTTTTTTAAAAATTTCTTATTCTATAAAAATTATTTTAAAAATAACATTAATAAGAAGATCTTTTTTTAAATTTATTAAAAAAACTACTTTTGTTCTAAAAAAGTTAAATAATATTATTGATAATTAAGGTAATTATTTAATAGGAGAGAGAAGCGGGAAAATTTTGGAGAAAGTGAATGTGGTGCCGCCACGTGTCACTCCAAGATATTCTTTTATTAGGTAGCGTTTGGTACACAGGAATGAGCGACGGAATGGAATGAACCATTAAGGGTGAATGAATAAAGACATGTTTGGTTGGTAAAGGTAATGAAATGAACCATTACATAGTTGATTTCATTCCCTCAAATTCATTCCATCCATCCCTCCTTCTTTTATCATTAGTCACCAACGCCACCCACTCACCCACCGCCATCAACCACCACCGTCGCCAACGCCAACCACCGGCCACCACCGCCACTAACCGTCGCCAGCCACCACCATCGCCGGCCACCACCATCGCCGGCCAACACCGTTGTCGGAAACCACCACCATCGGCCGGCTACCGCCACCGCCGGAAACCACCACCGGCCATCACCATCACCTCGCACCACCGCCGCCTGAAACCACCATCGGCCACCACCATCGCCGCCGAAAACCACCACCACCGCGGCCATCACCGCTGCCGGAAACCACCACCTGCCACCACCATCGCCGGAAACCACCACCGGCCACCACCATCACTAGCCACCACCGCCGCCGGAAACCACCATCGCTGGAAACCACCACCAGCCGCCACCATCACCGGCCACCACCGCTGCCTGAAACCACCACCGGCCACCACCGCCGCCTGAAACCACCACCTGCCACCACCATCGCCGGCCACCACCGCCGGAAACCACCATCGCTGGAAACCACCGCCGCCGCCGGAAACCACCACCGGCCACCACCATCGCTGGCCACCACCACCGCCGGAAACCACCATCGCCGGAAACCACCGCCGGGCGCCACCGGACAATTGTTCATTCATTAGGGTAACCAAACAGGACAATGAAGTGTAATGATTCATTTTATTCCCTCATTTATTCCATTCCTTCGTTATTTCCATTACATTATACTAAACAAACCCTTAGAGTAGAAAGATTCCATTTTAAATTTTAAATTAGGATTGAATTAAGGAAACTAGAAAAAAAACGGATGCCATAAATGTGTAATTTTTTAATTTAATTAATTGTATTTAAAAAAAAATCAAAACCAATCATGAAACACGATTTTAGAGGGAAAATGAGTTAGGAGATGCTCTAATAAGACGATACGTGGCACCTAAGTTATTTTTTTATTATATAGTATAGATATAGATTTTTGTTATTTATGTTTTATAAAGTTAGAAATAAATCATTTTTAATTAGTTATACTTATATTTTATTTTATCCAATAAAACGTCCAGAGATGTCTTTCTTGATAAAATAAAAGAAATGCTTACCTATCATTACTAGTAAATTAAAATTGTAATGGTGATTATCAAAAGAGACTGATTGCCTAAAACTTTTCACGTAAAGCTTATTTTTTATTTTGTAATTATTTGACTAAAATACCCCTAATTTAGGAAACTTAATAGAAAAACTTAACGGCGTTAATTAGGAGTAGTTAAGTGGATTCAAATGACAATTTTTGTGAAACTTTTGGATACAAATGACAAATTTTAAACTTTTGAATTCAAATGACAATTTATATGAAACGTCATGGATGCAAAACGCATTTAAGTCTACTTCAAAATATGAAAATACATCTGTGGCTTTCTTGTATAATTTGTTTCATAAGGCTTCTAGTACTTGTATGCCAGAGTTTATTTGTTTGTGTATTGAGTTAAATTATAAACTTCTATTACATAAATGAGAAATGAGAAATGCAGTATATATAATCAAATACTATAATTAAAGATTAAAGTTTCAGAATGTTTTTTTTATTTGGTGTAGTGACTAGATTTATAAAAAATAAATCCCCGTAGAAAGCAACTATAGCGACATTGTGTTTCTATAATGCTTTTATAAAAATGACCGACGTACTTTTATTATTTATTTGAGATTTAGTTTGGTTTTATATGTTTATTATGTGACCTGACCAGGACTAAACTAAACCCGGACCGGAAAATTTTAATCAGTAATACATAAACGACCTTAAAAAACTTCCAACCTCGTGAAAAAGTTTTCTGGATCCGCCACTGGGGTTGGATTGGGCTATGAATTTTCATTTGGGTGCAAGGATAGGAATATATTAGTTCTTTTTAACAAATATTATTAAATTTGTTGTAAATAAATACATTACAACCAACCTTACTGTATTTGAGCTTTTGATTTTTTGATCGTGGGCGCACGAAGTTAACCGTCAAGATGTTCCTTTAAAGATGTATATAAAATTACTGTTAATTTATTCTTTGCAATACTGGGTTGTTAAACAGGTAAAGAATAAGCGTAAAAATGATGAAACCACACATGCACGTTGGAGCGTGTTAACTATCAAAATTTAGATCGAAACGTAAAACAAAATATTTATAAAATATGAAAAGTATAGGGACCAAACTTTAAAGTAAAAAAAATATTGAGCTAAATTGTAAAAGAATTAAAAGTATTGGATTAAAAAATTAAAGATTAAAAAAAAGCAAAAGGTGGATACAATCCACTAAAGGACATTATACAACCTATAATGCATACCAAAATTGATAATTAGTATATATATAATTGTTGATTTGTCATACTTATATATGCTATACTAGTTTTAGGGGTTGTTTGGCAGCCTCTTAATCAACCTCTTAATGATTCAGATGTCTGAATGGTTCAGCACTTAATGGTTCAGACTGTTTGTTTCGCGAGCAAATGTCTGAATGGTTCAGACATTTGCCTCTGAATGGTTAAGCATTATACTAATGCTGAATAGTTAAGAGCTCTAATACTGAATGGTTAAGACCTCTTATCTGAACTGGTCAGACATTTACCTTTGAATAGTTAAGCGATATACGAGCTCTTAATGGTTCAGACCTCTTAATGTTTCAGACCTCTTAATGGTTCAACACTTAATGGTTCAGAACTCTTATTGGTTCAGCACTTAATCATTCAGATATTGCCACACAGCCCCTTAGTAAAATCGTATATTACACTACTTGAATAAATAAATATTACATAAAATGAAAATTTATTAATTATAAAGCGATATTTTAAACTAAGATATAATTAAAGTCACGAATAAATAACAAATATAAATAACTAAACAATGATATCAATTTTTTAACCTTTTAGCTTTAAACTATTTTTGTTTTTTTCCAAATTTTTTTAACATATTGTTTCAAAACAAACATTTTAAAACCTATTCTTATTATAACTCCCAACTTTAATTATTTTTTGTCTATAAAAATTTTACTTTTTTAAAACATAAATTTTGAAATATTTCCTATTTTTAAAAAGTTAATGTTTTAAAAAATTTTCTTACTTTATAAAAAGTGATTTCTTGAGAAATAATATTAATAAAAAATATTTTTCTTAATTTACCTATATATTAACTTACGAATGAAATGAACAGTGACTTCAGGGTTTTCTACATGGCCCACCGCTTCCCCTTTTATCTCCTTTTATAAATGCTCATGTCTTTAAGTTTTTATATATTTATGTGTTTTTATGCTGGCTTTTGTTATTTATTATTTATTATTGCTTACATATATTTTGTAATTCACATATTAATGTTTTCAAAGTAATTTGATGATTACTTGATATATCGAGGGTTACGGGTTCATTTATATAATAATTGCCTAATTGGCCTAGGTGATGAATTTTGAATTTTCATTATTAGTGGGCTTCCTATAACTAATTACTACCTAAGGATCCTAGCTTAAATTAGTTCGTGGCCCAAAGCCCATTAGAAGTGATAACTAGATCCACCAAAGTATCAGGCTTAAAGCCTATTATGGACGGTAAGTCATAACACACAATATCACTATAGCATGTTAATGTCTTATGGGCCAATGCCCATTAAACTTTGTGGCCCAATGGTCCGTTAGTGTATGATGGGCCACGGTTCATTAAGGTGTGTGTGTATGCATAGGCTTAAGCCCAATATAGTAGGGCACATAAGCTTTCATTCTTAGATCAAATCTAATATCATTGTGTGGCCTATATTAATTTAAAATAAATTCAAGCATAAAAATCGAAGTTGTCACAGGATCATGCTACCATAACTACGGTTATGTGTTTGTTGTTATGTTTTAGATATAATACAAGCATGGTCACATTTGATTGTCTTAATCACATTCGGATGTTGATATTATATTAACCAAGTGAAGTTGCATATGGGCGGCAAGTTCATCTACGTGTGAATATTGTTTTGAAGATTATCTAAGGCAAGAGGTATGTGGGTGAAGACACAAAGATACGAGTGAAAAAAAGTCAACTATGGGTGAACAAATGTCTAATACGGGTGAGACAGATTAGATGCAGTTGAAGAAAAGGTCATCCAACTATGAGAATCTACACTAAGGCAACTTAGTTCGGATGAACAGACTCATATTCGATTGAACACTTAATTCAGATACGGGTGTACAAACTTAGATACGGGGAGAAGAACAACTAATTCAAATTCGGATGAACAAGTCCAACTACGATTGAACAACTCTTTATACTTATTGACTTGTAAATTCTCTGATGTAATAGACTAGAATTTCAAGTTATTTTAGTCAGTATGTCAGATCTTATGTCAAGCTAATAAATAGGATGTTATGAATTCTATGATAGAATCTTAATTTTTATTGTTTATATTGTAAGGCAATTCTGATATATGAATATACAAGTATTTATAAGTATTTTTGTTTGTTCTTCTTTAATTATTGATTCTTGTAACTCCTCCGCAATGATTAAATAGTGTTTTCAGTATTATTCATCCAAAATCAGTCTAGACAATCTGTATGTGCATGTTTGTCTTCATATACGCCCATATACGCCTCGTAAACGCTTTTATGCACCCGTATAAGGCTTTTTGAAAAAAAAGTATATGACTCATATATGCTTGTATTATAAAAGATATATTGAGTGAAATCATAAGATCCATTTAGCACAACTTAGTTTAAAATATACATACATATTTTTTTCTATAGTGACTAACTTGCAATCTTTAAAACTACTCTAAATCTACATAAATCTCCCAGATGATACCATAACCATCACTTACGATTACCATTATTATCACACTGTTCACACACCATACACATAAAACCTCTGCCAACAAAAACACATGTCATCCGATGATTGGCATCTATATGGCAATATCCAAAAAAAAATCTTCCCATGTGGCAGTAAGTGGGTCCCTCAAGACACTTGTGAGCAACAAGAACAAAGTAAAAGATTTCATGGATATGACACGTCGGATAAGGATAAGAACATATAGCTTCTCATTGGTCATTATCCATCCACTTCCCTCAATATCTACAAACTCATCAAACCTTAAACCACAGCCACAAGATCACCACTGCAATCAATATTACAAAAGGATCTACACACACCATACAATTTCACCTTAACATCTGCAAACATTCATACACCTCTTAACACCGCCGGAAAAGTATGGCCGCCGTCACACAAGCTCCGGTTGCAGTTTTCCGGCCATGTGCCTCCCGGTCCAGATTCCTAACTGGTTCATCAGGGAAGTTGAACAGAGAACTTTCGGTCAAACCGGCTAACGCCTACTCATCTGGTTCGTTCAAGATTGAAGCGAAAAAGGGTGAATGGCTACCCGGGCTAGCCTCGCCCGGTTACCTCGACGGAAGGTACCCGCGTTGTTATTTTTACTGAATGTACTTCATTCTCTTACTTTATCTGTCGTTTTATCTTTCTACTTTTACTTAACAGGCAATGTTTTCATTACTGAACCGATCAACTTCGGGGTTCATTGGTTTGACTGGTCTGATTGATCGGACCGGATTTATTAAATCGAATGACGTTATATATGTTGAAAAGTATTAGTTATATCTATAATATTCCGTTCTACAGTAATATAAAAATACTGTGTTTTAAGGTGGATTTACATATTTTTAAAACAATATTAACACTTAGCTAATTAAAATATGTATCACAAATTATTAAATTAATTAAAAAAATATATTTTGAGTGCGAAAAAAGTAAAAGTTTTCAATTCCGTTTCAGACCGGTTCAAATGAAAACGGTCTAAATACATACAACAGACCGGTTCCTGGTCCAACTAGTTCAACTGGCAGGTCCGGTTCTAAAAACAATGTCTACAAGGTAGCTGTGTTTAACATATCTGATTTAATTTAGTAACTGTGACCCACTCATATGTTGTCACTTTTCAGTCTTCCAGGTGACAATGGGTTTGACCCATTGGGGCTAGCAGAAGACCCCGAGAACCTCAAGTGGTTCGTTCAAGCCGAGCTCGTAAACGGGCGATGGGCCATGTTGGGTGTCGCCGGGATGTTACTGCCTGAGGTTTTCACAAGCATAGGCATAATCAATGTGCCTAAGTGGTATGATGCCGGAAAGTCTGAATACTTTGCATCATCTTCGACCCTGTTTGTGATCGAATTCATTCTGTTCCACTACGTCGAGATCAGAAGGTGGCAAGATATCAAGAACCCGGGAAGCGTTAACCAAGATCCTATTTTTAAGAACTACAGTTTGCCTCCGAATGAAGTCGGGTACCCCGGTGGCATATTCAACCCCCTTAACTTTGCACCCACTGCTGAGGCCAAGGAGAAAGAGCTTGCCAATGGTAAGCAAACAATTTACCATCTTACCCTTGGTTAAATATTAGCTAGACTTGATAAAATGGATGTGCTGAGTAACGGGAGGGTTCGGTCGTTCGATCAAAATAGGATTTTAACTTTTATCTTATCTATTTGATCGGTTAGAGATGAAACATAACCCAAATCGACCCAGCTTGTCAAAACCTTTTGTTACTGTCCAAATATAACCCGTTTGACCCGTTAAAAGTAGAACATACTCAGAATCCATATGCAAATAGACATGTCACAATCTCACCACTAATTTTACGTTAATTTCAGGGAGGTTGGCGATGCTGGCGTTCTTGGGGTTCATTGTGCAGCACAATGTGACCGGAAAAGGGCCATTCGACAACTTATTGCAGCACCTATCAGACCCATGGCATAACACTATTGTCCAGACTTTGTCTGGAAACTAAACATCTTATAAATAATTAAAAAGTGGTTGGAAACTAAAGTGTGTTGTTTTGCTCTGTTTGTAAACCATCAGTGCATGGGTTGTGACCCTAGATCTAAGCTTTGTTTTCAATGTACAGGGGAATATGAGATGGTAATCTATGATTCATTTGAACTTATTGTCACCCTCTAGTCAGAATTAAATAAATATCTTGATATTGGTTAGATATATATATATATAAGATGTATTAATACACTAGATTGATATTATAAAACTATGGTGCTAGGTAGTTAAATGTTTGTTAAAAAAACATTGATTAACCTATATCATAAAAGAACTTTAGGAAACATGTGAAGTTTTTTGAGTATAAGTTGTACCTAGTTGCCAGACAAGCACATGATCCTTTAGCTTTGGTTGTTTGCCATTTAGATGAACCTGTTGCTGCAAGGAACAATTACCTATTTTACCCCACATTAAATGGCGGGACGGATGTGTATAGCTCAAAACAAGTAACTTTTGACGCAAGTTAGAATGGGTTAGGTTGACCTGAAACACATTTTGTTCAAGATTTTTACTTTTGCTACGAATATAATTATAGTGAGTTGGTTATTATTACAATAATAATTATATTAAGTTTTTGAATAGAATAATTTAGGAGGTTTAATGCAATAAAGTGAAAATCTTACCAAGGGTTGAGAATATGTCGGGGTCAGGATTGCATTGGTCATGGAATGAGGCCATGGGTCGGGGTCAGGATAGCATCTCAAATTGCAATTCATCGAATGACCTAAAATTCCTTGTAAACTTATTAGTGTTCCACGCTTCATTTCTTTCAATTGTGCAAAATTAAGATAACACATCCCATCCGGTTAACATGCACATAATAATTTCTACAATTTGATTCTAGGGTTGTAAAATGACTTTTATTCTAGTTTATGTGAAAGAGAGGTGTCATTAGTGATTATGAACAATTAACGTTCGAATTGGCTGGTGAGCAAAGACGGGATGACAAATGGATCCATAGTCTGTATAAGATTTTACAGTCTTCCTCTAGTGACTATAAACTAATCCATTAAAGTCAAGAGGAGTTATAGGTTGTAAGAGAGTAGAGCCAAACAAACACCTATGTGTCAGTGACGGATGAGCTCGTCACAAATGCCCGCATTGAACATGCTCGGTTTTGTTTTCTACGAAAATACACCTGTTTCCTATTCTATTTGTTGGTTGCAGATCCCAATTTTGTTTGTTAACATTCTCCTTTATTTCTTATTCTTTTATTCCTTTAAACAGTAAATACTTGTTTAAACTATGAATAATAGATAAGTAATAGCTTAATATTATAAATAATAAAATAATTTATTATAAAAAATTAAAGTGGTTTATTATTAATTTGATGATAATGTGGGAAAGGTGAGTATGTTTGTAAAATAGATGCATTGCTTGAGAAAAATATTGAGAAAAGCATGGTCTAAATGAATGAGGTGGAAGATTTGAGTTTCAGGTCAATTTGGGTGCAGAATGCTGACTGATAGATGCTTTTTCTTGTTACTTTTTATACATAATTAATGTATCAAATATAATTACATTAACTATACGATTACAATAAACACATATAATCACAATATAATCTAATTTTGGACAAAAACTTGTTTGGTTTGTTCAAACTATTGCAATGTTTTGCCTTTTTTCTTTTATACTTAATACTTTTTGTTTACTTGTTTGATCTATAAGGAATAAAGCAAAATACAAAATAGAATATAATGCAGGTCAACTCGGTCACACAAGTGTGTACCCATCTAAAAGATAGAGTTTTCGTTATAGAACTTCCTCTTGGTTTGACCAGAAAGTGAAGGAAAAGAGTAAGTTCTTGCAATGACAAAAGTACTTTTGTTTACAATTGATTTGAGTTCATGTGTTACACAAATGCTTATAAAGAATTTAGACTTGATGACAAGAAACCAACCAGGTTTTACTCAACAAGAATTTATGAAGATCAATTCACCAGAAAATGAATGATAAATAATCTGCGAATCAACGTCTAGTGGCTAAGACAAGTTGACAAAAATTTATAATGTGGAGGTCTTACCTGCAGCCTCTAATTCCTGGTTAGTTAGTAATCTGGAGGTGGGAGTAAATTTCATGTTTGATGGAGGTTTGACCGCTTCAAACTCAGTTGACTCGAGTGAAAAATGGCTTCCTGCAGCATCAATGGTTTTACTAATGAAATCCGACCTTGAAATGTAGTCCTTCATGGGGCAGATGAAATCAAGATGGTCCCTAGCCTAAAAGGAAAGTAGAGAATAAATGATTAAAAAAGAGGCTTAACAAGTAATTAACCGTTTAAATTTGGAACACCATAGCGCATAACAAGAAGACAGTATATGTTAATCAGCCATTTTCGTGACTAAAATTCTGAAAAGACCATCTATCTGCTCACGTAATTTCACCCATTTGTTGGCTGGATAACAGGTCATTTCTATTGCGGGTCAAAATCAGTTAAAGTTATGTATTAAATACGATTACAAGTTCACAACACTATATACTTGAATATGGTCTTATACTTGTTTTTAAAATAATGATTTCAAATATTTATGCATTTTTGGCCCACTCCACCCATGACGGTTTCCTTTTTAGTTAAATCTTTTAGCTTAAGCCACTTGACCAGCTAGAGATAAAAACAACCCAAATCAACCCATTTTGATAGAAATGTCATGATTGCCACCTCTAGTCTTAACATCAATTTAACAGGACCACTGTCAAGTTATTTCTTATCCACCACTCATAAAATACCAAAACTAACCGGAGGTTGGCATAAATTTCCATTCGTTATTATGCCTGCTAAAATTATAATTTGATCCACTTCAGGTTAAGGAATTCTTCCAAGAAATATGGAATTCTCATGCATTTTTTTGATAGCATAACCCTACTAAAGGCCTAACTAAAGCCACTACGCTTTCTTCCCGACCGCATTTATCAGACATAACTTGTTCTTTAAGTCGGTAAGCTCCACCATTCAAACTGTAAACGACCTTCCTATGTGCTATTCATGGAATCAATTGGTACTTTGACTCTTAGCATTGCACTTATTGGCAGCTAATAAACTAAATAAACACAGGATACAAGTAACATACCAGACGATATTCAGGAGCCCTTTTGGGAAGCTTGAGATAGGACATGTTACGAGTCTCATAATCCCACAAAAAAGATGTATGATGAATCCACCGATTTTTAGTAATTGATTGGGCGTTGCCACCAAACTTCCGCAGGCCAAACACATAGTCTACAAAACATTTAAAATAGGTCCTGCTGTCAGACCCGTACCATTTGGGCTTTAAACAAATTGCATCAAAGGAAGGAGGTATTTGCAATTAAGAAAAACTAAAACACACCAACAAGTACAAAAAATGGAATTCCAGTAACCTATTTGGCAATTTACCCAACCTAATTGGGATTCAGTTCTTCATACCATTCTCACGAAGCCTAAAATCAGCAATTCCTTGGAATACTTGATTGTATAATAGGCTGCTCCAAGACATGATAGGTCGAGGATATGGCTGTACATCAGCAACATCAATCTTGTTACATATAAATGAAACAAATATAGTCCCGTGATCAACTATTACAGTCCCACCTCCAGTGAACCTTCGTATGACAGGAATCTTATCTTCTAGTACAGGTCTAATTTCAACAAGTTCAGCAGGTTTCCTAATAACAGATTCATGTAAACTAGTAAGGTCTCCATTACTTATCAGAACCATTGTTAGCAAAGAAACTTACCCAGAAACCCCCATGACTATGTTGGGTTTATCTGTCCCATCATTAATGATGCACCAATTGTCTGATGAGGTCCGAAGAAGGCACTCTTCAATCTCCAACTGTTGTAGGATGGGCACTCCCTTCATTCTGACAATATTCATCAATGGAAGTCCAGCACGTGCAACTTGCCGTGTAGCCATTTGAAGCAGGCTTTTAATGAACTGTCTATCTTTTCTTCCGGTTTTTGTTAATGCGACATCGTGACAATCATTTTCCCTGGTGCAATGAACTGCAAAACAAACACAGATGATATTTTGGTTCCCTTAAACTAAGCAGTAGTTGCTATACATCAAGATCGATGAAACTATTTACAACCTAAGTACCAATGAAATTAACAAGAACACAGTAAGATGAACTGGCTGCTTGAAAAACTAAACAATTTAGCAAGATATGCCATTTAAAACTAAAATAACAAACAGCAAGATATCGTTCTTGATTAGGCTCTGGTTTCTGGAATAAACTTGATCATTCTAACCAGCAGATTTATAGTTTCCAGTAAAGGACTAAAGGTTAAGCTCTACTAGTGTTTTCATACTGCTGAACTCATACCTAAATCATTAACCTTTGGTGAATACTGGATACAACAACAGCTTATACCAATGAACAATCCAAAGTTCTAAATAAACCAAAATCAATGAACACAACATAAACAATACCTAGATTAGTGAGAAATCAAGTACGTCATATTAATCATGTAGCAATGCACTTATGTAACTTCATCGGAACCAATTGAACATATGCAAGTCCTCACAAATCCTAACCTAATGTAGCGTTTCAAATCAACAATCTACATCAACAAGAGAACAACGACTACGGAGATAGATTGAATTTACAGAGTCTGGTTTTAGGATGAGAAATTGGGACGATAAACCTAGGTATGCAGCATTGAATATATGAATTTACAAAACTTGAAGGATTAGAGATCTAACATTAGAGTAGTGATTGAGAAAGCAGATCCAAGGGTGACTCCACGAGAGACCACTAGCTAAAAATGGTGCATTCGTGACCAGAGGAGCATGGTTGAGTCACCTTCACCTTAAGCAGAGAGCCGTCGTCCTATCTTGACTAATTACTTTCGGGTTCTTTGGGTCCGAGAGGTTGGAGCCTGGAGGTGGGACCAAGAAATATGAATTTCAAGGGTAAACTAGAGATTTGGGTTGGTTTTTTTCTTTTAGTGCTGATTGGCAATGTTTTAAAAACCGGACCGAGTATGAACCGGAAGAAACAAAGGTTTACTGGTTAGATCGATCAGATTGGTTGACCCGGTTTTTAAACCGAATGCTATTATAATTATATTAAATATAGAAATATTAAAAATACAACATAATATCTCAAATGTTCATAAGATCATAGAATAATTTTTTTAATACATATAAAAACTTAATTTAACAATATGCGTATGTACAAGTATCTAATTATAGGAGTAAAATAAAAAAGAACTTAATTTAAAAAAATTAATTAATTTAAATCAAAAGGCTTAAATTAATTTTTACAAATTAATATATCTAAATTAAATGAAGAGTTGGATGTTTTATTGCCATTAAATAATTTAATATGTTATTATAAAATGCTAGTGTTCTTTTTGTTTAATGTGAGTTCCAATAAAGAGTTGGATGTTATTTTCCTTTACACAACCACTAGCCACCAAACAAGCATTACGTTCCCCTCCACCACCATCGTTAAGCTCGACAACCGGCTACTAAAAATCTACTTCTCCTTCTCATCTTCAACATCTGTTTGTGTTTCCCATCACCTCCAGACCAGACTTTTCATCACCCTCTCGCTCTCTCCAGTAATTAAACTTTCTACTCTATTTTCTTTGCAAAACTTGTTCAGAGGACGATCCGGCCCAACCGCGGTTACCGGCCACCGGTTCGACCTTCCGACCATCTGAATCGGCCAGTTATTGGACAGAAGGCTCTGATATGTTTAACCGGACCGCCGATGGAACCTGTTCCCGGTTGAACCGGTCCCACCGGCCGGTTCGGTCTGGTCACAAAAAGATTGCTGATTGGATCATTGATTGTCTATTGGTACATACGATTACTTTTATTACTTAAGTATGGAATCTTAAGGTATTAAGTTGTTATGTATCTAAATGAAAGATCGTATATTAATTTGTCCTCATTAGTTTCAAACCTAAAATCACTTTCAGAAGAAAATCACATTAAGTGAGAACTTGATTTTGAATAAATTTCATGTTATGTCGATAGATTAGAGTTAACACAACGAAGCGTAAAGTCGTGAATATAGGTTAATAAAATCAAAACTCTATATAAAAGATAAAACAATTAAGAAAATAACATTCAAACATCGGGGCAAAAAAAAAACTTAGCCGTTAAAATTCGCATTGAAATGATTTTTTAACATTGATAAACTTACATAAAAAAGCAATTTCATTAAAACAAGACGACCTTACAAACCGCATATCCTATTAGAGAATAGTGAAAAGCAAATAACGTCTTAATGTCATCGATGTCGACACAACACAACAACGCTATACAATACGAATGAACATATTAGTTTACATGCCAAGGAAAAAAATCACTGTGACCTTGTAAGGCCGACTATTATGCAGCAATACTCAGGTGAAAAACAAACCAGGATAGTGGTACATGTAAGAACCCAACTGATAAATTTAGGAAACAGTAGTAAAGACCCGTAAGAAGATTCAGAGTCCTATTAGCATAATTAAGTATCTCGTGGCGAACAACACAACAGTTGAGTGTCGAAAAGGTAAGTAGACCCAAATTCGAAATCAGAGCCTGACAATCAACAAAAAGGTAAGTAAACCGAAATTCAAAATCAAAACATGGCAACTAACAGAGCAATACAAAAATGAAAGGCAACCACATGCAGCAATAATCACAATCACAAACACATAAAAAGACATGAACATATGAAGTTGTTTTTAATCAAACGGGTTCTTAAACATAAAATCACTTTTGCCCTAAAATAGAAATCAAGCTCCCAAAAACAAAAATCAAAGGGAGAAAGACAAGACTCGCAAGGGGAATACGCCAAGGTAGTCCTCCTACGCACCGTTTCCATGGCAACAGTGGCAGCACCAATGTCGATGTTGGTGGTAATACTGGTGGCGATGCTTGTAACAATGGTGATGCAATCTCTGTTTGGGTCTCTCGACTTTCCAGTGAGATAAAGCCCAAAGAAAGCTCCTTGTAAAATATAAACGCAACCCTCCAAACACTATTCAAGAAGCCAATTGGGCATCTGAACTGTGATATCACACAACTCTATACACAACCAGATAGCTAATTTCAAGAATATAGCCACAAAACACAACATTTCCACACCGAACATGTTACATAAGCCTGAGCATAAAGAAGCAGTTCATCACCCAAAAAAAAGGGTAAAACAACCGGAGGAACAATCTTCCACGGACAAATCCAAGCACAAAACCACGAAAATTCCACATGCAGGGTACAACAAAGACAATTGACAACAACAGAAACAAAACCACTCGGAGCACATACACAGAGATAACCACAAACAACAATCCAGCCAAAGCATAACCACAAAATAACAAATTGCAGAAGACTGACCTGCAAGTCGGAGAAGAAGACCTTGGCGGGGCTTGGAACGGAAACAAATATCGTCTACAATAAAGAATGCTAACACCACCATCCAAACACACGTCATCACAATGAAGATAGAAAACCAACACGTGTACCCCTGGGACCACCAAAACAAAAGGAAAAAAAACACAAAACCCTAAGATTTGAACCAGCCCTCTCCCAAAAAAAAAAACTAAGATAAACACCAACTCATCCACCCAAAAAAAGGTAATAAACCATGAAACATAGCATACTAATAACATAAACAAAAACGAAAGGGGAAACAAATATAACGCAATCAGCACCTGCCACGCACGTGCTGACCACCGTTCATCAATCTCCTCTTTTCACATATAGGTAAATTTAACAACGAAACAACTTCTTCAAAGAAGTTAGTAATAAAAAATCAAATAATTTCAAATATAATAAAAGGGTAAAAGAAAGATTATCAAACAAAATCATGATTTAAAAATTAGAAAAGAAAATAATTAAAAAAACACAATAACCAAGAAGAAATAGCCGATCAGATTTAAACTTAGATGGGTGGTAAACAATGAAAATGATCTTTGGCCACTAGACCAGAATCTCGCCCATGTTACATTAGCTTTCACTATGATAATTAATTACATGAAACAAAAGTCGACGGTTTATTATCGACTACTGATTTTAATAAATTTCCTATTATAGATTATATTTTTCATTATACCCCTGCAAAATATGTCACTAAGCTTCACTATTACGGTATTTGTTTTTGACGTTAACAACTTATCACATTCTACATCATTTCACTAATTGACGCTAAATATTCTAGCTAAATGATGTATTAATCATTTAATTGAATAGATTGACCTTTCTTTATTATTAAGGGGAAGAAACTACAAAAACTCTCCTAACCTTCACTTCTCTTGTCTTCCTTCACTTATGCTTCCATGATCAACTCATCTTTCGGTCTTTGAGAGGTGATTTTGCTATTCCACACTTCAAGATCAATGAAAAAATAAAGAAATTTTGCAACTTAAAGCTTTATTTCTTGGTGCAAAAGTGATAAATCTAAGGGTGTTTTAGATTTTTAAGCAAAAAAGCAATATTGAATGTTGTTCATGTGTACCCTCTTAAAACAAGCAAGTGTTTGGTCTTCAAGATTCACAAGAAATAATATCATAGAAATCAACCAAGAATTCGACATTTTGTTTAGTTCATCCGATTTTACTTGGAGTGTCACAATCTTTAGAATAGAACCTAATTGAATACCATGTAAACCAAGTTGGATTATTCCATTTGTTGCTTTCATGGCGCCAGTTTGGTTCTATCTCCAATCTCCTCACCAAAATTATCGAATATGAAAAGGGGTTGTGGCTAGTGGTGGGGCGAAAATTGTCCTACATAGAAGATGATCGTGTAAAAAGATGGTCTAGATGGAAAGCATCGGAAATCCTCCAACCCTTGGGGTCTTTTAGCAAGGTGATATACGTGTCGTGTCCCATGGTATAAGTCTACCATGAAGACGTGATCTAACATACACCCAACTGTAGTGACAATGGATCTAGATAAATGTCATTCATAAGACTCCCATCTATGATGCAGACAACATGCCACGAAGAAGATGAATTCTAGGAATAACAGGAGTCCGGTAAAATGAGATCTTTAGACAATAAGCATCTGATACTAAGAAATATATCTCTTAGTAGAAGTTAACACTTACTGATATATATCTAGATTTGCTTCTAAATGTACCGCATGCCTGACTAAATAAACAAGTGATGCTAGGATCTAAGTCTTCTTATGAATTGAATAACTACTGTTCACTAGAATCACATAGATGAAATTCAATGCAATTTAGCTAATCGATCATGATTAAACAATATATTCAAATTGAATTATGAACAAATGATAAAGTGTGTTTGTATTGAATATAAACTTGTTCTTTTACGTCTGATTATAGAAAAAATTACGAAATATGAATACAAGTGTACTGTTTATAGTAATTTAACTATAAACAAACTAACTGATAAGTACTAATTGGTAAACTAATTATCTTCATATATCATCTTGATGATTTTTAAGTAGACGGGCAACAACATTTTAGACGGAAACACTCGCTGTGGATGCTTGTCGAAGGAAGCTCTTGAGTCTTGATTCCTTCATCCACAACATTAATTCGTAAAACCACTTCACTAAAAAGTTGTAATTTCTAAATATCCTATGGTTGTGTTTATAGTTTCTTAAGTGTTTTTTAAAAATGGATTCTTGATGGGAGATTAGAAAAATGTTTGAAATTGTTGCGTATGTTTCACGCTTCATTGATTAAAACTTTAAAATCCCCTATACAAATCTCAACCAATACGTATTCCTTTACGCTTGAGGTCGCCTGACGCATTGGTGCGCATATTCTAAGACAATACAAGGTGGTGCCTCTTTTTTAACTCTTTCAAAAAGTACAACCATAAGCAAATAAGAAAGTAATAGGTCAATGTATGTAGGTCTATGAAGTTGGTATTCATCAACGTTGTAGATTAGTGTGCTTTCAACTCCTATATAATGAAACATGTACATCACTTATACGCCACATAAAATAAAATAAATATGTTTTATTCAAAGCGTTTAACTTCAGTTTTATTAATTGGAATAAAAAATATTTATTTGAAAGATGTATTTTTAATTTTATGCAAAAAATCACATTCTATTCTTAAAAATCTAAATAACTAGGAGGTACGAATAGGGGTATTAAAAATATCCGAATCTGAAATATCCAAAAATCCAAAATTCGGATATTCGAAATTTTGGATTCGGATTTGGATAGTGATTTTGAGAATTTTTGGATATTTGGATATCCAAATTTTTTGAAATATTTTTTATATAAATTATAAAATACTAAATATTAATTAAAAATTTCGTATATGTTCAAATATTTCGGATATTTTGTAAAACTTCAGATATCCGAAAACTTTTTCAATAAAAATTATTAAATTTATAAAATTTATTATATAATTCATTTTCTTTAGAATTCGGATATTTAAACGTATATCTGAAATTAAGATATCCGAATTTGAACACACTAAATACAAGACTTAAAATAATGAAATTACAAGTAAAATAAATATAAAAATCGTAGCCATAAAATGACCACCACCAAACATACTAAAGTACCTCGGCTACGTGGCTCTTTCCACGCCACCCTTGTAATTTTAAGGAGAAACTTCTATTATTTTGTGATTTTTATCAATTTGTCTAGTATTAAAAGATTTGTATTATAAATTACATAAATTATACTTTAATAATCAAAATTATTAATAATAATTTATATTATCAATTTGACTGATAACATTTTCAAGTTTTATTTTTATTACCAAAAGAAAAAAACATTGTTTTAAATCAACTAATAAAAAATACTAAACGCAATTCCTTGTTTTAACCATTTAAAAAAGATATTAATTTTAAAAATCAATAAGGAAAAAACGAATTTAAATCAAATGATATTTAAGATATGATTTAGCATTTTAACATTATTATACCATTCATTTGCCGGAAAAAAAGTGTATATTTCTTCCATTATCCACAACAAATCCAAACCGTTAAATCCCTCAAATCCTACGGTCACCACCACCACAATATCTAAAATCATATCCTTTTCTATCTTACAAAATCTACACTTCACTTCACTTGAGGTCACCACAAACCACCACCACCACCACCACCACCACCACCATGGCCTCCGTCGCCCTCAAATCCTTCATCGGCCTCCGTCAATCTTCGCCGGAAAACCACCACCCCTCCATCACCGTCGTCTCCAAACCCCTTCCATCCAACCACCTCCACTACCGCCGTCTCCACGTCGTCGCCGGAAAATCCAGCCCCAAAATCACCGGCCGCAACCTCCGCGTCGCCGTCATCGGCGGCGGCCCCGCCGGCGGCGCAGCCGCCGAAACCCTAGCCAAAGGCGGAGTCGAAACCATCCTAATCGAACGCAAAATGGACAACGCGAAGCCCTGCGGCGGCGCAATTCCACTCTGTATGGTCGGCGAGTTTGACCTCCCGTTGGACATCATTGACCGCCGTGTCACCAAGATGAAGATGATTTCGCCGTCGAATGTGGCGGTGGATATCGGTCAAACCCTGAAACCACATGAATACATCGGTATGGTCCGCCGTGAGGTGCTAGATGCTTACCTCCGTGACCGCGCCGCCGGCGCCGGAGCCACCGTGATCAACGGGCTCTTCTTGAAAATGGACAAACCGACTGATAAATACGCTCCGTATGTGATTCACTACAACGAGTACGACGGAAAAGTCGGATCCTCTGGAAAAAAGGTCTCCGTCGAGGTCGATGCGGTGATCGGCGCCGACGGAGCCAACTCCCGCGTCGCGAAATCTATCGACGCGGGAGACTATGAATACGCGATAGCGTTTCAAGAGCGCGTCAAAATCCCCGACGACAAGATGCGATATTACGAGAATCTCGCGGAAATGTACGTCGGGGATGACGTGTCGCCCGATTTTTACGGGTGGGTGTTCCCGAAGTGTGACCACGTGGCAGTGGGCACTGGCACGGTCACCCACAAACCTGACATAAAAAAGTTCCAACTCGCCACTCGGCTGCGCGCCCGAGACAAGATTCTCGGGGGCAAGATCATCCGAGTGGAGGCCCATCCGATCCCCGAGCACCCCAGGCCGCGGAGGCTATCGGGCCGTGTGGCGCTCGTGGGGGACGCGGCGGGGTACGTGACCAAATGCTCGGGCGAGGGGATTTATTTCGCCGCGAAAAGCGGGCGAATGTGCGCTGAGGCGATCGTGGAGGGGTCGGAGAATGGAACACGAATGGTCGATGAAGGTGACTTGAGGGTTTACTTGCAAAAGTGGGATAAGACGTATTGGCCAACGTACAAGGTGTTGGATATCCTGCAGAAGGTGTTTTATCGGTCGAATCCGGCTCGTGAGGCGTTTGTGGAGATGTGTGCGGACGAGTACGTTCAAAAGATGACGTTCGATAGCTATTTGTACAAGACGGTGGTGCCGGGGAACCCGTTGGACGATCTGAAGCTTGCGGTTAATACGATTGGGAGTTTGGTTAGGGCGAATGCGTTGAGGAAGGAGATGGCCAAGATTTGATGTGATTATTTTCATGTTTTTGTAATGTGTTTCTAAGGACTTTAATTGGTGTTATTGTTTAGAAACTTTGATTGTTTTTATAATATATTGTCCATTCGGGGCGTCTCATGTAAAAGTGTTTTCTATGTATCGTAGAAATGAACGGTTTATATATTTTAAAATGCGAATACATATTGTTAACAAAAGTACATAGACGGTTAATAAAAGTAGATTGATGTTAACAATAGTAGATCAGGCTATTGTTTTTGTAATATGTCACTTTGATTCATATGAAACATTGATTGTTTAACATAAATTGAAGTTAATTTGAGCTTGAGTTTCACTAGAGTGATATGAAGAAGCTCGAGCTGAACTTTAATTAAATGAATAATCTAATAAGTATGAGTTGAAAATTAGATAATGAATAAACAAGTATGAGCTCGATTCGAGTTTTAGAATTATAAGTGTTTAATTATTATCTTTCAACATTTAGCAAAAAAGAAAGAAAAAAAAAAAAAAAAACAAAAGAGCATAAAATTTTGCTTTTTATCTTTGATTATATACATAATAGTATTTATTAGGCAAGATAAACATTATATAATCTTATAAATATAATAATACTAGCATAAAACCCGCGCGATGCAGCGGGCAAAATCGTGTATCATTTTCAAACAAAATTGTTTAACAACTCTTTTAATTTATACATACACTGATACACATGCATAAAAAAGTTACAAACATTAAAATAAAGTGAGCAATTTTCTTTCCTTTAACCATAGTAGCAACAATGACAATAATAAGAGGTAGCATATCACAAAGAAAGAGACCTGTTCTTAAACTTGCAATCTTTAGTCGACCTCTGTTACTTTTTTATTCAATTGACCAACTGGAACAAAAAAACAAATAACTACGATTAGATTAGAACATCAATTTTCAGTAAGTGCAATCTGACTCTACTTTTTATATCATAAACCAAAAGAAGAAAAATTCAGACAATTTATACTACAGAATAGAACTTTGTATTGAACAAAAACATCAACTTTGATTCATATCTAAACACACCAAGAACTTTATCTAGACAACTTTTTGTAAAATGCAAACTTAACAAAGTGAAACATTTGGTCATTGATGCAGAAGTAAAGCAAAATCTGCTAACCATTTTGCTAGTATAAACTGAAAGAAAGTGAATAATCAAGAAACATCTTTGTATGATTAATGAAGGTGAATAGATAGTGATACCTTAAGGTATAAGATGCTCATTACTGTCACCGATGTATCCCCTACAATCATCCATACCAAGAATGAAGCTTTGTTGATGTAAGCTACGCAAAAAATTGTTTCACTTTTCCATCGTTAATCTAAACAGTATACCTGCATATTTCATATTTCGTAAAATCAAAATAAAAAATCAATTAAATCAAAGACCAATACAATTAAAATATACTTATCATAATTAACAATAGTTACTAACAAACTGTTCAAGCATATATCGGTAGCAGGCTCCGTTGCAAAAGACTTAAATCATTAATAATACGATTGCATATATTGCATAAACTCATTTATCAATTTCATGTCAAAACCATTAATACCTTAATGCTTATCCGGTTACTATCATAATATTCTTTTGATTATGAAAACTAAATTTGTATAAACGTGTTTATAATTCTAATTTCATGTCTATGAAGATGATCTTAGCGTCAAGTTGATAATTATTAGGGTTCTTCCTCTTCAAATAAAATATGTTTTTTTTTTGTTGTATTAAACGAAAACTATCCTTTTTGGGGTACTAAAGGTTTTACGAGACTACATATAACCTTTTAAACCTGGCCGACATATACGATTTTCCAATTTTCAATGAATATTAGGAACAAGTTGACCCATCTCAACATATGTTTACTCCTTTTGCACAAATCAATTATTAAACATAATTGGATATTAAAACAGGGGTGCAGGGGCAGTACTGTTTGTACCATCCACTTACTTAAATAGTATATATAATGAAGTTTAGTGTTTCTATAATCTTGTGTCGCTGGTTAGTGTATACACAGCCTCAGGATTGTTAGCCTAAACTTGCTATTTCTTTTGAAACCTTCAGATCATAATAGAGTAAAAGGAGACAAAAAAAGATATTATGAAATTAAAAGAATGGACTAAATAACGAATGTAAAAGTGATAATATTTGTGATGTCAAGGATTAGGTAAATAATGAAAAGAATTTGTAGATTTAAAACTTGATCATGCTTCATTTTCTAGGTAATTTGATTATTTTCACTAATAATTTCAAAGAATATTCTCAACATCCTCTTATATTTATCTATTACTTGATATAGAATGTTATTATCATATTATTATCATCAATTTATGCATGTGTATTACTGGTATATGTCTAAAATAGACTAAAATTAGAACATTAATGCCGTTAAAAAAAATTAGAACATTAATGGGTTTATTAGGACCATACAGGTGGTTGCCTTAATTCAACCCTTATGACCAACTATCAAAGGCCAAATCCCTTAGATTTCAGTTCAGCTACCTATAAATGAATGAATAGAATAATTATGTAGAGATATGATAAATGATGACATGATGCGTTCATTTCAAACCCAATAACAAATTATCTTTAGATAACTAAGCAAACATGTTAGACAACTAATATTGAAACAAAAAATCAATTGCATTAACATACCTGTAGCTTGGAGTTCACCAAAGTCACCTCGCAGAGATTTTGCAGTCGAATTTTGGATGCAATAGCTGTGATAGGCAAGCTGGTATCGAATTACTTCATCCTGTGTACAACTAACATGTCAATTGGATGGAAATTGTCATGAAAACTTCAATCGTGGCTTAGATGCTAAACAGAAAAGAAAATAAGAGTATCATGATACAGTTATAATTCAGAGATGTAGGTTTTCAATGTACATATGATGGTCTCCAATATACATACAATATGCCCACAACTCTGCAAAGTCATTCAATAACATAATGACATTTATGTCTTTATGATTTAATAACTCAAAAATGATTCAGCTATAGAATATTAAAAATAATCTAACTCTTATAATACCAACATCAACATCATAAAGAAACAACAAAACCTCAATAGCATACATAAATCAACAATAACTTAAACTGATTACCAATATCATCATCAGAGCATAAAAGACTAACCGGTACATATGGATCTTTGCATGGAGGAGATTTATTAATAGGAGCAAAATACTTAAAAACAAACTTCGAAAGCCAAAATTAGGTATAAAACTTTCTAAACCCAATTTTATTTTCTATCTTGGTAGCTTGAATTCTTCTTTACATGAATATGCAACAAATAAGAAAGCATATGACAATAACTAAAACCTGAAAACTAAACTAAATTAAAATAGAGATTTAGCCTGTGAATTGAGCACCCTTTCTAATTTTCTATAAACTTTTCATAAAGAACACATATTTTCTTAAATATTTATATAAGGTTAATTCAGTATCCGGGAAAAATGGCAACAGATGAGATATGTATTAATAGTAATTGTTGGTTTAGGTCCCTCACTTCACACCCTAAACAACACACACGTAAGTATGTATATATGAATGTAATATTGCAGAAGGTAAAATATCAAAGGCTCATCCTTTATTCAATAAAGCAAATGGCTATAAATAGCCTTACGAAAACACAACGTGGGAACAAGAAAATAGCAAACCACTATCACCTAGTAACCATTTCTACCAATATACCCGGTACACATTTTACCCGCTATTCGACCCATATAAACAGGTCAAACCAATATACCAAGTCAACCTAATTAAATAAACCCAAATATAAAACTAGAAGTACTTAATCTAAAGTTCCAGTATTCCAAGTGAAGCCATGACTCGTCAGACCCGTGACTCGTGAACAACTCGATTGATCCAACAATCACCCCCTTAATCGATGTTTGTTCACAACATGCACTAACAGCAACACAAATCACTGTCTTCTCCATCTTGAGTTTTCCCGGACACCCAATTTTCACCTCGATCACATCCAAAGTCTTCTTGGTTCAGACCCGAATAAAACCCACCACACTTGTAACATCTAACATGGCATCTCGCTAGAACCGTTCATTAACTTCTTGACTTTTACCGGATCAACAACCTCTTCCCCGGTCACACCCAAAGCCACCTGATTTGAACTCCAACACCATAATGTTCACACCGTGTAGGTTCTCCAATGTCTTTCTTTTTCTTTACACCTTATACCTTTTCCCTATCACACTTGTTCAAAGAGCCTTCTTCCACCGATCAAGAAAACAAAGCCACCGCCTTCCGCCAAATGAACCGAATCCAAAACCACCTGCTTTGACGGATCCTTTCTGCCCGCTTCTCACGCACATACGCCGGTATCCTCTTGCCACGAAACAAGCCGATCAAGGCACCCCTAACAACCCCGAAACAACAATGTTTATCACCGGTCACCCCCTTCGTCTTAGACGGTACTTACACCACGTACGACAACGGTTGCACCGAAACACCTTCACGCTCCGTCTTCTGCTGTCGAACAGCCCCGAAACAGCCACCTGCTGTCCCGAAACGAACCCGGTTCCCTGCTGCGTTTGCCCTGCAGCGACGGGCTACACTTTTCGACGGTCGACTCTCAAACCGGCTTCACCGTCTCTTGAGCCCTAGGCTCTGATACCAAATGATGGATTCAGGCCCCTTTTGAAACACACACACAACACACTTAGAACAAGTGAAGGCAATTTGCAATGATTCTACGCAACGGGACTTTCTTACGTGTAGTTTCTTACCTGTAAGAAAGTGAAGGCAATTTGCAATGATTCTACGCGTATGTTCGGTGGGCATGTGGATCTTTCTTATTTGAAGTCGAAAACTACTAAAATCACCAAAAATTTTAACTTGGATATGCAATCTATTAGTCATGAAATAAAACTCGTACGACAAAATTGACCTTTTCTTCTGCGTTAACAAATAAGTACACAAAATAATTATTGCATTTATAGGTTGTGTTCCAATTCTTTTATGCTGTTGAGTTTCATTATAAACCTACATATGTATAACAACATTAAAATTGAGTCTTTGGATGTACATTCTTAAATAATCAATATTAAGTCACAAAGCCCAAGGGATATGTTAAGTGAATTTGCATAAATATTAAGAACCTTGTTCCTGTTTCACCATTTGGGACAGGGTGGGCAACCAACAACCTCTTAGATTATTTTATTGTCAAACCTGCATATAAAAAACATCCATATCATAATAATGCATATGATGCAACAATAACAGACTTTTAATAAGTTGTTTATGTGGTAGAGTAGTAGTAATATTTTTTCAATTAGTATTCTTTGCAATTTATGGATGCAGTTGTTCAAGCAAAATTCCTGCGTCAATGGTCCTAATAGTCTAATACCAAAACCATTGAATTAAATTCATTAATGATAGAATTCACTAAAAGGAGCAATTTCATATATACATATATCATATTTATCAATTCAAAAAAATTAATACCAAATATAGTCATTCAAAATGCTTAAAGAATTTAATATTTGCTAATTTCACTAAATTAAACTTTTATGATCACTGTATATATTTCATTAATTTGAAATAGGTATGGGCCTCAACATATTATCTTAAATAGCTGCTTTCATTTGCAAATCAAAAGCACTAATACATTCTTATATTCTTATAAGTAGATAAACCAGAATTCCTGAAGAAAACCAAAGTGGATAAATAGGAAATCTTGAAACATAAGAAATATATAATCAATAACATGGAGGAAAAATTAAAAATTGCAAATTAACTACCAACAAAAAACAAGCTAAATGTACCATTGCTCTAACATGTTATGTAAAATGGAACAAGAAAATGATTAGAGACATAAATGATCCCCTCACTACCACCTTAAAAGCAACAAATTATAACAACATGATCCCCTTAATACCACCTTAAAGCATCAGATTATAGCTAAGTGACCCTCTAGGGAAAACGATAATGTAACAGCCATACCACCCAATTATGAAAGATGTGTTTTAGGGGACAGTTTTAATCCTACTTGAGACATGCTAATAGTAAGTTTAAAGAAAAAATGTGATGGTAGTTTCTCAAAATGCATAACAAAAATCATAGCTTATTAGTGTGAAACTTCTTAATGTCAGGTCATTCTGCATGCATAATAAATCCACACTGCGTAACAAAATAACTTAACTCCTCAACAAAACATACCCGGATCGACCCATTCAATGGTATAAGGATTGAAGCTACCACATCTTTTCTTAGTAATAAGTTCAATTCATGGATGTAGATACATCCACAATCCATATATCATTCGAGGAAAATTCTTGTATCAATGATACCAAAATGATTGAATTCACTAATGATGGAGTTCTCTAAAAGAAGAAGCAGTTTCATAGATATATATATATCCCCAGAAACTTGCACAATATCATATTTACTCACCCAAAAAATTTGATGTTAAAAAAACCTTGGTCATTTCTATGATTGTTTTTGAAGTTCTAAGCATCTTTTGGATGGTTATATGTATCAGGAACCCATAAAGGGAAAAAGGTAGCTAAATGGTTCACTTTTTGTCTTTATAAGGATTCTGATAAAGCTATTAGAGATAAGCCTAATGAAACCGGATGAGACCTTAAATAATATGTTCAGAGAATTCTTTTTCGTTTAAATGATACACGCAAGAGCTTCCATATAGAAAATGTATATTACTGAATAACTACTCTAGAATGTGACAGGAAACAAATGGTAAAGTGGATGCACTTGTCAAGGAAGCTCTGACAGGTAAACAACAAAATGTAGGCAGACCAAAATTTGCAAAGGAAACTGATAAAAATGCCAGAATGGCTGAAAAGCTAAATTAGTAACAGACATCATATTTCAATGACTTACCAACTAATCCAATCAATTGCTGTTGCACTTCCTCCATATCCAAATTCACCACAAATACCTCTTCTCAATCAATGAACCTCCGTCACGAAACCTAGACCCAATTTTCAGACCAAAATGAACTCACAATCAGGAACTTGTACTATTAGGGTCATTATATGCAATAAAAAATTACGTGAAGCACAATTTACAAGTAAATGCAGAGCGTCTCACAAAATGGCGTCTTTGAAAGCCTTCTTCACATGATATTTAACAGAATTACGGACTTGTCTGATTTTGAAGCTTCTTCAATCTGGAAAGGTATATTTATTAGGGTCATTATATGCAATAAAAAATTACGTGAGTTTGGGTAGAGGTTGCATATTAGGTGGGTCATGTAACAGGTCATAATGGCTGGTGTTTGGTATAAATACTAAGTGGTAGGGTCAGGATGCATCTTAAGTGACTTAAGATTACTTTCAATTAGGTGGATGTACTATTTGCTACTGATGATGTTGAGGACGTTATTGACGTGCCTAAATGTTCAACTATGATTCATTTCGACATCCCAAGAACAGTGCATAGCAATGTTCGGTCATTGGGAAGGGCTCATCAAAGTGGGTCCCAGTTTATATAATGCTTGAGAGGTAATCAGTAGTTGGATGTTTTCATGATAAAGTGAATTTCTTTTCATATGCTTATTATATAAAATCTGTCGTAAACAGGAGTAATGAAAAACAAAGAGCACGCGTTTCTTACATTATTCAAAAGGAGCATTCCATGGTTAATAATGCTAAGAAACGATACGCTGACAAATGTGTCGTGAAACCATGTAATTTTGAAGAAGCAAAACCATATTATGTTGAGGCAACTGGAGCTTCTGTCATTGTCAGATTCTAGTGTCAGTCTCATTCAGAGATATTGTGCAAAACTCCCAGCTGACAAGTACAATATTTTACCATTAACCTTGTTCCATAAGTTTTTAAAAGAGGTGGTAGAATGGACAGGTAGGTAATAGGCTAACATGTCAAAGCAGGTCTTGGTCGTAAAATGATTTATCATTTGTACAAATAACAACAGGTAGACTTTGGGTTGGCTAGACCCGAAAGACTTATCTTTCAGTTGGATTTTATAAATTTTTTTTTTGGTTAGATGTGGTTACAAAGAGCACATTATTAGAATAACAATATAATTTGTCAAATAAAATGAGTTTGTTGGTTGTATGCATTAACACTACACATTGGGTAGCTTTGAAGTTTTCATTTGTTTGACCCATTTCCTTTTTAGCTTAACATTATAAATTACCCATTTAACCCATTAGAGATGAAACGTAACTTGGTTCGACCCATTCATAAGTAAATAGGTTGAAATTAGCACTCGTCAATTTGCATTTGGCCTATCAATTTTTGTAAAAGCTTACTTGTTCCATAGGGTCGACACACCGAATCCAAATTTCCAATTTTTATTGCTGGAAGATTCATACCAGTGTGTGATGACTTTGCCTCCTAGTGCTGATTTTCCAAAAATAACCGGTCCACTTTGTAAGTCATATTCACTTTCAAAGCAGCTTGTATGCTTGGAGGCCTGTAAAAAGCTTCATCAAATGGGGGCACTCACTGACAATTTACTGCCTAAAAATGAAGATCCATAAGAGAACAAATCTTCTACAAATACCAAAGAATTACCTTCTGGTGCAGGTAGGATGCACAAATTAAAATATAATGTATTAATGTTTTTAATGAAATCTATTGGGCCTAAAATGGATCTTTTGTGTTGTTTTATTATTATAGGAACTACAAAAGGGAAAGAATTACATGGGACAATACCGATTCGAGCAGTATCTAGAACTTGGGGAGATAAACTTGATGATGGCGTGGATCTTTATGCTTATAAAATCAGTACAATCAAACGCATCAGATTACACCCACATAAGAGGAAGAAGAGGACGCATATGGTACCTGATCAAGGCGACGTACACTGAGATGTAGGTCATCCTTATTTGCATCCATGACTATAGATATAGGTGTGTGTGACTCTGAACAATCGAATTTAAAACCGACGATTCAATGGAGGTCGAGGAACCGTCGCGCAACCTAGCAATTGAATGGAGGAGGAGGGGAACGATGAGGTGTGACTCTGAACCGGTGCCCCAAAACCGCTAATTAAATGAGCAATGGTAGCCTGGTAGGGTCTAGATTTCGTTTGAATGCCCTGCCTTTGAAGCACGATTGAATGCGATTGAATGTAAGATTCAATGCGATATGAATGCAGCTGTTGATGGCTTCAGAGAAGAGATGGTGGTGATTACAGGGTAACGGTGGTGGAAGAAGGGGAGATTACCTTTTTGCCCAAAAGTTTTGTATTATATTGTAGTAAAGATAAAGATATAAATAATTTATTGCGAATCTAATAAAGTTAGGCATATGATGATATGAAACTTGAATCGGTTTATTAAATGACCTTCATCTTAAGCTTGAGTTATGAGGATATGTTGAATGTTTGAATTTTTAAAGGTTTGATTTCATTATCTCACGAGTGGCTTAGCTCTATCATGTAGTTTGATAGAAGTTTATATCAAGATACATCAATATGTCTGTTTTTTTATTATACAAACAGAGTTTTATTGAGAAAGTTAATTTGAAAATGAAACTATAGGTTGCGATATTTTCTTTTAGTATACGACTTAAGGCTATCATCGCATCAATGGATGTCGTAGGGTTTTTTACAATTATACAAACAGAAAGTTTTATTGAGAAAGTTAATTTGAAAATGAAACTATAGGTTGCGATATTTTCTTTTAGTATACGACTTAAGGCTATCATCGCATCAATGGATGTCGTAGGGTCCAAATTACGTGGCCAATGCATTTTGGAGCAAAAGAAAATCACAAGTGATGTCGACAACAAACTATCTGTTTGTCACAAAAGAGATTTTGAAGTTATAGTTGGCAAATCTATACTAATAAATGATTACATGTGATGACACATGTGATCACCAGATCTCACCTCACAAAAACTTTACCGTCTAAATTTTCTTTAACAAATTTTTCACAAATCATGCTATATTTCATACTTGAAGTTTTTTATTTTATTTTAATTTTTTTTAAACGACAAGTGTGAAAATTTTATTTTTTTAACTATCTCAATCACACCAACCATTTCTAGGGATTTTAAATCTATGATATCAATCATCTTAAACCTTATTTAACCCTTTAAACCTTATGATCACAAATCCTAATTTTTATATAATTGATTTAAAATAAAAACGATAGAGTTTAAATATTTTTGTTTATATATTTGAATTATATATTTATAGCTTTTAAACCGTGTGATACACGAGCTAATAACCTAGTATGTAATACTTAATTCCAAAAAAGAGAATAGCCTCATTTTATAAAATCAAACCCGTTCTAAAATCACATACGTCGGTTCATCAAATTAAATATCACAAATATCACCTTCAATCTTGAATCATATGTATCGTATTCAAAACCTTTCGAAACTACGTCGTTTAATTAAAATCAATTAAAATTCAATTCAAATCTTAATTTGTTATTTTATCTCCATTAATTTTGCCATTTTCCATCCATCTTTCACCAAATACCTATTATAAAGATTTGCAAGTCAACGGGATAAGATTTGTGGCATCTGGAGTTCATATGTCCATAATCCATTGCTGGTGTTATTGTCTCTCTGTTTGTAATCCCTTAACATCATTTTCAAAACAGAAATCGACAGTGCGATTAATACCATTCTTATAATCGAAATCGAAATCGAAACCGCTACTGCGGTTAACCACACTTCAGTTAATCGTCTGTTATGGATCGTTACAGTTGATAAGGTTAATTAACCAATATAATTTAGCATGTGCTTTTAAATTAAACTTTTAACTAATAAGATTTTGTTGGGTCAAGTTTAAATCAACCTAAATAAGAGTGTGTAAAATGCTGTTTGATTTTAAGCATCCGCTAAAACTAAAATCAAAGTAACAATGTGTATGATGCAAGCCATTGAAAATATATTAAATAGCAAATAATTAACTTTGTTTTATTTTTTTTACATGTTTATAAATGTTTCCTTTTAGATGTAATTAATTACATGGTTATACATATTAGTGTGATTTTATAGTTAATAAAGTTTTTTAAATCTATATGTTAATGTTAAAAGAGTTATATTTTTATTATCTAAAGAAAAATATCATCTGTTAGTTCGGTTAAGTTAATTTGATTCGGTTAAGTCGCTTATTTGCTCTATGTATTATTTATTTCATGTTGTAATAGGATAATGGACATCTATCTATACTAACAAAAAAATATTTTTGAAAGCCACATGACACAATTCTAGGACATCTAAATTTTATTTTTTCGCTTATCTCTTCTAATAAATATCACATTAACTACTAATTCTATTATTTAATTCTTTTTCATATCTATTTTTTATTAAATTAAAAAAGAGATCTTTCTACAAATGCAATTTTTAAAGAAATAGCATTTATAAAATAAGAATTTTTTTAAAAAAAACATCAAGCTTAAAAAAATATATTTTAAAACCTGTGTTTTCTAAAAAAATATATTCTTATGAAACAAAAATAATTAAAATTTAAAGTTTAAAGAAATTATTAAAAATGACACTTTTTTAAAAATGGTTTTTTTTAAACATTTTGTTTAAAAACCAACTTTTTTTTAGAAAAACAAAAAAAAAAAATTAACAAAAATTTAAAAAATGATAATGTCATTTTATCACTTATGCGTAACGTCAATCAAATCTTATATGAAAAGATGGTTTATGATCTATTAATTTTTATTAATAATTATGAATATTTTATTTATTCAACCCGTGTATTACACAGAATGTTAACCTAGTTACCTAGTACTGTTATTAAGCAACCAATCTCAATTGTTACATTAGAATTTAGAGAAGGAAGACTACTGTGAATATACGGCAAGATGAATAGAAAATGACAAAATTAACGGAGATAAAATAATAATTTAAGATTTGAATTGTTGTTTAATTAATTTTAATCAAAACGATGTAATTTTGAAAGATTCAATATACAACTTACGTAACAACATCATATTTACTTTTTCCAATTAATTTATCATTTCTATCATATATGTTAAACACATCTAAAATAAGGGTAGGTACCTCAATCCTTCATTAATAATAAAATAGATGAAAGTATTAGGTTCAAGTCCCAGATGTGATTAAAAAAATAGTTTTAGCCTCGGCCAACAGTTTTTTTTCACTTAAGTTTTCTTCCTGAAGATGGCTTCAAGTTTAGGATTGATAGCCTCTCTTCAAGGACGTGCCAGTCTAGTTACTCAAGGTTCCGTAATACAGTAATAGAGATGAGAAGGTGATCTAGTGGTCCGTCAGTGATCCAATTAGTTATCCAGAGAAATTTTGTTAAAAAAGGTTCTCTTGTAGAACTTGTCAAATCAATTTTTTAAAAACAACAATTCGGTAGTTAACCTAATAGGTTATTCGTTAAAATGCTCAAAACCGGTTATTCTAAAACCAGTTCAATTGTTAAGCTTTTTGAGAAGGTATAAAAACCTACATAGTGTAATTGGTTAACCGATTTTTAACCTTATAAAAGCCTGTTTTATTATCGGCTAAAAAGCCTCGGATCCTAATCGGTTTGTGATGTGGGAAGTGGTAATCCCGAGGCGATGTTTTGTTAAGAAATCAAAATCAAAACTCTTATTAAACCGAAACCAAATTTATACATACCCTAATTGAATACTAAGAACTATTCAATCGAATGATTAAGAAAAAGAATCATAAATCTTGCTATAAACTCAAACTAAGATTAACAATAAGCTAACTACCAAGGAAGAAAAATAAGAACATGAACTGAAAGTTATAATCTGAACAAAAGGACTATGAAAACCCTAAAACACTAAGGGAATATCACACAAATAACAAATACGATTTCTGCGGCATAAGATAGAGAAATCAACGATTGGAGAAGGGTGACAACAAGAATGCTTGATTCTATCACCTAAGAAGAGGCTTAAAACCCTAGATGATGTGGCATAATACACAACATGTAACTAGAAGGGTGCATGTATGATAACTAGAAGGGTGCATGTATGATGTGGCATAATACACAACATGTAAATTTTTGAGTAAAGTGCTTTCTTCATCCTTGGTTTGGTATTAGATTTTATTGTTGGGTCCCTATATTTATTTTTTTAGCTATTTGAGTCCCTTAGTTTGCTAAACCATTACCATTAATGTCCTTTTAGCCAACACCATTTGTTTTACTCCTTAAAATCCCCACGAGACTTGCACATGAGGGGTAATGTCCTCCTTTCTCACTTTAGTCTCTTTAAAACCTATTTTCAGGAATTAATTCAATGACATTTTTTTTAAAAAAATGCAAAACCTCGTTTTAAGCAATTCGATGAATCAAACCAATGTCATTAGCTCTTGTGGGTCAACAACCGAGGTTTGATAATCATAAACTATGCAAACCTAGGCCATTGTTTTTATTATTGTATTGTTGGGTGTGGGTTTGTTAGCTGAGTAGGTCCTATCGTGAGTCCAAAAACAAATGGTATCATAGCTCGATTGCTTAGATCAGTGAATGTAAGATCAAGTTGATTATCTTAGAGGCTGATGTTAACCAAAGGTTTCTCAGCATGCACTAAAGTATAAAGAAGAAAGTGCTTTAAAAGATTTAATCATGCAGAAAGAAATCAACTAAGTGTCAAATCTTCTAAAGCCAAAGATAGAAATCTTCCAAAGCCAAAAGTGAAGTCTTTCGAAGCTTAAAGACAAAATCTTCCGAATACTTAGAAGACCTGTGTCTCTAACACACTTTTGACAAAAGAAGAAGACCTTTCTGTGTCAACTTTGAAGACTCACCAACTTATACAAGTTGGTGATTATATTTTTACTTTTGTCTACTGGCAACGTGGTCCATTGTCTGCAGCTTCCTACTTTAGTACTTTTATCCTTTTTCTAATACAATAGGATGTGAGCTATGGCATGTTATAGTCACATGTCGAAAGACAATCTGTCTTTTGACTTTACATTGATATTGTTGTCTAGATTAGTGTCTAGCTGGCCTTTAAAGTATGGCCGGATGTAGGTTGTAGTATAAAGTGTCTCAATGTATTAGTCTTACAACTAAGTAAGCAACTAAGCAGAACAAGCTTTGTAATACTTGTAAACATTTGAGAGCAATATACATCATCCTTGAAAACCAATCTTTGTGTTCTTTCATGTTGTTACTTGTTGTTTATTGTTTCACTGCCTAGTTTCCTATTTGATCTAGTAAGTGTGTTTAGTTGATAAGTCTTCAACTGTGAAACTGTTGTTGAACCATAATCGGTCCCGTAGTGAACAAGCAAGATGCATCTACAAAATGAAATTGACTTTTGAAAATAAAAAACTTAAGTATGTAATGGTTTTAAGCCAGGTGTTTTTTGTTTTCTATGTAATGATGTAATGATGCATGTCTTTTCGTTCTTGCTTGATGTCAAAGGTTCAATGAAAAGTTGATATTGAAACTTTCCTATTCAACTTAGCTAGCTAGGGCAAGTAGGATGTTGAATCACAAGAAATTAGTGGTCGGTGTTGAAAGAAAATATGATTTGTGAACCTAATTTAATTAACTATTGTCACTAGACTATAAAATGGTTTAGAAGTTGTTTAACAAAACTAAAACACAAATTAAACTTGTGTAGCCCGTTATTCAAATTCAGTGAGATGTTGGTCATAAAGTTACCCTAATTATGATTTCTTTTATCGAATAAAAGTGTCCACTCCATTCTGTCAATACACTCAAGTAGTTCTAAAGTTCTTCATTTGTGCTTCTTATTTCTCTTACACAAAAAAGCATACTTTCTTTTTTGTGTTCTACTCTCCATAATCCAACATCACTTCTTCAAACTCAAGCTTTTGAACTTACTTATTACGTTGCTTCTCACATGTCATAGACAAAATCGATGGTAAGCTTTCGAATCCTTCTAGTCATGATGAGTATTCATTGCGAGAAGTAATCTGTTGTCTCTATTGGAGACAACACACCACTTTCCCATATTATCATTTGCAACATGCTTAAGTATAAAACCAAGAACATCTCTCGTTTGTCTCATCGTCTATAATTGCATATGCTAAGCGAAGTATGTAGTTGTTTGCATTTTTAGTTACTACACTAAACAATTTACTCCGATATGGGCCTTTGAGATGTGTACCGTCAACCAAGAAAATAGGCTAACAATGATAAAGTGCTTTCATCGAGGGCCCAAATGTCCAAAACACATATTTGAATGTAAAAAAATGAGATAAACGTTTTGGATGGTGCAACCACTACACAACAGTATTAGATTTGAGGCATGGAGCACTGTAATATACTTGGTAACTCACTAAAGTTTATATCCCAAGTATCGTGAATATTATCTTTAGCCTTTCTTCAACCAAGCCACATCTTAGAATAAGAAACATCAACGTGCAACATATCCTTTATACGTGCTTAAATTTATTTTTACTAGATAAGCGATATCGATAAGAATTGTTTCATCACGTGCATAACAATATCTTTAGACTTCAGGCCTTGGTTAATGTTGCGTGCGACTGTCTGGTAGCAGCTGTGTGTGGTGGTTCATTTGGTAATTTGCCACATATTATGCTTTTTTATGCAATGACAGTCCAACAACATGTGGGAGCATTAAAAAGAGGCTTTGTATATTTTGGGCTAGTGCTATAGCATTTGGCTCTCCGTACTGATAGTCGAATCTCCATCATGATTGGCTCCTTATAACAAGTAATGTTCCATTTTTGAACCACGTGCATCAGCTCATCTTTGGATTGAAAATACATTCCTAAATTCCCACTAATTCATACGTGTTTGACTTTTAGCGATTACATGTAATAATGAACACACAGATATAACACTGTTATTCTACGCACTAAATGTAGTACAGCATAACCAATTTATAGGTTGAATTTAGCAATTACATTTTAACCGACATATCCTAAATTCCCACTAATTCATACGTGTTTGACTTTTCAATCCTGACTTATATATTCTGACTCTAAATAAACATTAATTCATTTGACAAAAGATTTTCTTGATTAAGGTGTTCCAACAATCACTCCCCTAATCAAGATAATCCTTAAACCTTGCTTCTTGTTCATCCTTGCGGTCCATTTTTTATCCGTCTATGATTAACTTGAATAATTTGAAAAATCTCTAATCCTTGTTGTATAATGTAAACTCCAACTTCTATTCCCTTGATCCTTTTGATCTTCTGCTATTTCTTTTTGAACTATGTGGTCTGAAACAGTGTGGGAGAAAATGGGCAAACCACTAGTCCATCGTGGTTCTCGAAATATGCATCTTCTTTGTGGTTTTTCTAATTCTTAGGTTTAGATCGTTTTAACCCTGTGGTTTTTACCTTTTGATATTCGATTGTTATTTCATCAGAATTCTTCACATCGGTGAAAGAAACTTCTTGCTTTTGGCTTTGCCGGTGTCTTGCCAGAGCCTTTGGTTATGGTGGATGAGTTCTTTAAAGAACTCGATGAGAAAACAGAGACAATCAAGAACAACGAACACACAAATATAACACTGTTGTTCCTCACACTAAATGTCGTACCACATAACCTATTTATAGGTTGAATATGGCGGTTACATTCAAACCGAATCCTAAATTTCTTCTAATTCAAACGAGTTTGACTTTTCGATCTTGACTTCTATATTTTGACTCTAAATAAACATTGATTCATTTGATATAGGATTCTCTTGAGTAAGGTCTTCAAATACTCCAACCACCAAATATGTGTCATGGTTGATAACATTTAATAAATGATTTCGGTACAAGTTAGATCAAGAAGTGATACCAAGTTTTCCTTGTATGTGGTTATCTAATCAAAAGTTCTCCAATGCAACTCCACACAAAGAGAATAGAACCTATAACAACCATCAAGATAAGCTGGTTCAAGATTGTAGCTCTTGTTGATCCATTTCATACGAACGACCTTCGCAAGGTTTATATCAACATACCCAATAGACTCCTAACGAAAAACGACATGAATTTGCATTAAAAAGCTGATTATAAGTTTGTGTATGGAAAGTCAAAACCATCATACCTTTCTAGAAAATAGTCCCATGCACGGATAATGATTAATGACTTCCAAATGTAAATTTTCGTCAGTAGGTGGTTGTTCTAACATAAATGTAAACTCCTGTAGCCACATCGGTTCCTTGGTATTCATCATAGACTGCAAAAACACAAATCCAAACCCAAAGAATTGTATGAAAACAGTGAAAATTAACAAGCTCTTGCAATAACCAAATAACAATTCAAAAGAAACCTTGGTTTTTCTTATTTTGCCACGAAAACGCAACAAAACTGACACATGTTTGTGCTCTCTATCAAAAGAACGAGCACATTTGATTATGATGACAAGCAATCCCCCATCCTTAGGCGTCCCGACAGGAGCCTTTTGAACTGAAGTAAGTAGGTTTTCGATACTAGTCGGTTTGTACAACACTTCAACTTTGAGATCATTAATGGGCTGATAATCCTCATCCAACACTGTGAGGTTACAAGTCAGTGGAATTCTAGGAGTAAGATCCATTAATTGCACTAAAGCCGTTCCCAGGTGAAAATGCTTCTTTTCCTACAAAATGTTGTTTAACATGTAGCGAATAATGATTAAGTTTGGGTAAGTATTGAACATTAAGATGGAGGTTATAAAATTATACCAAGGTTGACTATAATGATTTCAGTTGGATATTTAGAACAAAAACTTAAACATGATTATTTGAGTTCTAAAACCTAAGATAACAGTCAACCGATTATTCATAATAATTTTTTATAAACGACAAATGTATAATCCTGCTTTGGAGAATACATGTTATTTTAATCGGGCCCACCTATTTGTTTCCTATCCGGGACCGCACCCCCAACCCCCTCAAGAAGAAACCCTGGGAAAACCCCTTGGTTTGCTCAGATTGAAACTTTTACTCATGACCTCCCCATATTTACATATTATGTGTATCTAATCTTAACTAGTTGGACTAAAGATAATGGTATTTATTTATAATACTTGAACAATAAAATTGCAATTAATCTAAGCCCTTTATTTATAATTGAAATTAATTGACTCCAAAGAAAATAACAACCTCATCCTCATTCTAATCAAACTCAAAACCATAGGCTTCATCCTTTACAACGTAGGTGATCTTTATAGGTTTTCAGATTTTGGCTTTTATGCCAATTCTTTCTACTTGAATATACAAACACATAATGACCCCTAGACTTTAGGGTATTTACACATCTGACCCTTTATTTATAAATACCAATTAAAGTTTTGAATTTGTGTTTGATGTCAATGTTTATGGCCAACAAAATTAACCTCCTTCATTTGCTCCAACTTTGGACATTACGACATATAATGTGTAAGCTTATTGTACTTGTAACACCTTATCTGACTCTCATCTTCTTGTTACCAACGATCTCCTCGACCTTGACTTATCCGGACCTCTACACCAATTGGGTCCTAGATCTTCTCGATTTGAACACCCACAACCATAATATTAACATCTATACTCCGTATATTTTTTCCATCATATTTTGAAAAAAATAATTTACCATGAGTATCTTCTTCCTTGGGTTCATTAATGTATTCTTCATGGATCTTTAAGCTTCCAACTACATCATCAAATTTCATATGATTTATAGGAATAATTTAGGCATCGAATTCAACAACTTCTCTTTAGTTGTCCTATTTGATGGTGATTCCAAACTTTGTTTCCTCTAACACAAAGTCACTAGTTTATCAGCTAAATTATTAACAAAATCTTCCTACTTCATTTAGAGTCCTTTAAATTCTCTCCTTAAGGTTTGGTGTCTATCCATTCTCACTATCCACTGCATGAAACCTTATCTTAAGTGCATCGCATACTTGTTTAACTTCAGTGTGACTCGAAATCTATAGAATAAGCTCTTAGGGTATGCTTTGAAATTAAAAAAAAAAAAAACTAAGTCGATCTTTGTCTTCTTTGAATCCATACAATCCTATTTATGGGTTTAATAGCCTTTCAAATGTTGAGGTTAAGAGGAGGGGATATTAAAATTAAGTTCATCGATCATCCCCTCTCTAACCGGTTTGTATGTATTTCATGTTATTTATTTTAGTGTAATTGGATTGATTAGGTGATTAATGTGATTGTAATATACATAAAACTACTTTAGAGGTGCAACATGCATGCTAGTTTGTATTTACTATGATTACTTGTGTTAAAACCTTATCAGTTCCAAGAGGAATATATACTAAGTAATGGGGTTCCAAGGAGGTGTTGCGTCTATGACACGGGTCCAGGGTAGTGCCCCTAGTAGCGGCATCTAACAATTGATAGCCTTTGGCGTAGTCCAAGAGGAGAATCCACTAGCTTAGGAAAAAAAAATTACTTCATTGAAAATGCATCAAAAGTAATATCCTGAAATTTTATGTGTTCATGTGTGAAATTCAGAATAAAATTAGGCTCTATTGTAGTTGTATGTTGAATTAAAAATTTAACCGCCTAAATGAAGTTTTGAAAATCGGGTCTTATTCTTGTATGATAGGTTCATCTTCTTCTACTTATATTTTTCTCTAGTTCAAAAAGTCACATAATAAAATCATACTTGTTCTGATTTCTTAGGTTGTATCTGGTTGACTTATCTAGGTGAACCATAAAATAATTTTATCATACACGACTCTTAGATTCCTTGTTATTGAACAAATTTGCATATAAATATTGAATCTATTTGTTGTTTGAGATGACAAATGATGAATGGGCAATGGACATGACAAGCAAATTTGCGAAATTAGACAAGTTTGAAAAACAAGACTTTCAAAGATGGCAAAAGATGATGCACTTCATGTTGACCACACTGAGGTTTTTTACATTTTGAGTACCCCTCATGCAAAAATTAATCAAGAATGAGACTCTGGAACAAACAAGGAGACGATGCATGTGAGAGAACAATGACTATATCTATCATCGTCATATCTTAAACGAAATGTCTGATTCTTTATTTATTATTTACCATAATGTTGTATCTACAAAAGAACTGCAGGATTCCCTTTAATCCAAATACAAGGATAATGAGTTTTCTAACAGGAAGGTCCCTTCTTGGGTAGTAACTTTATAAATTACAAGATGGTGGATTCAATGCCAGTCATAGAACACATAATGAATAGTTGAAGATTCTAGGACAATTTGCTCAATATGATATGAAGATGGATGAATCCATCTTCATATCATTAACATTGAAAAACTAACTCCTTCTTGGAAAGATTTTAACCATATTATGACATATAATAAAAAGGAATAAAATCTGATCCAACTTGATGATCACTTTAGAATTAAAGAGACTTTAAGGGTCCATAAGGTGATAAAGTTAAGGACAAGAATATTAATGGACCTTCACAAGTGAACAAGTTGAATAAAAGTGAATCATCCATGAAGTCCAATAAGTTTAAAGGCAAATGATATTTTAAAGTTATCAACAACAAAGGTCCCAACAAGAAGACTAAGTTTTCATGTTGGAAGTGTGACAAACCTGATCATTCAAGAAGGAATTTTGGATTGGTAAAGACAAGAATGATGCTAGTCCAAGTAGATATAAGGATATGGTTACTTCCATATTATCTTATTCAGGTTTGAGTGAAGGAGGAATAAGGCTTTAAAGGAAATAAATAATTCCATGTTATCCCATTTGGGTTTCAGTAAAGGATTTTGGAGTGAGCCTTTGTAAACAACATGCTATGTGTTAATTAGAATTCTTAATAAAAGGAATAAAACTATCCCCATATGAACCTTGGTACAATAAGCCATCAAACTTGAGTTATTTTTTAGTTTGGAGATATAGAGCTATTGTGAGGCTTAATGAACCCAAAAGGAAAACTATGGGTGAAAGAGATATAGACTGTATCTTTATTAGATATGTTAAGCATTCCAAGGCTAATAGGTTCTATGTCTTAGAACTTTATAACTTCTTGTCTAAGAATAGGGTTATAGTCAAAAGATGCAATCTTTGATGAGAAAAGATTTATCTCTATACCTAGTCAAAATACATGACTTCCTAGTTTGAAGGTTTTTCAAAATTCTAACACCTTTGGTAGCAACTAAATTAATACCGAAGATATACCTTCCACTAATACTGAACTTAGGAAAAGTACAAGAGCGAGAAAATATAAGAATTTTGTTATTGATTTTTTAGCTTTATTTAGTTGAATGATCAAAGAATAAGATTTCTTAATATGAATATTATTTTAATATTAAAGTGTATACAAAGACAGTTTTAGGGCTATTACTTTTTAGAAAGAAGTAATTCAAGATGAGATTGATTCCGTTATGCAAAACAATACTTGAAAAATGGCTGATTTACCCATTGGATGCAAGCCATTGGGGTTGTAAATGGATATTTAAAAATAAAACAAAGGTGGATGATAGAATAGAAAAAATTTAAAGACAGATTGATTGTCCAAGGATTTAGATAGAAAGAATGTATTGATTTTTTTAATACCTATGCTTCGGTTACTAGAAGTTCCACTCTAAGGTTGTTGTTAATAGTTAAAGCAATTTACAATCTTATGATCCACCAAATGAATGTTTAAAATGTATTCTTGAATGGTAACTTGTATGTTGATGATATGTTGACTTTTGGTACTATCGATATCAAGTTGATAAAACTAAGTTTTCTATTAAAGACTTGGGAGGGGGGGGGGGGAGGCTGAGGTGATCCTTGGTATAAGGATCACTCATGGTAATAATGGAATTTTAATATCTGAATCACCTTTTATGAAGAAGATTTTGAAAAAGTTTAACTATAAAGATTATTCTCCTATAAACACTTCTATGGATCCTACTCTTAAGCTTCTACCTAATAAACGTATTGTAGTATCTCAACTTGAATATTCAAGAGCCATTAGTTGTCTTATATATGCCACCATTAGCACTAGGCTTGATATAGCCTATGCTGCTAGAAAGCTCAGTAGATTTACTAGCAATCTTAGTTCACATCATTGACAAGCTATTAGTTAAGTATTTAAGTACTTGAAAGGAACTATGAATAATGGTTTAACTTATTTTAGATTTCCTTTGGTTATTGAAGGTTATTCAGATGCAAGTTCGATTATCAATATGGAAAATTATTCTTCCGCATGTGGATGGGTATTCCTTCTTTGGGGAGATGCCATCTCTTCGGGCATCAAAGAAATAATATTGCATTACTAACTCAATAGTGAATTTATGAAATTTCGTTATGGTCTTAACCGATATAACCTTTACTTATAAGATGTGATAATGAAGTTACATTGGCTAACTCTTATAGTCAAATGTATAGACACTTAGGTGTTTAACAAAGCATGATTCATGAGCTCATCATGCTTAGTGTGATATCAATGGAGTTTATGAGAAGTCAACCTTATTTAGCCAATCATTTAACCAATGGGTTAAGTAGATACCTTGTGCACAAGTTGGATGTGAGGATGGCAATAAAGTTCATCTATATCTCTTATCATGTTAAGATACGCAATTCACATGCATTATAACACTAAGTGGTGAATTCAATGTAGAAAACTTAACATCTAGAGTTTATAACACATTAGTAGCATCATCCTAACGCTTGTTTTCTGACGTGCAAGTTAAGAAGGTTGAAGTCCGACCTTTTAATAATCCTTATATGCATGTGCAAGAGGAAAATAACTACTTAAATACGCACGAAGTTTAGTCGCTTTAAGAAGATAAGACTTGGCTTTGATATGCTTATAAAGTATAAGGGTAGAAGGCTAGTAAAATATAGTGTAAAGTGAGAATATAGAAGTATGTAAACTTTTATGTATATTTTCTTCATGTATTTAATTAATACTAAATGTTTAATAGTTGTGATACCTTGATATTGGGATATTTGGAATGTGTAATATACTTGGATAAATTTCCGTTGTCACAATATTTCAATATACATAAGTTTGATTCACTAACAACGCATTAAAAATTGATTTTCAAAAATTTCACATGTGAAATTTGGAATAAAATTGGGCTCTATTTTAATTAAATATTAAATTAAACAAGGTAACTGTTAGGGATCCGGGTGTAGATCAACACACAAACACAATCAAACTGTGAGAGAAAAATAATAATAAAGATGAACACGCGAGATTTAACGTGGTTCGGTCGATGTGACCTACGTCCACGGGCTGCAACCAGGATAATACTTTTATTGCTTTCTGCCTCACTCGTGAGGAATTACAAGTACAGTACATAATATAAATAGAGAAAATTAGGGTTTACAACTTGGTCCCCAAGAAAACCCTAATGGGCTATAATTAAATAAAAACGGGCCAGGTTTTTAATTTAATTAATCTGCCACTAAATTGTCTTTTAACTCGAGCCCAAATCAAGACTCCACAAACCCAACAATCTCCCACTTGGAGGCTTGATCATCTTCAAACTGCCTTCCGCTGTGAACACTTGTACCTCTTATAATCTTCCTCATCTTCCTGGTTGCAGCGGCCTTCTCATTAGTTAACCTGAAGGCTCGTTGAAACTCCCCTGAGCTTCAACACGCCCCTGACTCATTCTTTTCCCTACCGGCTCCCACTGAAACAAACTGCCAGAACCTGAAACACACTGAGAACAAACACTCTCCATATTTAGCAAGTAATCCACTGGAGAGATTTTATCAGATGGAATAGTAGTTCTTTTAACTCACTGTCGTCTAGGAACTTGAACTGAAGCACGACCCGTGCTCCCACTGCCACGAAATCCTCTAACTGGTTTTTCTGAACTCTTCCATGCACATTCACTCTGAATCTTTTCTGTGACTCTAGGTTTCTTACTTGCAAAGCAAACCTTCTTCTGCCCACGAGATTCTGTGAACTAAACTTTGGTATTTTTCTGAACTGGAACGTCACTTCCTTCAGGCGGTAAACTGACCATATACAATGAACCCATTTTCTTTCCACGTGTAATGACAAGATTCCCTTTAACAACTTTCCACTGTTTGTTCCCGAACTTAACCTCATGTCCCTGCTCATCCAACTGACTAACAGAGATCAACCGTTTCTTCAAGTCAGGAATCACCCTAACATCTTTCAAAGTTCATGAACCAGCTGAAGTAACTAAATCCATGTCACCCATGCCTGTAACATCAAGAACATCATTGTTTGCTAGTCTTACCTTACCAAAATCACCTTCTTTTAGATTCTGTAATGCTTTGCTGCTGTGGGTAGCATGAAACGAAGCTCCAGAATCCATGACCCAGGAATCCACACTACTCTCCACGCTACAGATTAAAAAATCATCATCTGAGTAGTCTGCTGCAGTATTAACTTCTTTTTGATCATTCGGACATTGATTCCTAAAGTGTCCCACTTTCTTACAATTCCAACAGGTAACATCATTCCGAGCCCTAAACTGACTCTTTTTCCTGTTATTGCTCCTACTACCTCTGTTATTCTTTCTTCCTCTGCCAACATTCAGTAATTCACTTGATGATTCACCCGAATTTCTTTGTCTAATGTCTTCGCCCATAATAATATCCTGAATCCCTTTTAAAGTGAACATGCTGGTGGAACTAGTAATCGTTGTAACAGTACCAGCCCAGCTATCAGGCAATGATGATAACAGTAGTAGAGCCTGAACCTCATCCTCGAATTTGATGCCAACTGACCCAAGTCTTGACAAAATCGAGTTTAAGTTGTTGATGTGCATTAAAACTGAACTTCCCTCGTTCATCTTTGTATTAACCAGCTCCCGAATCAAGAAAACTTTATTTGCTGCCGAAGGCTTCTCGTACATATTAGATAACGCATCCAAGATACCTTTCGCTGTAGTTTCCTTCAGAATGTTGAACGCAACATCCTTTGTCAGTGACAACCTAATAACCGCCTTGGTCTTTTTATCTAAAGTTTTCCACTCAGATGGTTCCATCTTTTCTGGTTTATCACCCAAAACAACATCCAAGTCTTTCTGAACAAGCAAATCCTCCATTTGCATTTTCCACCAACCAAAGTCTTTTCCATTAAACTTCTCAATCTGAAGTTTTCCGCTCTCAGCCATTATCTCAAACTATAATTTATTTACTAATCGAGTCAAGACTGAAAGTAGTGTCAAACACAACTATGGCCGGCTGCCTGAACTTGAGTGTTGTTCTATTGAGCACTACCCTTTTACTCAGTTCCAAAAATTAGTAAACAAACTAGTTCAACAATGCACGTGAGAATTCTCGACTTTGAATCTCGGTAACTATATCAATAAAACTTGGATAAACAATAATAACCCCACAATAATCACAAAAAATACCTGGCTAAACTGGCCGACAACAGCACCAAAACGAACCAATGACTAATAACAAAACCTTTCCTTGGTTTCTTTCTGATCGAATAATGGATCATGACTGGAATAGAAAGACGGTGCAAGGCTTCTTTCGGTTGGTGCAATGGACAAACAATAAAGAAAATTATTGCTTCTGCCTTTTTTTATTATTTTTATTCTTCTTTTCTTGATTTCTAGATCGCAAGCAAGCAAGCACACAAGACAAAAAAAAGTCTTCTCCTGCTTCTTTTTTAGATTCGATGAAGGCCCAAAAAACAAAGCAATAACAATTGCTTTCTTTTGCTCGATCAAGAAAAGAAAATTGGGGATTGCAACTGGTTGGGTTTATGGCGGCAAGACTACTGGTTCTTGAGACCCTAGATCTCTACTTCTCTCATGATTCGTGTTTCTTCCATGTGTAACGAGCCTAAGCTCTGATACCACTTGTTAGGGATCCGGGTGTAGATCAACACACAAACACAATCAAACTGATAGAGAAAAATAATAACAAAGATGAACACGCGAGATTTAACGTGGTTCGGTCGATGTGACATACATCCACGGGCTGCAACCAGGATAATATTTTTATTGCTTTCTGCCTCACTCGTGAGGAATTACAAGTACAATACATAATTAGGGTTTACAATTTGGTCCCCAAGAAAACCCTAATGGGCTATAATTAAATAAAAACGGGCCAGGTCTTTAATTTAATTAATCTGCCACTAAATTGTCTTTTAACTCGAGCCCAAATCAAGACTCCACAAACCCAACAGTAACTGCCCAAAACCAATTTCTTAAGCAATTCTGGTCCTTTTCCTACAAGATACATTCATCTTCATCTCGTCACATTTCTCTTTGGTTAAAAAATCACAGAATCAAATCATAGTTGATGTTGACTACGCCTTAGTTGTATCTGATTGATTTATTCGAGTGAACAACCAAATAATTTCGATCTCAAAATATCCTACATGACTGTTAGATTATCCCAGTTGTTGTTTTCGAATTTCCCTACATTTTGTGGTGCAGCCATTAACTCTACAACTCTTCAATCTCCTTTTATCATAACTCTAAACTCCAATACTGATCACACCTTGATCGCAAACATTGATGAAGCTTCTTAGGGGCTAGGGGGTCCCCGCCCCCCTTTTTTTTTCCATTAGTAGTGTTAATTTTTAGCTCGACAATGTAAATTTCCGGTATGTTAGTGGAAATTTTTTAATAAATATAAATTTCGCCCCCCTAAAATAGTTTGCTTTCACCCCTGCCCCCCTAAAGTGTGGTTCAAGTTCCGCCACTGATCGCAAACTCTATTACCAAACGAAAACTTGCTACGAGCCTTTTTTTTTGGCAAACGTATACTCAGCTACCTTCTACTCATTTATCCTGTTGGTATACTTATGCTAAAAGAACCTACCCAACAATCGTTCGTGTTCCAGGAGAAGAAAGGAATTTTAGTATCTTGATCTTACAACTATTGAAGAAGTTTATAACATGTTTCGATCATACCTGTTGCTTCACTCCGCTGAGAAATCCTACTGCTTGATCGATGCCCAACTGATGATCTTCTTTTGATCCTGCATTTTTCTAACTGCAAACTGCGGCCAAGCGTGTTGCTTACTATTTCGGTTACTCCCTTCAACAAGAGTAAAAAGACATGTTGTGCTGATTATTGCCTTCGATCCCATGACCAGAACGCATAAAAAAGATCAAGGGCGACCCTATCATGCGATCTGTGTTGATCACCCAAAGTTAAACTGACATCCTACTCTTTCAACCTTTTATGAATGATAGTTAAACTGCACAATCACAGTTAACCTAAGCCTCCTATTTATGATAGAGATTACTCGACTCCAAAGCAAAAAACAACATAAACCTAATTTTAATCAGACTCAAAAACATACTGCGACTTATTCCAAGTAAAACAAATAACAAAATTGGCTCCTCTAACTACTGTATACGTAACTACAAGATTAGTCCAATAGACGGAGTGTGGGTTCCAGAAAACATACCGATACGACCTTGTTTACAAGTATATATAAATGATTGTTGTATTGAATATTTTCCACATATAGAGCGAACTCTTCATTCCTTTCAGCATTCAGCTTCTTCTTGTACTTCTCACTTTTTATTATATTATGTGCTGGATCAAAGTAACTAGTATAGAGTACCAAGTAGTGATTAGGATTCAATGGTGTAAGTACTTTCACATTCAAGATTCCATTTCCATGAACACCTGCCTAAATAAAGTTGCAAAACATATTTTGTTATAGTTGTATGTTATTGATATCAAATTTCTTGATTTCTTTTGGCTTTTTTAGTATTGGATAACCAAAATGTAGGAAAATATAATTTGAATGTAGAATATCATTTATAAACCGAACGATTCAGTCAAATAAAACTTACTTGAATATCAAGTGCAGTTTGAAGTGCGCTGAGGATTTGCGTCATCAATGGACGTTCTTCGCGCTTTGTCTTTAAACATTGATAAGCTATATCCGCAAACAACTCCAAAGAAGATTTCTTTATTTTGTCCTTTATACCACTATAAACAAGTTCACTTATTTTGTTTTGCTCATAGTACTCTCGCACGAGTCCTACAAGAGGCCTGAGATTGTTGCCATAACACAACCTCCCACACAACACTTCAAACAGCACCACACCAAAAGAGTACGCATCTGATTCTTTTGTCAGTAGCCCTGTCTCTTGGTAAAGTGGATCAATATACCCAGGTGTCCCTGCGGGGTTGGATACCAAATATGTGAATTGATTGTTTGCAGGAGCAAATTTGGAGAGTCCAAAATCTGAGATCTTGGCGTTCCAGTTATTATCTAGTAGGATATTGGCACTTTTAATATCCCGATGCACTATTCTAAGTTGAGTCTCAGCAGGGGTGTGAAGGTATGCTAGTCCGCGAGCTGCCCCAACACATATCCTTAGGCGTTGAAGCCACATGAGATCATCACTTGCGAGATAAGATTCAAGACTTTTGTTTGATGCGTACTCGTACACAAGGATCTTCTCGTCATGATCGTCACAATACCCTAAAAGAGAGACAATATTTTCATGTCTATAAAATGAAAGCATTATGATCTCTTTCCAGAACTCGGAATCTCCTTGTCCAAATGCGCGATCTAACCGCTTCAAAGCAACCATGGTCTTGCCATTTGACAGAAGAAGTTCTCCCTTATAAACGTACCCGAATCCTCCATGCCCGATGCAACTGTCAGAAGAAAAGTTATTGGTTGCTAATTGTATAGCTTCTAGTTGTATTTTGAGGTGTTGAAACTGTTCATTGTGAGACATTCTTTTGATGATGCAAGAGAACTGAATCAATCAAGATTATCTAAAGTCTTCAAATTTAGCATTGTTTTAATTGGAGATCTTGAATGGAATGGGCAACGTATAATAATACATAAGGATCTTAATTGCTTCTGTCTCACACACACTGAGACACAGTTGACTTTTCTTTATTTCCAGCAACATTTATTACATTTTTTATTACGTAAGATAATGTTTTTAATGGAGAAATGATTTGTTTTCACATTGGGGTAGGTAGTATACTCTCATAAGAAACACCGTATCACTTTGAGCATTTCATTTTTGTTAAAAGACAAATATTAGGCAACAAGATTTGACTTTAATATGGGTAGGTTGTATAAAGATTTGAAGTGATATCCAAGATGTAGTTGAGTATTCTGTTGGTGATATTCCACCTATTTTTAAGGTAATAATACAATGTCCTAACTCTATTTTGAAGACATTTATATACAACTAGTATAGTATCCCGTGTAATAAACGTGTTGAATAAATAAAATATTAAAAAGTTTGTAATAAAATTTAAAAATTATAAATAATATTTGTAAAAAAGATATGATTGAGTTATGTATATATAAGTATTTTAAGTAAAAAAGCAACTATAATATCATTTTAAAATATCGTTTTATAATATTGTGTTTTTTTAATTGTTTTTTAAAACATTCTGGTCTTTTTTTAATTTTATTTAAAAAACTAATTATCTTATAAAACTTAAAAAAATGGTATTAAAATACTTCGTATTTAAGAACTTTTTCGTGTCTTATACAATTTTAAACTGTGTTTTTCATTAAAAATCTAGTTTTTTATTTTTATGATATCTATTTTTTTTTAATTTAGAAATGTTTTCAATAATATAATTACTATATATATACTAATATCATTAATTAGGAGAGAGAGGCGGAAAAATAAAAACGAAAATGCCTAATATGTTGACACGTGTCATGTAAAAACTTTCTTTTATTATAGTTAATAGATTAGCTTAACGATCCGTGTGTTACTAAAACTTAAAAACCATCTTTTCAAAACGTTCATCTGCATTATAATTAATGATCTGTAATTAAAAATATAAAAAATTAAAAATATATAAAAATATATATTTTATAAGATAAATATTAAAAATAAGATAATGATTCGATAAATTGAACCATAACTCCTCATCCTCAAACTATCAATTGATAGTATTTAAGTTTATCATTAAAAACTTGTTTTTTAGATCCAAGTATACACAATATTGTAATTGAGTACCTTAGGAAATAAGTCGAATATAATGATTGTGTACAATGCGGAAACAAAAGATATTTTTTATGGAGAATAACTGAACTTTATAATTATAAGAGAAGCCATTTCATAGAATTTTTAAATGCCTTTGATAGTGGAAGAACGGTAAATAAAAGAAGAATTGTTGTATATATATACACACACACAATAATAATGTTATAATGTTACATAATAAATGCAAATATTATACGAGATTGTTAAAATATAGAATAATTTCAAAATTTAATATTATTAACAAAAAAATCTCAGATTGATTGTTACTATTGACGTTCAAAATTTGTACATCACATATGTTACGGTTGAATATCCAAATTGTTTGTTTTAAATTTTGACTAATTTAAAGTTATTTTTAGATAAAATATCGAATTGAATTGCGTGCATAGATTAGATTTGAAAACTTAAAGTTTTTTAAATTTTTGATTAAATCATAAAATTTTAAATTTTAATTTTAAAATACTATTTAATTTATACATTGAATAGTTAGACTACTTAAAATATTTAATTATACTTATTTAATAATACATTTTGAAATACGTAAAATCTTTTTCTAACAGTGTAAGATTTGAATGAAAGAATAAAATACTTATGAACTATAAGACAAATGTTGGAGTTTTAGTTAGTATATTGAAATTTTGAATTTTAAATTTTCAAATTTTAAATTTCAAAATTTAAATCTTATAACCGAATTCTCAAATAGGTAATATTATATTTTTTTAAAAACTTGTTTCCAAAAAAGAATAGAAAAAATTATGAAAATAACTTTTTTGAATACAAATTGCTAAGAAAAAGACACGTGGCAATTGATTATTGAGAACATGTCACGTAACAACTCATTTCTTAAAATTTCGCCATGTGATGGGACCCTTTTCATTTATTATATATAAATATTTGATATAAACAATATAATTATAAATAACCGCAGTTCACGTGAGAGTAGGGCATATACTCAACTAGTATCAAAACTATAAAATAGATGGTTTCGTAAATATGTCTACATGAAGAAAATGGAACATGTAACACTCTAATATGACTAATAAGAACTTTTTTCCTGACAAAGTGAATATCAATTTCAACATGTTTAGTACGTTAATGTTGGACTAGATTATTAGATAGATGATAGACAAATTGTTACAATATACCACGACGGCTTTTCGTAAAGTAAAATGCAACTCAAGCAACATGTTTCGTACCTAGCTTGACTCAGCCATAACATTTGCCATCCCTGGTATTTGACTTCTACACTAAAGCGGGAGACGATGGGAGGCCCCGTCGTACCCATGCCACCATAATGGCATTGGCCTCCACATCGACCCTCGTAAACACCCCTATAAGTAATAAATTTTTATTTTGTATATTCATTCCATTGAATGTGAACAATATGTTTGTTTTACTATGTTCAATGGTTTTTTTTTTTTTTTTTTTTTTTTTTTTTTTTTTTTTTTTGTTATGTTGGAGGTTTGTTTTGGGATTATTAATGGGTTTTTATATGTTAAATGTGTTATAATAATATAAAATCATGTTGAATGGTTTTCTTATAAAATTGGTAAAGAGTTAACGCGCTTCTTCAACCCTGTAGTTTCTTAAATACTGTCATTTAAATTCAATGATTTAAATTTTTGTTATTTTAATCCATTTGATTACATCTAAATATTACTGATAAATTTTTTTGTTAATCTCCAACGTGAGGGTTATTTAAGTCAAAATTATACGTTCAGTGTATTTTAAAAATACCAATTATGATTTGACTTTATAGTAGTATTTTGCTGTTATGTATTATTGATCTCGTTTGGTTTAATAGTTATGTTACTTTTGCTTGTTTTGTTAAATCACACAATCCTTTGGTTTAAAGTTTAATTATGGTTATTATGTTGGTCAAGACAAAATTACTAAGACATGGTAATCGTAATGGGTGAGATCTTCGCAACATGTGTTCATTGGATTAAAAAATAAAGAAAAGTTAATAAATTTTGATTAGGAAAACTAGTGTAATTTTACTTGTGCTATCTTTTATATGTAATCATAGCTTTTTTCACTCTACCTACTTGCTAGTGTGCTTGGAGTTTTATTAATGCTATTAGTTTTCTTGTCGGTAAAAAAAAATCTAACAGGTGCAGTACAATTGCAATGGTAATACTATTGAAATGGTGATTACCGAAATAGACATAACTCATAAAACCCTCCATGTGGAATTGTTTCTGTATATTGTAATTATTTTGATTAAAATACCCTAATGTAGGAGTGTTAAGGTAAAAACCAAACAAGTTAACTGTGTTAATTAAGTGTAGTAAAATAGATTCAAATGATAATTTTAATAATTCTTTTGGATGCTAATAATAAAATATAAAATTTTGCATTCAAATAGCAGTTTTTATGAAACTACAAGAATAAAAGAACACTTAACTCTTTGCTAAATTACTAAAACATGTAATAGTTATAATAATAATATAAGCAAATATATATCTACAGAAAATGATTATTAGAGTATGTTAATTTTTCAAATGTATTTAATATAATATATTTACATATAGGTAAAGATCAATTACAAACCAATAGAAAATACGAAAATTTTACGCAAACTTACAAAAAACAGAGGAGAACAGTACATATCATTATCTTTATTGTTGGAATAATATTATTATACATATATAATATTATGTTATTTATATATATGCATTAATTTACTGGTGTAAAAAACTAACATTGTAAAATGTAACTTACACACATGTTTATATTGTGTTAGTAACAATATACACCTATAAGTTTATTCAATGTAAGTTACATTTTACACGTATGCTAGTTTTTAAACCTTGTGAATTTCCACATAGATATGATGTGTTGGTGATATATGTGAGTTTTAAATGTTTAAAACTATGTTTTTAATCTAATCTTGATATCTAATATAGTCACTTTGTTACGTGTTTTAAATGTAGGTTAAATGGGGCATAATAGACATTATTTAAGAAGGATACGAAAGATAGCAAGACTATAAGTTGAAAGGTGCTAAAAACAAAGAAAATTATGAAAAATTCAGGTAGGCCGTAAGTTACGGCCCTGTGCTGAGACTACCTAGGAACCTTGTAAGACTGAACGTTTGGCTGTCAGGTGGAAGGTAGGTCGTAACCTACAGCCTATAGGTTGTAAGTTAAGGTCTAACGTGATATTTGGAGGATTAGTTCAAATTTTAAATCCTATTTAAACCCCAATCATTAGGGTTTAGGGATACATATTCCTTGTACCAAAAGAACGACTTTTGGATAAAATTCAGCCCTTTGAACCTCCACTAATCATTCGAAATCATACACATCTATCATCAAATCAAGATTGAAGACATAATGAAGATGATGAGTAGCTAAGTCATTTGTGGTTGCTTTTGGGTCGAGAGTTCTTGCCAAGTGAGACGGATAGTCATGTTTAAGTTAGGGTTTATGTTGAACACTTTGCGATTGAATGTAATTGAAGGTTTTAATTGAGTTAAACAATTTGTTTGTAAAGAAAGTTATTTGTTATCATGAGTTTTTGGTTTTCTTGCATCATTAGCTTATTGAGAAAAGTAGATAACTTGGTATAAGTGAATTGGTAACTTTGTTAATGAACGATTTTTAAAAGATTGTTCCTTGGTTATAACTTTAATCAAAAGTGAAAATATTAAGTTGTGCATATACAACCTTAGGTTAAACTTAATAACCATTGATCTTTCAGAACTTAAAACCTGGAAGTGCTTACTTCATTATTAAGTATTAAAATCTCTCTAAAAGTTTGTTGCTATCACAATCATTTTTCTTACAAAACCCTTAAAGTTTTAAGTTTTGCTTTCATGTTTTATGTACGTAATCTAGTTTTTGTTTAGCTAAAGCTTTTTTCACCAATTCCCTATGGGGACGAGCTTACTTACCCTGATATAATAAAGGTAGCTAAAACTGATTTATTAACTTGTTTTTGATCAAGTCTCAACAAATAGATCAAAATGGCGTCATTGTTGGGGAATTGGTGCATAAAGTGTTATTTTTTGTAAATTTTTAGTTTTGTTTTGTGCTGTTCTACACTACGTGTTTTATGTCTTGCAAGTTACTCTTAAGTAGATAAAAATTACCATAAATAGAGTTTATTATTTAGGTACATGTTGTAGAAGTTATTTCACACATAAGATGATTACCCTGAGTACTTGTAAATGTGTGAGGATGTGAGAAGAAAATTATATATGTTGAATAACTATTATGATGATGCACTCTCACCTTATCCATACTACAAGACATTTCACCATATGATGAAGGATGTTATTAGTTAGAAGAGAACTACTACTTTGGCAAAGATTTGGGTTGCAACATTTATGAACCAAACATGGCATAAAACTCAAGTTGGAAAGAGGATTATAATGATTATGACCAAGAATACTCTCATGAAATATACGTCGATGTTGATTTGTGTGATCAAGGGGATCATTATGGATATTCGAGCCATTCAAATTTTTCCAAAGACTACGATCACACGAAATGCAAGTCTCCTAATCAGATGAAAGAAAATGTTGCTAACCAAAGTGAGAAGCCCTTTCAAAACGTTTATCAATCTGAAGAAGAGGATAAGATTACCTGATTCAAGTTGATGCTGATTACCATCGATGAATTTTTATCACAATACCAACTTTCAAATCAACAACGAATCCACTACTTGAGCATAAATGTTAGGCACTCTTGATGAAAATCCAGATTGAAGAGTCATTAGAGGATGAGGTAACGAAGGAGGTTGTGGATACTAATACCATACTACTTTCCTTGGTTGTAGAAGAATCAAAGATTGAATTCATCATGGTTGAGGAAACAGCGAGAGAACTTGTTAAAAATATTTTAGAGCAAGACATGGAACTTCTCAAACAATGAAATACTAAGGTAATTAAAGTTTATCCAGACTCTTCTTTTATAGTTATTACTCCAACCAATAAAGTTGGGAAAGAGGATTTGAGGATGAAGAAAAGTAAGATGACATTGCACGACATTGGACAAGTTATCATGAAGTCGTTTTCCAACAACTTCTTATTTTTCATGCTGATCATTGGGAAGCAATTATGAAACTGACATGTCAACTATCGAGCATTTGTTAGGAACTAGGTAGGCAAATGTGCACTTCGACCATATTAGTGGTGATGGGTATGATCTTGCTAAATACCTAAAACTTAGTGCTAACAGGGAGGCAACCCTAGAACTTTATGGGAGTGTTCGCTACAAACCCTCACGAGACTATAACTCGTCCACTAAAGTCTACCGAGATGTTTAAAGGCTTGTTGCATGTGTCAAATGCAACCGTGATTCCTATAAAAATATGTTTAGGAATTTCTTTTAGTAATTTAGAATTAAATTTTTTGTAATTTCTTATTTATTTTTTATAATTAATTATTTTTATAGAACTCTAACTTAAATGTTACATCGAGGGCAATACAATGTTTTAAGTTGGTGAAGGGCTACATCTTTCTTTTGAAATTGTAGTTTTAGATTTAAATGAAAAGGCTGCAAATTTTTTTAAAATTTTGTGTTAATCACGACAAGAGAAGTTCATTTCTACACAATTTTTATAAGATTTTGCACGTTAGGAATATAAGATTTTGAGGATCGTCACCAATCACAAGAAACATGCCACAACAACACGATCAGGTGAACTCGTTCCTTTTTAGGATTTTCTTAAAATTAATTAATTTTGTTTTACATGATAGTTTTAGGTCATTTGTATATATTTATACATTTAAAAATAAATGAATAAAATTAACCAAAATTGTGTCAACGACACTTGAAAAAGCTAAGTGATTAAAGTTTCTTGAAAAAGATTTTTGTATTTATGAAATATGATAGAAAATTGATAGGTTGATGATTATAAATGAATTATATCTCTATGAGAGGATAACACACGTAGTTTATGATATGTTGATAGGCTCGAGCTAAACCTAAGAACACAAATATAACTTAAATAAATATATGTGTTTCATATACCATCCCGACGTGCATGGTTTAAAAAACCGAGTCCCGGCGAAAACACATTATGAGTGAAGGAAGGCTTTAATATGGAAAGCCCCTATTGAGTAAGATTGCTGGCTAGTTGCCATCAGTTCAATTACTGAAATCAGTAAAATCTAGAAATCAGTCTTATTTCACCATTAGGGAAAATCCACTTTATCCATTTCAATCTCTGTCATCGAAGGAAAAAGGACTAGCATCATTTCTCCATTGGAGAGATACCACCTTTGAAATGAAAGATCAACTCTTCGAAGGGAAAAGCTCAAGTGTGAAATTACATCTATATTGGCATCGACTATGTCTCTCATCGGTTCTCCGGCATGCGAGTTCATTCAGTATCGGTATGTATATGTAGTATTCCTTTCTCACATATGTTTCTATTGTTCATGACACCTCCGTCTAAATAAAATGGATTAGTTGATATATATACATGAAAAAAATAGAAAAAAAAACTTAGAAAAATGAAAAAAAGAAAAAAAAAGAAGAGATATATATGAGAAAATAAATAGAGAAAAGTCCTGCATATCACGTAGAATGATAATTAAATTAACTTAATAGTTATTCTGTCATAGTGATGGTGCCTGGTTGTTTTAAGTGTGGGTTAGTGAATTCTCAAAAAACCATGAGGTTGGGTAGGTTTTTGCTATATACTTTCGGGTGTGGAGTGGTTAAATCGGGATGGTAACTTTGTGTATTAGTAAGCATAATACATTTGGTTGGGATTTAATGGGTTTAAGTTTAAAGTGAATCAATAAAATGGCAATCACATTTACTATTCTATTTGAAAAAAAATATATGAAAATTAGCTTATCAATTCTGATTTCATTTTATATTTTTTTCAGGATGAAAAAGGGTTAAGTTGGAGAATGTGATGTGTTGATGATATATGTGAGTTCCAAATGCTTAAAATTATGTTTTTAATCTAATCTTGATATCTCATACAGTCATTTTGTTACATGTTTAAAATATACGTTAAATAAAGATTAATAGATATCATTTAATTAGGATACGAAAGATAATAAGATTATAACTTAAAAGGTGCTGAAAATTATGAAAATTTCAGAGAGGCCCTTACTTTTTCTACAAGTGTGAACCGTCATTTTTGAGTCTGCTAACAACATGACGAATAGCCTCGTAGAAATTGTCATTTTTTATTGCGAGCATCAAGAGACCTTTATATGTTGTTCTTACTCGGATGACAACCGACTTGTAAGGATATTCAAGTTATGATGATTATTATATATATGTGTGTTTAGAAATAGTAAGGGCGTGGTTGTGTTTTAGATTACACATGAATCAAATATTCACGGTGAAATAATATAAGACCTCATAAGTTAGATACTTGCACGCAAAACAACTAGAGCATGCATATGATATTAGTTTGGGCTAAGTTGTGATTTAGTATTTTAAATTTAGTTTGTTGGGTCCTAAATTTCAACCTGGTTATAGTTATAGTTGATAAGTTAATATTTCACAATTACTAGACCCAATCTAAGTGGACCATTTGGAACATACTCTTGTACTGCTGCTGAAAATTCTTATTCTGTTTGATAATAAGAACAATGCAAAATACTTGCTGAACCTAAGGTGCGAATTTTCACTATATTTGCTTATATGTATCATTTAGGAAACCTAATGGATCATATCAAATGAAAAGTTTAATTCTTTGTGCTTGCACTATCTCAGCTTTAGAACTATAGGAACATTTCTTATAATTGTTTCAAATCACAAGTTCCATTCAACTAAGAATTGAAGGGGTTTCTTGTTAGCAAGTGTTACTAGCTAGAATTGTGCATGCAAAACAGAGTTTTTGCCACCACACATTCGGTCGCAAAATGGTAGCAATTGCTCTGTTGCGACTGTTTTGCCACTAAAATCGCGGTGGGGAAAACGATGGTGGCAGTTGCCCTGTTGCCACCAATTTGCGACAACTAACATAGTTTGCGACCTGGTTGTAGCGACCACAAAAACCCGTCTAAAATATTGCGACCGTCTCTATTTGTAGTTTTTTTGCTAAGATTTTGCGACCAACATTTTACCACCATTTTGCGACCACTAGACACTAATTATAGCTACCATTTTGCTACTTGGGTACTACTAATTGCTACCATTTTATGATTGGGATTTTGCCACCAATTTGTGACCACATGCCAAATTTGTGACTACATGCCATTTTTGCTACCGGTTTTGCCACCAATTTGAGACCGCGTTTCTGCCATTTTTAATACCGGTTTTGCCACCAATTTGAGACCACGTGGCTAGTGATCGAAATAACTAAAAGTGTCATTTTTGGTACTGGTTTTGGCCTGTCATTTTATATTAACAACTTGAATAACTATAAAATTTACCCAATCATAGAAATTTCCAAATTATATAAAACATTCCCTAAACATTACAAGTTTAAACCATCAAATAATTCAAATTATCCTAACATAATAAACATTCATAGAGTCAAAATAAAATGTTAATAGCCTATCTTTGTACCAGATTTTTTAACATATCTTCAATGTTTGTCATCTTATTGAGCATATCCTTTTTCTCCACCTTGTGTTTTTCATTATCAGTCACCAACTCTGCAATAATCCCTTTTAACCTTTCTTTCTCTTCTTTCTCTTCTTCTTTTTCCTTGACAAGCTCCTTGATAACCTCGTAACACTTTTCAATCTATAAAACAACCAATGCATAAATACAAAAAGTCAGAATTATAAAAAATGATAACGGGTCAAGTCGGGTTATTGAGTTAATATGATATATAAATGCTAAATTCAAACTTTATCACTAGCCAATTCAATTACTTAAAACTAAAAAATCATATCTAACTACTTACTTCATTTTCCCATCAATCGAATTGGTATAAGAATTTCATAATACTTTAAAAAATACTACATGTTTTTCATAACCATATCCGAACACTAAATTACTCCAAACTATAAGAATAAACATACCTCGGGATCTTGTCTACCATGTACATGTGGGTCACTAACATTGTTTAACCCGTACACTTTTCCTCTATTCTTTCCCCCAGCAGCTCGTGACCATAAATCGTTGTCAAATTCGGCATGTTCGCTACCTTCTTTTCCGTACTTCTCCACAAGATATCCTTCATATTTAACCTATCGGGATAAACACGTAATTATATTATTTAAATTTAATTATTTAAAAAGTGTTTTTTCCTTTCGAAATATATTATTTGGATTCAATAAGTAAACTTACCCAAGTCTCCTTTGCCCTTTCGTCAACCCAGTCCAGATTTTCTTCTTCCACGTTCCCTTCCAAATCAAAGTTCGAATCCAGCGAACGGCTACGACTTAGATACTTATCCAACGGCCTACTTCCTTTCCTACAATGTGATTGCTTCCACATCTCATGAGGTGTTAGTTCACGCCCAAGCATCTTAGCCTATGAGGGTAGAATTTAGTAGTTAACAAAATTGTAATATTGACCATGTATATATACTAAAAAAGAGTAATTGACATTTTTTACCGCTTTTCTTTTTGCAGTCACATAGGTTTGAGATCCAAGTGTATGTTTTCCTCCGATTGATTTACTTATAATATTACTATTCTTTTGAGATTTTGCTTTCCATTCCGGTGTGTTCCAAATGTCAATCATTTGTTTCCATGTCTCACTTCTTATCCATGGTGGTTTAAAGTCAATAAGAACAGACATATCATCCCCAACTTCTAAATCCTTTTCCCTTGCCCTTGCTTTGGCTTCATCTCGTACCCTACGCAACAAATCGGGAAATTTACTAGCAATGCATTTCTCCCAGCACTTATAAATTTGTGTACTCCATTTCTCCTCCCACTGAAAATAACACTATAAAAAAAAGCTTTTAATAAATGCATAAAATGATCTAATAAATTTTATAAAATTTGTCTAAGTACACACACACACACATACATTGAAACGCTCAAATAACCGTGTCTTCTCCTCATTAGGAACATCTCTCCAACTATCCCATGGACCGTTCCACAAAGCCTTTAAGATTACTCCAATAATTCGAGTAGATGTCTGTTGATTACTGAATCTACAAAATGAAAGCAATGAATACAAAATCACATTAGTAACATTTTTCTATATACATAAAGATACAATATTAATATATAGCTACTTACTCCCCTTCTTCAATCCAAATCCACTTGCGGTTCATCAGTTCGGGTACTTGAACGTGGGAAGCACGTCCGCGTCTCGCGGGAGCAGCATGTAAAGTAGACTCGTCATCGTCACTACCCTCAATGGGAAAAGGAATTTCGGCATCCTGATGTGAATGTGACCGTAATCCAATGGTATCATTACTACCTATACCACTATCTCGCCTAACACCTCGATCACCAACTTGACCACCATCTTGACCAAAGCCTAGATCACCAACTTGACCACTACCTAGACCAACACCTCGACCGCCAGCTTGAAAACTACCTTGACTACTTCCTCGACCAACACCTCGACCAATACTTCGACCACCAGTTTGAACACTACCTTGACTACTTCCTTGACCAAAACCTCGACCACCAGGTTGGCTAATACCTTGCCTAACACCTTGACTAACAGCTTGGTCACTTCCCCGACCACCAGCTTGATCACTACCTCTACCCATAGTACGTGCCATGATACCTACAACATAAACAAAATCATAAATACTTAAAAAAACAATAAATAAAAACTAGTTAGAATTATTTTAAATGTTACTATGCTAGCTAATTAGCTACAAAAATATTATATGTAAGAACAAATAAATTATATACAATAAATAAACCTATCACTCTGATTCTTCATCTTCAAAATCTTCAACTAAATGTGTTTCTTCAAACTCAGCTTCTTCATTATTATCCTCATTCATATCTTCCACTTCTTCTAAGTTTCCATCCTCATGTACAAAAGAAATAGGAAGAAGATCTTCTGTTGTTGTGCATTCTATCCTTTCATTCTCTTGAAAGAAATACTCTCCATCTGCATTTGCATCATCCTCCACTTCACTAACATTTTGGGCGAGTTCATAAACTCCTCTTGAGGTTGTTTTCACAACAGCTAACCAACCTTTTAATTCCTTTGCTTTTGAGGGATATGATGTATAATACACTTGTTGCGCTTGCGATGCTAATATGAAAGGGTCGTCAACACATCCTATTGCTGTGGGTTTAACATCAACCATATGAGATTTGGGGTCCACCCTTACCCCCCTCACAGGATCAAACCAAGTACATTTGAACAAAACAACTACACAACGCCCTATGGTGCTATGATATTCCAACTCTAATATCTCATCTAATAATCCATAATAGTCGTCTTCACTATGGTCGTACGTAGTCCCTTTGACACACACACCACTATTTTGTGTGATTCGACCATCATAAGCTGTTTGTGTGTGAAACTTGTAACCATTGACAAAATAACCCTTGTGTGACTTTACATAAGTAAGAGGCCCTTGGGCTAGACCTCTTAGATGTTCCTTATTTGGAGCATTCATAACCTGTATTCATAAAGGTATGTTATTATGTTTGTAATAATGCTTAAGATAATAAAAGGTATCTTAGAATGCTTACATGCATCTGCAACCACTTAGCAAATTCTTCCTCTTTTATTTTATCAAGGGTTGCTTTGTCATAATTTGGAAATGAATCTATTAATTGTTCATCAAATAAAGAAACAGACTCGAGAACTTCTTCACAGTTAAGCAATATGTAAGTATGAGCCTTGTCTCTATCTTTTTGTGTAAGAACTTTGTCCTCTCCACGCTTTTCATATAATCTTCGAGACGGATGTTTGAATATACTTAACCGCAGATCGGTACTAGAAAAACAAGGAATGTTAGGGGCAAAATTGCGTGGTTCACGTACTGTCGGCTCAAGATACAAAGAGCAGTAGTTCGAAAGTTCATCCACAAGATTAGATTGAACGATAGAACCTTCAACCTTACCTTTGTTTCTAATCATTCTCTTTAATCGACCTAACTTCCTAGAAAATGAGATGGACAGTGTTAGTTGTTATCTAACAATTATAATGTGAAAATGATATTTTTTAAGCTAAACAATTACCTCTCATATGGATACATCCACCTAAACTACACGGGACCACCAAGAATAGCTTCATTCGTCAAATGTATAACAAGGTGTTCCATTGAGTCAAAGAATGCAGGTGGGAATATTTTTTCTAACTTGCAAACAGTTACGATGATACTTGTCTTCAATTTGCGTAAATCTTCAACGTGTAGAACCCTTGAGCATATTACACGAAAGAATGTGCAAAGCTCTAGTATCGATTCCCATATTTGCTTTGGTAGCATCCCGCGTAAGACGATAGGCAATAATCGTTGCATAAACACATGACAATCATGACTTTTAAAGTTGTAGAAGGTGCCATCCGTGGCGTTCACACATCCCCCTATATTTGAAGCATAACCATCAGGAAACTTTACTTGTTTCAACCATTTACACACTTCATTTACCTCTTGTTTGGTTAAAGTGTATGATGCTTTTGGTTTAAAAAGTTTATTATTGTGCCCACTTGAAATATGTAATGATGGCCGATTGCAAAACTGTTCCACATCCTTCCTTGCCTTGATATTATCTTTTGTTTTAGGAGTATCCATAACCGTTTGAAATAGATTCTCAAAAACATTCTTTTCAATATGCATTACGTCAAGGTTGTGTCGGATTAACAACATGGGCCAATATTCAAGCTCCCAAAAAATGCTTTTCTTTACCCAATTATGGGTTTTGCCAAATTCTGGATCTTTACGCTTTGGGTTAAACGTTACCCCTTCATATACAACTGGGATGCTAGAAACTTCTTCATATATTTCCCAACCCGTTAACTCGGGTGGAGGTCCCAATAACGACCTTGTTGATCTTCGAAATCCATTTCAATCATTACGAAAAGGATGCGACTTTGGTAGAAATCTTCGATGACAATCGAACCAACATGATTTACCTCCAGCATTTAATCGAAAAGCATTAGTGTCTCCTTTACAATATGGGCATGCTAAACGACCATGCGTGCTCCAGCCCGACAACATTGCATAAGCTGGAAAATCACTTACTGTCCACAAAAGAATAGCTCGCATAGTAAAATTTTCTTTACGATGAGCATCATAAACTTCAATACCTTTCTCATACAACTCTTTCAACTCATCTATCAATGGTCTTAGAAACACATCGATGTTTTGGCCCGGACTCTTACCTCCAGGAATAATTAAACATACTTCAATAAACGAGTCTTTCATGCACATCCAAGGAGGTAAGTTATATATCGTAAGAAAGACAGGCCATAATGAGTATGGAATTGAGTTAGAGTTATTTGGATTGAAACCATCGGTGCATAACCCAAGACGAACATTTCGAATCTCTTTTGCAAATTCAGGATTTTCCAAATCAAAATGCTTCCAAGCCATGCCATCACTTGGATGGGCCATGCTACCCTCTGTTGTTTTATGGTCATGGTGCCAAGTCATAGCTTTGGCTGTTTTTGTAGACATATATAACCTTTTAAGTCTAGGACCAATTGGCATGTACGACATCACCAAATTAGGTATCTTATTCCTGTCACTCTTATAACGAGATTCCTTACAATGTTTACATTGTATCAGTGCCTTGTCATGCTTATAGAATAACATGCAATGGTTTTTGCAAACATCAATTCTTTCATATGGAAGGCTTAACTTTTCTAAACTCTTCTTTGTTTCATAGAAATTTTTCGGGAGCTTATTCTCTTCAGGCAATAATGAATTAACCATAGAAATGTTATAGTTGTAAGCGGCAGTGGATACATTAAATAGTGATTTCCATGTCAAGAAACTTGTTGCAGCTTGTAACTTTGAACAATTTGTAGCCTTCTCCCCCTCCCATAAAGGTTCATCTGCAGCTTGTAACATATCATAAAATCTTTTTGCTTCTGGATTCGGTACATGCCCTTCTAAAGTATTTGAAGTATAACCACATGCATCCATGTTATCTAACACCATGCGTTTGTAACCATCATCATTATCATCAACTTCCATTCTCGTAGAAGATTGACCAACCTTGTGGCTAGAATTTTCACCATGTTCACTCCATATTTCGTAACGAAGCATGAAACCTTCCTTATACAAGTGTTTTTGAATAGTGGCTCTGTCTCTATAACTTATATTTTGGCATTTATAACAAGGGCATTTTATTTCACATATTGTTTCACCATGTATATTCACCCTTGTATCAACAACTGCATTATTAGAAAATGCAAAATCCAAAAACAAATCCACATTGTCACAATATTCAGAACTAAGAAATCCTTCACTATCAATCTTTTCATACATCCACTGTCGATTGGTATACCACGTCATTATTAATCTAATCAATGCCCCTAAAATTCAAATTAATCAAAAACATGTATATCAAGAAGAAAAGAGGTAAATAAAACAAATAACTAAGTCTCAAGTGAACTAATCAAGTAATTAACTCTATCAAAGTATCAAGTGAACTAATCACGTGAACTAACAAATTAATCCAATTAATCTCAAGTGAATTAATTATATTGACATCTTTTTATTATGAGTTTAATGTGAGAGGAGCTTAGGGTTATAAACTTTGAGCACTAGAAATCAAGTTCATGTGATTCGTGCAAGTTATTTAGAAATCAAGTTCATATGTGCGTGCGTTACTCTATTATTTTGGTATTTCAAGAAAAAGCTACCATGTTTCTCTATCTAACTTTGCTTTACCGACACGTATCAACCGATTGCTTCTCCGTTGCCATCTGTATCACATACAGATTTCAGTGGTTAGATGTTGCAGAGAGAGAGATGGAAACAACAGAAAAGGATGGAAACAAATATGCATGTGATGACGGCAATGAAGACTAAGTTGTTCCGCCACAGTGGTACGACCAATTACAACCACAATCGGAAGAGAGGAAGGCGGTGGGCTGCCACCTCTATAGGGTTTTCTAAGATGATTGCTTAATCTCGTCTATTTGGATATATTTTGAGAGATGGAGAGCACTTTACAGGTTCATATTTCTTCTCTTTTTTAAGTATTCTTTGCTTTAACTATTCTCTTTTTTTAAGTATTCAACCATGAGATGTTATTCCGTCCATCTTTCTATTCTTATTATAAGGTATTTGGTATAATACACAGAATGGTTATAAAATGTATCACTTGTCTTTTTTATCAACGAATTCGCATCACTTTTGTAGATAAAATAATTGCTAGCTTTAGCATAATTTTATGCCTAGATTATTTTTTTATCAACCATTTTGCATTGTTTAATTATATGGACCATTGATATGAATGATGTAATGGCCAGCTTTAGTATTAATATTAAATGTTGTTAGATTAGATGAAGGGTACACGACTTAACCACGAGGATGTTCCATTGGGGATACTAAATTACCTGCTGTGAAAATTTTCCAAAGCATCGTATAGATTTTAGTAATTTTTTTTATTTATTAAAACAGTTTATAATATGTTGTGACTCTGTTATATGGATTGTACATGTGTTAAATGGAAATCTTCTTTGAAATTCTATCCTGAGATAGTAAGTTTTATTGTTGTGTGAAGGCTTATTTAACACCTTATTGTTTGTTGCTGCATAGGTTATATGAAGCATTATGTATGAGGTTAGAGTTGGTTGCATTGGTTATTGTTGGTTGCTGCAGAGGTTATGCGAAGCATTATTTATGAGCTAGAACTTGAGCTTGGTGGCCTACTTATTAAATGTAAGAATTATAATTCACGTTGTCGACTTTCAATTATCTTATGATTAGAGGTCTAAAAATAATTATTATCGTGAGCAGATTTTTTTAATTGTTTAACAGCATCTTTATAAAGGAACCATCTTTCTAAATCCTAAAAGCTTGATTTATGAATTGATTCTACTGAAAACCATATGTGGGAACTCAAGTTTGAAGCCAAATTAGTTTATAGTTGGATATTCAAATAAATCATTTAAAGTTCCAATCCTGTAATTGTTTGTAGAAGTTTTGATGGTTAATGGATTTGTGCTTTCTAAAGATGATTTTGTTCTTAATACTTATTAACAATTTTTGTTCTGGATGATCTAATTAGTTAAGTGTCAGAGCAACAACCGGTAAGCAACCCAAACTTTATCATATGAACCTGAGTTTTGTGGTTGTTGTTGAAGTCATGTAACATTTTGTCAATAGATCTTGCTGATATTTAATTACAGCCTACATATCAATGTTAGATATATGATGTTCAACTGAACTCAAAAAGAAATTAGAAGAATTATTATACCCTTACTCAAGTCTCTTCAGACTTTAATGATTAAAACTAGAAATGTTGTGCTTTTGATGATTGAACAGAAGGAACTTTAAGAACAGGCCGAGATATGAACGCTTCTTATTTTTACAAATGATTCAACTACAACATTTTCAAGGTTCAACGCCCTATTTTTACAAATGATTCAACTACAACATTTTCAAGATATGAACCCAGCTAACTTTTTTTCCTAGGCCAGTTGACTAACTCTATCTGTTTTAAATGCATTATAGGAATTACATGCTTGTTTAATAGAATAAACAACAATTGAAGCAACACACTAGCTAGTAGCAATTTGGACTTAGATCCTTGGTTTCTAGCAGAATTACATGTTTGTTTAACATAATAAATAGCAATTAAACTCTTTGGTGCTTAGCAGGCATATAATTCAATCATTTTAATCTAAATTGACCCACAAACAATTACATTGTTAAGGAGCTTTAACAAATACCAACTACTATATATGATGCTTCTAAATGAATTTTTATGTTCCCTAACAACAGATTACACTTTAAATGATGAAACCTAAATATGTTATTACCTTAATAGACAGCGAGGATTGTGGCTCGTCGATCAACGAACAGAACCGAAGCAGTAAAAGGCTATTGTAGTTGTACACAGTTGCGTGTCGGGGCTGCGAACATTACCCAAATGGGTTAACAAACATTCACATAAAAATTCCAACGAACATGTTCAAGCGAACAAACAAGGTAAAGTTGGTTCTGTTCAAGCGAACAAACAAGGTAAAGTTAGCTTTTTATCTGTGTGGGTAACCGATGGGTTTGAGGAGGCATAAACCACCGATCCAAACGTGGATTAACATCCCGATCTATTCGCACAAATTTGTTTCAAGTAAATAGATCAAGATACAGATTTGAAAGCAATTGATTTGCTCGAGATAAAATTGGTTCGAACCGTTTCTAAAAGAACCGGTCGGTCCTTGCGGTTAACAGGTTGGACCGGTGGGCCGGTGACCGGGTCAGACCAGATTTCCATAGATTTGAAGAAGAAAACCAACGGTGTTGACGGACTTCTAGTCGGAGATGTTAGCAAAGCATCTTTCTTAGATTGGAATTGAAGCTTCAATTTTTTGTTTGAATGTGTCAGAGAGACTACAGAGAGATAAGTGAATAAATTATAATAATTTACAACTTTCAATAAAGCAATATGGTTTACAGATGTATTTAATTTAATTTACTTTATATTTGTTCTTATATATTTATTAAATTTAAATCTAATTTGGTTTTAATTATTATATATTTCTTTTATTTTTAGTTTTTAAACTATAAAATCATATATGAAGCTATTAGGTTCTTAATTACAGTTCGAGCGATCCAACTAGTGAGGATTGATTATAAATGTTTGTAAGTGTACGAGAGAAAAAATATTTTTGTTCATATGTATATTTGGGGAAATCACATACCTTTTCTCTTTATTTATTTCGTTTTAATTCAAAAATAACAAAAATTATCGTTTGTAATACATTATTTTTTTTTACAAAAGAAAATTTTAAATCATAATATTAATTTCACTCCTTAAAATTTAGAGAAAAACGAGAGAGAATAATTGATGATATAAACGAAGGGTAGAAGAAAAATAGCAACGTATGTTGGGTGCTTATGATAGCCAATCAGAATTTAAAATTGTTTGCCCAATTTGAATTTTGTTAGTATATGTTTTACAAAAAACCTAATAATTAAAATACTCACCAATTTGTTTTTTATTAATTAATTGGTATAACGATCGGAAAGATATTGTTCAAATAACTAATTTTGGTGAAAAAGATACCTCCTGGTTCATTAAACAAAAATGTTTAGGTAACTACATTTCCCTTTGTATATCAAGAACAAATCCCTACTTATAATAAATGAGCTCGAGCATAATTAAGGTTCACATATCAAGCTTATAGCGAGCCAGTATTAAGTAGCCCATGACCACATGGTTCGTAGAATATGATTGAAGGAATTGGAATGTGAACATGTCAAATGAACTGAAATCTCCCTTATAATTGGTTTGTAAAATATAATCGAAACTAAATAATAATACATGGCACAAGTGCTTATTTAATAAAGAAGAATAAGATGCCTAAATTCTATAATTCATTTAAATTTCAAACTTTCCATCTAAGATAATTGAATGAAATGAAATTAAAAGTGAATTTCGATCCTTTCCAAACAAACAGATAAGATTGAGTCTCAATGTAGTTACTTAAATAATATAAAAGCCTAATGTAAATTAAGTATACCTTTTGAATCAATTGTACTTTCACCCCCCCCCCCGCGCGGCAATGCCGGTTTCACTCCGCTCTATATTTGTTTTTTTTAGTATTATTTTCTAATTCAATACTTTTATCTTTTTCTTTTAACTTCTATCTTGTTAAAATTTCATTAATTATTGAGTTTTATTTTTATAAATTTTCTATTGTTTAAATATTTAGGATCACTGTGTGATCAATATATTTTTTATTTTAAACTTATTCTTATTTTTATTTTTTTTTCTTATTTTTATTTTGCAACCATTTTGCTAGTAATAATTGAATCTTGTTGGTCGTTAAATTTGTAATCGTTTTGATTTCAATCATAAAACAAATTTTGCTATCGTTTTGCGATCGTAGTTATGCGGTCTTAGATTATCAACCGCTTTGCCACTGTATTAAAACTTTTCTTTTATTTTTGTAATAATTTTTTTATTTGCGACCATTTTGCGAAACCACTTTAACGATCACAAATGTTGCGACTATTTTGCTACCAAATCTTGTTTGGTCGCTTATTTTGATACCATTTTGCCACCAAATTTTATTTGGTCGTTAATTTTGTCACTGTTTTAATTTTGGTGGAAAAATGGTTGCAAATTTTGCTACCGTTTTGCAATCTTAGTTAGGAGGTCTTAGAATTATCGATCGCTTTGTCACAGCATTAAAACTTTTGTTTTATTTTTGTAATAATTTTTTTTTCTGCAACCAATTTGCGATACCGCTTTAACGGTCGCAAAGGTTATGACTATTTTGCTACCAAATCTTCTTTGGTCGCTTATTTTGAGACCATTTTGTCACCAACTCTTGTTTGGTCGCTAATTTTGTGATCGTTTTAATTTTGGTGGCAAAACGGTTGCAAAAATTGTTACCGTTTTTGTTGGTCGTAAATTTTGGTGGCAATTGCTCTGTTTGTGATAAATATATTCTTTTATTTTAAACTCATTTTATTTATATTTTATTCTTATTTTTATTTTTGTAACCATTAACTAATTTTAAATTTAATTTGACCGTAGTGAGACAGTTTTGCTACCCATATTAAAATTTTTGTTATATTCTTTTCTATTTATTTTCATTTATTTTGCGACCACACTTGAATTGTAGCAAATGTTGAGATTATTTTTGCAACTAAATCTTGTTTGGTCGCTAAAGTTGAGATCATTTTGCTACCAAATATTGTTTGGTCGCTAATTTTGTGATCATTTTGAATTTAATCACAAGACGGTTGCAAATTTTGCTACCGTTTTGCGATCGTAGTTAGGCGGTCTTAGAATTATCGACCGCTTTGCCGCCGTATTAAAATTTTTGTTTCATTTTTGTATATATTTTCATTTATCTTCGACCATTTTGTGATGACATTTTGACGGTCGCAAATGTTGCGACTATTTTGCTACCAAATCTTGTTTGGTCACTTATTTTGAGACCATTTTTGCACCGAATCTTGTTTCGTCGCTAATTTTGCGATCCTTTTAATTTTGGTTGCAAATTGGTAGCAAAATTTGCTACCACTTTTTTTGGTCGTAAATTTTGATGGCAATTGCTCTATTTTGTAGTAGTGGCAGGCGAAAAGGTTAATAGAGAGATAGTTGCCTTTAAAACTACATCACATATATAGATAAATCACATGTATAGATCCTAGAAGAAAGTTTCAAGTGTAGGAAATATGGAAAGAAGATGGTGAAGAACAATGTAAACTCAAGCTAATTAAAAGGGTAATAATTATGTCATTTTCCAATCTTAACAGGGGGTATTTAGATGTGTTTTATTAGTGGTAGACATGTTTCTTTGTGTGTATAGGAATTATTAAGTATATAAATCAGGAATCAAACAGAAGAATACAAAATACATCAGCATGACATAATTTTTTTGGTATATTTAGCAATAAATATAATTATATCATTGTCCATAGTTTGTTTAATTGTGCGTAGACCGTTCAATGATGATGAAATGAAATCGCACGCACTATTCGTACGTGTATGGCGAACAGGAGATAAGTTTGTGTAGTAACAAAATATAGCCAACATGCAGATCGATAGATCATTCTTGTCAATGCAGATCGATAGATCGTTCGTGTTTGACAAGGTAATTCTTTTCCTTACACTTTTGCAAAATAAGTGAGTCAAAACAAGTAGTATTTTTCAACAAGTTGGTTTAGATTGACCACGAATAACTGTATAAACTGCGGAGGTATCCATTTTGCTGTTAAAGTAGTGGTTCCAATAATCGCTGAAAGTACTTGCAACTGAGTGACTTCTTTAGAGGTTGAGGGAGAATTTTTCCATATGGGGATGAAAGTGAGCACACCATCCAGCATCTTAAGACGATCAAGATCTCTAATTCATTATTTTTCTGTTTCTTCTTCTAATTAAATAACAATGTTTTTTTATTTATTTAAAAATTTAAGTATATAAGTGTATATATACCTTCAAAAAATCTAAGTGTGTATATATACAATTGAATAATATTTTTATAGGTTTTAAGTGATTTTAATACCTATGGATATTGTTTTCTAACGTTTTACGTATATTTATTTGTTAATTGTTTTATGGGAACTTTATTTTTTCACAAAATTAGAGAACTCATATAACACTTATTTTTTTAATCTTGAAAATCTAAAAGTAATAAGAAATATACAATGATGAACTATTATATAGTCATTTACATGTAGGTAAAACATTTATATATATATATATATATATATATATATATATATATATATATATATATATATATATATATGGGGTTATTGGATTTTAATAATCTCAACTTTTATTTATTGGCCGGGATTAATCCCAACTAAGTAAATGTTTATAAACATTCCCAACTTTAAGCTTATTTTCTTTCAACAATACTTTACTAACTGAGAGTTAACACCATTAGTTTTTCAATAACGTTGACTGTTTATATGCCCAAAAAACTAAGCAAAAAGTTGAAATCAACCATCTGATCCGTCAATATAAAACTTCTGCACCATAAAACCCGTCAATCTTCAACTTCTGATCTGAACCACTTAACTCATTGGAGGTAGATTTCAGGTGTCGTTGGAGGCTAGACACCGAAAAAAAGACTTGATAGAGACTATGCGGTGACGTAGTTGAAAAATGGCTTGATTTTGGCTCAATTTCATCAAAAAAAACTAACGAATCTTAACTCTCAGTTAGTAAGAGATCGTTGTAGGAAAATAAGTTCAAACTTGGGAGTGAGTTGGGATTAATCCCGGCCAAGAAATAAAACTTCGGATTATTAAAATCCAGTAACCCATATATATATATATAGTACAATTTATATGTATATAGTTTAATTTACACATAGGTAAAACATGTATTTTGCCTAAAAAGTCTAATAAATGATCATAGCATTATATTTTTAATCAATGGTAAATCTAAAAATATAGAAAAGAAAAAGATGGAATGGTATTTTGTATATGTAAGCACTTTTGTTGACTTTTTTAAGTTTTTCTCAATTTTTTTAAACGTTTATAATTTTTTCATAATATATTCATTTTTAAAACAAATTGAACCATAAAATCAAGAATTTTTTATCTTTAAATTGAGTATAGTATTGCTATATTTTTTATAAAAAAAAATAAATGATGCGAAATTGTGCTGTATTTTAACGTTTTTTTGCTGTATTTCGTCAAAACAACACTGTTTTGTATGCTATTTTGCGTCAAACAATATATTTTTTGTACTGTTTTGCGTCAACCAGCATATGTTTGTATTGTTTTGCGTCAAACAGCATATTTTTGTATTGTTTTGCGTCAAACAACATATTTTTGTGTTGTTTTGCGTCAAACAACATAGTTTTGTGCTGCTTTACGTAACATGTTATATGTTGTTTTACGTTAAAAGAACAAAATATCATGCGCTGTTTATGTGATGCATTATGTCATTTCGTGAAAATATCACAGAACTATGCTGTTTTGCGTTAAACAGAAGAGTTTTGTGTTGTTTTCCATCAAACAACATACTGTTTTATGTCAAACAACACAGTTTTGTGTTGTATTACGTCTTTAGCACGTCTTTTGCTTTATTTTATGAAATGTAGTACATATTTTGCAATAGCCAAATGTTGATGCGAGCGACATGAGACCTTGAGATGACAACACGTCGTCATGGTTGGTGGGTTTACAGTTATACAAGTACTCATATTTGGCATTGCTATAAAATAATAAAAAGCTTTGATTGAGATTAAAGATGCAAGAATATGTGCTACAGTTTGTTAAAAAAATGTTAAAATTATTTTTTGACAGAATTGCTTTTAAGTTTTAAATTTATATTATGTCACATGTCAAGTTAGCATTGATTCTTATATTTTTAAGGAAATTTTTTTTTTGTTTTGAACCTCTATCTATATATATATATATATATATATATATATATATATATATGGTTTAAATGAAAACCAAAAGTATATTTTTTTATTTAAAAACAATATGAGACATTTTTCAAATAAAATGAATGGATGGACGTAGTTTAATGGTTTTTTATAATTTTTATTACTTTCATTTGAACTCTATCTTATGTATGTATGTACTTATGTATGTAATAATGTGTGTGTGTGATAATAATATTAGTAGTAGAAACGATACCTATAATAATACAAAGTAGTAATAGAATAATAATACAAAGTAGTAATAGAAAAAAAAAAAATACTCTAGCCCATAGCGTTGCCATAATTGACAAATATTTAATAATATATTTTGATAGAAGTTCCTTCAAGAAATGATACCAACTCTTTGGCCTTCCTTGATAGTTTCGAATGAACTTGTTAAACACACAAACTAGATCTGACTTTATCGTTCATACATTCGAACAACATAATTTACAGGCATTGTACCCTGTATATAATGTCCTATATGACAGTTATTTATAATCATTAAAACTGTCAATGGGAGTTACATTTGGCGGGACTTAGTACTTACCAAAACCGTATTTGCATACTTCTGCATGTTTAATAATTGTTTCACATAATAATCTATACTAATAAATAAAAATAAACTCGGATACTTGTTATCATTCTAAACCATCTAATAATTGGTTTTTTCGTTTCTCTCTTCTCTTAATTATGAATACTCTAATAGTTATTTTTTAATTACTAACTATCCATAATTAAAATTTCAAATATGTTAACTACAAATTTTAAAATGTGTAATAAATGGATTTATTCAATCCATATAATACACAATATTTAAAACATAACTTTTTATATTATTAATCATGTAACAGTAAATTTATTTAGCTTGTGTATTACACGGGACTGTAACCTAGTATCATAATATAAAAACTAAAATAACTATGCTACACTTAATTATGCCCAATACCAAATGAATTGCTCATCCTTTTAAGTACCTTTCGATTCCCTCTTGCATGTTGTTTGCGAGTTAGGCATGCAAACCTAAGGCCGTCCAAATAGCTCGCGACTTGGAGCTCGCTCGGAAAAAGCTCGAAAAAATTCGCTCGAAATGGCTTGGTTTTAAACTGAACTGAACCGAGCCGGCTCGGTTTAGCTCGTTTGTTAGCTCGGCTCGGTACGGCTCGGATTATTTTACATGTAATATATATTATTTTTATGTATATAACATATATCATTGCATTTTCTCATTGTTAAGAATATATATATATATATATATATATATATATATATACATACATATATAGATATATTAAGCTATTTTTATGTCAAAATATTAAACTATAGTGTTTGTATCAGATAATTTCATGTGATATTTCTATATTTTTGTATACTATAATTAATTATTCAAGTGGTTTCTAATAATTCGATTTAGATAATGATGAATTTATTTATATTTTGTTGAAGTTGAATTTAGTTTCTTTAAATTAATTTATATTTTGTGAAACTTGATATAAATCGGTTATAAGTTATGTAGTATGTTGAATTTATTTTGCATTTGATTTTTTTAATTGTGTTTATGAAATAAAACCGAGCCAAAACGAACCTAGCTGAGCTAGCTCAATTTAAAACCGAGCCGAGCTTTAGCCCAGATTTTCAGCTCGGTTTTAAAACCGAACAGAGCCGAGCTGGCTCGGTTTAAATCCGAGCCGAGTGCAAGCTTGCTCTGGCTCGGCTCGGTTCGGCTCGTTAACAACACTATGCAAACCAGGCATACTCCCTCTTTTGATTATCTTTTCTTTTGATTAAGAACTCATTGTTCTTAAGTTTTTCTTGGCAATCCCGTCGATAATGGAATGGTTTGTTGCAAAGACATCAACACATTCCCTTCAGGTAACCATTGTAGATCCCATACCTTTTGTTTGTTGATCAATTTCTTTCTGGGCAGACTTCTTCTTCTCTATCATTATCTTGTGAAATTAAAGTTGTCTGCTTTAACGCATAAAGAGTCTACAGTACTCTTTCCTTGATCTTCCTGATCGGCCTCGTCGTTTTTCACATCTCCCTTCTCTTAAAGCAACGCAAGATATAAAGGAGCATTTTCACATCCATTTATCCTCCGTGGAACAAATGCGTCTTCTAACTCCAATAATGATTCATATCTTCCATGGGATCTTAACATAGGCTCTGATGTCATATAATGGTTTCTAATGAACTTGCAAAAACAAAAAAACTTGATCTAACTTTGTATTATAAAGTGGGAAAAGTTCATACATTTGAACAACATAATATACAGCAGACTTTGTACCCTATATATACTATCCTATATGACAGTTATTTATAATCACTAAAACTGTCATTGGCAGTTAAATTTAACGGGACTTAGTACTTACCCAAACCGTATCAGCATACTTATGTTTATTAATTGTTTCACATAATAATATCATAATATAATAACTAAACTAACAATGCTAAACTTAATTTTTCCCAACATTTCTTGTTGGGTTAATGGGGTTCGTTCACAAGTCACAGATCAGCGAGCCAAACGAGTGATCCATAGATTGCACGTAAATATGATTTTATCAAGAGTTTGACCGAGTCACTTGATTAAAACGTTGGTTTTAATTAGGTTTATTATTCCAATTAAATAGGAATTAGTTGTATTTGTTTTACTATAAATTTGTTCATCTTCTGCATTTTTCTTTTACTCTTTGTAATCGCTGTTAAGCTTGAGAAATACAAAGAAAATCATCTCATAGTGTGATTTAGAAGGGACCTGAACCAACATTCCTTACATGTAATTATCTAATCTGAAGTTCTCCAATGCAACTCCACATGAAGAGAATCCAACCTGTATTCACCATCGAGATAAGCTGGTTTAAGATCGCACTTCTTGTTGATCCATTTCGTGTGAACCACCTCCGCAAGCTTTATATCAACATACCCAATAGATTTCTAATAACAACAACGTTGAATGTGAATTAAAAAAACTATCAGTTCATGTATGGAAAGTTAAAAACCATGGTACCTTTCTAGGAACTAGTCCCATCCACGAATAATGCTTAATGACTTCCAAATACAAATTTTCATCCGTAGGCGGCTGTTCTAACATAAATGTAAACTCTTGTATCCACATTGGTTTATTCGTGTTCATCATAGACTGCAAAAACCCAAATCAAAACCCAACAGATGTATGAGGAGAGTGAAAATAACAAGCTCTTGCAGCAACCAAACAACACTTTTAAAAACAAACCTTGGTTTGTCTTATTTTGTTACGAAAACTCAACAAAACTGATGAATGTTTGTGCTTTCTATCAAATAAACAGGCACATTTGATTATGATGACAAGCAATCCTCCATCCTTAGGCGCCCCGCAAGGAGCCTTTTGAACTGAGCTCATTAGATCTTTAATATCGGTCGGTTTGTGCAACAGTTCAACTTTGAGATCATCAATGCGGTGATACTTGTCATCCATCACTGCGAGGTTACAAGTCAGTGGGATTCCAGGAGTAAGATCTTTCAATTGCACTAAAGCCATTCCTACGAAACAATGATTCCTCCCCTACAAAACAGTAATGAATTATATCCAGATTTGATAATAATATGAAGCTTAATTAAGATGTAGTCTTAAAAGTATACTATGAAAGTTGACTATGATGGTTTCAATTGGGATCTTCACGACAGAAAACTTGAACACCATTATTTGTGATCTAAAATATGAGATCCTAACACTTTCAACCTTTTATTAATGACACTTGAACCATGCAAGTACAATTAATCAAAGCCCCATTAAAAGCTCAAGCCGAAGCCTGAGCCTAAAAAAAAAACCCATTAGATTAACAATTATTGAGCCAAGTCGAGCCAGTGCCTAAAAAAATCTCATTAAATTATCGAGACAAAGCTTTACAAATCTAGCTCGAGTTGGCTCGCTAGCCTAAACGAGCTTTTTATTTATATATATTTTGTATATTTTTTTAAAAATATGCATATAAATAACTATTAGTATATTTAACATTATGATAAAAAAAACAATTAAATAATATGTATAATGTTATGTATGAAGTATATAATTGTAAATATGCATACACAATTAAATATAAAAGTATTAAAAAATAATAATTAAATAATAAACGAGCCGAGGCCAAGACCGAGCTGAGCTAGAGCTTGAAAAATTTTACTGAACCGGGCTCAAGCTTTAAACTCAAAGCTCAAAACGAGCCAAGCTCGATCTTAAGCTTCTTAAGTTAAAACGAGTAGAGCTCGAGGCTAGACAAGCTGTGACTTAGCTTGGCTCGTTTTCACTCTTAAAATTACTTGAATCCAAAGCGAATAACCACCACCGACGAGTGTGGGTATATGGCACGCGACTTATTTAAACTAAAAGAAATAACCAAATTGAGTCCGACATACGAGTGTGGGTTCCAAAAAACATACCGATACGACCTTGTTAACATGTACATATAAAATATCATTTTCAACATTTTCCACATACAGAGCGAACTCTTTATTCCTTTCAGCATCCAGCTTCTTCTTGTACTTCTTACACTTTTTAATATTATGTGCCGGTTGAAGGTAACTTGTATAGAGTACCAAGTAGTGATCACGATAGATCGTAGTAAGTACTTTCACGTTCAAGATCCCCTTTCCGTGAACACGAGCCTAGATAAAGTTACAAAACATATTTTGTTATAGTTTTAAACGAATATAATAAAACTAGATTTAGTAATTCGTGCTAGGTAGGTTGAATAAATAAAATATTAAATATAAAAAAACTTATTAAGTATAAAATGACATTTTAAGATAAAATATGCATGATTGAAATTACGTATAAGTAAGAACTATAATTAAGTAATAAAACAATGATATCAACTTTTAAACTTTTTTCTGAAAAAGAATTAAACATTTTGTTTTGAAAAAAACCATATTAAAAAATATAATATTTAGAAGTTTTCTTACTATAACTCCCAATTTTAGTTATGTTTGGTTTATGAAAAAAATCTTTTTAAAACCACTAATTTTAAGTATTTCATATTTCTAACAAAAGTTTAATGTTTTAGAAAAATCTATTATTTTATAATTTAGAAATAACATTAATAAAAAGATCTATTTTTTGATTTATTAAAAAACTATTTTTATCTAAAAATATTATGAGTAATTAAACTTATTATTTAATGGAAAAAAAAGCAGTAAATTTTGATAAGAAGAAATGTAATAGTGTCATGTGTGTGGCTTATATATTATTTTATTAAAATTAAAATAAGAAGATTTATCATGAAGACTTATATAGCAGGAAAGTTTATTTTTTTACACTAGTCTTTTAATTTCTTTTTGACTTATCTAATACATGCAGTAATACAATAACCATAATAGCTTAAATATAATTTAAATGAAGAGTATCATTTATATACCAAATGATTTAGTCAAATAAAAAACTTACTTGAAGATCAAGAAGTAAGCTCAGGATCTCCCTCATCAATGGGCGTTCTTCACGCTTTCTATTTAAACATTGGTAAGCTATATCTGCAAACAACTCCAAAGAAGATATATTTTCTTCGTCCTTTATACTACTACAAACAAGTTCGCTTATTTTGTTTTGCTCATAGTACTCTCTTGCGAGTCCTACAAGAGGCCTAAGATTGTTGCCATAACTTAACCTCCCACACAAAACTTCAAACAACACCACGCCAAAAGAGTACACATCAGATTCTTTCGTTAGTAGTCCTGTCTCATGGTAAAGTGGGTCAATATACCCAGGTGTTCCTACTGGGTTGGATACCAGATATGAAAATACGTTGTTAGCTGGAGCAAATTTAGATAGTCCAAAATCTGAAATTTTGGCATTCCAGTTATTATCGAGTAAGATATTAGAACTTTTAACATCACGATGTACTATCCTAAGTTGCGACGCACTAGGGGTGTGAAGGTAGGCTAGTCCCTTAGCGGCCCCAACACATATTCTAAGGCGTTGAACCCATGTGAGATCGTGACTAGCGAGATAAGATTCCAGGCTTCTCTTTGATGCATACTCATACACGAGGATCTTCTCGCCATTATCATCACAATACCCTAAAAGAGACACAATATTCTCATGTCTATAAAAGGAAAGCGTCATGATCTCCTTCCAGAACTCACAATCTCCTTGTCCAAATACACGATCTAAACGCTTCAAAGCAACCATAGTCTTGCTCCCGAACAACACAAGTTCTCCTTTATAAACCCTCCCGAATCCTCCACGCCCGATGTAATGGTCATCGGAAAAGTTGTTGGTTGCTGATATTATATCTTGTAGTTGTATCTTTAGGTGTTGAAACTGTGTTATGTGAGACATTAATTTGATGGTCGAGGAGAAAGTGAAGCTAAAATTTATTAAAAGATTCAATTATTCATTTATAATTATAATAAGAGGCATCCTAGTAGACTAAATACCTTTGAATTTAGATAAAATTCAATTATTCATTTATAATTATAATAAGAGGCATCCTAGTAGACTAAATACCTTTGAATTTAGATAAAATGCATATTTCCAATTATTATAGCCAATTTCGCCCGACTTTCCTTTGTTGATTTTCTTATTTGCATATTTGGCACCTCACGATAACTTTGAAGATGTCAATCTTTCTAGCCCTCATACATTTTATCCTGATCAAATAGATAAGAGTGAGTTTATTTAAATAAAGTTAAATGATATTTCAAGATCCAAGCAATTTATTTACTTGTGATAAGGTTAAATTTTTTATGAAAACACATAGAAATCGTATACTAGGGTGTGTTCGATATGCAGGAATTTAAATGAATTTTATGGAATTAGAATCTAAATTCCATTGGTCATTATGTTTGGTTAGCAGGAATTTGTTGGAATTGTAATTTGAATGTCATTCTTAACGTGTTTGATTGCGAAAAAAAAATTGGAATTGAAATTAATTCTCTCAAATTGCTTCAAATTAAAGATTTCAAATTCCTTACAAACTTTAAAGGATTTCAAATTTAATCGACCCTCGCCCCGCCATTGACCGCCACGTACCACCCCTACCCACTCTCCAACCGCCGCCATCGACCTTCGACCGTCGCACCGACCTCCGAACTCTACCACCAACCGCCACTACTATTCGCTGACCCCCGCAGGCGCTTGCCGACCCTGACCAACAACCGCCACCAATCGCCCAACCAAACACATTGACAATCATTTGAAAAATACTGAATTCCAAATTTATTCCTTCTAATTTCAATTCCAATTACAATTTCGATTCCAATTTCATTCGAATTCCAGCACGTTCAGCAAACCAAACACCCCCTAGTTATGGAGTTAAAAAGGTACTGGGAATCGAAAAATATTGTAAGAGTATTCACAGTAACTTTCTTATATTTATGTGAGTATGTTTTTTATATTTTAAGCAATGGTTATAAATATGCCTGGCAATCCTGACCCGAAGTCAAGAAAATGGGTTGTTATGGGTCATCTTATTAAAAGGTCGGGTTGAGTTGGACTCCTCCTTCTTAACCAACGTGTAACACCCGGTCTCTCGTACCACCAATATTGTCCGCTTTGCTCACGAGGAGCTCACGGATTTGCTTTTGGTTGCTCGGGTGAAAACTTCCCAGGGAGGTCACCCATCCCTGGATTGCTCCCACCTGAGCACGCTTAACTGTGGAGTTCTCCTCTCATCCACAGCCAATACGCCCAAAACGCGTTGGTGTTATTAGAGACCAGACATTACTTATGAACCAGGAATCTCTCCTATCCACGGCCGATGTGAGAAATGTGTAGGGTGTCACAATCACCCCCCCTTTGGACTCATCGTCCTCGATGAGCCCGAGAACATACTCACCATCCCCGGTGAGATTTGTCTCACCATCACGAAGGGCATAGGAGTGGCTCTGATACCATTCATAACATCCGGCCCCTCGTACCACCAATATTGTCCGCTTTGCCCACGAGGAGCTCACGGATTTGCTTTTGGTTGCTCGGGTGAAAACTTCCCAGGGAGGTCACCCATCCCTGGATTGCTCCCACCTGAGCACGCTTAACTGTGAAGTTCTCCTCTCATCCACAGCCAATACGCCCAAAACGCGTTGGTGATATTAAAGGCCGGACATTCCTTATGAACCAGGAATCTCTCCTGTCCACGACCGATGTGGGATATATGCAGGGTGTCACAATCACCCCCCTTTGGACTCATCGTCCTCGATGAGCCCGAGAACACCCTCACCATCCCCGGTGAGGTTTGTCCCACCATCGCGACGGGCACAGGAGTGGCTCTGATACCATTCTGTAACACCCGGTCTCTCGTACCACCAATATTGTCCGCTTTGCTCACGAGGAGCTCACGGATTTGCTTTTGGTTGCTCGGGTGAAAACTTCCCAGGGAGGTCACCCATCCCTGGATTGCTCCCACCTGAGCACGCTTAACTGTGGAGTTCTCCTCTCATCCACAGCCAATACGCCCAAAACGCGTTGGTGTTATTAGAGACCAGACATTACTTATGAACCAGGAATCTCTCCTATCCACGGCCGATGTGAGAAATGTGTAGGGTGTCACAATAATTCTGTAACACCCGGTCTCTCGTACCACCAATATTGTCCGCTTTGCCCACGAGAAGCTCACGGATTTGCTTTTGGTTGCTCGGGTGAAAACTTCCCAGGGAGGTCACCCATCCCTGGATTGCTCCCACCTGAGCACGCTTAACTGTGGAGTTCTCCTCTCATCCACAGCCAATACGCCCAAAACGCGTTGGTGTTATTAGAGACCAGACATTACTTATGAACCAGGAATCTCTCCTATCCACGGCCGATGTGAGAAATGTGTAGGGTGTCACAATCACCCCCCCTTTGGACTCATCGTCCTCGATGAGCCCGAGAACATACTCACCATCCCCGGTGAGATTTGTCTCACCATCACGAAGGGCATAGGAGTGGCTCTGATACCATTCATAACATCCGGCCCCTCGTACCACCAATATTGTCCGCTTTGCCCACGAGGAGCTCACGGATTTGCTTTTGGTTGCTCGGGTGAAAACTTCCCAGGGAGGTCACCCATCCCTGGATTGCTCCCACCTGAGCACGCTTAACTGTGAAGTTCTCCTCTCATCCACAGCCAATACGCCCAAAACGCGTTGGTGATATTAAAGGCCGGACATTCCTTATGAACCAGGAATCTCTCCTGTCCACGACCGATGTGGGATATATGCAGGGTGTCACAATCACCCCCCTTTGGACTCATCGTCCTCGATGAGCCCGAGAACACCCTCACCATCCCCGGTGAGGTTTGTCCCACCATCGCGACGGGCACAGGAGTGGCTCTGATACCATTCTGTAACACCCGGTCTCTCGTACCACCAATATTGTCCGCTTTGCTCACGAGGAGCTCACGGATTTGCTTTTGGTTGCTCGGGTGAAAACTTCCCAGGGAGGTCACCCATCCCTGGATTGCTCCCACCTGAGCACGCTTAACTGTGGAGTTCTCCTCTCATCCACAGCCAATACGCCCAAAACGCGTTGGTGTTATTAGAGACCAGACATTACTTATGAACCAGGAATCTCTCCTATCCACGGCCGATGTGAGAAATGTGTAGGGTGTCACAATAATTCTGTAACACCCGGTCTCTCGTACCACCAATATTGTCCGCTTTGCCCACGAGAAGCTCACGGATTTGCTTTTGGTTGCTCGGGTGAAAACTTCCCAGGGAGGTCACCCATCCCTGGATTGCTCCCACCTGAGCACGCTTAACTGTGGAGTTCTCCTCTCATCCACAGCCAATACGCCCAAAACGCGTTGGTGTTATTAGAGACCAGACATTACTTATGAACCAGGAATCTCTCCTATCCACGGCCGATGTGAGAAATGTGTAGGGTGTCACAATCACCCCCCCTTTGGACTCATCGTCCTCGATGAGCCCGAGAACATACTCACCATCCCCGGTGAGATTTGTCTCACCATCACGAAGGGCATAGGAGTGGCTCTGATACCATTCATAACATCCGGCCCCTCGTACCACCAATATTGTCCGCTTTGCCCACGAGGAGCTCACGGATTTGCTTTTGGTTGCTCGGGTGAAAACTTCCCAGGGAGGTCACCCATCCCTGGATTGCTCCCACCTGAGCACGCTTAACTGTGAAGTTCTCCTCTCATCCACAGCCAATACGCCCAAAATGCGTTGGTGATATTAAAGGCCGGACATTCCTTATGAACCAGGAATCTCTCCTGTCCACGACCGATGTGGGATATATGCAGGGTGTCACACAACGGGTCAGAATGGGCTGAGATGTTTTCATCTTAATAGTTTAGTGGGTCCAAATGGGCTCATGGTTTCAACAAATGGGTGGGTAGTTTTAACTAGAGGTGGGCATTTCGGGTTCGATCCAATACCCGAAACCGGGTACAACACGAGTTGGGCCTAACCGGGTTTTTTGTACCCGGGTATTGGTCAACTGGGTCGGGCCAGAACTCGGGTTTTCAGGTCGGGTTCGCTAAAAAACTCAAAATCTAAAACCGGTTCCAACCTTACGGGTTTAAACGGGTCCAACCCGGTTACACCTCCCATTGGGTACTACCCGTACCCGGGTCCGGGTCGGGTTCGCATCAGCCGCATCAGCATATCCATCTCAAGAACAGGCTCCATCGCCATCGTCGTCGCAAGAACAAGCATCGTTCAATCCATCTCAAGAATAGGCTCCATCTCGTTTGCATTCTCCATTTCGTTTCCATAATGTATCGTTCAACCCCCATCGCAAGAACAAGCATCAGGCTCCAATTCGACAATCAATACACCATTTGTAAGTTCGATTAAACTACTTGTGATGCTCAATTTATAAAATTAGTGGGTTTTATTTACTTAATCAATTTATTAAACGAAATTTGTTGTATCATTAGTAGGGATGAGCTCGGTACCGTACCTGTACCGAACCGGTACCGTTACCGAAAGTACCCAGTCCCGAATTTTATAAAAAACGAGTACCGGTACCAGTACCGAATTTGGTATATGGGTACAGGTACCGGTACCGGTACGGTACCGGTATTTCGGTACCCAGTACCTCTTTGGTACCCGTTTGCTACACAACACTATTTTTTAGGTTTACTACATGATGTATATTTGGTACCCGATACCTCAAAAAATTTATAATAACTAAACAAAGTAAAATATCAAAAAAGTATTCAAATAAAATAATAGTTTATTTACTTTTCTCATTTTCTTCTAACTCAATTCACACACTAGTCCACCATTCATTTCTATTAAAATCATAAATAATATATCTCTTGACATTATAGTGAAGTAAAAAGAATGATATTAAAAAAATAATAATAATTACCTTCAAAAGTCAAAATAGAATACTAATTGACGGGGTGAAAAATATTACAAAACAAAATATTTCAAAATAATATATTCGTATTCGGGTACTAGCGGGACTATACGGGACTTTTGGGTAAAATACCGGTACCGGTACCTGTGGGTACCGATCCCGAAATATAAGAAAATCAAGTACCGGTACCGGTACCTTATATATATTTTCGGTACCAATTGAGTACCGGTACCGGTATGGTACGGGTACCGGTACGGGTACTGGGTTCCAAATGCTCATCCCTAATCATTAGGTTTTTTGATGGGTGAATTAGGGGTGTTTGGAGAAACTTGTGAACTAATAAATTGTGAATTTTGTAATTTTTTGAATTGACCCATGCTGACCCTACCCATGCTGACCCGAACCCATTCTGACCCGAACCCATTCTGACACAAACCCATCCTGACCAGTTTCTATCCCGAACCCATTCTGACCCGAACCCGTGTTGACCCGGACCCGTCCTGACCCGACACCCGACCCGACCCGACCCGCCCATTTTGCCAGGCCTAGTTATAAATGATTGTTAGTGTAGTAGAGAGAAAAGTTTCTGTTTAATTTGTATATTTAGGAAAACAGTGTTCAACACTTATATATTTTTTAATATTTTTGAAATTGATTGTGAGTAGAGAAGAGAAAAAATTTAATGATAAAAGTAAAAAAAAAAAAAGAAATTTAATTGAGAAGTAGAGATGAAAATTAATGTTTTTAGTATAATTATAAATATAAATATAGCGAAACTAATATGAATGCTCTAATAACTGAAAGATATTACAAAATTCGAAGATGGTGACCCATTTTGAACTAAATTTATTGCAATTTGGACTTTATATATTCTTTGCGTATTCAGGTATGACGCAATCAGTCCAAGATCCAATAAATTATTCTAGAACTAGTAATGATGTCCGCGCGTTGCAGCGTGGTCGTGTGTAACGTCGGGTTTGCTCACTGCGTTACATGCATTGTATCATGGATATTAACACATCTAAATGCATAAAAAAATATATTAAAACAATACTATGCATGCGTTTCGGTGTGACCATGCATAATGTCTCGTTTGAGCACTACGTCACACACGTCTTATAAACAATAATACACTTAAACACATTAAATAAACATATTAAAACGTATCGCACCAAAAAAAGCAAAAGTTGCATCAAATGGAGTGGACGAATGGGATTGCGACATGATCAAAATATTTTTTACAATTTGGTACGATTCATTCGAGATCATCATTCTCCAAAATAATAGAGATAAACAAGAACAAGACTTTGTAATAATTTTCTTCATTTCTTCATTTCTCCCATATTCATTGGTATGGAAACATAAATTTTAAACAAAGAAATAACTTTTTTAAACGACTTTGTTTTACATCATTTGTTCATCATGGGACTTAAACCCTGTCTGTTTAGTCCTAATGTTATATTTATATTTCATTAATAGTTTCTACTTTTTTAGTTCAGTTAGTAATATTTAATTTATCAAAATTACTATTTTACTGACAGGGACAGTTTATGAAATTTACGTTGTATTTTAATTTTATATTTGTTTTTTATTATTAATATGCTTATTATTTAATACAAAGATAAAATATGTTTTTAAAACCGTCTTTTTTTCAACATTCAGTTTTTAAAGTTTTTTGAACCTTTTACTTTTAGTCATCTTTCTAAAAGCTTTTTAATATTTAAAGGTATTTTTTTAAAACATTATCATCTTTCTTAAAACCATTTGGTTTTTAAATATAAAATTTAAAATCTTTTCATTTTCTACATATTATTTTTAAATCCATTTGTTTATTAAATGTTTTTAAAAATATTAAAAAGGTGTTTAAAAATAATGTTTTTGTAAAAATGACTTTTAAAAAACTCTGTGTATGTTTAAAAAAAAAGATATTTTCAAAAATGAATGGTTTTAAAAAAGAACTTTAAAAAACCATTTTAAAAACATAAAAATCAAACGCTTTAAAAATGACGTTTAAAAAACAAACAGTTTAAAAATGTTAAAAGGGGAACATTTAAAAAAATATGTTTTAAATGAATTTTTTATTCATGTATTTAAATCATGCTTTATTAAATAATAAACATATTAATAATGAAATAATAAAAATAATATAAAAATAAAAAACTTTGAATAACAAAAATATAAAGCTTTCTTAATAGAAATAATTATGTAGAAGGTAAATTAAATGGATGGTCAATGCGGGTAAAGTGCTATATTTTATAATTTTTAACATGGTTAACTATTGACTATTTGACTAACAAACATAACGACCATAAATGTGTGAATCCAAGGATCGCAATCAGGAATTATCAGTATTAGATTGAGTTCGAACAATGATCGCGGAATTATCACTATTCGTTGTTTGATTGTTTTAATATGTAATAACAAATGCAATAGAACATACTAATGAAGAACAGAACAAAAAATTGCAATAAGTGAATGAACATGATTTGATTCAATTGTATTTCATTAAAAACACTGTTAATGGTTACAAAAGATCAAACAGTAATTGCTAATAATGATGTTTGCTATGATTCTGTTGATGATTTTGGTGTAATTGATGTGGCGGCTGTTAGGGTTTTTGTGATTAATTGATCGTATTGATTGATGTATGTTGTTAGGTAATCAGCCGTATGAAAGTGTGAGCCTATACGTTGTATTTATAGGCTCAAGAATTTACTGCTAGGGTTACAGTAAATCTTTTGGAATCAGTAACTTTCTTATCATGGTAAGAAAGTTACTCAGAGAATGTTATGATGTGACAATCTCTGACTGAGTTAAAGTCATCCGTAGAGATTGACTTTATGACATCACTCAGTGATTGACTTGTTGACTTGATGTACTTGGTGAAGTACATGCAAGTGTTGGTCTTCCGTAGAAGTTTTGTCTTCCATAGGAGCTTTGCCTTCCGTAGGAGCTTTGCCTTCCGTAGGAGTCTTCACTTGGACTTCATTGGAATGCAAGTTGTTCATCCGAAGATCTTTGTTCCTTCAACAATCCCTTGACTTCATCCACTCTGAAGTGTTCTTCCGCAGAAGATTCTTGGATGCACTTTATGTAAGAAGATTATCAAATGTTCATCCGTAGATGTTTATTACAAGTATGATATTGATCCTGCAATCACATATATAAATCAACACAGTTATGGGTTAACCTATATATATGTATAATGCTTACAAAAATGATTATTTTAAAAGAACTTATTACAAGAGATTGATTAAAGTACTAAGCCTATACAAAAGATCTAGACCTATTATTCCTAGATCTAACAAAATGAAATAAAAAGAAACAATATGGGCAATATTTAAGATTTTTAAACTTAGGACTAACTTCAAAATTTTAAGATAACCATAAAGACTATCCATGTAATTTACTTCTAATTTTAAATAAAACTTTTCGGATGAAATATTCTGTCATAATTTTCAGGTCTTGTGAGGTGAAAACAAATTGGGGACGGGGACACCCATGGCCCATTTGTCGATTTTTCTTTTTCTAAAGAGTGTAGTTGAAAAAAAATAGGCAAAACAGTGATGTAAAATAATTATTAAAATAGGTGTTTTTCTTGATTTCTTATGTTTAACTAATGTTTACAGTTTGCTTTTTGTTTTTACTTATTTTACTTTTAACTAGTGTATTATTTCTTTTTTTTTTTCAAACAATAAAAATATTATGATTAATCCGTTGAAACCTATCATATATGACTAATAATTTTTCTTTGTTCCGACTTGCACATAGTGATTCCAGCTTCCGGCTTTAATCGCTCAAGCTATTTCCATGTTCTACGAGTTTTAATCGTGATTTTACGATTTTGAGATTTGATCAGGTTGCGACATATTCGAGTTTGCCCAGGCCAGTTCAATTTTAATCATGATTATTATGTTTCCATTAATCAATATTTTGCACATACCATTTTAATCACAATTTTGTTTCTATTTGACCTGTTCAAGGTTGCAATTCCCCAATTTACAAGTTTTGTTCAACTCATAAGTAAAGGTTTGACTTGATTTTTCATTAGCATTATCAAAATGAAAGCACTCGTATTTTTAGTTTCCAAAATTAATTTCACATACACCATTAGTAAACTTTGAACATAATCATAATATTTTTATTGTTTGACAAAAAATATATAAGAAAAGGAATAGTCCTATAGTTAAAAGTATATAAGTAAAAACAAAAATGGAAAGGTAAAAAGATTAGTTAAATAAAAAAAAGTAAACACGTGAAACATTTTGATAAATATTTTTTAAGTGCACTATTTTAATAATTATTTTTTTAATGTGTAAAAACTTCCATTTATCTGATATGTTTACTATAGATAGTCCCCTCATTTCCTTGATTTTCACATTCTTTGTTCTCAATCTCATTATGTAATATGGTCGGAAATCTTTCTACAATATCATGGTATCGAAACTAAAGCTAACTAAGTGTATTCCTACCGCGCTCTGCAGCGGTTGCAACACAACCAAAAGATCAGGCTTGGATATGGCGTCTGTTTTGGTTACAAACAATCTTTATCCACACCAAACGACGAACACAACATGCAGTTGTTCATCAACATCGCCTATCACCATCAATTAATCTCCAAACGTAATAAACAGTCCCAAAAGTAATAGACAAACCATTACCAAGCGCGTTGCACGAGGAACATGTACGGATAACAAAATGCGGGAATAAAATGCATCATACCAACCACCATTTTACCTAGTAATTATACACTTGCTTGTGTAGTAGCTACTTTAAGCGAATCATATTTGATGAAATTCATGGGTTTGAACTTAGAAATAAGAACAAACTCAATGAATTCCCCCAAGGATCGTTTTCAATCTCTCAACATATAACAACATATTGTTATATATTCAATACTCTAAAATCATGGTGCAAAACCCAAAATTAATGATGTGATATCTATGTATGTGTTTAAATGATTGTGTGATTGAATGCTTGAATAATAATAAGAAATGTTTGTTTGTATTAATTGTTCAAAAGCTTACAAAGGATTAGGGTATACTGCAATTTATAGCTATACAAATAGCTATGTACAGTTACAAAAATACCCTTATATAAAAAACTAATTACACATAATCCTAAGCTAAGTGTTGTCCGCTGTGGATGTATAAAAGTCCGTTATGGATGATAAATGAGTTGTCCGCTGTGTATGATAGACATCCGCTGTGGATGATAGACATCCGCTGTGGATACTTGGTGAATGTTTGTCTTGTTGGTGTCCGCTATGGATATGTTCATCTGCTGTGGCAAGTTGTTCATCCGTGTTAGTACTTAGTGATCAGCTATTTCTTCATCTGTTTTGAGTACTTGGACTTCTTCAGACTTCATTCGCTGTTGACTGTTGTGCATGCGTTGTAGACAGTTGTTCATCCGCTGCCAACACTTGCAAAATTTCTTTATCTACAAAACTTGAAAAAGAAATTTAAACAATAATTAGTGTATGTTATAAATGTTAATGACACTAATGTGTTAGTTAATGATTATTTGAATGTTAAACACATTATGTCTGATTATAACAAGCATTATCCTTTTTATACACTTGTTGAGTCCAACAATATTAGTCGCAATCTTGAGTTTTCAGCTCCAACATCTATTAAAAAAATTTATAAAAATTTAAGCAGCCACTATTTTGACCCTATCCAATCAAGGTATACATTCTTATTTGATAAATATACCCGATAATTAAAAAATTAGGGTTTGCCCTTAGATGTTATAAATAGAGGATTAAAGGCGATAACAAAAAACACTAATAACTTTTCTCTCAAGATCATCCATTGATCTCTCTAAACGTCATAACGGGAATGCATCAATCGATTATTGCATCATCATCCTCGTCAAAGATCTTTAATTACACAAATAACTTTTATTGTTTTGATCTTTAATTTATATTTGTGATTGAATAAACATGATTAGGGTTTCATGTTTTGATTCATGTTTCAAGATATAATCAACATGTGGTATCAGAGCGTATGTTGATTGTATCAAATTAATTAAATCAAATCGTTTTATGGAAACCTGACGTAAACAATTTGTGATTAAAAAAGATATCTTTTGTTAATGTGTTATCAAATATTAAAAATATATATCAACAAATATATTTTTGGAATTACAAATAAAAACATAATTCTCACTACAAATTGAACCTTAATATATAATCATATTAGTATATTGGACATTGTGTTTGTTAACAGTCCATATCCCTAAACAAATAAATAAAAGATTTATGTGCAATGCATTAGTTGATGCTATTTATTTTTAGATTACTTTTCTGCACTTAGACGAATGATTATACAACGAAAACAATTAGTATATGATACAAATCAATTGCATTCTTGTAATTCATGATATAAGCTTTATTATTCTCGAATGAAAACATTAACAAACAAAAACGAGATTTGGAAAGATCATCCATGTTGTGGCGTCAACATTTAGGCCACATCTCACGAGATCGCATGTTAAGACTCGTGAAAAATAAAGTATTACCAAATCATGATTTCTCTTATTTTAAAACATGTGTTAAATGCCTTAAAGGTAAAATGGCAAATGGATCTAAAAATGGTGCTATTAGGAGTTCCGGTTTACTGGAACTTATTCACAATGATATTAGTGTACCTTAACCTCTTGTAAATTTAGGACATAAGGCATTTATCACTTTTATAGATGATCACTCGCGTTACATGTACTTGTATTTAATTAAGGATAAATCTGAATCACTTGACATGTTTAAGACTGAAGTTTAAAATCGACTTGATCGTAAAATAAAGGTAGTGATATCGGACAGAGGTGGTGAGTATTATGGTAGACATACTGATATTAGTCAAGCTCCTAGTCCTTTCTTTGACTTTTGTAACGAACACGAGATTGTAAACCAACTTACCATGCCGAGTACTCCTCAGCAGAATGGTATAACTGAGAGAAAAAATCGTACCCTAATGGACATGGTTAGAAGTATGTTAGCGAACTACTCTTTACCCGAATTTTTATGCACACAGGCATTAAAGACAGTTGTTCAGATACAAAATAGAGTTACTTTTAAGTCTGTCCCTAAAACTCCATTTGAAATTAGGATAGAAAGGAGATCTAGCTTAAGGTATATGAAAGTATGGGGTTGTCCTGCTGAAGATAAGCTTTATAATCCTCAACAAAGAAAACTTGACATGCAGACAGTCACTGGTTTTCTTATAGGATATCCTAATCATTCAAATGGATATAGATTTTATTCTCCTTCTCATAATACTCACATCGTAGAAACTCGTCATGCTGTGTTTTTAGAGGATTCTAAGGTAAGTGGCAGCAGTGAACGTTAAGACATTGTATTACAAGAAGTGCAAGAGGAAGGAAGATGGGCTCTCTACACCTACCTCATATTACACCTCTTATACATGACACTGCACTATTATAGAACACCGCACCATTAGAAAACACTACACCATTATCTCATGCTTACTATGCATTTCATGTTAGTCCAAATATTCTTATAAATGAAGCACCATCAACCCCACAAGAGGAAGTCCCTCAAACGACTGCTGAAAATGCAGAACCCGAAAATGCGAAACCCAAAAATCAGCTAAGTAGGTCATCACTGTCTAAAAAACCTACTAATTTTAATGATTATGTAACCTTTCTTAATGAAGCTGATTAGGATTTAAGAAATTGTAATGATCCAACCTCTTATAATAAAGCCATTAGTAGTGATCAATCGTTAGAATGGATTAAACCTATGATTGATGAGCTTGATTCCATGAATAAGAATGACGTGTGGGAATCGGTTGAAGTACCCACGGGTGTAAAACTTGTAGGATGTAAATGGGTTTTCAAAACCAAATTAGACCCGAATGATAATATTGAACTATACAAAGCATTTTTGGTTGCAAAAGGCTATACTCAAAAAGATGAAATTGATTACCAGGAAAATTTTTCACTAGTTTCACGAAAGGATTCCTTAAGGATCATTATGGGCTTAGTAGCTCATTTTGACTTGGAGTTACATCAAATAGAAGTTAAAGCCTCTTTCCTTAATGGCGACTTACATGAGTATGTGTTCATGAACCAACCTGAAGGTTTTAAACCTAAAGGTAAAGAACACTTAGTCTGCAAGTTAAAAAAATCCATATACGGGTTAAAACAAGCATCACATCAACGATACTTAAATTTTGATAAAGTCATGAAGAAACAAGGTTTCATAAAAAAATCTAGTGGATCAATGCACCTACCTCAAAATGAGTGACATCAATTTTGTTATACTTGTCATTTACGTAGATGACAATTCTATTGGCAAGTAATAGTTTAGATTTGTTGCATGAGTCAAAGCGATTACTTTCGCGTAATTTTGATATGAAAGATCTCGGAGAAGCTTCTTATGTAATAGGCATCGAAATACATCAAGATCGAGCCAATGTGATATGAGGATTGTCTCAAAAGGTGTACATTGAACATGTTCTTACACGTTATAATATGCAACATTGCTCTCCCTTAGTTGCTCCATTAGTTAAAGGAGACGTTTTTGGTTTATTTCAATGTCCAAAAACAAAGAATGAGAAGGAGATGAAATTGATACCTTATGCTTTAGTAGTAGTAAGTTTAATGTATGCTCAAGTTTGTACTCGTCCTAATATTGCATATATTGCTAGAATGCTGGGCTGATATTAATCTAATCCTAGCCTAGATTATTGGAAAGTAGCAAAAAAAGTATTATGATATCTTCAAGGGACAAAAGAGTATAAGTTGACATACAGAATAACTAGTAACTTAGAAGTGGTGGAAAATTCTGATTCTAACTTTGCTAAATGCAAAGATTATAAGAAATTAATTTCGGGGTACATCTTTATGTTAGCCATGATAACCTATTTCATGGAGGAGTCATAAGCAGCAGTTGACAACAACCTCAACAATAATGACACAATATGTTGCGGTTTATAATGCAACTTGTCATGGGATGTTGTTAAGAAATCTCATTACCAGACTCAAAATTGTTAACTCGATCCATATCACGACCGTTGAAGATTTAGTGTGACAACTCAGCTATCGTTAGTTTCTTGAATAGTAACAGTTCGAGTGGAGCTGGTTTATATCGCGATACAAAATATTTGTTCGTACAAGAATGAGTGGAGAAAAATAATCTTTGTATTGAGAACATTAGCCTAAAATATATGCTTGCGGATCCAATGACTAAAGATCAACTACCCAAACATTTCAAAAACTCGTAACAAGAATGGGCTTTACTAGAGACCTTATGTAATAGCATATCAAGTGTGCATTTATGAATAAAGTAATTTCCTCTTTATGTGATAACTTATATGCTCACTTAATGATCTATAGACAAATTTGTACAAATGAATATTGTACACTAAAGGTTTATTTTAGTCATTTTGATTTTATGTTTAAGCGTTTTATATTAAAAATTTTGTATGACTGTTGGGGGCATCGAATTAACTTTAATTCGAATGACTATAACTATCTGCTATAAGTTTTAATATGAACCTTAATGGCCGCCACCGCCTGCCTCACGTGAAGCACCGACCTTTGGTGGTCACCATCTCTTTCCCGTCGTTCCATTTCATATACTAGACCGGCGCTACTTAACGGCCGTACGACTACCGGTCAGGGTATTTCGTGTGTTGCCGGGAGCGGCTGTCGGTTGATAACTCCCATGGCGACGCTTCAGCTTCACCACCGGTTCCGATTTCTACGTTCTTCATTTGGATCTGGTGTTTTTTGAAAGAATGTTATAGAGAGATTGGAGTTTTGATGTTCTATCTAATTATCTTTGTCACTAGCGTTGTTTGGCGGCGGCGCAAAGGTCGACAAGCTGTTTCATGTGTTGCCGACAAGCTGTTTCATGTGTTGCCGCGAGCCACCGTTGGTGGACAACTCCCACGGCAGCGCTTGGTGGTTTGTGAAAGAGAGTTAGACAGAGAAATTAGGCTTCGGTGGTCTTTCCAACCATAGTTGACATCGCCGGCGCTGATCATAATGTTTCACGTGTTGTCGGGAACCGTCGCCGGTGGGGTTCTCTCACGACGGCACCTGAAAGCACGGTGATGTACACCTGTCTACTGCATGTTGTTTACAAGTGCGAAATGCACCTGCTTATCACCGCCCTATCCATAGCAGTGAGTTGTTTAGGTTGTGCTGTCATTTTTGCTTTTTCCTTTGGAACTGCTTTCCTTTTTGATTTGTTCATGCTTTTTTGGTGTTTGTGACGATTAGCCTAAATCATCTTACGTTGTTTTGGTTCTTAATATCCTTGTGAAATAGGATGTTGATGCTATGTCGATGAAGACAGCTTTTGTTCTGTTTGAGACATTATTTGGTTGGTTGCGGTTATGCTGAGGGGACTCATTTTCTAAAATTTTTGGTGGGTTTTTACTTGATAGGCGATGACGATGTCAAAAGGGTTCGTTGTTATGACGTGGTAAATGTGATGTTTGAAGCCACGACGAATTCATATTTTCGAGCCTTTTAATAAATAAATATGTCATTGATCTGAACCGAGCTTTATCACGTAGTTGGTTGCGGTTATGCTGATGGGACTCATTTCTTGAAATTTTGTTGGCTTTTACTTGATATGCGATGACGATGTCAAAAGGGTTCGTTGTTATGGCGTGGTAAAGATGATGTTTGCAGCCACGACGAATTTTTATATCCAAGCATTTTAATAAATAAATATGTCATTGATTTGAAACTGGCTTTATCTCGTACGTCATGCGCGCAATGCGTGCTTTGGTAATAACGCTAGTTATTTTTAAATTTCAATTTTAAACCATTTTAAACTCCAAAAAGTTATTTTTGATATATTAAATTAAAATAAAAAGAGTTTTATAAAATAATAATAATCTAGAAGTTACGTGTTAATTTCTGAAATATAATTATTATAACTTGATATTTTCTTTAAAGGTTTGAATTTTTTATAAATATTATAAAAAATTTATATGTTTTAAATTTTATAAAAAGAATTTTAAACTAAACCGAAATAATTTCAAATCATTTTAAATCAATATTTTGCGAATCATTTAATTAATAATCGTTTTGATTAAGTTATTAAATAATTAATTATTAAGTTCATTATTTTATTTTTCACACTTTAATATTTAAACTCCATTTAATCAAATACTATAAACTAAACATTTAAACAATATTTACTTTTCTCTAAATATCCATTATTATTTTCAAATACAAATACTAAATTAAATTATTCTATTTTATTTAATCTAGTTATATAGAGTAATTATATTATTTTATTTAAACTATTTTTTCAATTCAAATCCCAATAAAAACTCTAATCCATACATAGTTCTTAAATTATATTATCATTGTAACATCAAGACACTATTCCTTAGGGTAAAACCGTGAGGAAACCGTTGATGTGTAATCTAGTATATTATTGGTCAAACCATATCCTAATATCAATGTGAGTTTTTATAGCCTATTTTATGTGTTTTACATTTTGGAAAAATCATGTGTCAATATTCAATCATTGTTATTTCATTTCAAATTTAATTTAAACATAATATGTTATTACTTTTAATTATGTGTTTATAGTTAGATATATTAGATGTTAACACAATCATTAATTAATACGACCGCGATAACAGTTATAGATCTATTGGTTTGACAAACACACCCTATATAATTATTAGAGTGGTGATTGAAACCGGATTCTAGCACATTCAAAAGGCTTCGTCTGTGAACCGAGCCAATTCAGTTATTAGGTTTGATTGTGTTTGGTATGTTTTTTATGTTAAACTATTACATTTATAAGTGTTCACATTAACATGTGAATTAAATTATTTCAATCATTTTAATCAATATATATATGTACGTAAAACCTGTGTTTAGTCATCGTTTAATTTATTATTTTTTCATATGATTTCAGGAAACGCTACCTAGTTAGATTACATGCTCACATCTAGGATTTTGGACCTAGATTAATAAGAGATATTTGTTATATTATGTTTGATTCATGTTTGAATGTAATACAATGATTGTCTAGTTATTATGAAAGAAATTACAGTTAATATTATTTCAATTTATTTATTATTATGTGTCATGAACAATCTATTCATATTCATCCACCCTAATGATTCTGCCATTGGTTGGAGTGTGACAAGTTGCGGCTATGATGATACATGAAAACTAGTGTCGGTTGCCTTGGCCTGGCAAAAATTTTTAGTGTTCATCCGCAACCGAATATTAGTTCTGAGCCATGCTCTAACGATTACTTTGGTTTTGGTTAAAACTGTTAAGTTGTTACTATGATGATGAAAACATAAGGCTGAGCATCAGTTTATCTCGTTCTTAGGACGCCACGCGTCCGAGTAAAGCCACTAGTTTCCTTTTATTTATATTTCCTATTAGTATAGTTGGATTGGTGGAGTAGATTACGAACCACAATGTATTTCTTTATGTATATATTCATGTTCTCATATTGTCCTGAATATTTAACAGAAGGGTTAAAAGCTTTTTTCACACCAAAAAATCTCATTACTAATTTTAAAGATGGTATCACAACATGTTATGATCCTATCAAATTAAAGAATTCAATGTCCAATCTTGTCCAACCCTGAAACCACACATGTCTGGAAACAATAAGGATTCTTCGTCAACCGGCATCCTAAACTCTCATACAAGTTCTCCATTCTACCTACACCAGTTAGATTTTCTAGGCCAACTCCACGTTCTATATAGAACCTTTTCGAGATGAAAATTATGCTAAATGGGCAGATAAAATAAGCAACTCTCTTTTGACCAAGAACAAAATGTGATGCATTGATGGATCATTTCCTACCCCCTAAGGAAGGAAATAATAATAACGAAGCATGGAGACGGTGCAACACCATGATTAGAGGATGGATGAGCGCAGTCATGAACAAAGAAATAAGGAGCAACATTCGATATGCCAAGACTGCGGGCCAAATCAAGACTAACCTAGCAGAATGGTTTGGTACAGAAAATACCCCTTAGGCATAAGAATTGAGGCGAGATCTTGCCTAAACACATAAAGACAACATGATGGTGTCCGCCTATTACACAAAGCTAAGGGGATCTAGGAAGAAATTCAATCCATCTCCCTTTCACCCAAATGCACCTCAATAGTAAAAAAGTTTGTTTATTTATCAGTATAAATTCATAAGTGTAAAAAACCTAAAACTGATGGATATTAGATTATATGTATATATGGATATTAATTTTTCTATTAAAAAATATATATAAAGTACAAGAATTAACTTCCTCTTAGTAATTGAAAAAGATAAATAATTATGAATATATTATGTTATTGTTGTGAAACTAGCCTAATAGCGATAAAATATGAGAAATATATATGGAGAGAGGTTTATATTATTAATTGGTGTGTTTACAAATAAGATACAATGGGGGTATTTATAGGAGTAGGATACTTAATTATTCCATAACTCCAACAACCATTTGAAAAACATGATAAACATATCTATAATAGAGTCTATCTATATAATTGTTGATAACCACAATAAATAATATTTATAACTATCAACTTAATACGCTCGAAGATGTCTCGTTAAAAACCTTACTAGGAAAACCCAGTGGGACAAAACCATAGCTAAGAAAAAAAGAGTGCAGCACATATTAGCTCCCCCTGTTTGCATCAGCTATGTTGTCTCATTAAAAACCTTAATAAGAAAACCCAATGGGACAAAACTTAGTAAAGAAAAAAAGAGTACAAATTGAATAATACTCTCCCTATTTTAAATATGCATAATTTAAGTAATAAGTGTTGATCTTCTATGAAGTTGATGATTCGTCGGTGATCCCATACTTTGAATTTTTGAAGCTTAGCAATGATGTATCATCTTCAATGAAAATTTAGTGCCTTTCTTTATAAACAAATACCACAAGATTCAAAATTGTGTTATATTACCTGCATCTGCAATACTAACTAAACTTGTTTTGATGTATTAGTAAATATAAACTCATAGTGGAAATGCCCGCACGATGCGACGGTACGGCTGTTGCGTGATTTTTTGAGAATTCGATTTTAGTCAGTATTGGCTCGGTGCGTTATGATGTAAATTAAAAAATCAAAATATAATTATTGAAAAAATTGAATAAAAGAAAAAAATTATGTACATTACAAAAGTCTTTAAGACAACTATATTATCCCAACAAGATTAGTAAAAGTATGGGTGGTATTTGTGGTCGGAAATCACTTATTACCTAGATTTTAGGGGGGTTTCGTTTTATAAATATAGATTAGAGTTTTATGATCATTGGAGACAGCTTTCGGTGTTTATTTGCATATACCAGAGAAAGTTAATGGAGAAATTATCATAACAAATTACCATATTGATTGTTATTAAACTTTTAACAACCAGCAATAAAAAGGGAAAGAGGGATTAATGCTCAATTGCAATGAATGAACGGAATTGAAAATAAATAGCGATTTTGTTTGGCCACGTGTATATGTTTCAGCATTTGTATTATAAGCATCATATATTATATTTTATTTTCAGGGTATAAATGAAATAAAATGATTAATTTTTTAAATTTAAGCATAACTTTTCATATGGGTGTCTTAATCCATATGTAAAATTATCATTCAAACCTCCTTTCACTTTTATTATAAAAGATATAGATAAATATTAAAATTTATTAAACTAACAATATACATCTAGAAAAATATTAGCATTATAGTTATTATAAACATAAAGATATATATATATATATATATATATATATATATATACACTAAATATTTAAATAAAATAATACTTAATTTAAATAATATTTAGTTAAAAAAATATAATTAGTAAATATAAATTTAATTGTCAATTTATAGTATTATAAATAAAATAAAATTTAAGGAAGTGAATTAAATAATAATATATTTTTAAATAATATATTATGTTTATTAAATACATGAAAGAGACAAGGGCAAAAATACCAAAATTTATAAAATTTAATTGATAAATTTACCATATTGTCTCTAAAATCTTTAAAAATCTTAATCAATTCTTTATTATACCTCTCTTAAATGTCTTGCACTACTTTGTACATGTTAATTCAAAAGTTGTATGCTTGTCAAAATTATATCTAGGGATATTTATTATAAAGTAGTATAGATATAAGTATTTAAATAAAATAATGCTTAATTTAAATAGTATTTAGTTAAAAAATATGATTAGTAATTATAAATTTAAATATCAGTTTATATTATTATAAATAAAATAAAACTTTAGTTTTAAAAATATGGATTAGTAATTATAAATTTAAATGTTAATTTATTATTATAAATAAAATAAAATTTAATGAAATGAATAAAATTCTATCATATTATTAAATAATGTATTAATAATGTGTATTAAATAATACAATAATTAGAAGAACTTAATTAAATGGGGTAAAAGTGAAATTATTGCATAAAATATTTGTACTCTATGGTTAAAATGTTGTACAGGTGTCTTACATTTAAAAAAATTACCATCTTATCCTTCTAATATGTATTATATAGTAGTATAGATATAGATATTTTTCATATCTTGAAGATATTAATATACTTGAATTAACATAGTTTATTGTCTCTTTATTGGACACGATATAAATAATACATCTAATCGTGTATAACTAGAAAGAAACAATTATATATCAATTGCAATGAACTATGAACTTCTAGATAATTTTTTTTATTTGATAAAAGTGATGATTGGAAAACATTTTAATGTATTTAAAATAACAAGTTTAATCCATATTAAATATTTCAACATCCTCTTGATGTAGTTTGATTGACTGATAAAACACAAATGTTATTTCAACATATCAAACATAAATTTATAACTTCATCTCTCATTTCAAATTATTCTTTCAATAACTTGAACTCTTTTAATACATTGAAAAGATACAATCATATCATCACCATATCATATGATACTTATGCACCTCATGTTGTTCTTTTCATATTAGCACATGGATGAACCGTATCAATTAATATTTATCTTTTAGAGATAATCGTCGAGTCGATTATACCACACTCACCTCGACTACTATTAATCAATATTCACTTACATAACATAATTCTTGAAATTTTGATGTCAATGCTTTCGGTATTTACAATCATTCACAAACTTCATTTCGTATTGACTAATTACTTATGTGCATACAATCATCAAGAATTTTGGCACATAAACTTTTCACCTTTAACACATGATATTTGTATCATATGTAAATGTTTCATCAAATAAACTTCCAACATAAATAGCACACCATTCTTGTATATAGATTCATTGAGATACGAGCATCAACAGATGTAATTTCATTTGTATGTGTTTATTGGTGCACAAGATTTACATCTTTAAGATGTTTTCAATTAACTTTTAATGACTCAACTGCTTTTAAAAACTCATGAGAAGTTCAAGTTATATTCAATGCAATAACATATACAATAATCATAATGCGTTCGGATCTGAATATGTATACAATAATAATAGTGTTCTCGAGAACACACTTTACATGATTATATTAGTTAAAATCATTCATGGGAGTTTCATGTAAGTTTCAGTGTCGAGTAAATCACGACATTCGTACTACGCATATCAATTCTGTCTTTGTACTATTAGACTAATAGAGTGTTGGTAGGTTATTGCATCCACTAGGAGAATGCGTCTACTCATAATAAATTATAGGTCTTTGAGAAACTCCTTGTAGTACCAATTTGTTTTTGCATCTTTCTTTTACATAATTCATTTGCACTCTTTTTTTCTTGTAAATTTTATTTAAAGTAATTACTACTCACCTAATACCAATAGCATCATAAAACTTAATACAATACAATGAAATATCCATCAAGTACACATCTACATAATTAATGTATTTTTATGTTATTATCTAAAAAGAAGATTTATTAATTAATTGATATCCTTCAAACATGCATCACAAATTTTAAATATATCAACATTTATTATTGATAAATTATGTGATGGCTTTAAACAGAATAACAAAAATTTTACATTCACATACGCAAGAAACTAGGGAATGAATTGATGGAAAGTCATTAGGAGTTTTGGTGAATTAAAATAAAACTTACTAGCAAGACAGTTTCATTGAATAAACATTGATGAAGTGATCCACATATTATATTTGATAACTTTAATCGTTATGATTACATAAAATCACAAGCTTACCTTAATAGAAAACATACCATAATCAACAGTATTTGGCTGGATTTGAATTAATTCCATAAGCACTTGTTTATGGATTGTAGCAATTTTTCATCATCTTCTGGAAGCTACTTTGTTTCTCGTTATTGTTTTGATTCGTTTCTATATGATGTTTACTTTGTCAAAATACTTTATTTATTTAATATAATTAAACAAATCTTATCGATTTAAATGTTTAATTTCCATCCAAAAATGATCAATTTATGATACCAAACAATTTCTTCTTATTAACTTTAATGGTGATATCTATCATGACTTTTGAATGATGACAAAAAAATTACTAATCATCAATGAAATCAATACTAATAAGTAATGCAAGATTAGTCAATAGTATATACCATAAATTGAAATAACTTAATTGTATGATAGTTGAATTGAACATACTTAGACGAGAGGAGCAACAAATCAAGAACTCAAATCGCTGGCAGTTGCAGCATCAGGATTACAACTCCAAAACTAGGTTTTATTGAGAAAGTATTTTCGTGCTGATAAGGTGTTATGAAACTAGCCTATACGATATGAAAAATATATAGGGAGAGAGGTTTATATTATTAATTGGTGTGTTTACAAATAAGATACAATTAGGGTATTTATAGGAGTATGAAACTTAATCATTTCATAACTCCAACAACCATTTTAATAACATGATAAGCATATCTATAATAGAGTTTATCTATACAATTGTTGATAAGTACAATAAATAATATTTATACTAGTTATGACATTCTTAGGTTCTTTTATTTTTTTTCCTCTTTCTTCACATCTCTCTCTGTCAATTTAACCACCAGAACTTAGTTGATTGTCAATCATATTCCCCTATCCTCTCCCTTAACATTCTCTTTCTTGGTGTCCCTCTCATCCTGCCTCGGAACGTATTATACATTTATATAGATTAAGTTTTAATTAGTTTTCTTACACATATTTAGTTCTGATCCTAAATTTTACTCGACCAAATTAAAGTCAAGCATAGAAATAGTAGTAAGTTCACATGAAATATGAAGAATAAAAAAACACAATATCAAAAAGAATAAAGAAGATTTTACAAATACGACAGTAATTAAAACCAATGTTGGTGTTTAAAAATTTTATATGCACCGGGAATGTATTATACATTTATATAGATTAAGTTTTAATTAGTTTTCTTATACAAATTTAGTTCCGATCTAAATTTTAATCGACCAAATTAAAGTCAAGCATAGAAATAGTTGTAAGTTCACATGAAAGATGAAGAATAAAAAACAAAAATATCAAAAAGAATAAAGATTTTACAAATACGACAGTAATTAAAACCAATGTTGGTGTTTAAAATTTTATACGCACTTGGAATGTATTATACATTAATATAGATTAAGTTTAGTTAGTTTTCTTTTACAAATTTAGTACCGATCCTAAATTTTACTCCAACAAATTAAAGTCAAGCTTTGAAGTAGAAGTAAGTTCATATGAAAGATGAAGTATAAAAAACACAATATAAAAAATGAAAGAGAAGATTTTACAAATACGACAGTAATTAAAACCAATGTTGGTGTTTAAAATTTTATACGTAGTGGGAATGTATTATACATTTATATAGATTAATGGCATGTTTGGCAATGACTTTTAAAAAGTTACTTTTTACTTATTAACTTTTGAAAAGTCAATAAGTTAAAAAAAGTGTTTGTTAAACCCAAAAGTACTTTTCAAACTGACTTTTCATATAAGATAAAAAATAGGTTTTGAAAAGTAAGTAAGGGGTTATTTATTGACTTTTTAAAACTATTTTTTGTTTAATTTCCTATTATACCCCTTTACTACCTTCTATTAACTCCCCTAATATTTAAATTATGTCTTTTTTGGTCATTTTACAACGTTTTAATTTATAAGCTAATCCAAACAGTTTTTTTAAAAACTATTTTTCAAAAGTTATAAGTCAATAAATCATTTTCCTCAAAAGTCCTTTTTAACAAAATAAGCAATCCCAAACATGCCCTAAGTTTAGTTAGTTTTCTTTTACAAATTTAGTACCGATCCTAAATTTTACTCGAACAAATTAAAGTCAAGCTTTGAAGTAGAAGAAGGTTCACACGAAAGATGAAGTACAAAAAACACAATATCAAAAATGACAGAGAAGATTTTATAAATACGACAGTAATTAAAACCAATGTCACTGTTTAACAAATTTTAACGACCGATTTGGTTCTCAAGACTTTGGGGCCTATATAATTTTTCAAGCTCTACCTTAAAAAAAAAAAAAAAAAAAAAAAAAAAAAAAAAAAAAAAAAAAAAAAGGAGAAGATTTATTGCAATTATTATATCATAATTTAGAGTTGTGGAATGATTTGGTCCTTTATAATTATTTTTATCATACTCTTACAAATAATCAGTGTCATTTATAACTTATTAGTTCAAACAAAATTTAAATCTTCAAAGTGTGAGAAAAGTCTATGAGTATTAGATTGGTGGTAAGAGTAAAGAGTCAAATGTGATTTGAAGAAGATCAAGGTATAACTTCTAACATAAGACAGATTAGAAATTAATTTACTTTAAGAGTTTAAAAGTAATAGTAGATGAATATACGAGTTCGGGTTCTAAAAATTAAAATATAGCTTGAGGAAAGTCAACCCAGTTTATAAACAAATCATATTGCCATTCGAAAACAAAAGCTTTATGAGATCCAAGAAGAAATAAACAAATTCTTTCTCGATTAAATGTAAGTCAACTATATGATAGAGAAACATATTAAGATATACATTGTCCCGGCCCTTATAAAGCAGTACTAAATTTGAAACTCTTAGATAATGTTAATTTCCCTTTCTCTTCAACCATCAAAAAAATGTCTCACACAAAACAGTTTCAACACCTCAAAATAAAACTAGAAGATATACAATCAGCAACCAACAACTTTTCTGCTGAAAGTTGCATCGGGCGTGGTGGATTCGGGAGAGTTTATAAGGGAGAACTTCTTCTGTCCAAGGGCAAGATCATGGTTGCTTTGAAGCGGTTAGATCGTGCATTTGGACAAGGAGATTCCGAGTTCTGGAAAGAGATCATGATGCTTTCATTTTATAGACATGAAAATATCATCTCTCTTTTAGGGTATTGTGACGATCATGACGAGAAGATCCTTGTGTACGAGTATGCATCAAAGAAAAGTCTCGATTCTTATCTTGCGAGTGATAAGCTCACGTGGCTTCAACGCCTTACAATATGTGTTGGTGCGGCTCGCGGACTAGCGTACCTTCACACCCCTGCTGAGAATCAACTCAGAATAGTGCATCGTGATATTAGAAGTTCCAATATCCTACTGGATAATAACTGGAATGCCAAGATCTCGGATTTTGGACTCTCCAAATTTACTCCTGCAAACAATCAAGTCACATATTTGGTATCCAACCCTGTTGGCACACCCGGGTATATTGATCCACTATACCACAAGACAGGTCTACTAACAAAAGAGTCAGATGTGTACTCTTTTGGTGTGGTGTTGTTTGAAGTGTTGTGTGGGAGGTTATGTTATGGTAACGATCTCAAGCCTCTAGCACGACTCGTGCGAGAATACTGTGAGGAAAACAAAATAAGTGAACTTATTTGTAGTAACATAAAGGATGAAATAAATAAATCTTCCATGAAGTTGTTTGCCGATATAGCTTATCAATGTTTAAAGGCAAAGCGCGAAGAACGTCCCTTAATGACGCAAGTCGTGAGGACACTTGAAGCGGCACTTGATATTCAAGTAAGTTTATATTTACTAAAACATTTGGTATATAATTGAAATGATACTCTTCATTCAAAATCTATTTTTCAATATTTATAAACAACTTTCTGATCTGTTAGACTTTTAACGAATTTGATTATACTAATAGAAAACTATAACTCAATATATTGTTTTGTAATTTTATTTAGGCAGGTGTTCACCGAACTGAAATCTTGAATGTGAAAGTACTTGCAACAATCAACCCAGATCACTACTTGGTATTCTATATAACTGGCACTCATCCATTACAGTATATAAAAACGAGTGCGAACTACAACAATCTGAATGCTGAAAACAACGAAGAATTGGCTCTATATGTGGAAGATTTTCATTGTGGATTTCTATCTGTAGTTATTAACCGCGTGGAATCAGTATGTTTTCTCATTTCCAAAACTCAAACTAGTAGTCAATTAACCTTCATAGCTAGTATACTTTTAAGATCTCCATCTAAAGTAATGTTTAATACATCATAGTAATCGTTTACTAAAATTCGAATGATAATGTTGAAACAAATGTTTAGTAACTATAGGATTGTTCTTTGTTTTTCAGGAAAAGAAGCATTGTTATGTGGGAAGGGCTAAATTAAAGTTGACACATCTTATTCCTAATATTCCAAAGACTCGTAATCTTGGAGTGGAGAGTAAGAACTTTTACCGCATTGCTGATCTTATAGTTGAAGTGTTGTACAAACCGACTGATATTAAAGATCTAGTTAGTTCAATTCCAAAGGCTCCTATAGGGACGCCTAAAGATGGAGGACTGCTTGTCATCCTAATCAAATGGGCCAATTTATATTATACAAAGTGGAAACACTCATCAGTTTCGTTGCGTTTACATGGCGAATTAAGAGAAACCCAGGTTTGTTTTTAAACTGGTGTTTGGTTGTTGCAAGAGCTTGTTAATGATAAGTGTCTCTTACATTTCTTCGGGTTTGGGCTTATGCTTTTGCAGTCTATAATGGAGACTGGAAACCCCGAGTGGCTAGAAGAGTTTACATTTATGTTAAAACGACCACCTACGTATGAAAATTTGTATTTGGAACTCATTAATCATTATTCTTGGATGGGAGTAATTCCTAGAAAGGTAAGGTGGCTCTTAACTTTCATACAAGAACTTATAATTAGTTTTTTAATACAAATTCATGCCGTTTTTCGTTAGGAATCTATTAGGTATTTTGATATAAGCCTTGAGGAGGTGGTTCGCACGAGATGGATGGAAAAGAAGTGTCGTATCGATCCAGGTTATCTTTATGTGGAGTTGCAATGGAGAACCTCTGATTAGATAACAAACATGTAACAACGCCATAGAGTTAGCACCAATTGATCTTAATCCAACTTGTATCAAAACTATAAAATAATTAGTAGTATTCATATTTATTGTTTGTGTACCTAAGTGTAGATATTAAATTCTTGTCCCTTTATGTAAACTAGTGTTTTCGTATCGCTGAAGTTTGGTTGTTTTTCTTCGTCTTACGGTCGCGCGACCGTAACTTTCTTCGTTGTCGGGTTGGCTCATTGGAAACTACAAAAGCGTATACCGATACCAGTTCGATTAAATACGGAATACCGATACCAATATTTGACGCCAAAAACAAAAAAAATAAACTTTTGTGGTCAAAAAGCAAAAATATAAAACTTTGTTGTACCACCTCACTTGCCTTCATCATAAAAAATACCAAAAGAATAATCCTAGTTAGAATTTGGGTTTTAATATCAATTTGTAAAAAGATGCGGCCAATATATTAAAAAGCAAACTTCACCCGAGTTACGCGTGCAGAAGTTTGGTTGTTTTCCTATGTCTTACGCTACCGTGACTTTCTTCGTTGTCGGGTCGCCTTATCGGAAACACAAAAGCGTATACCAATACCGGTTCCGATAATATCGAATACCGATACTAATGTTTGAACCCAAAAACACAAAAAAATAAACTTTTGTGGTCAAAAAGCAAAAATATAAAACTTTGTAGTTAATCGTAATTAGAATTTAGGTTTTAAATACATTTTGTAAAAATATGTGGCCAACGTATTAAAAAACAAACTTCTAAATACATTTTGTAAAAATATGTGGCTGATATATTAAAAAGCAAACTTTACTATAGCAGTGAAGTTGCTTTTTAATATATAGTATAATTACATTCTTATAAATTAAGTGCTTCTCTAATTGAGAAGTGAGAGAGAGTTATTATTACATGGTATAAGCCTAGTTGGTTGGCCTCCCCCAACTTACTTATCAAAACTTGATACAGCATGTGGATGGCTCTCAAATTGCCCTTCCATTGGTTATATCTCAGGCTAAAAAAGTAGTTCCCAACCCTGCATATGCCACTTGGCTTGCTGTGAACCAAAGGATTATCATCATTCTGAATGCCTCTCTAACCGAAGAGGTTGATTCTGTTGTCGTTGGTCTTCCGACTGCCCATGCCATCTGGTTAGCAATAGAAGCTACCTATAGTAATTCTTCAGTTGAGCGCATTCAAAATCTAAAAGATCGACTTAGATTAACCCATAAAGGTGACAAACTATCGTCGATTATGTGCAGTCTTTCAAGTTTATATGTGATCAACTACGGACCAACTTCATTGATTTCTTTGTGGTTTGGGTCCCTCGTTTGAATCATCGTTCCTCCTCCCGTCCTATACCATATTTTTTAGATCTCCTTATGCGTGCTAAGAGCCATGAGTTATTTGTCAAGACTTTCCATGGTCCAGCTTCACCAACTGTTGCCTTCATGGCTCAATCATCCAAATCCACAAACCACCGTGCTGCTACTAATTGGAACCATACTCGTGGTTAATTTTCTAAACTAATCGATATTTTGAAAATCCAACAATGGGGTTCGTAGGTAGCCTCATTGCCAACTTTGTCGGAATCCTGGACATTATGATAATGCTTGGCGGAATCTTGCAACTTATGTCAAATCTACTATTCTATTGGATGATCAGTTAGCACGGGCCTTTCATGCTTAATGTCTTATTGACCCTCATCGAGTTGACTGGTATGTTGACTCCGGGGCGACAGATCACATGACTAACTCACCTGTGCGGTCAAAAACACCGCGCCTTCCAAAGGTATTTACAAGGTTTTTTTGATAATGGTCAACATCTTTCAATTCTCATACGAGTAATACTCGTCTACTCAGTTCTCTTGACTTAAAGAATGTCTTGGTCATAGGCGGATCTTTATAGGGGCCGGGGGGGCCGCCGCCCCCCTGTTTTTTTCGCCCGTAGTGTTAAATTTTAGTCCGGTAGTGTAAATTTTTGGTCAGGTAGTGTAAATTTTTATATAAATATCAAGTTCTCCTTCCTCCTGCCCTGAGGCTTCATATGAAATGGCATTCTAGATTGGGCCATGTCTCTTTTGAAATTATAATTATGTTGCAAAAACTTGGCTGCTTATCTTTAACATCTATTTTTCCCAAACTGGTTTTATACTCCCCATGTCAACTTGCCAAAGCTAAATGTTTATCATTTGATAATAATATTGAGCGTGTCATGCACCTATAGACTTTATTCACTATTATTTATGAGGACCGGCACTCGTTCAATCGGTTAATAATTATGTGTATTATGTCGTTTTCATTGATGACTTCTCCCGGTTTTTTGGCTTTATCCGTTACATACTAAATCTGAGTTTTATGATGCTTTAACCAATTTTATGGCATTTGTGCAAATGCAATTTTCAAGGAAAATAAAATTCTTTCAAAGTGATGGTGGTACTAAATTTGTTAACCATCGGGTGCAAAAGCTATTTGACCAAAATGGCACATTTCATCGCTTGTCGTGCCCATATATGCCACAAAAGAATGGGCGAGCTGAACGAAAACACCGAAAATTGTTGAAACCGGTTTGTCTATGTTATTTAATGCAAAATTACCCTGACATATTGGTTTGATGCCTTCCCAACCTCTATCACATTATTAACCGGTTACCCACTTCACTTCTTGGTGGAAAGTCTCCATTTGAACCCTTGTATGACAAAACACTTAATTATGCAACCTTTCATACTTTGGGTTTAGGGTATATCCTTTCTTAAATGACATTGCCCCACATAAACTTGCTCAAAAGAGTCTCCCTTGCATATTTCTTGGCTATAGTTCTAAGCAAAAAGGCTATCGTTTCCTTGACCCATCCACCTCACCCGTGTTTGTTACCTGACATGCTTGTTTTGATGAAACAAATTTTCCCTATGATGATCATTCTACTGAAAATCCAATTTTCACACTACAAATAACTACTTTTTGACACCTCATTTGATGTCATACCTATTGTTACCAAATCTATTAACCCCTAAAAAACATCATTGCATAATCTTTCTCAACCATGCACTATGAGTATGGATGGCATTCTCATGCATGCACCTCAAACCAATACTCTCATACAATCATCCACACCTACATCACCTCATCCCACAACTTCACCAAATCCCTTGACCCTACCTCCCACCTCAACTTCACCAAATCCCTTGACCCCACCTCCCACCTCAACTTCACCAAATCCCTTGACCCCACCTCCCACCTCAACTTCAACATTGCCTACTATTATACCCACACCACCTACATCATTGCCTACTATTATACCCACACCACCTACATCATTGCCTTCCTCTCCACCAAACATGTCCCACTCCCCTATGCCTAATGAATCTGTATCAACCACTCCACAAATAATTATTTTCATACCCACACCAACTACCATCTTAGCCTATGGTTACACGAGCCAAATTGGGCATCTTTAAAATTCGCCATCATGCGGATTTAGCACACGATGCAACACTCCTCCTTCATCAAGCTCTTTTTTCCACAACTGATCCTAAGAATTATAAAACTGCTATGAAGGATAAAAAATGGCTTCATGCTAAGCCATGTGACGTGGATTCTTTACACGAAAACAACACATGATCATTAGTTCCCCGTCCAACCAATCGTAATATTGTTGGATCGAAATGGCTATATGCAACAAAATATCATGCGGGTGGTTCTATTAAGGGTCATAAAGCACGACTTATGGCTCAGGATTTAAGCCAAATACCAAGCCTCAATTATTCGCATACCTTCGGTCTGGTTGTTAAAGTTGCTACAGTTCATTTTGTACTATTTTTGGCTATGATTAATCAAAGGAAACTTCATCAATCAGATGTCAACAATGCCTTTTTACATGGACATCTATCTGAATGTGGTTACATGGAGCAACCACAAGGGTTTGTCAATCCTAAATTTCCTGATTATATTTGTAAGTTAAATAAAGCTCTTTATGGGCTTAAACAAGCCCCTCATGCATTGGTTCATCGCTTAAGTACATTCTTACTTGCCAACGGGTTTAGTTGTAGTCATGTTGACACATCTCTTTTTGTCTACAAAAGAGATTCTTCCATCATGTACCTATTAGTGTATGTTGATGATCTTATTCTAACGTGTAACCAACCTCACATCCTTTCTGCCTTCATCAAACGTCTAAACAAAAAATTTGCTATCAAAGATTTGGGGGAGCTCAACTACTTTCTTGAGCTCAAAGTTTCCTATATTCAACAAGGATTTTTTCTAAACTAGTCTAAATACATCACTAATATACTAACTTGTGCTCAAATGTTGGATGCCAAATCGCGCGTATTGAGTTAGTTCACACAATAAAAGTCCCAATAATGCGTGCTTGTGTCTCTTTCCAAGGAAAGAGTTTATCTAAGAGGATCCCACTTATATACCATTCAAAGATTTATCTCTTATTCTATTTGAGAAAAGTAGCCACCCGTCAAATTTATAATTTCTAAACATCTAAAACTTTTACAACTTTCTTTATGTGAATCATAATTCTTTAACTCAAACGGATGTTTAATCTTTAAATAGTGGAAAAGAATGCAAGCGATATGTAGCTTTCTTGAAATCTTAGACAATGAAACAAAGCCTCTTTAGGATTTTTTTAATTATAGTACAACAAAGCTTTATTCTTTTAAATGTTCATTTCCTTGTTTAGTTGAAAAAGGTTGAAAAATACACAACTTTTGATGGTTTTTATGAGACATGTAGCTAAAAAGAGGCTTGTTAGGTTTAACAATAATTTGATTGAATTCAATTCCAATTCCAATTTAATCCCATATTGATTGGGATGTGATATTTGATCCTCAACATAAATTGCATACGTTGAAATTAGCTTATAAAATCATTTAATTAATAAAGAAATGATTAGCCTATTTTACAAATTATTACAAGCATCAAACAAAGACAAAAGTGCAAGGTATGCACCAAACCTTTCAGTTAGAATCAACAATCAGTTTCTTAGCCACTAACCGAATCCCAGCGTTCTGTTGATAGTCATACGGGTCCAAAGAGAAGTAAACATCCACAAACGAACCAGGACGAATCAACGGTTCAAGTTCTGCCACATCAAACCTACTAAACACGACCCGTTGTATTGATGATGATGACGACGAAGATGATGATTCTCTCTGGTATATCTCTGTGATCCATCTAACACTATCTCCCACTGCTACAGTAGGTATTCTGTAGAATGTGGATAATTGTTATTAAGATATCATAATATCAATACAACCAGACTTATGTTCTTTCTTTAAAGGTGATAAGTTGGACCAATCACACGGATCGGGTAATGGGTCAAAACTGGTCAAACGGGCCTGCGAAGTTTTGGGCTCGCTGACACATTTTTTGTCCACTTTTATTAGAAGTAAATAATTAAGCACTAATACTAGATTTTGGGGAACTTTCATTTTGTTTAATCTGTTGCCTGTTTGCCTTAAAAAAAATATAATTTGACCCTTTAGATGTTAAAACACAACCCAAATCGACCCATTCATATATGCAAATGAAACAAAAACTTACTGGAATCTTATAGTGGGCGGGTTGTAAAACCCGGGCTTTCTGCTCACGACAGGTCTCCACTCAGAGTTGCTATCAGAATCCACAAACCTTTTAGCAATGCTATCACATGCATCAAGAACACCACAAATATTCGGAGATGCATCAACGACAAAACTTAATCGTGGTCTTCCCGCATAATCAACAAATCTTGTGCTTAATCCAAACCGCACTTTCAGGGCACCACAGCGGATCCGCAACGGTGCGCCTCTGTGAAGTATTTGTATCTTTTGGGGCCCACAAAAAAATGGGACAACGGTTGCATTTACAGAGGGTATGGACACTTGCTCTAGATCAAGAAACTCATTGCTTTCAGCGATGGTGTTAGACGAAGTGGCTGTAGATGATTCTTCCTCCATGACATCATTTGGTTCAAGGGGTTCGGTTTCTATTTTATCTACAACTGGACCCAGGTCAAAACGACCCGGATCAACAGGATCTTGAGCTTGTTCTCCAGCCCTAGAAGCCACTAGTGATAAGGGTGGGCTAGTGCTCGGGCCAGTTCCATCTATATCAGTTTTTGCATTAATGCGGTTATTAGTATTTGGAGAAACCATATTGTTTCCTGTATATATATCCGTAAGGCTCGATTCCTACATGACAGGCAGATAGGTTATTCTACAGCATTTTGTTACAAATCGAACTCTGAGAGTATAGATAACAGTGAGAAATTACCAAGAAAAGAACAGTTGCACAATACTTGAGGACTTCAAGATTCATTCGAACATCATCTAAACTCCTGAAAATAATTGTTGGATAAAAAGTCACACCCAAATGGTATTGCAAATCTTTCTTCATGTCATCTAGCAATTAAAAATGCACATCATGCATACTAATAACATAATTATATGGTTACTAGTTTTAGTAAACTCATGTATACACGGGTTGAACAAATAAAATATTAAATATAATAAACATTTATTAAGTATAAAATGATATTTTTTCCAAAAAAATAAAATATTTGTCCCAAAACAAACCGTATAAAAAAATATCATTTTTTAAAAAAAATTATTATAATTTTTAATTATTTTTTGTTTATAAAAAATTTACTTTTAAAAACATTAATTTTAAAAAAGTTTGATGTTTTATAAAAATTTCTTATTTTATAAAAATTATTTTTTAGAAATAACATTAATAAGTTCTTTTTCTAAGTTTAGTAAAAAAAACTAATTTTATTTTAAAAAAAAGTTAAATAATATAATTGGTAATTAAGATAATTATTTAATAGCAGAGAGAAACGAGAAAATGTTGATGAGAATGAATATGATGATAACATGTGTCATCACAAGTTACTCTTTTATTAGAGTAAAAAGATATGGCATTGTGAAATATCCATCATGAATGAGAACAACAAAGGCCCTTTAACCCCCTTGATAGTTATTCTTAAGGTATTCGCGGGGGCCTCATGTGTTTTCCGATAACAAATTCTCACAATTGGAAAAAGGTAAGCTACATCTTGAAAGGGTATGCAACATAAAATCAAAGAGTAAAAGAATAACGATCTTATGCATCACAATTAAAGCAATTCATAATAAGCAATATGTTCAGGTATTTATATATTTTTCTATTTAAAATTGATGTTATATTGAACGATACTTTGGAAACAAACTATAGTTATATTTGTCATAGGTGATACACATAGTGTTCGTAAAAACACCACACTTACGGGCAGTATTATAAAAATCGGCTTAGGCGGTCGATTAATCAGGGATTAATCGGTAGTCGGCCTATTACCTTGTTGATTTCAAGTAATCGGTGCCATTAATCGGTAGTCGGTCCTAGTCGGCATTAATCGGCGCTAATCGATGCTAATCGGAGGTTATCGGTTGAATCAGTTAAAGTAGGTCAACTATGTTTTTTTCTACTCCTTGGTCAAAATCGGACCTAGCCAGTCCTAATCAGCCAAAAATTGGTAGTTTTTGCAAGATTCCGGCCACTTTCGGACAGATTCCGGCCAGATGTAAAAATACCGGTGAAATCTCAAAATTTTCGGAAAAAACATGAAAATTTAGACCAAATATGTATGTTTATATATAAATCTAAACATTTTTATAAAATTTACATGTAAAAATGTTTGTATTTATATATAAAACTGAAATTTATATATAAAAACTCCAATCCGATTAATTCCGATTAATCCCTAGTCGGTACCTCACCACTCGACTAGCACCTAGCGATTTCCAACCTTGCTTACCGGTGTGATTGCTTTCCGAGCCCAAAATAATTCGCAAGACTCGCCATCTGAACAAACAAATGAATCATAATCAGCATACCAATGGAACATAACTGATGTATAAACTATAAAGCTTGATAATTGATACAAACCACATACAGTGTGATCACAGCTTCATGAACAAAACAATGAATCATATCAAATTGTATATCCATTATACCTTCATGTCACCAGCTCTCCTCCCAAATCTCTGCGTCAACAACGCCAACGAATCGATCATCCCCTTCGGCTCCGGCGAAGGCCGATTGATCTGCGCAAACGCCTCCCTCAACCTCACGCAATCGAACCGAATAATATTATGACCCGCCCATATCCTCCCTAACATTCAAACCCCCAATTCAATTCAACAATTAGAACACAATAATTAATGATCATTAATTCACTAGTATAAACCAAAATTGAATCGAAATTACCATGTAAGATGTCGTAAACCTTATCGGCGATGTCAGCGAACATCGGTGCGGCGACGATGGCATCTGCGCTGATGCCATTGGCTCGTACGGATAATGTGGTGATGAGTGAGAGATCGTGTGGTTTCACCAACGTCTCGTAGCTTTCGAGCTCGATGAGTTTCTTAGGGCAAACGAGGATCGACCCGAATTCCAATATGGCGAACCCTTGTCCGGGTCGGGTCGGGACTGTGGTTTCGAGGTCGAAGAAAGCTATCTCCGATCGATCTACAGTGGACACCATGTTTTGAAACTCTGTGAAATTGATGGAATTGATGAAATTAGAAAGAAAGGGTGAAGATTTGGGGGTTGAATTGGATGTGATGTGGGTGAATTGTGGTTTGTTTTATAGGTTGATGAGCAGGGGGTTATCTTTGAACAGAGGTTTTGTGAAGAAGATGAAGATGAAGATGAAGAAGAAGATGATGAAGATGAAGATGAAGATGAAGAAACGTGTGGTGTTAAGTTTGTAGTATTTAACAAGAAAATGGTGTTACAATTTATCATATGTTTGTGAGATGTAAAGCAATTGGATTTCTTGAAGGTGAAGGAATTGTTATGAGAAAATTTCTAAAGAACTCTAGTTTCATGCAAAGTTTTGTAATTTTATTAGTTATGGTTTAAAAGAAATATAAAAATAAATGTGAAATTGAAATATTACCAAGAAGTTACTTAAGTATTAAGTAAGATGCTCACATATGTAAAGATACCTTTTTGTTCATTGGAATCCATCTTTTCTCCATCCAATCAAGTTAGCATCTAAGAGCGTTCACAACTCGTTTCTTAAATTTGTGTTAATATATTTTTTATATTATAATATTAAATATATTTTTTATATTATAATATTATATGATATGATTATAAGTGATTGTGGTGAAAAATATAAGAATTTACTATTAAATGTTTGTGAGTAGATTAAAGAGAAAAAATAATGATAAAGATATACAAAATATTATTTAATTAAAAAAAGAAGAAAAAAATGTAATTTTTATTATAATTATATGAATAAAGATGAAGAATAGATTTTGAGTGCTATAAGAGACTTCTACCTTTGACATAGAACAAAAGTACGAAAGAAAAAAATATGCATATGAAGAGAAAAATTGTTATGTTTTTTAACAAGGGAAAATTTATAACATCAAGCTCTTTTTACAACAATTGTCTGATTTTGATAGTCGTTGTCAAATATTAAGAAATTAAAACTAACAGCATGAAATTATTAGTAACGACTATATGATTATCAATCTTTCTTTGCTCGTATGTTTGCAATAAAAACGATCTGTAACAAAATCTGAGAAAATAAATTAAAGTTAAAATCAAGTTTGGGTATGAAAATCAGGGGTCCCAACATAACGTCAGTTACGTGATTTTCGTCCATAATTTTCGCACTTGTAAAGCTGGCACATTTTTTTTATAATACTTCTACTTTAATTACTGGTTTTTGTCAAAAGGTATTAGACCTTATAAGCAAAAAAACAGAACCTTAAAATCAAGTTTGGGTCCATACCCTAATGTTTGAAATTAAGCATGTTAAATTCTTTTTTACAATAGTTTATGTTTGTTTGCGTTCATTTATGTGTTCATAAACAGTTTATAAATAAGTTATAATTTTTTAATGAACAAACAAGCAAAAGAAAATCCGCTTTGTTATGTGTTTGTGAACATTGTTCTTGAACAAGATCAATGCTAAAGGACAAAATGAATAAGGCTTCGTTCTGTTTGGTACGGTTGTTAACAATATGTCCACACTAGTATGTTATTTATGTATTAAATTACTACGCTAAAACTCGTGTATCACAAATTGAATAAAAGAAATATTAAATAGTTAGTAATAAAGAATTTTAAAAAAAAATAAAAATAATTCAATCTCAAACAAAATCAAGATTTTAATTTGCTCGTAAGAAATGGTAAACTTGTAAAGTGTAAAAAATGAATTTAAAAAGCATATATATTTTTAACAATTGTTTAAGCCTAATACCACCTATATGGCATATGTAAGGATTTGAATTTACGGTGAGACACTATACAAAAAATGAAGAAGAATATCAAAAATTAAAATAAAAATAATAAATGTATTTATTTAAATATGAAATTTAAATAATAAAATAATTAAAATTTATTTTATGCATACTATTTTATAATGACAGTGACCTGGGTTCAAAGCTTCATGGGGTAAATATTTTGGATGACCACAGTCGTTTAAAAAGATTAATAATGAGAGAGAAACAAAAAAAAAATGAAGAGCTCACACAATTATCATACGTGACTTAATCATTTACTTATTTGTTATATAGACACATAAAGCTTATCTTTATATTTGTTGTTTTCATGTTGTTGATGTTGGTGATGATAGATATGTCCGTATCTATTGTCTGTTTTACTTTGGGTTTATCATTTGGTCAATGATGATGAGCGTTGGCTCATCTGAGACTTTGTTATGTGATTTGTTTTGTTGTTTTGGATGGTTGAGGTCACATGTTGGTGAATGGTAATGTGTACATTATGATGTTTAGTGAAGTTGTGTGTTGATTTGTTGTTTTTATATATTGATGATGATAGTGTTCATTTGAGACTTTTGGTTGTTTGATAGTTCAAGGGTTATGAGTGTAGGACAAAAATGGTGCAGGTTGTCATGGCTTGACAAACCTTTTTGGTATGCAGCCGTTATTGATTATCAGTTATAACCCTTATCATAGTAATTTGAATTTTAAACTGTCTTGTGATTGTCTTGGATAGATGAGGTCATATGCTAGCGAGTGGTTGGAATGAATATTTTGTCGTGTGATTTTATGTTGCATAGTAAAACTAAATTCTAATTTCGTTGTTTTGTAACTCTTGCAAAGACTAATGGGTCAACGATTATGAACTTGTGTTCGTCTAAGACTTTTCGTTTTTTTGTAGGTCAAATGCTATGATTGTATTCGAAAAATGATTTCGGTTAGCGTGGCTTGACATCTCATTCTGGTGTGCAAACGTAACTGGATATTGGTTCCGAACCTTATTGTACATATATGATTGACTTCATTTGGATTGTCTTTTATACTTGAACAATCCAAGAATTTCATTTGATTTGTAAGGGGCAAGATCTAATTTATTCACAATCTATATAGTTTTACCTATGGCGCGTTTGAGGCTATGATAATATCTTGATTTACTCCGTTCATCATACGCGCGACAAGCATAGACACCGTAAATACATGGTTAAAAAAATATTATAGCGACACGCGGACTTGTTCAAAACGCATTGCTTCGTGTAGTCTTGACAACTTTAGCTCGAGACTGATAATCAGCGGCAGATGAATCTTCTTTCAAAACGATGATGAAGAAGATTACACCCATCAAACCCAAATTCTCACACTCCACAAATCACCCCCACTTCTCCAAAACAATCTCTTCATCTGCAACATCTTCATCTTTCCAATCCAACATCGCAAACAAAATCTTGAACTCTGAATCCGCAACTGAAGCCCTTCAATTGTACTATCAATCATCCAAAAACATCGATCCCACAAAGACCCTAAAGCTGCATTCTGCTACAATTCACTTCTTAACCAATGCAAGATTGTACTTGAAGGCAAGGTGTTTGATAAAAGACCTCATTGAAACTCTACACAATTCTTGCCCACCTCATAGAGTGTGTTCTTTACTCTTTCATGCCCTTGATCAACCAGAGCTCACCAAACCCAAATCCAAAGTGTTTGGAGTGTTGATAATCGCGTTAACCGAATTGGGTTTTGTCGATGAGGCGTATTGGGTGCTCAAGAAAACTGATGAGTTGCCTGCTGTTGATGTTTGTAATAGGGTTTTAGATGGGTTTTTGAAGATGGGTAGGTTTGGTTCAATGTGGGAGGTTTATAGAGACATTAGTTCTCATGAGATGTCACCGAGTGTTGTCACGTATGGGATTTTGATGGACGCTTGTTGTCGCGAAGGGGATATCAAGAATGCACGCAAGTTGTTTGATGAAATGCTTGAGAGAGGCTTGAGCCCGACTGTTGTGATCTATACGACTCTCATACGCGGTCTTTGTTGTGAAGGGAGAATGTTGGAAGCTGAAAGCATGTTTGCAGACATGAACAAAGTTGGGGTGGATCCAGATTTGTACACTTATAACGCGCTAATAGATGGTTATTGTAAGATGGCTAATGCTAGTAAAGCTCTTGACTTTTATAGAGAGATGTTAATCACGCGCTTGAATCCTAATTTTGTCACATTTGGTATCCTTGTTGACATGTTTCGCAAGATGAATAGTAGTCTAGCTGCAGAGAGCTGTTTCGCGCAGATGACAAAGTTTGGCGAGGTTCCTAATTCATATATGTATAATTGTTTGATTGATGGGTACTGCAAGGAGGGCAATCTTTCTGCAGCACTTGATTTGTTATCAGAGATGGAAATGTTGGGTATTGCAAATGATGTTTTCACATACTGTATTCTTATAAATGGTCATTGCAATATGGGTAGATTGAAAGAGGCAGATGATTTGTTAAAAGAAATGAATAGAAAGGGAGTTGGCGCGAATTCAGCAGTCTACAATGCATTAATCAATGGGTATTCGAAGAGTGGAAACATGGTGAAAGCTTTGGAGTTGTGTGGTCAAATGGTGGTCAACGGTGTAGAGCTTAATATCATTACTTATTCTACATTGATAGATGGTTACTGTAAGGTGAAAGATATGAAATCTGCAATGGGATTGTACACTGAAATGGTGATTAAAGGTCTTGTGCCTGATATTGTTGCTTATACAGCTTTGATTGATGGGCATTTTAAAGATTGTAACACGAAAGCAGCCCTACGGCTCTACAAGGATATGATGAAAGCGGGTCTGACTCCTAATGTCTTCACTCTTTGTTGTTTAATTGATGGATTATGCAAAGATGGTTTGACTAATGATGCAATCAAGATTTTCTTGGATAGTAGCTATTGCGCTCCAAATAAAGTTCTTTACACATCACTAGTTCATGGACTCTGCAACGACGGGCAAATTTTCAAAGCCAGCAAGTTTTTCTCAGATATGAGAAGTATCGGTTTGGATCCAGATGTGGAGCTCTATGCTGTCATTATACAATGGCATTTTAAAACAAAGCATATACATGATGTGGTGATGTTACATGCAGACATGCTCAAGATGGGTGTGATCCCAAATGATGCCATTTATGGTGTTTTTGCTAGGGGGTATCGAGAAACCGGAGATTACAAGTCAGCATTCAGGTGTTCTGATGATCTTCTACACACAGGTGTGGAAATTTAATGCTCTTTTTCAGGAAAAGAAAAGGTTTGATCTGATATAGAAATAGTTATTTTATGTTGTCAACCAAGAACAAGACTTTATGGTTGTGTTTGGCAGCATGCCAACTTAGAATTAGTCACCCTTTGGAGAGCAGAACAGCATTGTTGTATAATCTTATTATTGAAGAGTTTGGGCACAAAATGGTTTCTTATCTTGGACTTTAAGTTTTAACAGAGAGGTGATCTTTGCAGTTTAACTGATGTGTACCCACAATTTTCTATTAAACTAGAAATAAAGAGATCAAAGTTTGAACAAACTAATGTCCACATATAGAGAATGGTAGATTGAAGAGTTAATAAAGAACAATTATATTGAGACCAAATATTGAGATTCAACTACAGCTTTCATGCTTTTCAGTACACCAATCATATTTGCTAAAGCTGACATAAAAGAAAAAGTAATGAGCTTTTTACATTTGTCTATGCAACGCATGTTACATAGATGCCTCCTCTTTCTTTGAAACGGACTCTCCATCCATCACCTTTGTATGCGTATTTCACAACATAAAGCAACTACGTTGTTGCTATAGAATCCTTCATGTTGTCTGCAAATTGGTAGACATTTTACAAACATCTTAAAGAAATTAATGAACTCAAGACTCATGCAAACTTTATGTGTCCTAACTGTAGTTTGATCATTTAAATAAGCAGCATATCTTTATGCTTAACAAGATCTCATAAGTTGTGTACCATATTCAGATACGGAATCAAACCACACAGATCAAAAATATCAAAAGATATTGATAACAAGAAAGAGTCTTACATTGAGCTAACCAGTGTTGGAATCACATCCTACTTGAATAGATCCAGCTGAGGTCGAAAAGTTTCACTCTGCTGCCGGTCTAGTGCTGGTTTTGATACCTTTTATTGCTATAAAGAAAAGACATCCAGAAACAAGGGTCAACAAGTGTAAAGATTTGTATTTAAGTTTACTGCTACTGGTAAACAGAGATGGTTGGCAATATGGGCTGGAGAAAGCGAACAGTTGTTAATATTGATCATGTGGGTTTTGTTCGCTAAAACTTTTTTGTGCACTTCTGATAAATAATTACTGTTTCAAATATGGTTAGACTTACAGCAGCAATTTTATTACAATAATAATTAAAATCTTTGAATAAAATGATTTAGAAGGTTGTGTGCATGAAAATAAACTTTGTCCTTACCTTCAGCATAATCTTTAGCTCCAAAGACAGCAGAACCGGCAACCAATGCATTAGCCCCTGCTTCAATAACCTGCCAGAAAAATATTGAGATATCAGTAAACACCTTGCCTGAGTTCCTATTAACTTTTTTATTCCTAGAACTCTCGATAGGGTTTAAACGTATAATAGTAATGAGAAAATCATGAGCAAAGTTCAAACGGGTGTATACCTTGTATGCATTGTTGGGACCAACTCCACCATCTACCTCAATCCACGGGTTCCCACCCTGTAGAATTTAATATGCAACACTCATTATGAATGGTAGAATATGGAACCTGAAGTCACTAGTACAGAAAGGTTCAAATGTTTCCATGAAAACAAACACATACGGTCCATAACAGACCTCAAAGGGCAATTAGACCCAGTGACACAACAGGTCATGTGGTCTATTACATGCCACAATTCCACAAAGGTGGACCTTTGGGTTCTTGAATCTTGAATGAAAAGCACAAACATGTGTAAAGGCAGAAATCAAACATCAGAGGTGGCAAAATGGATGGTTTACAATGGGTCAAAATGGTTGATTTTTTAAATGAGTCAGGTCAACCGGTGAACAATTTTCTCTTCTCTTTTATTGAACTTTTATTATTAATAATACATTAAATATGGTTAAAATTACTTTATTGTTACAATGATGATCAATTTTCTAATAAAATCATTAAGGAGGTTTTATGCATTGTGAACACAATTTGGTTGACTTTTTACCCATTTGACTGGTGGTGGATTGGAGGCCCAAAATCCCTCTGCTTATTGTGTTTCACATACACGAATCAAATTAAAAGTTTGGAACATAAAACTGAGAATATGCCACACCTTCTCAATGCACATTCTTCTCAAGTCTGATATCTTCTTCACTTGGCTTTCAATAAAGCTCTGCCCACCAAATCCAGGATTTACGGACATAATCAAGACCAGATCAACCACTGTTAAAGAAAAAAATATAGACATAATTCAATAATCTGATGATCTCATCCACAAATGACTAAAGAAAGAAGACCTTTTACCATTGCTATATAGTACATGAGAGTTGGGACTTAGAATTTGACCAAACTAAAATTATATTCTCTAGTACTAGAGAAGGTAATTTCAACCCATTTACTTCAAATGGGTCGATTCGGGTTATATTTGCCTCTAGTTGGTCAAATGGGTAGAACACTTCGAAAGTGACACAATGTGTATTAAGAAAACGCTTTTCAACCTCTTAACTAGTTTTATTTCAAAAACCGTTAGTTTTTTTAACAGTATAGTTTAAGTAATCATATTTAATACAGTATTGATTTTCTAAACTCAAGAAAAAAAGGGGACAACAAAAGTTTAACGCTGACGCAACCTGACACACTGTACCACATATAAACCATTCTGACCCATTACCCAACCCGCCCAATTTGGCCCCTCTATCTAGCAATTAACAAGGTGCCACTACTGCTATAAGGTTGTAGATTAAAGAAGCATTTCCTGAGACTTAGCTTCACATGAGTAAACACACTAAATAGAGAAAAAAAATATAATTTACCATCTAGGACATATTCAATTGTTGTTAACGGTGTTGCAGGGTTCAAAACTACTCCAGCTTTTGCTCCAAGACTTTTAATCTGTACAAAAAAGCGACACTATGTAGTGGTAAATAGCCCATAAAAAGAAAACCACTACTAAAATCACAAATAAAAGAAACAAATAAGCAAGAATCAATAAAATGTATAAAACCTCACTTGATTGAGAGTTCGGTGTAAATGAATGGTCGAAGATTGCTCGCAGTGGACACTAACTATGTCAGCTCCAGCTTTTATAAAGTCGGGCACTCTTTGTTCAGGTTCCACAATCATCTGCCATGTTTCATAATTCCCATTAAAATGAATATCTTTCTAACATAACATATCATGAAAATATTATTTGCAAAGGATTACCAAATGCACGTCCAATGGGAGGTCTGTCACCGGGCGCAATGCATCCACAACAAGAGGTCCGATTGTTATATTGGGAACAAATCGGCCATCCATTACATCAACATGAATCCAGTCACAACCAGCCAGTTCTACTGCTTTCACCTATACATACAAATGCATATCATACAAAAGCCTAATCTAAAATTGTTCTATACGTACATCAAACTGAAAGGAGTCGAGTAGTTCACATATATATCAAACTATTATTGTTAACAAGAACCATGAACAAAGAATTATACCTGCTCTCCCAACTTTGAGAAATTTGCAGATAGAATTGATGGAGAAACAATAATATCACTCTTTGAGAATCTATCAACCCGCGAGCTAGCCTTCACAATGGTTCTAATCGCTCTCCTAGATTCATGAAATCGAAAGTTAAGAGCACTATAATAGAGAAATAACTAAATTTAAAAATAGCTCCAAATTAGAAACTGCCACTGATCAAGGGGAAGATGCCCAATGTATTCACCAAATTCAACCACTGGACAAACTTTAGGCTTACAGATCATTCAATGAGCATTTCAACAGACTGAATGAAGCTAACTTTAAAGAATTTAACCAAGACCTAAGATCAAGTTTTATATTCCCTTTTACTCTCCGAACATCAACTCTAGAATTACTGACTGAACATAAAAATATGAAACAAGCACATATAAATTTTTACCTACAAGATTTCTACATGCTGCCTTCAAATCAAAGGAATAATCAACACACCCACCACAATTTTGATCAAATATCATCAAGAACTTGACCAAAATCCAGAATTCAGAAACAAAACCATACCTTGGGCAAGTTAGATAGTTAGGCTTTGCAAACCCTTGAATTTGCGATCGGATTAGTGTCGATGAACCCAAAGAAGCAGCTGCCATTGTTGATCCTTTCTATCTTTTCAGATTCTTTGAGTGAATCTTTTCAACAAACAGTTGGTGGGCATAACCTAAAAGGCTATATTGACGCCAAATATTCAGGGTAAAGATTAAAGATTTCAAGAAACAGGGGTTGATTGATTATCTGTAACCAGTGGCTATGGCATGTAGTAATATGCCCCTCGGTTGATATAAAGAGTCAGGCTGCCTCCATTCGAACACCTCAACGAACTACAATAATATATTACACGAGTTTAGATATGAAGTGTTTAAATATTAGTACTACTTGTTTTAATAAATCCGTATATTACATTAGTTAAATAAATAAAATATTAAATAAAATAAGATTTTATTAATTATAGAATAATATTTTAAGATAAGATACAAATGAAATTATATATGAGTAAGAAATATAAGAGATAAATAATGACATTAACTTTAATTTTTTTCTCTTTTTTAAAAAATAAATAAAATATTTGTTTAAAAAAACCATTAAAAAATATCATTTTCAAAAAAAATTATTATAATTTCTAATTTTAATTATTTGTTGTTCATAAATTTTTTCCTTTTTAAAAACATCAATTTTAAAATATTTCGTATTTAAAAAGTTTGATGTTTTATAGTTTTTTTAAAATAATATTAATAAAAAGATTTCTTGCTTGATTTATTATAAAACTATTTTTAATCTAAAAAATAAATAAAATAATTAGTAATTAATGTGGTATTTAATAGGAGAGAGAAGCGGGAAAATTTTGATAATGATGAATATGGTGGTGACACTTGTCATTCTTAGTTACCATTTTATTAGAGTAGAAAGATATTAGTAATGTAACTAGAGGGTTTAGATATCAATTGTCATTGTTTAAACCGTTCACCGCTCGATGTATGTTTGTAATTTGCTCAGAAAAGGCTCATTCGAACTTCTGCTCGGTTGTAAACGGGCCGATCGACTTGGATCGGATTGTAAAAGAGCCAAACACGAACAAAGGTTTGCTTGGCTCGGTTCGGCTTGAATTATATTTATTTTTATGTATATATGGTTTGTGCATAGCACTCTAGTAAATTTAGCCTACTATATACAATTATATAATTATTAGATCAATCGACCAAATAAAAAAATTAAACTAAAGGATTGTTTGATAGTCTTTTAATAATTATTAAAGACTACATTTTAATGATTAATAGTCTTTTAATAGTTAAGACGTAACTTTAATGTTAAATGTTTAATATGTAACATTACATTTTAACCATTCAATATTAAAATTGTCTTTTAATCATTAAAAGACTATAAACCATTAAAAGATAGACTTTTAATAATCATTAATATGCTATCAAATATCTCCTAAGCATTAAAGCGAAATACTAAATCACTATGAGAAAATTTTAATCCTACTATTACTCTTAAGTGATCATCTCCCGCTTTCACATATCATTCTTTGTAGTATTCTCACCGCTACATCGGCTACAATCTTAGTTTTGTTGCCAACCACAACGTATTTTCATTCATGAAAATGTGATGTTATGAAATATGGCTGTTTTTTAAGTCATTAAAACCTAAAACTTGCAATATAAATCAGATAACACTATATAGTTGAGTTGTACAAATTGTTTTGCCACTCGTTTGTGCTCGCTCGACGCTCAATCGAAAAATTAACGATCAAAAAATGTTCATTTGATTTTCCGCTCGATTAAAACGAGCTAATCGGCTCAGTTCGGTTTTGAAACGAGCCAAGCATGAGCAAGGGTCCTCTCGGTTCGACTAAGCTCGTGAACATCCCTAGTTTTTAATCAAAAAAATATCATACAATAGTAATCAAGTTTTAAAAATATTTTAATTTGGTCACTCATGTATATTTTTCTCAAATTCGACCACTAAACCATTAAATTAAGTCATCATCGAATTTTTTTATGTCAAAAAAGTAATAGAAGAGAAAATGTGAGATTTGAAAATTTTAATATGTGAAATTATATTAAAAAATAAAAAAATAACTAAAATTCACGCTACCGCTTCGCATCAGCATCAAAAAAAAATATTTGTTAATTGAAACAAAAAGAAAAACATGTTAAACTTATAATTAAAATAAAACATGAAAGTTGGGTTATCTAATAGGAACACTTTTTAAACTTGAATTTCTAATTAGAACACTTTTAAAAGTTTGTTAATATTTTTACAAAGTCACCACTAAAAATACTTCAAAATCATTTTTAAATAAAGAAATATATATATTTTTTGTATATACAACAGTCATATAAACAAATATTCGTCCTTGTTTCACTCGTTATATATGTAAACTATTACGTACAAGTGTTTATATTCTTTTGATAACTTTTCACTTAAATATTATTCGTAACGAATATAGCATGAAGCTTAAATATGAGGTCAAGGATAATTACTACCAAGCATATGTTAGGCTTAATCGTAATGTATTTGGGTGCCGTCTCTAAAGCTATTAGGTTTATTTGATATTAGACAATAAAATGGACAAGCGAATGAATGAATAAAATATGAAATGGAACATTATCATTCTGTATGTTAGCATGTGAAAGTTAAATGAATTATTAGTTTATGTTATTTAATAGGCAGGAAAAGACGAACGCATGTAATACGTTGTTTGTGGTTGGTGGTGGTGGTGGTGATTGGGGGTTGGTGGTGGTGATGGTGGTTAGTGGTGACTGGGGGTTGGCAAGAAAAGACAAATGCATGTAATAGGATGTTTCTGGTTGGTGGTGGTGTTGGGGTGGTTAGTGGTGATTGGAGGGTGGTGGTGGTGGTGGTGGTTGGTGCTGTTGGTGGTAGTGATGGGTGGTGCAAGTATGGGTGGATGGTGTTGGTGGTGATCGTTGGTTAGAGTTGCTGGTGGTGGCGGCGGCTATGGTGCAGGTTGGTGGCGGCGGCTATGGTGCTGGTTGGTGGTCGGGATGGTAATGGTGGTTGGTGGATGCGACGGTTGTTGGTAGTGGGAACGAAGGGTGAAAGAACGAATGAAATAAAATGACGATGGGAGAGAAGCGAATAAATGATTTGGTGTTTGTAAGAATGAGAATTCTTGTGTAATAGTTATTCTATTGTATTGATGACCATACATTTTTTTCTTCATTCACGCGTAATGTTTCATTCGGTTTGTCCGTCATTCATGCATGACAAACAATGCCTTGATTTTTTTTTTTTTTTTTTTAGTTATAGAGTGATTTTAAGCAATTGGAGTAGAAATTGTGTTTATTTTATTTAATGGGACTTAGTTAAATATGTAAGTGAGAAAATTATATTAAATTAAATTGTGGAACATGTTAGTAATCAAAAATTTTACGCATAATATCACTAATTTGACTATTTTTTCCTCTCGCGTCCTAGTTTTTAAAGCCCAAATGTTTATAAGTTAATGCTTTTCAAGCTTATTTTGATTTTAAAGTTATTTTAAGCAATGAAAGTAGAAATCTATATTTAATTTATTTTAATTGTATTTAATTTAATATGTCATTAAGTAATACTTCATGATTTAATTTAAATTACGGATCATGCTAGTAATCAAAATACCGCATCGTATCACTATGTTGACTTTTTTTTTTTTCCTCTTGCATTTGGGTTTCCTAAACCCAATTTTTTTTTAAGTTAACATAATTTGTAAGCTTATTTTGGTGTTAGTTATTTTAAGCAATTGAAGTAATAAAAAACTAGGTTTAACTTATTTTAACATAGACTTAGTTTAATATGCAAGTGAGTAAATTATACAAACTAGGGCTATTTTATCTCGCGCGTTGCGCGAGTACTCATCCCGCATTGAAAGAATGATATTGTTATAAAAACATGGCTTATTGGATTTTTATAATCCCAAGTTTCATTTATTGGCCAGGATTAATCTCAACTCAGCAAATGTTTGCAGACACTCCCAACTTTTAATTTATTTTCCTCCAACGATCCCTTACTAACTAAGAGTTAACCGCCGTTAGTTTTTTTTTTTATAAAATGGGGCCAACATTGAGCCATTTTTCAACTACGCCGCCGTCCAGCCTCCATAAAGTCCGTTTTTTGGTGTCTAGTCTCCAACGTCACCTGAAATATACCTCGAATGAGTTAAGTGGGTCAGATCAGAATGTGGAGATTGACGGGTTTTAGGGTGCGTAAATTTCAGATTGACAGACCAGATGATTGATTTTAACTTTCTGCTTATTGTTTTGGCCATAAAAACAGTCCATGTTATCGAAAAACTAACGGTGTTAACTCTCAGTTAGTTAGGGATCGTTGAAAGAAAATAAGCTCAAAGTTAAGAGTGTCTATAAATATTTTTTTAGTTGGGATTAATCCCGGCCAATAAATGAAAGCTAGAATTATTAAAATCCAATAACAAATCTGTTTAAGGTTTAGAATAGGTAATTTGTTGTGGTATCAATCCAAAGGACATGCCCATTATTAAAATAATCTTAAAATGAACTAGTCTATTCTTGGTTCTTGATTTCTTCCATAAAGGATGTAGTTTTTAAAACTCTTATTTTGTGATTTTGGGTTTTGAGCAAACTAAGCCTTTGTTTTCCCAAATTTCATGATTCCATCTATTCATCAAAACTTCTTAACCCCCTATAAAGTTCATAATCGGTTGGTAAGTTTTGAATAATATGGTTTGTAGCGACAATAATGACTCCTGCCTTCAAATTGCAAACCCCCCCCCCCCCCCCCACACAAAAACACCTACTCTTTTCACAAAAGTGCACCTTGTTTTCCCATATCAAACCCCCACACGAACACAAGCACCATTATTATCATTGTTGTAGATGTTGGTAGCTGGAATTCTTTAAGGACACTCGATCCTTTTCGATTATTGATGTCAGTAACATGTTGTTGACCTAATCCGATTGTTGTCGTAGAACCCGTTGTTGCCCTATCCTTAACCCACATTCGAAAGGAAGGATTTGCTCTGATGCCGTTGTTACGAGAAAACTGGTAATCAAGCTATAAGATCGATAATGAGGAAGAAGAAATAAGCGAAGAAGAAGAAGAAGACGACTTTGTCTCAAATCATGAATACCTTTTTTGATCCATTCTTTCAATTTATGTACAACAACTAACTCAAGACACCCTATACTATTCAACTATTACAAACTAATCCTTCTACTATTTTGATACATAACATTGATGATTGATTTGTTATAAAGAAAACATTGCATTTTAGATGTGGGTTGAAAATTATAAGAGATAGATACATGTGCGCAGTGGCGGAGCTTGAACTCTTTCGTAGGGGGGGCGGGGTAGAAAATAATTTTTTTTAGGGGGGGCGAACTCGATATTTATACAAAAATTTACACTACCTGGCCAAAAATTTACACTATCGGACTAAAATTTAACACTACTGGCGAAAAAAACAAGGGGGACCGGCCCCCCCCCCCCCCCCGGCCCCTATTAAGCTTCACCATTCATGTGCGAGAAAACTAGCTATAAGGCTCATTGATGAAGCTATGATTAGGTGAAAATTTGTACATTCGGTGCAATAGTGTTCGAAGGTGAAGTAATAGGAGCCCTGGTGGTCAGAAATGGTGCATTAGTCGAAGAATTAGCCACAACATTAGTGTTCAAGGGAGTGTTTTCGGTCCTTTATGGTGTATGTGTGTGGGTGTGTGTGTGTGTGTGTGTGTGTGTGTGTGTGTGTATAGAGAGAGAGATTGAGAGATGACCAGGGGAGATGGTGGTGGCTAGAGACGAAAAGAATGGTGGTGCTAGAGTTTGACGTTGGGTTGTAAGTCTTAGGAGCAACGAGCGGCATTGGTGGGTTGTCGCCTGTCAGAAATTAACCCGACTAGGAAGGTGAGATGAAGAAGATTAAGGGAGCGGTGGTAGGGGCGAGACCTACCTATATAATGGTATACATCCTTTTAATTTAGTTTTTTAATTTTAATAAATAAGAAGCATTTTGGTCATGTTTAGAAATTCAACAGATAAGTTAATTCTTCATACATATCAAGAACCATTTGTGTTACAATAATACATGTGGGCTTCTCTTGTAATTTCCATACTTAAAGACTAGTATTAAAATCAAGTATTGCTAGAAGGACCCTTTTATGTATTTAACTCTAAATGTCAAATATCTTTTATATTTAAGTAAATTTTTAACCCTAGTTGACACGATTGACTTAGTTGCCACTATTAGTCACTTGCAATTCTCAGTCACAACTGGTCATTTAATTGTTACTAATAGTCAAGTTGTCGATCATTGTTGTCACCTATAATAACATACTAATGTTTATCAGTTCTTTCTAATTACTGAATTTCATGTAACTTTTATCAAATAAACAAATCATGTAACTTTTATCAAATAAATTTTTAACCCTAGTTGACACGATTGACTTAGTTGCCACTATTAGTCACTTGCAATTCTCAGTCACAACTGGTCATTTAATTGTTACTAATAGTCAAGTTGTCGATCATTGTTGTCACCTATAATAACATACTAATGTTTATCAGTTCTTTCTAATTACTGAATTTCATGTAACTTTTATCAAATAAACAAATCCAAAGCAACTCTAGTGTATAATAAAAAAGCTAGAGGTTCTTTAGTCCATGTAGTATGATCGAGTGTGTATTGAACCTCCTAACTCGTATTAATATTAATTTAGTTCTTTGTGAGAGGCCTCACAAACACGAACGCCAAATCTAACCGTTGAAGAGGTTAACTGGATACCGTTGAAACACCCAAAATTAGCTGTTGGGGATTGTTTAAAATAAAAAACAAGTTAATTTTTTTACACACTATAAGTACTAAATTTACCTAATACATTCTACACTACAAAAACTTTCTCTTCTACTATTTAAGAGTTACACTTATACTCTATACAAAAATACCCTTCTCCCCATCATGAATTCATACAACCGGGTAAAGACAATTATAAGAAAAGTTTACTCCTTATAGCAGAGAAGATAAAACTATCAACGAGCAAACATCGGAGGGTTTGTAATTATAAATGAGCGACATATAGCAAATGACCTGAGAGCACTAGCATTAGATATCAACAACATGACGGGCTGAAAAAAGAACTGACAAAATAACTTAAAAAGACATCCATAAAATAAAAAGTTGCGATAATTATATTTATGTTGATTTAAAAAAGCATGTATTGTTTAAAAGTAATATTAATTTATTTTTTTAATGTTTACTTACTAATTTATTTTAGTTTTATTTCTTGTTAATATATTTGATTCATTAATATTTAAATGAATATAATTACAAAAAAAAAAGTTAAGAATAATTAAATAATCATTAAAATCTAGGTGATAGCTATCATATCACTACCACCCTTTTTTCCTATCTCACTATGGTGACGTGACTATTTTAAGTAACAATATTTTTTTCGTATCAAACTCTTCACTATTAGTGGTCTAATAACACTAAAATCATTAATAACTCATAATAATACAAAACCAAAAACTGCTAAAACAATCATATGTTCACTTTCAAAGGCCAAAGTAGAATCATACAAGACATCAAGAAAGAGTGCTCTATCATACAATACAAGGAGAAAAGTTGGCGACCAAAATTGTGACCAAAGATTACTGTATCATAAAAATTTAGAAAATATTTGTGTTCAGGCACCACTATATCAAAATAAGAGAAATATGTTGCATCTTTAATTTTGATGGAATTTAAAACCTTATTCTTCAGCTTTCATGAAATGATATGCTCTCCTTAACCTCTGCAAAAAGAAAACTTGGTTAGCTACCCGCAGATGATAAGAGTTGAACAACAAACCGTAGTCGGATGCATGTTATTTGGCTGATGTAGATTTCATCAACTCCTTTGAGTAATCAAACAGTTGGTGATTAAAAGAAATTAAAACTAAAAATGTCACTAACAATGTCACACAGGTCCTGTTGGTTTGACCCATCAAAACTCTAATGTTCATTTCCATAAATTTATACGAATGATAATTAATGTAATTTTTAATAACAAAAATTAAATTGTTATAACAATATCATACTCTCCTTTGTAGCTGATTTTCTCTAGTTTGCTTACTTGATCAATTATTAATAGGATGCAAACCAAATTGACCTGTTTTCATACAAATGTTGAAATTGCAAGTTTGCAACCTATAATCATTAACTAATAAAATGTATAAGAATTTGCATTGCATGTTGCATGAAAGAATAAAATTTAAGTTCAGTACCGCTGTTGTATCTCTAATGCGAAGGAGGTCCAACCTTTCTTGTGGTCTCCGATGTGTTAAAGTAGCAAGCTGAAACCACGAGATTGTGTCAACAATCATCCATAAGATTACAACTTGGTTTATCAAAACCATAAAAACATCAAAGGCTAGATGCCACATCACTAGAGATGGAGACTAACAGGTCAGACAAGCGGTGTAATAGGCCAAAACAAGTAGCTTCTTATCACGGGTCAAAATAGGTTGGGTCAGGTTGACTTGAAGAGTAACATTTTTGGTATAAAACTTGTACACTGTTAAAATTGTTGTGTTAAATAATATTACAAAATGTATACTATATCAGTTATTTGAATATAAACGATGTAAGAGGTTTTATGCATTAAATATACACGCTGGTCAACTTGGTTTTATGCATTAAAAAAGGAAACCTTTTTAACTAACTTTTGCATTTTACCTGTTAACTTTTTGAACTAACTTTTGCATTTTATCTGTTACTCTGTTAGAAAAAATTATAACCCAAATTGACCCGGTTCATAAGCAAATGAGTCAAAATTGCCACCTTTACACATGTATAAATATGCGTACCCAAAAACTGAAGTTTTCAAGATCTGTTGTTGGAGGCATCAAACCTTCTGCTTTATGCAGTTCTGTAAGTCTCATTTGATCTGCATGAAAAACCATAATCATATATGAAGGCGTTTCTTTTTAAAGCAAAAACAACTGAAACTCCATGTTTGAATTTCTACTATGATATAAATTATAAAAAATGGTGAGTTACAATATGTAAATGACTTAATTGGCCACCAGACTATTTAAAAACCGTAGAAATGACCATAATAGAAAAGGTGAGGATGGGAGTAGCAAAAGGGAGTCAAAATTTCTGCATTAAATAATGGTGTCAGAAACATCTTTTTTATAATTTAGAGGTGGCCATATGTACGTATCAGGCAGTTTGGGTAGCAGGCCAAAATGACTAAATATTGTACAGGTTGAAATGGGTCGCTTGAGTTGACCCGAAACATATTTTGACTGAAAAATTTATATATTTCTATAACCAGTTAGTGTGATGGACATGATAAAAAATTGCATTATTTCAAAAAATCTAATTTTTTTGAATAAAATGATTTATTAGATTGAATGTGTTACAAATACATGCTGCCTAACCAGCGACTCATTAAACGCGGGTCAATGGTAGGTAGTTTTTTCTATTTTTGACCGTATTATATAAAACATAGCCCAAAATAAACCAATCCATATCTAGATACGCCAAAATTAACACCTCAATTCATATGATTCTACCTCCTCGTGCTGCTTCTTGAGCCGCTCTTATCCATGATCGAGCATATTCTGCCACTATATTTGTCATATCCTGCAACTATAAGCATAAAAAATCAACATGATTAGAAATGGTTGTCATCCAAGGTAAGTTAAGTAGTTAACAAATACTAAACATGCAAGAACCAACAAATTTTCCTCTAGCGCACTTGATTGCATAATACTTGAAATATAGAATTAGAAAGCAATTCATGGATTAACTCTCAATGGTAATGTATCTAAAGATACATGCTAAAAGAATGTACTTTAGAATTATAGGTTGGAAAATGGGCAGGTTGGACATGTCAAAACAGGCTCAAAATGAAAATGATTGCCTTCTATACAGGTCAAAAGGGTAGAATCAAGTTGAGCTAGATTGGCTTGCATATATTCTTGTAAGGGGTGTAAGTTTCTGACAAAATATGAAAACTAGATACGAACCAAACACTAAATTTATGGATTCTCGCTTACTCTAAATAGGTTTGGGTCAGCTTAGGGTCAAAGCCACAAACACTTTTAGCTAAACAGGCTGTTATCAGGTCAACCTCTGGTGGTTTCACAAGTTGATCTGCTTATTTTCTTAATTTTTAAGACTTCATGTCAAAATCTCAACTGGTTTGGGTATTTGTTTCAAGCCCTAAAAGATATAAGGGAAACGGGTGTTGGGCTATGTAGTTAAGTTATAAATATTTTACAAATATTTGTGTTTTCTGGTGTAAATTTGGAATTTTCTATTAGTAATATGAAAATTTTCAGATTAAACAGACCATGTTGATGCTAACCCGTGAATAAGTAAGGATGTTACCTCTTAACTATTCAGACTTAAGGTTAACTTTTAACCATTAAGAAGCTATGAACCATTAAGAGGTAGCCTTTTAATACCATTAAGAGGCAACCAAACAACCCCTAAGTCGTTTTCAAGGTTGACGAGAAATTGCAGTTGGTGTCGTGTTTGTGTCGGTGTCAAGTTTGACACGCCAGAACATGACCCACTTAACACACCTAATTTTGTCCATTTTTTAAAATAATATTATAGATAAAAGAAACACAACTTAAATCTATCAACACACACATTTTAGCCAGTTATGCATCAACATAACTTTTTGCTTTCTTTCAAAAAAGAATATTATAACTTGTTTTTCAATTGCTTTTTTAAAGATTCACAATAATAATTTACCTTCAGATTTTAACTTTTTGTTAACTCCTAAAAATAATTTTAAAAACCAGCCAGTTTCTATGAAAAAATCAAGACAGATGTATTATATTTCCCTGGGTTTTTGTTATGGTAATTGAGGCTGCCGCATTCATTAAATAGTGGTGACTTTTAACTTGTTTGACCTTTTGAACCATCCTCCTGTTACCCAAAATTTTGTATTCCACCCATAAGACCTGTTCGAGATTAGAAGGAAAAACAAATTGACTCACTTGTAGTGAATGGGTAGAAATTACCACCTCTATGTAGAATATAGGACACATGATAGAAAACAATGATCAAGTTTGAATAATAGTTTAAGGCCAACTGTATTCAGGACACCTAAAAGTTAATCTGGTTATTGTGTATTCAAATCATACCCTTCATATTAAACCTAGATTTGGTGGCCTTGGGCTGTTATAGGGCAAGATATTACTAAAATTATTGTCATCACAACCATTTATAGATAAACCGCAAGTTAAATTAAAAGTCAAGGTTATATGTATAATTACCTCTGATCTCTCTTTTGTTCCTTCTGCTGGAGTCAAATCCCGCACCCATTCAATCTCAGCAACACGGTACCTTCATAAATAAAATAAGGGCAATGGCCAAATTAAATAACCATATTTTTAACCTTAAACGTAAAATATATTCATGACACACTTTAATCAAGTTAAGAACTTTAGTCAGTCAAAGGTCACATAGCCCTGTTTTTAATAAAATAATATAGAAAAACTTCAAACAAGAATGATAGTGATGCTAACCCGTCTTGATCCCAATTTCGAAGGATCCGGCATCTTCGTCTACTTTCAACCTGCATAAATTTGATCTTTATAGGGTGAAAAATAGATGGAGAATTAAGAAAAGGGAAAAAATTTGCATATGTATATCAAAAAATAACAAATTTTAATTATGTATCGCCAGAAGGTAAAAAAAGGGATCTTACCTCCAGGAAAAAACGTCCATCTGGAAGTGGCTCACAACTACATGATTAGAAATGGATTAGAAGTTAATACATAACGAGCTTGAAACAAACTTGTGTAAGATACTAATATATCAAGACAGATGATTCAAAAATACTCTGTTATTTCCACTTCACATGCATAATCAGCTACAGATCCTGTTGTGGAGTCGAGTATAACCTGCATTATGCAAACACAAATCAGATCCAAGAACAATGGAGTTGAGATGGCTCTTCGATCCACCTTAATCAATGAAAAAAAGTAGAGGTGGAGAATTTTACCCATTTATTTAGCAGGGTAATGCGGTTTATGTTTTATCTCTAAAGGGTACAATAAAAAAACATTTAGCTAACAAGGAAACAGGTCGAACGGGTTGAAAGTCATCCAAAGTGTAGTTTCAACGCATTAAACCTTCTAAATCATTTTATACAAAAGAAACTATATTATATTTGGAAATAATGACTTTTATAAAATACTTGAATACTTGATACAACAATATTCTTAAGAAAGGTAAAACTTTTGGACAAAATGCGTTATGGGCCAACCCAGTGTGATGCGTACAAGGTGACGTGTCTTGAACCATTACCCAACCAGCCCAACCCATGCTTGCCACTTCTAGAAGAGAAAGAGATCACTGCAGGTATCTACCATTCCCATTCGTCGATTTCCTTCCATGAGTCTCCTCACCTGTCATTTAGGCATGAAGGTCAACCATTACCATAATCTTTCAAACTGAAGTCTTTTTAATAGTCCTTTGACAATGAAGTCTTGATAAAATTTTCAATGGAAACAACTTAGTCTATCTCATTCTTTTGCATTCTCACTTGATATTGAATAATGCATTACAGATGTGGAGATAGGATGGATAAAAAACTCACCATAAGTCTATAACGGGCTTCAAAAATATTTAAGTGGAATTTCTGGCAAGGTAGGACGACATCCAATACAAAAAGAGGTAAAAAATCAGGGCCCATATTGGTCAAACTGTCATTCTCCAATTTCCTTTCTGCATATTCCGCTGGGAAATTCCTCTCTATTATATTTTTCAGTGTCACACTAAAAAGGAAGGAAAGAAAGAAAAGAATTAAGCAAATATATTAGATTAGGAATGGATTCACATTCCTATTTCATGGTTAAAAAAATCATGAGTTCCTCAACATCAAAAGATTCTCACAAAACATTTCTTTGGAGTGCACACAAGAAGCCAAATATGCATGCCTTCATACATGTAATTTAATTGAATTGCTATATGGTTATGGTTATGGTTTATGGTATGATAATTGAATTGCTATATATATTCCACCCGCTATCTCCCAAAGTAATGCATATAAATAAGAATATGTTATTTAAAATCTAGAGTTATTATGTCATAAAACTTGTATGTTTCTCGGATATTATTTGTGTATAAGGACTTATTGCAAGAAAAGTAATCAAGTTTTGTCTGATTCTGCTTTGGATAAACTTCTTTGTTGTCACCCATAATAACCTTCCAAAATTTCAATCAAGGTAATACTCAACCTTCTCAAGTGTTAACCAGTTTAAAAAACTCAACTTGGTCAGACTAACCGACATATCAACTGCCACATCATCATTTTTGACCTGGTAACCTGTATGGGTTACCTTAATCAAATTGTTGAAATTATTTTATCAAAAATTAAACATGTACAATGGTTTGTTTGTAGAAAAAAACCTGGTTAAACTTGGTTACTTTTTCAAGCCATAATCCTGTGCATAACTATAAAGACTATAGTAACTAACTGTCTGGTCATATAAATTCATAGTTTCTCCTCTGACAAAATGAAGAAAAATATAGCTGAAAAGAGATACAGAGTCTTCTAAGGTCTATTATGATGAGAATATTTCTTGCTATTAAGAACGGAATCTACGCACCTAATTGCACAAGTTCTAGGACTGATGAACAGAACCGTTCGGCACAATGGGCATCTGTTCCCTAGCAGATATCCAAGGGTCAAAATTGATAATTAGCGTCCTAATTTATGGAAAGAAATTAGTGAGAAAATAAACAAAAAGTCAACTAACCCCGGTCCATTGACTGGAAGAGGCATGACCGACAAAAAGTATGCCCACATGGAGTTGTGATTGGTTCATAGAGCAATTTTAAGCAAACAGTGCAGTCAAAGTCATCGGTACGTGGTGTTTGACCATGGTTTCTCTTCCCAAAAATATTTGCTGTGAACTTTTCTAATTTCTTTAGAGCATTGCTACATGACACACCAGAAACAGAAAAGCATATTAATGTATTTTACTGCACTGTAAAAGGCAAAAAAAATGATAATAATAAAATAAAAAAAGAAAGAATGCATACTCTCTGGTCATACATCTAATTTGAATGAATAAATAAGAAATTACAATATGTGTATATATAGAGAGAGAGAAGAGTAAGAAGACACTAAACTCCTAAGGTGGTAAAGAAAATTTTAATAAATTACCTTGAAGCATCAACCTGAAGACCTGTAAGAATTGCATCACGAGCTAACTCAAACTTTTCTAACTGCCAGAGAAAAATTTCAAATAATTATAAACAGAAGGTATCAATGAATATGCTGTAGACGGTTTATAATCTATATCCACCAGTAAATAGGTTAAAATACTCACCAAAATGAGCGCATTTGCCTTCAGGACATATGCCATTATAGTATTATTTTTTAAGTTCATTAACTGTTCAGCATCCTTCAATGCAAGCTGAATAAACAAATTTCAAATATTCAATAAAATTCGTGGTCACAAATATATACACAGTGACAATAAACACAATAACCCCGAGCTTCAAGAAGAAAGATCATGTACACTAGCATGGGTTGTAGGATCAAGCCCACTCAAAGGTCTTCTTTCAGACAAAGAAGCAGGTCTGTGTTTCAGAAACTGGCCAATCCTGGTTCACATGATTAAAGAGATTAGCGCTAGTGAAACGTATACATACATATATACACATACACACACAGCATTTCACCTGAGGTAAGCAGCACATCGGTTGCTAAGAATAATAGAATCATCAGGTTTGATATTATGAGCTCTCGAGTAACAAGTAACCGCCTAATTAATAAAGTAGTCAAATTACGCACATAGAAGCTCATTTACAAATAGAATTAACAAAAACAGCAGCAAAATCACATCTGCAAAAACAAGTAGTCAAATTATGTACCTCCTCATACTGATTAGCTCTAAAAGCTTTGTTACCCGTTTTCATCAGATCATAAAGATGATTAGACCGCTTCGTATCTAACAACTCCCCTTCATTTCCCTGCCAACAACACAATCCTTATTCAAACCTCATAATCTTCAAATACCATCAAACCAAAATCTCTAACAACCATACATCTTTTGATTCACATGAATATATCAAGCTAAAACACACAAATGTAAAGAAACTCAACCAATCAATTTCATTCCCTCCATTAGGATATTGCCATCAAAGTATCAAACCTCCTTACTCCCCAATCATACAACAATCCACTATCAAAATTGACACAAATGTAGAAGTACAACTCAATATCACATCAATTGGAAGTTTCCACAAAGTAAAAGTACAACTCAATATCACATCAACTGTAGTTACCCCTAAATCAACGATATCTACAACAATTCCACTGCATTCAATCGCAATTTCAGATTAACAAAAACCCTAAAACTCACCAAAACGAAGTCCTGAACATCTTCAACCCCTTCCAAGCTAAACCCAGAGGATTCTTCTTCTTCAGTAGCCATTCGAATACACCCCAATTGGAAAAACAACTAAAAACACACAGAAGCGTATAATAATAACAATAATGATGATGATAATAATACTGATTTGAGCAACAATTGATGCGAATAGGATAATGAAAGCTTGAAGGAGATTGTTATGGGCGTTAATGGAAGGTTGAAGGATAACAGCGTGTTCTTCCTTGTATCCTTCGTTCCATACACGGACCACATTCGTTTACGTGTACATTCTTACTCTCTCTCTACATTTTCTCTCTCTCTATATATCAACTCAATTTACATTGAATGTACATGTAATCTTTGAATTTCGGTGCTATCGTCCTCAAATTGTTCCATTTCGTCTTAAAATTGATGAACAATTTGGAAGTTGACTTGTGTAATTTTGACCGGGACTGAATGAGCTACCAATCTCACCCACAAATAAGTTTTTTTATTTTTTCAAGTTTTGTGTGCTATGAAAAACGGTGAAGTTAAAACTTAAAATATTAGTTTTAGATAGTGAGCACGTGCGCTAATATAGTTAATGGGGTGTTTGGCCTAGTTTTTTTAACAAAGCTTATAGCTTTTTTAATTTTTTTTATAAAATAAGTTTAATTTGGTGTTTGATTTAGTTTTTTAAACTTATACTTATTAGCTTATATAAGCTAATTTTAAGAAGCTTATTTGAAGATGATTTTTTAGCTTATTTGATAAAGCTTATTTGTATAAGGGTGTAAGTTACTCATTTGCATCAAATGATGGTAGATTAATGATTATTGAAGCAACTTATTACCGTAACAAATTAAAGAATGGTAGATTTAACGTATAATCAACTTGTAGAATATAAGCTAATACAAACACTTAAAAATAGCTTATCAAATAATAAAAAATAAGCTATAAGCTACTTTAAAATATAAACATAAACCAAAAAATAAAAACTAGGCCAAACACCCCCTTAATAGTAAAGACGTATGCTTTATTGTTAATGTGGTGGTTCAACAATCATTTAAGGTGTTTACTTACCTTACTATTAATTGTCCAGTAAATGAATAGTTGTTTTATTGGTATTGTGCCCCTCTGATTTTGTCGCCAATGTCGTTGTGTAAACGAGCCGAGCCGAGCCCGAGCTCGCTTAGGCTCGAGCTCGGCTCGTTTTGATTTTAGAAAGCTCGAGCTCGAGCTCGGCTCGTTTATAGTTTTATTTATAAGGCTCGAGCTCGGCTCGTCAGAAAATTTTCAAGCTCGAGCTCGGCTCGGGCTCGGCTCGTTTATTGTTAAATTATTAAATTTTTATTTTTTTATAATTACTTTTATAATTATTTATAATCATACTTTTTATATATAACATAATATATATTATTTAACTATTTTTTTTATCATAATAATATATTTAATAATATAATTTATTTAAATATGTATTTATATATATTTAATATGTAAATAAAAAACTATACAAACAAAAAGCTCGTTTAGGCTCGCGAGCCAGCTCGAGCTCGATTTATAAAGATCGGGCTCGAGCTCGTTTAGTAAACGAGCAATAATCTAAGCTCGAGCTCGGGCTCGAGCTCGTTTAAGCTCGGCTCGATTCGAGCTTTTTTCGAGCCGATCCCGAGTAGCTTGCGAGACGGCTTGGCTTGTTTACACCCCTATTCGGTGCTATCGTCCTCAAATTGTTCCATTTCGTCTTAAAATTGATGAACAATTTGGAAGTTGACTTGTGTAATTTTGACCGGGACTGAATGAGCTACCAATCTCACCCACAAATAAGTTTTTTTATTTTTTCAAGTTTTGTGTGCTATGAAAAACGGTGAAGTTAAAACTTAAAATATTAGTTTTAGATAGTGAGCACGTGCGCTAATATAGTTAAGGGGGTGTTTGGCCTAGTTTTTTTAACAAAGCTTATAGCTTTTTTAATTTTTTTTATAAAATAAGTTTAATTTGGTGTTTGATTTAGCTTTTTAAACTTATACTTATTAGCTTATATAAGTTAATTTTAAGAAGCTTATTTGAAGATGATTTTTTAGCTTATTTGATAAAGCTTATTTGTATAAGGGTGTAAGTTACTCATTTGCATCCAATGATGGTAGATTAATGATTATTGAAGCAACTTATTACCGTAACAAATTAAAGAATGGTAGATTTAACGTATAATCAACTTGTAGAATATAAGCTAATACAAACACTTAAAAATAGCTTATCAAATAATAAAAAATAAGCTATAAGCTACTTTAAAATATAAACATAAACCAAAAAATAAAAACTAGGCCAAACACCCCCTTAATAGTAAAGACGTATGCTTTATTGTTAATGTGGTGGTTCAACAATCATTTAAGGTGTTTACTTACCTTACTATTAATTGTCCAGTAAATGAATAGTTGTTTTATTGGTATTGTGCCCCTCTGATTTTGTCGCCAATGTCGTTGTTGCCGCCGATGTATGACCATTTGGCCCTTTGATGTTGTCACAGGCCGTGGTCCTCCATCGTTACGCGTCGGATATATATGGTGGCGGTAGCGACGACGGTTCGGTCGGATGGGGTTTGATTCCCCGTTTTGATTTGTCACAGCGGCATGTGTCGTCAGGGGTGGCAATGAGGTTGGTACAATCGATTACGGGTTTTCAAATATGCATTTTCCGTTGTTGATGATGGTGCTCCGCGCCTTGGCTGCTGTTTTCTTGCAGGTACGTGACATGCAGAGCCGGTCGCTACCCGCATCCCGATTCCTATGCCTATTTTGGCCATTGATTGTGGTGGTGGCGGTTGGCATCGGTGGTGGTGGTTCCGGTTAGTTTTATGCTTAACTATGTTTTGAATGTACAATTATTTTAGGGATTGTCGTCGATGATGATTAATATTAATCATCCAAGAGTGATTGTTGCAATTTCGGTATTAGGGGTGTCGATGATGACGGGCTATTGCTCATCGGAAACGAGGGTTGTCCTGTTGGATATGTTGTTGTTTCGGTGTTTATTTGTGGAGAATCTATGGGCAATGATGGTACGACCGGAACCGTTTTGGTTGCTAGGGCATGGCTACCATTTATAATTAGCAGTCGCACCCGTAGGCTGGTTCTAAGCCCCGTTGTAATGGTGTTGGAGTTCATTTGGTTGGCGATGATGATGGAAGGATGATCAGTCTGTCATCGTGGGATGCTAAACTAACAAACTTGAAGCCACGACGAACAATTTATCTATCTGAGCTAGCGCGCGCAACACTCGCGCTAGGAAACATACTAGTGTATATTTAATTTGAATTAAAGTATATTTAGTTTAGGGTCATTAAAAAAATGATAGCCCGCATGAGGGAGGGCGTTGGGGGTTTTGAACAGCTGACGTGACATCTTTTCATGTAAGGAGCACCGTCCTCCTGTAAGGTAGGGGATTGAAAGATGTATAGCGTGAAAGGAGCAGTGGGCTTTAAGCCAGCTTTTATCGGTTGGGATAAGATTTTTTAGATAATAGGTAGCCATTGGCTACTACTATGTATGTTCTTCTTATGCTCCTTTTTAAAAACCAGCTATTTAAAAATAATATCAATGTAATATGTGTATAACGTGTGTAATTATTAATGTGCATAGTTATAAATATAAGTGCGTAATTTGGCTCGGAATGGGTTACCCGTCGCCCCATGTTTGTGTCATGTGACTTCGTACACTTTGTAAGTTAAGGTTTTTGTTTGTACATTAACTCACGTGTGTTTGGGTAGGTTCATTAGGGAATTTGTTTTAAGAGACCCGCGCTAAATACGAATCTCAGCCAAAACCATCAACATTTTGTTTGTTCATTGTTGAAGACCTTGTTGAAGACATTTGGTTCAAAACTATTTGCATTTATGTAACCTTTTATTTTATTTTCCGTTTAGTTCGTTTTGTTAATGATATTATACTACATATTTTCAAACAATAATCTTAATGTATTTTATTATTATCTCATAAAATGTGAGCCAACTTGTTGCATATTCATATTTGAAATTTTTTGTCATAAAATCAATACATGGTGTAAGATAGTAAAAGAGTTGATTGATTATTATTGATAGGTTAGGTTACATTATATAGATTTTATAATAAAACCCTAAAAACCTAAACGGGCCCGTGGGCTCAACCCTAACAATAATCATTACTAAATACTAATAATAATATAGTCTAATACTCCCCCGCAGTCAGAGCAGTAGAGAATTGGACTCTCAGACTGGAAACAATAAAAAATAAACATAAAGAACAATAAAAAATGGTTTCAATCTCAGTCACAACTTCGGCCAAAATTCCCTAATCTTGCAATCTTCAATCCAAAACCTTAAATGCAATCCACAATATTAAATAATAATGTAATATTGCGAGGGGCTTCCAATGCTGCAGTGCAACGGCGGCATTAGGCAGCGCAACGGCGAACCGCGGCGTGGTAGAGGCGGCGCGGCGGTGGATCGTAGTCCAGCAAGTGGCGCCGCAGCGGCAACATGATCGATATCTCGATCGAAAAGGTAATAAAAAAAAGAAACAAGATGACACCCGACGACCGTGGTCGTGCGGTGGTGTGTCATACCGAAGGCCGGTGACCGTGGCCAAGCGACGTTCATCAGTGGCAACGGACCGTGGTCCGGCAAGAACAAACGAAGGAGAAAAAAAAAGAAGATGGGACATGGGCATATGGGTTTTGTGGAGAAAAAAGATTTAAGATAAGTGGCTTGAATCTAAAACCGAGACGGATCTTTATTTAGAACGAAAAAGATAAAAGAACTAAAAGCAAAAAGAATGGACAGCGCCGCCGCCCTGTCTGTGGTTTGAACGTGGTGGTGACGGCTAGGGTTTGTATTTTTATGGTGATGCAGCAGAGAAGAAGGTAACCAGAACCTAAAGCTCTGATACCATGTAAGATAGTAAAAAAGTTGATTGATTATTATTGATAGGTTAGGTTACATTATATAGATTTTATAACGAAACACTAAAAACCTAAACGGGCCCGTGGGCTCAACCCTAATAATAATCATTACTAAATAGTAATCTTTATATTATAATAAAAGAGTAACTAATGGTGACACGTGGCAGCACCACATTCATCCTCACCATAATTTTCCCGCTTCTCTCTCCTACTTAATAGTTACTATAATTATAATAATATTATTTAATTTATTTATAGACTAAAAATATTTTTTGATAAATTATGAAAGAAATCTTTTAATCAATATTATTTATAAAAAAATAAAATTTTATAAAATAATCTTCTTTTCAAAAACATCAGACTTTTTTAAAAATATAAATATTTTAAAAATCAATATTTTTAAAAAGTAAAATTTTTATAAATAAAAAATAATTATAAATAAATTTTATAAAACCTTTTGTTTTGAAACAAAATATTTAGTTTTTTTAAACAAAAAAAGTTTAAAAATTTGATATCATTATTTTGTTACCTATAGTCCTTACAAATAATTTCAACCGTATTTTATATTAAAATATCATTTTATAATAAATAAAATTTTATTTTATTTAATATTTTATATATTCAACCCGTGTAATACACGGGTTATTAAGCTAGTAATGATATAGTCTAATACATAGAACTAGAACAAGACAAGACATTAAAAAAATATAAAATCGCATGTATGTGAACAAATTTCACAAATCATTACAACTTCGAGTATCATTATAAATGTCTTGATTTATATAGATGCAACTCACTTTTTAAGAATATTAAGCATGTACATGAAAAAAAGAGTGTTTGTAAATGAGGTTCTTACCAATGTACAATCTACGTCGGACAATCTACGTGAAACTAGGGAAGTGAGGGAAGCATGGTGCCGATGTTTTGGGGAAGACGAGAGCAATTTTGTGGAGAATATACTAACTCCACAGAACATGTTTTCTTATCTTGTATCGTGGCACACCAAATTTGGCTTTCTAATAGTAGGTGGACCGAAAATCACCGCCATTATGTTTCATGTTGGTGCATCTAGAGATCAAAAAACGATAAAATTTTCAACAATAAGCAAGTTGTGGTTGCTAATTTTTTTTTTTTTAACGGTAAATGTGCGACCCTGCTTCGGAGAATAGATGTTATCTTAATCGGGTCTACCTATTCGTTTCCCAGTCGAGATCGCACCCCCAACCCCCTCAGGAGGAAACCCATTGCTGAGAAAACCCACTGGCTTAACCCTAAGAATTTTTGCTCAGAGCGAGACTTGAACCCATGACCTCCCAATATTTACATGTCATGGGCATCTCACCTTAACCAGTTGGGCTAAGGATCATTGGTTTGTGGTTGATAATCTAACGAAGAAAATCAAGTCATTGTTAAGCATTTGAGTGAGAACTTAATTCAAATGGGTGGCCTTAGAATGGAATAAAAAATGTTTTTCTACTCTCCTTATGTAATTTCTTGTTGTCTTCTTTCTTCTTTTTGAATGGTGATTGCTTCTTGGCTTCTAGCTCCTTGCTAGAACGCTTTATTTCTTTTATACATATGATCTTGCCGTTCGAAAAACCCAAAAATAAAAAATAAAAAAAATAATAATAATTTGTTATCCGAAGAGGTTATACAAACAAGCCACGTGTGGGAAAACTTGCACGTGTGTTCTAACATGCTTTAGTAAGCCATCTCAATTTAAAAGAGCTAATCACCATACATTAAAATAGATGCGTTAAAAGTTTTTCTGATTATAAATATAAGAATGTATATTACATGCTTATATGTATATAGTGATTAAATAAATATTTTCTAATCCTCATACCAAAACGGTGTGCTTGAAAAAAGATGGCAATTAAGAAAGAAATTAGAGATGTGAGAGATAGGACACAACATCAAATCAGGTATATAACTAACAAATTTATGTCTTTTAGCTTATGTCCAACACACTTAAATGATAAATTATCTTTTAATACTTTCAAATAAAACTAACACAATCTTGTCTTTTCAATTTAGGATATTGACACATTTAATTAATTTCTTAAAATGTAATGAATTAAACATGCCTAATTAAGTAATTGACAGATAAATTTTTGGCCTCTTTATCAAATCAATTTAACCACGTGACGATCACCTGATTTCAATATTTATTTAGCAGAAAACATTTTGAAACTTATTAAAAACTAGTCTTGATACCCGCGCGTTACGGTTGGGCGCAAACCGTGAAAAACTAACATCTAGACATTCTCATAAAATTGCACGTTGAAGGTAAGAAAAATGAAATCTAGACGTCTTTGTAAACACTCGAAAATATTAAACCGTCACAAACCTGTGTGTTGCGGCGAGAGCATTCACAATATTGAAGTATATATATTGTTAAGAAATTTAACGTCAAAACGTTGATAAAATAGTCAGTCACGACAGGAAAAAAAAAAACAAAACAATTAGAAATATTAGCATTGATAAAAAATGCGCACATATAAATTTGAGTTTATCAAAAATAATTCTCTAAAAGTTGACGGATAATAAGCAAAAGAAATTTATAAAAAATCAAAACCTTAATAATCCTATAACGACTTGTACATTTATACATTGATGGCTTGCACATTATGACATATAATTTCGTTCTAAATAAAATTTATATCGATATGTAGATAAAAATAAGCATGCCACAATGGCATAATTGAAATTTTATAAACATTAAGTTCTACATTTTATAAAAAAACATTAAAAGTAGATATGTAAAGGATATAAAGAATAAATATAGTCAAACTTTTAAGGAGTGAGGATATAATTTTCTGGTGGCTTGATTAAAATATAAAGCCTATACAATAAATAGTTGTATTTTATGCATTAAAAGATTCATGTTTGTAGTAGAATGTACAGTCACAAAGCAATAAGATAAAACACCATATGCACAAAAGAGTTGATAATTAAATTTATATAAACTAGTAAATATATCCGTGCATTACAGTGGCACCTTACACGACGTAATAAATTATATACTACAATTATCCCGAATCGTTTCCGAACTTATTTTATGTCGAAATGTATAGTTACTCGAATTTATATCATCGAACGAAAACATATTATATTTAACCTCACTCATAAAGTATACATAAAAATTAACACGAAAACATTTTCTATTTGACACAATTCGTGTCCGAACAAAATTTACGTCTCACCATTCTCTAACGAATATATCTTTTTGGATCGCGAGAGTGAAAGCAGTTCAGGTCCCCTTGATGTTGTGACATTGGATTAGTATAGATCCCCAGTAGCTTCAATGACATTGGGCACTGTGTACTTACAGCCTCTACGATAAGCAAGTGAATGGGGCCGGTGCGTGGCGCATCAAAGCCTCTACCAAGCCTCGGAACTCTAAATCTACCTACCTGATGACTTTCTTAGCCGCTTCCTGTATCTCTTCTTTTCCTGCATCCTCTTACTTCCCGGTTCGTCAAGAACCTTCTCTCATAGATTCCCTTCACCAAGTCATCGCTAGCAATCCGCTCTTATCCCTTGGTGTCGCAACGTAGAGGAAATCAAATTTAGACCGACACGTATATAAAAATAAGAATGCAAATAATTAGTTTATAAGTAAAAATATACAAGAGGTAAATTCAAGGCTTTAGAAATCCAAAAGGATTAATGTCACACCCTCAAAATCCACGTGCGGAGTTTTACCGCGAGGCGTGTGAACAAACCAGGATCACAGTCACTAGTTACTCAGAACGACACTATATGCCATGTTTAAAAATAAACCAATCAAAGTTCAAGTTTTAAAACCATGCGGAAGCGTTTTGTAAATAAGACAAACCCAAAGTATGTAAATGTAAAATTTGGCAAAACACGCGCCAACCCATTATTCAAATCTCATAAATAAAATTCAAATGTCATGACTTAAGATGAAGTCTTAGAATGCATGCTGGACCCGTGTTGTGCTCCTAATGGCAAACTGAATTAACGACCTGAGAATAGCATACTAAAAATGTCAACACAATGGTTGGTGAGTTCAAGAGTTTGCATTTAACATAAACAACTATAATTTGCATAACATAAGAAGTGCATTGAAATAGATAGCTAGTCTATATTCATAAGTAATAACAATAGTGATTTCGCGATCGAAGCTGACTGTGTTGCGTTTGTTGCCTCCCGTCAAGACTTACCAGGTCGTAACGATGTTTGTGTTTAGGACAATATTGCACCCGTTTGACCTCGAGTCGCACAGGTGGGGCTTGTCAAACCCAGTAGTACTACCCAAGATTTCCCGCTAGTTACCCTTATTAACGATCCGAAAGTGTGAGGACTTTCAAGGTATTATACACCATGTTAAAACATACACAACTTATAATAATAATATAGCGTTTGAGAACAAGTATGCTACCTCCCCCAAAAGAGAGTGTTTAAAAGTGGGGCATGAACTCACCTGATGCGTAAACCAACAATAAGTGCAAAGCTTGCAATGAGAGGAAAGACAACCCGTCAAAGGTTACCTAGAACATGTGAGTACATAAGTACGTGCAACCAGAGAAACATAACAACCCTAAGTGCTCATCAAAACATCAACCCTAGGGTTTTGAAAAACAAGACTCCTCTAACCTAGTTGACCCGTTTGACCCGTTGGTGACATATTAATTGAAATCTCGTTTAATCAAATGTATCAACTTATCATACATGATTATCAAACAAAGTATTCACGCATATTACATCATCAATCCAAGTTCAACCTAGATCATCACAATTAATGTGACATTTTTCAATATTTAAAAGGATTAACGTGACATTTTTTAATATTTAAAAGATATAAAAAGTAAAAAGTGTCAATTCAAAAAACTTGAGAGGGGTTTTTTGCCTGTGACAAATGTCACCGACCTATCAAATTAACGACATAGTAATTTGTTTATATAAAATTTTCTTTTTTCACTTAGAAAGATTAACATATCTATATTATAACATTTTTGGGAACCTTTACGGGAACCACTGACCGAGTATAAAACCCAAATATTCAAATCACTAACTTTAGTAAACTCATGTGTTACACGGTTTGAATAAATAAAATATTAAATATAATAAAAATTTATTAATTAAAATTAATATTTTAAGATAATATATTATTAAAATTATTTTTGAGTAAGAATTATAAGTAATAGAATAACAATATCAACTTTTTAAAATCTTTTATTTTTTAAAAAATAAATAAAATATTTTGTTTCAAATCAAACCATTTTAAAAAAAAAAATATCATTTTTAAAAACTTCATTACTATAACTCCCAATTTTAATCATTTTTTGTTTATAAAAGTTTTACTTTTTAAAAAACTAATTTTAAAGTATTTCGTATTGTTTAAAAAAAGTTTGATATTTTAAAAAACTTTCTTTTGTAAAAGTTGGTTTATATAAAAATAACATTAATAAAAAGATCTATTTTTTAATTTATTAAAAAACTATTATTGATCTAAAAATGAATAAATAATATTATTAGTAATTAATGTAGTTATTTAATAAGAGAGAGAAGCGGCAAAATTTTGATGAGAATGAATGTGATGTTGACATGTGGCACCCCTAGTTACCCTTTTATTAGAGTAAGAAGATTAATTGAAAGAAGCGAATTCAGAGATCCAAACCAATTATAAATCAAGGCTTGGTTATAAATTTTATTATCAATAAAGGTTTGTGATTTGATTCGGAGATAGATCTAGAAATTTTATACAATGGATGTAAAAAATATCAGTAACACAAATAAAAGTAAAAAAAATATAAAGGATAAACTTATTTTAGATATAATATAATAAAATACATATTACAAATGTTATTGACATGATTTTATCTTTCGAAACTATCAATTATAATTTCATGGGTTATTAGATTTTAATAATATCAACTTTTATTTATTTCATGATTTTATCTTTCGAAACTGTCAACTTTTATTGACATGATTTTGTCTTGATAGAAACATAAGAGTAGAGTGGGTGCTCACACACCATATACTCATTAATTATATTTTATCATGTCATACTATATCACATCACATCATAAGATTTAAAAAGGGTGTTTCTGTCACTCTATACCACAAATTATTTTTTAAATTAATTCATAAAAATAAAAAAAATTACAAATTATCCTATATGTTAATTTTGAAAGGGAATGAACAGTGGTATGGTCATGTATGGCAAGCTTTTGTTGATTTAGTTACGTGTAATACTGATTTCAAGCCATAATTCTCTTCGGTAATCATTGTTGGCTTCTTTTGTAGGTGATTGAGATCTGCATAGGATTTTTGGCTTAGATCGGAAGGTGCATGTTCTCTTCTGGGCTGATCATTACGATTAAGGTAAATCTCCATACCCTAATCAATTTTTTGGGCATTTAAACGCTTGATAACCATAGATTTGTGGTTATGTGGTCGTTTTCAGGCATGGACTACCTCTGGCGCTTTGAACGGCAGCAGAGATGGTGGCGTTGGCTTTTTCGTCTTCGAACGACAGCAAACATGGATCTAGTCATCTTATTCTTCTTGACTGCTTATGTATGGTAAAAAAAAATCCGAGTCTAGAAACTTATACCAGGTACTAGATAAACCTATTTAATCTATAAGCAAACAGTAGTAATTTTAGCATGTTTAGTTATGATCTATTTGGGTCAACCCCATTTTAAAATCTTGGTATTTACTTTTGCAGATGTTGAGAGATGAGTATTCATAGGTGATTTGGGTCGAGTTCATCATGTGGGTCGAGTATGATCAAGTGCAGAGGTTGTTATTTTCACCAGTTTAACTTGATGAGTCGTTTTTAATTATGTGCAAAAAAGTATAAATAACTAATCTCTTGAATTATAGGCATAAGGTGGACTATTATTTCAGCAAATTACTTGATTAAGTTATTAATACCCTGTTGATTTATGGAGTTTTAATTTTATGTTTTGTTGTTAGGGTGGAACTGAACAGGAGAGTCAACTTTCGTTGCGATTAGTAAGCTTTGAGAAGAAAGTGAAGTGATTTATACTAAAATAATTACACACTTTAGTTTCAGATTGTAATACAATAACATAAATCATATTTCTCTTATCAGTTTCATTATAATACATATTAATTTTTTGATTTTACTATTTTATTTGATAGATCATTCAAAAATTAATAAACTACCAGTTTATAAGTTTAGGTAACAGTGACCCAATGTGTTTTTTTTGTTTTTTGTTTTACTTTTCTAGTAAATTGTTGAAACTATGAAAGCATGTACTGCATATGGTATAGAGGTACTTGAGCCATTTATAAATTTAGGTAATGCAAATAACAAATTCTTTGATACATCACAATATGGCTTATTTTTGGAAAATGCATCTTAGTTATGTATAGAAGAAGAAAAAGAATAATTGTGGCAAGAGAAAAAAACTAGAGTGTTACAGTTCCACAACACCCCCCCCCCCCCCCCCCCCCCCCCCAACCAATTACGTTTATAAGGATGTTTAATTGCTCTAGCTTCAAACACAAGGCAAGAGGTTACATGTTACAACCTTAAAGTGTTTTGTAAATATTAAACACTTTGTAAATCTGTTTTCAGGATATGAAATGCAAGTGTTACTTTTGTCGGGACTTGGATTACTTTTTTGATTTGATATTAATTTAGAGAAACTCATCCCAATGTGCATGGTAGTCTCAAGGTTTAACGCACAAGGTTTAACGGTTCCCAACGAGTCGTTCAAGTTTCTTTCAACCTCTTCTACAACCTGTTTTGCCATCTTTAATCAAGCGAATGCTTTTATCATTTTTCAAATATTTGATCTAAGAGTAATGCAAACAATAAGATCCTATTTCTGCGCAATACAGGACTATAATTACGGTTTATTGATGTCAACACATAAGGTTTCATTTAATTTTTAAAAATTTTATATCTATGTTCAAAAAATGTGTTTATTTCAACATTTATGTGATGCCACAATGTAAGTAATCATGGTAAGCCTCCTGATGCAAATGTTGTTGCGTCCATAGTAGTTGTTGAAGTTAGAAATAGGTCATATTTTCAATAAGGTTCTCTCTTGCTTCTTTGATTAATCCAAACTTTTCTATTTATTTAGGCAAATTGGATTTTAATAATCCAAACTATTACCTATTGGCCGATAATAATCCATATTATTAATTTGGCCGTTAACACTCCCAACTTTCACTTTTATTACTAACAATAGTCCCGATGATATAATTTTCAATTTTTCACGTTTGATTTGAACTCGATTCCAGTCGCAATAATGATTATAAACGAAATGAAGAAACATACAAGTTAAATTGAGCCTAAAATAAATACAAATCGAACGTAAAAAATTGAAAATTATGTCACTAAGACTGTTATTGGTAACAAAGTTAAAATTGGGAGTGTTGATGGCCAAATTAATAGTATGGATTATTATCGGCCAATAGGTAATAGTTTGGATAATTAAAATCCAATTTGCCATTTATTTAAGTGAGTGTTCTTTTTTTTTTCTTCAGCAAAAGTATTCCCCCAAAGTCAATTTTTACTCTGTTGGAGTAATGTTGGATCAAGACATCATTAGTTAATTATGTAAATAATAGTATTAGTATATAAAGTTAAGTGGGTCATTCGGGTAAAGGTAGATGGGCCAAATAGGTAGTTAGGCAGTTATTTCTCCCGCCTATTTTGGCGCCTAATGTAACTACTTGTAACCGCAAATAACTACCATAACAGGAGGGTATAAATACCCTCACAATGTTGTCGTATGATGTATGTATGTACAATTTGTGTGTGAAATACATTGTCTACATACAAACACTTGTATTCGAAACCCCAGAGGACGAGGGGGACAAGGGCTTCACTTCACATCGGGTATCTCAAAATCGATCAAACAAGAAAGCATAAAAGACCGAAATTACATCACAAGGCATCCTTCCTTATACATAATCGATTTTTAAAATTATAAGAAGCAAGTAGAAGAAATCGATCTCTAAGGAATTTGGAGGAAAGAGAGACCACTGCAACATTTTCTTGAAGAAAAAGAACCCCATCTTGAAATCACGTTTTTGTTGACAGAAAGTCAAAAGATACTTTTGAAATTTGCAATTAAGTACAAAAGTCTTGCAAGGATTTTATTTTTGGAAAAAAGTTTAAAACACCCATTAAAACTTTGTTTGAAAACAAATCAATAATTTATTTAATAGAGTTTCAAAATTAAAATCATAAAGAAAATGACTGACGAAAATAAAGATGCGGGATCGGATGGAAAGATGGTTGTTTATAAAGAAGAAGGATCAATGTCACATTTCAATTGCCCGGTATTAAATCCTACAAATTATACAATTTGGTCAATTCGTATCAAGACGATTCTTGAAGCAAACGGGTTATGGGAACAAATCGAACCCACTCTTGAATCGCAAGCCGATACAAAGAAGGACAAGACCGCTATGGCATATTTATTTCAATCTATACCCGAAAACATGATCTTACAAGTATCAAAATTTAAGACTTCAAAGGAAATTTGGGACGCATTGAAAACAAGATACGTGGGAGTAGATCGACTAGTAGCAAAAGGTTACATTCAACAACCGGTTGCAAGAATGGAAACTATAAGATTAATTTTAGCATTTGCAGCAAGAGAAAAATGGGAAGTACATCATTTGGATGTAAAATCTGCTTTTCTAAATGGAGAATTGAAGGAAGAAGTATACGTTACTCAACCCGAAGGATTTGTAAAGAAAGGAAAGGAAAATAAGGTTTACAAACTTACAAAGGCACTGTATGGATTACGACAAGCACTTAGAACATGGAATGTAAAACTAGACAAGACCTTGAAGGAATTAGGTTTTTCGAAGTGTCCACAAGAACAAGCAATTTACAAGAAAAGCAAGTCTGAATTAATTATTGGAGTTTATGTAGATGATTTATTAGTTACTGGAAGAAACAAGAAAGACATCATCAACTTCAAAAGGGAAATGAAGAATCAATTTGACATGAGTGACTTAGGATTACTACACTACTATTTGGGAATCGAAGTCAAGCAGGATTCAAAGGGAATTACAATAAATCAAAGAAAACTATGCTATGAAGATATTACAAAAGGCAAAAATGGATGATTGCAATCCAACAACGTACCCAATAGAACCGGGAACAAAGATGTCAAAGTTTGAGAAAAGTGAATCGGTGAATGAAATAGAATTTAGAAGAATAATTGGAAGTCTTCGCTACCTCACTCATACATGACCAAACATAAATTTCGCTGTTGGAATGTTGAGTAGATATATGTCAACACCTAAGAAAGAGCACATGCAAGCCTCAAAGCAACTATTAAGATATGTTAAAGGAACACTAAACTATGGAATTACCTATAAAGAAAATGACAGCAAGACACTTATTGGATACAGTGATAGTAGCTATGGAACAGACCCTGATGATGGTAAAGGCACAACTGGAATAGTTTTCTACTTCAACGATGCACCAATATCATGGGCAAGTCACAAGCAAGCAACAGTCACACTTTCATCATGTGAATCAAAGTTTATTGCAGCAACTTCAGCAGCATGTCAAGGAGTTTAGCTAAGGAGCTTATTAAGTGAACTAACAGGATGGCAACAAGACAAGATCATACTACGAGTAGACAACAAATCTGCTATACTACTAATGAAGAATCCAGTCTTCCATGGAAGAAGCAAACACATAGATACAAGATATCACTTCATACGAGAATGTGTGGAAGAAGGATAGATAACTATAGAATATGTCAGTGGCTCGCTACAAAAGGCAGATATTCTAACTAAAGCAATACCAAGGAAGAAGTTTGATGAAATGAGAAGTTTGCTAGGAGTCACAAGTATTGAAGAATGTTAAATTTAAGGGGGAGATTATTGGATTAAATTTAACAAACAATATCGACCCAATAATCTCAAGTGAACCCTAGACCCAACTAGATTAACTATTTAACACCGTTAGTTAGTTATGGTGGTTATATTAACACTGTTAGTAGTTACCGTTAAATTGTATATATAAATACTCTAGATCTCTTTCATTTGTAATATACGTTTTCATAATAAAGTTATCATTCTCTGTTCTTGGCATAACGATCATACATACTTATATCATCTATAAACCCCTACATACTCATCTTTTTCTTTTTTTTATGCTTTTTTATTTAACAGTCACTACTTACATGCAGGTGACGATACCCACACAAACTGCACGTATGATAACAACAAAGCGTTTGCTACTACGTACCTACCTGTCTTTTCCTTCTAAAAACAAGCAAGAATTGTAAAAATTAAGTACATGGCAGTAATACCGAAGGTCATTATTGAACCTAACCCTGACTACAATAGCCCTACGATCTTTACTTTCGATGTTCTAAACAGCTCCTTTTATTCAGACACAACCACCACTGGTCCAGTGATGAAAATATTAAAGGGTAGAACATCTATGTACATACTAACTTTTGATATTAACCGTTCTATAAACAAACAACAAAAAAACACACGGCAATGCAAACCAAACTACCTCTCGCGCCACGCGCAATGATGAATCCAATTAGTTAAAATTAAAAACTACATTAAAATCAATAAAAATAAATACATTAAAATAAAAATATTCAAAATAAAAAAGTACTAAAACTGATAATCTATAAATCAAACTACCAACCACGGCCCTGCAATTTTATGTTTGCATTAAAGGGAGTTTTTTAACATCGGCTCGAGCACATTGTCATGCGGTTTAGACAAAGTCTCCATGTCCCGGTCTAGCATTTTGCGAAGTAACGTCTCTTGTTGTAAGTCTAAGAAGGCCAATTTTGATTTGGTTATTTTCATACAAAGCGCTTCTCGTTCTCGTTTTGCTCCATTTCTTTCTCTCTCATCGCTTTGTAGTCGCTAATGCCCCGTTCAGCGTTGTTTTTCTCAAAAACACTTCTGCTTTGTTGCCTTTGCATCTTGACCCGGTCGATGTGACGTTTTTGTTGAGGTCATGAAGTGGCTTGTAACGGACTCATTTGAGTTTATGTATTGGCCCGATTCTGAAAATTTAGTCCTCTTCAGTATTTGAGCACTAAATTCTGCAGCCATAATCTTCACCCGCTCCAATTTGCCATGGTTTCTTACTACTTTCCACGTCTTAGTGCTTGTAAACCATTTTCTCTTGTAAACCTTTGTATTCAGTTAACGCTTTGAGGATAATATCCTCGTTGTTGCTTCCACTCGTCCAACGATGTTTCTATATATTTAAAATTAAAATTCAATTACACAAGTTATATAATTATAAAAATAAATTGTAAATATATAAAATTAAAAGTAAAAAAATTATGGTTTGGATATAGTCCCTTTAAAACGACTCATCATCATATTCATTCTCCCCCATTTGAGTTCAGTTGATTAGTGGTTTGATTTGTGCCACCAGTAGTGATGTTAAAGTGTTGAAACACTTTCTTACAAAATAAACGACTTTGTAATGACCTCCAACTCTTGGATTTTTGGACACATTAATCCACTCCTTTGCCAAAACCTCCCCCTCATTTTCATTCCAAGGCTTGTTAGTAGCCCAGGTTGTCGATTTACATTTCAACTTGGATTTTGGTGGGGTTTTCTTCCACCCAAATTTCTTCATCTTCACTTTCATAAACTTGAAGATTATCATATGATTCGTACATGTTTTGAAACCAATATGATGTATGTGATGGTGTGTATTAAACGGTTGGGTAGAAGTAGCTGGTTTACTTGGATCCGAACATACCTTAGGTCTATGTTTTTTGGTGGTTTGGGCTCGGGATTTTGTGGATTTTTTGTTGGATTCCATGGTATATATTTATTGAAATGAGTAGAAGAGATGTTTGAGAATAAATGTATGAAATTTGTGGTAATTGATTTGGTTAATATTTATAATGTTAATTTTTTTAAAAAAATTATAGCCGTTGGGTGTTGGGGGGTGGGGGGGGGGGGGGCAATGACTTTTTCCAATAAAGATTGTGCCACACGAAAAAAAAAGCAGTGTGGGGTGCCACCGCGCCCTCACGGCAGGTGTGCCCCTCCCACCCTGAGTATTAGAATATCTCTATCTGTTTGTGTTGTTTTGTTTTTTTATACGTAATACAATCACTATTCTTGTTCAATAAGTTGTGTATGACATCATGGTCTTGCAATGGACATTCTTGGAAAAGAAAAAAATTAAGAGCATGAATGAGAGTGAAAAACAATACGCAGTCAAATTATGCATTTGTGGATTTAATGTTTCTCTTTTATGAACTTAGGGTTTTTGTTTGTTGTTAGAAGTTAGTGTTTTGATTTGTTTTTGGATTTGGGTTAAGGTTTTTGTTTATAGAGTAAATTACACTTTTTGTCCTTTAGTTTTATACGAAATTTCAGGTTTTATCCTTTATGTTAATATTTTATAACATTTTACGTTTTTTTACTTTAACGGACGTTAATTTTGTCCATTAAATCAGATCACGTGCTTTGCGCGTGGGGGTAAATTAATCTTTTTTACCTTATTGATACAAAATAAAGGGTTATTGGATTTAATTATCTCAAGTTTCATTTATTAGCTGGGATTAATCACAACTTAGTAAATATTTGAAAACACTCCCAACTTTAAATTTATTTTCCTCCAATGATCTATTACTAACTGAGAGTTAACTTCTGTTAGTTTTTTTCATGAAATGGGGCCAACATTGAGCTATTTTTTAACTACGCCGCCACCCAGCCTCCACCAAGTCCTTTTTTGATGTCTAGCCTTCAACGTCACCTGAAATCTATCTCGAATGTGTTAAGTGATTCAAATCAGAAGGTGGAGATTGACGGGTTTTAGGGTGCAGAAGTTACAGATAAACGGACCAGATGGTTGATTTTAACTTTCGGCTTAGTGTTTTGGCCATATAGACAGTCACGTTATCGAAAAACTAACGGTGTTAATTCTTAGTTAGTAGTAGATCGCTGAAGGAAAATAAGCTTAAAGTTAGGGGCGTGTGTAAACATTTCTTGAGTTGAGATTAATCCCGACGAATAAATAAAAGTTGCGATTATTAAAATCCAATAACCCTAAAATAAAATATTAAAACACATTAAATTATTAAAATCCATCCACTCCAACTACCCTTACATGTTTTTCTCTCTCTACTTTCTCTCTCTCTTTACACAAAAAAAATATCCGCACCATCCATCCACCACCACCACTATTTGCAACCAGCTGCCATCAAGATGTGGTTACGAATTAATTTGAATATAGCTGGCTCTAGTTCAATAAGGTCAAAGTTTGATACACTAGTTTTGTAAGCATAGCCATTATTCTAGATATGGTGGAGCCCATAACTTGAACATATGCAACAAGTACCAAACGTTTTGTAGATTTCTTGTTTGTGTATTAATAACCATAGGCCATGTACATGGAAGAATACGAAAATATCCACACCATCCTTCACCACCTTCCTGACATATCTAACTGAGAACACCACAAGATCTTTCGTCGCCCTTAACTCCTTAGATCCGATGGTATTTCTTCAAACAGAGAAGCCAAAAGCTTCAACCATGGTGGTCGCTGGAGTGAGAGTAGATGGTGACGTAGGAGTAACGGTGACGATTGGTGGTGGTGGTGATGGTAGAGGAATGGCGACAAGTAGTGGTGGGTTTCTTTGTGTAGAGAGAGTAGGTAGAGAGAGAAAGTTGAGGGTGGGGTTTAATAATTCCTATATTAGGCGTAAAAAGACTATTTTACGCTCATGTGAGTGACACATGCACTCATTTAACGTTAATAATAGACGTCTATTAGTGAAAAGAATTAAATTTGTAAAGGTTTTTAAACATAAATAGTGTTTACTGTAATTTCCTTAGTTTAATTACGAAACTTAAAATTTTCTATAAACCTAAATGACGAAAAGTGTAATTTACTCTTGTTTATATTTAGGCTTGATGCCTTGTAATGTATGGTGATGGATTTTAGGTTTGAAAGTAGCCAAGGTGGCGGTAATGTTGGTGGGTGGCTGTTTTGATATTTGGATGGTGGTCATGATGGCAGTGGTGATGGACTATGGTGTTTGTTGGAGTGGGTGATAGCATTAGAATTAGGTTTTTATTATTTTCTTTTTTGAAAGATTTTTTTACTTATATATTCTTTGTTTTCACTATTAAATCTACACTTTTGTTCATCACTAGCCTTGAAATATCACTCATTTTGAGAAGGAGCATATTTCTTGTACACTTTACATACGCATTTTTAGAATTGTGAAATTAGATGTATATTAGCGATTTAGTGGTTAAGGTGGCTGATGATGGGGTCTAATGCGGTTGAAACTTGAAACCAAGGGGTAAAATTATTATGTATCTATCTCAACACAAATAAAACATCATTTCAAACTTCATCTAATCAAATGTGCATTATTTTAACCCATAAAAAAATCATCAGAATCTCTTTATTCTAATAAAATAGTAATTAAGTAGGACAAATGACAACACCAATTACTAACAATATTTTAAAATCTTTTTTAGATTAAAAATAGTTATTTAAAATTTTAAAAAGATCTTTATATTAATGTTATTCTAAAAAATAAATTTTTATAAAATATTTTTTTTTCAATACATCAGACTTTTTTAAGAATACGAAATATTTTAAATTTGATGTTTTTAAAAAGTAATTCTTTTATAAAAAATATAATTAAAACTGAAAGTTATAATAAGAAAACTTATAAAAATGACACTTCTTTTAAAACGGTTTAATTTGAAACGAAATGTTTAATTTTTTCTGGAAAAAACAAAAAAAAAAGTTTAAAAACTTGATTTTATTGTTTTATTACGTATAGTCTTTACTCATAAATAATTTTAATCATAACTTATCTTAAAATATTATTTTGTAATTGATAATTTATTTTATTTAATTTTTTTATTGAATCCGTATAATAGAAAAGAAAGTTTATAAAGCTAGTAAACTATAAAGGGCTAGTAGTAGAAGATTAACTAATTCGGATAAGGCTTATGGTTTGGGGCAAAATAAGTGGATCATGCCCCACGGCCACACCCACCAACTTAACTTTGTAAAATATTTTAACCCAACTTAACTTTTCAAAGTTCCTAAATTAAAATTTTGGGTTATGGTTCGATTAGGACCTAATATAATTGTTTTCGGGATTTGTCATGGGCTTAGAACTCCTAGTATGGATAATGTGAAGTGCCACACATTCGATGGCTTGTCGAGTTTGAAGTCGCCATTGAATGATCTAAAAGTACTAGGGCGATACATGCTCGCAACACTATCTACCTTTTGTTTTGTTATAAACATACATTCCGAAGCTTGTTCTTTATAGAGAAATTTGGTTTTAGATTTGTCACCTGAATGCTAAGTCTTTGTCCGGAGACACAAACCAATGTTGTTTGTACAAATATATAATCAATCCAATGCAAGAGCTCATTGGAGAGGGGTTGTTTTAAGAGTCTAGTTTCTTCGAGTAAAGACACGGTTGGAAACGTAAGTTCCAGAGGCGAATAGCTAGGTTTCAATGAAAGCTAATATTATGTGTGGGTAGAAAACAAAGGCCTACGACTGAATTAAGCCCTGACAAATGAGGGGTTGATCTAAACTCAATTATGTTTGCCGTCTAATATGATTGTTTACAATTATAAAACATATAAAATAAAATAAAATAAACACATGTTTTTAATGACATTTAATATACTCATAAATCTACATCATTTTTCACCGAAAAACATCCAACCGATTAGAGAAGCACAACATTTAACACTTGATTACTGCTAGGGCTGTTCACGAGCCGAGCTGATCCGAGCGAAGGTATGCTCGAACTCGCTCAGATTTAAAATCAAGCCGCTCGGATCGGATCGAATTTATAAAAGCGGGCGGAAAAGTCATGCTCGTGCTCGGATCGAATTTAACCGAGCAGCTCGGTTTCGCTCGGTTTTATAACAAATTTAGCATAACAAAATACATACCGGCTCCGTTTAGCTCGGATTTTCATTCATTCAAGAGTTTCAAGTTCCAATAACAAACCTAACAAGTTAACAAAAAACCATATGAAATAAAAGTTACACAAAATACAAATTCAAACACATTAAGTTCTAAGTCAAACTTAAAATTTTTAGAAAGACAATATATCTAATCTCTAAAAAGTCCACCAATAATGATTTTCACGACCATTTCCATGTCCACCTAAAAAAAATCAAAAGCAATGTTTAATTAAACATTTAGACTAAGCATAATAGTATATATTGTAGGCTTCAATATTATTAACAATGTACATACAAAGGTTTTATAGAAATATATACATTTCATATCTATTAGTTGTTACTACACTCATCTGGAATCAAGACATCAATTTCCAAATTTTCTTCTTCTTTTGCAGATTTCTAGACATTAAAAAAATACCAAAAATATTACTTTAAAGTATAAACTAGAAACGAAGAAAAATATTATAAATTATATGTTATATATATATATATATATATATTTATATATTTATATATATATATATATATATATATATATATATATATTCGAGCAAAACCGAGCGAGTGTCGAGCGAGCGGACCTTTGCTCGTGCTCTGCTCGTTTACAAACCGATCCGAGCCGCTCTGCTCGTTTTACAACCTAGCATAATTCAAACGAGCATTTTCCGAGCATTTTCCGATCGATCGTCGAGCGATACTCGAGCGTCGAGCAGTTTGGACAGCCCTAATTACTGCTAATCCAAATGCCTTTTACTAAAAATAAAAACCAAAAACACCCATACACATTTAAATAAACTTTTATCAACAATGATTTTTATACCAAGTGCTTGAAGTAAGATATCTTAAAATTTTATTAAAACATGAAAACAACTTGGGTTCAAATCCCAACTGCGATAAAAAAAAAAAAATCAGGTTATGTTACAAAGTTTTCTCTCACTCATGATAAAAAAAAAATTTTCACGTGATCTTGAGTTGCAAACTCTGAGCAATAAAAATAATCATGTGGGCCCACCATTAATCTAATTAGCAATTTCGTCTTAAAATTCCCTCATGGAAAATCAATCAATCAATTCACCGTATATCACACTCCCAAACAATTCAACCATCAACCCACAAATCATTCATCAATTGTCTTCCTTCTTGACTCATTCTTCTCCCCCAATCTTCACATCAAAGGCGACCCACTGAAACCCTCATTCATCTCCCTCTAAATCCCCCAATTCCCCCCTTCAAACCCCAATGGCTTCACCCTATCTACTCATCATCACCGCCGGAGCCGCCTTCTGCATCATCACCGTCATCCTCTCCATCATCTACTTCATCTGCCGGACCACCATCGCCCACCGCCGCACCACGGCGGTCCGAAACATACCCAATCGCAATACATCAGCCTCCGTCGTCAGCATCTCCGAGAGCCAACTGTTTGATCCATCGTTGAACGAGATCGATATGGCGGAATTGATCAATGCTACTCGTAACTTCTCGCCGGAGCTCATCGTCGGCGACGGAAGTTTTGGGTATGTTTATAAAGCCCGCCTCGGCTCCGGCGTCACCGTCGCCGTCAAGAAGCTCGCCGCCGATGCCTTTCAGGGTTACCGTGAGTTCAAGGCGGAGATGGAGACTCTTGGGAGGATTAGGCATGATAATATTGTTAACTTTTTCGGGTACTGTGCCACTGGGTCGGATCGGATTTTGATTTACGAGTTTATCGAGAAAGGGAGCCTCGACCAATGGCTCTACGACATGTCGTTGGTGGGGGTTGACGTGTCAGTTTCACGGTTCCCGTTGTCTTGGAGGACTAGAGTGGATATTATTAAGGGAGTAGCGAGAGGGCTGGCGTTTATGCATAATTTAGAGGAACCGATAATCCACAGGGATATTAAAGCTAGTAACGTTTTGCTGGATGCAAATTTCGACGCGCATATTGCGGATTTTGGGTTGGCGCGTAGGATCGATGGCTCGCATTCTCATGTCTCGACTCAGGTGGCGGGGACGATGGGGTACATGCCGCCTGAGTATTTTCATGGGGGTGCAGCTACAGTTTTGGGAGATGTGTATAGTTTTGGTATGCTGATGTTTGAAGTCGCGACTTCTAAGCGCCCGAATTTAGCAATTAAGGATGAGAACGGGAAAGAGGTTCGGCTCGTTGAATGGGGGATGAGAATGGTGTCACAAAATCAGGAAATGAAATTGTTGGATGCTCGTATGTTAAAAGATGATTTAAACGAGAAAGAAGTTTTAGAATATTTTAGAATCGCAGCATTTTGTGCTACAGAAATACCTAAATTGCGACCGAGTATGAATGAAGTTGTCAAATTATTCGATCAAATTCAAGATGGAACTACAATTTAGTGATTCTTATTAGATTTTTTTTTTTTTTTTTTTTTTTTTTTTGTTGGTATTTTTAAGGCATTTTTTAATGTGAGTTAATCACGAAAGGGATGTATATAATAAGTATTCTATCATTATAAAGACTTAACTGTCACGAAAAATGCCCGATTGACCAATTCAAATTATAATAATATAATAAGATATTTAATATTTATAAGCTGTTCTTAGATATATTATTTAGCATGTGACTATTCAAACACGATTTTGTTTTTAATTTCGAAAGTAATAATTGTGAAAAGAATCCAAATTACATATGGGATGGACTGATTATGACACTCAATTACTGACAGTTTCCGTTTTAGTTATCAATACCGCAAGTTATGTCAACGTGGGGCTAGCCCATTTGGTAGAGGATTTGTTTCTTAGAGAAAAAATCTTGAGTTCAAACCCAAGCAATGGTGTAATTTGGTGTAGTGTAATAGTAGAGTTGATTTGCCGTTCAAAAAAAAAAAAATACCGCAAGTTACATTTTTTTTTAATAGTGTCATTGAATTTTAATAATTCATAATTTTATTTGCTTGTTGGTATTTAACCCAACTCAGAAAACTTTAAATTTATTTTTCTTCAACGATTACTTACTATCTGAAAGTTAAAATCGTTTAAGGTAGATTTCAGTTGACGATAGACATTAAACACCAAAAAACAGACATTACGGAGGTTGGTACGGTGACAGAGTTAAAAAATGACGCAAAGTTGGCTCATTGCATAAAAAAAACTAACGGATGTTAATTCTCAGTTAGTAAGTGATTGTTAAAATAAAATAAACTTAAAGTTGTAATTGTTTGTAAACATTTGCTGAGTTGAAATTAATACCCGCTAATAAATAAAAGAGTAAATTACAAATATTGTCTTTTAAGTATGCTTAAAATTACGGATCTTGTCCTTAAACTTTAATAATTACACTGAGTATCCTTTATTTGAAAATTTATAATGTTTTTTGTCCTTTTTACTAACAGAAGTTAATTTTTTCTATTATTTTTTGTTGTAAATGCCCATTTTGCCCCTAACCCTCAAAAGGACAAAATATGTAACTTTTATGAATCTTTTATTTTTTTTATTTGTGTGCTTATTTTATTAACTTTACTTTTTATTATTTCTTTATTTTTAACTATTTTTTATTTTAAATACTTATCTTAAATATTATTAACTAGTTATTTTTAATCATCCAAATATGAGTTATGATTAGTTTTTATTATATTAATATATACAATAAATTACTATTCTACTTTAAAGCATTCATGAGATGGCTAATATTTATTTTATAATAAAAATATATTTAAAAAAAATCCTTTTTCGATAAGACTTATATAAAAATGTTTAGAAAAAATAAAAGGATTATGTATTAAAATTTTCTATAAAAGAAGCAAACAGACCGAGTAAGAAATTCAAGTCTTAAGTATGCTAATAAAAAATTAAAAAATATATTGTGAGGTGTTAAAATATTATTGACCCAATCAATTTTAGAAAAATAGAAAATAGGTGGCAACATGGTTCAGTGGGTTGTTTTACATGTCGGGTTGTGGATTCGGTTTGACTTTTAACATTTTTCTCTCTCACTATTTTTCTTTTATAAAATAGCGACCAACCCTTATAAAAGTTTACCATAGTGACATGTCCAAATAACTAATTTAAAGTTTTAATTAAACAAAAATACAAATGTTATTTAATTAAACGTACTATTATTTTGGGTTTTTTTTAAACGGTTACTAATGGGTTTTAATAATTATAAATCAAACATAAAGCACTAAATATTAAAATGGAAGCGAACTTTACAATAAGAACAATTAAAGATTTTATATATTAAGCAAAGCCTAATCATATATAAGACCTAACATAGAATAATTATAACTAAGTAAAATAAAAATTCATGGCTCAATTTCATACGATATTCGATAGGTTTCTAATATAATACGTAAAACAAACTGTTTGATATAGTTGAAATTTTTATACAAAAAGGGTTAAAAAGCGACGGTGTAACAAACCGATTACTAGTTTAATTTTTATCTAATGTGAAATAACTAAAGTAAACAAATAAAAACAATGGATAATTTAATAATTTATAAATAATATTTGAATTTAATAAAATATTTAAATTAATTAATTAATAATATTTAAGATAAGTTTATAAGACAAAAATATTTATATGAGAGAAAGAAAGAAAAGTTAAGTAAAGTAAATAAAAACATAAAGAAACAAAATAATATATTAGTAAAAAACTATTAGGTGTTCTTTAAATTTTTTATTAATCGGTGTTATTTAAACCCATGTATGTTTTAGTTTATGTTTTAATCACATGTTTCATTAATTTCTACAAATTATATTTTTAGTTTATGTTATTTTTTAGTTTTAAAAAAACTATTAGGTGTTCTTTAAATTTTATTTGTTATAGCAGAAAAGTATTTAACTAAATTTAACAAATAACAAAATTGTAATATATTAAAATCAATAAATGAAATTAATTTTTTACTATTAAAATTAATTATATTTAAAATAAGTTGTAAAATAAAAGTGGTGAGAAAGAAAGAAAAAAGAAAAGTAAGTAAATAAATAAATAAAAAAAAGAAAATAGATGATTAGTATAAGTTACATATTTTATCATTTAAAAGACAAGGCCAAAAATATCATTTACCATAAACTTAATAGAAATATTTAACTTCAGTTAGTAAAAAGGATAAAAAACGTTACAAATTTTCAAATAAAGGATACTTAGTGTAATTATTAAAGTTTAAGGACAAGATCCGTAATTTTAAGCATACTTAAAGGACAATATTTGTAATTTACTCAAAATAAAAGTTAGATTATTAAAATTGCATAAATGATCCATGTGGTTTAACCAAATTGCGTGTTTGGTCCCCAAACTTTAAAAAATTGCAAAGATAGTCCAAAGTTTTGTGTAATCATTGTATTTTTAGTCTCTAGCACTAAATTCATTCATTTTTATGCATTTTATAAATATTAAACTATCTTTTAAATTTAATTATTGGGACTAAAAGTGCAATGTCCAAATAAAAGTTTGGACTAACTTTGTACTTTTATAAAATTTAGAAATCAAATTTGCAATGACTACACAAAATTTGGACTAACTATGGAATTTTTAAAGTTTGGGGACCAATCATGTAATCTGATCAAACCACAGGGAGTATTTATATAGTTTTCTCTAATAATAATATATCTAAATTATGTAAATGATGTTATGTTAGCTAGTAAGAATAGGGATTAATGTATTTATGTATTAAAGCTTTTTATTCACCGATAAAAACCTTCGAAAATGAGTTTTAAAAATCATAAACTAAAAAAAACGCACGTGGCAGATTTCAATGTTGTTCAATTCTTTGGATTGTTGTTTGGACATATTTTGCATATGGAGTGGGCTATACATATATTTTCTTTTACTTGTCATACACCACCACTAAAAAGTTACTTTAAAAATATTCATATTCCCCCCCTTAAAAGTTAAAAAATATTTTTATTCGTTTTTACTTGTCACTTTCCTCCTTAATTCTCATACATCATGTAAAAATATCAAAATTTTTAAAAGGTAAATAAAAAAGGTTTTTTCTAAAGAAATTTTAAAAGCGTGTATACTTGTTAAAACGTATTTGCACTTTATAAATGTTAATTGTTCGCTTCTTTTTTGGTCAGTGTTGTTTATTATTACTAATGATTAACAATGTTTTTATAAAAATAAAAAGAAACAATTTTAAAAGTATAAAAATACGTTTTCAAAAAAACTTTTAGTACAAATTAAAAGAATATGTTTTCAATAAACCTTTTTGTACAAATTAAAAGAATAACAACTTCTTTTCAGAAAGCTATATAAATGTATATACATTAAGATATAATTAAATAAGTTTATTTTAAAGGGATAAAAAAATAAAAGGATTAAATTTTATCTATTTGAAAATTAAAGAGGTGAGTATAACAAGTAAAAATTAAATATAAAAGGGTATATATAACAACACCACCCTTTGCATATTCATGATTGCGTGATTACCGCATATTCTACTAGATTTTAATATAATAATATATTTTGTTTATTTGTTACTGGTTTCAATAAACTCGTTTATGATACAAGTTAAATAAATAAAATATTAAATAAAATAAAAAATTTATTAATTATAAAAAAAATATGATTGAAATTATTTATGAATAAAAACTATAAGTAATAAAACAATGATATCAGTTTTTTAACTTATGTTTTTAAACTATATTTTTGTTTTTGTCAAAAAAAATAAACATTCTATTTTAAAAATAAACCATTTAAAAAATATAATTTCTAAAATTTTCATTATTATAACTCCCACTTTTAATTATTTTTAGTTTGTAAAAATTTTACTTTTTAAGAACATTAATTTTAAAAATATTTTATATTTTTAAAAAGTTTGATGTTTATGAAAAAAGTTTCTTATTATAAAAAGATCTATTTTTTAATTTATTAAAAATTATTTTTAATATAAAAAAATAAATAATATTATTAGTAAGAAATATGATGTTTAACTTGATTATTTAAGCAGGAAAATTTTGTGAGAAGAAATATGATACTGTTATGTGTCCCATTTAATTACTCTTTTATTATAATAGAAAGAAGAAAGATAAACAACATTTCTAAGAAAACCCTTTAATTATTATTTTATTATAATAGAAGAAGAAAGATAAACGACATTTATAAGAAAAGATGGTATAATGAATAAATTTCATCAAAATTTCATCTGTGGATTCTAAGTTTTGATAAATCCTAAAAAAATGCATCTTCCTTTCAATATGTTTTGGGAAGTATTTCTTGTGTTCAAATAAGTTATAAATCAAACATTATATTTATATAATTTGAATGAAGAGAGTATAATTTTAGAATGATAAGAAATAGTGGAGTTTTGGGGATTTTCAAATTAACACAATAGTTTACGTTTTCTTATATCGACTCCAAAATCACACTTTTGCATTCATTGACTACACCATTCTTCTTTCTGCTGTCACATCACACCATCTTCTTCAACCACCACCACCAAAACTACGACCACCATGGCAATGTTATCTAGCTCTTACAGGTCATGGTGCAATTGAGAACTTGATTTTGGTTTCACTGTCGACGGGTCGACCAACCATGATGTTGATTGTGTTTGTATAAGCCTATATAGTACTGTGAATATGTTTCTATTTCTTGAGGCTTTTGTTTTCTAGATTTTTGTAATCTCTCTTGTGCAACTTAGATTAGGTTTATTGCTCCCGTGGTTTTATATTGTTTAGGTATCTATCTTTATTATTGGTATTATATCGTCCATGTTTTATTGTTGGATTTAAGTGAACAGGCTAGATTAGTTAACGTTGCCAATGAAGCTATGACCTGTAAAAGTTACACATTGGGTAGCAAATAATAAACCCATTTAATTTGATTAACTAGTATTTATGAACAATATCGGGTTTTAATAATTTATAATAATTAAAATTATTTAATTAAAATTATTTAATTAAAATTAATCGTTAAACGTTATTGGTATGGTTCTTGGTTTATCTGTTTAAATTGTAGGCTAAAGATTAATTCCACCGGGCTCGAGGCACGCAATAAGGATTATTATTATTATTAAAGGATGATTAGGGATTAAACCCTAATCCACCCCCCCCCCCCCCTTGATACAACTACGACCGAGAGCACCCAGGAGGCACCCCTCGACCACCCGCAAAGACACCTACTTTTTTTAGCCTATCACCGTTGAAACACCACACACCGCCGCACCCGCTGCAGCTATCGTTGTGTACCCATGAGCGAGATCCAGACCCAAGAACACTAGGTAGTGAACCCTAGATCGCATCTTGTGCCCCATCTCCTAAGGTCATTCATTTTTAACATCTAATTTGTTGAACCCTCGGTGTCTCGATCAGTTGATCATTAATCGCTAAGGTATAATCTTCTTATTGGTAGGTTAACCGTAATATGTATTTGTATTGTTTGTAACCCAGATCTGGTCGGGCTTATTTTGGTATTATGAACTAAAATTGTCATCAGGCCAAAATATTCACTTGCAGAGCATTAATAACATGCTGTAGCGAAGAACGCACTTGGTAATACACAATTTGCCCAAAATGCCCTTGAAAGATATATATAACATAGGATGATCATGTGGAAGTTGGAACTCATTAAAACTTGCCAGAGCTAAAATTCAATGAAAACAAGTCCTGCTTTTTGTATGCATGGAATTCTAGCCTTTTAAGGCGGCTTATGTAAATATGGTTAATGTCAGACCGGGTCCCCTATTTTGTATGCATGGAATCCTAGCCATAGGCAGCCCCTCTTTGTATGAAGTATAAAACGCCTTCCTACCGCAAGCGCAAGAAATAACTCTAGTTAAATCACGCACTTCAAACTCACAAAATAAAGAACAAAAGAAAGAAATGCATAGAACTTCACATGCAAAAAGAGTAAAATGAAAAACCATCATGTATTATTCAACAAAGCTAAAGGCTATAAATAGTCATAAAAAACAAACGTGGGGACATAAAACTAGCACTAAAAAATTCCTAAAAGTACAACCTACTTAGGTGGTGTTTGTTTTTGCAGAGGTAAAACGTCTGCAGTCTGCGAACCACATCTGCAGACATCTATAGCAGAAGAGGTGGACCAAACCTCTGCAGTCTGCAAGAAGAAGACTGTTTGTTTTTTAACTTCTGCAGACTGATGAAATGGTGGTCGACGGTGGCGCAAATGGTGGTCGACGGTCGCGCAGGGGTGGGCGACGGTCGCGCAGGTGGGCGACGGTCGCGCAGGTGCGCGACGGTCGCGCGGACGGTGGCGAGTGGTGGGGCGACGGTGCGCAGTGGGTGTCGCAAGGTGGGGCGACGGTCGCGTAGGGGTGGTCATCGGTCGCGCAGGGGTGGTAGACGGTCGCTCAGGGGTGGGCGACGGTCGCGCGGATGGTGGCGAGTGGTGGGGCGACGGTGCGCAGTGGGTGTCGCAAGGTAGGGCGACGGTGTCGCAAGGTGGCCGACGGTGGCAGAAGGGTGGGGGACGGTGGCGCAATGGGGGTTGGGTGCTGCAGAAGAAAATGGAATGGGTAGGGTTTTCTTGGAAGAGGTTAGAAGATGTCAGGAAGACTTTATTCCAAGTCTGTTTCAAGAAGAGGTCCTGCAGACCTTTTTTAATGAAACCTCTTCCAAAAAACAAACAATCTGCACAACCCAACCTCTGCCCGCGGTCTGCGCGGCGTAGACAAAAGTGATCTGGAAGACTTTTTTTCAAAAAACAAACAGCCCCTTAGTCATCTCAACTAAAGATCCCATACAAAGTATGACCCGTTCTTCCTTTTAATTATGCACACAACGTACACTTTGCACTCAACTTTCACACGTATTCTGCTTGAGTCTTTGTCAACATTGACTAGTTCCTTACCCATGATCCATTAGTTATTTGATAGACTATTTATTTAGTTAACTAAACAAAATAAATACTAATTAATAAAAACCGCCTTGTGAACCAACCTGTCAAGACTAAACCCAACACAGGTTGCTCTTTTGGTGTTTAGTTCTATGTTGTTTATACCACTTGAAGGATGCTCTAATACTTTACATTATTATGTTATTTTCTTGATTTTATCTTATTTTTTTCAATCCTAAAATCTATTATTTTAGTTGTGTTTTTTTTTAATATTGTGTTGGTTTACCATATATATGTGTTGTTTTAATATTTTAATGGTAAAACAATACAATACGCAGTGAAAATTTTCAAAAAAAATATAACACCACTATACTTAAAGAAAAACTCTGGATATGCGTTTGAACAACCCTGCTGGTCACGCACCATTTAATACTACAAAATCTACACATTTGACTGCATGAGACCAGAATCTTCAATCATTCGGTGCAAGACACATTTCTTATATACCTTGGTACTATTATGCTACATACGCTTTGGTAATTATTATTGTATATTGTCTATAAAACTAACTACTTATGTAAAAAGTTCATAAGGCAGGCCCCTTGGGCATTTCCCTAGGAGGTGAGAATAGGCAATTAAAACATGATAACCAAACAATCCAAAGCTAGAAACCGCAATATGAAACCAAAATTAGATAATAGAAAGACAATATTGGTGTTTACATATCATTTAAACTGTATATGAAAATTTTTAGTGGTGCATAAATGATTGTCCATGTATTGCATAAGAAAACAGTGAAAAAGACTGTTGTATATATTCAAAACCACAAATATCCATGTGAATTTTCTGTAGCTATACATTCATATTCAATCAGCTTTGTTTTATAGGAAAGAAGATATTAAACTCTAAAGTTACTCTAGCTACTCAATGGAAATCGAAAGTGAGGAAGGTGATGATCAAACCGCTTTAGGACCATCATATTCGTTAAATTCGTGTGATCACGAGCCAGCGATTTTGGTGTGTTAAACTGTCAGGAGGGTTCTTAAATGGGTCAGGTTTTTCAAGAATCCGCGATCTTTATATTACCGGATTTAAGAAACATTTTCAGTTCACCAGCCGTTCTTCCGACCTGCAAGAAAAAAGATTTCCAAGATTCATGGTTGTGATGAACTGTTTATTGCTGATATATTTTCAAAGTTTTTTTTTTTTTTTTTTTTTTTTTTTTTTAATTTTTTTTACCTTTTTGTAACCATGATCTTCGAGCTGCTTGGCGAATCTGGCGTTCATGCCTCTCTAGAAGTTCATTGATTTGGTGGGACTGAGTTAACAAAGGACCCGAAAACTCAATCTTATCTTCCTGATTCTGATAAATCTGTGTCAAGAAGTCCAAAAGTTGAAAACTTGCACCAAGAAACACAAAAACATACAAAGCACTTCATTGGCTTTGGTAAAGATGGTAAAATGGATGGGTTGGTTAACGGGTCAAAAAGTAGTTTTCGGTACGAGTCAGTTGGACTGACCCGGGACACTTTCTGTCCAACACTTTTTAAATAATTAGCGAATCAAATGTGATTACAAAAATTATATTATTGTGATAAAAATAACTTATTGGTTGGGTGGACTTGAAACTTACTTGAAACTTTTTTGTCCAGCATTTTATATATTTTCACAATAAGTTCAAATATGATTACAGATTTACATTATTAGAATAATAATCTAACATTTTAAGTAAAATGAGGAAGCAGGTTTGTGCAGATAAATAATTAGTTTGTCAGATATGATTTTGGAAGTCAGTTTGGGTTGACATGACACATTCTGACTATATTTTTATGTTTTTAAAAATAGTTAGCGTATAATATCAGATCACAAAAATGATATTATTCTAAAAAACAATCTTAAATTTTGTTTAAAATGGTTTGCAAGGTTTTATGCATTAAAAATGAACTTTTAGGGTCATTTAACCCATTCAAGTGTTCAACTCATTTCACCACTTTTTTAAGTTACCTATTTGACGAGTTAGAGATAGTACAGCCAAAATCAACCAATTCATAAGTTAGACGAGTTGAAATTACCACCTCTAGCTTTGCATGCAAACGAAAACAGACTTACTGAATCTATCTTCTTGAAAAGTGCCATAGACAGATCTCGCGAGGGGTAACCATGAGACCCACCATCAAATGTAACTTCGGAATCCCGGCCTCTAGAACTGGTTCGTTCAATCTTTTCGATACATTTTCTTTCCCTTGAATGTACTGTAACCGAAGGTTCAGATGCTAGACTTTTGGAACTCGAACCACCAAGTGATCTTATAGATGAAGAATCATCGAACCGCCTTTTTGCCCATGCAAAACCACTTGAGCCTGAAACTTGCAGCGGGCCTGAAAACGTAATATCTCCTTGAGACTCAGGATCTATTGTGTTTTCAAGCGGCTTACGTGGCTCAAAAGCTAAGATTATATCATTGTCTTTCGGTTTATTCAAACTACGTCCATTGATTTTGAGCCTAACTTCGGTTCTGACTGACAAATTCTGTAAAAAAAGTCATTTATCAATAAGAATATATCATGTGTGTGTGTGTATAGGAAAGTTCAAATGAAACCACCCATCTAGTTCAATTATGTGTGTGTATGTGTGTCTGTATATATACATACATGCATGCATACATACACAAGCATATATACATATATATAGAGAGAGAGAGACCTCCTCGGGCGCTAATTTACTCACGCCATTCTGTTTTCTATTCAATCCTCGTGACATTTCAGGTCCTCGTGTTCTTCCAGCATGATTCTTCCTAAAAAGGACATGTAGCAATCATAAGTTAAAGAGGGCAAGAAAGTAAATTTCTTGTACCCTTATAATCAGGTTTGTTGCAGCTAATATGAAACTAATTATCCAAAACTCATTATTTAGTTAATCATAACAGAATTCTGTTTATCCAAACTACCACTGATTATTGTGAATTCAAGTCACAATAATCAGATAATCAATTCCAAACTTTGCGTCACTCTTTGTACTTGTGAAAAAAATGGTTATACCTTCTTGAGTCTTCACGATGTTTAGCGTCAATCTCCTTATTAGGAGGGTATTTTGGTAAACTAGATGGCTCACAAGCATACGGCTTTGTCTTGAAATACTGTAATAACATATCAAAGTCTAAGCTGCCTATAAGTATGCATGTAATGGATGTTTGACAAAATTATATGATTTAAGATTTTTTAAAAAAAGGCCCAAATGATCAAATTGTATAAAAGCATATATATAATCAAATTGTTTGAATTTCATATGCAAATTCCAAAAGTTGATGAAAGGTATGAATAGTACCTCAGATGCAAGAGCGGACGAGGCTGTCCCACGCTTGTACGGTTCAATGGACAACAAAGTTTCTAAAAGTTCCACTGTGTTGTTAGCTAGATCTTTAAAAGTTTCCCGTAGACAACTTCTATAAGGACGTTGCGGTTTAAATAACATAGCATGAGGAAGTTTTGACTTTTTCCAATAATCGTCACATGGGGATCCACAAAGCTTAAAGATTTTGTGCATTTGTTCCACCTGAGTTTAAGTAAAACGAGTAAAAACTCCGTAACATTACAAAGCTCAAGCTTTGACTATTGAAAGTCAAAGGTAGTACTATAAGAACTTGAAATAGACACGATTCCTTTTTTTTTTTTTTTTCCAAACAATCTGTGTACCAGTATAAGGTCCTTACTGATTAACAAAGTTTCCTTTAAGAAGCACAGAATACCTATCAGTTAAGAACTTGAAAAGCAACTAATTTGACTTTCAAATGTGTATCATGGTATCGTTTAAACTATAAATTCATTAGGCTTCCTTATATATGAAAACGAATCTCTTGATGTAGTGCATATTGTTTAATTTAAAACGGGTACTGGTTCACCATTGTGAAAATCAAAATTTGCTTTCTGTTTGACTTGTCATACATAAAACTTTTGAACCTAAAGTGTCGAAACTATACCAATCTTTTAGTTGCTGAAACCCAATATTTGTACTGTGCTATGATTTTATAATCTAACATGTGTATCGATTTGTTCATTTAAACATCAAAGAAGGCCTGCTGGTTTGGACGTTAAAAACCTATATATTTGACTTTTAAAAGTCAAATGTGGCTTTTTAAAACTCAAATCGATATAAATCCTTAAACTTTGAGGCCTCATGTCAGTATTTTTGTACTCAAAAGCTAGACATTTGACTTCCGAAAGTCAAACTCTTTTTACCTCGGTTCTACCCTGAAGAAGAGGTACACCAAGAAGAAGCTCTGCAAATACACACCCAATACTCCATAGATCCACTGAAGCCTCATAATCCGTTGACCCCAGTAAAAGTTCAGGAGGCCGGTACCATAAAGTAACAACTTTACTGGTCAAAGGTCGGCTATCACGAGCCACATTACAAAAATTTGCCAACCCAAAATCACCTATTTTCATAACCCCTTCATTATTTACCAAAAGATTTGCCCCTTTGATGTCCCGATGCATTACTCCGCGTGAATGACAATGCTCAAGTCCCGATAATAACTGCTTCATGTAGCATTTAATCTGTTTCAATGAAATGCCAGGGTGATCTTCAATCTAAAAATCTATTAATTTTGTAATAAAGTGTTAAGTGCATGAAAAGTAACCAACTTTGGTCCAAGTTCTATTTCCTGTAACCAACTATGTTTCACGGGATAAATGCCCTCAAACTCTCTAGAAATGCTGATTCAAGATAATATTTAACCTTAACAAAAAGGGTCAAAATGGCCAAAGGTACTGACATACAATTTGCGACATCAGCATTTTGACATAGTCACTTGTGAAAACAAAGTTGGTTACCACTTTATGCTATTAATACTACATAATAATAAAAATAAAACACCACATATTACAAACCTGTGATTCGGTGAATTTGATGTCAGGGCATGACAAAAGTCCTGAAATATCATGTTCCATGTACTCAAAGACAAGGTATATGCTACATGATAACTGTGAGCTAATTATCCCATCTAGTTTCATAATATTTGGATGGTTAAGTCTACGAAGAATCATTATTTCACGAGCCATAAACCGAACACTTTCAGGTTCAAAATTGTCAAACCGCACCTTCTTTAAGGCAACTATCCTCCCGCCTTCTAAGTCACGAGCACGAAAAACACTACTGTATGTACCTTGTCCAACCTATAGAAGCAAGTTCAATACCATAGTCATTAGCCAAAGAACACCTAACGGAGCACAATTGTTCTATGCATGTTCAGGGAAGATAATCAATTTCTACTGTTTGGGATAAGTGAACTTGATCTTGATTATATGATTACTTAGGGATCAAATAGTCGGTTTTGGATAATCAGCTTAGGTGTAGATGCATCAAAACTGACAATTGAGGGGTCACTATACGTAAATCCTTAAGTAATCAGAATATGCCAAGCAATCAAAGTAGTTCACCTCATCATCTGATTGTCACTATTTTAAAAAACACTACATAAGCACATCTTAATACCATCTACTGCAGCCCGTTTTATAAGAAATGATAATTTGATTGTTCCATATCGCACAATCATTTTCAGAACACAAAGAAAAACACCCCCTTCTTGCAAGTAACGAAAGAAAAGCCGTGAATGTGGGCCCCTTTTAACAAGGAAAATTGAGGTGTGGCCCGAAAACCGAAAAATTAAGGTAGTGTGTCCTATGATTCACAAAGCATGAAACTTCAAGAAAATATATGTGGGCTTGGCAATCTGCCTACATTTTGACATGTTTAGTATCAGATTAGATTGGATGGATGGTTGCAAACTGATGATTGCAGCTTATTTTTGCAGGTGTCAAAATCTGTTCTTGACTTTTGATTACAGTCGTAAAATAATAATCATACTTTGTGATCCAAGTGATGAAATGCAAAATCACCAAACTATTATCTACTTCAATCAAGTTTGTTCTTATTGAAGATCACTATTGAAAACTCATATCCAAACACTCTTTGTCTTCAACTTCAACTGGTGCATTGACTTACATCATCATAAAAACTAACCCTAAATCAGATAATGATCATACTAACTGAAACCAAATGTCAATGATTAATTGAACAAGAAATGAAAACACACAGTGAATGTGTTAAATTGAAGAGATTCACCTTCTCTAATTTCTCAAAGGATTCAGCTCTAAGAGGCACCCAACCATGAATGGCTTCACCTGCAACTGCACTGAGCCACTCCGGCCAACCAGCAGCCACATGCTCCACTTCAACACACCTACGCCAATTACCTAACCTAAAGCTCACCGGCTCACCCAACTCGGTCCTCCCTGACTCACCCAACTCGGTCCAACTCAGCCCTGACCCACTTCTTGCATTCTTCTTCTTCTTCTTCTTCCTCCTCTTGTTCTCCAGTTGCGCCACCGCATCGCCGCCGTCCCCATCGACACTCCGGCAAGAACCCACCGCCGCATTGTCCCGGAAGCCGCCGGAGTGATCCGCCGCCGGCGTCACTGACACCGTCTGTTTGGATGACACACAACCCATCTTTCGAATTGGTTCAAGAACCTGAATCCATGAGAAAGATTTGAATTTATGCAAATCTAGATCGAACCCACATCAAGAATCGCGAGAATCTTTGTTGGTTTTTGTATAATTCTTCAATGTGGTTTAAAAAGATCTGTGTGTGAAGTAATGAAGTAACTTTTGGGTCGAAATCTTTGTGGGAAATGAGGAAATGTGAGAATGAATAACGGAGAAATGAGACTGCTTTCTGGTGGTCTAAAGACACTAAAGGTGAATTTATGGAGCAATTTTAAAGATGGATTATATTAGTGAAAAAGACATTTTGTTGTTAGCAAGAACATTGAACAAGTTTCCTGTTCTAGTAAATGTTTTTCTGATTTTAAAAATTTTAAATTGTGAAGTGTTTTTATAAACTAGAAATTAAGTTCTTAAGATACGATAGTAAATTTTATTACACGTGTTATGACGATAACATTGACATAATTAAATACATAAAAGACATATATAAAAGTGCATTACTATCCGTCAGTATAATCTATGATATCTGGGATATAAAGAAAAAAAATTAATCACAACCACAAAATATATGTGTTTTTAATTAAAACGTTAACGAACAAAAGTTATTAAATATTATCAATTTGGTAAAATAACTAGTAGGTTAAAAACGTATGTTGTATATACTATGAGGTAAATTTGAAACTTTAAAAATTCAAGAGCAATAGTAAAAACTTATGTCAAAGTTTGAGTGCGAAAGTTGAAGGTGCAGTTGTGATGGTGGCATACTATTGAGTTATAGTTAAGACTTAAGATTACAATTTTATGACTAAGTCACCAAAATGATATGATATAAATTAGTTACTATTTATTGATTAACCTTTATATAATCTAACTTAAATTGAAAATTAAAAAACTTAATTATTATTCAGTGAATTATAAAAATGATTCAAATGAAATTGATCAACTATTATTTGTTTTTTTACTTAACTTGAATCGTTTTTAACAAAAAGAAAGTTAAAAAATAATTTGGCCTTATCGATTTGTATATATAAATTATATTTATTGAGCTTTTTAAAGTGCAAAAAAGTAAAATTTGTATGATAGTAAAATGTGATAATTTCTAGTCATTATCTTGAGTTTTATGTTTATTTATATCAAGTTACATCGAAAATTAATATATAAAATAGAAAGAGCACGATAAACCATCAAAATTCTTTTAAAATATATACACGTACACATATAAACTTTCAGTTTATTTTTATTAAACATTTTTGTTATTATCGTAACAAGTACTGATCATATCTAATAAGTGTCAGTTATTTGTAAATTTAAGTAGGTAAAATATAGGGGCAGACTCAATCTCATCTATTATAATGCATAGGACACGAATTTGTAAAATAATTGTTATTTTATTTGAGATACATATATTTGTTTCACGGATATGTAACTTGTTGGAAAATTAGGAACACATATAATATCTCTTTGTGACTTTGTCAATATCCTGTTGGTAATGTATTTATTGCTTGGTCTTTTATGTCTAGTAAGATGTCCTAGAAAAACTACTTAAATATATATAAAAATTACTTTCTATTCCTTCTAAATTTACCCTTATAGTTCTTTATATTTTCATTTAAACCATCCCAACACTTTCTACTTGGAAATATTTTAGATTAATATGTTTATTATTATTCTTGATGTAATTTTTTAATAAAAACTAATATCTTACGTTCATTAATTTCATATTAATTTCATATCATCCTTGATGTAGTTTCTTAAGTTTGTCATGATAAATAGATTGTCTTAAGGTAGGATGAGTGATTATCAACTATTCAAATAGATAATTTATACGGTAACACCACACAGAGAAATAATATCGTGTCACTACTACAAAGTACAAAACCCTGGGTATAGTGCATAACTTCATCACGAATTGACTCTCCTTTCTTTTAATAACAAACTAAATGTATTTGATACTTAAATAATGATAAACGCTAAAACCACATGGACCGATATATATTTACAGAATGGCTTACACTTATGGAAGAATATAATAATTATACATATCTATTTTATTTTTATTTTTATTTTTTGATAAAGTATTATTAACATTACTCCTTTCATTTTCATGACCATAATACTGGATAGTTAACTTATAGTTTAAATAAGGGTGTTTTAGGTATAATATAAGGTTAAAAACGAATCACGATAAGCTACGGTTTCACAAGGCTTGTTTTACAGTCAAAAGGGACCGCTAAACTCATGGGTATAACTCTAATCAAAGATCAAGTTTGTTCTTTATAAGTAAGAATGATAACAATATCAGGTTGGTAAGTTAGCATGTTATAGGGTCCATGTTGATGGTAAAATTAGTCAACTCAAACAAAATTCATATATTATATCATAAATTATTTAACATATTATAACCAATAAGATAGCCGGTTGAGTGGTTTAGTTGTGGATAACATGTTTATTATGTTTTAGACTTTTTAGGTGTTGACGGTTGACTAGTGTAATGCCCCCAACCCAATCCATTAACTTTATTTGTTAATTTATTTCAACCCATATAAAAGAACTCGAATTCTTTGTCATATTTATACTATTTTGGGATGAACAAATTTCAATCCAAAAGGAAAGAAAAAAAAAAAAAAAAAAAACTTAATTTAACTTGTGTTTTGGTTTTAATAATTCAAACCAAATAGTTTAAAAGTTTAAGTGAAGTGTAATCAAGTATTTTATAAACTTTTAAATTGATAGTAGCCATGGGGTGCATGTGAAAAATGCAACTGCCTGATTTTTTATTTGTTCCTACAATGTAAAGTAGGGTAAAGAAAAAGGGTCAAGTTGAAAAACATTCAAGAGGAAAAATAAAGAAAAAGGGCGAATGAAGGTAGGATAGTATGCTAAGCTTTCACTTTTCTCACTTTGCCCATGCAAATCAAAACCATTTACATTCTGACCCCACAAATTACTACTACATATGCCATTAAAAGCTTCACATGTCACATTTTAATGGGTGGGAAACATAAAGCATTGTGAAAATGAGATCCACTCACATTTAAACCTTTTACAAGTAAAGAAATTAAATGAACATACTATTTAAATCTAGTCATTTGAGTGTTTAAAAAAATTAAATCCTTTCTAATATTTAATTTTCTATCAATTATAATATTCTTTCAAGAAAAAATTAAATATTGGGAAATTCAAACAAATTGAATAATTTCTTAAGTTTAATATATTTTGTAATTAGATCATGTTATGTGTTGTATACCATAACTTCAAATAACTGAAAACAAATAGCCCCCATGACTTTGGAGATAGATATCCATTTTTTAGCATGTCTATCATCATAAGTTCTAACCACCACAATGATCACTAATAAAGATGAAAAAGAAGGAAGACGATGAGTGTGACAATGTAATAATATTTATAAAAAAAAAAAAACAGGTTAATCTGTCACGACTGTGATACGAAATCATGAAGTAGCCAAACTAGAACATTTGATAAGTGGGTGAACAATCACACTCAAAAAGTATACAAATTTGTAAATAAAGATATCAAATATGATAGTGACTAACACAAATCCTGTTATCTGTATTTTCACCATGGGATGAAATTGAATCAATAATATTTTCTGTTTCGGTTTTGCCATTTTCTGTTATTTGAGTATAAAGATGGATTCATTAAAAAATAACCAGGAAATGGTTAATTAAAATCAAGGCAGCTTACAAGGAGCAGTATGGTCTTTGGGCTTGTATTCCCCAAGCAACTCAGCGACACTCCTGCAACGACATTTATTCCCTGGCCGAATTACATCACCATATACTGCCATTTCAATAATGTCGAGCTCCTTATCTGCAAACCGAATGATGTCACTTTTTACTGATAGGATAAGATAATAATGACACAGTTTACTATATTTACTAAATAAACATTGTTTTTCTTTGATCATTATCTTAGTTGAGCTCCACCTGAAACATTAACCTGTATATTGCAACTTGTGAGTTTTCAATGTTTTATGTTGTCTTTATCCAGTTGAAATATAATTTTAATCAACAAGCATTTTGTAGTTGTTGACCTTTTTTATATTCAAGTACCTACTACTGAGATCATCATCAATCATTGATAGACAGTATACAAGAAAAGGTCATTGGGAAGGTGGAGTGGTTAAGCACAAATTTGGCCAATGTCTTTTTAAATATAATAATTCAAGTTCTGGATGACGTAATTGGATTATAATATATCTATGCTACATAGTAAAATTGTTTAAATGTCGCTTAGTGACCGCTTGCTGTCATTTCTGACCATGAGACTGTAGTATAGATTGTAGAATTGTAAACATCAAATCTTGTGCATAAGCAAATAATCTAGAAAAACCATACTTAGACGAGATTTATGCAGGCTCAAATTTCTATGCAGTGATTTCTTTCTAATGAACAAGTTAAAGTTAGATATTAGGAGTGGTTAAATGGAAATTTGGGTAAAGGGCCAAAATGGGTAAAGTTCTATGGGTCAAATCAGGTTAGGCTGACCTGCAAACATTTTTTGTACTTCATTTTATAAATAATAAAGGAATTAAATATGATTACATGATAGTCTTAACTTTTTCAAGAAAACGAAGGTTTTATGCACTTGAATACATTCATATGACTTCAATGCATTTGACCTGCTTGACCCATTTCCTTTTCAGTTCAATCTTTTAGCTTAACCTAGATGACCCGTCAAAGAAACAATATAACTAAATCAATCATTTGGGGCACACAAAGATGTGGAGTGATGGATAATATTAACAAGTAAAGATTGGGGGTGGTAAATGATGATGAGCTTCAACTATCTCAGCTAAGATACTAATATGATAACTTTTTCTTTGGTTGACCATTTCAATTAGTGGAGGCTACTAGGTTAGTGAAATGAAAATATCTCCTGAGAAAGCATATTTAATTTCAAACTTGATAGCGTTAGTCGGTAGATTTTCTATTTGGTAGGATTTGGATTATTTTGATTAAAATCACTTTTAAGTTTCCAGGCACTTCAATCTTCACCTTAGTTGAAATTTCACTCTGCTTTGAAGGTGTCTCTTGTTTGCATATATAGTGTAATGCTTTGTGTTTGTGTTGTTTATACAAAAACTTCATATGTTTTTCCTCAAGAACAAGTATTTTGGATTCAAATGAGCAGAACCAGACCCTCTTCTACACTTTTTGTAGAGATTACTAGTTGAATCAATTTAGAACAACTGGTGCGTTAAGTTGTGCTTTTTAGGTTTCTCGACTTTATTCAATACCTATAAGCAAGGAAATGTGTGAATTATAATCCAACATTGTTTTCTGGTTTCTACTTTTCTGCTAATGTTATGCTTTCTGCTTCAATGAAACTTTCTGTTTTCTGCTGTTTGTTCCTGATATGGTTTAGTTTGGATCGCTTTATGTAGAAATCGAACATATTACATATAAAACCACAAACCACAGAAAACCAAAACCGGGCCCCTTAAAAACCTGATACTGAAAATTAAAACCAAATTTTTAGGTTTGGTTTCAGTTGATGCAAAAACTGACCCAAACTTACATTTGCTCACAAAAGAAAAAATTGCTCTATTCATACAGTATTCTTCTTAATATAAGAAAACATTTGGAATGGGATAGAACTTAGAAGTGCATAATACGTAGATAAGGTGATTCTATATAATGTGGCTTTATATCTACAGGTCCAAAATCAAACTAATAACGACCAAATGTAACTTTTTAATCATACGTTACACATATACAACACATGCTAGAAATTAAGTTCTAGCATGCTTTAACTGTTCCTTGGTAGTTGGTTGCGCATATTACTATATCAGTCCACATTATTGAGTATAACGAACTACTTATGCAGCCTCGCCCGTTCACCGAACCGTGTTTCGGTCGTCCCTTCTCTTGGAGAGTTGGGGTGTTCACTGTCCGTTCACCCGGTTTACAAAGTAATTCTGAGTTCTTAGATTTGTACTTAAGGTTGATAAATAGGGCTCATAAAGAAAGTGGGCATGTGTTCACTGTCCGTTCACCCGGTTTACAAAGTAATTCTGAGTTCTTAGATTTGTACTTAAGGTTGATAAATAGGGCTCATAAAGAAAGTGGGCATGCTAGACTTACTAGCAAAGGAACTTCAACAACAGCTCGTTTGGAGACGAATGACGATGACATTATTATTAGTAACTATCAATGGCAGATAAGGGTATAACATCATAAACACAGGGCATAACATCATACGCACAAAGGCAGATGTCAGTGGAGATGCCTCGCCATAGTTTGTGCTAAAAAATCTAAAAATAATGATAATGATGGCATGTGAATATAGTGCGTATACATATTTTTTTAGAACGGCTCCTAATCCACTCCACTAGCTGCCACTTGCAGGATTTACCTCAAACATAGTTGTGTATGTGGAAACGAAAAAAATATAAATGTTACAGGTTAAAAGGCCGGTTCCAACTTCCAAGTTTCAAACTGTCAGCTAAATAGATAAACCACCAAAACCAAACCATATGAAGCTCAAACTGGACAACTTGCTTAAGTTTGGACAATTCAGTCAGTTTCAGCTACCGTAAGTGGAATAATGTCCATCAGGTTGAAAATCATGATATTCATTACCATAATTGTGTATGCAATAGCAATCTTCAAAAATAAAACAAGAGAAAATCCAAACAGATCCCAAAGAAAGGGAAAAAGAAACAAGTTTGAGTCTTGATCCCCTAGCATTAAGCTTTAAACTTTAAAGATTTAAGCTTTTAAGACTGTGAGAACAAATAAGCATCACCCACAGTTCAGGTTCACCACTCTTACAAAGTACCTTTGAGTTCTTAAATTTGTACTTAAGCTTGATTACTAGGCCCATAAAGAAAGTGAGCATGCTAGACTTTCTAGTAAAGGAACTTCCACAACAGCTCATTTTGAGACTATGACATTGTTCTTAGCAACTATCAATAGCAGATTAGGGTATAACATCATAAACACAGAACATAGCACATTTTCTATATGATAAGGATTCGAAATTTCTCTTTAAACATTTAGTATGAATTGAATCAGCACATTGTCTATATGATTACCATGGTATGCATTTAATCACTATCAGAGTTTCCATTATTACTAAAATTTAGTTCAATGTGAGAAAATCCAAAACCAACTTAAACCCTGATCAAATCCAAGCTGATAAAGTGACAAAGAAGACATACCAGTGAAATTGAGATCACAAGAGTAACCACGCAAGTGAGTCTTATCAAGATAATCCTTATCCCCTTTGAATCTATTAACCCTCGTCTGAAGAATCTGACAATTCTCAACTACCGATTCACCACCTACAAAACCAATCACACAATTTCACTATCTTCACAAAGGGATAATAAAACCTCAAGATTCACAAACACTGAACAAAAACTGAGATGCTTACACAAAGACCTTTGGAGAAGGGGACGATGTGATCGTACTCAAAGCAAAGGCAACCCTGACAGTTGCAGAATCGCTTGCAGACGACGTTGCCGGCGGCGTCTTTACGCCACCGTTCGGGGTGGCGTCCAGCGACGGTGTCGGCTTTGGCCCAACATAGTTTCTTCGTCATGGTGTCGAAGAACCTTGGCCTATCGTCCTTCACGGTGGTTGGGTCGCCGGCGGCACGGTGACGCCGCGGCGGCGGCGACGGAGGAGGAGAAGTAGAACTCATAGTTTCTCCGGTAATGATAACGAATAAGATGCTCACCAGGTGTTCGATAAGATGCGTGGAAGAAACTATAGGTTTTAATGAAATTATTTTTATATTTAATACGTTTGTTACGCGCGTTATTTTTAACATGTTAAATATAAATAAGATGAGTTTCATCTTTTGGATTATTACAATTTTCAAATGATTTTATATTTAACTAGTTTAACTATCCGTGTATTACATGTGTTGAAAAAATTAAAATAAAAACAAATATGAATTATCAATTAATATTCATAAGTTTATAATATGTACACATGTGAAGATAGATTAAATAAACGTGATATATAAATTACATGAAATAATTAAATACATCAAAAATAATATTAATGTTTAAAAATCTCTAAAAAAATTTTTGTATACAAATTTTTAATCAGATGCAGTTAACAATTTCTCAAACTTAAGAACTATTTTTTTAGAAAGTTCTCCTATATTATAGTGCATTGATTGCCTTTATAAATGAATCACACGAACCTTGATTGTATAATCACGGTTTGATATGTCAAGATCCTTTAAAAAAGTTACTTTTGATATTAAAGATTTCCTGGTGAGCAATATAATTTGATAATTTATCAATAACGTATAAAGCAGTATACATAAATAAAAAATAAATAAAGTGAAGTTTTTGGTCGTAGGATAAAAATATCAGTATTAAGTTTTATCATTAAAAGCTTGTTTTTTAAATCGAAGTGTATGTAATATTGTAATTGAATATATAAGAAAATAAGTCGAAAATAATGATTGTATGTATAACATAGAAGTAAGAGAAAATTTTCATTTAGAATACTTGTATTTTCTATAATAGAAGAAGTAATTTTATAGAATTATCAATGATTTTGATAGTGAAAAAACAATAATAAAAGATTGTTGTATATATATAATAAAATAATTGTATAATAGTATATAATGCACGCAAATATTATACAATATTGTTAAAATATAGAACATTTTTAAAATAAAAAATTATAACCTAAAGATATCGGATTGAATGTTATTATTGGAAATTAAAATTTGTGAACTATATATGTTTCGTATTAATATTCATATATTATTAGTTTTAAATTTTAAAATTTGCCTAATTTAGTTAGTTATTTTTAGATAAAATCTTGAATTGAATTGCAAATTAAATTTTAAAATTTGAAGTTTCTCAATTTCCATTTCAATCATTAAATTTTAAATTATAATTTTAGAATACTATTTAATTAGATATTAAATACTGTTTGAATATGATTTACGAGTTTCCTTTTAAAATAATATTGCAAATAAAATATTACGTGGCAATCGTATGCCATAAAGGTGTCATGTGGCAACATAATGTTTAAAATTATGGCGCATGGCTAAACACCTTTAATTTATTATATACTAGCTTAACTGCCCGTGTGTTACACGGGTTGAAAAAATTAAAGTAAAAATAATTATAAATTATCAATTACTATTTATAAATCTATAATATATGCACATGTGAAGATAGATTGAATAAATGTGTATACATATAAATTACATAAAAGAATTAAATATATAAAAAATAATATTATTGTTTAAAAATTTCTAAAAACTTTTTATGTATAGAAATTTTTAACCAAATTCAGTTAACAATTTCTCAAACTTAAAAACCATCTTTTTTAGAAAATTTTCATGTATTATAGTGCCTTGTAATTAAAAATGTAAGAATTAAAGATATATAGAATATATAGATAACAATTAGATTAGTTGAAGAACACATGCTCATCAACCACGATAAACTTAATAAAGTAAGCTTCTACCGGATTGTTATACATTGATTTCTTCCATAAACGAATTACACGAATCTTCATTATATAATCACAACATGATATGTCAAAATTCTTTAAAAAGTTACTTATGATACTGATAATTTCCTGTTGAGCAATATAATTTGATAGGTAATCGATAATGTATAAACCAACATACATAAATAAAAAATAAACGAAGTGAAGGTTATGATCGTATGACAAAAATTATCAGTATTAAGGTTTACCATCAAAAACTTGTTTTTTAAATCCAAGTACATGCAATATTGTAATTGAATGTATAAGAAATTAAATTGAATATAATGATTGTGTGTATAATAAAGAAGTAACAAAAGTTATTCATGCATAATACTTGTACTTTTTTATCATAGAAAAAATCATTTTGTAGAATTATTAATGATTTGATAGTTGAAGAACAATAATAAGAAAAAAGTTATTGTATATATAATAAAATAAATTTTATAATAATATCTAATGTAGACAAATATCATACGATATTATTGAAATGTAGAATATTTTTAAAATATAATGGTATATTGATATGTTATTAAAAATAATTTTTAAAACATTATAATGGTATATTTGAAACCTTTTAAGACATAATATTTTAAATGTTATAACACAAAATATGGTTCAAGTTAATTATTCTCTTTTATATATAGTAACTTTTGAGATACTTGTCATGTTTGTATGCATCTAATCTAATAAAGCAAAATCTTTATGTGACACATGTCTATTTTCTAGCATGTCCATGTCATTGCCACCTAGAATTGTCCAAGTGTCACCATCATAATAAATTACAATTACGATAAAAATCTTAACTTCAAAAAAGTTTTCTTAATAACTATCATTTAATATCATACTAATCAATATAATTTCCTTATAAAAATGAATAACATTTTATTAAAAATAGTTTAATGAGACTTAATTTTGTTAAAATATAATTTAATTTGTAGTTAAGTATTGTTAAAACTAAAATACTTCAAAAAGATATATAAAGAGGTTTATGGATATTTATTAATAATAAAATCTATTTTTTCTTTTTATACTATTATTTATTACTTAAATATTTGAGTTAATTACGCAAATGGTCCCTGTGCTTTATTCAAAATAACAGGTTTGGGTACTAAGGGTTTCAAGTAACAGGTTTGGGTATTGTGATTTTAATTTTGTAACTAGTTAAGGTATTAACACTAACAGATGTTAACTTTTTCGTTAAATCTAGGGGTATTTTGTGTCTTTTCATTTTACAAGGTCTATTATGAAATTTAGAGGGATTGTTTGTGTCACTTAATATAAATAAAGGACTATTTGTGTAATTTAATAATTATATATACACGTATATGTATTAAATTACCTCTTAGGTTTAGATTGATTTCACCACCACCGCCGACAACCACCGCATGCAAACACCGCCTACAACCACCACCTACCACCTCCTCCGCACATCATCCTCACCACCACCATCGTCTTTAGCTCGTGAAATAAAACAACAACAGCACCATCTTCATTGTCATCTTCACCACCACGACACCACCATTACCGCCACCACACACATCAATCACGTCACCATCACATCCTTACCACCATCTCACCATCATCAGCAGGTCATCACCACCATCTCACCATCATCATCAGGTAATCACCACCATCTCACCATCATCATCGCATCATCGCCCCTCACACCATCCATTGCTGCTCTATTTCCATCGGACCACCAGTGCTACTGGTTTTGACCTTGAGCTCAAAGCTCTATCAACAAACCCTAAAAGTCAAGAATCCCCAATTTGGGTTTTAGGGTTTTTGATCAAATGTTTGTCATCGGATGTGTGTGGTAGGACAAATGGGTTGTAGTGGTGGCTTCATCTGAACAAGGTGTGTGGGTGGCGATGGTGGAGGTGGGAAGAGAAGAAAAGGGGCGGTGGAGAAATGGTTGGGGTGGTGGTCGGACGTGAGGCGAATGAGGGTGGTGGGTGGGTGGGGTTTGAGATAAGTATTATTTCTATTTTAGGGAGAATGACACAAATGTTCCCTGAAATAAAAAGAAAGATAAATTACAAATTAGCCCCCTAAAGGGTACTTTAGTTATTTTATTTAAATTTAACAGAAAACTTAACATGTGTTAGTGTTAATACTCAAACTCGTTACAAAACTGAAATCACAATACCCAAACTTGTTACTTGAAACCCTTAGTACACAAACCTGTTATTTTGGATAAACCACGGGGACCATTTGCGTAATTAACTCTAGATATTTCAAAGAAAAACATTTATTCAACTCCTATAACATACGCGTCACTAACCTAGTAATTACTCATATATTAATTGACGGTGAGTTAACCGGTGAGTTAAACATTAGTAGTAATAGTAATACTAGTAGTAGTAATAATAATAATAATAATGTTTATTTATTAATTATATAATAATATAATAAATAAATATTAATAATATTTATTTATTAAACTTTAATTATTTTATTAAATTATATTTATTTATTGAATTAAAATATATATGGTCAACTTTGATACGTCATTTTAATCGCTTTAAGTTTGTAAAGTTTTAGGTTAACCTTGGTACAATTTTAATTAAAAAAAATCAATTTCTTACGTTCATATTTTTAGGTTCGTGTCGGTATGTGTTAGACCAGGTATAAAACGTTTCCATGCATATTTTCTATCGTTTTGAGATGATCTACATTCGATGTTCGCCTACCTTTTTATGTAGGTTTTGTTCGGAAATGAGTAAGGTTAAAAAATATTTTAATTCGACCGTATAAATCTAAGTTACTCTACGTTTCAACGTATATTTAGTTTGGAAACAAGTCGAGACAATCGTAACCTATGTGTTGTTTTGTGTATGATTTGATGTGGTCTATGTTTCAACATAATTTTGTTTGGAAAAAAGCGGGTGAAGTATAATACGTTTTAGTTCAACGATATAAATTCAAATTACTTTACGTTTCGACGTGAGTTTAATCCGCAGACAATTCGGGTCTATTGTTAATCTATACTATTTATTATGCCACGTATGATGCCGGCGCAATGTGCGGCAGGTAAAAAACTAGTTATAATAAAATTTTAAACATGAAAGAATTACTCATGAGTGGCAAAGTCGAAGTTCATGGGCGGTATTTTGGTTTGTCTTTTATGTTACATTATTGCACTTATAAGTCTTGACATTGACATGTAAATTGAATTGCTTTCAATCAATTTAATTAATATATATATATATATATTTGTATGTTAAATATGCGTTTACTCACCAGCTAATCCATTAGCTGACTTGTTACTTCTTCATGTCCATTTAGGACTTGGATCTAGATTAATAAAAGACAATTTCATTACGTTTATTTGAATTATTGTTTGATTAGTATTATTTAATGAAAATAACATTCAATATTATTTCAACTTATTTAATTTCATGTGCTATAAACAATCGATTTCACATTCGTCTGCCTGATGATTCCACCATCGATTGAGGTGTGACATGTTTATGTTCGCAGTTCATGAACAGATTCATTTCCTTAATGAACGAACACGAAAAAAAAAAATCTCGTTCGGTAAGGGTTCGTGAACAGTTCATGAACAAGTTATTTTTTTAATCAACAAACCCAAACAAGACTCTGTTCGTTCAAGTTATTTTCTTGTTCGTGTTCGCTCGGTTCGTTACGACCCGATGTAGCAATAGTTGTTTTGAAAGATGCTTGAACTAGATTAGCATTTAATAAAATTTAAAGGATTTCCATTAATTACTACTTTTATGCTTCTATTGAATGGTGACATGCTTTATAAAGATGAAATTATAATTAATTGGGAGTTTTGTATGTGCAAAGGAATAATGTAATAAATAATGATGACAAAGTTATGAATGGTTTTTAATTTTTTATGATGCATATGGGATTACTTAAAATTTAATCACACAAGCTACTGTATCATTGAAAAAAAAGAGTTTTTGCCATATTTACAGGGACAGCTCAGATTATGAGCACTTTGTCACATCCTCAAATTCCACTGACAGTGTATAACCGTGAGAGTGTGATAAACCATGATCTCAGTCATTAGTCACACCAAAAGACTCTATATGAGTTTAGAGAAAAATCGTATGTAAAGGAAACCATAAACCAAATCAAAGTTCAAGATTTAAGAAATGCGTAAGCAAAATGAAAATGCAAAGAAATCACAAACAGTTATCTTATAGTAAATGACAGCGCAAAACACGCACGCAAAACAAAACTTTAGAAGCATGTAAAAAGTAAATATGTCTTTCCAAAAACCAAAGATGCCATGAGATGCCCTACGTGCTCTTAATCTTGATAACCTGTGAGAAAGCATGCTAAAGTGTGTCAACGTAAAGTTCGTGAGTTCACAAGTTTTCAAAACCATAAAATAAAGTTTATGCAGATTCTGTTAACAAAGTATATCAAGTAGTTAGCTAGACTACTATACATGTTACACTAGTGTGCGAATCATTCGCGACCGAAGCTGACAGTAATGTATGTACGTTGTGCCTTGGCCAATGCCTCCCAGGCATGGTAAAAATAGGACAATTAATCACCAGTTTGACTTCCGTGGTGCTGGCGCGACCAGCCCGGATGGGGTTTGTCAGACCCAGTAGTACTACTAAAAATTTTCTCGCTAAGTAATGTAATTAACGGTCTGAATAGTAAGGCAGGAAAGTGACACTAGGTACCCATATGATCATACATGTTTACTAATCCGTTAATGAATATACAACATGTTATCCCTTCTTAAGTAGTAAGTTTAAGTAAAGTAGTGACACTCATCTTCGGGTGCACAACAAATGTAGTACGCAACAACCTATACAACAATAGGTCCTAAGAGTGTAAGTTAATGTAGGTTTATCAAAACCCTAAGCATCCAAACAATCCCATTACTTATTTGTGTATGAAAAGTTTGACCCGTTTGACCAACTTCCACCAAGTTCAACTTTTGTTGACCGGACTTGACCCGACGACTCGTTGGTGACTCATTAAGTGTATTAATGTTTGTTTATGATCACGTTGTAATAATAAGCAAGTACAGTTCATCACATAACACGTATGGTTCACATTTAAACTCTATTACCGATAAAGTTTCCCTTTTTAGCAAGTCATGATCAAGAAACAACTCTTTTAGTAACCTAACCTTACTAACATGTTTAGGTGACTAATCTAACATATCGTAGACCATCACACCACATGTAATACGTCTAGAACACAATGTGTAATTTACAAGTCTAATAAAGTTTCTAACTTTAGTAAGCTATGAACCTTTCAAGTTTTAATGACTTAAGGTCGGGTGTATGTTTTCAACAGATTAACATTTTAACATACTTGCATATTCATTACAACACAAAATCGACCATCATCTTTCATCTAACATGTATAGATTTCACTTTACAAATTCCAAAACCAATAAGGTTTATACTTTTTAAAACCCTAAGAAACTCTAAGTAATCAAGCTCCGTTTATGAGATTTAATTCATCAATCCATTTTTATATGATTCAACTAGCATGTATCTAACCACACAACCCATCAAACATGTCTAACATGCAACCTAAATCATAACTATAATAATAAAGACAATAGATGAACACAAGGCTTTATTTCTATTAATTAACCACATACTACACGTCATTTACATGTTTCCAACATTTATATATATTTATTTCTAAACATAGTCAATCATCACATTTCATTCAAGATTTCTAGAATTCAAGATCAATTTTGAAAAACTTAAAAAGTTATTATTTTAAGTAAGCCGTGAACAATACACGTGATTTTCACAAATCAAACCTTTACATCATGTTAATATGTTCTAACTAACATATTCTTACCTCCAATAATCAACAATTATGTATAGAACTCAAACCATAAAATATTCAAAATCAATAAAGTTATTATCTTTAGTAACATTAGAACTAACATGAATCTTAGAACTTTTAATCACAATTGACACTTGTTTGGATAAACTAGGGTTTCATATCGGCATTAGGAATGATATGAAAGAGGTGAAAGAATCACTAAAACTTACGAGTCAGCGTAAGTCTTTGTTAGTGGATAAATCTCCGTTGCTCGAAATGTTCACGAATCATACCCGAATTGGACTAAATACGAATGGAGGTCGAAACCATAACAAACGAACTCGGAATTGAGTGATTCAAACGGCCACGCGTCCGTATTTCAGAGCTCTACCATCGTCTCCACTTGCTACCACCGTTCGCCACCGTATCCGCTGCCTGAAAGCTCAACAGTCACTGGAAAACTTCCCCGGTGCAATGCTCTGTTCGAAAAAATAAAAACCAGGCCTCCAGGCCTTAATATCAAAATCCCAACGGTGGATACATTCGCCTATATGTCTAGAAGCTACTGTAAAAATTTGGTGTCGATTCAACGGTTAGATCTCCGAGGATCGTTAGATCTCTGCTGCAATGTTTTTAAAAACGGGAATGGAGGTGTAGTGGACGATTTTTGGGTGAGTGGGGGTTAGGGTTGGGTATTTTGTTTACTAAATAGTATACTTGGAACTTAAGTGGTATTTTATTGAACTTCGAGTCGGGCTTTTGCTATTTTATAAGAACCGAACTAACTAACGAGGTCTAATATCTTGAATTTAATAAACGAACATTCATAACGTCTTTTTATACATCCATTTAATGCACAATGTATAATTTACATGTATCACAAAATCACGTATTATACAATTTCATCGAATAATGATACATATAACCTTGCAAACAAAACATACAAATTCATAAAATTATATTTAATTAACTGTTCATGAATATTATATTTAATTTTGATCACTAACGTTCGAGAACATATTTCTGTGTGAAGACATATGACTTGCATACAGGACTTCACTGAAGTAACTGGATTAACGGAATGTTACTAATACGGGTAACTGGTTTAACTTGAGATTACCGGGTGTCACACACTTAAATAATTGTTATCGGTAACGCTAATGAAAATACCAATTAAATAACAAATACTACTAATGTTGTATACAAGGCATATCTAAACATTTATGGAAAAAATAAAATTTATTAATGTAATAGTAAATTTTATTTTTTTCTTGTGTAATTTTATTATTATTTTATTTATGAAATTGTTTTAGATAAATATAAATAGTATATATTTTGTGTAGTACATAGAGTAATAACCTAGTGTCATTATATTCAAAACAAAAAAAAATATATATATATAAATCGTGTTTAACTAGAAATTTACTTGTTTTGATCATAATCCAGTTTCACTTTTTGATAAACTTTGATTTTGATATCAATCAAGAAAACAAGCTTCCATAAAAAGATTATTCAAGAACAGAAAACTACCAATGAATAAGGTCATAAACATCATATATTAACACCACAAATGCAAAATCACAAGAGAAAAAATTATAACTCTTTCGTGAAATTCAATATTCTTCGACACGAAGAGCATCACTAGGCGTCTCGTAGGCGTCTCTGGGCCGTGATTTTTTCACGCCGGCTGTGAACCACACTTTGTCAGACCGATAATTCTCCACAACTATGCTCGTTACTTTCACCCAAACTATCACTTTCGTCTTCATCCCATCAATAACCGTGAACTTACCCCTTGACACGAGCCCTTTAACCCGAGTGGCGTACCTTATGACTGATTGGTCCTTAAAGCACACCTCACAAGGATATGGTAAGTGCACCACAAGCTTTAGCTTTGACTCATCAAACTCGTAGCATGTAATGTTTTGTGGGAATAATCCAGGAGGAAGGTTGTATTCTCTAAGGAAATCAGGCAACGGTTTCAACGGCTTGCCTGTGAAGAAATATCAGTTATCATGGCAAACAAGACGGGTCTAACAGGCAGGTTGGGTAACAGGTCAAAATAGATATTTCGTTTGACGTGCAAAAGAAATTTGCCACATTTAAATGTTTCTTGTTAATAACTATTTTGTGAAATTTAACTGCCAAACCTATATTATTATAGTAACTTTTATTTTATAAAAAGTTACTTAACAGACTTATGCATCATAAATACACTTTATGCAGTATAACCGGGAGAAAGAGCGATAGCCTTATATACGTGCATAAATTAAAATGTAATCCAATACCTTTTAGCTTGTCAAATACCCATTTTGCCTTCTTTTCCACAGTATTTGAGAATGTCTGCATACAAGAAAGCAAATTTTAACAATTTAAAAGGATCTAATAGAAATTAAAAGATATATTTTCCTGTATGTATTGATCTTATTGATGCATCATTGTAATTCATGAACTTCTGAGCTCATGTGTATGATTCTTGATCATAACACACACACACACACACACATTAGGCCTAAGAAAATTATCAAAGTTTCAACTTTCTAAGACTACTACTGCTTTCTAATTACCTTATTAACAAGTTTTGAAACTTCAATGGTATTGGTTGCCTAACAAAAGCTGTAATTAGATTGAAAATACATAAACAAAATCATATTCTCCACAAGAAAAATGAAAACTTTCTGATGCAAGAACAATAAAGAAAACGTAAGCTCATGCTGCACATGTTAGATCACATTCCATTTCGACGAATTACCATTCATATCAAAATTTTGCAGATAAATAGCATAGAGACCAAAGATCTTGAGTGATCAATTAGGCATTTGAACTCAAAAGAAACAAATCTATAGTAACATTCACTAATTTCCTTAAATTCAACAGAAATGACAGATTCTCTAAGAACATCAGATCATACATTACTGACATTAACAACAAAAACCCACCAAAAACCAATTAAAACGATGATCAAAATCACTGTAGTGTTCTGTTTACACCCAAATCAAACGATAAACGAACAATCACAAACAGTGAAATCAAATTGAGCTTTTCAATCAGAAAACAACAAGAAACAACCTAAATTACATCACTAAATGCAGATCCCACATTGCGATTCCATCACCAAACAAACCCTATAAACCCAAATCAAATTAGTACTCAATTCCATCAAACTTTCCACCCAAACCCAGATCAAATTCAAATCGAATAAACCAAAATCAACTAATAAGCTATCTGGGTATGATTACATACCGAAAGATCTTGCGAAATGTTGGAGATCTCTTCTTTCGCCTTCTTCGAAACCCAAAAGCCCCCTGCTTTAATGCTTCCAACCTTAATCAATGCTTTCTCCATTGTTGTTTCACTCTATCTCTTCAATCGGCACTCAAAATCTTTGAACAAATGAGTGCAGATTTGAGAGAAATCTCCCTCACTCAAAATTCGCTATTTTTGAGTTGATTTTCTCCCTTTCATCACTTATCATAGAGTTCCACTGGCGTTTTCACTGGAACTGGAATGAGTTATCGTATGTGTACAACGTTTGATGCACAACGTACAAGTTATTGGAAGATGATGTATCTGGAGTTGGTAATAGTTGCTCTGGTAAAAGGAATTAACAGGTGTTATATGCGGCTTCTTCTCTTGTTTTGCTTTCCAGGCTAGTTTTTCATCAATGGTCCATGGACTTTGTGTTTATTCTGTTTTGGTCCCTTGCATTATTAAAATACCACTAGTCGGTTGTTTGAAGGTTAGAGTTTACGAAGCTCGTCTATTATTAGTATAGATTAAAGATGCTCCATGTTTTAAAATAAACTGAACGAAAACGAACGGACTTTTATTCATGTTCGTTAACGAGCGTTAACTATTTAAATTTAAAAGAAAAGTTCAATCAAACAAAAACTTAAACTTAAACAAATTGATCTTAATTTTAAGCTTTTGAAAAGGTATTTGACAGTTTGGCACTGTCTATTGTTTACGTAATTTATTGTTATTATGTTAACCGCTTGACTCATGTCTATATCCTTACGATGAATTACCCAAGATGAGTTTGTGTAACCCGAAAGAAAATTTGATATAAGTGGGTATAAAGTGAAAAACATAAGTATCATAAGAAGTGAGAAGTAAGCAATATCAATGTTACAATCCTTTTAAGTTACATCCTACCAGCAAATTTTCCATGTAGTCCAAACAACAGCCTATTCATGACAAAGACATAGTGATGCAACTTTAAACTATTAATAGCTAAGTATATAAATCAAACAAAATTTCTAGATTGTACCCCAGAATAAGTGATTTCTACGGGTGCCTTAGTTATAACATCTAACCTATCTTATATTTATTATGTCGCTATTTAATACATAAACTATCTATAAATTTTTCTATTTTAATAAAATAGTAACTAAGAAAACCCATATGTTTCTCATCATCAAAATTTTTCCGTTTTTCTTTATTATTAAATAATTACATTAATTATTAATAATATTATTTAAATAATTTTGAGATTAGCAATAGCTTTTAATAAATTAAAAAAAAATATTTTTATTAATTTTTATTTCTAGGGAAACAAATTTTTATAAAATAAGAAATTTTCAAAACATTTAACTTTTTTAAAAATACAAAATATTTTAAAAAATAAATTTTTTATAAACCATAAATAATAAAAATTGGGAGTTATAATAAATAATTTTTTTAAAAATGATAATTTTTTTAAAATGATTTATTTTGAAACAAAATATTGAAATTTTTTTGGGAATAACAAAAAAAGTTTAAAAATAAATGTTTAAAATGCTAAAATCATTGTTTTAGTACTTATAATCCTTACTCATATTTAATTTTAATCATATCTTATCTTAAAATATCATTTTATAACTAATAATTTTTCATTCTATTTAAAAATTTATTTATTCAATCCGTGTAATACACATATTTACAAAAACCGGTATTAACATAAATGACAAACAAAATATTCGCCGCTAGATATGTAACGAAAAATATATATATTATAATCTTGTTACGCAAATAAACCCATACCAACCAAGACTCCTACTTTGGAGACATGGTGTTCCATTTTACCAGCACTTGAACCACACCCTTCAAGTATATACTCTTTCTTAGTCTCATAGCATGCGATAGCAACAAGTGAACTATAGCAATACGCACATTCCAAGATTGTGGTTGTATACAAAAATACATTATCCCTAGCTCAAGTGGTTAAATTAAGCTAGCCCAAGATTTTATAAAAACAGGTGAAGGTTTAGAGTCCAGGTCCTACCTGTAACAAAAATAAATAGGGGTTTTAGATGGGCCAGTGGGTTTCTCACCTAATGTGAATTTCCTTTTAAGGATGGTCTCAAGTTTTATACTTGAGTAATGGAGATGATTAGGTGGGTTAGTGCTCTGTCAGCGATAAAATTAGCCGTTAAAATTTTTTATCCCCGTGTATGGTATATTCTTACATCAAAATCTGTGCTAACTTCTCACAAAACAGCTTGAATTTTCCTAGATTCTACCGGAAGCAAACATAATCCAAATGGGAAAACGATTAATCCGATGTTATCAACAACTTTTTCTGCTCATATTTGTTCGAATTCATGGTGTGATCATTTCTTAATTTGGTGAAGAATGCATTCTGTCATGGATGCTGCTAACAAGCAATATGATCATGAAACAACCATTGACGGGCTCCAAATGCTTTTGAAGAGCTCGGAGATCGAAAAAGATATGTACATCAAAGAATGTGAAAAGGCGAAAACCCGCGTGTCAGAACTCGAATCCAGGATCCGAGGAATGGAGGATGAGTTGACCGGGTCAAAGTCAACGCGAGCCGAGCTAGTTAGAGTAGAAAAAGAGCTTGTGGAAGCCATGAATTGTAAACTTGAAGCCTTGGAACAAATGGAGGTGATGAAAGCTCAAGTGAAAGATATCGAGTTGTTAGAGGGCGAGTTGACTCGGTTGGTGATGGAACTCAAACTGAGGGACGAAAGCGAGTTGACTCGGTTGGAGACATTGAGAAGTGAATTAGATGAGATGCGTGATAGAGAGAATAAAGCACAAGTTGAACTAGAGTTACTGAAAGGCGAGCTTCATGATCAGAGATTAAAAAATGAAGTTGTTGAAGCAACAAAACTAAAAGTAAAAGATGAAAAATCTACAGATTATATCGCCGCTCAACATTTTGATATTAAAACCCAAGAAGTTGAAAAGAAAAACAAAAGGCTAACATCTGAACACGAAGAAGTCCAATTTCAAGATTCAATTTCCAACCTTATGATCACAATTTCATTAGAAGAATATGAGACCTTGATGAAGAAATCAAAAGAAGCTAAAATAAACCTTCAAATGGACCCAAAAAGCATCGAAGAAATTGAGATTTTGAAAAAAGATCTCGAGATCGCGATGATGCGTATGAGTGACTATAGGACAAGAGCAGATCATGCTACAACACTAGCGGAGGTGGCAGAACAGAAAAAAGCCGATCTTGAGGAGCAAATAAAGGAGCGGAAAGGAAAAAAGCAAAGACGTAGGGCCGCATTAGCCGCCCTCCGAGAAGAATCCACACCAAGTCATAGTTTGCAGTATGATGATAATCCTAAGACATCCATGCCGTTAGGTAACTTTTTCAAAAAGAACATGTAGTTCACAACCAACTTTGAGTGCACAGGGATAACATTAAGTTTCTGAAAATGAAACACCCACACACTACCCACACACACACACATATATATATATGTATGTATGTATATATATGTATATGTAAGCCGTTGATCTTGATACATCAAAAGTAAAAATTTGGTTTATTGGTTTTCATAAATTTTTTTTCGTTTGAACCCAACCATATATATATATATATATATATATATATATATATATATATATATATATATATATATATATATATATATTTGTTAATTAGGAAAGAACCCATGTATTACATGTATAAAATAAATTTAACTTCTTAAAATTATTAGTTTTTATGAAAGATTTTGTATGTTAGATGTTAACAAACATTGGTGAAATAAGAAATAATAAATATTAAAAAATTATAAATGACAAAAAATGAAGTTTAAAAATCATAAGATTATATTTTAAAATATGATAAACTGAAATCTTATAATTTAATAAGTCTTTATTTTAAAATATGATAAACTGAAATCTTATAATTTAATAAATCTTAATAAATTATTGGCATAAGTAGATATATATTTTTAACTATATATTGTTTAGTTTATTTACTCAAAACTACTATCATTTAATATTGTAAAGGAACTTACAAGTAAATAAGATAATTACATATTAGTAATTAAATCACTCAAACAAATCAAGCAAATGATTGTAAAATTAATATTAGAAATTTTTAGGTCGTTTGATTACGTAGGAAAATAAGAAAATTATAATCTAAAATGAAAGAGAGAAATGCTGAAAAGGAAATAGAAAATTCATATAAAGAAAAGAGAATATGATTTTAGTAAATATTCAAAAACATTTTAATTAAAATGTTTATATGGGTTTAGACGGTAAAACCAACTTTAGAATACACAAAATCGCGTCATGTGACCCTAAAAACTTTGGTTTATTAGAATACGCACATGTATTTAAACAAATAAATGTCGGAAATTTACTTCTTGGATTTGATTTTCTGAAATTATATTTTTTGGAATATAATGTATTTTAAAATGAATATCCAAATATATGTAACTTAGAAAACATGTCACGGGCATACAAATCATTTCTAAGAAATAAATATGACGATTTTTATTAGAACCAGGCATGTACAACACATGCGTTGCACGGAAAATTCTGTCACATACTTGGAAAAACACTTGGGTCAAATAAAAAATAACATAGATTGGAAAAAAAAAATTAAAGAAAGGATTGGTATGGGGGAGTGGAGTCGAACCTGATTGTTTAGTTTTAAATTCTCACAATAATATATTTAACATAACTAAATTTGAAAACTTACAAAACAATTAACAAACGGTCTACCATATGATAGGTTGCGATTGAGTCTAACGAGTAAAGTTACTTTGTTTCGTGGCGGGATGTACGATGACAGTCACGTGATTAAGGACATGCTTGCGAAATCCGTAACCAATGTCAGACATTAATGCGCTTAAGTAAATAAAAAAGACATTTATGACATCTTGTACATTCTGACATATAATAGTTTAAACAAAATGATTTAAACTAAAGACCTACTCGTCTCCACGGTGTCACATCCTAATTCACTGGTGCGACAAGTTGTATCACATCACAACTATATATAGTGGAAGTTATATCATTCAAGACAACAAAAACTAGACTGAATTAAAAGTTTAAACAGTGCATACATAATTTGCGCGTCCGACGTTCAAAATACAATTTATAATCCAAGGCACCGCCCAGGTAGTCTTAACTCAGTCATCATCTTCTATTGAAGATCTTATTCAAAGTAAACCGTTAAGCATTCTTAACCTAGCTTAGTGTCTTCCTACATTTCCTGCTCCTGCATTATGAGCTAAAACACGTTAACAAAAATGTTGTTGGTGAGTCATAACCAGTGACTCTAAACAAATAGACAATTTAACCATGTGTATGTAAGCAGATTGTTTGTAAATCAAGTCTTACCTACACCCGAACAGCTAATGCAGTGTTCGTCAACATATATGGCATTCTTGGTTTTACAAACATGATCGTGAGTAAGTTATAGGCGCCCCGACCGACCGAGTTTCGATGCGTCATAACATTCGAGTATCGAGCATACCCCACAAGGACCCTTCACTCTTACCAATCCCAAGTCGGTGACTAAATCTAGAGTCACTTTCTCACCAAACCAAAGGATGTGGCACGCCTACCTAAATGGATCCAAGCAAACGCATATATGCTCTGAGGTAAGAACAAGTGTCACACTATGTGACGACCTGCTATCGTGCTTGATGCCGCTCCACGTGCACACCTTCTACATAATTTAATGATTTTTCTATGACTAATACTAACCCACGCCGGACACACATAGCTGTAACATATTACTTCACAAGAGACAATTTTAAACTTGCAATCACACACACATTATTACATTTTAGCAAAATATTTAACCAACCGAATACAACCCTAGACCAATTAAGAAAAAGGGGACAATTACACTCACAACGATAAGCTATCCGATTACACTGGTTGATGAGTTCCTTAAACGCTTTACAACCCTGAAACACATTAATTTTCACGCCATGACATATCCTCATTGACCGTAACATCTCTCGTGTCATCTCACCCGATATACTATCACCCGACTTGCCCTAGTCACGCATGTTGTGGCATAATTGAAAGGAAAACACTTAACCTTTAGAAATACCATAAAAAATAGAAAATAGAAAAAAAAAGCACTTACCAATCAGAGAGTCACACATGGCGTGCCAGTGGGGAATCCCACCAACACATGTAAATGAGATATATATATATATATATATATATATATATATATATATATATATATATAATATAATTTGGTTATTATAGTTAAGGTTTTTTTATATATAATATAATTTAATATATAATACAAACCTTATATTATTAACAGTGACAAGTTTGTAGAGCTTTACGCCTTTACCGATATATGATAATAACTAGCTTTAATAAACCCGTGTATTACACGGGTTGAACAAATAAAATTTTAAATATAATAAAAGTTTATCAAATATAAAACGATATTTTACGATAAAATATAATTGAAATTACGTATAGTAAGAATAATATGTAATAAAATAATTATATCAACTTTTTAAACTTTTGGTTTAAAACTTTTTTTTCAAAAAAAATAATAAATATTTTGTTTCAAAACAAGCCGCATTAAAAATATCATTTAAAAAAAAATATGCTAAATTTCAATTTTAATTATTTTTTGTTTATAAAAAATTAACTTTTTAAAAACACTAATTTTAAAAAAGTTTGATGTTTTGTAAAAGATTCTTATTCTATAAAAAATATTTTTAAAAATAACATTAATAAGAAGATCTTTTTTTAAATTTATTAAAAAAACTATTTTTGTTCTAAAAAAATTAAATAATATTATTGATAATTAAGACAATTATTTAATAGGAGAGAGAAGCGAAAAAATTTTAGTGATAGTGAATGTGGCGCGGCCACGTGTCAGGCCAAAATATTATTTTATTAGAGTAGAAAGATTATTTTAGAAATCTTCAATTAGTTAACTAACTCATATTAATGGGCTATCACTTTTATTATTTTAAAGTTATATATGTTTGTAACCCACAAAATTATATTTTTTACACACTAAATTCCAAGGTTTTGTTGACTCAATTTGTTTCATATGATAGTTGTTTCCATAGTAATCATTTTTTTTCGAAAGCCAATTTTTATTAACACAAACCCAAGCCAAAGCAAAGGGAAAGAACAAACAAAACAAGAAAAAAAATAGAGATTACAACAATATAGAAATTAGTTATATTTCTTTTTGCCCGGTGAGCGAACATAATATGAATTACAGATATATTCGAGTGGGGTAAAAAAATTTGCATTTGTTGCCTTCATAAAACACTTTTTCATAACATGTAGATAGCTAGTGGAGTCTGGGTATTTGTTTTTTTTTTTTATGAACTCGTTAGCAACTAACAATGACCATAAAAAACCGATCAACTACATAACAAGTTAAATCATATAAGTAATTTTTTTCACATACCAACAAGGAAGATGAAAGTAAAATCTAACCTGATGGGCACAGTGCAATTACAATACAAACCAAATCAAAATGTGATAAACTTAAATACCTAATAACAAGAAAATGTCACAAAAGCAGGCCATATATACGCAAGTTGCTTTGTGAATGATGGGCCATGTAGGACAAATAGACAAATGCAATAAAAGTTGTAATAAATTAATTACCACAAATCCAACAAATAACAAATTAAAAAAAAAAGGTCTAATTTGAGCTAAAGTGTTCTTAAATTGCACACAGAGTCGGAAATAAAGTGTCATACATCCTACATAAGCTTTAATCATGTTAGACGAAAAAAAAAAAAAAAAAAAAAAACTTACCACATAACAAATTAACAACATTATATGTGTTCATCACATGTAATCAAATATACCAATAGTTTTTACAAACCTACTAAATAGATCAATACAAATAACACTTCTAATCATTAGATAAAAAAAACTAAAGATACCAAGGAATCTCAAAACATATCGAAAGCTAAGCATCAATAGTAAAATATAATCACAGAATTCAGAGACCGTTATTTGCGAGTACTACAATGACATATTAACCAAACTGACCAAGCATGTTTCACCCATTTGACCCATTACCCTATCTTGTTAAATTACCCATTTAGTGAACATCATTGCTGAAGTAAAGACACATAAAAACAAGTCATATGTGCGAAAGATACAAAAAAACTGCATATGTCATAAGAATAGGCAAGACACCAAACTAAATATTTAATCACATACCTGCAAGCCCATAGCATTCTATGAACATAGTTTACCAAAAGGTGTACTCGCTACATTTCTTATAAATAGGAACTGGAAAAAGTTTAGAATAACTGATTAAGTTGTTAGAAAGACTCCAACAATTTTAAACAAAATGTAGAAATAAGAACTAATGCAAAGGAAATTAAAACCAAGAAAGGTATTGACTCTTTCCCAGCTTTCATATAGCTAAACAAAAGTATTAGTTTATTATCATATTTCACATAATTGAATAGCTCAATGAATGCCACCACCATAAGGTATGCTATTTGCATCACGCATGTCCTAATTGATCAGTGACATCCTGTGAACAAAATCAATGTTTAGAATCAAGCTACGAAGTAGGAATGGTATACAACTCTACTTACCTAATTGAAAAAAGAAGAACAAAATTGTTGAACCTCCTCTTTAACATCCTTTATCATCTAATGCATAATTGTTTTGTAGCAATTACAACTCTATCATTACTAACATATAACGCACATTGTAATGTGATGAATTTGCTGGATGTGTACTAAAACAAAAAAAAAAAAACAACAATGTGTTAAAGGTATATCAGCAACAATAGTCAAGCTGTTGGAGCTTACCAAAACATCTTCATTTTGAAGAAACCAACCTCAATTAACAATAGTGGGCCTCTTCAACTTTAGTTGCATGAGTAATTTATCTATTCATTTATCAGTAACTTTCATCCCCATATCAATTCCCCTATCATTTTAAAACAGATAACAATAAACTAAAAAATATTTGCATACAACTATATTATTAAAACTTACTAGTTGTAGTAGGAATGCGAATGTGACTACAAAAATCCTGAAAAGCATGTAGAAAATGATACAGAAAGTTAGAAACACTTGAAATATTTGTCTAGACTTTTATTTTCAAATAACTCTAAAGAACACATAATAAGCATAACCACGAACAAAAAATCACCATAACCATAGTCAAGGTCCATGCTAACAACTAAGTTCAAACTGTAATCAAGTTCCACCCAGTAAAAAAAAAGAGAATAACAATACTCGTAATCTTCCAAAGCAAACTCATTTCAACAAATAAACCAATTCCCATGAAACCAAAAAACTGCAAAATTCACTTTGATTGTGCAAAATAAAAACCACACCTTCCTTTTGGTTAACAACCAACATGCATTGACATCAACCAAAACCAATGATAATAAAGACAGGCTGAAGAGAAAACCCAACAGAGCAAGGCCTTAAGGCAGACGAAACGGTAAAACCTACATCAACTGAAGGTGTTTTTTGTTTCATTGATTTGCTGCCTCAATCCCTGAAACCCTTGCTAACTACACATCAAAAGTAGCATTTAAGAACAACAGTACTACAAAAACCAAGATTCATAGCATAATCAAAGAGATTTTCTTCTTGGTATCGAATACACAATAACTATATAAACTAACACTGGTTTATATGAAGAATGTCAAGACACTTTATATGCATTCAAACAACAATATTTATAGACTTTGTTCCTTATTTATACTCGGCTACCCAACAGTTACAAACAACCATTGCAACTATCATCGGTAGTTACATTTGGCGGGACCTTTACACTTACACAATCAACATATTTATGATATAATAATTATTACACATAATATTATAACTATATTAACTATACTAAACTTAATTATACCCAACATTTCTATATCTAATCACACAAATAATAATTCAAACGTCATCTATTCTATGAAAACGAAGTATCACAACATAATTAGAAGATAATAAAGCTGAAACTTCTCAACAAAGCATGAAAACTAACTGTGATACTTGTTAGGAGCAGCCATTAGAGACGAAGTTGGAATCAAAAGTAGGAAATGGAAGGGACGGAGGGGAAAGTAAACACAAACACTAAAACCAAAATCTATCATCCTTTCATCAAAATTATGGCAAAAGACGGAGGTAAGCGAGTTAGCCAGAACCGCTAAAGGATCACCGAAATAGACCAAATACAGAGGTTAACGGCGGTGGTTCTAAAGACAGAGGTAAGAGACAGTGGATCTAAAAGCAATCATCACCGGCAAAGACAACAGGAGCGCGGTCGGAGCACGACCGTCACCGCATTGGCGTCTACCGGCAAAGACAGCTAGAGCACCACCTTCATCACCTCCCACTGCCATTGTCACCTACTCACACATCTTCTCCTTGTAGAAAAGAGGAAGAGAATGTCAGATGATACTTAAAAAGAGAGAGAAGCGTTGTTCAGGTTGTACAAAAAGCAAAGCATGTTGTACTCAATTGTTCTACCATTCATGCAATTGCTTTATTAATATATTAATAATGATAATTCTCAATTTATGATGGTGTTGATGGAGAAAGAGAGTGTATGATGGCGGTGGTGATATGTAGTTGGCGGTGGTGTTGTTGATGGATGGTAGGTTGTGGTGATGTTGAATAGAAAAGAGAACATAAGCTTTTTTATAGTGGTGGTGATGGAAAGATGAGATAGGGAGTGTTTGTGTGTGTTTTTATGTTTGATAGAGATGGATAGAGTGTTTATGAATTTATGGTGGTCAAGAAGATCATGTGTGTGGGTACCATGAGTTTTTTTGTGTTTTATTTTTAGGGGCATTAGTTTTTTTCACTAAAAAGTTTAACAAGAAAACTAATGGTGTTAGGATTTTGGATTCAAATGGAAAAAAAAAATTTGAAATGCTAGAGTGGGGGGGGGGGGGGGGGGGTTAAATTGATGTTTTGAAACTTCAGGGATGAAAGTAGTTCATCAAAGATGCAAATAGTAATTTACTCTATGTTTTGGGGTGGAATACATACTCTATAAAACTTATTTTCTAGTGAAATATTATTGCTATTGTCCTTAAATGTTTAGCATAATTATTAACTCCATGGGAGCTGCTGATGACTTGGCGTTGAGGTCATGCAAAAACTTAATTAATATAGGTAGCTAGGGTAAGTCAAGTATCGTATCCACAGATAGCATGTGGTTAGCGTTACATAATTCTTCTAATTATATAACTACGTTACTTAACTAAAACTAAACTAGTGCCTCTATTATTATTAATGGATGTTGATGAGATTAACTAAACTAACAATTGCTAAAATAAACAAAACTAAACAATTGCTTAAATAAACAAACTAAAAAACAATAACACCAAGGTTTTAGGTATGCGAATGAATTGTGTCACCTACGTTTTAGCAAATTAGAAATAACATAAATATGATTAGTTTGTTATTCGTGTTGAAACATAATTACCAATTAAATAACATGTTATGTAAATTAGATAGTGAAACTAACTAAAACCAGAACCTGATTATATCATTAATAAGCATGAGTTATGACAATACCCTAATTAGTCATCAATTATTAATAGTGCAAAGACTAATAATTTGATTATTAATCAATTAGACTAATTGATAAAATTGTTTTAATCAATGGAAATAACAAACAAATCAACAATAAGAGATGATCAAATAATTAAAGTTTAGGTTCACAATGGATAAAAACCAAGATGAACATGATTCTATCACTAACCCTACACCTAGGGATGATCACAAAAGTTTAACCAATCTTAATAATCAAGAGTTCATATACTGTCGCTATACAAACTTCCACTAAAATAAACTAGAAAAACCCTCTTGGTTGTGTCTATAATCAAATACGTGATGTCCTTCTTTATCTACGTGCATCAACAACAAAAGGGTTGTTGCCCTCTCATTGCTAGGGGTGTAAATGAGCCAAGCCAAGCATGAGCTCGCTTAGGCTTGAGCTTGGCTCGTTATGGTTTTACAAATATCGAGCTCGAGCTCGGCTCGTTTGTTGTTTTAACTTTATAGCTCGAGCTTGGCTTGTCAGAAAAGTTTCATGCTCGAGCTTGGCTCGTTTATTGTTAAATTATTAAATTTTTTATACCTACTTTAATATTTATTTATAATCATGCTTTTTATATAACACGTAAACATATTATTTAATTACTTTAATCATAATATATATATATAATATGATTTATGTAAATATATAATTATATTTTAATATATAAATAAAAAATTTATTTATACAAAAAGCACGTTTAGGCTAGCGATACGAGTCGAGCTTGATATTTGAAGCTCCGGCTCAAACTCCTTTAGTTTATTTAGTAAACTAGCAATAATGTGACTTTTTTTTCGAGCGGATCCTATCATGTTATCATGACTTGATTACCACAAAGCCCACATCAATTTTATAATTCCCGTCCAATTAAATCTTAATCCAAGTCTATTGCTTCTCACGTGAACCTGTTGTTGCTTTCCTTCATTCCATAATAGGCTAGCTATTTGAAACAAAATAATAGATTAATATAATAATATAGTTTAATAAACTTTAACTAATCTTTTTATCGTCTAATCAGTTTCTCATTCACGTCATATGAATTTTATTGTTTTTAATCGATTATATAAGAAAACTTATAAAATATAAAAACAACGTAGAGTAGTATTTATACAATTATATTGGTTATAACATAATTAGTATCTAATAACCTGAATATAAATGCATATCTATAGATATTACTAGGATTCATGTTTGGAGGTTCACTCGCAGGTCTCAAGTTTAATTAAATTTATCTTTTCAGCTTATGGTCTCTACTCTCTTAAATCATTAAAACTCAAAATATGAGTACAATTAAGTATAATTAATACATACAATTACCCGTCTATTAGACGCGTGATTTGTGAATAGTACTATTTGAAAAATTTTCACACACAATAAGCTCTTATGACAGGAAAACCTTCATTTGAGATAAATATATCGTTGTTTCACAAATTTATGTCTTAAACTGTGCTAGGCAGAGCACATTTCAGTCCATAATAATATAGGGTATGTGTTAAGGGATGTGGATGTTTCTAGAACACAAGTGGATTGTCCTGCATCCAAGTTTGATTGTGATACCTTTCTAGTGCATCAAAATTTGTTATATACTTTAGGTTGATGTAATTTGGATAATATTTTAGGAGAAGAATAGGGAGTAGATAACTTATGGATAAGAGCACTCTTGTTGATTTTGGAATGCTTAGATGCTGACCTATCATTTTATCTTATGCTCTTGATAAATAATAATATGATGGTGGATTCTAGACAATATTATTGATTCGAACACTAGGATTTGTAATCTCATTTGGATATTTAGATAAAAATAGGTAACCACTGCCATTGTAATGTTTATTATTAGTTTTATATTCCACTACATTATTGATATTAGTCAGTTATAGCTAGTTCTGATATCAGGGAGTGACAGTTGCACCCTAGGTAACGATGATCCACAATTCAATTTGAGATTTACTAAACAATCAATTGTTAGAGGGAACAACCACATTCCTTTTTTCAAGTGCCTTGAAGGTAGAAAGTCTATCCAAGCCCACTCTCTAATTAAATACGTTACTCTTGATTGGGATCCAATTTTGCCATTAAAGAAAGACAGGGTAGACCTGAAGCATTGAGTTTTCGACCTCAAATCTAAGGGGGTGTTTAGTTCGCGTAATTTGTTACAATTGAAATTGAAATTGGAATTTGAATTGAAATTACAAGGAATTGTATTTGGAATTCAAAAGTTTCTAAGGGGGCGTTTGGTTGGAAGGAATGTAATGGAATGGAATAGAATTGAGAAACTAGTATAATTTTCAAGCAAAATTATGTTTAAGTAGGTAATGAAATGTAAAACCCAAGGGAATGTTTCACCTCAAATTTCCTTGGTTGTGGGATTTCAAATTCCCTCTCTAGGTGGAAGGATTTTGAAATCCCACAACCAAAGGAATTTGAGGTGAAACATTCCCTTGGTTTATTTTTAATTGCTCACTCAAACATAATTTTACTTGAAAATTGTACTAGTTTCTCAATTTTATTCCATTCCATTCCATTCCTTCCAACCAAACGCCCCCTAAAGGATTTGAAATTCAATGGAATTGAAATCTATAAAAGGAATTTAAATTCCAAATACATTTTTAGTAACAAAACATTAATAAATGAATTGGAATTTATCACCCATTACAAACCGCCACCACCTCAATTACCATTGATCACTGTCGCTACATACCACCGACCGCCACCGCCATCACCGCCGACAATCGACCCCGACCGCCAACTATGCCCGTTGCCGCCCCCACCAACCGATCACGCCCATCGTCGAGAACCGGCAGTCTCCATCGAGCGCGTCTAAACCGACGCGGTTCGGCAGCGGTGGTTGACAGTCATGTGCGTCGGGGTCGGGTAGCGTCAATGGCGGTTGGGGGCGACCGCGGTCGGGAGCGGCGGCGGGCTGCCGTGGGCAGAATCGGCCGCGGGCGGCGATAGGCGGTAGTCGGCGGTCGGGGGCGACCGCGGTTGGGAGCGGTAGCGGGCGGCGGCGGTCGGAATCGGTCACGGGCGGCGGTTGGGGGCGAGGGCGGCGGGGGTCGGGAGCGACGACGGGTGGCGGCAGTCGGAATCGACCGCGGGCGGGGGCATCGGCGGTGTCGTCGGTAGTGTCGGTTGGCAGTCGGCGGGGCGGTCGGTGGCGATTGGTGGCGAAGGCGAGGTCGGTGGAATTTGAAATCCTTCAATATGTGGAAGGATTTTGAAATCCTTCGTTTGAAGGATTTTGAGTGAATTAATTGAAATTTCAATTTCAATTTTTTTTGCAACAAAACACGTTAAGAATGAAATTCAAATTCCAATTCCAACGAAAAAGTACCAACCACACACAATACCCAATGAAATTCAGATTCCAATTCCATTGAATTACTGCATACAAAACGCCCCTAATTCTTTTCACCAAGAAGATCCGTTCACCTCCATTTACCAACACCAAGAGTCTTGTCCAATGTTTTCAGAACCGGATCGGACGTCGAACCGGACGCCTTACTGGTTTGGTGGTCGGACCGGATTTAAGAACCGGATGACGTCATAATTATATATATACTATATTATATATATAGTTATATATATAATTAAATATAAGTAATTTATACATGTATTTTATAGTTATATATAAAACTTAACTATATTTTTATATCCAACACACTAATATATGGTTCAACACCTCGTTTTTACCCATTAAAATCAAAAAAATAAAAAAAAAATAAAAAAAATAAAAAAAAATACGAAAACCGGTCCGAACCGGTCCGGTTCCCGGTTCAACCCCCGAACCTGTTCGAACCGGCCGGTTCAACTTGCTGAAAACGATTTGGGGGGGATCAGACCGGTGGACCAGCCGAATCCCGGTCGAACCGGTCGGACCGGCCGGTCCGATCCGGTCGTGAAAACAATGGTCTTGTCTATCAAGCAAAGAATGTCGTCATAAATCAGCCATACAATTATGCACCTTAACAGATTTATCCAGATCAAAAAAACCTCTGTTTCCATTGTTTAAAGACACCCCCAAGATGTAGAATGCAACCTTTGCCTCACCATACATAACAAATAAAAAAATTATCACTAGTGAAATTGTAGGTTTTTTCAATGTTATCATAATAATTTTTTTTTAAACTAATAAAAGACCTACTTTTTTTTTTACAATTTTACATTTAAACATTTAAGGATTTTTTGAAACTAACTATAATACTTTCTCTCTATTTGTTTTTTTTTCAAATTGATATCCACACATTTTGCCCTTTTTTAAATTTTATACTTATGCTTTCGAGTTATGTCAAAATTTATATTTAATTATCTATTTTTTTTTAAATTTTATATTTAAGCCTCAAGTTATATCAAATTTATGTTTTATTACCTGAACTTTTTTTGAGCTTTATGCTAAAACTTTCGAGTTATGTTAAGTTTCTTTTAACCAATGTACAGTAAAGTTCTTTAATTATAGTTAAGTCATCATTTATGCATTTGTTAGTTTTCATTTCTGTTTTGTTGTATTTATTTTTTTATATTATTTTTTCCGTTTCACTTTTTTATCAGAGTTTCGCTCTTTATATTTTTCGAGTGGTTAGTACTGACGTATAAATAATCAAAATTAAACTTTTAACTTTTATAACTCTTGCTGCATGGCGCGTGCTATACCCGTAACATTTGCCCCGTTTTGAATAATATAAACCCAAACCTAAACCCGTTTGATTCAATTTCAAAAATCAAATTCATTATTTAGTCATTTAATTTATTGTTTCAAATACAATATATTATAGCACTTATTTAATTCAATTTATAAAATAAATGTCTTATAAATTTTATAAGGCTTATAAATATTTAGAGATTTTAATTATTTATGTAAAATAATAATTAAGTTACAAAGTTTTACAAGCTATTTTGTTAAATGATATTAATTCAAAATTTATTTACTAATTTTTCACATATTTTAAAAACTATAACTTTATGTTTTTCTTAATTTTCAAGGTTACAAATATTACAGAACCATTTTAAGTTTATAAGTTTATAAAATAACTTTAAATCAAACCTAAATTGTTTCAAGTAATTTTAAATCATTATTTTACAAGTTATTTAAATAATTTAATGATTCAATTAATTATTTTTGACCAAATTTTAAATAATTCTCCTATATATTAATAAACCAAGTGCATGAGCAGGGACGTTTTCGGTATTTGGGTTTTGACCTTATAACTTATCATATTTTGCACTTTGGTCCTCTCAATTGGTACAACCTGAAATACTTTGGTACAAGTTTGAATAGCTACCATCCGTCCCCTTTAATATGGAAGCCAAGGCTGATATATCTTTTCTAGAGAAAAAGACACTCTAAATGGGTGGTGATGGCGGTGGACTTTGGAGATGGAGGTGGACACTCTAAATGGGTGGTGATGGCGGTGGACTAAGAAGATGAACACAGAAGATTTTTGGCTGGATCGAAGCCTGCATGTCTTCTTGATTCTGTCAGCCAAGGGTTCCATCGCATTTGGATTTGGTTGTTAGAGCGGTTGTAGGTGGGTTTGCTTTTTGGGTTTTATTGATTCTAGGGTTTCTTTAATTTTAATATTGTTACTTTCACCCTCAATTACAGCTTTGGCTTGCAATAAGAAATGACATGACTAAAGACCCTTTAAACAGCTTGACATCAATATCGAAAATCAGAGTTGAAGATCCAAAGTTAATCAATTTCTACATAATTCTAATGCTATTATTGAAGTAACCATAATCATACGACTTGAATGTATGAGTTCTATTTTCTTGACATGATGCTTGAATGTTGTTAGGGATGATTACAGTAATTAACACGGCTTGCCTTATGTGTTGGATCAAGTTTTGAGGCTAGGCTCCAAGCGTAATGATAATGGGGAGAAACTCAACGCAACACTCCGGATATTGGAGGCTAAAGGCAATCAAACAAACAAAATCCATGGAGACAAGGTTTTAAACTGCATTTCCTTTGTAGATTACATGAACATTTAATACTTGATTCAGCAAAATGGCTAACCGTTTATGAGTTTCACTAGCTTTTAAAGCTTAAATAGTTTAGAATTAAGTATGTTTGAATACTAATACATACAAATTAAACAAAAGTACATTAACAGCTTAGTTACAGAGCATATCTGGAAGCAAAGAAGAAAGTTTCGAAGCATATTTATCACAGGAAAGAAGAGGTTTTTTTTAACACAACAATCAAGTCATTATCAATATACAAAATGAATATAGCTAAAGTATTTAACAAAATGGATCCATTAATACTATAATTTACTATTACTAAAATAATAACAGATAACCCAAGCACAATATCAAGTAAGAAGTAATGTTTGTTTCGTCTCAACTGTTGCTTTGATTTTCAATTTTGAATGCTTGCTTTGATTTCTTAACGGTTATGACTGATTTGTCGTTGATTTAAACTCAGATCATACTGTGGTTTGACTGTAAGAACTATATTATGGTTGATTAGTAATAGTTCTCATGGTGTTGTTTTTTTGTGGGGGAAGTTGAATCATGATGGTTGCTAGGCGATGACGCCAAAAAAGCAAGTGAGCTTTCGTTGTTTTGACGTGGTAAACAATAGATTGCAGCCACAACCAGCCACAAACTCTTGTCATGAAGCACGTGCGTAGCCTCCTATTCTTTATAAAAAGATTTGAAATATTGCACAATATCACTGCTGTGTTGAAGCTGATTTCGTGTTTTTTTTTTCAAATTGAAAGTATAGGAACCAACTTTTATTCAATCAAATTTAAAAGAAAGTTTATGAATATTGATTCTTCAAAATAATGTGTGCAACGTACCCGAATTAATAGTCAGCTTTGCTGGAAAAACCAAACTGTGCCTTAATATTATGTTTTGTTACATCTTACAAGAAAAACATGTCATGTAGATAAATACTCTGTAAAGTATTGACATGTAATATAATACATTATTTTCAATTTGGATAATATGACGTTAGCAGTCTCTGTGGAATCAAAGGTGGAATAAAAGGCGCAACGAGCCGGCGGTTTACTCCCTAGTTAATTATTAAATTAATACTTTCTTTTTTTTTTTTACACTTTGATACTCAATCTTATTTAATGAAAATGACATTTAATATTCTTTGATTAGTTTTATTTAATTAATATGACATTAAATATTATTTCAACTTATTTAATTTCATGTGTTTTGAACAATCGATTCAAATTTCGTCATCGGTTGGGGTGTGACAATACCCACTAGTAAGTAAATAATATATGATAGCTAATAAATAAGACTTTGAATAACAAAATTGATCAAAATAAAATAATTAAATTATTAATTATTCAAATGAGTAAATTTGTAATAAAAATTGGTTTAAATAGTGTAAATATTTTATCTACAACAATTTAAATAAATAACTTTATGTATTTTATCTACAACAATTTAAATAAACCACATTGGTTGAACCGGATGTTTTTAAACCATTTGATGAAAATATTTATAACCACCAAACCACAATGACCGAAAACATAATTAACTCTTAAGTGTTATAGGAATTTATGTCTATCCCAAGTTTAAGACAAGTCTAGGTATGCACATAATACATTTCAACTAGTAAGTCAAAGATATAGTCAAAACCTGGAACGTGACTTCGCCAATCAAAAATAAGTTCACATTGAGATTTGATATGACTTATGACATCTACACGACCCATGCTATTGTTCCTATGGTTGTCTTGTATTTCATGGCCTGACACGACTCTTGTGCCGCACATACGAACTGTATCAGGCAAAATTCTAAAAAAGTTAATTTTATTCAGGATTATTGTTTTATGGATATGGCATGAGCAAAATGCCCTCATGCTGGTAGAAAAAAGGCTCATTGAGTGACCAGAAAGTGAGGCCTCTTAGAGTTCCCATACTTTCATGACTAATGTGTTTTTGAGCCTATATAGGATTCATCAGCTTAAGGAGACGGTCAGAAAGTAGGAAAATGGTAGAAGTGGTTGTCAATGTCACCATAGGTGAGTACATCAGATCATATATCGCATGGGTCAAGGAATCATATCGTTTAGGACCACCATCCGCCAGAAACCCGCACCCGCTTCATGTCCATGAGGTGGCCCACCACATTTGGATGATGATATACACCACGCGCTTCGGGAATAGGAAGTAGAGAATAGTTCTTTCATTCTTCTGTTTTGTATTGAATGCTACTGTTTGTTTGATACTTAACCACGACTTAATATACATTTTTCAATAACTATAATTAGATTGTTTTCCAAAACATTACTTGTTGTACACTTTACACACTGCATTTTATTTTTGCTCTTATTGTTTGAAACTGTGATAACATATGATCTTTTATGCTTTATATTATGATTCTTCATGATTTTTTGGTTCTTGAATGAGTATGCGACTACAAGAAACTAAGCTTATAGAGGCAACATCTATAGCGACGACACAAGTCATCCCTATAGGAGTATAGGACAGGCTATAGCGACGACATCTTATTTTTGCTTTTATTTTATGCCTTAGGCGACATCTTTATTTTTGCTTTTATTTTGTGCTTTATATTATGATTCTTCATGATTTATATTATAATGTTGTGAAACTTGAATAGGTTGAACAATTGGGACTAGATTAAATATATTTTATAAACCTCGAAAATTTTTAAAAATTAAGAAAAATAAAAAAAAAATTAAACAGACTATAGCTACATATATATTTTTTTATTTTTTTAATTTTTTTTCTAAATTTCATCTTCTTAGATTTTGACGACAACATTACAGGGGCCACTTGTCGTCGCTATATGTGTACACTATAGCGACTACATGTGTTGCGATGACAAGGATGTGATTTAGCGAAGAGCATATAGCGGTGACCGTTTAGCAACTAAAAGTCGTCGCTATACCCTTTAGCGACGACTTTTATAACATATAGCGACGACTTTTGTCGCCTCTATAGCTTCTAATTCTTGTAGTGTGCTTCATGATATTCGTCGATCAAGGTTGTTGACTTCCCCTAACAAGGATGCATTGCACATCTTTTTTTGCTTTATATTGCTCTTAATGTAAATTGAATACAAAATACAATTAGTACTTACATTTTCATAATATTATTCCAATTATTACATTATTATTACATAATATTAATAAAACAAGTGATATGAATAGTGATATTTTGGGGTATATGAGTTTGACCACTTAACCTTTTGTTTTTGCATTATTGTTAATGTATGTGTGTTTGTATACAAGTTCTATCATTTGTTTAGAGAGAAAGAAAATGGGGTTTTGAGGAGAGAGAGAGGGAGACAGGTCTTGTTGCCGCCGCCTACCTCCCACGAACCAGCGCTGCTTGCCGCCCGTGAAGAACTGGCTTTTGATGGCTGATCTTTGTTTACTGTCCGGTGGGTTTTTATTAAGGCTTTGTGGGTTTTCAATCCTTTTGTTTGATGTTTTCGGTAGCAACCCCCCCCCCCCCCCCCCATTTTCAGGCCAATGTTGTTGCCTGTAGTGACGGTGATGACGACCGGTCCCTCCTTTTCTTTCCAGTTTTCCTTGCGGTGGTTTATGATGGCTGTGGTGGTGCCTTTGTTAGCTCCGCCCCCATTTCCCATATACGGTTGAGGTAGAATCCGCCTTTAGACAACGATGGGGAGGGCTTTTGTTCCAACTCGTGTAAGATTTGTACCATGGTGCTGATGGCGACGAAGGTGGTAGCCTCGGTCTCCCGTTTACGGTTATGGTTGAGACGACAGCGGAGACGACCGCTGATCCGTCTCCCATTTACGATTGACATAGATCTGGTCTGGTTAATTCTCTCTCTCACTAATGATCTGAATCGAGTTGATTACGATTAGGGTTATTCACGAGCCAAGCTGAACCGAGCGGACCTTTGCTTGTGATTGGCTGGTTTCCAAACCGAACCGAGCCGATCGGCTCATTTACAACCGAGTGAAAAATCGAACGAGCATTTTTCGAGCTCTAATTTTTCGAGCAAGCATCGAGCGAGTGCAAACGAGCACCAGAAAAATTGTATAGCCGAACTACCTTGTGTGTCATACGATTTATTATATTTTAGTGAACATGTGTTAATAACTTAAAAAACATCACATTTCATGAGATAAAATTTTCTTGTATAACAATACATGGTTGATGATGAGGCTAAGATTATAGTCGATGAGGCGATGAGTATATTGCAGAGAGCGAGGACGACGAGAGCAAGAGATGATCGACAAAACTTGCCTCTTAGAGGCTTAGGATTTCAATTTTATGTTTAGTTTACAAATTTTTATATATTTATATAAAAATATATAAATATAATTATATATTTATATATAATGGGCCAAATCTACTAGAGTGCTATGTGTGTGTGTGTATATATATATATACGTATATATAAATTCGAACCGAACCGAGCCGAGCGTATCTTTGCTCGTGCATGGCTCGTTTATAAACCGATCCGAGCAAAAATTCGAACGGGCATTTTTTGAGCAAATTCCGAACGAACATCGAGTGAGCGTCGAGTGGTTTGAACAGCCCTAATTATGATGAAGGTATGTTCATCAGAGCGACTCTCTGTTAGTGATTAATATGCCTCTGTATTGAATCCAGTCGAACAATAATGTTTGAAATCATTTAAGTTTTTTTTTTTTTTGTTGTTTTACGTTTACTCTGGTTCGGTTCAACTTCATTGCTCCTTATTATGTCGTATGTTGCGATGATCTTGCCTATTGATCATTTATGTTGTTCTTTTTGTGAATTTAAGCTTGATTTTGTCATGCCCTGTTGGATGTTTTTTATGCCTCACTTAGGTGTTGAACATTGATAGTTATTATGATTATGTCTCCGATTTGTGACCTCGCATAAGTTCTTTTAGTGTTATATAGGTCAGGTGTTGAAGGTGGTTAGGTCGATCTATGTTGCGTCGATGATGATAAGGTTTACTTCATCTGAGACTGATTCTAGCTTGCTATTTTTTTGTGTCACGGTAGAGATGTCAATGAAGACGAGGTGTTGCTCATCTAAGGCTACATGTTGTGTCTATGGTTGGAATGCAAGGCCTTTTAGTTGTCATGGCTTAGCAGTCGTTTATGGCATGCAACCACAACCAGACAACTATTCTAAGCTCAATTACTACTAGATTTTTATTGTTTTTGTAACGTGTTTGTTCTGTTGGTGTCCATTTGACCATGATTGTATTCAAAAAAATTTCTTCGTTACTATGGCGTGGCAACCCACTATGGGTTGCAAACATAACGGGAATTCAATTTTAAGCCAATTGTTTAGTTTGTGATGCATATCAGTTATAATGAATCATCTGAGCCATGGTTGATGGTTTGTTTATCACACGCGCTACGCGCGTACGGGAATTTAACTAGTTATAACAATTAGAAGTTCATGTCTACAGTAATAACGTTCCTGTGGCGTTGCACAGGTTATTCTTCATTTTGTGCTTCTAAGTGCTCACTTTTACAACAACATATCTTTTCCTTGATTTTCAAATAATCTATTGCGATATGTTTTTCTTATCAACATTTCTTAGCTCTATTTACTCATTATACTAAGCTCCTATCGTTTTAAATATTTTAAACTTTTGAGAACATTAACTTATGTGATTTTACGCATCGCAACGCGCGCAAAAATGGTACTAGTTGAAAGAATTTTTAATTTAAAATTTTATAATTATGATAAAGCTTTTCAATACAGGACAACTCTCACCCTAGGCATAAGTAGCTAGATTTACAAGTAAACTCGTTAGTAGATCTATAAACATAGATGTATTTACAAAAAGCACACTAAAAAGATCCAATAGGTCGTTTCTTTTTCAAGTTTTCTTCTAAAATTTAAGGCGAATACATAAGTCTTACGATGTAGTTTTCTTATTTCTCTTGTCACGCTTTTTCCTATTTCCATAAGAGATCTTTTGAGCCCAGCCAAGTTTTCACTTGCTTAGATTCTTTTTTCTTTTTTTATTTTTTTATTAACTTAGATCAACATTGTCTTGAATTCCGGAAATTGTTTCTAGCATAGAACTATTAACCTATGATCAGGGCTCAAACATTTTATGGGCATAATATATATAACAAAATCGGGGCTCTTTTCGGAAAAAAAGAAGCTATTTAGCTTTCGATCATAAATTATGGTCTGTAAATTTAAAGAACTTTAAGTTGATATCCACTACCTACATTAGTTATAACTAGTTGTTACTCCCATCATGTTGCGATAGAAATTCTGCTTCGATCTCAACTATCGGAACACGGACCCCAGATAATGTAAAAACAACCATTTCGACGTAGACCTAACACATCAAGAAAACTAATTACAAACACAGGTCATAATAATACCTACACTCTCAAAAAACCCAAAAAATAAAAGAAGACCAAAACAAAAAGTGCATAAAAATATGGGTTGGATACCATCTTAAAGCCGGGTAATCGACGATGACACAGTCCTAAGTATCAATACACAAATAAAAAAAAAACACTTTGCAGTAGTCTTCACTACGCCATAAAACCCTAAAGCATACACAGTCACAGAAGTGAACGTCACTCGGTCATAAAACCCAAAAGTACACTTAGTCATAAAAATCTTTCCCCATCATAACTATCACTCCGTCATAAAACCCAAAAGTATATTCTGTAGTAAAAGTAAGCATTGAAAAAGCAACTACCACTCTATCGTAAAACCTAAAATCATGCTTTATTGTAAAAGTAAGTGTCAAAAAAATGGGATACAAATGCAGAGCAGTGATTAAATTAAAAAAAAAAATTAAAGGAAAGTTTTCTAACCAAAATGAAAACTTTTAAAGTTTTGTGGTTAAAATAGATAAATAAAACTTTACTATTCATGAAAGTTTCTATTTATATATATATATATATATATATATATATATATATATATATAAAATGTGGCTACAATGTCTTACATCATTTATAATCTAAGGAGATATTGTAGGTTCATTATACTTTAATTATCTTTCAACTACAATAGTTGTGTGATCTTTTATGTTTATTTAATTTTCAATAGAAATCATCTCCCTATAGTTTTATATGTATAGGCCCCAACCTCTAGTTTTACACATTAAACCCATTGTGTCGTCCCAACAGGTTGTATGATTAAAATAGGGGTATGCTATACATACCGTATATTTTTCCTTTTCATATCCCACCTCTTAAAAATTTAACTTTAAAAATTTTCATATTCATCCCTTTAAAACATAAAATACAACTCATCCACTCTCACCTATCATCCTCATCTTAATTTTCATTTTCACATGTTAAGAATTAAAAAAAAAAAGTTTTTTTTTAATAATACGCAAAAAAGTTATTTTAACAAAACTTTAAAAACAAATATGAATGTTAACATGTATATGCAATGTAATAACGTAAATTATTCTCTTTTCTTGTTGGTCTTCTATTACTTATTATTATCATTGATTAAAAACATTTGTAAATTAAAAAAAATGTTTTTGAAAGAATAAAAAATATTTTATAAAAAAGTTTGTGAAATGTGTTTCATGTTTTTTGCACCCATATAAGGGTGTAATTGTGTAAAAGAGCTTAGCAAAACCCAATCTCACATCGTTTTGACTTTAGAGAGCTTGTCTCGGATCGGTTTTATTGTAAAGTTATATATAATTATTTATATAAATATAGTAAATAATAGACAAATAAAAAATAAACAACAAAATAAATAAAAGAACTTATAAGTTTTTATCTTAACACCTTAAGGGGGTGATGTGTTATATAGAAAAGTTTAAAGAAAATAATGAGTATTTTAAAAGTTGAAGGGTGAGATACAACAAGTAAAACCTATGTGAAAAGGAGTATATATAGTATCACCCTTAAAATATTACATGAACAAGATAGAGACATTAGGATGTCAGCCTTTGTTTAGCCTTTATCATTTGTTTCCTACCCTATAATTATGGTTTTGCTTGCCAATTTTAAGCAATTATCCCTTTCGTTTGATTGAACACAATGTGTTAACCCATTAACCTTTTTCAGCCTTTTATTTGCAACCGTTGTGTAGAGCAATCTGGTCTAATTGATATTAATATTGACTTAATCTAGTAGTTTGTTATTATGTTGAATGAAATGTGAAAAAAAGATAGAAAATATGAAAAGAATAAAAGAAAACATCCAACTGAAAAAATATATTTGAAATATGAATAAAGAATCGGAAAATAATTCTAATTTGAAATACGAGATTCAAGAATGAGGACGGGAGAGAATCACTGCATGAATACGAACAGTAGCTAATATATACCTAAGGCATAAAAGAAGCATTTTTCACGGTATCCGGTGACGGATCTAGAAGATAAGTTCAGGGGTAACGTAAAAATTTTTTTTACCGTACATGCAGCGGTGTAACCAGAAATTATTTCCTACGGGGTTACTATTTTTTATATCTAGCTTCTAAAGAAACAACATAAAAAATTTTGGGTTGTTCGATTGAGTCGAGTCGGATCGGGTCGGAAACTCGGAATAGACGTAATTAAATTGCATTGAATTGTTAACAAAAAAACAATACCAAAAGAAATAAAAAAAAACCCTTACATTTTATAATGTTCCGTACGCGTCTTTATCTTTTGATGCTTTCTTTTCACAGCAAAACGATTCATGTTCTCTAAATTTCAAGTTCAAATAATAACTAGAATCATTAAATTAAACATAAAATGTCTGTGATAAACAAATAAGCATATAAGAGCATTCAGAGTAAATTTATACACTCTTTACATGATCTATTTTTATTTTATTATCATTTACTTTTAAAATTAAGTTTTAATGAATTTTTATATAAGTTTAAATATGAGCTATATTCTCATCATTCTAACAACATTCCTAAGGTTTCGATACAATTTTCAAGGTTTTCTACAAAGAAACAACAGAAACATCAATTATTTCATTTTTTTTCTTTTTTTTTCTTTTTTTTGCATAAAAGAATAAGTAAAATGTGTATGACCATTGAAAAAAAAAGGTATTATTTTGTTACATTATATACTAGTATTAAGATTACTTGCATTGCAACGGGATGCGTAAAATCATGCCAAATAATATTAATAGCACATTATCGCCAATGACCACCAACGCTAAAAAAACCAATAAAATGAAAAAAAAAATTTTAATAGAATGAAAAGCAGACATAAAAACATTGATCCATACACTTACTCAAACAAAAAAATAAAACAATAAGTAAATTGATCTAGGATCAGCGCGTTATAACATGATCGTTAAACTGGGAAAAATAAGCGAAAAAACGTTGAAGAACACACACACGTTCGGTGTGTTAATTCGTAAAATTTAGACCGAAACGTATAACGGGAAATTTGTAAAATTTGAAAAGTATAGAGGATCAAAGTTGAAAGATAAAAAAAATATTGAGGCTAAATTATAAAATATGTAAAAGTATTGTGTTAAAATAAAAAGGTTAAAGATTAAAAAAGAAGTGGGTGCATCCAATAAAACACATAATACAACTTATAATGCATACAAATAATTAGCATATATATATAATTTTTATTTTTGGGCTTATTATTGTATTGGGTTGGGTAATGGGTATTTTGGGTTTTCATGTTATTTGGTAATGGGTAATGGATAATGGTTATTTATGTTTTATAGAATGTATTGTTTTTTATAAATTATAAGACTTTTAGTTATAAAATTTAAAACTTTTTGTGAAGTGTTGAGTTTAAAATTTTTTTAGGGGTAACGTAATTTCTTTTCAGGGGTAACGTAAAACCGAAACTTTCCTTTTACATACAACCGTAAAATTTTTTTACCCGTAACAAGTTGAGGGGTAGCGGAGGCTACCCCTCAATTGTACATATGTCCGCCCATGACGGTATCCCAAAACCACAAGCCCCACCGGCCTACTTCATGATGAGCCCACAAACTTCCTTGAAATATGCTCATGGTTAAAAAATCACCAACATGTCAAGATCACAATTTGAATTGGTTCTTTGTCTTGGTCAAAGGCCTCTATGTTCGCGTCAGCCATCCAACAAAAAGCGAAGTACCGGTCTCTTTCTTTCCATTACAAATGACACGCTTCTCCTGCTCCCTCCCCGTGTCCTCTAGCACTCTTGACCAGAAGGAAGAGAAGGCGAAACACCACCTAAGCAACATAAGCAGGCTTCTATTGCTACAAAACAATATAGCATAATAGCCTTTTTCTCTCACATGTTTGAATTTGAGGGTAAAGAACATGCTTCTTGCATGGGATCCAATGCGTCCAGCAGAGCGAAAAAGCCTTCCATTCTGTTCGGCGTCATCCTTCTTCATTGGCGTGAGTGGAATGCCACAATCCCGTTCAAATCCACACTTGAGCCGGATATCCTTTGTTTTTCCTATATTAAACCCTAAGTCCATTACAACCCTTCGTAAAGTGTTCTTGATTTTTATTTATGTAATAAGTTGACTTCATATAGCTTTTACTCATTCACAATTACTCTATGATTAAAGAAGAACCAAATGAGTAGTAAATTTGAAAATTAGGACTATTCATTTCCTTATCTGTGGTATACGATATAAAACTAGTTATGTTTATTTAAAAGACCTTATATTAATCATCAATTATTATGTTTATATACAAAAGAGGCGCGTGTGTGTAAAACAATGTATTCGTATGTTACATAGATATCAAATGAGCATTCAATTTATCATTCGACGGAACCGCAGAAGCTAGTTTGTATGGTCATTAGTTTTGTTTGTTTTGATTTGAGTGATACATTTACATACCATATATTTTTGCTAGTTTTCAGACCTTAGCTGATGGAATATATTGTAAGGAAGTTTGAGTTAATAAGTACATTAACTCTTAATAATATGTGCACTTCATTGAATGAACCTTGTTTTTTAGAAATAAAATTTTCTGTTGATTGGTTTGTAATAAAGAGTATATACGAACAATGGTTATGTAAGAGGATTTGTAGACTTGAGCCGACATGTTAGTATGGTTGGTTTAGTTTCCAGGGTTAGTTGGATTGTAATAGAAAGTTTTGTTTGAGTGTAAGTAAAGTTTAAGTGTAAAAATCCCACTACCCTAATAAAATAGTAATGGGGGAGGACACGTGGCATCTTCATTTGCTCCCTGTTTTCACTTTTTCCGCCCATACGAAACCTACACATTTTGGACACGCGGATCTAATTTAGTCCAAAACCCGATCCATCAAATCGCCCCTCTTTACTTTGTATCTCGAAAAAACCCTCATTCGGCCCAATCATCCATCTGCGCATCCCTGATTTTGTTTCAGGAATAACCCGTCAAATTCTTTGTCTGCGAGACCATGAAACGGTAAGTTCTTCTCCTTTCGCAATGACTGATGTTGGTTGTTCGTTGTTTCTTTTGTTCATCTTTATCAACAAGTTCTTTTATGTGTTTCCCCTATTTGCTTTTTAAACTCGATTTGTGTTTTTGATGTGGATTCATATTTTTGAGTTTGATTTCTCGTACCATTAAATTCTCTGGTTGTTTTATGATGGTATTAAATTAGGTGAACAATTTACAATTGATGCTTGCATCAATTCCTTGTGTTAAAACATCTCAATGTTTAATCAAACATCTCAATGTTATATTTTTATAACTAAATATTAAAGACACTCGCTTGATTACTCAGGTTCCGAAACGAAGTAGTAGTTTTGCAGAATATACAACGAACATGATCAATGCATTTGTTTAATTAGTTGAACTTTAATTTGGAATCTTAATATTTATTTCAAATGGTGAGGCTTTAAGAGAAGTATCACTAGCATGTTGTAAAAACAATATTTGGTTAGTTTTTTTATTCAAGATGGCCACTATATAGTTGTACTTTATTTTTGTTTGTTATAATCTATTTTAGATGATCAGCTTTAAGTGTTTCGTCACCTTGCTCTTATCGGACAGTATGGCAATGTGTGTTTATGTTTATCGGACAATTTGTGAATGGGGACGTGTGTTTATGTTTATCGCACAGTTTGTGATTTGGTTCAATTTGTGTATGAATTCAAATTAAATTTTCTGTACCAAAACATTTTGTTGCTTCGTGAATCATCCATATTACAAAACACAAGGTCTACTCCTGTTTGTCTTCTATTATAAAGATAAAGTCCCAAAAAAGTGTAATAAAAATACAAACTTAGATGTAAAATAACAAAAAACAGCAACAAAAAAGTCAAAGTTTTCATCCTCACTACAATGCTTATGAACATGTTTGTTTTTTTTCTTCCTACAAATAGTCTTTAATGATATGCTTATGAACATGTTTGTTTTTTTTTCTTCCTACAAATAGCCTTTAATGATATGGTTGACATAGTAAATTAATTCTACTTTTATGTTTATCTTTTTGGTTTTGTAGGCACACATTTAGCTTATTTTGGTTCACTCATGCTTTCTTCAACCTCTAAACTTTTGTACAGGATTAACTTGACTTTCAATTCAGATACTTTCATCTGGTTAGTTTTCTTTAACTGTAAATGTATAACTTTAATTTTCCAAATTCATGTGTTCAATTTTATACTATCAACTAAGCTCTTAACTTTTTGTAGTGCTTTTGGTGCTTCTTGATTTATTAGTTAGATTCCTTGAAGATATTGGGAATATTTATAAAGACTGAAGTTTCATATATGCTTGTTTATTCTTATAGGCCTAAAAAGTGTAATAAAATTTCAATGGGGATGGGGATGGGGATTATGAGCAGCGCCGGTCCCGAGAGTCCCAAGAGACGTTGGGCCCAGGGTGAGAACAAAAAATGGGTCCTGTAAAACAACGTATAAAAAAAGTCTAAAACGAATAATTTGTATATAAAAAATTTATAATACGACGATAATTGTTATAACAATAAAAAAAACGAAAGTATTGTATCAAAATAATCTAATATACTTAAACGAATCAGCAAGTTCTCTTACCATTTTTTAAAACAAAGTTTTCGATCAAGTTTTCATATTAAATTGAGTTTAGATCGGATAAATGATATTAGGCTAAACTATTTAAAATGTTAATGAATTCTAAGGTAAGTTTTAATAGGTTAAAATAATTAAAACATTATTAGGTCTTCCTAGTGAGTTTATTAATAATTTATAGTTTTTTTAAAAATACATATATATTATAATTTTATAAAAATTCCAAACCCTTGAGGAGATCGGGGCGTTCGCCCCATTCCCCCCCCCCCCCTCCCCCCCCCCTCCTCCTGATTATGAGTACTTTGCTAAATTTTCATTTTATGGATTTTCGTTATGAGTTACACCTTACAATGTAGGTTGTATGTTGCTCAATAATTGCATAACAAGTAGGTCACGATCTCTTTTTGATGGGTACTTATATGAATATTTATATTTTGCTCAATATTTGAAAACTTCGTTCTCCTCTATTATATTTTCGTTTATATTTCTTTAATATTATAATATATATTAAAACTTTTGGTCGGTTGCTACCGTACCACCGGCCAAGGTTATTTTGGGTATTTCCTGTTCCACTCACACAAATCCACTTACGCTATGTTTCCGAGTTTACTTAACGAGAGAAAAATAAGGAAAAGAAAAAAAACATTTTTTTTTTCCTTTCTTCTTTTTTCTCTTTTTTTCTCTTCTTTCCTTTCTTTTTTTTTCTTTTCTTTCCATTTCCTTTCGATTTGGAAAGATTGTTTTTAGCCTTTATTTTTCTTTAATTTTCTTTCATTTCCTTTCTTTTCTCTCCATAAGTAAACTCGAGAACACAATCTTTTTGTTTTCCTTACATTTTCTTCCATTAAAAAAAACTCAAGAACATAACTTCTTATTTCTTTTTTTCTGTTTCTTTTCTTTTCTCTCCTTAAATAAACCCGAGAACATAGCTTTAATGGTAAGCAAGCAGGCATCATTTCAATACAGATAATCGGAAGAAGAGGCGGAGGCGTCGATGGACTTCCAACTGTGACGGCAACGGTGACGGCCATACAAGGTTGCTACTCTCATACGTTCATCTATATTGACCTAATTGAATGTATTAGATGGTGTTTCTTTATTTTGATTCAGATCGATGAAATGTTTCTGTTTTTTCTTCATCGATTTTGCTCTCCATCAGATAACCTTGGTTCAAGATCAATTCTATGGTTACAAATTTGATGCAGAATCTGAAGTTGCTTCGAGGTGTATCAGTAAAGTGGTAAGTTCCATGATGTGTGCTTTCACATTTCTCCTTTTTGTATTAGATATTGTAGCTTTCGTGGTTTAGGTTTCGTACATTCGTATTTATATGACCAACTCGCGTTTTGGGGCTGAAAGCTTCCTTTCTTCGCTAATTGAATTTGTTTGAAAAAACTCAGATCAAATATTTTGTTTAAGTTCATATGTGTTTGTTTGAATTTTAGGTTTTTTACTTTTTGGTAGTAGCCGTGATAAATTTCCATCAACTAGATTCTAACTTTGATATCGTTATGCATTTATTTATCCACTGTTATTTCTAAAAACTAGCACAAGGTGCTTCTATCTAAATCAGCAGTAAAGGCAAAAGAACAAAGCAATGAAAGAGTTTATTGGTTTGGGTATAGCTAAAGGCTATTTTTTTGGTACAGTGATGTTTGAATTGTTATCTAGCGTTAATTTTCACTTATCTGAACTTTAATGTGTGGGATTTGGGCACCATGATGTTAAGCACAAATTGAATTTGGTGAGATGAAAGTTTTAGTTTAGTGCTTTCAAGGTCGACAAAACTTTAGATGAAACTACAGATGTTGATAAATTAAGATTGCTTCTACTAATATGTCTTATACGTTAGGTATGTATATATGCTAATCACTAACACACAAGGTATGCTATGCTTGCACGGGGGAAAGGACTTTTGTGTGAAAATGATAACAAAAGTCAGCGGTGAATTCTTGCCATATGATCAATGAGTTAGTTTATGTAGAGGTTTGTGTTTAATTTATATCTAATTTGATCTTATCCTTTATTAAGGCAGGTTCTTATAAAGTCACATGTTCTACCCTGTAGGCTTGACGAGTAATATTATTTGAAGTGTTGAGTCTTTATAAGATCAACATAAACATGACTTGGTAGTTAAAACTTATGGAAGAAATTTGCATTAGCTTCATGTTATTAGAATTTATATAGTGAGCAAACCTTTTATAAAGCTTCAAACACAAAACATACATAAACTAACATGTAATTGGTTCTGTTTATAACACATTGTTTTGCAAGATGTGATAGACTACGTATATATTTTAGGCTCATGCTTCTCTGTCGTGTTTTCTTTTTCCATTTTTAAATGTTTATTTCATTAGGTGCTGTGGATTTAAGTTTCAAGTTGATAAGAAAAAAGAATCGTGTCATGCCTGTATACAATGCATTCAACAACATAAATCATAGTGGTCAAATGTAAAGAAGGTAAAGAAAATCATAACACAAAAGATGAAAATGATGCATATGTTTCAACCACGATATCTCAACAGGTGGCTTCATTACACATTTTTTCTATTTATTTGCTTTGTTATGTATGAATGAGAAGGGTGTAAACCCATCATAAAAACCCATGAGCAAGTCACAAAAGCACCTTGAATTTAGGGAAAGATGGTTCTAGGATATCGGGTTGACCCGAAAGAAGAAGTTTTAAGGTTTGAAAGGCTGAATTAGGTGAACATGTGATAAGAACCTTCTTGTTTACATTGACATGGGCACTTCAGTGGGTTAGTTTGACCCATTAAGTGGGGAAGTGGAAGCGGTTACATAACTGATAGTAGTATTAATGCAGTATTTTATTAGTGGTTAAGTGGAGAAGTGGAAGTGATTACATAACTGAAAGTAATAGTATTAATAGTTGTTTTCGTTCAGTAATTAGGTGTTAAGTAATTTGGTTTTTCTTTGCTTTGTAATTTGGAGACTGGTCCATCTCGAAGAGGACTGCAGTGTTCTTGTTTAAGTTCAATCAAGTCGACTAGGTTTCTATCATTTGGTTCCATTGCCGGGAAATCGAATGGCACCTGCAACCCGAAATTTGGCAAATCAATTAGCAACCATTGCAGCAAAATTAGATGCTATTCTTGCATCTTTGAGGGAAGATATTGAAGAAATCAAAGTTCAAGTGCACATAGAAGGTCGATCTACAGCAAAACAGCCACCATCGGAGCTACTGATTATGCCACCAACGTCGCCCAAATCACTGGATCCACCACCGGGACTACCAACCACCCCACCATCGCCGCCAAAATTACCGACTCCACCATCGCTGCCGCCAAAACTACCGGGACTGCCACCGCCAAAGCAACCATCTTCCATCACTGAAACTACCGACACAACAACCACCACCATCGAAACTACCCATTTTGACTACATCAATAACCATCTTGACACACAAAAAGACATCCTAGCCTCCAGGCCCTCCACCCTTGCAGAAGAAAGCTTATTCTCTATTTTTCCACCAAAAATCAAAAAACTTGGTTGGGAATTGTGTCGTTACATCTACAAGCATCATAAAGATGATATATTGGAGTGCTTTGAAAATAAGGGGATGTACCAACGGGAGAAGGAATCAAAAGAGCCCCATAGAAAGATGATGTATGTGGATTTAAATCACAAAGATAGTTTGCTACAACATGAGAAGGGACATATGGATGTATCATCGTCATCAAAAGCTATGAATATTGGAAAACATAAAAGAATGGATAATGGGAAGGAGTTTCATCATGTTGGGAAGGAGTTTCATCATGTGAGGAATAAGGATGTAAAAGCTGATTTGAATGACAGGGACTTAGCCGGCCAATTTCCTTCCTCTCGACTTGAGGACAAGTCGATTTTCCGGGCCGGAAGTATTGATAAGAACCTTCTTGTTTACATTGACATGGGCACTTCAGTGGGTTAGTTTGACCCATTAAGTGGGGAAGTGGAAGCGGTTACATAACTGATAGTAGTATTAATGCAGTATTTTATTAGTGGTTAAGTGGAGAAGTGGAAGTGGAAGTGATTACATAACTGAAAGTAATAGTATTAATAGTTGTTTTCGTTCAGTAATTAGGTGTTAAGTAATTTGGTTTTTCTTTGCTTTGTAATTTGGAGACTGGTCCATCTCGAAGAGGACTGCAGTGTTCTTGTTTAAGTTCAATCAAGTCGACTAGGTTTCTATCAACATGCATCGGTTGATTTGGAGATTTTGGATCTTATTGGGTTACCAACAAAGACTTGAGATTTAAGATTTATGGACATGGTGAAAAAGAAAGGTATTCTTGAAATTAGGTATTTTACGGATAAAATTGATTTAGGGATAGAAGATATGGGAGAGGGCATGACTCTATATTTCTTCCCATTAGCTTTTTTCTCAAGAAAAACTTTCAAGGATGACGGTATTCTATTTGTGTTGTAAGATGTGATAGCCTAAAGTATTTATTTTAGATACATGCGTCACTACTGTTTTTTTTTTTTTTTTTTGGTTTTTTTGAAATTGTTGTTCAAATTTGTTGTTGTAGATTTAAGCTTCAAGTTGAGAAGAAAAAGGATGCATATGTTTCAACTATAATATCTGAGCAGGTGGCTTCTTTACCCATTTTTTTTTTTTATTTCATTTCTTTAGAATGGATGAGAAGGGTGGAATAGAATCTGTCATGAGGATTAATAAGGGAATAATTCATGGGTTTATGTTTTTTGTTGATTCTCAATTATGATTCTTTAACTTTAACCCGTGCATGATTAATAAAAAATTTATGTTAAAAGGTTGTATTTTCATCTTACTTATTTGATTTAATAGCCGTTTCATTGTATCGAAAGGTTCTTCCAAGGTCGGGATAATTTAATGAGAAGTTCAGTTCAGGTAAATAGTTTTTCTCTCTATTATTGCATATAAATTATGATATATTAACTGCTGCATTGGAAAATTGGCCACAAAGTTGACTAGATTCAACTTCCAAATCGTACTGCATACTCAAATGACAGGATTTAACAAAACCACACATCTGATGAAATGGAAGAATGTAAATGAGGAAGTTATGCCAAAGGAGCATTTTATGCACTAATGCATGAAGGACATCATTATTTATAATAATTTGATGTTTTAGTGCATTTCTTCAATCTCTTGATTTCAATTGTAAACAATAAACATATTAATTATGATTTTAAAACATGATCATACACTGCAGTGGGCAAAAAGGGTTAGAACGGGTCAAGATGGGTTCGTGTGAGGACGAGTCATTTCTGAAATCTAGGTAGTTAGAAGGTAGTTTTTACAGGTTAAGTGAACCTCTAAAATGTTTATTGTGTTATAAGCTGTTTTTTATCAGATTTGAGCATTTTAGAAATCTAATCAATAGTCAAATATCTAAACAACAAAGTTAATGTTTCTTTTTTATCCTACAAAATTGCTGATGACACTCACGTAGCCCATGACTTGATTGTCGAGACTATAGGAAGGACTTTATGCTCGGACAATAGAAGGGGCATCACAGTATTAAGTAAAATGGCAGAGAACATGGTTTCAATTAAATGAGCTTATCATTGAGGGTTTGAGGCTTAAGGAAGCTGATATATCATTCATGTGTTACCGCCGCAACACGTGGAAACATATTTATGGCTTATTGCTCTTTCATGCTATTATGGTCTCTAGAGCACTGGGAAAAGAACCATGCGGCAACGCACGGGAGTCCAATCCTAGTTTATACTTATAATCCTTAATGTTAACTAACTTTTTACTCATTATTTTTAATATAGTCAATCAAAAATCACGTTCAAATCAAGTTATAAAGAGCAAAATCTTCAAACTATACAACAATTAAAGGTAATGTTAAATTCAAAAAACATCTTAATTATCCAACCCGTGTAATACACTGGTTATTATAACTAGTATTTGATATGCATATAACAATACGCATTTATTTGTCAAATTTCCTGTTATTATTTAATATTTTATCTATATTTTGAAAATTTTACATTAATAATAATAATAATATTATTATTATTATTATTATTATTATTATAATTATTATTTATCTTTCTTTTACTTTTTTTTAAAGATTTTTCTGGTTTTAAATATAAAAACAAGAAACGATGGTATGTTTAATAATCCAGAAGGCAACAAAAAAATGAGATTGAAAAAGCTAAAGTCAACTTCCTATTTTTGTTCCAACATCGAGATCTTTTTATTATATGTATTACTACTTTTAGTAAACTCGTGTATTACACGTGTTGAAAAATAAAATAAAAAAATTATTAATTATTAAACAATATTCTAAAATAAGAGATGATTAGAATTACGTATAAATGAGGACTATAAGTAATAAAATAATAATATCAACTCTTTAAATTTTTCCTTTTAAATTGTTTTTGTTTTTCAAAATAAATTTTAAAAAATATATTTTTTAAGTTTACTTATATAGCTTCAAATTTTAATTATTTTAGTTTATAAAAAATTTTCTTTTTTAAAAATATAAATTTTAAAACATTTTGTATTTTTAAAAAGTTTATTGTTTTAAAAAATTTTCTTATGTTATAAAAATTTATTTCTCTGATAATAACACTAATAAAAAGATCTATATTTTAATTTATTAAAAATTATTTTTAATCTAAATAAAATAAAATAATATTATTAGTAATTAATTTAATTATTTAATAGGAGAGATTAGCGGGAAAATTTTAGTGAGAAAGAATGTGAAGATGCCATATGTTTTTTTATTTTCTTTTTTATTAGAGTAGAAAAACTTTATAAAAGTAACATTAATAAAAAGATATTTTTCCTAATTTATTAAAAAAATATGTGTAATCTTATAAAGAATTAAAATTATTTAATTTTTCTTAATTTAGGTAATTATTTATGAGGAGAGAGAGGCGGGAAAAACAAACTTAAGGGGCCTAGCAATGTCATAAGTGTCCTCGCAATTTACTCTTTTTTAGTATTATATATAGATATAGATATAGATTAAAAATGTTTAGAACGTTTAGCATTCGTCGCATGAAAATAATAGTGTATTTACGAATGAGTTTTTCTAATTGCACCCTACTCTATTTTCTAATCACACCCTACTCTACTATATTAATTAAGTGTTGACAACAACCACACCAATCAAATATGAGTTAAACATAAAAATTAATTAGCATTTAATATTTCAAGGTGCTGTAAAATGTGGTGCATGTGATTTTGCGTGAAAATCCCATGTTAAACAACTAATTTAATATAAAAAATTAAAACATTTGTTACAAAATTCACTTTACTTAATTCATTAATCAATTTATTGCTACCATTATTAGTTTTGTATTTAAACTAAAAATTTTAATATTACTAATTATCATCTTGTGGATGCATTAAATATTGCAAATTAAAGAAATATTAGTTTAAATCAACCAACATTAACATGGACTTCGCAAAAAAAATTTGTTGCCTCAAAAGAAGCTCTTGTAAGAAATTTAATTTGTATAAGTTGGATAATTTTAATTTGTATATTTATAATCGATAAATATTAGTTTAAATTAGATAAATTTGATAAGCTTATCGTTGGAATCTTTGTGTAACTTTAATTCAATGTCTTACTAGTTCATTGGTCGAACCGGTTCAACCGGTCGGACCGAATATAAGAATCGGATAAAATTATAATTATTTTACAAATATATATGTAAAAAAATACTAAAAAATAAAAAATATATATGAAAAACTGGTTCAACCGGACCAACCCCCGGTTCGACCGGACCAACCACCGGTTCATCCGGTTCGACCCCTGGTTCAACCGGTCCGGTTTCCGGTTCGACCGCCGGTCCAACTGGTTCAACTAGTTCAACCACTGGTTCAATGCCAAAACGGTTTTAAGCACCAAACCGGACCGGATTGGAGTCCGGTTCCCAGTCCAGCTGGTCGGACCTGCCGGTCCGATCCGGTTTTCAAAACAATGCTTTAGTTGGTAATATTTCTATTTCACCTTTTTGTTACTTAACATCTGGTTAGTTTTAGAAAAATAAACATCAAACTTTATTGTATTTTGAAGAAAATATATATGTTTTTCTAAACAAGACGTAAAGGCTCAAAGAGATATAATGCTGTTAAAGATTTTTTTTAATACTAAAAACCTATGTCTATTTAAAACAAAAACAAAATAAAATCTCTAGATGTAATAATACTAAAATCTTCGGATTAGACTCGCACAACTAAAATCGGCTTTATTGACGAAAAGAAGTAACTCACTAATCGGCTTTATTGACGAAAAGAAGTAACTCACTATTTAAATAAACATTTTGTTTTAATCATTAAATGTTTTAAAAATGCTTTTTTAGTTTCCGTTAAAAATGTCTTTCTTATTAAAAATTTAAAATTAACTAAAAACGAATTTAGATATATTTTAAGTCTTTCTTTAGAAAATTAACAACAAACTATCACAAAAAATATTTTTAAACAATTTCAAACTATCAGTTAACTAAACATTTTAACAAGATTAAAAGCTAAAATAATAGTTTACGATATTAAAAATAGCAATTAATTAAAGTTGCATTTAATGAGAATGTCATAATTAAAAATGTTACATTTATTGATAATAGTTAATATTTAATACTATCTAGTAGAGTGCTATAGAGTAGGGTGCAAATAACAACACCCTTTACGAATACATAGTACCAGTAATGAAGAAAGCCATGTAATTAAATGGTGGGAATGAATATATATTTCTTAGTGGTGTTTTAGATTGCATACGTCAAAGAAAGCAACACAGGTTGACATTTAGTCGGTGTTAGTTGAGAGGTTTGTTCACATTTAACCTTAGTTGAGAGGTTCGTTCACATTTAACCAATCTCTTATTTGTTTTTTAACTTGTTTCCAACATAAAAAATGAATTGACATCTTATACATCTTATTAGTCTCCATTAATAAATAGGCTTGATCTTCATTAGATAAACATTTAAATGGTGGCAAGGAATCTATGTTTGTTAGAGGCCACAGAATGGTTTAATTTAGGGTTTTTAATAAAAAAAAGATGGCATCAGATGGTTTTTTTCCCCTGACTGGAGTACCAACCCCGGATTCGATGAAAAAATATAAAAAGCCAAGACAGGAAGATGTTTACCAATATTTACCGATTGAAGATGTGAGTGAGAAAGTGAACACATTTATATGGGGTTAATTGGGACGACTTCATGCTAAATGGGGAGAAACGTGGGAAATACAGGGTAAAATTTGATGTGTCATTGATATGTTATCCAGGGAAAAATGAAGAAAAAGAGACGACTATCAGTGACGTTAGTGGTTTTTTAGAATGCATACGTCGAAAAAAGCAACACACGTTGACATTTAGCTAGTGTTAGTTGAGAGATTCGTTCACAATTAACCAAACTATGATATGTGTTTAACTTCTTGCCAACATAAAAAACACAAATTGACATTTAGCTAATGTTAGTTGACAGGTTCGTTCACATTTAACCAATCTCTGAGATGTTTTTAACTTCTTTCCAACATTAAAAAAGAGTTGACATGTTATACATATTATTAGTCTCAATTATAAATAGACTTGACTTCCATTAGTATGGACATATATTTAAATGTTGGGAAGGAATCTATGTTTGTTAGATGGCACAAAATGGTTCAAGGGTTTTTTTTTAATCAAAAGAAGAGGTGGCGCCCGATTATTTTTTATTCCCGGATGAGAATACAATCCCGAATTCGATGGCAAAATATAAAAAGCCAGGCCAGGAAAATGTTTACCAATACTTAGCGATTGAAGATGTGAGTGAGAAAGTGAAAAAAAATTATATGGGGTAAATTGCTAGGACTCCATGCTAAATGGTAAGAAACGGGGAAAATTCAAGGATAATAAAAAATTTGATGTGGCATTGATATGTTATCCAGGGATAAATAAGGAAAAAGAGACGACTGTTAGTGACGTTAGTGGCGTTTTAGAATGCATAAGTCGAAAAAAGCAACCCACGTTGACATTTAGCTAGTGTTAGTTGAGAGGTTCATTCACATTTAACCAATCTCTGATCTATTTTTAACTTCTTTCCAACATAAAAAATACACGTTGACATTTAGCTAGTGTTAGTTGATAGGTTCGTTCACATTTAACCAATCTTTGATCTGTTTTTAACTTCTTTCCAACATAAAAAACGACTTGACATGTTACAAATGTTATTTGTCTCCATTAATAAATAGATGATCTCCATTAGAATAGATATATATTAAATGGTGGAAGGAATCTATATTTGTTAGAGGGCACAGAGTGGTTCCGGGGTTTTTAATTGAAAGAAGTGGCATCCAATGGTTTTTTATTCCCGGACAGGAATACCAACCCCGGATTCTGTGACAAAATATAAAAGGCCAGGATAGTACAATTTTCCAATACTTACTGGTTAAAGATGTAAAATGAGACAAAATATAAAAGGCCAGGATAGTACAATTTTCCAATACTTACATAGTACAAGAAACGATGGTATGTTTAATAATCCGGAAGGCAATATGGAAAATGACATTGAAGAAGCTAAAGTCAACTTCCTATTTTGATTCCAACATCGAGATCATTTTATTATAGAGATAATTTCATACGTATCCTTACAAAATTTTTAAAATATCATATATAACCAAAGAAAATTTAAAATATTATATATACCCCTAGAAAGCTTCATAAATATCATATATACTTTTATAAAACTTTTCAAATATCATATATTTCCAAATTAAACAAACAGTATCATATATACCCCTATCTACTTTCTAAATATCATATATACTCTTAGAAAACTTTTTAAATATCATATATACCCAACCAAATTTACTATATCATATATACCCTTTCTATATAAAACAAAATATCATAATTTTATTAAGTAAATAAATAATTTATCTTTCTACTTATTATTTTCTTAAAACTTCTTTCATACTTGGTATTTTTTTCATATTTATTCCCAAACATTTGCATATTTATAAGGGTCAGTATGGAATCAAAAGTATATTTTAAAATATTATATTTATTTACTTTTAAAAATTCTTAAATTTTTTAAATAACATTAGTGACAATAATATAAGAAAACTTAGTAACATTTCAAGATAGGCATGATAGTTTAATTTAAAAATAAGTAATTTTATAGTAAATATGATCATTATGATTATTAATTAGGTTATTGGTGCTTTTTATAGAATTAAAAATAATAATATTTACTAAAGAATTAAGATTGTTATCATAACCGTTCACGATAAAAAAATAATAAATACAGTTCTAGTATTATTAATAATTAATAATAAAATAAATGTAGTATATTGAATTTAGATGTATTGATAAAAAAGATAGAATCATCATTATTAATCTTTTAATAATAAAAATTAAAATTAAATTAAAAATATATTATTTTAATTATTAAAAAAAGGTATGCATGATGTTTTGATTTTAATTTGGATGTCTCTAATGTTAGCAAGATTTTTGTGCTATTGATATATATTAAAATTTGATTTGAGCGCATATGATATTTAACAAGTTATCTATGGGTATCATTGATATTTAAGATGTTTTAGGGGTATATACGATATTATAATATTGGTTTGGGTATATATGATACTAGATTACAACCCCGTGTAATATACGGGTTGTTAAAATTTAAAGTTATACTACTTGCAATAGAGATTTTCTTATTACATATTTATAAAATATTATACAATTTTTAACTATATTTATTTTAAAATATAAAATACTTAACAAAAATAGTTATAAAATTCATTTAATACACGGGTTGTTAAAATTTAAGGTATATTTTTCGAAATAGAGATTTTCTTATTACATATTTATAAAATATTATATAATCTTTAACTATATTTATTTTAAAATATAAAATACTTGACAAAAATAATTATATAAATCATTTAATAGGAGAGAGACAAAAAAAAAAAAAAAAAACAATTAAATAAAATTTATATAATTAATAGGAGAGAGAGACGGGAAAAAATATTGAGGAGGCATGGGAGAGTGACACATGTCACTTAATATTTTTATTTATTAGTATAGATTTTGATTTTTTTAGGGATATATATGGTATTTAAGAAGTTTCTTAGGGTATATATATATATATATATATGTAAACCACTTAAAATTATGTAAACTAATAAAACAAATCTCAGCCATTGATTAGATTTAGATCAATGAATCAGATTTTTTAGAATAAAAAAATAAATTGTCTTTCAAATAATGAAACCTACATACAAAAAGACAAAAAAGGGTAATTTTGTCATTTCATTTTCTTTTTGAATCTCAATCATTATAAACCTCACCTACATCCATTTCAATCAATTAATCTCTTTCTCTCTCTCTCTCTAAAACTACATATTTTATCTTTCTTCATCATCTTTCTCTCTCTCTCTAAAAGATGAACACAATAATAATCAAGAGAAAATCAAGATATGAAAGCTTTTATCGATGATTGACCATCATCTATGGCGACGGTGATGGTGGTTACGACGACGGTGGTTACGACAGCGGTGGTGACGGTTGTTACGATGGCGGTGGTTACGACGGCGGTGGTGACGGTGACGGTGGTTACGACGGCGGCGATGATGTTCACAACGGCGACGGTGGTGACGGTGGCGACGATAGTGATGGCGGCGATGGTAAACTGATGGCTTTTTGTTGGTGTTTATGGTTAGATCTGTGTTTTTTTTGTTGTTTTAAGAACTTTATATTCATGTTAAAGTTTAGATCTATTTTTTTTTTGTTGGTGATGCTTTTTTAGATCTGGGTTACATGTGCTTTGTTATTGATGTTCAAGGTAAAAAGAAGGCAAAAATAAAGACGGTGGCTGACCACCATCTACGGAAGATGACAACGGCGACTCCGGCGTTCTTGTGATTTTTTTTTGATGTTCAAGGTAAGATGTGGGTTTTTTGTTGGTGTTCAACGTTTAAATCTGATTTTTTTTATTGTTAATGTTTTTGGTGAACTACTTAGATCTGTAAGGTTACAAATATGTATGTACTTTATGTTGGATAAATCTATTTTTATATATGTGTACACATGTAGTTGGTGATGTTTTCTAAGGAACTACTCAAGTATTCTTGTTAAAAATATTAATTTAAAGTGTGTATAAAAATTATTACACATGTGTATATAGGATACTTAATTCTGTATTATTTTTATCAGATCTGCGTTTACAGTGTTTTATATGTAAAATGTGTAGAGTGAGTTTTACACATGTGTAAACTGAGTTTAACACATGTGTAAACCGAGTTTTACACATGTGTAAACTGAATATACACATATGTAAAATTCTCGTTTTCTTGTTCAGATTTATATTTCTATAATTTACATAGTAACTGATTCATGTTAAATATTGGTTTTCATTTTTCAGTATATGTTGACCTGGATCTAAGATGTGAACAAGCCGTAATCAACAAATGGGCATGCGGATTTTTTTTCTGATTTGTAAATATTTTTTTGGATCTTAGATATAGATTATTTTTTGATTTGTGTAAATATCTTCTACTCATGTTTAATGAATTATTACATGTGTTAAAGTATTTACAACTATCTTAAAGTACTCAGAACAATCTTTTACATATGTGTTAAAATATTAGAAAACATATGTTAAATTATTCAGAATGATCTTAAAATTATTTTTTATACATGTGTTAAAGTGTTTATTGAATTATTCACTCATATGTTAAAGTATGCATAACTATTTTCTACACATGTGTTAAAATACTGATAAATATCAAATTACTAATGCATGGGTTATTATGTTAATATAATATTAAAAAATAGTACAAAAAGATCAAATCACTAGCACTTTGATTATTGTGTTAATTTAATATTAAAAAAATAGTACAAATAAAAAGGAGGGAAAATATAGAAAGGACTAAAATCCCCTTACTATTATATTTCTTTTTTTTTTTAAATAAAAGATGACATGTGTCACATTATGAGTGGTGAAAATAGTTTATTGGTTTACATAATTTCTAATAGTTTACATTTGAACCATCCCCTATATATATACATATATAGAGGAAGGATACTAATAAAACCATCATCTTTTGAAAAAACCAAGAAAACCAAGTTCCACCAATCATGGAATTTTAAAATTATTATATTTTTATTTATTTAAAAGGTTAGTTTAGTAATTTTAACACTATTTAATGTTGACAGTTATCTATTTTTTTTAAATCCCTTACATCTCCCTATCATTTAATTATATTTTTCTCATTCTCTCTCTAAATCAATTGAATCTAAGATTCATTAGACAAATTTCTTTCATATCTTACTTTGATTCATATTCACGTTCATTAAAGAAGGCTTTATTAACAATGGTGATTATGCTAAAGAACAAACGATAATGAAGAATATCAAAGATAGTTTTGATTTTTTGAAGCAACAGATTTGATGGTGATGAAGAACAAGCAACAGTGGAAGAAAATGACCAATGGATTTGATTTTTTGAAGATACAATGAAGAAAGGAAGATGACGAATAACTACAGAAACAGTTACAAATATGTAGCTTAGGTTACGTATATGTAAGTTACATATAACCATTGTGAAGATGATGACATAATGCTAAGAGTGACAAAGGGGTAGCTTTTTCAATATGAATATTATATTTGGCAAGATCTGAAGTATAGTTATAAAGCTTTTTCAATATGAATTTTGTATACCATTTAGAATTGATCATAATTCTTCCAAAATGATCACTACAAATGATATTGAAATCAATCAATTTGTTGACATAAGTCCTAACATGAATCAATCAAAAGGATGTTGTTGACATCGGAGATCATTTACAAGTAGGCAATTCCACAATATTGATCCCATCCAATTAGAATCAAGCAACTTGAGTTATATATCTTACCGGTGTTGAAAATCAAGGTATTCGTTAATGTGTATTTAGTAATTTATTTTGAACTTGAATAAATTATTCCATTTAAATGAGTGTTTACATATACGTAAGTTCCATCATTTAGTACAACAACCACCATGTTGCCTTTTCTATTTATTTTCTGATTGCTTACATATATGTAAGTTTCACCATTTTAATGTAACAGTATGCATATTGTTTGTTTTTTCTTTGTTTACATATATGTAAGTTTTACCATTTAATGTAATAGTAGGCATATTGTCTGTTTTTTATTTCTTTGCTTACATATGCGTAAGCAGGTTTACATATGATGCATCAGTTAACCGTTGAATTATTTAAGAAAATACAAAGATGAAGGCATTTGTTGATTAATATGAATATGATGAATACAAAGTTAATAGCTAGATTTTTTTAATATAATTTATAAGGGAGGAGAGAGAAGAGTGAATGTAGAAATTTTATTAGTGGTTTCCAAAACTAACATTTTTTTTGTTCCAAATTTGCCCTTGTATCATTAATATAATCTATTTAAATTTTGGATTATTTACAAAAATACCATTGTGTATATCAACCATTGATCAAATAGATCAATGGTTTACATTTGGTTTTCTTGGTTTTTTAGTAAATCATGGTTTTCTTAGGAACCCTCCCCTATATATATATATATGTAGATATATATTTGAATTTTATTTAAGTATATATTATATTTTAAAAGTTTGTAAGGGTATATATAAAATACACCTTTATTATATTAGAACGTGTAGCATCCGTCGCATGAAATTAATAGTGTATTTACGAATATACATATATACAACTAGTAATGAACAAAACCATGTAATTAAATGGTGGGAATGAATATATATTTGTTAGTGGTGTTTTAGATTCCATATGTCGAAAGCAACACACATTAACATTTAACTAGTGTTAGTTGAGAGGTTCATACATATTTAACCAATCTCTTATCTATTTTTTTAACATCTTTCCAACATAAAAAATGAGTTGACATATTCTACATCTTATTAGTCTCCATTAATAAATAGGCTTGATCTCCATTAAAATAGACATATATTTAAATGGTCGGAAGGAATATATGTTTGTTAGAGAGCACAGAGTGGTTCAAGAGTTTTTTATCGAAAGAAGTGGTGGCACCTGATTATTTTTTATTCCCAACCCCGGTTCTGTGACAAAATATAAAAAAGCCAGAACAAGAAAATGTTTATCAATACCGATTGAAGATGTGAGTAAGAAAATGAACAAATTTATATGGGGTCAATTGGGATGACTCCATGCTAAATGAGGAGTAAAGGGGGGAAATTTAGGGTAAATAAAAATTTTAATGTGGCATTGATATGTTACCCAGGGAAAAATAAGAAAAAAAAGGTGACTATCAGTGACGTTAGTGGTGTTTTAGAATGCATACTTCGAAAAAAGCAACACACGCTGACATTTAGCTAGTGTCAAAATAGTTCAAGATAGCAAACATTTTCTAGAATTTCTTTTATATTCAACCCCATTGCTGATAATAGAACTAGAATAGATAGTTTTTGTTGCCTACTCACACGAACCTATATCCTTGCTTTTCTATCAATTTTTAATTCTAATCTTCCTCCCCAATTTGATATTATGGTGCCGGGATAGACCGAAATTCCGTTATCGTTTAATTCTGACTAGTAATAAATACCGGGACTTTGCAATATTTGATGGATCACAATTCTATAGATTTTATTTACTATAAAAGCTCCTATAGAAGTCATTAAAGGGATATTTCCTATCAAAATTGTTTGTTCTTGGATATATCTACGCCTATCGTTTTTCCAAATGAGTCTCGTGGATACATATAATTCAGACGAATATGTGAGTCATTCATACACAGCATCTCTTTCCTTTATCAAGGGTTCTACCAATTGATATCTTTCCTAAAATAATTCAAAGTTAATTTCTTGATTTGTATCTTCAATTTTTAGAAACTTAGAAAGCTATTTTGCCAAACCCTAATCAATGAACCTACAAAATCCTTCAAATTGTATGTGATAAAATCCAGGTATTGTGGACATTGCGTATATCCTAGATTATTTTGAAATTGTCAGTTATTTATATTCATCCATATCGAATTCTAAATAAAAAAGAAATACCATTTTGGCTGGCTCGTTATCTATCAAAGAAAATCCTATAGATCTAGCAATGATGGAATTTTGATTCTATGAATCTTTGACCAGAACAGAACCCCCTCTAACTCGGGGAAAGGAATTCAAGCCCGTAAAATGAGTCAAGTCTATGATAGGTACCAATGGTCTTTATGGCGCTCTTACCCCTTATGCAAAGCACCAATGACCTCGGTATTCTAGAAAAGGCTTAGGGTATATCATCAAAGAAAGAATCCCGAGGGATAACCTTTCACTTGGATACGATCTAAATTCCACATTCAAGAAAGAACCAGACCAGGCCAACCGAAAGATAGGATCAACCACTGTTCATCGATAGACGAAGCTCTCTCATTATCATCTCTCGCGAGAAGAAAAAAGGATGATCCTTTTTCCTTCTCGCGAATCACGAAAGCGCCTAGCACCTAGAGGAGCAAAGCTTTTTTGGGAAAACGATGCATAAAAAAAGGTTGGCCCATCAAAAGTCCGGTGCCTTCGTGAACGAAGTTTAGAATCAACAAGGGTTCGTCTCACATAGAAGAAGATGTGACCCAATCTTCCCATTCAAAAGAAGATCTCTCTTCTTCTTCATTCTCAACAGGAATGCATCAACAAAACTTCCCTTCCATATAGATCGTCATGGCATGAACTCAGAATTTCTTTGCTTCGATTTTGCCCCTACTTCAATTAAAGCTAGCTCCTACTCCTCCTTCCTCGTCATTGGTCCTATTTTTGTATAGTGAGAAAGCTCAGGAATCTATTCTTTGATTGAATAGCAGAAGTGCTACTTAGTAGTAGAAACTCGGAGACATGGAGATGGGGTCGCCCCGTCTCCAACTGAGGTCTTCTCGCTCACTGCCAGGAAGATTCTATCCCAACGATCGCCTTGCAAGACCTCTGGATGGAATTCAAATCAGATCCTATAGTTTAACCACTAGGGGAGAGTCGGTGATCTTGCTTTCAAAAGTTTACAGTTTCCTGGCTAAAAATCACTCGTTTGTTTACAAACTGAACATACGTTCTTGAATGAAGTCTGTCCGAACCGAATTAGCACTTCTCAGATCAAGCGAGCCCTCTCCAGCGGAGCTAGGCACCGGGGCCCTGGCTGCACTAGCGATTGGAATTACTACCTCTTCTCTAATGAGAAAGTCGTAGGAGAAAGCGGGCCTTTCACCCATAATCATTCAAAAACAAGGGAGCTTAATTATCCATTTTGAAAGAGTTGATACCTATATGTTCTGGCTCTACCCTTCTCATTCGGCCTCGGATCCAATCGTTTTGGCCCTCTCCTCTCACCCTTATCTCAAATCGAAGATACAAACGATGTCCGAAAATCAAAGAGGGCGGCCCCTCCTCATCATATTAAAGAGGTGAGGCTTTGTATGAGGCTTGTACTGCAGAGCAAGCAAAGAAAACCCTCTCTCATGAAAGATTGTCTCTCCTCTCCCGACGGCTTTTAGTCATGTCTATAGTTAGTTGCTAAGATGATTCCCACTCAAGCATTCTCATTCAACGCTTCCTCCAGTTGCCCCCACCCAATAATCCTGTAGTCAATTGCCCTTCTCGTTCTCATCAAACGAAAGACAACCGCCTTTTGCCGGCAAGTTAACCTCGGTGCCTCCATATGTTGACATCTGATCCAACCTAATAGTAAGCGATCCGCCAAAAGCAACCAAAATATTCCTTGGTGAATCAAGCGCGAGTGTGCGCCCCTTTAGAGAAGAGATAGGGGTGAGTACTACACGAGCTCGTAAGTAAAGTACCAAACGAGCCTTGTCTACGAAGCAAAACCCCCAACCTACGTCGTACGAGATCAGACTAGTCGCTTCGAGATCCCTTTCGCCATTTGAAGAAGAAGAAAGCTTCCCCCCTGATGCTTTGTCAATGTCAGAGTTGATATCAAGATGAATGGGAAAGACAATAAGAAAGATTCAAGATAAAGACTAGAAGAAGGGCCCTGCCTAATTGATCTAATGATAAAGAAGTAGGAGTTGATATCAAGATGAAAGGGAAAGACAATAAGAAAGCTTCCCCTGCTCGTTGGCTCCACATCCACCGAAAGTAGGTAACCTTCGTCGCCGTTGGTTCCCGTGACCAAAATTTTTATTTTTAAAAAGAAGAAGCCTCCCGAATCAGCACAGGGAAAAATCCGTAAGCAAGAGAACTGTCCTAACCTGCCGCCGGAGCAGATAGAAGATAAAGAAATGCCCGGAAACGAAGGTTCAAACCTTCTTTTTTCTTAGGGGGGAAAGAAGACCTGCTTGGCGCCATTGATCCGGAACGATGGGAAACTCTTGCTAAATGAATGTCTTTGCTTTGGCTTTGAAAGTCTTTCAGCTCTCTAAAAGACTTTGGGAAAGAAAAGGCATTCATATAATAATAATAACAAGAATAACTTGTACATTAATATTAATAATAATGTTTATAATTATTATATATAATAACAACATTTAATATAATAATATTAAATATATTATTATTATTATTTATTTTACTTCTAATTAATAATAGTACATATAATAATAATAAAAACAATAACTTGTACATTAATAACAACAACAACAATAATAATAATAATAATAATAATAATAATAATAATAATAATAATAATAATAATAATAATAATAATAATTAATTTTATTAATATTAAATTAAAAAAATAATTCACTCTATGGCGACAACATGTCGTCGCGATAGACTTTTCATAATGGCGGGATTATTTCCCTCCAACTTTTTTTAAGAGAAAAAAAAATAAAAAAAATTAGGTTTTAACCTATGTCGATGTTGTCGCCATAGAGTGTCAGTCAATTTTTATTTTTTTTACATTTATTTAAATAAATCAAAAATTAATTTAAATGAGGCTATGGGGACGACATGTCGTCGCCATAGGGTAAGGATCGTCAAAAGTCAATATTTCCCTATAGCGACGACGTGTCGTCGCCTTAGGTAGACCTATGGCGACTAGGGTATGTCGTCGTCATAGGGTTTGTCGCCATGTAAATTATTGTAGTGACCCATAGCAAGCGGAAGTATTGTACTCTTATTCCCACGTAATATACACCAATAAAAAAAGATACTATCTCATGTATTGTTTCAAACACTAGACATCGAATGCGGAATGATCAAGAACACAAATCAACACCATCAATTAAGGCCTTTATTCATCAACGATAATAGAAACAATTACAAAATAAAATTAAAATGAATGAAGTGATTATCTTTGGTTATATACTACACCCCAAGCCGCTAAGAAACATGAATCGACACCATCGATCAAGAATACGAATCAATACCACTAATTAATAAATTTATTCATCACCGAAAACGAAAACAATTACAACCATTACAAAATGGAATAAAAATGAACTAATTATATCATGAGCTGAGGTTATATACTATACACCCCAAGCCGTGATCTAACTCTACTAAGTAAATGTGAACAAACACATAAATAACAACTATAGACCTTTTAATTTTACTAACACATAGTTAGCCCATGTAAGGAACTAGCTAGTATGAATTATAATATCAAGTTAAAAGCAAAATCCAAAAAAACAAAAACATCTAAAAAGACGAAGGTTTCAAAAGCATGCGAGAACATTTAGTCCGTGCGTGAATTAGTGTTCACGTGATAACTTTAGTTCACGTGAGAACTTTTGAAAGTTCTCTCATGAAGTCCATCTTACATAAATAGTTGTTTTGCTTTGTAATTCATTATGAATGTTTAATTTTGTAAAAATGCTCTTAAGGTGAGAGAGCAAAACGTTGTGTGATAGGCCGCCCGAGGGGAGCTCACCTCGGATGGATCGAGCTTAAACGACGTAAACTATTTTGGTATTGTAATCGTTTGATTAATATATCCGTTTGAGTTTGTTAATATTCGTTAATATCACACATGCACATATCTGTCTTAATTTGATTATCAAGCATTACATTTTTTGTGAATTCAATCGTTATGAGGACTTTACAGCCCCTTGCACCCAGGGGCAGATCTATGCCTAGACGAACGGGGTCAAGTGACCCCATTGATTTTTGAGTCGGTAGTGTAACGTATAATACCGAATTTTTGAGTGAACCCATAGTTTTTCAGGAAGTGAACCCATTACTATTTTACAGTTCGCATGGAAACTTAAATCTGATCATAGTTCACTGGTTAGCATGCACTCATGTGGAGTAGGAGGTTGTGGGTTCAATCCTTGCAAGTTGCAAGTCCGTGACTTTGTTTCTTTTTTTACTATTTAATCAGGAAAATTACAATTTTACCTTTACTTTTAACACAAAATGTAAGTTTTATTTGATTTCTTTTGATATTATATTTTTCATAACATTCTTAATGCAATTTAATTATGTACATTCCGGCCCGATCTAACCCGACCTGATGGGACCATCCGAAAAATTATATGTTGTTTCGTTGCAAATCAAATCACTAAAAAATAGTGACTTCCGCCACTGCTTGCACCTAACTTATTTATTGTCTTCACCATGATAGAAAGTATTGACCTCCGTAGAAACTATTGTCAAAGATACTTTGCTAGTAAATCTTACTTGTACGACTTTGGTAGAAAGTCACATATTGATTTTCATTTTACCTTTAACAATCTCCACCTTAAAGTCAAATCAAGACTTCACCAATACCTAAAGAACTCACACTGAGGTCAAATTTATGTCTAGACCAGATATTGTGAACATATCAACATAATTCTCACAAGCATGGGCGAAGCTTAAGTAGGGTCGGGGGGGGGGGGGGGGCGGCCGCCCCCCCTGTTTTTTTCGCCAGTAGTGTTAAATTTTAGTCTGATAGTGTAAATTTTTGGCCGGGTAGTGTAAATTTTTATATAAATATCGAGTTCGCCCCCCCTAAAAAAATTAAATTCGCCCCCGCCCCCCCTTACGAAAGATTTCAATCTCCGCCGCTGCTCACAAGTGTGTACCTCTTTAACTTTAGCTTCCTGTAAATATTCCACGCCCCTTGTAAAATGTAACATTACATTGATATGTTTATGTCTTGCATGATCATGTTGTTCTTTAACTGAACAACCCTTTGGCTATCATAATATAATTGAATTTGAAACAAAAGTTTATTTATGTAGTCTTTAAAACATTTAAACAAATTCCACCAATGTCCATTCCATATATATGAAGATGAGACATAAAATAAAAATCACTACTTTTAAAAGATGATAACCTTTATTCAGAAGTAGTCGTCCCTTTTACATGATGATTGCCAGAAACCAAATGTGTTCTTCATGAAGATAGTGCAGGTAAGAAAGAAATCAAACAACTAATATATAATTAAAACAAACTACACATGAATACTAGACCTTTTGATCTTTCTCTTATTTGCGACAAATTCTATAGCTCCTAGACCATTTCTGTGGCTGATTATTCAAAAGTCAAAAAAGCAGAGAAGGTATGGGAGAGCTGGGCTTGTACTTTATGATTAAATAATAGAAAAAGTTATTCTTACCGACTTCCAAACGTAGGTTAGATATTCAAGGATCCTAGGATCCTTATAATACATAAGCAAGGATACATTTTAAAAGAACTAGTTAGTTGAATGTCTAATATTCAAATAGCGTAGATGATTTATATATAATAATGTTATAAAGCTTATAATACTTGCAATGAATCATTTATATAATAAACGATTTACATAGTTACATATTTTATTAAATTATGTAACTCCGCAAAATTTGATCCTAATAATATGTTATGATTAATATATTATCATTTTCCTTAATGATAATAGTGTTGACATTAATACCTGCTTGCGCACGTTAGAATGAGTTTAACATGTGTTAGAATGTTCATTTGGTGTGTGACCTTCCGTGATCATGTAATAATGGCAGTAATGTTGTGCTTTATGTCTTAGGCATATAAGTCCAACCACAAGATTCAATGTACACCTAACATCTCACTGCCCCCACTGATATATAACTTAATAATATCCTCAACACCCATTGAAGTAAAGCTTATTATTTTAAAAGCAGTGATGTATAGTTTGCTTTAAATTATCCATTTTTAACAGATATCTAGTTGAACATGTGATATAGATTGGCATAAATCTCACGTAATGTTCAACCATTATGTTACTCGTTTCTATTACTAATAATAACAAGTCTTGGTTTTCCACCAAAACTAAATTTTTCAACAATTCTAATCTGTACAATCATCTTAGAATCACACAATATCGCATTATCACCATTCAATTGACTCAATTGATAGTTTAGAGATGTTTAGGGTTTCAAGGACATAATTAATATGAAAGGATGATATTCAACAAAATACTTACTTGAAAATTAAAATAGATGATTATTAACACGCGTTTGTTGCAAGAAACAACCAAAATCACCAACAATTGCTTGAAAGATAATCAAATGTGATGTGTGTGATGGTGTTTGATAAAAGGAGAGATAGGGCACGGAGTGGTGGTACGGGCAATGGAGATGGGGGTTGGGGTATAAATGTTTTATTCAAAAAAAATTTTATATAAGTAGTCCCTCATGTTTTATAAAATCCATTCGGATGATCCGCGGGCAAGTTTTTCTAAACCAAAAGCTAGATCAATCACATTATATCATTCAAATTCTGTAAAAACCTAGTCTTTATGTATTACAATATCAAGTGAAAAGCAAAAACTCAAATCATGCGAGAAAGACAAGGAAGCAAGAACTCCAAGATGATGGATAAAAATCTCATCATGCGAAAATTTAAAGTTGCCGCGCGAGAACTTTGTATATATATATATATATATGTTTTTCTTTTGTATTTCAGTGTGTGTGTTCATTTGTAAAGGTGCTCTGAGGTTGAGAGAGCAGAAAGATGTGTGATAGGCCACCCGAGGGGAGCTCACCTCAGGTGGATCGAGCTTAAACGATGTAAACTTCTTTGGTATTGTAATCGTTTGATTAATAATATTAGATTGAGTTTGTTTGAATTTCGTTGATATCACACACGCACACATCCCTTTTAATTTGATTATCAAGTGCAACAATATGTGGAATCGTCGTGATGAGGAATTTACAAATTCTAAACACATGAAATAGTATTCAATTTATATTTTTAAAGCAATTCATATAATAATAAAATTATAAAAATCATAAACACGTAATAACACGTAAATGTTCTAAACTGTACACTTTTCACATCAAGGCTAATCATTTGATCATGTAATCATATTACATATAGTTTCACACAAATTATATTTATCTGAAATGTTATTTTAATAAATCACCAACGTTTCGGAAACAAAACTCGTGTGTGATCCGGCAATTATCCGAATTACTATTACTTGAATGTTCGTGCAATAATTGATGCAAATTAACCGAATTAAATGCATGCATGAATGATCAGATAATAATATTCGTGTTAGTAAGAAAATAACCTGAAAAAATCACGTGTCGCATTAAAACTCGTATTTTGATTCTAAAAAATTGTTCCATTAATGTTTTACTTTCTTATAAGTTACCAATTTGTACACTTTAGTAAGTTTTATAGAATTCCATTTCACAAACCTTGTTTTTAGATTTCATTTATACTACAAGAAACAGTAGCTACAGAGGCGACAAAAGTTGTCGCTATAGATTATAAAAGTCGTCACTATAGAGTATAGCGACAACACTCAGTCGCTAAAAGGTCGTCGCTATATACTCGTCGCTAGATCACATCCTTGTTGTCGCAAAACATGTCGTCTTTATAGTGTACACCTATAGCGACGACAAGTCGCCCCTATAATGTTGGCATCAAAATCTAAGAAGACGAAATTTAAAAAAATAAAAAAAAATATTTATTTAGCTATAGCGACCAATTTAGAGGTGACATGTCGTCGCTATAGAGTCTGTTTATTTTTTTATTTTTTTTATTTTTAAAAATTTTCCAGGTTTATAATATATATTTAACCTAGTCCGAATTGTTCAATCTGTTCAAATTCAAATTCCACAACATTATAATATAAAGTCAAATAATTAGATGTCAAAATACATAAGAGTTGTTTAAACATGCAAAACATTTAACAAACAACTAAATCATTTGATCAAACACAAACAAACAACTTAATCACTTGTAGTATCTTCTTCATCCCCTTCTTCATTCGGTTGACATGATGATTTGTTGTTGTTGTTTTGTGACATCGAAAGAAGTTGATTTATTTGTTCTTGCATTGGTGCATTTATTTGAAGTTGTTGTTGCCATCTTTCATTTGATTGTCTAAGTTGTTCTTGCATTTCATTATATTGTGATGGGGGTGCATACGTACTAGGAGTCACATCGAGGGTAACATTTTTCACTTTTCAACCAAAGCCCCATATATGACCAAGCCTAGATCCCAAGAAACGTGCAAGAACCTCAACCTCATCAACCGTTGTCTCTTCTCCGTCCGAGCTCGATAATGATCTATTCATCTCATCTTGAATTTGTCCCGACATTAAACAAATAAAATAAACACACATTAAATATTTTACTAAAATTTGGCAGCACAACTACTATATAATGAATAACTAACATGTTCAACTATATAAAATACGATAATAATTCCCGAATTTCAATTAACATATACTATAGAAACAATCCTACCTACATTAGTAGCAATAACATCAACTAATAGTTATAATAAATCCAACTAAAAGTTTAGAAGTCTCAAAGTCAATCGAACCCATTTTATTAGTCATCATAGATATATAAATGATTGTTTTTTACTTACCCAATGTCTTTTCTAGGTGATTTAGGTCGGGGAATAAGCAAAGTTAACATAAAAGAAGATTCTTTCATACATAACCACGAAGGTGTGTTGTATGTTGTCCTCACCACAGGCCACATACTATAAGTCTGACTCAAGTTACCGAATTGATCAAACCTACCAGCAGCCAAACCCAATCGGACATTCCTAGGTTCTTTGGCAAAATGAGGATATTTTTCATCAAATTCTTGCCATGCCTTACCATCAACTGGATGACACATCATGCCACTCGTTGATCATCTAGTATTATGCTAGATCATATATTTTGCTGTGAATCTAGAACTATACCTTCGTTGAAGACGAGGGGTTAAAGGAAAGTAACGCAACACTTTCTGTGGTACTTTCTTTCCTTTTGTGTTTTTGTCAACCCATCAGCTCTCATTATAAATTGGACAATTATGGAGGCATTCTCCTATCAAAACAAAGCACAGTCATTAATGCAAGCAAGGATAGATTCATATCCCAACCGAATCTTTCTTAGCTTTTTCTTCGCTTCATAATGTGATGCGGGAATATGATTTTCTTTTGGGAATGCAACTTTTAGAAACTCTAAAAGTTGGTCAAAAGAACTATTCGTCCATTTGTTAATAACTTTAATATGCATCAATTTTGCAAGAAATTTTAAAGAAGACATCCAACTACAACCGGGGTATAATTTGGTATTAAGCTCCTTAAACAATGCATCAAATTCTAAGTCTAAACGAGTTCCATCTTCGTCTATATTTTCGTCATATGTATTCTGTTCTGCCATTACATCATCAAGTGCATCAACCATTTTATTATTTGTTGTTGGATTACGTGTGTTTGAGGCCCAAAGGTCTTCAATCTCTAAAGCATTAGGATATTTCTCACCATGATAAACCAATGTCGTGTATGTTTGAAGAAACCCACGGTCATGTATGTGTGTAAAAATCATAGATAAATTCTGAAATGACTAGTTCGAATTGGCACAACATATACACGGGCAACATGTTTTGCCTTCAATGTTGAGATGGTGTTTGGCAATCTCCATAAAGTTTTGTAGTCCATTTAAGAAATGAGGAGATTTTCGATTTCGCAACTAAATTCAACTCTTATCGATTGTCATCACTGTTTCATTATTAATAATTTAATTGGGATATATATATATAGGTCGCTGTAGATGTGGTGAATTATTGGTCTATGATGATGGATCCTAAGCCACTTTTTGAATATTCTATCTCATATGTATACATTTTAATAAGTTGGCTATTTAAGAAAAAATCAGTAGCATTTCCCTTTAATTCCCCAAGCATGTGGTTAAACCACAAACTCAAAGGAGTAATAGAAAATGATGTTGATTTTCTCTTAAATAGTCAACTCGTTAAAATATATACATATCCTAAATAAGATAGAATATTCAAAAAACAGTCCCAAAAGAACAATCATATATTTCGAACGGGTATATTTTAAGGGTTTATCTACTTCAATATTTACACAAAAACATACATATAAACATGTAAAAACTAAGATACTCAATTGCATATTATAATTAAAAAAAGAACAATCATATATTTCAATTACATAAATTTTATTTAAATTAAACACATATACACTTAAGCATACACAAACATAGATGCATATATACATAAATAAGAGTTTGCAAATGACAACACGTACCTTATCGATGAAATAGATATATGAGAAAAATTGCACTTCTCAACCGCAACAAGATCCTCGTATATTAACAAATAAAACAAAATAAGTTAAAATGATAATATTCTTCCTAACATATTCACAATCTATAACATAATATATATAAATACACATACATACACACATATAGATACATATATATACATACATACACACATATAGATACATATATATACATACATACACTATATACATACACATACACATACACACATTATACACGTACACATACACATACACACACACATACATGCACGCATACACACACACATACATGCACGCATACACACACACACACACACAAACACAAACACAAACACATGCACATGCACATACACATGCACATACACATGCACATGCACATACACATATACACATGCACATGCACATACACATACGCATACGCATACACATACGCATACGCATACACATGCACATCCACACGCACACGCACACGCACACGCACACGCACACGCACACGCACACGCACACGCACACGCACACGCACACGCACACGCACACGCACATGCACACGCACATGCACATGCACATACACACATACACACACACATTCACATATATTTACACAAATTTACACCTACACATACATATATATACATATAATCTTACGCATACATATACATACACCTACAAACACATATATCCATAAACACAATAATTGCTACATATACATATACACATATACGTATACATACACAAACATACAACCTAAGAACTACATAATTTTACCAAAAATTGAAACTTAATGGGTATGACTTCAAGATTATTCAAATTAGGAATAAAATTGGGTAAAATAGTTTACCTGTGGCCGATGGGGCGGTACAAGGGTCACACGAGAGAGGTTGTCGGAGGTTTTGACCGGTGAGAGTCGAAATCGCCTGATTTTGAGCACTAGGACGAACTTTTGGTTTTTAGGGGTGAAATGGCGTCAATGTGAGCTGTAGATCCTTTTTGTCATAACTGCAAGCTATAGCGACGATAAGTCACTCCTATAGCTTACATATGTCGTCGCTATAGCCTATAGGTAAAAAACGCCGTCGTCCAATTAAGTTGCTGATTAAAAAATATAATAACCTATAGAGGCGACATGTCGTCGCTAAAGAGTTACAATAGTCATTGCTATAGAGTTTTTTATTTTCCTAGAGTATTGGATAATAAATAAAAAATAAATAAATAATATTTTTAGCTACATGTGGTCGTTGCTAATAAATTTTCACGAGGGCGGGTGTATTTCCCTCAACTGCGCCAAACTCTATTGCGACGAAAAATCGAAAAAAAAATAAATTTTGGTCAAAAAAACCAAAGACCTATAGAGGCGACATGTTGTCGCTATAGCCTAAGCTATAGGGACGACTTACGTCGTTGCTATAAATGTCGCCTCTATAGGTTTAGTTTCTTGTAGTGTTATATAAGATGGCTTGATGATATTGCAATACTAAATTCAATCATCCATCCATCACAAGCATCATAATCATGCAAATGAAGACATACAAAGTGAAGACATGATAATACGGTGTTTTAAATGAGCCAAACAAGCACACCACTAAGAGCTAACGAACAAAAGAAATTAGAAGTCTTCAATATTGACTCTAGTGGCTCCAACACCTATTTTTTAAGCTCCAAGTACATCATCTTGCAAGTATTAACTCTTGTTATATTTTTACAATAGAAATACCGCCTAATCTATTTTATATTCCAAAATAAACAAGATATAAGACTTAAACAAAAATTAATCATTATATCCCCAAATGAATAGTTACTGGCAAATTTTCGGATCCGTTAGTGAAATTTTTTTAATAAATATAGAGTCTGCCCCCCTTAAATTAAAATTTGGCTCAAGCTCCGTCACTGCCCATAGTAAAAACGTGATGGGTCCCTTCCCTTAATGGATTTCATTGATGTGAGACATAATTTAAAGCTAAAAGGCATTCAGTTATGTTCATTTCCTAAAACATTCCTTCTGCTTAAGAGTTGATGTTTCAAATTTTTTTGGCAAAATCATTTTTGTAATTACTTCAATATTAGCACACCGAAACAATCACAAGTATCAAAACTATATTTCAAATTAAAAGAAGATATGCATTGAGAGTTTATACTTATTGAAACTAGGCACAACATCAAAAGACATATCGTTGAATCGTCCTCGATCAAAACATGCTCCTATCGAATCTCCTAACAATATGAAAGTAAGTTTGGATAGTCCTTCTTTCGTTTAATATTTTCTATTTATTATTAATACTTTCAAGTGAAAATTATCTATGTCATACTTTCTATTGAGTAAAAAGTTTTATTACCCAAATGAAATTTCTATTGAACATGTAACCTTTTTATTGAACAACTACATTTTCTATTAAACAACTAAACGTTCTCGTGAAATTTTAAACTTTGTATTGAACATATGAACTTTCTATTAAATAAATAAACCTCCCATTAAACAAGTAAACTTTCTATTGAACAATAAAACTTTTTTAAAAACAACCAAACTTTCTATTGAGCAAATAACTTTTTATTGAACATCTTCATCCATATTTAACATGTTCATCCTTTGCGTACAAATTTTAATAAAAATTATGAGTTAGGTATGCATGCCACCCAATATTAAAAAAACTGGGACATAGAACTCACTTGATTTTTTTAACTTCATGGCTTGAAGACGAGTAAGTGTAAAAACTCTAGTTTTCCTTATTCGGATCTCCTAAATTAGTCCATTCATGTTAAAATCTAAAGTTAATTTAACAAAAACTATATTTGAATTTGAACAAACAAAATACATCATAAAATGTCTTGAACAAACAACTAAAAAACCAAATACATCAAAATAGCCCAAACATAATACACTTGATATTTGAATTTAAAGCATGATAAAATGTCTTCAAGTAAAGTCCTTAAAGCCTTTAAAAACCAATGTCTAACATCGTGTAGTGCTGTTACCTTAAAAGAAATGCTCATTAAATATATAAGTTGTGTTGATTTTGTATAAGTAGGACCTTTTGCGTAATTATATGGAAGAAGAATTTCCAGTGTACATATTAAGGTAATAACCAAACCTAACAATATTTGAGTCATACATAGGTTGTCGGATTATATTGAACGAAGGGTTATCTCGACCAATATTGGCTACGGCTAGCATACTAACATGCGAGGTAGTACTACCAATACCTCTTCGTCGGCTCCAAGCCATGGTTGTGAAAGAATTAGAAACATTACATCATGCATTACAAACAACATAAAGTCCCAAAAGTATCAAAGTAACTATAACATCAAGAAAAGGGTTTTAAGCATTCTTGTCCTCCTATATATATATACATATATATATATAGAGAGAGAGAGAGGAGTGATCCTAAGAAAACCATAATGTTATAAGAAAACTAGAGAAAACCAATGAAAACGGTCACATAATTTATAAATTTTATTGTCACTACCCTCTATATATATGTGTGAGTATATATAAATAAGGGTATTGATCAAATGAAAACCGTAGCATGATTATACATATGTGTCACACATACGTTACGTATACGTAACCATTTTTCATTCGACATGGTCTTACGTATACGTAATACTCTTCACTCTCGTATGTATGCTCAACATATATGTACCAAATACTTAAATAACATTTTAACAATTAAAATAACAAAAAAATTATAAATTATGTTATTGGTTTTCGTGGTTTTCTTTGGTTTTCAAATAACTATTGGTTTTCTAAGGAACCTTCCCCTATATATATATATATATGTGGTAAGGTTCTAATGAGAACCCTTAGTTTTTATGAGAACCCATTAACCATATATAATCTATTGATTTATTTTACAAGGAATGAGATCATGACATGTGTTCATTTGACTTTTTTAATAGAAAAGGTTAATTTGGTCATTTCACCAATTCAAGAAAATTCAGGTTGAATATGACGGTGACAAGTGTTGCCACCTAACTTTCTCTTTCCTCCCATATTTTTTTCTTTTTTATAAAAATAATTTTACACCCAACTTTTTTATACATTTATATCATTTTTATACTATGTTATTTTTTTATAAAAATTATATTATTAAACACGTATCATTTTTCTCTTTAATTCTCATATAGTCTTAATATTTTTTGTGATTTAGTTTGGATGACTATAGCTACATCACTGTAATTAGTATTTACAACACTTAAAAACTATTTTACAACATCTAAAATCATATGTTACACCACTATAATAAGAATACGTCACTTTAATCACACTAAAATAACAAAAATACACCATTTTACCATAATTTCATTACACTTAAAGCTGTAAAATACGCCACGGCAAAAGCATACCCTACAACATACTCTATTACAAAAACATATTATATTCACTTATTAAAGAAATGATTACTTTATAGAATATTTACTTTACAAAAACTTCAAACTCAAAATAAGCTGTTGTAATATTCATACCTAAATCTATAAACATCAAAAACATTAAAACTTGTTACAATAAACTCATGTAATTACATTATATTGTAATTATTTATAGTAATTTACACCATGTTTATTTGAATGCTAATCCTAATATTTACAGTAAATTACATCAGATTTGTAATTACTTATAGTGAATTACATCAAATTACTTTATAACAAACACACTTTTCACATTTGGTTTCATGTTTTACACTTTTTATATTTGGTTTCATGTTTTTACACTTTTCATATTTGGTTTCATGTTTTACAATAAATTACAGTGTTACACTGCTGCAAACTGTAGCAAAACTATAATGAAAAATAATATGTAAACCAATGAAAACTCATGTAAACCAAATGTAAAATATACATCATTAAACGATGTAACTATACCAACGTGATTTCAATAACATAACAACCAAAGGACATTAAACCACATAACAACACCAAACGACATTAAACCAATGTAAACCAAATGTAAAAATTAAAGAAATATCACATGTACTTAGTTACATCAGGTTTTAATGTTATACTAATGCAACATTTAGCAAAGTTGTAACGAAACATCAAGTTACACTATGAAAAAACCCAATATTAACCAATATTACATAATGTAAACCAATGTAAAATGATGTAAACCAATATTAACCAATGTAAATCAATCTGTAAAACAAATATAAACTGTGCATCCTCAAGGTTTTAACATTTTCTAACAAAAAGAAAGTAATTTGAACCCATTTTATTTTCAAAATGTCAAAAGTGAATCCATAATAGGCTATCATTTTTAACAAAAACTAGCCAAGACATTGAATCAACATCTGTATGAAACCACATTAAGACAAGTTCTAAAATGATTTAAACACTAACATAAACCAAAAAAAAAACAAATATACAAATGATTTAAACATTAAAAAATAACACATACTATAAACTAAAAAAAATTAAAAATTAAAAGCAAGACAATTTCTAACTAGATTTTACATAACTATACCCAAAACTTTGTAAGTACCTTATATATATTTACAAGGATCTAAATGAAACCTATCCCAATTCAATAAAACCAAAAATGGGTCCTAAAAAATAACTTCTTTGAACGAAGTTAAAACATGATATGCAAATTTCAAGAATTGGATCACATGAACAGATTCGTTTTGGTAACATCAACATCTTCCCCAAAAATTTATTAAAAAATTGACCTGCAAATATCAAAACAAAAATTACATACCTTTAATTGATTAAAAACCTTCATAAGCTTCCAATGGTGCATTTAAGTAGAACAATTCTACCTTAGATCCAATGTCTTTGAAGCTTCCAGATGACGCATTGAAGGGATCTGATACCAGATCTAGATCCTTTGGTAACCGGTGACCTCGGAGTGTGCTCGTTGGTGGTGCAACGGCTTAAACAATGACACACCGGCTTGAAAGAAAGAGGTGCGAAATTTGATGGATCGTGCTTCTCTTTTGGATCTCTTGCATTTAAGGGATCTTTGAAGAAAAAGAAAGATATGGATTGTATGCTTATGTTTTGGGTTTAGATAGAGAGAGAAACTGACAAAAAGTAAAAAGTACCAAAATTGCAAATTACCTAAATACTCTTAATCAAATTTTAACCCTTCATATGGCATCTAGATTTTCTATATTAAATCAAATATATATATATATATATATATATAAAGGAAAACGGGGCCATGAAACTAACCATTTTTAGTATGTCACGATATCTCAAAACTTGGTTTAGAAATCCAGAAGTATAGTCAAGTTTGCACCATTACAAACCTATGGTTAACTAACCTTCGTGTTGTAAACCAATTTGTAAGACCTTCATGACCAAATCATGTTGATTAGTGCTTAAGATATAAGGTCCTTGATAACTAGTTTGAAGCCTAAATATGAAGATTAGCACAAGTGACATTGGCGATATTTTATAAATTTATGTGCAATACTTTTAATGTGAATTCACTTAAGTTATGGTGATTATTTGTTTTCCCATTAATGGTTGCTTGAATTATTATTGTAAGGCTTCATTTAACACCAATAATCATATTTAGTTAGTGGGTAATGGTCCTCTTTTTTTTCATATTTAGTAATACTTGACAAATTGCATTTAAGTTTGAGCACTGTTCATCGATCTGTGCACCATTTGGAGATCCACATAGTGCCGTATGAAGGTGTATTATATGTTTTTGGAAAGATAACATATATAAAAATCTAAATTCCACAAAAAGAATCATGTCAAAACTCTAAAAATATTACCAACAAGGTGTTTTGTTTATGAACACCACTTGTGTGACATCCTTGAGAATTGTAGGTTAGACTTCATAGAAATATTAAAAATTTTACGAATAACATAAAAATCCTAACATGTATGATTAAGTTTAGGTTTTCAAAATCTATGATTTTATGTGAAATAAGAGTGCATATATGTGTAATCTTAGTTTATATGTGTAGTCAATGTGAACAAGTATATGCGTTTGTGATATCTTATGTGTGTTTTTATAAAATATGTGTTATTTTACATGAACTTTATAAGAAAAAGTGTTATTTTATGTAAGTATTAATGCATGTTATATCATGTATTAAGACTTAGCTAGATCATTAATAGATATGACTAATTTTTACTAGAACTTATTGGAAAGAATAAAAAACAACATTTAACTTAAGCTCCAAGAAATACGCATTAAGAATTCGAATGCACATATGTAATACCACCAAAGAGCACTCTTGGAAACTAAATGCATATATCCACCTTAACACACACATGTTACACTACAAAAACAGCATAAGCAAATCTAATCACATTATGATATATCTATGTAATTAAACCAAGCTTGAACAAACCATGTCTATTGCAACTAAGACAATTGAATAAGATCAAACCCTAAATACTTAAATTAAATACAACTAATCACCAAGAAACTACCTTAATAAACCACACCTACTAATACTTAGTTACACTAAACACTCTGGGTTATGCCCTACTCCCCCAATAACCATTTAACCTCCTGATTAGCACCTAGTCAACAATTTAAACCTCATCACACTTGGCATTGCACCATTTGACACCTAGCTAACTAACATACTAAGCTCAACCTAAGAACACCAACACACCCTTCCAATCATGCATACTAAGCAAACCTAGGAGCAAGAAGCAACGATTATCAAGCCACCACCCGATTACCCTCGGTCATCACTAGACACAAACACACACACTAAGACACACGCCCGATCACATAGTCTACTCATTCTCTCTCAGTATTCTCCCTATCTTCAATTCACAAATAAACATGAACACGAGTAATAATAGAATTAATTTTGTGGATGATATGCATCTTGACTAGTGGAGGCCTAGATCGTCAACGAATGCCAACAAAGCTTGATCGTCAACTCTATTTATGATGACGCACCATAATATTTGAATTTCAAAGTTTACCATGAGTTTTTGAAAATCCATGAGTTTAGGATCTCTATTTAGAGTTGACGAGGTTAGGGAGATTAACTTGTAAATGGCAATAGAGGAGTTAAATGCCGATAAAAAACAATGTGAAATGTACGAGGTAGAGAATACCGATACGGGAAAGTGTTTCGGTTTGTTTAAGGTTATTTTAATTTCTAGTTAATGTAATTTTTAAATTTCAATTTATGTAACTTTTAAATTTTAGTTTATGCGATATTTAATTTTTACTTTAATTTGAATTACATTATATTATTTTAATATATACGAAATGATTATTATAAACCTAAGAATGCCAACACACCGCCCTATTACCCTCGATCATTCACTTAGACACAAACACACACACTAAGACACACGCCCGATCACATAGTCTACTCATTCTCTCTTAGTATTCTCCCTATCTTCAATTCACAAACAAACATGAACACGAGTAATAATAGAATTAATTTTGTGGATGATATGCATCTTGACTAGTGGAGGCCTAGATCGTCAACGAATGCCAACAAAGCTTGTTCGTCAACTCTATTTATGATGACACACCATAATCTTTGAGTCTCAAAGTTTACCATGAGTTTTTGAAAATCCATGAGTTTAGGATCTCTAGTATTGACCTTATAATATGAACCTTTTATGGTAACTTAGATATGAGATTACTTCCATTTAGGACCAGCAAAGATTACAATCGATTAGTGTCTTACGTTAGAGTTGACGAGGTTAGGGAGATTAACTTGTATATGGCAAAATAGAGGAGTTAAATGGCGATATAAAAACAATGTTAAATGTTGGAGGTAGCGAAAACCAATACGGGAAAGTGTTTCCGTTTATTTTAGTTTCTAGTTAATGTAATTTTTAAATTTCAATTTATGTAACTTTTAAATTTTTGTTTATGTGATATTTAATTTTTACTTTAATTATATTTGAATTACATTATATTATTTTAATATATACCAAATGATTATTATAAACCCTAATCTTGGTTTATATAAAATAAATGTAAAACTAAAGGATGGTAGAACCAGTGCAAAAGTGAAAGCTTTTTAGATGTGTTTGTTAAGTGCACATATATGGTCTAGTAGGCTAATGATATTGGTGAGATTGCCTTCTCTAAAAATTACATAGGTGGTTAAGAGAAAAAAATGTTCAAAAAATAACAAAAATTGTGTTTGTTAGGTGTAGCTTTTGAGATAATCTTATATAATGCATACCCTCTGGTCTCCTTCATCTCAAAGTCCAGCTAAACCCCCCCTCCCTCAACAGCAGCGTTGACTTATATAATCTTCACATCTGTAACTTAATGTTGTTCATCTCATAATGATTTTGAACCTTGGATCTGATTCTCTTTTCCTTCTTAGTTTTATATATTTTGTTGTCTAAATGAACATATATATTGTATTTTGATATATGTTTGTGCTGCAGTTTTCTTTATTTGAAATGGCCACTGATGACGATATTCCGCCCATTGTTATTGACACTGGATCTGGATTCGTGAAGGTTAGAATAATCATTGCATTGGAGATCGATGTATGTGGGTTACGTTAAGTATTGTACGTGTTAATTGTTCGAATGAATCGATCTGCAGGCGGGGTTTGCTGGTGATGATGCTCCATACGCAGTGTTTCGGAGTATTTATGGGACGCCACTTCACAAAGTTGGCGTTGTGGACCATGATGATGATTTTGTTGGAAACAAAGCCCTTTGTGGAGGAGGGCATATGATCATGAAATATCCTATTGACCGTGGCGTTGTGACTGACTGGGATGGCATGGAAACAATTTGGCATCACGCTTTTCATACCGAGCTAGGTGTTGCTCCTGATGAGCAGCCTGTGCTTCTTAGCGAGCCCCCGTTAAATCCCAGGGCACAAAGAGAGAAAACGGCTCAAATTATGTTTGAGACCTTCAATGTTCCGGGAATGTTTCTTTCTGTGCAGGCTATGCTTAGTTTGTATTCAGCTGGCGTTAGGACGGGTCAGTTTCTCATCGCTGATGATCAGCTCCTTGTGTTTTAACTATAAGACATATATATGGATATTATATAGCATGCATGATGATGTTTTTGGTTTACAGGTATTGTGGTGGATATTGGAGAAGGAGTGTCACAGTTTGTCCCAGTTTATGAAGGTCACACTCTTCCTCAAGGCGTCGTTCGTCATTATAATCTTGCTGGCAGCGATCTTACACTTTACCTAAAGAAGATCCTGTTGGAAAGAGGCTATGTCTTCAACAACACTATAGACCACGAAGTTGTTCGGGACATTAAAGAAAAACTTTCTTATGTGACTCATGACTACGAAGAAGAGCTTGAAACTAGATCATCTGTCGAAAAAAGCTATGAGTTGCCTGATGGACAATTGATCACAATCGGAACAGAGAGATTCCGCTGCTCTGAGCTTCTCTTCGACCCATATCTGAATGGAATATCAACTGAAGGCATTCACCAGACCCTTTATAACTCGATTAGTTGTCATGATTTTGGTGTAATGAAGGAACTTTATGGCAACATTGTGATCACTGGTGGTTCAACCATGTTCCCTGGTTTTGCTGGCCGTATGACCAAAGAAATTACTGCTCTTGCGCCAAGAACCATGAAGATCAACGTGGTCGCCGCCCGCGAGAGGAAATACAGCACTTGGATCGGCGGATCAGTCCTTGCATCTCTCAGCAGCTTCCAACATGTAAACTATATTTCAGATTGAATAATATCATTTCATATATATAAAACCTAACACGATGAGCAGGTTGCGAAACTAGACGGCTTGGGTTGACCCGCTAACATAAAACCAACTTATTTTATTAAAATTATAAGATTTTGAACAATTAAGCCTTAAAAAAATTTTGGGTGTTCTTTTATGCCTTCTAACGGTATAAGATAAAACATAACCTGAATTGACTCATCATAAATATATAAATATAGGACTAAAATCTCTCATCTTTGATTTCACATAGTGAGTTCCTGAAGACTAACTCATTTGCTCTCTTGTTAAACAGATGTGGGTTGCCAAGGACGATTACGAGGACTTTGGTCCGTCTATAGTTCACAAAAGATGTGTCTAGCTGCACAGTGTTTCGGCTTTGATTAGGTGGTTTTAGTCTAGTATTTTTATTGTTCTGTATTTATAAATAAAACAAGAGGGTGACCACCTATTCTCTTCCTGTTTGTGTTGTATATTATCACGTTATTTGTCTATTGGGGTTGGCTAAACGTACGATCTTTTTTAAATATTCTTTGTACTTCTTTTCAAAAATCAAATGATTGAAATCTATTTTGTTTTTAAGTGTTAAACATGCTCCATATTAATGCATTAACCGCAACATGTGAAAATGTTAGGGAGACTTAACAAGTGAAAATGTTGCTAATTTAGCTTAACCTTGTTTAATAACATGAAATTTTATATAATTATACCAAAGAATGAGTTACCTTTATTATAAATCATGTTAAGTGTATACTAAGTAATGTAGAAAGCTATATTGATTAGGATAGAATATGAAATTAAAATGGATAGAAGATGGATTGGTTATAAGAAAATGGAATAAGTTTTAATAAGTTTAGGAATTTACAATAATGATTAATTACAACTATCAATTCAAATAATGAAACACACATAGCCAGGGATGATCAATTGGCAGCTGCAATTACCAAACCACTTCTCAAGCCTCGAATTTAAATTGCTTGTTTCCTAGATCGGACTAACCTCCAGACCGTCCATTTTGCGGGGGAATATTAATGATAATGATATTGGTTGATAGATTAGTTTATATTTGAATTTCAAGGTTATGTTTATCCTCACATGTTGTTAACTTATAGATAGCTAGTTAGTTAGATTTAAGTCTATATATTGTTATTGTTTCTCATTAAATAATTCATTCAAGTTTTATTTCAAACTTTATACACTATACGAGCTAAGCAATGTTAATGAGTCGCTAGTTGTGATGACTGGTACATCTTCCACTCTTCCGTATTACATGGGAGTCAAGACCGGAAGGTATTTCATTCTTTTCAATAACATTTGATGATTCTCTATATAAAATTATATGGGCATAATCCACAACAGTTAAAGTTGAAAATGATAATTTAATGATGAATACAAAACTTACAAACAACATCTACATGAAAGATGAAGCACTCATTACATCTTTTAGCAAAGAAATTAATATATGTAGCTAAATATCTTATTTGATTTTCTTCATGGCATAAGAAAACTTTATAAATCAAAACTTCGTTGTATATGATGCATATTTTTTCATGGGCATTGTTATGAGCTTTAAAGGCTAAGTAGATATTTTCATTGCGGGTTATGTTTATGTATACTTGATTTCTATGTCTGAATGGTTGTTTTCCATTTAAATGAAATTAGTTGATCCTTTTATAACAGGTTTCCTAGATGATAAAAGTTGAACAAATCTAATAACGAGTCATTATATTTATAGTGAAGTACATGATTATAATTTGTTGATATAAAGATTGAAGAGAATCATTGAGGAGTTGGTGCAAGAAAAGAAAGATGATAAAAAAAAGGATGAACAAAATCATTGATAATTTAGTGAAAGAAAAGGAAAATAAGGTACGGAAAGAGGCTACACACAACCATTGAGTAAGAATGTTGCTTACTTTGGATGACTCAAATATGTGTTGCTTACTTTTGTAACTTCAACTAGAATATTTGGTATGACTTAAAAATTGTTATTTCTAGATGAATGGTTTAGTTTTAAAATTTTGAACAATGTTAGCAACATTTAGGGATTAACTTTTATTTAAAAAAAAAAAAGAAAAACAAAAGCATTTCGGACGCAATTTTGTCACAACCTTGTTGCAATGTAGCCACATGCTACGGTCGCAAATCAAGGTTATGTCGCTATACAGTCACAATGGTCTGGTCACTATATTCCGGTTTTAATCTAGTCGCAAAAATTCAAAATGGTATATATGGTCACAAAATCCAGTTGTAAAATCGACTGACCGACAAAGGTTTTCGCGACCGTATTCTCCTTCGCAAAACAGTCACAAATAGCTAGTAGTGTTTATTTGTAGTGGTTTATTATATGACTCTTATCTACAACCAGTGATATGTGAAAGCTAAAAAATAAAAAAGAAAAAAAAAACCTTTGGTTTAGCTTTAAAGGATTATAATAGTATTTTTAACACTTGTAGTTATTTAAAGTCTTAAATCTTATATAAATTACATAGTTATTCTCTTTATATATCTTTCTACTATAAAAAAATAATTAAAGATGACTCGTGGCATTATTATATTTATTTTTATCAAAACTTTTTCATTTCTCTCTCTCTTATTAAATAATCATATTAATTACTAATAATATTATTTTTTTTAGATTAAAATAGTTTTTAATAAATTAAAAAAATAATATTTTTATTAAATTTTAATTCAAAAAAATAAACTTTTATAAAGTCAGAAATTTTTATAAAACATCAAACATTAAAACTTTTGTTTTAAAACAAAATTTTTATTTAATTTTTTCTTTCTTGAAAAAACAATAAAAGTTTAAAAAATTAATATCATTTTTTTATTACTGATAATCTCTACTTATACGTAATTTCAATATTATATTATCTCTGAATATCATTTTAGAAATTTTTATTCAATTTAATATTTTATCTATTACATTAATAAATTAATGTTAATCTACAAATTAGTATTTTATATTTATTAGTTATGTATTAATAGTTTAATCTTTACTTTAGTTATGATTACTACCTGCCACCTTCCGTTGAAAAGAAATTAAATAAAATCGTTATGGCCTGTTGACTTTGATTTGTTCCACCCATCATGATAATTTAGATTAATATGTAGTAGCTAGCTAGGGGAGGGCCCTTGCCTTTTGTATATAAAGACCAAGGAGAATTGAAAGAGAGCATCATTTCTCATTGATTTTTATCAGCAAAATCCAAATTACCTTAACATGCAGTCCTCCTCCCGTGTGACTAACACTAACCGAAAATGTTTCAGATTCTCGCTTAATGATATAACAAAGGCAACATCTCATTTTGCAGATGATAATACACTAGGCGAAGGGGGGTATGGGAGAGTCTACCGTGGCAAAATCGGCCAGAAAGTAGTGGCTGTGAAGCGTATGACGAAGAAGTCGGAGGAAGGTCTTGTCTCGTTTAAAAGAGAGATAGATCTGCTGACTGCTTGCGATCACGTCAATGTGATTACCCTGGTGGGATATTGTGACGAAGGGGATGAAAAGATACTTGTGTATGAATTCATGCCAAATGGTTCCCTCTATCGCCATCTTTTCCAACACGAAGCGGGCGCTCCTCGCTTGACAGTGGAGCAACGCCTCGAAATCTGCCTAGGAGTAGCAAAAGCTCTAATCTACCTTCATTCTGGCACCGGTTCTAGCATCATTCATAACGACCTCAAGAGTGACAACATTCTTTTGGATAGTAAGTTTGTTCCTAAGATTGCTGACTTTGGACTGTCCAGGTCTCGTGTCGCTGGTCCATGCCCTTCCACAAAAGTCACAAACTCTAGACGAGGTAATTTTTAAAATTTATAAAGGCTATAGAGTTTGTGTAGTGGTTTCATGTTGATTTATGAGGGGTCCGCTGGCTCTCTCCTCTAACTTAATTTGTAAATGTCATTGTTGCAGCCTGGTCACTCGTATACCGGAAGAAACCATAACACAAACTTTAAAGCTTCTATCTACACCTTTGATTTACGAGATCAATGGCTCATATTTTTTTGACTTTTTGTACACGTGTTTCAATAAAAGTACAACTTTTTGTTAGTTTATTCAAAAAAAAAAATATGAGCCATTGATTTTTATAAATCAAAGGTGAAGATTTGGTTTATTGGTTTACACAATTTCTCTTGTTTTTTATTTGAACCCAATCCTATATATATATATATATATATATATATATATATATATATATATATATATATATATATATATATATATATAGGGGAAGGTTCAAATGAAAACCAAAAGAAATTGTGTAAACCAATAAACCAAATCTATACCTTTGATGTTTAAAATCAATAGATTAGATTTGTTTGACTTTTTCAACACATGGTCCCACAAAAGTACAAACTTCTGAATTTTTTATTCAAAAAAAATCTAAGTCATTAATATTCATAAATCAAAGGTGCAGATTTAGTTTATTGGTTTACACAATTTCTCTTGGTTTTCATTTGAACCCAATCATATATATATATATATATATATATATATATATATATATAACAAATTTTATTTTGCAGGTACTCCAGGGTATATAGCTCCTGAGTGTTACGAAGCCGGTTACAAACCAAGCCGAAAAGCAGACGTTTACGCTTTTGGTGTTGTGTTGTTAGAAGTGTTATGCGAGAAGAGAGCGTGGGAGACCCTCGTAGAGACGGCTCTTCGGTTCGTCATGGGAGGAGAACTCGAAAGGCATACCCCTGAATATGTGGAGGCAAATATTTCCGCAGGATGTGCTCGGGCATGTGAAGGTATCATAAAGGACTGCTTGGAGATCGATCCGAATAAACGTCCTACCATGGACGACGTCGTGGGCAGGCTTGAAGTAGCACTAAAGCTGCAAAAGCAAAGCCCAAATCAGCAGGCCGTTGGACCTGAACTTGAGCTCAGGATCCCCAAAGGATTTAGTGATCGTGTAGTTCTGTATCACACAAGTAGTGGAGTGATTGTGAAGACGCAAGTCGCATCTCGAGAAGTGCGAAACATTCTTGAGGGATATGGAAAACGAGTCGACGAAAGGGATCTTTATTTGAATTCATCATACAAGAAGCAACTGCAAGAGATCTTTGGATCAAACCCGTACGAGTTGCCTCAACTGTTTATAGGAGGAAAGTACATTGGAGGGGTAGATGAGATTTGGAAGCTCCACTGGAATCGACGCCTTGAAAGGAAACTTGATCGAATTCCAAATAGAGATTACCCTTCTCCATGCACTACTTGTGTGAATACAAGATTTGCGTCTCTTTCTTTGTGTGCAGATTGCTGTTTCTGGAAAAAGGATCAGAATATGGATCATAATCTGAAACTGGATTTCTTAGCATCTTAATTAGTTTGCTACGTACTTATGGTCAACACTCAACTCATTATATTCTCTTTTCGTGTTTTATGTTTAGTTGTTGTTCAATAAGTGATTTTCTTTCTTAATTTCAACTGTCATTTGATTGTGATGCATGTTTTGTAATATATAATTGTGTTTCTATGGTCATAAATGTATGTATATGTTTTATCTTAGAGCATTCACAGATTATTTTTTATCCATATCCTTGTAATTGAATTAAAAATAATCATTTCTTATATCTGTATTTCTTTTTTCAACAATCCTTTAGAGCATTCACATCCCGTTCTTTAAAATTATATGAGTAGAGTCTTTAAATTATATGGTATGATTTTGGGTGGTTGTGAGTGGAGGAGAGAGAAAATATTATTGTTCATCTGTAAATTTAAATATTCACTGTTCAATCCTTATAAATTTTTAATAGAGTAAATTACACGGATAGTCCCTGTGGTATGCACGAATTGCAACTTTAGTCCCCACTTTCATTAAATTACAGATGTGGGCCTGAACTTTGCATGGTTTGCACACTTTCAGTCCCTACTTTGGATGGGCGTTAAATACTGACGTTAAGTCAGAACACGTGCCCCACACGTGAGGGTACTTTTGTCATTTCAAATCCCTTTTGCTAATGCACAGAGCTATGATATACTCTTTAGTTATCGATACAAGTAATTTCCCTCCATAAAACCTTTCAACCCGTCATCTTCTTCCTTCATCAAGTTTCAAAATCATCAAGAAAACCCTATCCATTACTTAACAACTCTTTCGAAAGCTTTAAAATCAAAGATGGTTTTGTATATCAGAGCTTCGAATACCAACATTACCACTGAGGATCTTATTGAAGTTTATGGTATGTTTAAAACCCTTCATTTTTGTGTTTCTCTATTTCATACCAAAAAATTTATGATTTTTTACGTCTCTATTATTCTTTTGATGAACAGGTGACCAACCAAATTTGTTTTCACCTAAGATTCATCATAGTGGTGTTTTTCGAAACTTCCCCGGAAGAAGATACGCTTATGGTAGGGTTGCATTCGCTGATATGTGTGATATTAATCATTTTTTTGCATTTGAGATAGACTTTATGATGAATGAGTTGGGGTTAGCTGAAGATGGAAGGCGCCTGTACTATCATTTTCGGATTCCAGGTAAGAACTTAGATTTTGGGTTATTGGCCTTAGGAAATGATAGTGTTATTATAGAGTTGGCCAAGTATGTTGGAGAGCATAAGATCATAGATGTATACATTAAACATGGGCAAAGTAGGGTTGGGACTTATGATCGTAACACAAATTCTACAGTTGTGATTGAGGAATTGGAGGATGTTAATAATTTTATGCCTTGTAGAAAGTTGTACTTAACATGGCATGGAGAACCAAGTCATCTGCAAGAAGAAATGGGTGATAACATAGATAGGGGTGAACAAGTAGATGTTTATACTGAACACGTAGATGTGAATAATCAGACTAATATGAATGATAAGTCAAATCTGAATGAAGAGGCTGTTGATAAGTTAGTTCAAAAAGATGTGAATGATGAGCCTGATGAAGCAGATGTGAATGATGAGCTTGATGAAACAGATGTGAATGATGAGCCAACTAAAGCAAATTTGAATAATCAAACAAATGTGAATTGTGATAGAGTTGAACAACATGGGCCAGATGTGAGTCATGAGGTATTTGAAGCATGTGCATATGATGATAGAGTTGAACTAGATGAACAGAATATGAGTCATGAGGTATTTGAAGCAACTGTGAATAATGATACAGTTAGGGATATTAATTTGAATGACTTTAAGTATGATTTTGATAGTGTTGACTTTGCTAAGGAATTTCCATTAACAAATGAAGGAGGGGCTACTGATGTTGAGAAGGATAGTGAGGATGAGGATAGTGATTATATAGTTGACACAACTAATGAGATTGATGAAGTAACTATTGACATGAGAGATTTTCAAGACTTTGTGGATGAAGGAGAAGAATTTGTAAGTGATGATAGTAGGTTTAGTGAGGAGCAAACATTTGATGATCATAATATAATGCAAGAAGATGTATGTGGGCTGGCTGATGGGTCCCTTAATAGTGGCACAGAAGAGTCTTCTGGAGACTTTGAATTGGTTAGAAGCAAGAAGTTAAGAGAGCTGAAGAGGAAAAAAAAGAAAGAAGCTGTTATAGGGGTTGAAGGTATAAGATTTTATGTTGGACAGACATTTGGAAATCCATATGAGGTTAAAGATTTAGTGAGGAAACATGCAATTGAAACAAGGAGAGATTTGGGTTTTTTAAGGAATGACAAAAGAAGAGTTAGAGCTGTATGCTATGGTAATGTGCCTCATGCTAAAGATGACGAGCCTGCCAACGAAAATGGGCCTGTTGAAAAGGCCCATGAAAGTAGGAATGATATTGGACTAAGTAAAGAGGGTCAAGGGCAAGGTAAAAAAGGTCAAAGGCATGGTAAGAAGGGTGATGCAAGTGGGTCTAATACAGCCAAAAGCAAAAGAATAAAAAAGCCAGTGTGTTGTCCTTGGGTGTTGTATGCATCAAGACAAAAAAAAGTTGGTGAGAGTTGGATCGTAAAAACATACAAACCACACCACACTTGTCTTAAATCAAGAAAGGTGAAGGCTTTCACTACTAATTTCATGGCTCAAGAGTCTTGGCTAATCAATCAGGTAGAAGCAAATCCTAATGTATCAACAAAATCTATTCAGGAGGAACTCCAGAAAAAGTATGAGTTAGAGGTTTCAAGGATGAAGGCTTTTAGGGCAAGGGTTAAAGCAGCACATCAGGTGAAGGGAGACTATAAAGAACAATATACCAGGTTAAGAGACTATGCTTTTGAACTTCAGTCATCAAATCCCAACACCACAGTTAAATTCCAGGTTGAGCATGAATCAAATCCATCAGCGAATACTAGGGTTTTTAAACGGATATATATATTGTATTGGAGCACTGAAAGAAGGTTTTAAATCATGTCAAAGGGAATTGTTAGGGTTAGATGGGGCTTTTATGAAGGGCCCTTACCCTGGACAGTTGTTAACACGTGTTGGTTTAGACCCAAATAATGGCATTTATCCATTGGCATATGCCATAGTTGAGACTGAAAACAAGAGCTCGTGGACTTGGTTTTTACAATGCTTGGCTGATGATCTAGACCTTAGCAGCAACAGCAACTTTACATTCATATCTGATAGACAAAAGGTGATATTTGAAATAAATCACTAATTGATTAGTTCATTTAGTGATTATTAATTGATTATCATCTTTGTTTTGTAGGGTATAATTCCTGCACTTGCCCAAGTATTGCCTGCTGCTGAGCATCGATTTTGCTTGAGACATATCCATAAAAACATGAAACTTTGTTCGAGAGGAAAAGCTTTCAAAGATATGTTGTGGGGTTGTGCAACTGCTACAACTGTATTAGAATTTAAGGTAAAAATGGATGAATTCATGAAGTTTAATGTGGAAGCATATAATTGGGTTGCAAAGGTTCCACCACATCATTGGGCAAGATCCCACTTTACTGGTAAATAATTTCTTAATTTCTAATTGCATATTGTTTAATGTTTCTAATATACAATACTTCCTAATACACTGTAATTATGGTATGATAGATATTTTGGTTGCTCAAACTGTTTCTAATATATTGCAATTCAGGTTGGGCAAAATCAGATGTGCTTCTCAACAACATGTGTGAGGTTTTAAATGGTGCAATTGTGGAACGCAGGCAGAAACCTATCATCTCAGCTCTTGAATTTGTTAGGGAGTACCTTATGAAGCAGATTGTTAATGTTTTAAAGGTGATTGAGAAGTGCAATAGCCCCTTACACCAACTGCCACAAAGATACTGGATCGAGTTAAAGCAGAAGCATCAAAGTATAAAGTGTTGTGGAATGGTGGTAGCAAGTATCAGGTAAGTGGTCCATGGAATGATCAATACGTAGTTGATGTGGCAGTTAAGGTATGTAGTTGTAGAAGGTGGGAGTTGACAGGTCTCCCGTGTAAGCATGTTGTTGCTGTCAACTGGGATATGTCTCTCAATGGTCAAGAAGTTGGTATACCAGAGTATTGGGCAACCATGTTACCTGCTACAAACATGGAAAACAGTCTACTCATTCCACATTGAACCAATGAATGGGAATAAACTGTGGCGTAGATCTGAGCGCCCAACAACTCTTACCCCACCATTGCACAACACATCCGTTGGTAGGCCAAAAAAAAAGGAGGAGGAGAAACCAGGTTGAGCTTGATGATGAGATGGAAATGGGTGGAAAACTAACAAGAAAGTACAAAACCGTTACATGTTCAAAGTGCAAACGCTTGGGCCACAATTCTAGAAGATGCACAAATGAGAGGGCACCACATGTTTGAAGACTGGTTTGTGTAATCCATCAGATGTTGGTAGTATGGGTGTTAGCTTTGTTTTGGTAACTATGCTTCAAGGTTATTTTGATGTATGGTTTAAGTACAATGTCTTTTAGTTATATGTATTTTGGTTTATGACATTTGGTTGTATCGGTATGAAACAATATTATGTCATTATTGTATGGTTTAACTTTAATGGAATTGGGCACTTGATGTGCATTTTGGATATTGATTTTATAAAATTATCAAACATGGCCAATATATTTGATGTTACATGCTATATTGGATTTGAGATTGGTCTGATATGTATTTTGGCATTATGTAAGCATTTGGAATGCTAAAATGGATTTTATTACTAGTTTTGTCATTTAGTATGCTTATGGAATGCTAAAGTGCAGTTTCATCAAAGTATGAAATGAATTTTGTCATTTTGTCATTTACAAATGACTGATGGTTATTATACTAACAATATCATCAATAAGGAAAGATTCTAACATTATGCTAAAATGCTAGATCCATTTTCATTCAAATTCATATTAAAACATTACAAAAGATTAACAATGGTCCAACATTTCATTACATTAACATAAACCAACATTGTTCCTTCATCTTTGTAAAACACTATAGGAGAAGAACAACAACAAAACTTAAGAACCCTAATGCTATCAGCAAGATCATCAACATTATGTTCTTCCAACGAATTTTAGCTTCCAGAACCCTGACTTCGTTTTCAACTCTGTTTTTTGACCTCAAAAGACCTGGAACAATGTCTTTTCCTCGAGAACACACAGGTGGGTCAACACATCGCATGAATCCACAATTCGACTTCTATAACATTTGAAAAATCAGATAGAAGAATATGATGGTAAATGTAGAAGAAAAATGTTCTTACTGGTATAGGGCAACTATAGAAGCGCCGAACTGGGTTGCGATCAGTCCAGGATGTACGAACTATCGCAATTCTTCCACAGTAACAAACTACCATTATTGACTACTAATGGATAACAGGGTGAAGAAGGAATAAGAGAGAGGGTGGGGGTTTTCTTTGACAATTATAATGGGGAAATGGGATTTGAACTGACAAAAGTACCCTCACGTGTAGGGCACGTGTTCTGACTTAACGTCAGTATTTAACGCCCATCCAAAGTAAGGACTCAAAGTGTGCAAACCATGCAAAGTTCAGGCCCACATCTGTAATTTAGTGAATGTGGGGACTAAAGTTGCAATTCGTGCATACCAAGGGACTATTCGTGTGATTTACTCTTTTTAATATTTTTAAAAGTCGTTGTGAGTGGATGAGAGAGAAAAGATAATAATAAATTTGTTAAAAATATTATTTAATTGAAAGGAGAGAGAAAAAAAAGTTGTTTTTAGTGTAAATATAAGGATAAAAATAAGCAATGGGATGTGAATGCTCTTACATCTCATTTCTTATACTTATCTCTATATTTTTTTTATTATTCTTTCTCTTTCTTTCATCTATAATTTTAATTACAAACTATTTTGTCTTATTATCATATCTTTTCAAAATTAATTTTATTTTTTATAAAAGTTTGACTATCTAATATATAAATGAGTTCGAGTTAAAATGAGATCGAGTCAATACAGGTCCATTTTAAATGTTGATTTCTAGTAAACTTTTATAAAGTTTTGACTATCTGCTCATTACAAAACCAAAAAAATAACATTCATAATATGAAATTTTGAATATCAACTAAAAACATCAAAATCTGTAGCTACATTCATAGTAGTAAACTACACACATTCTTGAAAGAAATAATATAACATAATGTTATGTCATTTATTGTTCAGAATAAAGTAACCATTGATGCTCAAATAAAACTTTTTGAAGCTGATGATGTGCCTAGCTATCTCTAACATGGACGTGACGTTGAATGAACTCCATAAACTTAGTTGTATGATCATGCGGTAATTCAGGAATATCATCAAGTTGATCATACTCAAAATTAAGATTGTCTTCATCATCACGCTCATCTTCAATGATCATATTATGTAAAAGAGTTAATTACACGATTGGTCCTTGTGTTTGCCCGTATTGCAAGATTGGTCCCAACTTTTGATAAATTATAGGTTTACTCTCCACTGTTCACCCAGTCGTAACATTATTGGTCCCTAAGCCGGACAGACGTCTATTTTGGCCTTCAAGTCACCTCATGTGTCCTTCACGTGAGGGTAAAATGGTCATTTCATATCCCTTTGTCTATTAAAGTACATCCGTGATCGTTTCCATCACACTCTCTCAACAAACTCATTTCATCTTCATCCTCTGTCATCAATGGCGATCTGCGACTGTGGAAGACTTGCGATCGTACACACATAATGGACCGATCTGAACCTAGGCCGTCGCTTTTACGCACGCCCAGTGCAGGTATTACTATACATTTAGCATAATGTCAGTCGATTATGATTGTTACAATTTTGATTCGTTTTCTTGTTTAATATAAACTAGCCATCACAAGATGGACCTTGTAGGCGCTTCTTAGGGTGGGTTGACCCCCTATGTGCCCTCGTACGTTAGACATTATCCCTGGTCTCCTGAGGTCGAAGAACAAGCTTGACAATGAGATTGATAAACTGAGAGCTCAAGTTAGGAAGAAGGATTCACTCATTTGTGCTTTGGTGTTAGTGATGGTGTTTGTGGTTTGAGTTGCGATTGGGTGATTAATGATGTGGTTTTATTGTATTTTGGATGATGTTTTTTGGGTTTACTTAGTTAGTATGATGTTTGTATAGTTTTGGTTTGAAGAATATTTTGGTGTCTTTGATCGTATAAGATCTTTTTAGGTTGAATGAACAACTGTAATGTAATGGGTTTTGAAGTAATTAATGGAAGTATTAAGTTTATGGTCATTGTGTCTTTATGCAATGCTTAAGTTTGGTGTAAAGCTATGTTTATGACCCGTTTTAAGTGAATTAGATAGTAATTGCAGCAAATGGTAATTACAATTCAAACAAGAATAGTTTGAATGACATTATGACCAATTGTAGCTGCAAATCAAGCATACAATGAACATTTGACATTAAATTTCATGTTTTAACACTATTGCAAAGATCAATCTATTTGGACCCTATTTCAAAGATCAACCTGTATTTACTCAATTCAGTCACCATTTAAAACACCATTTCATACCTTAGTAAGTCAATAGGAAAAAACATATAAAGATGTGCATTACATAACAACGATCTAGATGTCAAATACATTATCAACAAACATAATAATTGTCTTAAACAAGCCAACACAAGTGAATATTGTCATAGTACAAAAATTATATAAAAAAGCACCCTCCATAAGAAACATTAATGAAATTCAAGTACTTGGTCCACCCTGTCCTTTGCAGCTCCTAGAATTATGCCCTTTGTTATTGCATTTGGCACAAGTAACAGTCTTCCACTTTCTTGTCAACTTTCCATGTCGCTCAAGCTCATCTTCAACCTTGCAGGACCGTTGAAGGGGTCAATACATTCAGTCTCACAGTGAGGAGAGATTTAGAACACTTAATAGATCAAATAGGGAACTGAAACTTTTGTATGATACTGAGGAACACAAGCAAACGATGAGACAGAACTAAGAACAACAACTAGGAATAGTTTTCAAGGAATAAGTATATTGCTCTCAAGTTCTTTTACAAATGTTACAAAGCATAGAAAATAAAATACAAGGACTTGAGATACTTTACACTACATCCTACAACCGACCATATTTTGAAGGCCAGCTGGAAACACTAATCTATATAACAAGATCAATGTAAAGTCAAAAGGCAGATTGCCTTTTGACTAGTGGCTATGACATGCCATAGCTCACATCCTAATATATTACAAAAAGGATAAAAATACATAAAGTCGAAAGTTACAGACTCAAGACCATAATTTACAGTTTCCTAAAACATGGACCTTTTCACCAACTTATGCAAGTGGGTGAGTCTTCAGAGTGTCAGCCGAAAGTTGGTCAGCTTTCTGAAAAGGTAGATCAGATAAAGCATGTCTTCCCTGTCTTCGGAAGAAATCAAGTCTTCTATCTTCATGGCTTCGGAAGACTTTGTCTTCTAAGCTTCGAAAGACTTTATCTTTGGCTTCGAAAGATTTGGTCTTTTGCTTCGGAAGATTTTACACTTAGAGGGTGCATCAGCCTCTTTTATAATCCTTACAAACTCCCCCTAGGCTGATGCTATCAAAATAGAGATGATATTCAGCAGTTGACACTCTTCATCAGGATCAGGAACATTCCCTTCTTCATCATTTGATTAGGATCCTTCAGACTCTCATAATATCTTCTCATATCTAAGAGATCATGCAGAGGTAGATCAAGCATGTATTGCCAGAAATAAACATCTTGACCACCTTGATCTCTTATTACATACCATCTGGATTAGCAGCAAAAGTCTAAGACAACAAAACCAAAAGCATTCATAATCTGAAATTTCGAACATCAACCAAAAACATCAAAATCTATAGCTACGATTCATAGTAGTAAACAACACATTTGTGAAAGAAATAATATAACATAATGTTATGTCATTTATTGTTGAGATTAAAGTAACCATTGATGCTCAATTAAATTTTCTTGAAGCTGATGATGTGCCAAGTTATCTCTAATATGGACGTGACATTGAATGAAATCCATAAAATCAGTTGCATGATCATGCGATAATTCAAGAATATCATCAAGTTGATCATACTCAAAATTAAGATTGTCTTCATCATCACGCTCATCTTCAATGATCATATTATGTAAAATAACATATGCTTTCATTATATTAGTTAGTTCTTTCACTTTGAACATTCATGAAGCTCCTCGAATGATTGCAAATCGTTGTTGAAGTACACCAAATACTCTCTCAACATCTTTTCTTGCTGATTCTTGTGCTTTAGCATAATTTTTATTTATATTCCCTCTTGGTGATGGATTTGTCTTCACAAAAGTACACCATTTAGGGTAAATACCATCTATAAGGTAATACCCCATAGTATACTCGTGGTGTTGACTACATAATGGAGGTTTATGAAGTTATAGTTGACACAATCGTACAATATTTTGGTCAACTGTCATGTGATTGTGATGCATGTTTTGTAATATGTAATTGTGTTACCATGATCATAAATGTATGTGTATGTTTTAGCTTAGAGCATCACAGCTTATTTTTTATCCATATCCTTATAATTGAATTAAAAATAATCATTTCTTATATTTACACGCTCAACATCTTTTCTTGTTGATTTTTGTGCTTTAGTATAATATTTATTTATATTCCCTCTTGGTGATGGATTTGTCTTCACAAAAGTATACCACTTGGGATAAATACCATCTGCAAGGTAATACCCCATAGTATACTCGTGGTGTTGACTACGTAATAGAGGTTTATGAAGTTATAGTTGACACAATTGTACGATAGTTATATATATTATATATAACTATATAATATATATATATATATAATTATGACATCATCTGGTGTTAAATTAGATCTGACGGTTCCAGCCAGTCGACCAATAAGTATTTTATATGTATATTTTATTGGTTGACTGGCTGGAACGGTCAGATCGAATTTAATACCCAGATGATGTCATAATTATATATATATATATATTATAGTTAGATATATAATTAAATATAAGTATTTTATATGTTTTTATAGTTGTATATAAGACTTAACAATAATTAAATATCCAACACTGAAATTCATCATCCAACCTACTCGTTAAACCCATTAAAATAAAATAAAAAAGTAAATAACACGGATCGTCCCTGAAGTTTGCTCAAATTTCACCTTTCGTCCCTAGGATTGAAAAATTACACGTTTAGTCCTAATGTATAAAAAATATAACATGCTTCGTCCCTGGGTATAACGACCATTAGTATTTGATGTTAAAATTTAAAAAAATGATTATTTTACCCCTTGCCACCACCACAACCCCACCTTGCCACCACCATAGCCCCACCTTGCCATTTTCCGGCGAACCTACAACAACACCAACCTGCAAAAACAAAATACCCAATTTTACATTACCAAAATACCTCAACCCCCATCCCACCTTCTGTCTCTTGTGACCAGATGCATAGTTGAGCAGACATATAAGTGGTGGTGGTGGTGGGTGGAGCGATGGTAGAGATGGTATGGTGGTGGAGATGGGGGTGTGTGGTGGTGGTGGCGAGTAGTGGTGGTAGATTGGTGGATTGTTGGTAGTGGTGGAGATGGGTGTGTGTAGTGGTGGTGGTGAGGAGTGGTGGTTTAATGGTGATGGTGGAGATGGATGTGGGTGGTGGAGATGGGTGTGTGTGGCGGTGGTGATGGTGATGGCGAGGAGTGATGGTGATGGTGCAGTTGTGGGTGGTGGTGTGGTGGTAGAGATGAGGAAGAAGAAGAAAAAGTATGGGTGGAGAGTAGTGGTAGTAGATTGGTGGATTGTTGGTAGTGGCGGAGATGGGTGTGTGTAGTGGTGGTGGTGACGAGTGGTGGTTTAATGATGATGGTGGAGATGGATGTGGGTGGTGGAGATGGGTGTGTGTGGCGGTGGTGGTGGATTGGCTATGGTGGTGGTGGTGGCGGTGGCGATGGTGTGGAGTGGTGGTGATGGTGAAGTTGTGGGTGGTGGTATGGTGGTAGAGGTGAGGAAGAAGAAGAAGAAGTGTGGGTGGGGGTTGGGGAAGAAAGAAGAAAAAGAAGCGTAAAAGTAAATTTACAAAGTCATTATACCCATGGACGAAACGTGTTATATTTTTTCAAACCTTAGGACTAAACCTATAAGTTTTCAATCCTAGGGACGAAAGGTGAAATTTGAGCAAACTACAGGGACGATCCGTGTAATCTACTCATAAAAATATATATAAAATATAAAAAAATTAAATAGTAAATTACAAATTATGTCATTTATTAATATATAGAATTAAATGTTATATCCTTTAGTTTTAATAATTACTAGGGGTGTGAATTTTTGACACAACATGAAAACACAACCCGAACCTAACACAAAATTAATGGGTTTTGGTTTACATTAAACAGGTTCGGGTCAGTTTCAGGTCGAACCCACTGATCCGTTAAGAAAATCAGGTTAGGTTCGGGTCAACCCATCAGGTTCGCGGGTTGACCTAATTATTTTATAAAAAAAACTTTAGGGTAGATTGTGCTAATATATATATAGTTAAGGGTGGTTTATGTTACTATTAAATCTACATTAAATGAATTTGGACTTTTGGCATTTTGATTTTGGGGCTTTGAGAGGCCATTTAATCTACTATGTTAAACAATTAATCGATTATTCACACATAGTTATTTGCTATTCGAGGACCGTTGAAGGGGTTTAATGCAACCAATTTCACAATGAGGAGAGACTTAGGACACTTAACAAATCAAATAGGGAACTGGAACCTTGGTATGATACTAAGGAACACAAGCAAGCAAGTGAGACAGAACTAAGAACAACACAGAATGGTTTTCAAAGATTAAGTATATTGCTCTCAAGTTCTTTTACAAGTGTTACAAAGCATAGAAAATAAGATACAAAGACCTGAGATACTTTATACTACATCCTACAACCGGCCATACTTTGAAGGCCAGCTGGAAACACTAATCTAAACAACAAGATCAATGTAAAGTCAAAAGACAGATTGCCTTTTGACTAGTGACTATGACATATCATAGCTCACATCTTAATATATTACAAAAAAGGATAAAAGTACATAAAATATAAAGTTACAGACTCAAGACCATAATCTATAGTTTTCTAAAACATGGACCTTTTCACCAACTTATATAAGTTGGTGAGCCATCAGAGTGGCAGAGAAAAGTTGGTCAGCTTTCTGAAAAAGTTGATCAGAGAAAGCATGTCTTCTCTGTCTTCGGAAGAATTCAGTCTTCTATCTTCAAGGCTTTAGAAGATTTTGTCTTCTAAGCTTCGGAAGACTTCATCTTTGTCTTCGGAAGATTTTACACTTAGAGTATTTCCTTTGCAGTGTGTAAAACTTTCGAAGTAACTTTCACCATGCACAAAATGCATGCATGCAGGAAGCACCTTGAATGTTTTGGGTGCATCAGCCTCTTCTGTAATCCTTACAGCTATTTTGCTTCATTCGAAGAAAGGAGAAGAAGAAACGATACGTTCGCTCATCAAGCCGCTCTCACCTAGTTGAATTTATTTCAAATATTCAAATGACTATCTATATAATTATCGAGCACACGATCGACTACAAAGTATCATATTTGAGCTTTTCTAAAGTGGAAAACGCTAGGGTCTATTCAATTTACTCTGATTTAGGTATCCATTTATGAAATCTTGTGCATTTTAATTGAACGATGTTTAATAAAAAGCTAGGGTTTATATATATATGTTCTTTTTTTAATAGATCTGTATATACTCTTGGGTTATAGTTTTGCATTTTTGCTTTAAGAGTTTATTTATTCTTGAAACATAGAATTCCATAACATGAGATCTTACTTTATTTAATAATGTGGTTTGTCTTTGGAATTATTTTTGCAGACCTGTGATGGATAATCAAAACAAGGAACTATTTATTGTTGTTGATGATGATGATGAATGCAGTAAGGACAGAGAAGATGTTGAGTTGTAATGATATTTGTTGAACTTTTTTCTTTTGGGACTTTTGATTGTCTTTTGGATCTATTTTGAAGAAATGTTAGAGAATGTATTTTATTTTTAAGACCTGAAGTTTGATGTTATTAATATGTTAGAGAATGTATTTTATTTTTAGACTTTAAAGAAACAATTCGGTCAAACATGTCATGTTCGTGTCAACCTTCTAAAATTCGAGTCGTGTTCGGGTTTATTTGGTGTTTAAATTTTCAGGTTCGGGTCGTGTTCGGGTTTGTATAAAATTTTGGGTTCATGTCGGGTTCGACCCGCCAACCTGCAAACACAACCCGTTGAGCACCCCTAATAATTACATTGAATGTCATTTTTAATATAATTTGCAAGTTTGTCTTCCTTTAGACTAACATCTATTCAAATTCACACTTAAGTCAATCATGTGCCATTCACATTAAGAGCATTTATGCATTTGTCACGCCTACAATGAGTTAAAAATATTTTTACAACGCTTCATTCCCGTCAACTTTATGTTAGGGTGTCTAAAGTCATATATCCGAAATTTTCGAATAGTAAAATTCACTATCTGTATTCGTATCTGAAATTTCCGATATCCAAAATTTCGGATACGCATAGCGATTTGGATATCCGAACTTTATTTTTTTGCAATCATTAGATATATTCTATTATAAAAATAAAGAAACTACATTATACGAACTAAACGAAAATAAAACAACTACAAACCTAGGTAATTACTTATATTGTACTAATTTGCTTATGTAGTCCATGAACTTTAAATGATAGTGATATCAAATTGTACTTCAATTAGATTTAATCCGTTGGGGGAAGAGGAAGACGGTGGATTTATTGATGTCGAGTTGTGCTTTAATTCGGGTTGAATGTAAGGGATGAAGAAGACATTGGATTCAATGATGACACAAGGTACCATCGGTAATTTCAATTGTTTTCGTCACTCTAAGCGTATAATCCGCCTTGACATCAAAGTGTTGTTCATGCTTCTAGCTTCCTGTGTAGTGATTTGGACTTCTTTGCTTCATTTTATGCTTTCAATTTAGTATTTAGAGTTTGTTTCCTATTGCTCGTTCTTAAAAAAAGCATAAGAGTTAGATGATTTATTAAAGTCTTAATTACTCAATGTTTTATTATTTGCAATTTGTCAAATTACATAAATGTCATTCATGTGAGAGACACATTCCTAATTTAACTGTGAATTTAGATGGAGTTTAGTGTAAAGGACAATATATGTATAACTTTTAATAAAAGGACACACAACGTAATTATTAAAATTAAAAGACACATTGTGTAATTTTATGTATTAATGAAGGACATAATTTGTAATTTACTCAAAATTCAAAATCCAGTCCGAACCGGTTTCCGATGCAACCGTCGAACCGGTTCTAACAGGCCGGCTCTTGAAGAAGGAAACAAGTTTGGGTAGATTGGTCGGACCGGCCGATTCAATCCAATCATGAAATCATAGGTACAAATTACATTATGCCAATTTTGTTATTTCCTTCAAGTTACATGACAACTAAGTACCAAATGGATGTGAATGTTATCCACGGCAATAGCCATTCACAAAATGGACGTATATTAAGCTGAAATACTCTTCTGTGTGGTCCATTAGTCGTATGTGGAGGAACTTTGGATTTTCTTCTTCCGCTTTGTTTTATGCGAACGGGATGATCCTCTAGTTCATTACTTATTTTATTCTTTTCAAGTAATAACACTTATAATTATTATTATTATTTTGGTGAACGAACTCATCCTCTAATAAAATTCTTAAAAGAAATATTTAAACCACTTGCTACATTTTTTAACAGGGTCGGTAATGGTTTCGTGGGCAAGAGCATGGCCTTGCTACGTAGTCATAGGGCGTGGACAACACCACATCGACCCTGCGTGAGAGAGGTGGTTTCGTGACTAGCATCAACCAGTATACATCTTAGTGAGCGTGAGTGTTGTTACAAACTTTGCCTAGGTGAATTTAACGTAATCATATTTTTTTCTCACACTCACTAGACCGGGGCTCTTTGCAACATACTAGTGACCGACATAAAACCCAACTCAAATGACAGGAGAATCCATTCATGATGCTCTAAGATCCACTCAAGACTCATCTACCCATATAAATCCAAAACTTTCACACCCTAAACACCAAACTCAAACTCAAAACTCAAACTCGCCGCATATCTTTACTCTCATCTTCTCTGATCTCCAATGGCGACCTCTTCTCTCCTCCGTTCTTCACCCTTCTCCCTCATCCCACAACCCCCAAACCCTAGACCCACCACCACCACCACCACCACCACCACCACCAAATTCCCCACCATCAAAGCCACTATCTCCTCCGACAAACCACCCGAAACTACCCCCATCAAACACCGTCGCCCCGCCGACGAAAACATCCGCCAAGAAGCCCACCGCCGCGCCTCCGACCACCACCACCGCTTCTCCGCCAAATACGTCCCCTTCAACGCCGACCCCACCTGCACCGAATCCTACTCCCTCGACGAGATCGTCTACCGATCACGCTCCGGCGGCCTCCTCGACGTCCAACACGACATCCAAGCCCTGAAGGAATTCGACGGTACCTACTGGAAATCCCTCTTCGATTCGCGTATCGGGAAGACCACCTGGCCCTACGGCTCCGGCGTCTGGTCCAAAAAGGAGTGGGTCTTGCCGGAGATCGATTCCGACGACATCGTCAGCGCGTTTGAAGGTAATTCGAATATGTTTTGGGCTGAGCGATTTGGTAAACAGCATTTGGGGATGAATGATTTGTGGGTCAAACACTGTGGGATTAGCCATACGGGTAGTTTTAAGGATTTGGGGATGACTGTTTTGGTTAGCCAGGTGAATCGATTGCGTAAAATGAACCGTCCCGTGATCGGAGTTGGCTGTGCGTCCACCGGAGACACTTCTGCTGCATTATCGGCTTACTGTGCGTCTGCTGGTATCCCAAGTATTGTCTTTTTGCCTGCTAATAAGATCTCGATGGCGCAATTGGTGCAGCCGATTGCGAATGGGGCGTTTGTGTTGAGTCTTGATACTGATTTCGACGGGTGTATGCAGTTGGTTAGAGAAGTGACTGCTGAATTGCCGATTTATTTGGCGAATTCGTTGAACAGTTTGAGGTTAGAAGGGCAGAAAACTGCTGCTATTGAAATCTTGCAGCAGTTTGATTGGGAAGTACCCGATTGGGTGATTGTTCCGGGTGGGAATTTGGGGAACATTTACGCATTCTACAAAGGGTTTCACATGTGCAAGGAGTTAGGGTTAGTCGATAGAATCCCGAGGCTTGTGTGTGCGCAAGCTGCAAACGCGAATCCGCTTTACCTTCATTTCAAATCAGGGTGGTCTGATTTCAATCCAGTGAAGGCGAAGACGACTTTTGCGTCTGCTATACAGATTGGAGACCCTGTATCTATCGACAGGGCTGTATACGCGCTCAAGAACTCGAATGGGATAGTGGAGGAGGCTACTGAGGAGGAACTGATGGATGCAATGGCTCAAGCTGATGCAACGGGGATGTTCATTTGTCCGCATACTGGTGTGGCGTTGACAGCGTTGGTTAAGCTTAGGAACAGTGGTGTCATCCGGCCTACTGATAGGACTGTTGTGGTGAGCACCGCTCATGGGCTGAAGTTTACTCAGTCGAAGATTGATTACCACTCGAAGGCGATCCCTGAAATGGCTTGCAGACTGGCTAATCCGCCTGTGAATGTGAAGGCGGATTTTGGGTCGGTTATGGATGTTCTTAAGAAGTACTTGTTGAGCAAAGATTCGAAGCAGTAAAGACGTATGTTATGTGTTGTTTGAATGAAGGGATGATATTGTAGATGTAGGATTGGTGTAATGTGTTGAGTAAACTTGGGATGAACGCGTTTTGTAACTTTTGGTTTCAACTTTCGCGCGAGCCATCGAGTTGTTTAGGCTTCGAAAGTGTGAAGATTGGCTGTTGGTGAGTTCTTATTATAGTTTCTTGTTGGTATTTTTGAGAATAAAAGGCTGTTTCTTGCTGAATGATTTGAGTTTTGCCATGAATAAAGTTGATGGGAAAATGCTTAGAAACAATGAATCACAAGTCCTAGTAGGTTTGTGTTTCTTTATGTCTTATGTAACATGAAGAGTTATAAAATTTTAAAAAGCTTTTTATTTTGTATTTTTTCGCCTTTAAATAGAAAATAAATTATGGGGTCTGTATAAGGCTTTTGAAAGATTCTCATGATACAGCTCATATCACTAAAGACAGATTGAATCAAGTAATAACCACCTAACCCAGGGGGTTTTCCCCGCAATGAGTTTCCTCCTGAGAGGGTGGAGGTGTGGTCTCGGCTGGGAAACGAATAGGTGGGCCCGATTAAGATAACACCTATTCTCCGAAGCTGAGTCGCACATTTGCCGTTCCAAAAAAAAATAATAATAACCACCACCTAACCACGTTGTGTGGAAATAACATTTTGAGATGTCTTGTGCTAGAAGAGAAGAGAAATGTATAAGTAACTTAAGCTACCATAAAGAGCGAGAATCGGCTAAGTGGTTGCATCTTTTGGTGGTCAGGGCTATTTAATAAACTTTTAAAAACTGGAAAATTGAATCGTATTTGTAACTTAAAAAACTAAAAGGTCGTGCGTTTGAATATTATAAAGTGCGGGTGTACTCATTTTTTAAAGTGCGGGTGTGCTTATTTGTTAATTTTAGAAGTATAGCGGGTGTAATATAAAGAGTGTATTTACCTGTACAAGAAAGTTAATGTTTGTTCTGTATTAAGCATATAAGCTCATTTTATCATACACTGAAAATACAAGTTCATATTTTCAACCGAATGTCTATTTACAAATTTCATGCTACAAGAGTACAAGCTACAACTGTCTGAATGGACCTAGTAAACCCGGCTCAAACTCACCAATCTCACGACACTTTTTAATTTGGCAATAGCGTGTAAACGATACTAGCCGAGCCGAGCCCGAGCTCGTTAAGGCTCGAGCTCAGCTCGTTTTGGTTTTAGAAAGCTCGAGCTCGAGCTCAACTCATCACAAATTATTCAAGCTCGGGTTCGGCTCGTTTATTATTAAATTATTAAATTTTTTATTTTATTTTTATAATTACCTTTATATTTATTTATAATTTTATATATACATATATAATTATAAATCTTATATATAACATAAGTAATATATATTATTTAATTATTTTTATCATAATAATGTATATAATAATATGTTTTATGTATATATATATTTAATATGTAAATAAAAAACTACACAAACAAAAAACTTGTTTAGCCTCGCGAACCAGCTCGTGCTCAATATGTGAAGTTCAGGCTAGAGCTCATTTAGTAAACGAGTCATAATTTGAACTCGAGGTCGGGCTCGGGCTCATTTAATCTCGGATGGATTCGAGCTTTTTTCAAACCGATTCCAAATAGCTTGCGAGCCGGCTTGACTCGTTTACTTTCTATTCGACAACAAAAGCTGGCGTGCGAATCACCAGATCATTTGGATCCTCACACTTGGTAGCATGTGGTCGCACCCTCGTCACCGTGATAACTTCTCGACGATGATGTTCGTCTCAAAATCTCACCTCTTCTAGAGACACACAAACACACCGACAGACAAACACTGTGTGTGCAAATTAATGGCGGTCTCATCGATGTTCATATTATCCGATCATCAGGTAAACACAACAGATTTCTTGATTCATTTTCATTCGGTTAACGTTTGACCTTATTGCTCCAATTGTAACGAAATTAGGGTTGTTAGTAGCTTGTTTATCGATAATTAGCTTGGATTTTGTTGCCTTTTGGTTGTTTATATCAATTTTGGGCAGAAATGCTGGGTGTTATGCATTTTATGAATCTTCTGTAGGGTTTGATGTGATTGATCGCTAATGTTAGCGTGTTTTGACTGTTAACGTAATTGTTACAAATTTTTGTATAGTTTGGAGAATTGATGAGTTTTATATACAGTTTGTTTGCTTTGATTGACCCCTGGATATTTTGATCAGAATATTAATGTGGTTAAAAGAAGATATTGATACGGTTTTTGAACATCATCTGATCTTTAGGTAATTAGGTGTTGGAACTCTTGAAGCTTGTTAATCAAATTGTTTAATTATTGTAATCATGGAAGAGTGTTGAAACAAAGTGAAGGGGATATTTTTCAAGCAATGAACTCTCATTTTTGGTGATGATACAAGAAAAACAAAATTCATGGGATGATCATAAGCTTCATGATGCAATTTATTAAATTTTCAGTGGTCTCCGGTGGATCATACGTTGATTGGAAATTTGATGATTGAAGATGTGTAATCAGTTACAAGAATCTTTTTGTTACTAACTTATTGCACCATTATGGTTTAATTAATTGAATCTGTTAGGGTAAACTAACCTATTTTATATGTTCAGTGGTCTCCGGCGGTGGATCATACATTGTTTGGAAATTTGTTGATTGAATACATATGATCTATAAAAAGAATCTTTTTATTGCTAACTTATCTCATCAATCACCATTGTGGTTTAGTGAAGTGAATCTTTTAGGGGATCACTAGCTGATCGTATATGTATATGTGGTTATATAATGGCCTTATGTACATAGTTAAAGAAATATGTATAGTTGTTTGTGCGCTTCTCATAAATCTCTACTTAAATTTGGTTTTTTATTGAACGACCCTCTATGCTTATGTGTTCCTTAATTTCTTTTTCTATGTTTGTTAAGTTTGAAGTTTTCTAATTTGCAGGCATGGATTTGATAATCTGGTACTTTCGGGATTAAACCTTAGGGCTTAGGATATTCAATATGTGGGGATTTGCTTCAAACGCTATTGCTGGTACCTCCGGAGTGAAAAAAGATTCTACAAGATCCAATCAAGCTTCTTTTGACTGCTCAGATGATGAAACCTCAGAAAGTAACAGTGGAGATGAAGGTTTTGAATGCCCGATTTGCTGGGAGTCCTTTAATATTGTAGAAAACGTGCCTTATGTTTTATGGTGCGGTCACACCCTCTGTAAGAACTGTGTACTCGGGTTCCAATGGGCTGTCGTGAAACTACCAACTCTTCCAATTCAACTCCCGTTTTTCATATCTTGCCCTTGGTGCAACATGTTATCATTTCGGCTCGTTTACAAAGGGAACCTCAAGTTTCCTAAAAAGAATTACTTTCTTCTTTGGATGGTTGAGAGTATGAATGGTGATAGGGTCAAGTCTCATTCTTCTTCCTGTGGCGATCATGTACCCATGTCTTCCTGGTCATGGAACCGTGGTTGGACCTCTAACCAGATCAACCGGGCTAACACCACAATTAGCCCATGCACCCGTGAGCCAGATCATAATCAAGATTCTCGTGCTGCAAGTTCCAACACAGATGGACTTCACTCGTCTCTTCGTAAGTCATTGATCTTTTTTGTCCAATTAACGGCTAAGTTCCCATTTGTCTTTATATGTCTTCTTATTGTGCTATATGCCATACCTGCTAGCGCACTCATCTTAGCTGTGTATATTCTCATTACAATTCTGTTTGCTGTCCCGTCTTTTCTTGTTTTGTATTTTGCATACCCGAGTCTTGATTGGCTGGTTAGGGAGATCATCAATTAGGCTGCAATTGGTTATTGTGACCTGTTGTCATCCTCATATGTGAAATTTGTTGAACAAAATTATTCAAACTTTTGCTTATGAAGATTCAGTCTGTATTTGAAAGTTAAGATACCAGTTTAGTTATGTTTTATGGTGGGTGTTTGGTTGTTTATGTTCATGTACTCTTATCATCTTGCAGTTAAGGTGAAAACCCTTAATATTTGAAAAGTAAAGATTTGTTCATCGATATCTGCTCTATGAACACGAGTATGATCATGAAATGATTGTTAGCTACCACATTTTATTGGGATGTCACGTGTACAATGAGTATAATGTAGGGCTATAAACGATCTGAAATTGCAACCATGCGTTACTTGACCTCGATCAAGCCTTTATTTTTCATCCTAAACTCAATAGATTAGTTGATATTGTTCAAGGGTAAGGCATCTGAAAGATAGGTCTTCCAATAGACTTGGCTTTCAAACCTTTCCTGCCTTGAACGACCATTTTTTGTTTTAAAAAATTGATATTTTTAAGCTTGGTTCATTAGTCTCGGTAAGTATAATAATATTAAATAATGTTAGTAGAATTAATTACACGAATAGTTCTTGTGGTTTGGTATGGTCAACAGGTTTGGGTACTAACTATTTAGTAACAAATTTGAGGCCTGTGGTTTTAATTTTGTAACGACTTTGAGGTCCAAAGCTAAATTCTGTTAAATTTTTTGTTAAATCTAAATAAAATGACTAAAATACTATTTAGGGGATCATTTTTATATTCTTTTTGTTTCAGGGACCATTTGTGTAATTAACTATAAAATAAAATTATAACCCAACCCCACCCACTCTCCCTTTATCGTCTCCCTCACGTTGCTCCCCACTGGCGGCCACCACCACTGCTAACCACCACCATCATTTTATATTCATCACCATCATGACCTCTTCAAACAACCTTTTATCGTTACCAACATCAATTTGAGCGGATGTCTGCCCCTTCGATCTCAGTTACATCCACCCCTCACCACCACACCAACACCATTCCTCCGCTACCACACCATCACCATACTTCATCTAAAATTTGTCTATGTTGTTGGGATCAAACACTCCTCGTCACTGCCATTCGATTCAGCCACCACCGCCATTGCCTACTACCAGCCATCATTGTCATCGCCATCATCATCACCATCTTCGATTCGGATGAGATCAAAATAAACCACCACCGCCGCCATCATACCCACCTTTTTTCCCCTTTCGTCGCCGGCAAACTCCACCTTGATATCTCTCTCTCTCTCTCTCTCTCTCTCAAACCCACCTAATTTCTCACACGTTAAATATTCCTCAAAATCATTTGGGAAGTTGATTTTTGTTGGTTATGGTGGCTGATGATGGTTGGCGGCAGAACAATTGTGTGTGACTGACGTTACCTTGGGAATTAATTAATTAAATTTAAATTGATTAAATTTCTTTTATTTGGTAATTAAAAGTCATTAAACAAAACAAACGAATCCTAATGCCTAATTGGACTTTGGAGAAATAATCACCTTAGGATTAAAACAAATTTAGCACCAAGCTAAATATTCAAACAAATTACACTTAAACTGTTAAAGTTAAAAATTAACAAACATGTCAGATGAAATATCTGGAGCAAATAGTGGTCCCAAACCACTAAGATTAAAGAATAAAGCTAATTTCAAACAAAGAAAAATCATGTTTAGAATTGGATCATATTCCAAGACCCTGACTTATGGACACCCATAATAGAGGAACTATTCATTCCTATGACGTTAGGTCCAGATTACAACATACATAAGACAGCAAGCTTGAAAAGCATAGCTGGTGATGACTTGAAGAAAGTCAAAACAGACATGAAAGCATATAGTGTGAAGGGAGTGATGAGATCTTGACCGGGGTAGAAAACTTAAAAACAACACATAAGTTATGAAAAGTTCTTCACACAATGTGTGAAGGGAGTGATGAGATAAGGAAGATAAAGAAAGAAAAACTTAGACACAATATGAAACCTTCCATCACATCTAGGGTGAATCTATACCACAGTAGCTTCACAGATTTGTACAACTGGTAAATGAGATGATACTTTATGGTCTCAAGTATGAATCTGTGAAAATCAACAAAAAGATGCTTCATACTCTTCCAGAGAGTTGGACATAGTTTGTCCCTCTGATGAAAACAACACTGGATCTTGAAGCATTGTCATTAGATGCTCTAGTTGCCAAGGTGGAGGTAATAGAACTAGATGAAAGATCCAAAAACAACAATATAATGAGGTATGTAGAATCATACAAATTTAAAGAAATGCAAACAACAAGCAGTGCATTTTTGACATGCACTAAAGAAGATGAAGATGAAGAGTTCCTTGATTCAATTGATACATCTTTCTTTTCAGCCCTAGAATCACCCAAACAAAAACAAAGTCTAAAAAGACCGGTGTTCATGCTTCCCATTAAGCAACACCCCAAAGCAAACAACAACACCAACATGCTTCAAGCTCAAACAAACAGCATCACTCACAAAACCCAAACATACATAAATTTGACAAACCCATGGATGCACTAACAGTCATTCTTCAGAGTGAAGAACAAAAGGCAGCCTTTGCAGCCTTTTCAACAAGTTTTGAAGCATATCTAGGTGCCAATCTCACACCATCACAAATCATCCAACATGATTTGGATGAGTTACCACCAGACATGGTTGAACAGATGAATCTTCAATGGTTTATGGCAATGATTGCCTATAGATCCAAAAGGTTTCTTCAAAGAAACAGGGGTTTAAACATGGACAAAAAGACCAAGATTGGTTTTCACAAAATAAAGGTTAGATGTTATAACTGTCAAATGTATGGACACTTCTTCAGAGAGTGTCAACAACCAAGAGCTGATAGAAACAATCAACAACCACAAACATCAAATGGTTATCAAACAAACAGACAAGTTCCAGCATCTATCAGCATTGCAGCTACTCCAACACTAGCTCAAATCACACAATACAGTCGTAGTCAACATTCAAAATCATCAGCCACGATTATCAAACAAGACTGTGAATGGGACTAGAGTATGTATGAGGCAGAGATAAAGTCTCCAGACCATGCCCTCATGCCACAGGTTGAGGAGAAACTGAATAAAATCCCAAAAGAGGGACATCAAAGAAGGCCTTGCAACATATGGTATGTTGAGAATGGGTGTTCCTGCCATATGACGGGCAACTGTTCCCTCCTTCGGGATTTTAAAAGAAAACATGGAGGAAATGTAACTTTTGGGGAGAAAAGACACGAGGAAAGATTACTCGTGAAGGAATAGTATCAAATGGGTTGATTAGCTTTGAGAATGTCAACTACTGCTCCAACCTTCAGTTTAATCTTTTGAGTGTATCCCAGATTTTGACAAGAAGGAATAGTATCAAATGGGTTGATTAGCTTTGAGAATGTCAACTACTGCTCCAACCTTCAGTTTAATCTTTTGAGTGTATCCCAGATTTTGACAAGGAATATGCCAGACTCTTCGACTCCAACAACTGATACATCCTCAAGACGGGTTTTCAAATACCTAAAGATTGTATCCTTTTGAAAACTCCCTGTCAAAACAATACATACATTGTTGATATGAATACAGTTTCAGCATCAACCCCTGAAACTTGTTTATTATCAAAAGCATCAGAAGATGTTTTCCAATTATGGCATAGACGATTGGAACACTCTAACTTTAACAGAAGGAATCAATTGGTTAAAGGTGATCTAGTAATAGGTCTACCTCAAAAAGAATTTTTTTATACAAACCACTGCACTACATGTCTGAAAGGCAAACAACACAGAGTGCCACATAAGTCTAAATTGGTAAACTCTAATCAAACACCATTCAAATTGCTTCATATGGACCTATTTGGACCAACAAACATTTTGAGCATAGGAAAGAAGCAATACTGTCTTGTAATAGTAGATGATTACTCCAGATTTACATGGTTATTCTTTCTACTACATAAGTCAGAAACAACAAAAATTATCAAATCATTTATCACTAAAATTAAGAATCAATTAGATCTTAAAGTCAAAACTTTAAGAAGTGATAATGGTACTGAATTTAAGAATGACATTATTTCTTCCTTTTGTGCAAAGAAAGGAATAAGTCAACAATTCAGTGGAGTAAGAACTCCTCAGCAGAATGGAGTTGCTGAATGGAGAAATAGAACATTGATAGAAGTTGCTAGCAGACTCTCTATTGCCCATACCATTTTGGCAAAAGTAATAAACACAGCTTGCTACATACAAAACAGATCCTTAATAATCAAAGAACACACTAAAACTTCTTATGAATTAATGTTTAAAAAAAACCATTTATTGGATTTCTTATGGCATTTGGTTGTTCTGTATCTATATTAAAAACCAAAGAACATCTATCAAAGTTTGCTTCTAAAGCAGACGATGGGTTCTTTGTTCGATACTCTGCAAGCTCAAAAGCTTATAAAGTATACAACCCAAGATTACACATAGTGGAAGAAACAACTGATGTTTTTAGTGAACATTCTTTTACTAAGAAAGTCATTGGATTTGACTAGTTGTTTGATATAGATTCTCTAACAAAATCATTTGACATATTATTTTGATGTTACACGTACTAATGAAGTTATTAAATATCCCATGGTTCCACCAACAAACATTGATGTTCCATTAACTGCCGATCCACCAAGGAGATTAACCATAACACCATCAAGTTGAACAGCTACAACTCCTCCACATCAAACAAACACTTTAAATGGAACGTCAACAAACACTCCATCATCAATAACATGTGTGATCAATCAACCACAAGCTTCAGTTGACCCTCACCCAAGCAAGCAAATCCAGGTAACATCATCAAGACACAGCTGAAGAAGATGATGATTATCACTCATTACCTGCCACCCATCATGAAGATGAAATCTTAAGTTTCTTTCATGATTCCCCCTAAACATTTCATGACAATCCACAGTCAGATGACCCAACCACATCCAACACTCTTGCTCAACCACCAACACCTGACCTAACCATCAACAATCATGATTCAATAATCCCTGTTGATCAGATTGAAACAACCAGAGTTCATAAATATCATCCATTAGAAAACATCATAGATGACCTAAATGTCAAATTGACAATCAATCTGATATATAGCAAACATTTGCTTGTTCTCCTGCTTTTTATCCCTCACTATACCTAAGAACATCACATAAGCTCTTAAAGACGACAGTTGGATAGATGCCATGCAAGAAGAGCTTCAGCAATTCAGAAAGCAAGAGATGTGAAAGTTGGTTGATCTTCCTCAAGGTCAATATGCCATTGGCCCCGGATGGCTGTATAGAAACAAAGCAAATGACAGAGGGATTGTCATTCGAAACAAAGCAAGGCTAATTTCCTAAGGTTACACTCTAGAACAAGGCATTGACTATGACGATGTCTTTGCTCCGGTAGCTAGATTGGAAGCAATCAGAGTGTTCCTTGCACACGATTCATCAAAGAAGTTCACTGTCTTCCAAATGGATATGAAATGTTCATTCTTATATGGTAAGATAGATGAAGAAGTATATGTTGCACAACCACCAATGTTTGAAGATTAAGACTTCCCTCACAGAGTTTATAAGTTAGATAAAGCTTTGTATGGCCTTCATCAAGCACCCAGAAAGTGGTATGAAACTCTGTCAAAGTTTCTACTACAGAATGGATACACATAAGGGAATATCGATCAGACATTGTTCTTGAAGAAGAAAGGACAAGACTTGTAGGTTGTACAAGTCTATGTGGATGATATTATATTTGGATCCACAAACATCCAACTTTGCAGAGAGTTTGAAACCCTTATGCAATCCAAATTCCAAATGAGCTCAATGGGAGAACTTACATTCTTCCTTGGACTTCAAGTACAACAATCAGCAGAAGGGATTTTTATCAATCAAAGCAAATATGTGAATCCGATCCAAAAGAAGTACAACATGGCTGATTGCACATCAAGCAAAACACCATTTGCAACTGGATTTAAATTTGGACTAGATCTAGAAGGAACATCAGTAGATCAGAAGTTGTATAGATCAATGATTGGCTCCCTGATATACCTTACTACAAGCCAACCAGACATCATGTATGCAGTTTGCATGTGTGCTAGATATCAAGCAGATTCCAAAGAATCACACATCAATGCAGTAAAGCGGATCTTCAGATATTTGAAAGGCAACCCAACGCTTGGCCTTTGGTATCCCAAAGATGGAGACTTCTCCTTATTTGCATACACTGACAATGACTATGGTTGTTATATCAACAACAAAAAATCAATAACAGAAGGTTATCAGTTTCTTGGATCAAGATTGATCTCCTGGTAGTGCAAGAAACAAACAAGTGTGTATGTGTCAATAGCTGAGGCAGCATACATAGCTACTTCTGCTTGCTGTTCTTAAGTGCTTTGGATTCAAAACCAAATGCTTGACTATGGCTATAATTTTCTAAAAACACCCATATCCATAGACAATTTTGCTACCATGTTCATAACTAATAACCCTGTTCAACATTCAAAAACAAAACATATGGACCATCATATATCACTTTCTGAGAGATTGCTCAAAAAAGGGTTTAATCAAATTGATCAATGTTCATACTGATAATTAATTGGCTGACCTTTTTACCAAACCATTTGATTTAGAAATATTTGAATTTTTGGTTCAGTCACTTGGTATGATCAATTATGAACCAAACAAGTAATGTTTTTCAAAGCATTAACATCATTCAAGATTGATTTTGTTAAAGTCAAAGTTTCATATCCAACAATCTTTCTTTTCAAAATCAAGATATCAAATAAGCATTCATGTTTTCATAATAAGCATTCATGTTTTCATATCAAACAATTTTGAATCACACATTGCCTAAACATGAGAAATGATAGTACCACTAGACTATTTATTCACTTGAGTCATTTTCCACAAATAAAGACGGACATACTTTGTTTGATGTGTGGATAGGCTCAGCATGGGACATATAACATTACATTCAACAGTGAAAAACTAAATTTTCATGATGGTGTGGTAAGCAAAACACCTATCTTGATGTATGGTAAGTTTTGATCTATCTAATATGGATTGCTTGTAAAGTAACTCATATACTCCAAGTGAAACAGTTTATAAACTGCTCAATCAAACACAAGTGTCTCCTTTGTTATGATTCTCATAGACCTATAGTACACTAAGGAATCCTCTGTTGTGCTAAGCACAGACCTGGGTGACCTACATCATGATCCAAAAAGATTCCTAATGAGAAACACATTCATTGTGAATGACTCAACACAATCCTAATATGGATCAATCAATAATGTTCAATCAAAAGAATCCCATAGTAGATCAAATTGAGCATTTATACTCTTAAGTAACTAGGTTTAAGGAGAATACTTTCTTATATGTCTTGAGGATTGATCTTAACATGCAATCAAAAGTGTGGGATACATACATATCATCCAAATATGCCCAAAACATCATAATTACTCACTGTTTAAATCAATCATTAATACCATGCATGAGTTTAAGTGGACAACAATATCTGCAATCAACATTGTATTAGTTTATGTCTATTCTCAACTTATACAAACCTACTCGATGAGAACTTAAAACTAGTATGATCTCTTGGCATGTGAAAATGATTCAGGTCAAAGCATACAAACAATTTATTTTATTAGTTAGATGAAGTGTCATCTTTCTAATGTTCATCATTCATCAGACAAGTAAACAAATTGGAATTTGATAATTTACATCAAGCAATTCAAATTTTTGACATTTTATAAAGATTTTTATAAATATGCAAAAATTTAGGAGCAAAAATGTACATGGAAATCTCAAGGCAGCAGAATATGTCAATCGTCATGCATGTGTTTGAGGATTTTAAGTCATTTCATGTTTTAAATAAAGAAAAACATCCAAGCAAGCAAGCACTCAAAATAGTAGGTTGACACATATTCATGCAACCTTGTTGCGTGTGAGAGATAATCAACATCCATAGATCAATCATGTTAAATTTGTTAAAATATTAACAAATAAACAATTTGAAAAACATTTCAACATTGTTGCAAATACAGTCAAAAATATCATTCAAGTGTTCACAACATATGTATTAAGTTGCACAGCTGATAAGCAAAATTTTCAAAGACAAACAAAATTTTTAAAATTTTGCCAACTGTAGTTACAACGGACACACAAACATGCATCCGATGTTGGCATAGTTAATCATTAAAGATGTAAAATACACCAGATGTATATAGTGGACACACAATCGCACATTCGCTATGCATCTATGAACACAAATACAAAGTGTTCACAGCGCATGTTTTCAGGTAATACATCCGCTATAAATACAATGTCACTCCACAATGCATGACCAAAGTTAGTCATCCGTTGTAGAAACAGTCAAGTGTATACAGCGTATGAAGCCAGGTAAGCATACGCTGTACACAATCATTCAAGTGTACACAACACGCATGACAATAAGTCATCCGGTGTGAATATGATTCAAACAATCAAAATGTACACATCGCATGACCAAACAGTCATCCGCTGTGAACAACCAAAACAAACATTCAAGTATGCACAGCGCATGAATAAATATTCATCCACTTTCTGTACAATGTAAATTAACACTAGCGTATGACTATTAGTCATCAGTTTTAAACATTTAAAACACTCAAGTGTACACAACGCACGACCAGATATTCATTCGCCATGAACACAGTTTTAAATCATTCAAGTGTCCATAGCATACACTTAAAATGTACAGCGGACACACTGTAGCAACAACGCACTTGATATTTACAGCGTATGACTTAAATTTCATTTAGATCAAACACTGATTGTACAACGTACGAACAAACTGTATACGCAGCGGACTCATATTTTGTCCGTTGTATACATAGTTCAGCACTTGTCAGATTTTCATTTATCACGAGTATGCGAGCCAAAATCAAACTTTCAAACCGTTGCTACAGTACGAATAGACATTGATCTTCAATACTCATATCATTTTGTTTTCAACTGTGCTATTCGATCAAATAGGTATAAGAACAAGTTTTGAATCATCAAGCAAACATAACATACATAAACATACATAACCGTACATATCAATCAAACAAACATAACATTCATAACAGACAAATCAAACTGATTACACATGTGTAATCAGTAATCATGCAAATTCACTAACAATCAAACAAACAATACAAGCAACAAACATCAATTTCCAACCATACATAACACTCAGAACATCAATCATTCATAATAACATCATTCAATCAATCAGAACAAAATTCATACAAATAACAAGTCAATACAAGCAAACATATGAAACATAACAAACAAAGCAATCTGATTACACATATGTAATCGGTAGAACATGCAATCAATCAATCAGTCATAATACTAGAACATGCAATCATTCAACCATTTAAGCAAACATAATCAACCACATCATGGCTAACAAACAAAATCACAAACAACTCTATCATAACAAAGATTGGTAGCATCATCCTTAGGGGAGTATTGTTGGACTCAACTGGTTCATTGAAGGATAATGCCTGCCATAATCAATCAAATATACAAACATCATTAACATTCAAATCAAACACTAATTATTATTTAAATTTTTTTTAAGATTTTGTTGATAAAGAAATTTTTGTAAAGTATCCACGGCGGATGACCACCTATCAGCAGCGGATGAAGTATGAAGATGTCCAAGCATACACAGCGGATGACAAAGTCACAACTGATGAACAACTACTTAAAGTGGATGAACAAGTCCACATGAACTAGACCACAGCGGATGTTCAATATCCACAGCGGATGAACAATCCACAACGGATAACAACAAAGCAAACATTATACGTGTTCACAGCGGACAACAATCATACACAGCGGACAACTCATTCATCATCCACAACGAACATCCATTTATCTATAGCGGACGAGTCATCATCCACAGCGGACAACTTATAGACTTAGGATTTTATGTAATTTGTTTTTACATAACGGTATTTTTGTAAATGTACATAGTTTTACATAGGCTATAAATAGTCGTATACTCTAATCCTTTGTAAGCTTTTGAATAGATTATCAATCAAACAAGCATTTTCTATTCTCTAAGCATACAATCACTAGCAATCACACAATCAAACAATCATACACACACATTAGAGATCATATCATACTATGGATTTCCGCACTATGTTGTTTGAGTATTGATTTATCAATTGAGTTTTGGGGAACTTGCATTATTTTTTTGGGTATTGAAATCGATCCTCATGGCAAAAACATAATTTTGTCTCAGCGCAAATATATCTCGGATTTACTTACACGGGCTGGGTTATCTGACTGCAAACCGGTACCTTCGCCAATGAATACTTCACAATATCTATCTTTAGTCGATAGTCTTCTTGATCCTACAAAATATCGGCAAACGGTTGGAGCTCTTCAATATGTTTGTCTCTCGAGACTTGATATCGCATTTGCAATGAATAAAGTTTGTCAATTTATGCATGCTCCAACAGATAATCATTGGTCAGCAGTTAAACGGATTTTACGTTACCTCAAAGGTACATCTCACTTTGGCCTTTTTATCCGTCATGCTTCTTGTTTTACTCTCCATGCTTTCATTGATGTTCATTGGTGCACTACCTTGCAAGCGTACTCTGATGCTGATTGGGCGGCTGTCCCGGTCCATGGGGGTTTTGCCATCTACTTCGGATCAAATATTATTTCGTGGAATGCATGCAAACAACATACCGTCTCTTGATCTTCAACCGAATCTGAATATAAAGCTCTTGCTGACACTGTTGCTAAATTAACATGGCTGGAGGCTCTCTTAAATGAACTCGGTATTGTCATAAAGGTCTCATCAATGCTTTGGTGTGATAATTTAGTGCAACGTATCTCTCTGCCAATCCTATATTTCATGCTCGTACCAAACAAGTTGAAGTCAGTTACCACTTTGTTATAGAAAAGGTTGCTCAAGGGAAATTAAAGGTTGAGTTCAAATCCACGCATAACTAGATAGCTGATGTTTTTGCAAAACCACTTCCATCATAAAGATTTCTGCTGTTCAGGTCCAAGTAGCAGGTTGTTCCACGCCCTCAATTTGAGGGGTTATGTTAGACAATATTATTATTAGTTAGTATATTTATTGTTTCTTGATGGTAGTTAAGTGTATATCTATTCCTATATATAGGATCCTTGTAATCAATTATTGGCAACATATCAATAACAATTTCCTACGGTTCTTTACAACAAAACTATAATACAAAAGACTTCAACAACGAATTGGTAAAAAAATGACAATGATGGACCATAGATCGTGTTTTAAGCGAATGCTATAAAAATTGAAGAGTAAATCAACAAAATAGATGGTGAACATAATCAACAGTAAACCCGCAATTAACAAAATAGATGGTGTCCATAATCAACGGTAAACCCATAATTAACGGACAACATGCCCCAAATTCCCTTTTTTTTTGTTTGAAAAACATACATATGATCTCAAATATCAAAATGATAGGGTTCTCCTAGTGGGAAACCTAAATCGCAAAGAACAGACAAGATCAATAAAGTTGAAACCTTAATTGTGGACACAATCAATCGTACTTGATAAAATTATACAAACTACTATAAGGTTTTGATTTGAACTCTTTTGACATATATGTTTTCATTAAATTTAAGTTTTAATGTTTTATGGAAAATAGTTTGTACCACTAAGCAAACTTGCTTACAGGCCATAGCATATATTTATATACTTCCAATCAAGCCTATATAAAAAAATACTTGTGAAGCCAAGTTTAAATTCATTGTCTGATTCAAAGCAATCAGCAGATGGCTGAAATTGACGAAAACAATATCACATCGAACAAACCTGGTTACATCTGATTTATAAAAAATATATGGTTGTTTATAGAACATCTAATACAATCATTCATTTATAACCATCAAAATACAATTAAACAATTTAAGGATATCAAAATTAGTGTATTTTTAGCATGCATCTAAGTAGACATCTGTCATGTTTAAACGCATGGTGCACATATATTACAAACAAAAAAACCAAACCCCTTTAATCGTTTACATGTACCTGCTAACGTAACTACTTACTTGGTATGCATTTGTTAGCATCACAACATTCTGTTTTGTTGTTCACTATTTTTGCTATGCTGAATCATCCATCAAACTCATTTCCTGCTGCAAAACAAATCAGTACTAAAAAACAACAAATAATAAAAAATATAACCAACCCGCCAGACCCGAGACTGACATATAGAGACATGGAGGGAGGGAGAGAAGACCTCATAACACTGTTGAGTGGTTTTCGCATGACAATCAGATTTGATGAAATTGCAAACCTCAGGCTAGCAATACTCCCAGGTGCATCACGGCAAGTATCAATCAAACCTAATGAAATTGAAAACCTCAGGCTAGCAATTGAAAACACAATCAATCGGACATGCTAAAATACATCTTCTAAGATCGAAGTCAAAAACGAACCTAAAACACAGATATTGACATTGATAGTTCCACTTTTATGTAAAGATAATCGTTTGAATTTGTTAAAAGATCAAAGGAGATTGCCCTGGTGTGAGAATGCTGAGTCACATTCACGTTCTCACAAGGTAGACAGGAGACGACGACAAATTTAGGGTTTTGATGGGGTGGGTATTGGATCAGAATAGCGTCCACGTGTTATGAATATGAGTAAATGGGTTATGAGCGAGAAAATAAAAGATGAGAAGAGCAAAGAAGCTGTCACAAGTATAAAGTTATTTTGATTTATTAGAAGTAGGATACTAGACATTAACCACGTTGTAAACATTAATATGAGTTTAAATGCGTACTTCAAATAATTGCTTAATGTATGAATTTTTTAAATAATATATTAAAGGAAATGATGTCGTACGTTGTGTGTTAAGCGTATAGATCCCAAGTACAACTTAATCTTTAACTAATATATTTCGACACACGTACAACTCCTCGTGGCATGTCAAGTAACCTTTTACCTTTCTGGGTAATATAGATGATGACAATGGTGGCCTAAATAATACATGCATACAAATTTTTTTACTATGAGTCAATATGCATTTCTTGTTTAGCATGACAATATGATAATGATAGGGAAAGTTGTAGGTTTTTAGCATGACAATATGATAATGAACGACTAATGCACACGCCATCCAAAATTTAGTCATCAAATCCACTTATGTCATAATTTGTGAAACTAGAGCCTGCACTAATTTTGTGAGAATAATGATGGTTACAATGATGACCAATAAATGTGAAGCACCCCAAACTCGGGGGGGGGGGGCCTTAGAGATCAAATTTACACTTTTGCAACATAGTTCAATTCTTAAACTGAAAGTTCATTATTATGCAGGCAAAACATTCAAACATAGCAATTATAACATCTAAGTCCATTAATAATCCTCAAATAAACGTAAAGATTCACAAATATATATAAACATGGGGATGCCGGTCTTTAGGTAGAGTAGCCTTCTTTTGCCCACAAATCATGTCTACATAAATGCTTAAAGTAAAGCTACACTTAATTTGATGTGCATACTACAAGTTAGCAATGTTGAGTGAGTTATATTTCCATAAATCATTAAAAACAATTCTTTATACTAAAAACATAACATTTACAACATAATATAACATAACATTGTCATGAAAACGACGCATGCACACTTTGAACATACATCGTAACGTAAATGTTTTAACGTCTAGAATTGCAAACATGACAGTTAGGTGGTGGACACATTATGAATGATCTCATGATCCATATATTTAGTCGTCGCTACTGTAATCCATAAACTGTAGCCCATAACCAAAGTTGTACAACCGTTGGCAACTAACAAAGACACCACCCATAACATTGTTTCTAAAAAGGACCTATGACATTATGCCCATAAATGAACCTAGCAGATTTTAACAATACATTAACTTTTCAAAACTTTACCCTTTCCTTTGCCATTGAACACTCGTCTTTACCATACTTTACACATAACCATTCATAGTTTTAGTATATTTTACATATAGGAAACATAAATTCATTATTTTAAAATCATTTATTAAATATGCACAAACCCTTAAATTAAGTAAAAAAGAGGGGGGGTTGTTCTAGAACTTACCCAGGAAAATGGCTACTATTTTTCGTAAGGTAAATGATCTTGACCTCGGGTCTAAACAAGATAAGCAAGATTCACATGTGCAACAGTGTCACTTTTGCAGTAGACTTTTGTTCGTAAGCATGGAATTTCATGTAAACCAGTTACGCATGTCAGAACTTTCACGCATGACTTTCACGCAAAACTTAAACATTCATGCCAAATGTTAGACTTCTGGGTAAAGACACTTTAACATGCATTTTTGCATGAAACCTTACTTTCATATAATATACAAGATGTATCTGGTGTAAACTCTAGCATCTTAATAATCATGACTCCTTTTGTATAAAATATGCCCATGTCCTAACTTTTTTGGTTAAAACACATTAAAACCTTCAAATAACATCATTCTAAATGTAATCCATCATTAGCATGAGAGTTTAGAATGTAAAATTCTCACCTTAATGTTAGTATATCAAAACTGAGTCAATTTCATTCAAATGATGATGAAAACCAGTCCACCTTACGTAAAAAGGAATGAAGAGGGGAGGGGGAAACGGCTGATCATTACCATAAAGGAAAACTAAAGTTGTCACATATTAACCCCTTAATTCTTTATGATTCACTCATTTTACAGTTTTAACTTATAATATCAATAATGAAAATTACATAAAAAATGGGGTGTTACAAGATGCTAGCTACCATGTGTGGACGTGTATATAAAATGTGATAGGATTTTGTACACAATCTAGTTTTGATTTTATAAAAACAACTTTTTACTTCTACTAACTCCACACGTAAGACAAGTGTACCTATAAGATAATAGAAGAGTATTAGTAAGAACCGGATATCGACCTAAAGATGCGGTAGCTACTGACACTAGACGTTCACAATTGTTAAAGGAAAAAAGAGAGTATGTTCATCGATTAAACTAAATTGAAATGTAAATAGTGAACAACCTGTAGATATGTAAAAGATGAACAATCCGGAAGAGAATTTTATCTTGATACGTCATCAAGTACTAGGATAAATAATCCAAATGGTTCTTGGTAACAAGTACACCACCACGACACCTTGGCCACCACAAAACATGCAAATAAGACCTAATAATGAAGTTAGGTTAATTTTTATGAATGCAATTAGGTGACATAATGATGAAGCCAGGTTAATGTTTATGATTGCACATTAGGTTCCTATTAAGGATCGACAAACTTGACATGCCTTTTTGAAAAGTAAATTTGAAGAAACACACTAACCGCCTAAAGTTGAGTCTGTAGGTTATAATCAATACTTCTCCAACTTATGACAATGAAACCAAATTGTATAAATAAATTTGCACTAGCAAACTCTAGAAACTGTAACTAATAAAGTGATAAAACCATAACCTAAAATTATAAGTATGTACCTTTTAAATCTTTCATGAATGTTAAAGACTTGACAAACCATTTGTAGTTGAATACTTGGATGCCATGAATTTACATAAAACATACAAGTTCATGAATTAATATTAACACATAAGGTTTTCTAACATGATACAATTGAACATCCACAAGCTTTAATATTAGTTAAGACACATAAACATACATATTCATTAAGGAAATAGTATAAAATACCATACCATCAACATAAACAAGCCAAATCTATCAAATTTAGAATACTACTTAAGATTCATTATAAATCAAAATGATATAGAAGAGTTTAATAATTTATGTAGAAAGAACACGAAAAGCTCATGTTGTAAGTAACTACCATGGAGAAACTAAGGGGTCGTTGATTCGCAGAATATATTGTAATAGAACTTCAAATGGAAATAGAATTAGAATTGAAATGAAATCTTGTTAAAATTAATAAGATGTTTGGTTAGTAAAATTTTTAATGGAATCGGAATGTTAATTTTAAACATTCTAATGGATTGTTAAACATTCTATGGGTAAGTGAAATAAATGTGAATTACAATAAATTGTGAGAAAATTTTTCATTTTTACTTCCATTTGTAACCAACTAAATAGGATTTTGGATGAAAAAATTTTCAATTCCAATTCCAAAGAATTTTGTGAACCAAACAGTGACCCTCGGTCCAATGGACGGGTTATCACGTGCATAAACGGGTTAATAAGTGAATGGGACTATTGAAAATGGAAATTTTCTAAAATTTCAAGAATATGACACCATATCGGGCCACTATGGGTTCTTAGGGTGACCATAACAGTCCACCATGGAAGGCGATCGAGGATCAGATCACTAGATCTCATAGTGGACTGCCAAGGTTAGGGGCAACTATCCGCCATGATGGTCACAGATCGCCAAGGGTTAACATATCGGTGTGCGAGGAATATGTGTTTGCTATATGCAAATATTCCATTTGAAAGATGTGAATATTTCATTTTAAGTCGGTAGTGGACTGCCAAGGATGGCTTAGCTATCCATGATGGCCCCTAGTCGGGCAAAAGTGGTATAAAAACCCGATAATTTGACTTTTACCCCATTTACACAAATTACTCTCAGTCTACTCTCTCTACCCGAACTCAACTCTCTTTCTACAGTTTGGACGTGTTGGAGGGCTTGCTGTGAAGATCGGAATGCATGGTTATGTTTGTTATGGTTGATTTGGCTTAGAAACGACGTTTGGAAGCTCGATTCTCTTTAGTAAGCCTCCAACTCCTGTTAATGCGAGTTATAGGTATATGTGAGCATATGAGGGACATATGAAACTCTATTGTAGTGTTGAATCACTCGATAGTGTACTATGGATGTTAGAGATTGTTGGAACGCTCAGGTATATTGTGGTAAGGTTCTGAGCCTCCACATTGTGCATTATTATGAATTAGTTAGGTAACCAGGGTTTTGGAAAGAACCAAACCTGTGTTTAAGTGGTTAAAATGTATATTGGTAATATGTAAAGAATATAACCACTTTTAGGTAAACAAATTTTTAACGAGATAAGATGCGATGTAAGTTTGAAATTAAGAAAATGATGTCGTTTTATAACTGTGAGGATCTCAACGGAGTTCACACAATAGGGATTTTGTGAGGTGGTTAAGTCCATTTGATTACTGTGTCAGGAATATGCGTAAACCCTAGCTCTTCAACGCATGTTCGTCAAGAGCTCTTACGAAAATATCGACCTGAGTCGGAAAACTCTAGCCCGAGGTTATAGAAGTGACTAGGGCACGTCAGGTGATTATATCAGTTCGGATGACTCGAGAGATTTCACAATCAGCACGATAATGTCTTGACATGAATGTTTGTATGTTCAAGGTTGTAAGACACTCGTGATGCTCGTCGAACTGTGTATGGACACTCTCGGAGGCTCATCACTGTGAGTGTAACTGTCCCCTTTTCTTAATTGCTTGCCAGTTAAACATTTGGATAAAATGTTTTGTGTGTGAGATTACCTGGTAAGTTAAATTGTCCCTCATGGGCTGGCATGTTGGTCATTATGGTCACGGGCAAATCTTTAAGGTGTTGGGATGGGCTTTGTAATGAGTTACTAATCATCTCGGGGCATATGTGCGTTTAGTTGGATGCATCTAGGTGGGGGGCCTCACTTGCAGGTTTTTGTGTAAGGATGGGCTATGAAAAAACTCACCAATCAACAGGGTTGCATGTGACATTTCAGAAAACTCAAAATAGTTCATATATTCTATTATTTATGGGATTACGTAATTTATTTAGTTTATAATAAAAAACTAAAAAATTATCCTTTGATATTATGATAATCAAATTAGGATCATCGCAATTTGAACCATTTTATGATATTTTATGTGAACCTAAATAATTTTACGACATTAATATGTGTTACAAATTAATAATTTATGACATTTCGCCGAACGACTAAACCTAGTGCTTTAACCAAAATGAGTCATCAAAAATGTCGAACGTATTTCACAAATCAATATACACTATCGACATTAAATACCAACTCAAAGTCGACAATTTATGTCAACGATAAAGATATTTATGAGCATAAAACAAAGACTTACTCATATATTTATATATATATATATATATATATATATATGAATATAAAAATAAAGTCATCTCCCTAGTATGAAAACACACATAATGATGAAATCAATAAACAAGACAACAATATGAAAGTTGCTAATGATTTCCCCAAGACCTTTTTCAAATCTCTCAATTCAACAAACAACAATCATGGTGCGGAAACCCATGATTATAGCTATGTTATCAGTGTGTGTTAGTGTGCGTATGATTGCTAGTGATTGAATGCTTTAATGATAATAACTACTTGTTTGTATTGATTGTTCAAAAGTTTACAAAGGATTAGGGTAGTATGCTATTTATAGCCTATACACAAAGTTATCTACAATTATTAAACTACCCTTATGTAAACGAAAATTACATAAAAATCCTAAGTCTATAAGTAGTCCGTTGTGGATGTTAGACTGTCCGCTGTGGATGCTAAGTCGCCCGCTGTGTATGATGAATAAGCTATCCGTTGTGTCTTGGATGATGTCCATTGTGAACACTTGTATTTTTGTCTTGATGGTTGTCCGTTGTGGAGAGTTCATTCGTTGTGGATTGAACATCCGCTGTAGACTGTTCATCAATGTGGACTTTGTTCATTTGCTATAGAGTTGTTCATCCGCTATAGACACTTAGGAAGTTGTTCTTCATCCGCTGCATAGATTTGGTCATCCGCTATGGGCACTTCTTCATCCGCTGCCGACACTTGTCAAAATTTCTTTTATCTTCAAATCTGAAAGTGAAATTTAAACAATAATTAGTGTATGTTATGAATGTTATTGATGCTAATGTGTTAGTAAATGATTGTTTGAATGTTAGAACACATTATGTTTGATTATGGCAAGCATTATCCTTCTGAATGCACTTTGTTGATTCCAACACGTAACAAACCGCCTACTATCACACACTAGAAAAATTACAATACAAACTAAAACCTCAAATGGTTACATAAATATACAAATTTAACTTGTAAGATTTATAACGAAATTATTTACTCTAACGCAATTCTATTTTTACTCTAACATAAATAACATAAAACCTAACAAACAAATATAATGACCATCTTTTAACATGTTTGAATCATAAAATACTAATATACGCATATTATCATTATCATCTTTAACCCCAAAATCAGCCTCTTCGAAATCTCAAGAAAATCATTGTTCATGCCATACCACTCAACATGATGATTTGAAGGAATTAATTATTGAAACTAGATTAAGGCCCCTTGTGGCCACCTTCCAGCAGTGAACACCAAGTACATACATTCTCATCATCATTCTTCTACCTTACCGCATTTAATTAATTTCAAACTCCCTATATATACCTCACCCAACCTTGAGTTACAACCAAGATAACACTACCCTTTCTATTCCTTCCACATAGAATCAACCATATTCACTTCTTTTTTCCCTTGCTTGAATCACGAAAGGGAGCAGCCAAGCTGCCTAAGAGATTGCAACAAGTGTGCTTCACATGTACCCCTTTGTTCAAGCGTTGTTTCTTGCAACGTTGAGGTATCCATTCTTTTACACTCAATCAATACTTTAATATGTTTAATAGAATGAAATTATGAGTATAAATATGTAGGTAAGTCATCTTATATTTAAGAAACAGTGCATTACTTGTTCAAACGAAAAATGTGGTTTAAAAGTTGCTTTATTTATAAAACAGATTCTTCTAGAAAATTACCTCACATTTAAAACTTGGTCAAAACAAAATCAAAATGAACGATTTCTTGAGCCTAAAATTAAGTTTAAAAAATATCTTTCCAACCATAGTAAATTCATAACTCCCTTAATGTTTACCCAATTGACTTGATTTTTTTTCAGGAAGTTAGTCTTATAAGTTAGCTTTAAAACTCAAGTGATCTCACTTAAAATGGTTAAGTTTCGACCCCAAACCAACTAAAATATTTTTAAAACTATAGAATATGGCTGCACATAATTTTGAAAGAATATTATTTTTGGACCACTAAGTGAACTCCATAAACTATTACATTTATTTTTTTTTGTAAGTTAAATCTCATATATAAGTATGGTTAAAATCTTGTATTTTATTTAGGACATTTGATTAATTAAAACCTTAGCGCAAAATGACTCATAAAATCACAGAAATCAAGCAAAAGAACTTTAAATCACAAAATGTTGTATAATCACATGTGAACTTATAATTATGACAAAATATACTCATTTTATAATATGTATATATGTTTATACATTTATCTTAAATATTAAGTTCATAATTAAATATTACTAACTGTTTGTAAAACATACAAAACCATAATTTTGGACAAGTTTACTTTTCATTCAATAATTTAAAACTAAAACAAATTTTATGTAACACTTGATTCGTCACTCTATTTAATGACTTATTCATGAGAACGTAAACCTTATTTGCACACTGCATATATAGGTAGAAACTGCTTTGGTTTAAGCACAATCCATCTTGATTCACGTGATCCGTATTTAAACAATGAGTGAGTTCTCGTAGCCCCTTTTACTTTTACTAACTTTTGGGGAGAAACATGTTACTTAACGACGTTATATGAATCATTGCTATTATGTCTATGCTTATACACATTTTGATGGCGTATGTTATGCATTGGGTTTGACTTTCAAGGACCTCGTTAACTTACTCAACTATTTAACTTCGGGATGGAGTCGCAAGTTTAATATAGATATTACTATCGGGACTGACAATGGCCCATTCTCTCGACTGATTGAAACGCGTAAATGCACAGTTAACTATATTGAATAATTATTACCACACAGACTATAACTTGACTTTTCTCATACCTGATTAAGTATGGACGAGGCATGTAGTCATAGGCTACTTTACTTGTGTTATGCTACTTTACATAATGAGTTTGTGGGCTCATAAAAATATTTCACTTTACTTGTGTTATGGCTACTTTACATAATGAGTTTTTCATTCATACTTGACTACTTATTTTGCAACTATTTATTGAGTAAAAAATCTACAAGCTCACCAGCATTGTTGTTGACTTATTTTTAACATGTTTTTCAGGAAATAACCAAGGTTAGCATTTTGGACTTCACTTAAATATGGCACGACTAGGGCACTATGGAAGATTATTTTGTATAAGCTTAGGATGTTAGGCTTTTTTTGAATGTTTAAAAATTTATACTCTAATACTTTATTACCTAAGTTTATTCTGAATACATGAATGAATTTAAGTTTCCTTAAGTATCATGTGTTCAAAATATCCGTTTACGTCACCTCCTTGTGATTTCGTGGCAAGCGAGGGGTGTGACATTGCAATCCTTCAGGTAGTCAGGAGTGCAGGATCGCTGTGGTTGTCTGTGATCCGAGAGTGCAGGATCCTTCGAGCTATTTGTAACTCGTATGTTGTGACACGTTGGGATTTGGTTGACCAAGGCGCCTTTTACCAACCCACCATCATGTTGTAAAACCTAGAGCGGTATATATGTTGATGGACACTTCCCTAAGTGTGAGGGTGTTAGTGAGAGTTGATTTGATGAATAATTTTCTTACACACACATGGTTATATTGTCTAACTGTTTTTAAGTCTTGGTTATAACTCACTAACAATGTTATTGATGATGTGTTTTAGCTCATGGTGTAGGAGCTGGAGGTGTGGGAGGGACTAGCTAGGTCAAGGAGACTTAATGACTATGAATAAATAATATATTCAAATAGAAGATAGTGACTGAGTTAATACTATTTGGGACAATACTTTATATTGTAATTCATATTTTGAATGCGTTGGTCGCGTGGTTATGTATGCAATATTAAGGTTTTAATTCAGTCTAGTTTTATAAAATTAAATGTGTTTAATTCTTCCGCTATGTTATTGTTGTGATGTTATAAACTGGTCGCGCCTGTGGATTAGAATGTGACACAAACAGGGCCTAAGAAGTTTAAATACGAGAACAAGACGTGTTAAAATAAAGCTTGAATCTTCTTTGTTGTGAGTGATATCTTGAATGGTGGGTTGGAGTCCTTGGAATAGCTTGGAAGAAAGGCCAAAATAACTTATATTAATCTCCTAAGGTTCTTATCCTGTCACCCCCAAGTTCCATTAAAGTCTGTGAAATGTAGCAAGAGGCTTTCTCTAGCTATGGAACTAAAGGCATGTGGCATGTAAGGGTAGAGGCACAAGATCTGCAACTTCAAAAATTTTCTCAGTCAGTTATGTACATGTAGTTGGTCAACTTTAGAAGGCATGGTTGCGTGTATGGAGTGTGACCGTGTGCATGTGTGATCATGCATGGTGTGGGTTAATGCATGGGTATCATGTGTATGTTGGTATATGGTGTACATGAGCCACGAGTTATGGTGTGTGTATTTGGATATATATATATGTGTGTGTGTGTGTATAGGTGGTGCATATGTAAGAAAAATTATATGGATGTGCATGAAATTATGATATATATATATATATATATATATATATATATTACATAGTTCATAATTATATATATATATGTGTGATGCTAATATGTATATATACTATAATACGGTAGTGGGCTTAGGTATGCATGGGTTGTGCATGGATGTGTATGTATAAGTGTGTTTAGTGCACGATATGTATTTGTATAGGGGTGTGTGGTATGTAATTCTTGATATACGTGCATGAGATTATTCGGGTGTTAAGTCTAGTCAGGGTTGCAAAACCGTACGAACTATTCGTTGAGATTGGGTTATAATCTAATAAGAGTATATATATACATACAGGTTGTTGATAAACTTAAAAGTTTGTTAATTGCTGTGATTGTAGCTATTCAAGTTGTTGGTAAACTTAAAAGTCTGCTAATTATACGGCTCTCTTGTTGTGGCCTCTAGACCAATTTTGTTGGCTAGCAACAACCGTAATAATTGAAACAACACATGATCATCATCGACCAAATCAAGATATTGCTAGCCAACGAAATTGGTCTCGGATGAATGCATGCTCAATATCATAGATCTAGGGACTCCAAAAGAGCTCCAATAGAAGCCACAGTAAGAAAACCATAACAATCAAAACAACAATGTCTTAGACTATATTATTATTAGGTTTAAGTATTGATTATTATTAGGGTTAAACCCACGGGCCCAGTTTAGATTTTTAGGGTTTCTTATAAACTCTATATGTTGTAATCACCCTTTGAATGAATGATTAATCCAGTCTTTTACCAACTCACATGGTATCAGAGCATTAGGGTTCTAGGGTACTTTCTTCTTCACTACACCACCACAAAAACATACAAACCCTAGTCGTCGCCATCGAGTTTAAACACTAGACAGGGCGGTGTGCCACCACCGCCGCCATCCAAGGGATGGAATTAATGTTCCAATATCTTCTTGTCATTTCGCGGAATAGAATCAACTTGAATTCGGGACCACTATTCGAAACGGATTCTTCCAATGTATCATATGTCCCACCTTTGTTTTCTATTTTGTTTCTTCTCTACTTTCTAGTTTCCGTTGAATAAAGCTTCATTATCGGTTGAAGATTTAAACCTATTACCTATATCCATTCTCTTGGTTTGTTCACATTCATTCTCTTGGTTTTGTTCACATCCATTCTCTTGGTTCGTTTTTAGATTATGGCTCCTAACTTGCAGCGGTCACTATGTTTTCTTTTTTTTTCTTCCATTTATCGGTGTTTTAGCCGCATCAAGGACCATGATCCACAGACATCGATCTCAAGATACAGTTTGATTAGATTTTTTTTCTAGATGTGTGGATCATATCATCTGATCTACGGATCCAAGAGACTACTGCGTGACCACGATCACCTGTCTTGCTTTCTTTTCCCCTTTTTATATCTACATATGTTATCTCTTGCTCTACAGATCCAAAACATTACCACGTGCTAGCCTCGAGATATCACCAACGACTATGATCGTCAGTAATCAGATTATCATTATGGAAATCAAGAACCAATGAACTATCAAGCACACTATGGATAACACAATCAACCAAAATGTGAATGACAACATCAAGCACAATATTAATTTGTTGGCACAAGTTTGGATATTCAAGTTGATCGAAGCATGTTTATCTTAATATTTTTGGTTTTATGTTTTTCAGTCTTAGCGTACGGTTACTTCTGCTATGACTGTGGGGAGTATTAGACTATATTATTATTAAGGTTAAGTATTGATTATTATTAGGGTTAAGCCCACGGGCCCAATTTAGATTTCTAGGGCTTTTTTATAAACTCTAAATATTGTATTCACCCTTTGAATGAATGATTAATCCAGTCTTTTACCAACTCACACAAAGGATCATCATCGACCAAACCGAGATAACGTTAGCCAACAAAAGTGGTCTTGAATGAATGTATGTTCATCATCATCAACCCAAAGACCCCCCAAAAGAGCTTTGACAAAAGCCATAGTAAGAAAATTGTAACAATCAAAACAACACAGACCCAAATCTGAAAAATATAACAACAAACAGTCTTAGATGAACCTAAGTTTATCATCATTGAAATAAAGGACCCCAAAAGAGCTTCGATCAGACACTTTCTGGATGCCGTACAGATGTCTCAGTAAGAAAACCCTTTTAATCCAAACAACAAAAGGCCACATCTGAGAACACAACCACGTACACGGTTAGCACACCAATATACATGGCACCAAAAGCAGCCATAAACGACTACAGACGACATCCACCATCGACATCCTGTCCATAACCCCCAAACATATCATTGAACATATCTCACGTCAAGAACCTTGAAAGTAAATGAGGAAGATCAATTGTGGTCGATGCCGCCAAGGCAACCAATGAGACCAAAGCTCCAGTGGCGGAGAGGCTCCATACCCCTTACTAGACGTAAAGCCTTCTAAAAAGGTACAAAGCAGTCGAGCGGACAAGAAATCCATCGCCTCGACGTAGCTAGAAATGGGATGCCGACGAGCAACCTCCTCCAGACATCTAGTCCCCCACAAACCTATTCTCTCTTTACAAAAGTAAAATGCAGACAACATAACTTAAAAGAAAAGTTACGTACATCACACAACTTAAAAATAACGCTACATATATAAAAGCTTGTACCATACTAATAAAAAGCAATTAATCACATATCGTGCATGTTTGGGATTGTTTATTTTCTCCTAACTTTTGACTTATTAACTTTTGAGAAGTTAATAAGTCAAAAAAAATGTTTGGCAAACTTAAAAGAACTTTTCAAACTGACTTTTCATATAGGGTAAAAAGGAGGTTTTGAGAAGTAAGGATGGGGTTACTTATTGACTTTTGAAAACTCCTTTTGATCCAATTTTCTATTATACCCCTTTACTATCTCCTATTAACTCCTATCGTTTTTAAAATCATGTCTTTTTTTTGTTATTTTACAACATTTTAGTTTATAAGATAATCCAAACATTTTTTTAAAAACTCATTCTGAAAAGTCATTAGTTAGAGCATCTCCAATAGGGCGTTTTTAGCCCTTAAAAACGCCGCATCATCCATTTTTTAGACCAAGAACCATTGGGGGGGTTTGTTTTTGAAGGTAGAAGTTCATGGAGATGAACACCAAAAAACATCTGACATTTTCAGATGTGGGCCAGGCTTGGGTTTTAATATTAAAAAAAAAAGAAAATAATATATTTATATTAATAAAATATTTAGTTTTTCAATATTAATTTAAGTGTTGGGCGTTTCAAGTCAACCTCATGCGCCTGAACAGTGCCCAAGTGCCTGAACAGTGCGCCGGAACATTGCTCATGCGCCTGAACAGTAAATTTAATTTTAAAATTTAATTTTTAATTTTTTACAATAAATTATTATTTATTAAATTTAAATTTTAAATTTCAAATTTTAAAATTTTAAAATTTTCCTCTAAAAAGTATTTAACTTTTATATTTTAAAATTTTAAAGTTTTAAAATTTCCATCCAACAAAAGACATATAAATATTTTATTTATAATAAGTTTTACCATTGGAGAGGTTTTTTGGGTTTTTGAAAAATGAGTGATTTTCTGATGTGACTGCTGACTAGATATGTTTTTGGGTGTTTTTTGATTTCATCATTGGTTTTAATAAGTTATTTTTATCAAAAAAATTTTTCAATCAAAATAAACAATCCGAAACATGACCATCATTTCGTTTGATTTTAAACCTTTCTTCAAATTCCAACCCTTCCAATTTCTTTTCTTCTAAAAGCATGAACTTTTTTTCAAATTATAGGTTTATTTTTGAAAAGCTAGATCCTTTCTAACGGACCTTTTATTTTATATTTTTGTAGTCCAAATCACCACACTCCACTCCCGCTTACACAATCATCATCTGTTTCAAAACCCTAACGAAAAAAAGGGTCACTCGCCGGAAAATCAATCAAATGCGAATGGAAGCACCTCCGATTGCCGTAACATCAAAGCGCAAGGCATCGGTAGACAACATCTCCGACGAGTCCTTGAAGCTAATCAAGTGTCACAAACCCTCTTCACACAAATTCATGGTTCGACTCGAGATTTCATCCCCTGACTCGTTCTCCGTCAAGCCGTTTCCCGTTGATAATTACGCGTTTCCTGGAGAAGCCGATTGCTTCCAAAAGTTAAACGAGTGCCTTCCTAATGTATGTTGTTTATTGTTTTTGAATGGATGCATTCGATTGGTGATTAGATGATAATTACTAGTAGTTTAGTTTTCTAATCTTTGTAAATTGAAGTTTTATGATGGCTTACCTATGATTTTATTGATCTCGCCCTCACTGTGATTATAATATGTTGTTTGAAAGGTGAAACCATTGTTGTGGTACAGTTCTGTTGAGATATGGAGTCTTTGGCTAGTGGCAGCCGGCTTTAGTAGGGAGCTAGATTAGGCGACTTACCATATTCTCGTTTTGTAAACCCCAGCGGCTGTTTGGTAGCCTCTTAATGATTCCATTATAAGGCTAACTCTGAATCGGCGAGAGGCAGAGTGCGTTTGGTTAACTTCAATGTTCTATAAACGGGGATTAATCTGCGATTAATCGCTGATCGACACTTGACCTTGGAATTTTGACCTAATCGGCCAATTAATCGCTAGGCAGTCGACGGTGGTCAATAATCGGACCTAGCCGGTCCTAATCGGCCAAAAACCGGTGGTTTCCGTCTAAATTCCGGGGAGATGCAAAAAATATGGCGAAATCTCGGATATTCTGGCCAAAACATGTAAAAATGTTTGTTTTTATATATTAAACTAAAATTAAACTCCAATCTGATTAATCCCGATTAATCGCTAGTCGGTTTACGATTTTTATTACACTGGTCAACTAAAACACTCCTCTTAATTGGTTCATGGAGCCTTTTGGGTAAGTTATAGAAACATGCTGACTGACACAGAGGCAACCTTTTATTCGGTCAGATCTTTTAATGGCTTAACACAAGGTTGCCAAAAACCCCTAAATAAGTTATATAGGGCTATTGTAATTCTCATCACCTTCAAAGTAATAATGTTATCCTAGTTATAGCCTTGGTTTTAAATTGCGTGATGCGCTCCGGTGCGTTTTGTCCAAAATCTTGATGCGTGATGCGTGATGTGCACGCATCACTGATGCGATGTGTTTGTTAATTAAAAAGTTATTAAAAATTATATGTGCATAAAAATTAAGTTTCACAAGAATTTTAAGAAACACAAAAAAATATACATTGGCAGCATGATAGTAGACTTAAAAACGAATTAAAAAGGTCAAAAAAAAGTCTGTGGATGCTTGAAAAGTCTCTTGGATGCTTAGAGAAGTCAAAACACAGACTTAAAATGCTTAAAATTACAAATGAACACAGATTGTTCAAGAGAATAGTCAAATCTAGTTAAATATTCCATGTTGCATGCATCAAGCGCATCTTGCAATTGCAGCGCAACATTGGCGCATCATGTAATCACATCGCAACACCCATGGTGTTGCCCTCTGGACATCGCATCAGCGCATTATGCGCGCATCTTAAAACCAAGGTTGCAGCAAGGGGATTTAGGTCAGATTAGACCGAACCACTATAAATACTCGTGTTCTTTAGTTTTCGTATTGTGATCGTGTGCCTAATACCTAACAAATTCCATTTGTTTGGTATACCTCACTCTCACCAATTACTTGATGTTATTAGGTGATTCCATCACATTATACACAAAACCATGGTGGTGGAGAGTCTTGTGTTTTTAATCTGAAAGATTATGATGCTGTTGTTAAGGCGTTAAAGATTGAGCGTATTGATTATGAAGATATCCCTTATGTGACACGTAGAGCTGTAAGCATATTGTCACGTTCTTACGTTGAGGGGAGATGGGAGCCCTGCAGGCCAGAACATTTATCTGATCAGAAAGTGGATGAGTTAATGGGAGAACTTCCGAACTCCTTGTTGGAGGTACTGCTCCCTTTCCAAATTGAAGGTGTGAAGTTTGGATTGCGTAGGGGCGGCCGATGTCTCATTGCAGATGAGATGGGCCTAGGGAAAACACTTCAGGTTAACGTTATTTAATAAATCATCATATAATAAGTAATCTGATTAGCTTGTCCTTTGACTCCTGTCTTAGTTTCTTGTTTGTTTTTCAGGCTATTGCAATTGCAAGCTGTTTTATAAATGAAGGTCCGGTACTAGTTGTTTGCCCGGCTATTATGAGATATACATGGGCAGAGGAATTGGAGCATTGGCTTCCATCTTGTTTGCCCTCTGATATTCATCTAGGTATCTTTCTTGACTTAGGGGTTATCTTGTTGTTCTGTTTTAATTAATACTGCGGTAATGAAAAATAGCACAAATATGATGAGATTTTCAAAATTGATTATGACCCGAGTTATTAAATTAACCTTGATGTTCAATCTTAAAAAAATGTATCATGAGAGGTGCAACTTGCTTGAAGTGTAATTGCTCTTCCTAACATTAGCTGATGGTCGAATAAGAAAGTGGCAAATATGATGTGGAACCAGAGTATAATAGTATATAATATTATAACTACTTTTCAGATTTCTTTACCAATGATGATGCTCCCGTCTCCTTTTGTTGTTTGATTTTTTTTTTGTTTTAATGTACACATGTTTGTATCCTCGTGCTGTTTTACCTGATGCAAATGCATAGCTTTGTATGTTATTCCCGCCTGTGTCAAATAGTTCTGTTAGCATATAGCACAAGTAGTGATGATAAGACCTAGACTTTCTGAGCAACTTATGGTAGCTAATGCTTTGTTTCTTAAATTACATCATCTTGCAGTTTTTGGTCATGTAAACAATCCTGCAAACTTAGCAAGGTCTCCAAAAGTTGTCGTCATATCTTATACCATGCTGCATATTTTGAAGAAGAGCATATTAAAGCAAAAATGGGCTGTTTTGATTGTTGATGAATCACACCATGTGCGTTGTACGAAACGAAAATCATCTGAAACAGGAGAGGTATACTGTATATTGTATTGGCATTCATTTAACCTTGATTTCTAATATATTTCATGCAAGTAAACAGTAAACTTGTTAAGTCGTCATATGACATCTGAGCTGCATGTTTAATTGATAAAAAATGATAAAAACCTAACTATATGCTCATTAGCTACAGGTTCTATTAACATAATGCTTTAGTCCTACTGCTGAAATCACATGACTAGTAGATCATCTTTTTGTCCAACATCTGTTTTTAATGTCATAAAATGCAAAGTATTTTCTCCAATGATCCCCATTGCTCATCGTACAATTCAATAATAAATTAAAGAAGTGCACACATTTTCTAAATTTTAGTGGCTAAAATGGTATATACAATGACCAGTGTGGCACAACAAGATAAGTACATGGCTCTTTAATGATGCAGAACCCTGTCACAGTACTTATGTACATCGCCTGATATGGATGTCAGTTGATGCTAAAGGAACCATGTGCAACCTTTCATGTTTGTATTCACTTAGCATATCTGATATTGAACTTCTCATCCATACAGTCACATATTCAAATATGATACATGTATTTTGTCCTGGTGTTGCTGATAATTTAATATAATTATTTTTCAATACGTACAAGGTACAATATAATATGTAAACTGACATTTCCAATGTGTAATATTTGGTGCAAAGATTAACTTGATTGCACACGGTTTACTTCTAGTGGCTCGTACTAAATGTACCATTAGTTACAATCAAACGATTCGGGCAACCATTTGGCTTTTCTTGTAACCTTAAAAAAACCAAAAAGTAGTTATTGAATGTGATCATATCACATTAAGTGGCTTTCTGTTGGACTGTGCTTTTCTTCTCGCACCAAGCTGCCTACTAGATTGCATGATCATTGTGTTATTGTTACATCCTCCTACCTGTTGAATTTCTTGACATGCTTTAAATGGTCAATCCAAGTTAACTTTTATCAATTTCTGTTGATCTTCTTATTCTCTTTTCTATGATTTACAGACACAAGCTGTACTTGATGTTGCATCAAAGATCAATCGTATAATTTTACTCTCAGGGACTCCTTCTTTGTCAAGGTTGTGGCATAGCAAATGTTACATTTTTCTTGATAATATTGTTTTATGCTTATCTGTCATATAGCAATTATGGACTACACTGCCTTGTAGTACTCTAATATATGTGTCCTAATTTCTTTGGCCTCGTATTTCTCCTAGGTGCTAATAGGCCATATGACATTTTTCATCAAATAAACATATTATGGTAAATTTTCTTGACCCCTTTTTATTTTGATTATTTTTGTTGATAATCATTAGATTTTGCAATTATCTTGATAAATGCTGCTTTTGGCTAGGCCTGGTCTGCTTGGAAAGGACAAGTTTACATTTGCAAAAACCTACTGTGATATGAGCACTGTCCAGACTTATCAAGGGATTGTCTATCAGGTAGCATTTGTTTTTCTTAACGATGTGCGTGCGCATACTTACATGTGTAGACATTTATATGATATATGCACATATCATGCTGTGTTGGGCAGGATTCAGTGCTCCTGTATTACTGGTATATGTAGCTTTCATAGTTCAATATATTTCATACGCTTTCATCCTTGTAGGATTTTTCAAAGGGCGTTCGATTGGAGGAATTAAATGTGTTACTTAAGCAGACTGTTATGGTCAGTTCTTGGTACTTGTGGATTCCTTAATTATTTATTTAACTTATCAACAAACTATTCGATCTTAGATTGTTGAAATAGTCCTTTACCATAAACCATGCTCATTCTAGCCAAACAAAGATCCATTATAAATCTACGAGTTTTAATTATAACTTTCTACACTTAATAACGATAAATCCCGAAAGAGAACTTTCTTTTGTGAGAAGGAATCTTTTGTGGTGGAACTTCAGAATGGAGGAACAGTATATTAAATGGGTTTGATTCATGGTTCTGGATATCAATTCCAAGCTCTATTATTGTTTGTTTAATCATCTTTTTCAATTAATATCTTGATTTCCTGTCACATAGATAAGACGTTTGAAGGATCATGTCTTGATGCAATTACCACCCATACGGCGACAAATCATTAACTTGGTTCTCAAGAAATCAGATATCGATTTTGCAATAAAACTTTGCAGTATGACAAATGATGATGCTTCCACAGAAAATGAGGCGGAAGATGGTCCGTCTGATGATCTTATGGAACATGATGGAAAAAGTAAGAGTTTGCCATTCCTTTTGTTTGCCCATGTAAACAGAGTTTTATCATTCTCTTTTATTAGACAATCATCCATGCTTCTCACATCAATGAAAATCATGCTAATATAGCAAGCTAGAACTTTTTGTAAAATGATTAACCTCTAATAGGTTGCCTCAAGATCTTGTCACCATTGATGATTTCATGGCTTCAATCGAGCCTAAATTCTCCTGGGAACTCAAAGTTCTGGCCATATTCATAGTTTCTTAGGCTTTGCATGTGCTCTATGCCTTATATGCTAAGGTTTTGAACTCTACAGTACTAAGTACTAACAAGCATTTACATCTACTAAAGATGTGTGTGGGTGATATCTTGTTTCTTAGTATGTAGTTATTTTTACCAAAAGCGTATCTTGCAAATATTCACAAGTGCACACAAGTCTTTGCAATTTCCAAATCCTACTCATTTCTACAGTAAGAAATTTCTATTATTTTTCTTGCTTTTAGATGCGAATGATTGTGGCAACTCTTCAAGACCATCTAGTCAAGTTATCGGTATTGCAAAACTAGCAGGATTCAAAGAGTGGCTACTTATGCATCCAATCATTGCTGAGTCTTCCGATGATGAAAAGTTTGATTCGAGTCAAAATTCTCATAAAATGATAATTTTCGTTCATTATCATAAGGTTACTGATAGATTACAGGTGATGAAGTCTTCCTTTTGCTGTTTGGTTCAATTACCATTCATATGTTACTATGTCAGTAAAAAACTAAATATCGGTGTCTTTCTAAGACCAATCAAACTTGATTCTAGCCATCAGCTTTTACCTGTTTGTTGGACTTTTGTAGTAAAATATGAATGGGATATGGCTTTTAATTATCTGAAAGTACGTGGCAGTCTGTTTTCTACTTATCATAATGTCTTTTAATTCAACAGGAATTCCTATGTGAGAAGGGGATTAATTTTGTACGTATTGATGGGCGTGATGCATCTTCCAGAGATAGACAGCAAGCTATCAGTTCTTTCCAACACTCAAAAGAGGCATGTAAAATGCATTCTTAGTACATTAGCTTTAATATCGTTTAAATAAAATCAGAATCTAGCCGTCTGTTGTAACTTGACTTACCATTAAGTTTTTCTTCTATATAAACTACTTTTCACAAAACACATGGCATTAGCAGCAGTATGTTACTGTAGAAAAGACCTGTAGTTTTCTTTCCTGTTGAGATCATAAATACATAAAGGATGAAATTATTGATGAGCTACTCTTACAATTTTTTGCATTGTCAGGTTAAAATTGCGTTGGTTGGGATACTTGCTGGGAGTAGTGGACTTGACTTGTCAGCTGCACAAAATGTGGTGTTTTTAGAATTGCCTGAGAAAATATCTGACTTTCAACAGGTTTGATCTTGCCAGGTCATATGTTATCAACTCAGTTGTTTAAATTATCATCTTTAGTAACCAAAAGAAGAAAATAAAGGATGTTGCTTTCTTGGACTTTGTAGCATTCTGTTGAAAAATTTTAGCTGTGATGTCGCCATACAGTATCTATGATTGTTGATATTTGTCTACAGGTTGATAAGGTTGTGAAATTGATGTAGTTATACTTTGTAGACTGTACACTTGATATTTAGGTCAATATAATTGTTTTATGCTTGCAAGGGTATATTTCCCTTTCAGTATTCTTGATCTTCCATCAAAATTGGGTCTGATTAATCAGAAACTTTACATTATCTCACTGGCTTCACTGCTTCTTTTGTACATGTTGAATAAGACATTTTAGCTTTGTGGAACGTAACTACACAGCTTGATTGTTTTTCTTGTTCTAAATTTTTCAAAGGTTTGTGGTTCTTAATGCACTTGTTAACCTTGTAGGCTGAAAGTCGAGCTCATAGACGTGGTCAAACTAATGCAGTAAATGTTTATATATTTTGTGCCAAGGTATGCATACTCATGTATTATACAGTTCAGGTCCATGTATGATTCCTTTTTTAAGTGTCATGACTACTGATGATTTTTTTTGGTAGGACACTTCAGACGAATCCCACTGGAAAAGATTGAATAGAAGTTTGCATCACACTTCATCAACTGTAGATGGGAAGTATGACTCATTGAAGGAGATCATGGTATATTTCTTTATCAACTTTTAAAGTTCACTTTTGTTAGTGGTATAGCATTTAAATCAGCATTTATTGGTTTCTTCAAGACCTGTTTCAGATCTATGCAAGGGATATAACTACAATAAACCTGTTGCTTTGATACCACATAAATTTGGGTTACCTGAAATTTTAAAAAGGGTCATAGCAGGATATATATTATTATTGATAAGGGGTGAAACAGGTATACTGGTATAGTTATATATTAGTTAAAAAGGAAGCAGGTCAAGAGGTGTTATAAAGTTCCAAATGAGTATTCAATTCAAGTGTTTACGTTTTACAACTTTCCAGATTGTTTTATTACATTTAGATAACTAGTTTAAGTGACAGATGTTTGTACTCATACTTGAGTATAAAAAAATTCAAGAACAATGGATAAAAAAAGTGTTAACCCAGTATGTGGACTTGAGCCAAGATAACAATTATGCCTTTTATCTAACATACTGTCATACTGCTCAAAGTTAACATTGGTGTACCCAAAATGATTACTAATAAGAAAACAACAAAGATGCCAACTTTAGATCATGACCCAACTGTTGGTAGCTCTTACCTGTTATAGAATCCTTAGAATAGTGTTTCAACATCAACATGTTCTTCTGTCCTGCGTGAATAAATTTGCTTGAGTCTTGTTTTACAGTAAATTAAATTTTTTATCAGAAGTTTGTCTTGTTTTTTCTTGCAGATCGAAGATGTTTCTTTACTTAAAACCGTTGAAGAAAAAGACAACGACAAGAACTTAATCCTTGAGGAGGAAAGCGATAGTGAATCTTCTGTCATTGAGCCTGTGATATGTTCTCAGTATGCACCTGGTGAAGATGTGCCGTCTAATGAGGTATTTGATGAAACCACAACTTCAAAAAGTGAAGATGCAGTTTTTGGTCCATTTCTCAAGTACTGCTACAAGAAAACTGTACTCACTCCAGACTTTTTTGTTAATAATAATTTCCTTTTATTGCTTTTATGTGATTTATTTGATCTAACTGCATCAAAGTTTTATCTGATTGACAGGCTAATATAGTTCCAGATATAAATAATGAAGAGAATATGGCTTCCAACGTGACAGTAGAAGTATATACTCATGAAACTAAGAGGGATAATATAGTAATATCACACACATCTCTTGAGGCTGACAAGTTGAATGTCATTGAAATACCAAGTGATCAGGAACCTATTGATCAGGTTGAAGCTGACCCAGATTGTATCCCAGCAAATTCTCTCCGATTTGAGGTATGTGTTAAACTGAAAATACACATTTACATGTATTTCTCAATTAAGTAATTTTTTAGGGTGGGCTAATAACTGTAAAAATCAAAGTGGTTTCATTTCTTAACTTTTTTTACTTGCTAAAGAAAGTGTAAATTGTGCAACTCAATCAATCTAAAAAAGAGGTTAAGGGGACTTCATTGATAAAATGATGAAAGATGTTTGGTTAAGCTCAAATAAACCTGAATACATGTATGTATGTATGTATAGGTTTGAATAAGCCAAAGAATTGTTCAGGAAAAGTTCAAGGGTTAAATTGCCAAATTGGTTGGTTTTTACCATTATTAACCCTCTTCTATGGTTATAATTATGTTGGTGTGCACAAATGTGTCGCAGTTCTTCTTGAAAGAAATAAGCCCACCACACTTCAAACCTATGCAATATATTGTTTATCACGTTTGATTGTTTGGTCAATTTGACTATTTTTTCAGGTCAGCAAATACACGGGAAGAATCCACTTGTATTCGTGCATACATGGAATGGAAACAAGGCCTAACCCATTGTTTAAAAACTTTCGACCTGAGGAACTTGAGACAAATGACAAAAAGTTCACTCCTAAATGTTTCAAGGATGATTATATATACATGCCTGCTCTTGTAAGTTTTCTTAGAGAATGGAACAGTCTCAGGCCCGTTGAGCAAAGTAAACTATATAACAAGCCTCTTCAACTTCCTTTGGCAGTTGAGTTGTGTCTGAATGAAAGCCAAAACCATGATAAAGAGGTATGTTTCAAACTTTGTCATTCTTTCATAGACATGGCAAGATGAGTCAGGTTAGGTTAACTCACTACCATCTATTTGGTACATAATTTGAGAAAGAGTCCGTTAATTATTAAACAGGGATTGCTAAAAGGTGGGAGTAAGAAGCGTGGTACATCACTAGATGATATAAGCCACCCCCTTCCTTCAAATGCTGTATGGAAAAAGGTTTCTATCTTTCATGGTAAAAAAGAAAGACAATACTTGCAGGGTTGGACTCTCGCTGGTCAACCACTTTGTAAACTGTGTCAAAAACATTGCACGTAAGTCGAGTAGCAGTTAATATAAACTAAAGTCATGTTCTAAATCGGTAGGTTGAAATGGGTTCGGCCAGAACGGGTAATTTGTAAACTTGGTCAGAACTTGTGTTTAGCTTGCAAGCATTATTTTGTTAAATTTTATAAATGGTAAAGAAATAAATATGCTCAAGAAATCTATAGTACTAAAATACTAATCTGATTTTCCTGAATTTCTTAGTCAGTTTAGACCCTTTCCATTTTCACCGACTTTTAGTTTACCCATTTGACCTATTAAAGGCTAAATATAACCCGCATCAACCTATTTGGCAATTTATAAGTAATGGGTTGATATTGCCATCTCACATTTCCAGGAAAAAGAGTGCGGGGGAGCCTGAATTCTTTGAGGATCTGTTTTGTGACTTGGAGTGTTATGAAGAATATCGCTTGAGAACTAGTAATAGATATCTACGCAAGGTCAGCGATTTAATTATATTGTATACTTTTCTTTTTTTTCTTTTTTCTTTCTTTTTTTTTTTTTTTTACTGTTGGTAGGATGATATTGTGTTCTAGTTTTAACAATGGGTTTTGTAGGGGCTTGCTCAAATTGAACATGGCATATGCTCAATTTGCCATCTTGATTGTCGAAAACTTGTGAAGAATATGAAACCTTTGTCAATTGAGAAGCGTAGAGAATTTGTTGTTAAAGAAGCGCCGAAGCTAGCCTCACGTAAAAATTTGTGAGTTTTTACATCAAGTGCCATGCTAAGACTGGACGTAGTGGTGCCCCGAGACGAGCCAAATTTACTGATGTTGACACAATTGGGGCGTTAAAGTCCCTACGTCCTAGTTAGAGGGGGGCTTCAAACTCATGTTCAGCCAAACCCTTAACGGGCGTTAAAAGAGATGAATGAATTCATTTTTCTCACTTTTAACAATCTTTAACTAAAAAGTGCTTTAACCCCATTACACTTGATTTAAAATGATTTTAATAAATTCACATTTGCCTAGGTGGCATTTTAACTATATAAACCACTACACATAGTCTAATTTATAACTTATTGTTTAAATCTGATCATCTTATTAATAATTCTTTTTTCTTAATTTCTCTAGACTTGAAAAGCTCATCAGTGACCCAACAGAGGGCAACGCATGGCATGCAGACCACATTGTGCCAGTATATCGTGGGGGAGGTATTCTTTAGCTTTTCGCTCTTAATTTTGTATAGTATTTTTTGTACCATTGACTTATGATATTGATCGAAGTAAAGCTTTTGACCCATTTACTTTTTGAACGTATCTTTTCTGGTTATGTTTTATCTTTAACATGGTGCAATGTACAAAATAAAGAATTAGCTAAAAAGGAAACCAGTCAAACAGGTTGAGTGTTGACAGAAGCATAATTTTAGTGCATCCTCATGCTAACAAAAAGAAAGTTGCATTATTATTTGTAATAATATATATTGTTATCATACTCAACACATTATACAAAATCTTCAAAGGATAATATTTGGGGGTCAGTGGATTATTAATGACACCTGTTTATCAAAACAACTCTATAGACCCCCCAAGATGTATATGTTTTTGTTTATCCAGGTTTGGCCAAATGCATGCCAGAAAGTTGTAAAATGACTAAAGCGCTCTTAGCTTTGAAAAGTTCAAATAATACAAATATTATTTAATGTGACATACAATTTATACCCATCTTTCTGAATGCATTTTTCTCTTACTAAAGCAATTTTTAAGGGTCACATTTAAATTATTATATGGCTGGAATTGGTATAGACTATAGACAACAACAGAAGCTGACTTAAGTTTAAAATAAAGCTACCAGCTTACTTACAAACAGGTTTCCATTCGATCCATGTGCAGGTGAATGTAGACTAGAGAACATGAGAACACTTTGTATTGCTTGTCATGCTGAAGTTACAAGAGCTCAATGTGCTGAACGATGCTCAGAAAGAGCCAAGGCTAAGAAACAACTTAACCGCTTGCTGGCAAGAATTAAAACAATTCCAGAGAAGCACAAGGTATTATGTTATAGATCTTATTAAATATGATTAAGCTTTCTTCAATAAAGTGATGTATAAGAGGCTTTATGCATTTCTATACACTTTGTATGACTTTTGACCCATTTCCTTCTGTCGTTAGCATAACCCATTAGTGGTAAACGGGCTGCAATTGACACCACTAATTTTTCGTAATGTAAGTTTAGTGCCTCATGATTTTGATAAAAAAAATATTTTTTCAGGACCTTAATGAGTACAGAATGATGGACAGTGAACTTCTTGTTACTGTCCCGGGAAGTGCTTACCATACAACAAACATAAATAGTGTAGAACAGCAGAAGTGAAGAGTGTGACAAGGCTTCAGAAGATGTAAGCTCTTGACTTCCATTCTTCTTTTAACTTTTGTATGTAATTTCATAAAATTATCAGTTAACATTTTTTTTTTGGGTTAAATGAAACATTGTCATTTTGGTGATCCTTAAAGCCAGTACCCGTTGTTGTATGTTAATAAATGAAAAGGTTAGATATATATATCGGTTACGGAAGTTATTAAAATGTTTTGTGGCTAGTGATTTCTAGTCAACAAAAAATGATTTGTCATTTGGTATTTTTACAGTCCGTTGGAATGTTATGAAAGCTATTTTTGATTTGTTATGTACAAATTACTTCTATCAGTAGTTAATTATTTTTCCTTTTAATTTTTGTTAATATTTTTAGTTTTCTAGAATGTTATTCAATTTCGTTAGCTGAAGGGGAGAATTAGATAATGCATTTTTTTTTCTATAATTTCATATTTTCTTTTGGTTAATAATATTAATCTTCAGAGTTTTACTAGTAGCTAGCAAGAAATGAATTGTATGCAATGTAACACCCAAATTAACTTTTGTGGACAATATATATATATATAACCTCTAATAAAGTAAGGTTTTTTTGTGCTTGTCCTTCTCTTAAGTCACTTTTTTGCCACTTGTTATTTTTCTAGACATGCACACATTTTCTCTCCAAAAGAGTATTATAATAATTTAAATAATTATACAAATTTCTCTCTTATTAAAAATGAATTTTATTAATTACTATATTTCTTTCTGTTATCTAAATTTTCTTAAAATCAAACTATCTTTTTATCTTTTAATTAAAATTTAAATAACAACAAACTAAAGTTTTATATAAAATGAAATATTTTTAAAACACTAAACATTTTTTAAACGGAATATTTTAAATCATTTTGTTTTTAAAAGAAATTATACACAGGTGAAATATTTTAAAACAGTCTTATTAAAACAACTAGACTAATTACAAATCAGAGTTTTTTATAAACAAGATTTTTATAAAAAAATATTTTTATATAAAAAAACTTAAAACAAATGTTTAAAAATAAAACTATTTAGAGAAGAGAGTTAAAAAATAGTCTAATTGTTTTATTTCTTGAACTATTACATATATATATATATATATATATATATAATTTTACTTGTATTTTACATTAAAATATTATACTTAACTATTCGTGTTTATTTTACATATATATTTTACATTAAAATTTAATCCTTTTATTTAATGGGTTTTTAGCATATCTATCTATCTATAAAAACTAAAATAAGCGTAAAGCAATTCTAAACCTTATTATACTTACTTTCTTTTTTTTTATATTATTAATAATAACATTGAATACTAATAATATTACTCATATCATTTTCAAATTAAAAAATACATAATTTAATAAATTAAAAATCTATTTTCTTAAAACAATATGTTTAAAAATTACAATTTTTTTATAAAATAAAATTTTAAGAAAAATACATTATTAGTTATTTACTTAGCTATTTATATGTAATTATAATCATATTTTATATTCAAGCATAATTTTATAATACATAAATTTTTATTAATAATTATTTAATATTTTATTTATTCAATCCGTGTATAACATGGGGACTAACCTAGTATATATATATAGGAGGGATCCCTTGAAAACTTTGTTATAAATGAAAACCATGAAAACTATATGTTATATATATATGTAAGTACATATTACAAAGTGTACAACTAAGAGTTACGTATAAGTAGGGGTTACGTATATGTAAGTACGTGTTACCAATTGTACAACTACGAGTTGCGTACATGTAACTCATACAAATTACGTATACGTAAATCATTGTCGTTTTTTGGATTTTAAACTAAAATATATATAATGACCTCAAAAAATTATATTGAAGTTTAATCAAATATACTATAAACAATTAAAATGTTAAATCAATTATCAATTATGTGATTGGGTATTGGTGGTTTTTACGGTTTCAATTAGAAGCATGGTTTTCGTTTGATCCCTCCCCTATATATATATATATGTATATATATATATATATGTATATATATATATGTATATATATATATATATATTATATAGGGGAATGATCAAATGAGAACTCCCTTTTTATGCGAGAACTCTAGGAACCAATGTGAGCCACTAGTTTACAATGGCAAAATGGTAAATAATATAAACATAATATAAAAAATTATAAAACAAAAAATAAGATGAAAATGAAAAAAATAAATACACAAAAATATTTCTCTCGTTTCCCTCTTTCATAAAAAAAATATAAAAAAAATTAAAAAATAAAAAAAACTTGTTTTTTTTTCAAAATTCGTTTTACACATGTGTCAAACCAGATTTACACATATGTATAACAGGATTTACACATGTGTAAATAACAGGTAGGTGATTTTTTTAAAAAAATATATCAATATGGTAGGCGTTGGAAATGGCATGTGACTTAATTGTGTGGCTGAGATTGGTTCCTAGAGTTCTCACAAAATAGGGTGGTTCTCAAGATAACCCTACCCTATATATATATATATATATATATATATATAGAGAGAGAGAGAGAGATAGAGAGAGAGAGAGAAGGATCAAATGAAAACCATGTTTATAATTAAAAACCTTGAAAACCATCACTACCCAATTACATAATTTATAATTGATTTAACTTTTAAATTGTTTGAAGTATATTTAATTAAACTTTAACCTTATGTTTTAAAGTCATTATATATTTTTTAATATAAACTCCAAAGAATGTCGATAATGACGATGCAAGTTACATATACGTAACTTTTAGGAGCTATATGTACATAACTCTTAGTTATACACTTGGTAACATATATTTGTATATACATAACCCATACATGCACGTAACTCTTACTTGTAAACTTTGCGACGTCACCCACTGTAAGTTATAGTTAAGAGTAGTAAAATTAGTGGTTCACAACAAACGCTAAATTTTTAAAAAAATATATATAGCAAGACTATACTCAAACTAAAGATATTAAAACGATCTATTTAATAGTGTAATTTGTTTTAAAAATTAACATCATATAAAAAAGTTAAGAATGTTTTAAAAAATGGGTGAAGTTTTTTTAAAAATGGAGGGAAATTTTGAAAATGATGAGAAAATTGTTACATCAGTGGTGTAATTTGGTGCAAAAGTTAGTTACACTACATAATTGTGATTTAAGTGTTTGCTACATCAGGGTTAACGGGTTATCGCAATAAACATGGGTTAATAAAGGAACCTTACCCAATATATATAGGGGTCGGTTACTATACAAAGTATAATTTCGTACGAAGCGTACGAAGTCACCAGAGTGTGACACGCGTTTTTTAGCGGAGGGGTAGTTTCGTCCGCGCTACAATTACACATAAAAGTTACATAATTACGCAAGTTATATATAATATTACGCAAAGAAAAATTACTCAGTTATAAAAAATAATCACGCAAAATTATATTGATAATTACGCAAGTTATATGATAATTACGCAAGTTATGTTGATAATTACGCAGTGAATAATAATGCAAGTTATACGCACAGCACATAGACGCTTTCTTAAAAAATGTTGTTTCTTAAAAAAAATATAGCAATACTATACTCATATTAAATAGGATAAAATACTTGTTTTTTCCTTGAATCCTTTTTATTTTCTTGTGGTTACTTTAACCTCGAGCAAACATTCATTACGTTCTTATTTTTTTTTACGTTTTTATATAATTTTGGTCGAGATCAGCTCGTCAAACCATGTAAATTTTAATCAAACCATAACGTTTTCTATCTACATCTCAATATGAAATTTATTTTAAACTGAACCATACATGTTTCTAGTTGCATCACACCCCATTATAAAATATGATTTGTTAGTTACTTTTGAAACTGCTTTTTACCAGGTATTCGCCGTAGGTGATCCAGCCCACAACAATAATCGGAGATAGTGAAGTCAAAATCTAAACATTATCTATAGTATCTAATAAAAAAAGATTTCTTTTATCACTTATCAATCTCTTAAACCATGTTTTTGACACATGTCATTCTTTTAAACATTCTCATTTTATTTTCTCTCCAAAAGAGTATTATAGTAATTTAAACACTTAAACTAATTTCTCTCTTTTAATAAAAATTAATTTTATTAATTGATACATTTCTCTCTCTCATCTAAATTTTTTTTTAAAGTAAGCTATGTTTTTAAAATTAAGTTTTATTAAGGAAATCAAAAATCACATCTTTTTATTAACATAGAAATCATAAAAAAATTTTATATAATATGAAATTTTCTAAAACACTAAACCTTTTTGAAACAAAATATTTTAAATCGAACCTTTTTAAAAAAATGATAAAAATATGAAATTTTCTAAAAGCAGTTTTATTAAAACAACCAGAATAATTAGAAATCCGAGTTTTTAATAAACAAGATTTTTACAAACAATAAATTTATTTATAAAAAAAATCTTAACATGAATGTTAGAAAATAATACTATTTAGATAAGAAGTTAAAAAAAAGTATAATTTTTTTATTTCTTGAACTATTATGTATATATAATTTTAATAATATTTATCTGTATATCTATCTATCTATCTATAACAAAAAAATTTAAAACAAGACTTGACACAATTGTAAGTTTTATCATAATAACTTTCTTATTTCTTTTTATTATTATTAATAATATTAAATATTAATGATATTACTCATACTATTTTCAAATTAAAAATTATATAATTTAATAAATTAAAATCTATTTTTTATTAAAACACACTTCTTAAAAACAAAAGTTTTATAAAATACAGAATACAACAAATTTTTATTAAAAGAAATTCCTTTTTTCTTAAAACAAAATTTTAAACCCATATTTTTTTATAAAATAAAAGTTTAGAAAAATACATTATTATTTATTTGCTTAAAGTAGTTATTGATATGCGATTATAATCGTATTTTATCTTCAAATATGGATTTATAATTTATAAATTTTTATTATTAATTATTTTATATTTTATTTATTCAACCCGTATAATACACGGGGTACCAACCTAATACAATAATAAGGTAGAGATAATAGTTCGAAATTTTTAAAACCATGAGCCAATTGTCTCTTGAAACGTTCTTAAGCGTTCTTAAGTTAGGATGACCCAAAACGGTTAACGAGTACCAATCGTTATCTAATATTTACAAAGTTTCATTTGAGAAAGATAAAGGAATAGTAAACACAAAACCACACGAAAACCCTCTTCTCCGATCTCCATCATCAGAACAAAATGGCGACGGCTGTACCACCGCCGTCTAGGGCGGCGATCCTCTCACTTTTCCGGTCACTTCTCCGGTCAGCTTGTCAGTTCCCCGACTACAACATCAGAGAGTACACCAAACGCCGTACAATCGACTCCTTTCGTCACAACAAAACCCTATCGGACCCCTCGTCCATCGCCTCCGCCTTCTCCGACGGAAAGGCTCAACTTCAGGTTGCCAAAAGACAAGCTGTTGTTTATTCGCTCTATGCTCCCAACATCAAAAGCATCATGGATATCAAACACTGAATCGCTCAAAAGGTATCCGGTTAGATTGTTGATTTGCTCGTATTGAGTTTATAAACTTTCGGATTAATGAATTCGATATAGTGTTTGAGTTTTGATTGAACATAAATTGATTATGACTGTGTGCCTAATGCTTGGAAATGTAATTTTGGTTTCGTTTCTTCATCGGTTCATGTTGTTGAAGTGACTAACTATAGTCTAGAGTTATGTAATATATGAAGAACTGCTTATGTGTGCTCGATTATGTCTACCTTACAGTTATTGGAATCTTAGTTTTGAAGAACTGCTTATGGGGCTTAGAATCTGAATTTAAACGAGTTATATGGAACAAATTGCATTGATTTTGTGGGGAAGTGACTAACTAGAGTCTAGAGTTAGTAATATATGAATATATCTGCAAGCTGAAGGTAATAACTCCAATCTTGAACAGTTTTCAACCGGGGGCATATAAATTTATGAATGAAATTGTTGATGCTCAATGCATCTTGGTTGTTCGCTGTTTCTATTTGATGATGCACATAGTAATGATTTTTATTCATAGTGAGTTGAATAATTAATAGGCGCAATGGTGGATGATCATTGTAGTTACCCGCAGCAGGAGGTTGCATTAAGAAGTAATTAAATACATAGGTAAGAGTTCTTGAATGCTTCTAAATTTTAGCCCACTAAGTTGTACATGAATCTTTAGAAAAGCAAGGAAAACAGTATGGTATAGCCTCTAACCAAAGTTTCAGTTATGAAGTGGTTTGGTCTACCAGGAATGAATCTCTAGAAAAGCAAAGAAAACAGTATCAATATTTTGAGTTAAGTTGGTGGTGGTAGTGGGCCCTCAAACAATAACCAATATCTAGATGGCTTTTAGGAGACATCGCTTCTGCTTTCATTGGTGCGATTAGGTAACAATAAAAGTTGCCTGTTAGAATATTGTGGCTGAAAAATTAGATCTTCATGGTTGTTTGGTTTGTGATTGTAATGGTGATGGTGATGATTATAAGTTGTGGGACTTTATGAATCTCTATATGCAATACATGTTTGTAAAAGTAGGAAATGGCTTTTACGAAACGTCACTTCTGCTTTCATTGTTGATTATAACTTGGCAACAAAGAAAAATGGTTGCTAGAATATTCTGGCTGAAAAATGAGATCGTTATGGCTGTTTGATTGTGCTGGTGATGGTGATAGGCTGCGGGTTGTATGAGCTAGACTCCACAGTAACATATGTTGTGAGCTGCATAAATGCTTTTAATGAATGAGTCTCTTATGGTTTTGTAGCAAAGTAGGAAATTGGTTTTTTTCTTGAGGTTCTTACTAATTTTGAGGATATCTTTGGCTAGCACCAGGTGCATGAAATACGGTTGGGTTCTAGTGCTTTTATGCTTGCTGGAACTTCTGAATAGTAACATTGTGCGGGCTTGTGTTAAAAATTATCTCTAGAGTCTAGAGGCGTTTGTTGTAATTTCATCTAGTCTCAGATGATGGATTTTGCCGGTGGATGGGGATACAACTTCTTGTGCATGTTGCACAAATAGTGAACTTAGTTTAGCCGTTCTGAAAAAATTAGTGAACTTGGTTTAAAAAGGCAGTGAGGAGCTGAGAAAAAAACATTAGGGTGATTAAGGCATGCCTCATATAGTTCTGGGTCAAAATTGGTCAAAATATGGGAGGCTTATGTTTAAACAACATGATGATGTGGAAATTATGAAAAGTTTACTTACTAAATGTGTATATATAAAATAGATGAGAGATGTGCAGTTTATGGTGTAAATAAAGCTTATCTAGTTGTAGATAGATGCGTGCATCAGGTATGTGATGTGCACCTAGTGCCTTGGCTTTTGGGACCAAAACGCTTCCAAAAGCCTCATGCTTTTCTTAACCAAGATAGTGAAGCAACAGTCTAGGGATGGCAATGGGGCGGGTTTGGGACGGGTATGGGTAATCCCAACCCCATACCCGATTAGGAAAGTATGTCCCATACCCGGCCCAAAACCCGTTGGGTATGTCGCGGGTATTTACCCGTCGGGTATCGGGTATACCCGTTAAGGTTATAAAAATTACCCGTCGGGTATCTATTAAAATTAGGGAAATATATAAAGCTACATATGTATATACGTATTAAACAATATTTTTAGTTAAATCTTATAATTATTATTTGTTTACGTCCCACCACTTCTACTATCTAATTTTAAGAAGTTTATTATAACTTTGTAAGAAACCATATGCTATAAATGATAGGAAGCTTAATAGTTATATTAACATATAATCATTAAATAAGAGATATTAAGTGAAAAATAAAAATATATAATTATATATAATATAAAATTAAGTAATAATAAACTAAAAATAATTTTGGATTTATAATCGGGTAAACGGGTATGATTAATCGGGTAATCGGGTCGGGTAAACGGGTATACAATGCAATCCCATACCCGTCCCATACCCGCGAAAAAAATAATAATTTATCCCATACCCGGTCCCATACCCGCTTACCCGATCCCATACCCGTCCCAGATGTCGCGGGTTTCGGGTATACCGATCGGGTTCGGGTTTGATTGCCATCCCTAAGCAACACAATTAAGTTGAAGAATGAGTGTGATTAAGTGTGCTTTCATATATTGCAATAGTAGTTGGTTGCAGACATGTAGGTATGATGGCAGTTTTTTAACAGCGTCAATGGCTAGAAAGCATTTATGATCCCTTCCACTCTTACCACCATAAGCACCAGTGCTAGTTCTTAATCAAATATGTTTTTTGTGCCTTATGCACTTTGTAAACATGCATGTGATGCTAGTATGCTACCGCTGTTGGCAGAATTAGGAAGGTTGACACATATGTCTCTATGTTACGACTCATGACACAGTTTGGGTCAAACAGGATCATAGTTTTGAGGTTAAAACTGTTCGATAATGGTTGGTTTAGCTTGGGTGACATGTAATTAACCTTTTTTTTTTCTAATTTATTATAATTTAATGTGTTAAACTCTACAGCAATAATCTAGCTTGGGCTCGGTCCATGTGGATGATGTTAATTTTATTTTCATTCGTCGTTTGATTAAAATTAAATTGCATACCAATATTTGATATCGACTCAAACCATAAATGTGAAACTTGTGATGAAGCAAAACAAACTATATCATCATTCAAAAAGGTTGAGCGAATCATCGAACCCCTTGATATGATTCACATTGAGATATGTGATTTAAAAGCGGTTCCCACTCGTAATGGGAACAAGTACTTCATAACTTTCATTGATGATAATACAAAATACTGTCGTGTGTACTTAATCAAAAGTAAGGACGAGGCTATCGACAAGTTTATCTTGTCCAAAGCCGAAGCTGAAAATCAACTCAACCGGAAATCAAAATCGTAAGAAGTTACCGGGGTGGTGAATATGTTTCACCTTTTGTTGATGTTTGTGCAAAAAGCGGTATCATACATGAGCTCACAGCTCCATACTCCCCGCAATCAAATGGCATGGCAAAGCGCAAAAACCGTACTTTCAAACAAATGATGAATGCCATGTTGATAAGCACGGGGTAAGCCAGGAAAATAGCTTTCTTGAATTAAAATCTAGAGGAAGGAACAACCTGAAGGTTTCATCGCCATTGGGCAAGAAAAGAAAGTGTGTAAACTTGTAAAATCCTTGTATGGGTTGAAACAAGCTCCAAAACAATGGCATCAAAAGTTTGATCATGTCATGCTTGATGCTGGGTTCAAAATCAATGAATGTGACAAGTGTGTATATGTGAAGGACACATTAGATGGATATGTCATTTTGTGTCTATATGTAGATGATATGCTCATTGCTCGAAGTGATGACAAAATCATAACGTCTATGAAGAACGTGCTAAAAGCAAGATTTGACATGAAGGACATGGGTTTTGCCAATGTGATTGTTGGAGTTAAAATCACACGAACCTAAAGTGGACTTGTTTTAAGTCAATCCCACTATGTGGACAAAATTCTTGAGAAGTTAAATGCAAATGACTCTAATATAGCTAGAACTCCCATTGACACAAGTCAACATCTAGCTAAGAATAGAGGTGAACCTGTTAACCAGTTGGAATACTCAAGAATTATCGGTAGCTTGCTATATCTTATGAGTTGTACAAGACCAAACTTAGCATATGCTGTAAGCAAGCTAAGTAGGTATACGAGCAACCCAAGTTCAATTCATTGGAAATGTATGACTTGGTTGCTTCGGTACTTAAGATACACTCAGGAATATGGATTGCATTATAATAGATATCCAGCAGTTATCGAAGGACACTGTGATGCAAATTGGATATCTGACAAATGATTCCAGAGCAACAAGTGGGTATGTGTTCACATTTGGAGGTGCAGCTATATCGTGGAAATCGTTGAAACAAACAGTTATTGCTAGATCACGATGGAATCAAAATTTATCGCTTTAGATAAAGCGGGTGAAGAAGCAGAATGGCTACGTTAATTTGTTGAGGATATACCAAGATGGCCTAAGCCGGTATCGGCCATTTGTATACATTGTGATAGTCAATCGGCAATTAGCAGAGCTCATAGCACAATGTATAATGGTAAGAACAGACATATTAGACGTAGATATAATACGGTACTACAACTAATCTCTACAGGAGTGAATTATCACTGATGACTACGTTAAGTCAAAGGATAATATCGCGGATCCGCTGACAAAAGGCTTAAGTAAAGAGTTAGTTCAGAAGTCGTCAACGGAAATGGGACTAAAGCCCTTAAAAATTAAAGTTCATATGAAGGAAACCTAACTCAACAGATTGGAGATCCTAAGAATTGAGTTCAATAGGAAAATCTAATTAAATGAATTAGTGAGGTCATTGTTGATGGTTTAAAGGGGGGGGGGGGGGGGGGGATAACCCTATATATTTAAAAGGGAGTTTATTACAAAGTTTAGTAAACTTCCTAGACCATTCCTAAAAGTGACAAGTACGACGCTAAGCCTATGGCTTTTAATGATTCGACTAATGTTACCATACGTAGTGAATCACTTATGTGAGAGAGAAGTGGGGTCGCTTCGGAGGGTATTGTTTGGGCACAATACTTAATTGCTCTCGCGGAACCAAGCACATGTTTATGACCATAACGAACATAACTATGAGGACTTAGCATTGTCAGGAAGAGTCTTGTGTGAAACGTATTATCGCCTACACAAACGGAAGACGAGTTCAAAGACATCGCCGTCTACTCAGAGCTAGTAGACTAAGTGTGTTTCATAAGCAAAGGTTCAAAGGGTAACACCTACCTATCGTATGCAAGATTCAACTGTTGAAATTTAATCGGAATGTTGACGTTTCTGAGATCGACCTCCATTCATGTGGGGGATTGTTGGTGTGAAGATTGAATGAGATGTCGAAATCTCAAAGTGTTGTGTAATCTTGATGAGAATTTTAGAGAATGGTATCTAGTCCCACATTGGTGTGGGAACAAATGTTTATTTAGTTTATATGTATAAGCCTTCAAGGCTTATTAAATTCTTATGTTGTGTTTTACTTTAGCACCTACCCGCGCGCAAGGGGGTGCAAAAAATGGGGATCTGGGTTGGAAATTTATTGAACCAATGCGGACGCGGGCGACATGCGGACACGAATGCAGCTCCGAAAACCCGGGTTCGCGAGAGGTCTTACTACTAAAACCGTTTTCGTTTTTTGAACAAAATAGAAATTATGGACGGACAGTTACATAAGACGTTTCGAATGTCTTATCAATTTGAATACGTGTTACTAATAATGATCGTTATTGTCTAATAATAACACAATAATGATATAACCGTTCTTTGTAATAAATCGTATTTGGTTATCAACCCTATTATTTTCGTGCTTATATAAAAGCACATTAGAGAGGTCAAGATATATAGAAAAACACAACATCCAAAACTCGACGGCTTAATCAGATTCCGGCTACCTTTCAGGCAAGTGCAAAGTCCGGCAGTACGCTGCTTCGAACCGGTGTACCCTGGGAACAGACGACGAATCTGTTTAAGGGAATTGTGTCAAACATAAGCCCGGTTCATATTAAACTGCTTTTCTTCTTTCTGTTTTCATATTTCTTTTCAGATTGCTTTTTCATTACAGTGCAGGTTTACTAACAATGTTGTCATGTATTCCCCTAGTTGCTATTTTTTCGTGCTTTCTTGTTTTGCAGGATTACATCTTCTTGCTGCTCGTGTTCTCTTTATCGCTATTATATTTGATTTCTTGTTACTTCTTATTACAATTTTTCTAACACTTTATAAACAAACACCTAACTTGGTAACTACAGATTAATTTCATTGAAACTTAGAAAACACAAGAGTACTATTGCTCATGAAACGTGGACGATTACAACATAAATAAGACTCCTAATGCTACGAACAATCCTAAGATTACAGTATTTTTCAATTAACTTCGTGATTTTAGATCGATGAAGGATTCGATAAAAAACCCTATGGCATATCGATGAAGGGCACAATGAAGAACTTTGTGGGTCTGGTTGAGAAGGATGACGATGAACCATAGTTTTGTGAGCATCGATTACAAATTTATTCTTACGTAGTGTATTTTAAAGAAGAAAAAAAATATAAAAATACAACTTTACCCCCCCATTTAACATATAAACTAACAACCGGTTGACGGTGTGGACTATTTTTGCAACATCTCACAAAACTTTGGACTATCTTTATAATTTTTTAATCTTAGGGACCAAACATCTAATCTGATCAAAATACATGAACTATTTTTGTAATTTCCTTTTTATATTTTTAATAGTAATTTTATTTAACAGTTAATCTAGTTTTCCTCTAATAAGTTGTGTTCATTATTTTTTAAAAATAAAATAAAATATACAATGTTTAACTTTTTTTTTAACATTCCCACATAAGTTTCATTAAAAATGAAGTTGGTTTAAAAATAAAATACATCTTAATCTTGAAAGCGACTTTGACACCTACTTGTATTAGTAACTTTGATGGAAATCATTACTATTATGATCATCTATAAAATAACTATTTTTAAGAACTATATATACCCAAGTGTCATGTTCACTTCTTAACTTTCATTTTCGTTTCCTAGTTTTTTGCTAAATTTGAAACTTGGCAAGATGAGTCACATTTTTTCAATTCTAAAACCACTTATGAAAGGTGTACTAGAAAACCCTCTGTCATCGCTAGAGCCTACAAACTTATCGGTGGTTGAATCTGTAAACCTATTGATGGTTGAACCTGCAAATCATCATGTGGATGATCCATCGGGTGATGGGGATGATTTTGATTGAACTTGGCTTTCGCTAATGCCTTTAACCACGTTGTGCTGGAGGACGAATGAATAAGAAGACAAGTACATGCCGGATGATCAATGGAAAGACGAGTGTGTGCGAATGATTATTGGTCTTTCCATAAACCCAAGGGAAGATGGGCATGATAGGGATTCTCATGGGTCCTATAATTCACGCTTTGTAATTATATTTTTTATGTTGTAATTATATTTTAAATTACTTATTAAAGAAAAATGTTAAAATTCATTACATAATTGTTTAAAAATATTAATATTATTTTTATTTAAGAAAACAAAAACAAAATTAAAGTTGGTAGAATGTAAAAACTCTAGAATGTGAAAATTATTAGAGTGGGTGGAATGTAAAGAATGATGTGACGGTGATATGATAGTGAATAGAATGTGGAATATTTGTAGTACGCCATATGGTCTAAATACCACTTACTCGAACATTGTAGGTGTGAGTTCTACCTTAATAAACCCAAGGTATGTCAGCTTCCACTCAATGCCGTTCATCTTTGTTTAATCTTTCTTCACTTTTCTTTCTCGAACTTGGCTTCAACAACTAGGTTGTTCTAATACACTTTGGTTCCAACAACTACTCAATTCGATCTTTCTCGAATTTGGCTTCAACAATTGCTCACGAATGCTCGATCCTTCACCTCTTTCTTTTTTTCTCAAACTTGCTTCGCCAGCTGCTATGCTTGAATGCTCAACTCGACTTTGGCTTTAACTGGTTTGGGGTTCTTTTGTTTAGATTCATACCAAAGAAACATAAGAATAACGGTCTTTGAATTAGAGGTAGGTTGTTAAAATTCAAATAGATTAAACTAAGCTATAACCTCTTGTATTACACATGTTAAATAAAAAAGTACTAAATAATTATTAATAAAGATTTAGAAACTATAAAATGTTTTTAAGAGGATTTATTTTAAAATATTTCATAATTTAAAAAAGTTTCATTGTTTTAAGAAAAAATCATAGTTTTAAAAATTTTATATTTGAAAAAGCTTATTTTTAATACGTAGTTCTATTTAATGAAAAAATATCTATTTAAAACTTAAGGAGGACTTAGATTTAAAATATGAGAGGGAGAAAAAGAAATATCTAAAAATTAGTTATTTTGATTTTTTAAAAAGAAATAAATAGTTTAGACGGAAAAATGAATAAAAGAATGAATGTGATGTTAGGGGTGCTAAACGGATTGTGGTCTTGTGTTGTCGGGTCTAGCCTGACACGAACCCGAACCCAAAATTGTGTAAGAAGTGTCAACCCGAACACAACACGAAAATTTATGGGTGTCACGAACACGACCGATTTAACCCGAATTTTTTACTTTTTATATTTTTTTTACATATTAATACTTTAAATTTACTATTTTACAACAATTATATTTTAGTTATGAAACTTTATAATTTATATTTTAAGTTCTATAAATTAAAATAGAACATATAAGAAGTTTAATTTATGACACAATATATATAACAAAATAAAATAAATAAAAAATGAATCAGATGGGTCAACCAGCAAACCCGACGGGTTGAACCCAAACCTGACTTGTTTAGCTAAGCGGGTTCATGGGTGCGACCTGAACCCTTTTATAGTAAACCAAAACTTGCAACTTTTGTGTTGGATTTGTGTCATGTTTTCATGTTGTGTCAAAAATTCACACCCTTATATGTATAAGGTGTCCACGTCTGTAATCACTTATTATAACTTATTATAACTAAGATGTTTATTCATGAAAATTAAAAAGTAAACAATAGATATTGTACTCTCATATTTCATTTACTTAGATGACTATCTTTTCGTATATCAACTAACTAAACAATTTCGTTCAAAGTTCCACCATCAAAGCCTCACCCCACGTATGTAATCAACATATTTAATTGTACTTTTTAACTATTTTTATTTTTCTACCTATTTTCCAACAGACATCTATTTTTACACAAAAGTCATTTCATCGGTACTTTCAGATAGATTGTGAGTGGGCAATTGGTATAACTGCCAAGGTTGAATGGCAGTTCACAGTAGCTTGTCTTGGTCATAAACGAGCTAAGCCCAAGCTTGAAGCACTACACACAAGCCAAACTCAAACTTTAGAAATAAAACTCTTAACCAGTCTGCATGTTTACACCCCCCAGTAGTAATTACACGCGCCATACTAAATTGGCATATTATGTCCTGCAAGACTATTTTACTTGCTAGTTTAGCCTCTTATCACTTTCATGTAGTGTTCAACCACCAATAACATTTACAGGTCAATGAGAATGGTCCAACAATGTTTATTCCGTATTTGTGGAAAGGTTCATGGTGATGTAACTGATAGCATGCCAAATTTGGTGAGATAATTTGTCTCAAATTCATAAGGTTTCAGAATCATATCAAGTTTTATCTACAATAACCCACTGACCTAACTACAGATTACTAAACGAGAAAAGGCTCAAGATTCTTTACCAGTGGTTGATGTTTCTGATTGTTTCATAACCATGGCAACATGCTTCTGACCAGCAAGATGAGCAAGATATACGGTGGGGCTGTTACAAACAACATTGCACAAGGTACACGTTCTTATAGCATTCAATGCTGCTCCTCCTTGCAAAACTTTCTGCTTCTTTGACTCCACATCAACATGACTTCCTCCTCTCTTTCCGTTCCTGTTACTTTCATCTGAATTGATAGTTTTGCACTCATTGGACTCTGAACTTACATCAAGGTTTGTAGGTGGCGTTTCAAGCGATGCGTTAGGGGTCAGGGGCGGATTTGGTATTTGTCCAGATTCCTTAAGTTTATTATGATGCTTCCTCCCTGCTATGTGCATGCTGAGGAGTTCATTGCTTGTGCAGCTGATTTTGCAAAGTCCACACTGAAAGGCGTTGGGTTTCTTCTGTGAACCATCACTGGAATTTGGTGTGGCGACAATAAAGCCATTTTTCCTCGCGAGCTCGATGACCGCCTGCATGGATTGAGAACAAGCAGCATACACTTAAAAAAATCCAATTATTTCACTAAAATATTGAACGTTTGAATATGATATTTATAGGGTTTGATGCATTGTGGAAAACAGTCCAAACAAAGCATGAAAAGGTGACAGAGATATGGAATTGTATAGGTCATTACTCAGTAGACATATGAAGTCGGATTTTTAAAGCAAATGACTAACTTTCAGTTTACCTTTGCTGAATGTTTTTTACCAACAATATGCTTCTGAAATATTTCTTGATTATAGCATACCACACTGCAAAGGTCACAATATACAGAGTCAGCACCTGGTCCTTGTTGCAATAGCCCGTGCTTCATGTTCTCCGACTCTCCAACTAAAGTTTCACTTGCAACGAGAGGTGACACCTTTTTTGGTGCATTGGCAGATGTTTCGGCTAGTTTTTGCAAACATTTTGAATGTTTCTTTCCTTGTTTATGTTTCTCGAGCAGATCTTTAGTATTACAAGTTATATTACACACCTCACATTGGAAGGATCGAATACTCTCAGGCTGCTTTGGTGTTACTAAGCCATTGTTTGTAGTCTCACTCATAGTTCCACCAGCCTGACCTTTTCAAAGTATTAAATTAACATTTGACCAAAATAAAACGAGTACGGTAAACTGAAACTAAGATAAAGTCATTTCATAATCCATGTTAACAAGCTTGCAAGTAGGTTCCTATTTTGAATAAACTAAAACCTGGAAGAAAATGATATAGAAATAACTGCAAAAGGTAACAGCACATTATATTATATATTAAAAAGCAACTTCACTGCTACAGTGAAGTTTGCTTTTTAATATTTTGGCCACACAAATTTACAAAATGTATATATAAGTTTGTGTTTTTATATATTGACCATATATTTTTACAAAATGTATTTAAAACCCAAATTCTAATTAGGATTAACAACAAAGTTTTATATTTTTGCTTTTTGACACAAATTTTTTTTTTGTTTTGTTTTTGGGTTCAAACATTAGTATCGGTATTCGATATTATCGGAACCGGTATCGGTATACGCTTTTGTGGTTTCCGATAAGCCGACCCGACAATGAAGTAAGTCACGGTAGCGTAAGACAAAGGAAAACAACCAAACTTCGTTACGCGTAACACAGGTGAAGTTTGCTTTTTGACCACAAACGTTTATTTTTTTTGTGTTTTTGACGTCAAACATTAGTATCGGTATTCAGTATTTAATCGAACTGGTATCGGTATACGCTTTTGTGGTTTCCGATGAGCCAACCCGACAACGAAGAAAGTCACGGTCGCGTAAGACAGGGAAAAACAACCAAACTCCCGCGCGCGTAGCGCGGGTTAAAACACTAGTTTGACTAAAAATCCAATATTGAAGGAAGGAATGTTTATATATAGATACATGATTTGTAACTCCCCAAACAATTATACATATCATACATGCAACTTACATATAAATAACTAGAACCAAAAGAAAGATTGATCGTTAAGATACATGTTTTGTTTCTCTTATTGTTATAAAAATTATTCAAGGTATTATTTCATTGGTTACATTGTACAAGAATCTTCAGGTTTAAACATTTTACACTTCCTTATTGGGTGCTTTGATCCTATTATGTGAATTGAAGCCTAGGGTCTCGCTAGAAGCCTATTGTGTTAATTAGATCCTAAGGTTTGCCTGCATCCCACACTCACCAGAACCCTTCAGGCGTCAGTAGCTTTGCTATGGGATATACTTGGTATAACTATGGTATCTACACTTAATACATATATCAATCACGTAGAAATTTTACCATAGATCAAATATTAACCAGCTCATAACAACTTTTTTCTTAATATGATTTATCTCATTGTATCCTAATCCCGACTTCATTTCTTATAGGCCCCATTCATCTACAAACTACTATGTTCCTAATCACGTTCCTTAAGTACCAAAGCTTGGATATTTTCATCTTGTTCTCACACGTTTTATTCGGAAACAATGTGCTTTGAAATCTTAAAATAACGGGTCCTCTAGTCCGTGCACTATAACTTCTTGAGAATAAGAAAGAATTTACGAGTTATATATGACGCTATGAACAGAGCTAAAGAAGCATAAGCAGCAGGTTTTGGTAAGAGCGATGACTATGAGGTAGCGTATGACATAATTGACAAACAATGAGATCATCAACCACATTATTCATTACATGCAGCAGTTTACTACTTTAACCCAGAGTTCTACAGCTCAAACACAAAGATTGCAAAAGATGGTGAGATGCATTAGGCTGCGAAAGAAAATGGAGTCACACATGAAAGTTTGGATTTTTTGGGTGATGATGATGATGATAAAGAACAACTGTTTGTACGAATTTTTATAACTTTTGAACTTTTAGTATTAACAAGATGATTTTAATTGCTAACTATCATAGTTCTTTCATCATATTTGTGGAATAGTATTAATTTTCTAAATCTAAGCATACACCAAGATTCAAGGGTAACTAAAATTTGCTCATCACAGTAAACCCGTGTGCATAAAATTAACTTAACCATCAACAATACACAATACAAAATGCAGATAATCAACCAAATAAAGGAAGAAATGAACATATGAGGGATTACATGTTCGCATATAGTTGAGTCAGTTGTTCGTGAAATCACCCCGCTGGATGAAGCTGCATCACTGTCAATCTCAAAAGCAGATAGGTTCTGCGACCCATTAAATCCGATCGAACACGGGTATTGTGTGGCATCTGCCTGAGGTGGAAGAGAGTTAGGGTTAGGGTTCGTGTACAACGTGAAATTGGGTATACTTGATTGCTGTTCTTCAAACATCTGTGGGTCAGAATCAAAACTCTAGGGGTTTCATATTAGGGTTTTGGATTGTAGACCAAATCGTTGTGAATGAGAGGTTTTCTGGCGTATTTCGATCATCTTGCTTCCCCAATTTTGTTGGATTATTTTCATACAAAGGACATGTTTGGGATTGTTTATTTTAATAGAAAAGTATTTTTAAAAAAAAATACTTATTAATTTATTACTTTGTCAATGAGTTTTAGATCAATTGGTTTAGAAGGAGGCAACTTATGATTTTTTAAAATGGAGGTCATGGGTTGAAGTCTCACTAGGTGCCATATGCTCCAAGTGGGCCAAGGGTTTTACCACAGTGGGCCTTTAAGTGGTGGGTTTCCCTTGGAATGGTGGGCGAGTCGGATCACCGGCGCTGTCTGTGTTCGCGGGCGTGGGTGGCCTTTAGCCAATGGGTTTACCCGGGTGACCGTGCTTAAAAATTATTCGTTGGCCGTTCAAAAAAAAATTTTTATTACTTTTCAAAAGTAGTTTTTAAAAAAGTGTTTGGATTATCTTATAACTAAAATATTGTAAAATGATCAAAAAAGACATGATTTTAAAAACGATAGAAGTTAATAGAAGATAGTAAAGGGGTATAATAGAAAATTGGGTCAAAAGGAATTTTTAAAAGTCAATAAATAACCTCCTCCTTACTTCTCAAAACCTCCTTTCCACCTTTATGAAAAATCATTTTGAAAAGTCTTTTTGAGTTTGTCAAACATTTTTTTTGACTTATTAACTTCCGAGAAGTTAATAAGTAAAAAGTTGAGAGAAAATAAACAATCCCAAACATGCACAAAGTCATGTTTGAGATTTTTTATTTTGATTGAAAATTTTTTTTCATATAAATAATTTATTAACTTATGTTTTTTTGAAAAAAGTTTTAGATAAGTATTTGTATTAATTTATAAACTAAAAAGTTATAAAATAATTAAAAACATACTTTTAAAAATGAGAGGGGTTAATATGAGATAGCAAAGGGTATAATAAAAATTTAAACTAAAAAAAGTTTTCAAAAATTAATAAATAACTCTTTCTTTACTTTTTTTAAAAAAAAATTTATCCTATATGAAAAGTTAATTTAAAAAGTATTTTTGTGTTTGCCAAATCTTTTTTTAACTTATTCATTTTTCAAAAGTTAATAAGTAAAAAGTATGATGAAAAAAAAAAGCAATCCCAAACACCACATAATTCAAAATTCTCCTATATATTTAAAAACCAAATGAATGAGCAGGTAACTTTGTGTGGTATTGGTTTTGGCCACATAGTTTATAGTGTTTTACAATTTGGTCCTTCCTATTATACTTATATATCGACTGATGGATTGTAGAGAGAGAAAGAGCCATTGTGGTGTTTTATTGTGCCGGAGACGGTCGTGACGGTGGCCGCTCCAGCTTGGCTGTCGTTTTTCGCCGCCGATCATCCGTCTTCCTTAACCCGTTGTCTTTCGATGGGACCCTAAATGGACAGTTCGAGGTTTTTCTTGAGAGAAAAAGATGGTTCTGGTGGCGGTGGTGGCAGCCCCGACTTCACCGCTATTCCCTCACCTTCTGTGTATCATCTTCCTTTGACCCAGATCTTCCCAGGGGGACCTAAGATCAGCATATGAGGTTTGGTCGGGAGAGCAAGGCGGCGTTGGTAGTGGTAGAGGCGGTGGCCTTCCCGGTAGGTTGTCGCAGCTGTCGCTTCCACTATTCTCGATGCCCTAAGTTGGTGGGTTGCCATCGCTGTTGCTGCCGGCGGTGTTGTTGGTGTGGTGGTCGATTATGTTCAGTGATGATAACGAGAGCTCATCTGAGAACTTGGTTCCTCTGCTTTGTTGTATATGTGGGATTCTCTATCTAATGTTTTAGATCTACACCCTTTTTGTTATAATGATGATCTTGATGCTCGCATTTGAGAACATATTGCATCTCTTTGGTTGCGTTTGTTGGTTTGTGATGGTATCTTAGTTATTTGGGGTTTTCTTTTGAATGTGCCTGATGTAAACCTAACTTCAGTTCAATGATGATGAGCATGGACTCATCTGAGAGGCGTTTTGATTCATCATATAGCATTTGTGGGTTTATTTCTGATGGTATTTCTGTCATTTGAAGTCTTTTGAATGTTCATGATCTTAACCTAAATTTTAGTCTAATGAGTATGAGGCTGGTCTCATCTAAAACTTTCTTTGATCTGTCTTGAGACCTTTTTGGGTTTTTGCTTCATTTGAGAACCCATTAGATAATTTTTGTTACACTTTACTCTTGTTATATCCAATTTAAATGTTCGATTATTGCCTGATTTAGGACATGTGTGAGTAACCTCAGTCATCAATGTGTTTTATTTGGTGTTGTTATGATATAATGCTTACTTTTGGGGTTGGCTGTGATGAGTTCAAGCCCAGGATAATAACTTCGACAACAACATGGTCTTGGCATGGCATGGTGGGTGTATAACTACAACCGCCCTCCAGCCCTTGACTTAAATCACTTTTGGAACTCTAAGCCAATGTCTGCATTAAATCTTTTGTTTTGTGAGGCTGATGTTATTGTCATTAGTTGGTATGATCCCGTTCAGATGATGGTGGTGATGACGATGAAAATGTTTGTGTTTGTCTAGGCCGTGGTTTAATCTGTTTATCCAACGCGCAAAGCGCGTTAAAGTACAACCCTAGTTTGCTTTATAATGGAACTAGCATCTCTTTCGAAGAAGAAATTATTTTTTTCTTTTTTTTTTAGCAATCGCATATTTTCCTCCTTTAACATGTAAAATTACATATTTTTTTTCAAATCATGCTTAAAAGACATTATATTTTATGCATTAATATTTATATTTGAGGAAATATATAATTTTAGGGTGCAAACGAGCCGAGCAGCTCGTGAGCTACTCGAGATCGGATCGATAAAAAGCTCGAAACGAGCCGAACTTTATCGAGCCCGAGCCGAGCTCGAGCTTGGAAAAAAGCTCATTTAATTATCGAGCCCGAGCCCAAGCTTCACGTATCAAGCTCGAGCCGGCTCGCGAGCCTAAACGAGCTTTTTATTTATATATTTTTATTTAATTTATTTAATATACTATTATATATTAAGTTATGATAAAAAAACAATTAAATTATATGAATAATGTTCTATATGAATTATATAATTATAAATATATTTATCAAAATTAAATATAAAATTATTAAAAATAATATTTAAATAAATAAACGAGCCGAGCCCGAGCCGAGCTCGAGCTTGAAAAAGTATTTGTCGAGCCGAGCTCGGGCTTTAAAAATAAAGCTCGAAACGAGCCGAGCTCAAGCTCGAGCTCTCTTAAGTCTTCACGAGCCGAGCTCGAGCCCATACGAGCTCGGGCTCGGCTCGACTCGTTTGCACCCCTATATAATTTTTTTGAGGGAGAGGAAGGTATATGTAATTCTACCTTTTTTTTCTTGGGTTAAAAGAGTATTTTTTTCTCCAAAACTCTTTAATGGCATATATACTCAAGCAAAAAATTTTAAATGCATATATCCCCTTACAAAACCTAATAATTAGCAAATTTACTCATTTTCATTAAAAGTAGTTTATATAATGACTAATTTGCCATTATTATTACTAAAACTTTATAATTGGCAAATTGCCCCTTACAAATCTTATAATTGGCAAATGTATTAAAAGCATATTTCCATCTCTAAAACTATTTAATGGCATATATATCAATCTGTAAATGTTTATTAATTTTTTTGGAAGGATAATATTGTTATAACAATAAATTGTGTATATATGCGATTAAAGTTTTTGCTTGGGTATATATGCATTTAAGGGATATTTACAAGGGTATATATACAATTGATCTTTTTATTTAGATGTATTGATTTTGGTTTTCAACTTCTCTCCTCTTCTTTTCTATTTCTTCATAACGCTATCTTCTCAAGTTTATTTAAAAACAAAAAAGAAAGAATTTTTTTTCCTTTCTCTTTTTTTATTCCTTTTTTTCCAATTTCTTTTTAACTTGAAAGAATTGATTTTAGCCTCTAATTTTCATATCATTCTTTTTTTTTTTTTCTTTATAACTAAACTCGAGAAAACACATTTCTTTACTTTTAATTCGTTTCATTTCAATAAAAAAAAAGTTCTGAAACATAATTATTCTTTTTATTTCCTTCTGCTTTCATTTTCTCCCCCTCTTTAAATAAATTCGGGAACACAACGTAAGTGAGCTCAAGAAAACAACTTTTTTATTTTCCTTTTACTTTCTTTAGAAAAATAAAAATAAAAACTTTGTAACACGACTATTTTTTATTTTATTTTATTTTCCTTTCGCTTCTCTTCTCTTCTCTTCTTAAATAAACTCGGAAACAAAGGGGTGGGATTTTCCACCGGCCTTTCTCCCCCCTTAACTTTAATTTTTTACACCTTAACTATCTATACTTTTAAAAACTTTGTAAATATCACTTTAACCCCTCAAGATTCTAAAGCCGCGGATTTACTTCTATACAATTTTACTTAAAAAACTAATGTGTTACGTTCGTGTTTTTATGTAGGTCTAATTATAAATTCGATTTGTTCACGTTTTTTACGAAAATTTTGTTCAGAAACGATTAAGGTCAAATATAAAACGTTTATGTGGTTATTTTTATATACGGTTTGAGATGATCTATGTCGACTTTTCGATGTTCATTAATGTTTTAAGGTAAAATTTGTTTAGAAATGAGTCAAATCAAATATAAAACATTTTCATACTTATTTTTATACACGCTTTGAGTTAGTTTACGCTGCGACATAAATCTTGTTTAGAAATATGTCAAGTCAAATATAATATGTTTTTATCTTACAGTAAAAATCGAGTTGCTCCATAAATCTAGTTTGGAAATGAGACGGGACAATTATAGTTTATACTTTATCACGACGCATACGGTGTCGTTGCACGTGTTTTTGTATGTACGGTTTGTGTTAATCTACGTTTTGACATAAATTTTATTTGAATAAGAGTCGGGTGAAATATAATACGTTTTCATTTAATGGTAAAATTCAAGTTACGCTACATTTTGATATAAATTTAGTTAGGAAACAAGCGGGGTCGATTGTAGTCTATACTTTATCACGTCGTGTTCGATGTCATAAAAAAACGCAAGGCGGGTACAAAACTAGGTTTGACTAAATTCCGGTTTCAAATAGTTTTTTAATAACAATTATACGACCCTGCCTCAAAAGATGTGTTATTTTAATCGGAATCATATATATTTTTCCAGTCGGGATCGCACCCCCAACCCTCTCCGGATGAAACCTATAACTAAAAAAACCTCTTGATACAATGTGAAATATTGTTGCCTCGAGTAAGACCTAAACAACCTCTCATTTGAGATTTCAAGGGGCTACCACAAGGCTATAATATTTATGGATTACATGAATTATTATTTATATTATGTATTTTCCATGGTTCTCATCATTTCCACATTAGCATATTTTGGCCCTTAAACTTCTCTAATTTCCCAAATATGCTCGTCTTGTCTCTCGCTATGAATAAAAGAATATTTTATCTACATTGAATTTTTATGAATTTTGTTTTTTTATGGGTAAATATCTAAACTGGGGTATTACTTTCATATTAAAGCATTTCATACATATACGAAATCAATATCAGATAAAACACCTATGTACCTCAAAAAAGACCTTGTATACCCTTACCTTGTGACATTGAGCACCAAGTATGACACACTACTTGTCAAAAGGCCTGGACCTAATGAGCAAACCAATCACAGTTGTATCCAAGCCTTCACACCAGTTTTGTCTATTTTAGTATTTTGTTGACGAGTAGCTTTGTTCATGGTTACATGATGGAGGTTTCCTGGAATGCCACGTATAAATTTATCTCGTCTACAACTAAAGAGACTAAGGTGCAATTTGTTTTTTAAGAGGTAAAATGTCTGTAATCTGTGGACCACATCTGCAGATTGCGAGCCACATCTACAGACATCTGTGGAAGAAGATGTGGACCAAACCTCTACAATCTGCAAGAAGAAGAGTGTTTGTTTTTTTAACGTATTTAGATTGTTAAAATAAACTAGTGATGGTGTACGGATGGTGGTGGTGGTGGTGGTGATGGACGACGGCGTTGGATGGTGGTGGGCGGTGGAGGACGGTGGGTGGTGGCGGACGGTGATGGTGGTGGTGGTGGACAGTGGGTTAAGGTGGGTGGTGGTGTTTAAGAAGAGCTCCTCAGACCTTAGAAGTGACTGGGCCAAGTCTACACCAAGAAGATCTCGCGCAGACGTTTTTTAATTAAACATCTTCGAAAAAACAAACAGTTTGCAGATGACAATGCCTGCACGTGGTCTGCGCGGCGTAGACAAAAGAGCCTGCATAAACTTTTTTCTGAAAAATAAACACCACCTAAATGCTTTGATTGTATTTGACTTCAGGGCGCAAAATTTATGCCCTAGACAAGTGTAGGAAATTAGTATCTTCTTTCACATTCAACACTGGGATAATAAACATAATAAACAGACTAAAGCAAATTTGAGAGCGTAGAGCCAAGAAGAGGTGCAAATACATAGGCAGTTGACACTGATGGTTCTAATTAACTATAAAGAGAAAATTGCATAAATGGTTTTTATGGTTTGATCAAATTACATGATTGATCCCTAAACTTTGAAAGTTACAAAGTTAGTCCAAACTTTTGTGTAATTATTACTAAATTGATCCCAAAATTTTACAAAAGTATAAAGTTAGCCCAAACTTTTTATGTAGATGTTGCACTTTTAGTCCCTAAACAAAAAAAGTAAACCTGAAGTTTCGCGAAAGACTGGGATGGGAAACAAAACAGAATGCTTATAAAAATTAAATTTAAAACTTCATTTAAATTTTATAAATTGCATAACAAATAAATGAATTTAGTGCTAGGGACCAAACATGCAATAATTATACAAAAGTTCAAACTATTTTTGTAATTTTTAAAATTTAAGAACCAAATATGCAATTTAGTTAAACCACAGGAACCATTTATACAATTTTCTCTTAACTATAAATATTGTTTAACTATGAATATGTGATTTAGGTATATTTTTTCTAAGGTCTTGGAAGCTTTTAAGTTCTATTATAAAGGTGGATATAGAGGAGCGACTTCAAAACCACTTGTCAGCTGTCAATAGTTAAAGAAGGTAAAGCATGAAGCAACCATGAACATCCCATGGAACACCTTCTAATTAGTACTATAAACCCACATAATAACACTTATATAACATATCACAAATATACTTAAACTATATAAAACAAAACCAGAAAACATGTACGAAACCAATTTTCATTTTCAAAGATATATAACCTAATTGTAGAATATCAATAATAGTTCATTAAACATTATTTACATATTTATTTTAGATACAACCATTGTTGGATATGGGTGTACGTAAATTTGAATTGGCATCTTTCAAAATATATAGACTCCTTAAATTTATAATAAGAAAACTAAAGAACATATAACAAGTAGAAGTCCAGTTTCATTGCTAGACCGTTAAAGTACATGTATACATATATGTGTTATGTACATGCATAAATGTACGAGTGTTAGATTCAATAAGCAATAACCTGCTTGAGGCCAACATTGCGCTACATTGCTCCTTGCGGACAATATCATCACGTTTGCATGGATTCTGCAGTTTTAGGCTAGTAGCGGGCTGGTCTTTTCAACCCAACCCAGTTATTTACAAATGATTTGGTTATGGTGCATCCTTAAAAGATTAAACGGATCAAAACTTTTTCATATTATATTTATTACATGGTTTGTATACAAGAGTCAAAGAAACTCATATGACAAGAGGTTAAAAGACAAGAACTGTAAAATATAAATATACGAATTGCTACGAGTAAAACTCACAAGTAGTACGTGTTCTAGCATAGCTTGAGTGCCATTTCCTGAAGAAGAGCTCGTTTCTGTGATGCACTTATCAAGTGATTCGTTTCAGCATTTGCCAGCACATCAGCTACGATAGCTGCTGCATGACCAAGAGGTTCCTCTGAAGATCTTTTCAGCATGAAGGCCTAATCAACACCAAACCCAATATACTTCAGCTCATCATAGTTGCCCCAGGGCAGACAATGAAAATCAGTAATAAAAAGAGAAGGTTAATGGCTTTAAGTTTTAATTTAGTTAAACGAATGTTTCATATAAGGATGTATCGGTGAATCCGATCTACATGAATAAAGGTAAGTTGAGGTGATAAAATGGCAGTCAGGCAGATTGGGTAACGGGGTCAAGACATGTAATTTTCATAGAGAATTATGGGTAAGAAAAGCAAATTATGGAAAAAAGATATACTAGAAATTACATCCACATTAGAGAGAGAGAGAGAGAGAGAGAACCTGGCCATGATGTGAAATGGTTAATGTGCACGGTGACTGCATCCATGGTTCACCATCTATTTGAACAGGCAATTGAGCAAGAAGCTGAATTTTAATGGTCTGCCCTTGTGCAAGCCTCCGAGCTCTAGAAAGCCCTACCTGGGAATTATTTAATATACTTCCTCTTTAAATTTAAATAGAAAAAAAATTGTTTTCTCATGTCAGCAATAAGTGTAGTTAAAATGAGGGAAGTAGACACAAAAAGAGATTATAGTTCCCGGCTAATTGCAAAAAAGGTAACCAACTTCCAAAAAATTGACCTAAGGTTATCTAATCCGTTGACCGCTAACCAGCCAAAATTTGAACATAGCAGCTGATGTGTCGGTAACTTTTGACCATGTTGGCTTTTTTTCAAGGGATGACACATGAAAACAGATTGTCTTAGGTAAATACCTTAAATCAATATTTCTGGAACTTCCATGTTTTTATTTCCAAAAATAAGTTGGTTACCCTGAACAGAAATCAGAGTGCCTTAACAGCAAATGCAATATAAACTGCATTTGTGAAGTGATGTTACCTGAAGCTTCCCAAGATGCCAGGTCCCTGATATACTCACAACTTCAAGTATCTTATCATGCATAGATTGAGGATCAAAATTGTCATAGTTATCATCTTCATTCTGCCACAAATCTACACCACCCATATAGCTTCCAATATTGACAACAAGAACACCCTCAGCATCCTGGAAAAGGTAAACCAAAAAATAATTTACAAACAATAGAATAACTGAAATTATCTTGGATAATAATAAAAGGTTGACCACAAACAAGATCTTTGTAGTAGTGACAAAAAGTATATCCAATTCTAATTTAAAAAGACACATCAACCAGCCCTGCTAAAGGTAAGGCCAGAGATTGTGTGATTGACGTGTGAAAAAAGAAATGAACAACATAATATATCTCTTGGACAAATAATACATTATGAATAGATATTTTCTTGGATGTTGTTTCTTTCAGATGAAAACCTTTTGTACTAACCTCAGGGACTTCAACATCAACCCCATCAACCTCCACTTTAACTTGCCACGGGTAATCTGCAAATGTTCTGTCCATAATGGTCCTAGCACCTTCTCTAGCATACAAAACTTTATTCATAAACTGCAACCATAAACAAATTAATTTCAGCTTAGTGAAGATGATTTAACCACAGGGAAGAAAATATGACCAACTGCCACTTACAGAATGCACATCATTGGTCATTTAAGCCACAATCTAATTTACAAGTGAATACGATACACAATGATAAAGTAATTCACTTGAATGTGTTCGAAGAATGATAAAGGACGAGTTGATATATTGCATATAGTCAGCAACATTAAATTAATAACATGCGCCCCACCCCAGTTCTACCAGAGTGAAAGAACAGAAAAAATAAATTGAATCAAATGAGCCATATATGGATCCTTTGTATTAAGCGAGCATTCGAGGTATTATTTAACAGATATGCTTTGGCCAGTTTATAATACTAACTTCTTTCTATTGAACCTAAATATACACTTAAGTGGGAAAGAGCATATAAAAGGCACACACACCTGGTTATAGAACTTCTCTGGATTCTCCTCCCTCAGATTGTGAATTTCCAGAGCAACCTTTGCATCACATCCTACCCCTGTAGTAACATGTTTTATGAGCATCCATGTGATGAGATGATTACAAAATCAGGTATAACATGGAAGCATATGAAAATGATTTGTGATTTATTCTAAAGAAATCACATTTCATGTACCAAGATAATTATTCATAAAATTAGGGGCACGAAGCTGTTTTCCCTTTTGGTTTGTTATAGAAATCTTCCAACGGTCAAGAATGGTTACAGCTGCATGCTCTATGTCTTGCAGCATTGTGCAGAGGCCTCCTTGTCTCTCCACAGAACCCAAACCGCCTCCCCAACCTAGAACTCTAGCCAGGTCATTTCCAGTTCCAGCTGGCAAAATAGCAACTGGCGGGGGAGAAACAAAATTCTGCTTTTCAATGGAATCCAATACCCATCCAACCGTCCCATCCCCGCCACATACAAGAACTCTGAAATTGGGTACTTTTCTAAACAGATAAAGACCAACTTCTGGACCCTCTGTTGAGCTCAACTCAAAAACCTAGAAAAATTCAAAGCACCATAATTTTCAGAAATAGTCAAATAGGCACACATAAGTACATAACTATGAAGTGCCCTTTTGATGATGAGCAAGTAGCTAAATTAATCATTGTAAAGTTGGCTTGTAAGAGAATGTTTGGTATGAGTTTGCTATTCATGTACACATTTTCAAATCCCCTTTTCCATAAAAAATATATATTAAGAGCAGCATTAGGTTCAAAAGGTTAAAATAGTCTATGTTAAATCTGAAGACAGGCGCATGAGCTATCTCTTTAGAGTAATAACTTTGAGCGCAACGCAAAACATCTAATTTTTAAGAATATAACAATTACAAATTTATTCTCTCCCAATATTTTGAGAGATGAAATGGCATCTTTTTGCCAAATTCAGCAGTTACAGAAATAATAAACCTCATTATTGGCCCAATTAAAAAGCTGAGAAATAAAACCTCATAAAAGCAATGCCTCATGAGTATTTTAAAACCTCATAATAGAGGTGAAAATTCAAATACTTTCATTTAAGAATGGCTCGATATGGATTGTGTTTAATCTCAAAAGACTCAAATTGAAGGAGTTAACTATGAGAGGAAAGAGTCAAATGGGTAAAACTGTCCACAAAAGGGAACTTCCTAAATTCTTTTTACTAATAAAAACTATTTGCAATCATGGTTAGCACACTAACTGTTTATAAAAGCAATTACGATTGTTTGACCTAGCCCTTACAACCTGAGAGAGTTTTGACATATACCCCCTTACTCAACCACCAGACTCACCCACCTAGCTATACTTGTACTTAACTACTTATGATGAACTGACCTGAACAGGATTCAAGAGTATATTCATCCGAAGCCTGAGTGTATCTCCGCGTTGAGCACCACTCTTCTTGTTAATAAAGACTAAAAGAGGTCTTGCATCTGGACCCAGATCAGTCAACTCATATTTCTGCTTCATTCCTGCTATGTAGGACTCATCTCTTCGACTATTTGATAAGCTTCTTTTAAAACTCAACTTTCTACCAAACTTTTTGACCACATCACCATTTTGTTGTTCACTTTTACCCTCTATGTTTATGTTCCCATTTTGATTTTCTTGTGTTTTATTAGAGGCATCATTTACTAAATTACTGTCTACTGTGCTTTCTGTGGATGATTCCCCTACACCACCATTACTACTTTCCACGGAGACTTTATTTCCTTGTTTTGTTTTCTTGCTTTGGTTTCTAATAGTAGCCCGTACAGAAGATGCAATCTCATTGGCTCCGTGAGTGATAGAACTCAAGATTCCACCTGATGAAGACCGACTCAATTCCTTAACATGAAGAGGTGACACAATTAGCCTTCTAAACGAGCCCAAATCACAAATATCACCTGTGTCACTATAAAGACCACTATGACAGTCAACATGAACCAACCGTTGACACCATAAGCAACACCATATTGGTGAACCACCAATAAAAGAAGTGCTACAAGGCTCTTCACAATGGCTGCAAAATGAGATTTCATCAGGTTGGTCAACCACCTCGGTCCATCGGATGGCCCATACGTGCAGTACATGTGTAGCCCCAATCATAGATACACATTTACAATCTCTGTGGGCCTTTTTTGAACAACTGAGGTGAGCTGCGGCCCCACATATGCTACAACGGTGAATAAAACTATCTGAAGCTGCCATGGGTCCAAGAGTCTGGGAGGATGACAGTGATTTTAAGCACACACAACAATTAAAGTTTTTACCACGTGATCCAGGCTCCAGATACCATGTATGAGCAGCTAGAGGAACCTTGTTTTTTGATTTTGGATCCTTCTTTTTTCTTGCAGTAGCTTTCATCAAACTCAGACTGGTGTTTCTTCTCCATTGTAAAGCAGTATACACAATAGTTAGGATACCAATAACGCCAGCAACAAAGCAAGAGATGATGAAGATTCGTGATTCAGCTAATTCAGATGGATTCTTGTTTATCCATGCCGGAGGTAAAATCTCAGGTTGGCTGTAGTCATCCATCCTCTAATTTCAAGTATTATGCATTCTACAAGTTCTAACTCATATACTTTTGATATAAATGATGCCCGCATTAGATGCCATCATGCAGATATTGAAAATTTCCGTATATGATTACTAAGTTTGGAGATAATCCAACATGTAAAGATTAGTTTACAATTTCTTGAAGTCGCTGCAATCTGCAATATGCTTGTATTCAAAACTAAATCTGAAAGTAGATAACCCAAGACTTCTTTTCTTCTGAGAAGAACTTAATTACAGAAGTATATCACCTACAGAACAAATATAAATCGTGTGATCATGATATAGAGAGATATCAAATCTCACAGACAATGTCAATTATAACACCAGATGCTAACACATAAAGCTTCAAAAACCCTAATCTTCACCCATGTCTCCATTTGTGTTCAACCAAATTTATACCACTCAAAATTTCCTATCACCCAAACCCCTATACCCTACCACCACCAGCAGTTGCGTCTACAATCAAAAACCCTAACAAACACATGTACAATTTCTGTCACCAATTATTTCAACAGTAACTAAACTACAATAAACCCTACTTCAGAAATAAAATTCTAGGTTTTCGGTTAACAAAACGTATTTACAGTGATCGATACCATCTAACAAGCTCTTATTTCCCCAATTTCCACAAAACGTAAATCAAAACAAGCACACACGCACACAAATCATCAGAAACTGCAAATACAAGCAATCAATCATTCAAACAAGAAGATGAATACTTACAAACAGTATATATATGTCCGTAATGATCCGACCGACAGAAAACGGCTTCGATTGGAAGAGTGAGGTGATAAACCCTAATTGAAACGATTAAACGAATCACGCAAACAGCAAAAAGGCGAAAAGTAACAAATAGCATCGATTGCATTCAGATTACTATACAGATCTGTGTGTATATCTTTCCCTTTTGGATATATATACGTACGATCATGTGTATGTATAGATGATGTGATGTTATTTATTTCGAAATATTTTTGGGGGAAAAGAAGATTCAGATTCCTTCCAGTTTTGTGTGCGCGCGATCACGCCCCGATTAGTTCGTGGCGATGAAATAAGAGGGCTGACGTGGCGATGAAATAGTAGTGGGGTCCACTCGCGCCCGATCGTGTTGTCATCATATTTATTCCTTATTTAATTTTTCTCGTTTCTATTTTTTATTAAAAAGTTAAATTCATTACTAATAATAATATTATTTTTATATTAAAATATTATTTAATAAATTAAAAAATATATTTTTTATTAATTTTATCTCTAAAGAAATTAATTTTTACAAAATAAGAAAATTTTCTAAAACAATCAAACTTTTTTGAAAATACAAAAATTTTAAAAATTAGTGTTTTTAAAAGAATAAAATTTTAATAAACAAAAGATAATTAAAATTATGAGTTATAATAAGAAAAATTTACAATAACATTTTATTAAAAGGTTTGTTTTGAAGCAAAATTTTTTATTATATTTCAAATAAGGAAGATTTTAATCATATATGATCTCAATATTATTTTATAATTAATAAATTTTTATTCTATTTAATATTTTATATTCAACCCATGTAATACATGGGTTTACTTAAGCTAGTTTCGAATAGAATATAAACAACCATGGGACCGGGCGATCTACCTGGTCAAACTGGAATTGGACATTTCATCGGTTTGGTTCGTGTAAGTTGAACCGCAAATAAGAAAGCTGACATGTTTTTAACTTTTGTGCTTATACTGAGAAAACCGTTGAATCGTCTCAACGTGAAATTTTTAGTGATAGATTTCAAAGTGAACCAGGCAAATTCAATGTGAACTCGCAGTTCAAACTGTACCTGCAGATTCTAATCTTTACATTTTATAATGTCATGTGTAATGGTAAATTTATTTTACAGTATCTTTTGTCACTTAAGCGTTACATCATAATTTTTCACTCTACCTTTCCTTTTATACAATTTTTACTATTTATATTTCATTCCACTTTTCATTTTTTTTCTTCTAAATCTTGTCTTTTCTTGAATAAAAAGATAAGATTAATTTTAAATAAATTTTTATTTTTTAACACAAAATAACACATATCTAAATAAAAAGATAAGATTAATCATGTCTTTATATGTATAGCAAAGTTCATTCCATCACACAACATGCATTAGTGGTTTTTAAAAATTATTCGGTCACATAGAAGTTAATGTAACACACACGAACGTTGGTGATAACTATTAAAATGCTTGAAAGTGTATTTCAAAGTAACTTAGTACCTGGAACATCATAAGACGCATATTATTATGCGTTCAAAATTTATTTCGTATTTTAACACACATGTTCGTATTTGATGTTTATAACATGTTTTAATATATTAATAATCTAGCAATCTACAATGTGGATACATACATATAACACCTAATAATATATTATTTAACGGGTAGAATTATAAGAATTGACAAACGTTAAAAATCAGAAAACACCATATAATTACCTCATCTAACATTAACCATACAATTCTTATTAATTATCACATCACCACCCTATAGCCCCTACCCCTTTCCCCCTCCCCCCATACGGCTTCCACCATCACTATCAGTCTCTCTTTTATCACCTCCATTGTCACCTCTTTACCAATCGCATCACCTTTTGTCTCCAAATATTTCATTATATATTGGTAAAAAAAACCCCACTAAACATTCACAAACTTTGACCATACACTCAAGCTTAAACCATTTGAGACAACACCGCATAAAAACTTTCCATCTCTTAAATTCTCATTCTTGCTCTCAGCTGAAATTCACACACATCCTTCATTTTCATGTTTTTCAGGTTACATAATACATCCAAGGTGAAAGCTAGATTTTTCACCATAGTGTTCAAGGTTCTATTCATCTAAAAATCCTTCTTGTTGTTTACTTAAAATGAGCATTCTTCTTCTAATAACTCTAACTTTATATTCATACTAGTAGTTGTGTTGAAAACATTCACCCGAGGGTTTTTATTTGATTAAATGTGGTGAAAATGAAACTAAAATATTAGTTAACTGATGTTGGCATAAAACATAACCTGATTTTAAAGGATCATAACTTGGTTTATACTTAACCAATCTAGATGATTTTTAGCTCTAAAATCAAGTTCGAAGAGTCCTATTTGATACTCAAGTTGCTTTGTAATTTTTTATGGAGTTTTGACACTTCAAAAGTTGGTTACAAAATGAAAGGTTGAATTTGAAAATTTTTGATAGATTGTTAGGGTTGTCTTTAAAAGATCATAACTTGTTCAAAAATGGCTTAAATGAGTTGTTTCTTTCTTCTAATGATAGTATTTTATGTTAATTTTAAAATCCATATAAGTCCTTGTCATAAGATTTAACTTTTGTCACTCAACTAACGAGATTTCCTAAGAGACACCCGAAAACTTACTATTATTACCCTCGTTATCAAAATTTATATTTTGATGCCTTTACACTTAATTTAAAGTTCATGATATATACTTTTACATCAAGCTAACACATGTATTAAGATGTAGTAAAATCACGTAATTAAATAAGTTTATTTAGTTAACTAAAATGCTTCCACAATTTAAGCTTATAAATCTAGATGTATCAAGTATAACATATATATGTATAAAGAAATTATTATGTTCAAAATTCACCAATGTATCATCAACTGTCATCGAGTCACACTGTTGAGAATGAAATGAGTATTCTTGTCTAGTTTAGTTGGGTGAATTTTGGACACACGAGCAACCTGTACAGTAGAAACATTGTTTGGACCTTAAATTGGCGTATATTTTCTAGGATACGAGTTAGTCGAATTACGCATTTAGACTTTGCTACATAACTACTTGTTACTATTTGCTTTCGGTTACTACGTTTGCTTGTCAAGTGAGTTTCATGGTCTCTCTTTTGAACGATTTACTAAATTTTTAGAGGAGAAAACATGCTAGAATCAGATTTTGGATACGAGTGAAAACACAACACAACTCATTTATTGCATGAGTATGACCTGTTATCACACATAAGTCCCCTTGTAATATGACCATTAGCTATGGATAGACATGAAATTTGTGAATAGATCTATTTGGGTTGGCATCCCTTTCTAGTGGGTGCTAATCTTGATTGGAGGTCAAATCAGGTGTGCCATTGTCTATCTCATTTCAATGTTTAATGATAGAACATTGGTAAGGGCAACATGAGAATCAGTCGAGTTTGGTCATGAGAGCTTATGGTAATAGTCTCATTGTTTGTGTTGTTTTTAATTAACAATACCGGTTTAAATCTTGTTATCTTGTACCAAGGTCTTTTTAGTTGAAACGACGTGTTTAAAACGTAAAAATCTATAAACTCACCAACATTATTGTTGACATTTAAAGCATGTTTTTTCTCATAAATTAAGGATCATGTAGTCGTATTGAGGTGCATGCATTTAGGATTTATTAAGGGTTTTCTTTTTATAGCTGCTGTGCTCTAAATTATACATATAAAACACATCAAAATTACATCAATTATTCCCGAAACTTTTGGTTAAAGTGATGAAATTTGACTTAAAACTGTTAAATTGTATTTTTAGGTTTGAAAAGATCAACATTGACAAAAGGAGCATAAAAATAAGTAATTGAATAAAACCAAACTTCGGAGTCCAAGCATCGGGTCGTGCCTCATGAGGCTCGCTCCCATGCCTAGCCTGAAACACACTCTCGTGCTAAATTAGCACAGCCGTGTGTTCGTCAGTTTGACTGGACAAGAAGTACTGTCCATGACATCAAGCACGGGGCATGCCTTAAAAGGCACAAGAGCGTGCCCCACCTCCAACACGGGGCAATGCCCCATCAAGCACGGGGTCATGCCCGACCAACTCTACGCGTACTAGCCGACCAACTCTATGCATACATCATACTAGCACGTGGCCGTGGCTGGCACTTTAGAGAGCCTATAAATAGCAGCTCATTTGCAACTTTGAAAGCAACTTTTGGAGGGACGAAACTCTGCTGGTTTCTCTTGGAAATCTAGTCTTGAAGGTCATTAGAAGGATCGAGAGGTACATTTAATACTTAAAAGGCTCGAGAGGTGCATCGAATACTTAAAAGAAGCTCGGATTGTCTAAACATCACTTATTATGGATCAACTGTTTAATTGTTTCATTTTACTAATGATTTCATACTTATATTCTATACTAGTTTAGTACCCCGTGTATTACACGGGTTGAATAAATAAAATACTAAATAATTAGAAATAAAAATTTACGAATTGTAAAACTATGTTTGAAGTTAAAATATGATTATAATTGCATATAAATAGCTACTTTAAGTAAATAAACAATAATATATTTTTCGTAAACTTTTATTTTATAAAAACTATGTGTTAAATATTTTTTTTAAGAAAAATGAATTTCTTTTAAAAAACTTTTGTTGTATTCTGTATTTTATAAAACTTCTGTGTTTTAAAAAGTGTATTTTTAATAAAAAATAGGTTTTAATTTATTAAATTATATAATTGTTAATATGAAAATGGTATGATTAATATCATTAGTATTCAATATTGTTAATAATAATAAAGAGAAATGAGAAAGTTAGTATGATAAAACGTACAATTTTATCAAGTCTTATTTTAGATTTTTTAATTATATATAGATATATAGATAAATAGATAAACTATAAACCCATTTGTTAAACAGATATAGTTAGTACTAAATACAAACAGCTACAGTACGATATTTTAGTATAAGATATGATTAAAATTATATATACATAATAGTTTAATAAATAAAATAATTATACTATTTTTTAAGTCTCTTATGTAAATAGTTTTATTTTTAAACATTTTTTTAAGATTTTTTATAAAAAATTTATTGTTTATTAAAAACTTGGTTTTCTAATTATTCTGGTTGTTTTAATAAAACTGCTTTAAGAAAATTTCATATTTTTATACTTTTTTTTTAAAAAGACTAATTTACAATATTATGTTTCAAAAAGGTTTGGTGTTTCAAAAAATTTTATATTATATGAAAATTTTGTTTTTTATTATTTTATTTTAATAAAAAGATATGATTTTAATTTCCTTAATTAAGTTTATTTAAAAACATAGCTTGATTTTAAAAATTATAAATTTGAGAGAAATGTATCAATTAATATAATTGATTTTTATTAAGAGAGAGAAATTAGTTTGAGTGTTCAAATTATTATAATACCCTTTTGGAGGGAAAATAAAGTGAAAATATTTAAAAAAATGACAAGTGTCATAAAGATTGTTTAATGGAATGACAAGTGGCAAAAGAAAACTTTCTTTTATTATAATCTATAGATTTGTTTTGTTATGTTCAAGCTTATTATGAGCTAAACTTTTATTATCGTTTTACTTGGATGAAACTTATGATGAACTAATGGTTGGTTTATATTATGTTAATATTATTGTAGTTTTGGGTAAACTTGTAATAGGTAGCAAATACATTTGAACAGAGAGTTATAAACTTATGATTTGTAATTGTGAATATCATACAAGGTTGAAAAACGTATGAACTAACATATTCATGAAACCGGTCTTAATAATAAACTTATGGCTAATGAACTATAAATGATTATTAGAAATCCTATCACTTAAACTTTCTGATTATTTACGGTTCCTTTTTATTAGTCTGAGAAATCTACAATGGATTTTTAAAATTAATGGTATGTTAAAAATGAACTTGATCAACTCTTTTTCAAACATTAAGTTATGTTTTCATAAATCATATGTTAAAATAGAAGCACACCTATTACCTACATCACTAGGGGCTCGATGGTTGTGTTGCAAGTGATTCGATGCAACTTTCCTTTTTACTACGGAGCTAGTTTATGATAACTCCACACTGGTTCACGTTAATAAACATTAATATAACTACTTTAACCACATTATGTAATTCATGACAGTTACATAATGTAGTCTAAACTAGGACTTTATAGCCTTAATTCCCTAAATATCCCCGAAAGTCTCCTATTTATTTATTGTTATTTATTTAAATTATTGTTTTGAAAAATTAAAAATGATAGTTAATCATTATGGTTGTTGAGTAGGCTAAGTGTGTACAAGGATTGATACTCGGTTCTTACCAACTTTATCTTACCACACGACATGTATACTTGCCTTTTGTGCGTATAGTTTAGTATTAGTGAAAACTAATTAAAACCAAATTTGTGAAGAAATCATTCATCAAAAATATATATACTATTTGCGCACACCAATAACATATATGTCATAGGCCATAGTCGTAAAACTAGTCACATGCTAAAAAATTTGAATCATGTCTTCGGGAACAATTTGGAACATACCATCTGGAAATAAGTTGTAATTTTCACGTATAATCATTAACTAGTTTTTTCGCCAGCGGGTGTCCGCTCATTTTTCTCACATGCAACACTGTGTTACTTTGGTCATTATCGGGACGGGTTGTTAGAAACCACAAAAGCGAAATATTGTGGTGAAACATTAAAATAGTAACTTTAGTAGTCAGACTTGAAAATACATGATGGCAGGCCGGTCTTTTTTCCCACACGAAACGTCACATTATTTTGGTCGTTATCAAATTGTACATGTTTTAAAATAAATTTAGATAAATTTATGGGCACGGTTATGCATACTCTATGTCAATTTGTTTAATTAATTTTGGAATTCGATTGTATTAGAAAAATAAAAAAAACAAATATTAATAATAAAGCAAACCATCAAAATTCAATGATTAGAACATGGGCAATTGTTTAATATAAGAAGATCAAGCCACTCAAACAAATCATATTTTTCATGTGAGTGGCACACATTCATTTATTAAAGTAGGAATACAGATATATATATATATATATATATATGATTACCGTAGAAAACCCAATTAATGTAGAAAATGACATAAGATTTTAATATATTATATATATATATATATATATATATATATATATATTCAACCAATAAATAAATTATTTAAATCACGTCAAAAACCTACCTAAATTAATAAAAAGTTAATATTAAACAAATAATAATATAAAAATTTTCTAATAATATACCTACTCTACCTACTTTATAAAAGTAGATTTTGAACATAAATATGATCTTGAGAATCTTAAAAGTAAAATATTTATATTTGCAATAATGATATATGCACATTTTCCCACTCAAACCCATAGTCTCTCTCTCTCTAAATGTTTCACTACCGTCACCTTCTAGCACCGCTCACAATCATCGACCACCGCTTAGCATCGCTCACAATCACCGGCCACCACTCATAACCGCTGATCACCATCGTCCCTACGATCTTCGTCCTCTTTTTATCTCTGTAGCCTCTTACCACCATCATCGGTCACTACCACGACCAAAGACCAGCCTCTTTGTCAGGTGATATCTCCGCCTCTTTCTCAGAAGTTCATTCTTTGGGCAGAACTCTCGGATTAGTAATTCTTTAAATTCATTCCAGGGCATAGCTATGGCAACATTTCTACCCTTGGCTCGAAGTTGGGCATTCCACCAAGTAAGAGCTCTCTTGTGGAAACAGCTTGAAGCATACTTCACCTTTAAGTTTTCTGGACATTGACTCATATCTAGAGTAGCTTCCATTTTCTCAATCCATTGCAGTAGGGCCGTTGCACCTTCGGTGCCATAGAAATCAGTAGGTTTGCATGGCATGAATGTTTTATAAGTGACAGTGCCATTATTAGCATTTCCACCACTTCCACCGCTTCCAGAACTTCCAATGTTACGAAGAGAATCACCAATCTGAGCCACCATGCCAGGAGTAACAATCGCAAGCTGTTGTGCGATGAGTGCAGTAAGTTCAGTTGTTTCAGCATTGTTGCGACGAGGAGCCATGCTATCAAGGTAATAATGTTTGATGAGTTGTATGTGTAAGTAGTTTTATGCGAAATGGATATAAAATCAAGGATAAGATGATTTAAAATAACAATAGTGTTTCGTATGTAAACATTTGGTTTGCAAACCAAAGCGAATACGCTGACTTATCAAAGTATTAAGTCGACCACAACATTAATGAAGACATGTGTACCTATAAGCAGATACTCACCCCAAGAGTTCCCAGGTAAGGTAAACGGATGCATCGGTTGATTTGGATTTATATGAATACCTTGCCTAGACAGAACATCCTGAGATACTAGCATCCAACTCTTCCAACATTGCATGTGTTCAGTTATGGGACTAGACTTTGATGGGATTTAAAATTTTGAGATTTGAAAATCCTTCTGATTTAGACACAATGGCTTAGAAAATGAATTGAGAATTGTGTGTGCACTGATTGTAATCAAAGTATAAAAATAATAATGTAAGGCATATCAAATTAAATCCTATCTAAGCATACAAGATACATGAGAGGACTCATGTGTGAGGTACTTAGTTATAGTCTAGGTCATTCCATTTCTAATAACCTAATTCTCTATAACCAAGGCTCTGATACCAATCTATCACACCCCGGTTAAAGCGGAAACACTGAGGCATGATGAAATTGAATCATAACACAAGGATAAAGAGTACTAAAGGAAATTACTTATTTAAAATCAAATAGTTGAATATATCCAATTCTAAAAGTAAATAAACCATACAAGTAAATAAGTTTTTATTTTAATCAAAGTCTAACAAGGTCCAACTAAAGCTTATCCTTGAACCCTAGCGTGAGCAAAGCAACGAACTTAGTTTCTATTACCTGAAAACATGCTAAAATATGTCAACTAAAAAGTTGGTGAGAACATAAGTTAGAAGTATACATATAATAGGCAACCATGTACAAACCAATAAACAATTTTCCAATACAAGTAGTTAAACTATTATACATGAGTCCACAACCAACCCTATTGATCGAATGCCCTCCCGTCTAACCCCTTAACACAAGAGGTCAGACTAATAGTATATTTGTCTAGTATATAATTTCTGAACATCCAGCTCCTTTTAAGTAAAAAGAATATGTTGACTCAAAGGACGCTCGGGATTGATTGGCATGCATCAACCCGAGTACCGAATGGGCTTGTCAGGTCAATAGATCTATCTACGTACTCCCGTGGCTTCCCCGAAGTTAATGGTTGTGAAGATTTTAGAAAAATAGAGGGATTTTTTAGTAAAAAGTGTCATAGAATATAGCAACATGTATAATCAGTTTAGTTTTACTAGTATAAGAAAGTTTGTCATTGAGTTTACAAAGACTAGTTTTGACTTTAGAATTTGAATTCACAGTTTGATATACAGAGCACTTTTCCACCCCAAAATATAAAAAGAAAAAGGGGCTACGAACTCACATTGTAAAGTAGGTGGGTTGATCTTGCAACTTGTAGTCACTTGGAGTGAGAGCTGCCCTAAGTAACTTTATTTAGTTAGTTTATTGTACTTGTGGATAGTTAAGGGGTTGTTATTGTAAAAAGTTCAAGAATGGTTGTCGTATACTATATATGTGCCATCCCAGAGTAGCACATCCGGAAAAAAAATTCCGAGTAAAGAGTTGATGGATTTTTATCACTTTAGTACCCCGTCTTTCCTTAGCCAGAACCTTTTGTTTGCCATATAACTACATACCGGGTGAAACGATTCTAGATGTATACTAGACCAAGTCCAAAGTGTGTTTAGTATGTTTATAAAGTATCTGAAACAAGTGTATATATAAGTTTATCAAGGATGGGTATAAACAATTTGTATAGGATAGAGTTAAAATTGAAAATATAAAGAATTTTACTAGAAATATGATTCAAGTTGATGAATTAATCATAAGAATCATTAAAGTTTGGATTTTTATTGTTTAAACCATGTTTATATTATTTATTTTATAATAAAAATCGTTGCTTTACATGATATTTATGAAAATATTGAAAAGTTGCGAAATTTAGGGTTTTGACAGCTTTGGACAGATTCGCGCACTGAACTTGCACGTACTGTTTGGAGGGTCAAATCAATGAATTAGAAGACGTTATTTATATGGTTAGAAAGATAATACTTTGAATAAACTTTGACAAAAAGAATCATTAAAAAAAAGATTTATTATGAGGGAGATATGACTGTGCAAAGTTGACCCTACGAATCTGTCAAAATCCAAAAATTCAAGTTTGATATGTTTAAGTAAAGTTTTGATGATTTCTTGTTTATTTAATACTTTGATCCATCTTAGATCTATGATTACTACACAAACATGTTATGTAATTATATATCCAAGCTAGTTATGATTGAATCTTGATAAAACAAAATTGGAAACGTATGAACATGAAGAACACGATAAACACGAAAAGCATTAAAACTTACTCGATAGGGAAAATTTCTTGGATCTTCAAGAGAGGTTATATGAGTTGATATTTGATTCTATGAGAGCTCTAGTTTTTGAGTTTGGTGTAAAAAAATAATGAGAATAAAACCCCCTATTTATAGTTGAAAAAATTAGGGTTTTGGGTTTCAATTTGGATAGACTTTCTTAATATATTATTAATAAAATTCATAATTTTTAAGGGATAAAGGTGGGTGAACGAAATTTGATAGATAATTGTAGGTTAGGATTAGTTTAATTTGTTAGTTATTAGATTTAGGATAATTACTAGCTAAACATTTAATAATATATGAGATATATATCATTTAAATGATTAAAATAATAAAATAATATAATTTTATAATTAACCATGCATATATATATATATATATATATATATATTTCTAGATAATTATAGGACTTAATTTAATTAAATATTTATCCTTTTAACAAAAGTTACATATGTAACTCTAAGTTACACATATGTAAATTTTTCACACTTATAGTTATATATGTTTCACTTATGTTGTAATTTTACATTGTTATAGAATTTGGTTAGTGTTAGGGCATTTTCGAGTTACTGTTTATAGCAAGATCTAGTATTTATATACATGTTATCATAGAATCACACTAGCATACAATAGTATTACAATAGATCACAATGTATGAAATATAAAATAGTTTCCACAAATAGGTTTTTGGATTCAATAATTTTTTACATATGAAAAAAACTATAGTCATTAAAAGAGTTAATCAAGTAGGTTAAGAATAAAAAATCAAGGATGTTGCAGTAACCCCCTCTCAACACACCGGCATTGTCTTTTAATATTATATATAATATCCTTTTATCAATATAAGCTTTTTGGGCTTGTTTAATGTAAGCAAAGGTTATGAAAATCATGATCGTTAAATCTCGTGCTTTTATGTTCGTGAGGGGGAGGGGGTAGAAAACATCATTTTGAAGTAACAAATGAGAAAATGCATTTTTGGTTAATGTTAAAAACAAATATATATTTGTTGATCATGGCAGCTTTTAAGCCTACCTTGTGTAACATAGAATTGAATCATTAGACTTTATCAACAAGGACCCAAAAATTTAAGTTAGCAAGTGGCTTAAAAGAATTTGTTTAAAAACCATGCAAATACCATATTATTCCATTAAAAGAAAGTTCATTTTGACATAAATCCAATGGTATCAAACTTTTACGGCTACAAGAAGACAAATACCCGATAGGCTACCAATAAAGAGAATTAAAAATGCTTATGAGAAAGAAAGAAAATATTCAAAGTCTGTGTTAAAAAGGAAAATGACTTGTTAAAACTGTCAATGAATTGGACATAATGTTAGGTTATGCATGAATGAGAAAAAAAAAACAAAATAACCAAAGAAGGTGAGACCAAAATGCAACCCTAAATGAATAGATTAATGATAAGAATAAAATAAAAACATATTTTTTGTATGAGGAAATGCTGGTTAACAATTTGTTGGTTTCATTTATTTATTTAGTTTCAATTATGAACTTTAGCTCTACATAGACAAGTAAAATTATATTCTTGAACTTTCTCGTTTTAGTTTCTACTTATAGTTTTCACCAAAACTTATGATTTAAATGGATTAATTATGTTTATTTTTATAAATAATTTAACAAGTTATCACAATAGCTTTTTAGTATCACAATTAGACAAAAGTTAGATTGCTATTTTAATAAGGTACAAGATGCTATGCATGTGATACTAACTTTTGAGTCATTAAGATCCAAAATTTGATGCTCCTACAGGATATGAAATATGACTTAGTGTGAAGTAGTGATTTGTTTTAGTTATGGATTTTAATATTTTTTTAAAATTAAAACCCACCTAATCTTCTATAATTTTCATGTTATATAAATTAAAAAAGAGAAATTATAAGAAACCTAGCTTCAATATTAACAATCACCTATAGAATTAAAATAAAAGTTAAATGTTAAGTAGTTTTTAGGATACCAAAAAGTTAAAATTATTACTCTATATTTGTAGGTTGGCAGGATTGTTTAAATCAAATTACTCTATATTTAAAAAGAAAGGTGATGAATAATATTTTATATACCTGAGTCATTGATTTTCTCATCGGCGGTGAACATGGGCGGATGGATGAAAAATGTCAGGGGTTGGGAAGCCCCCCCAACCCAATAACAAGATGTGTAAATAAAATCCATAATTTTTTTGGCCCCATGCAAAATTTATGTAGGCTCTTATCCCTTAGCCCAATTAACAGCCCCCATTAAAAAGAAAAATCAGAATACGAACGTTACAACCTGAATACGCGTTACCCGACCATCCATATTTTGATATACGATCAAGACAACCGGACGTAACCCATGCTTCGATGAAAAATCATTCGAATCACCACTGTTCGATTGTGTATTCTCAAGTTCTACACTTCTATTGTTTGATATTTCTCGAGGTATGCAAAATCGCAATCTTAAACAGGTCACGGTTGGACGAGAATTGCAATCTTCAAGTTTGCAAAATAGAATTTCATATTGCACATATTGTTGAAACTTGGATGTGAGTTGTTATCTTGATTTTATTGTATTTCAAGTCAAAAAATCAAAGTCATAAAGCATTAATAATTTGATTATGAAGTCGATTGAAATTGTATGTTTACAAATCATGAAATAAACTCCAAATTGAAACCTTGTATTAGGGTATTTAGTCTTGAGTTGAAAATTTCTTTTAAAAACTTTGCTTGCTTGTATTTTTGATTTTAAATCAATCAATAAGTTGATGTTTTCAAATAAATTGGGTTTTTTAATTTAATTATATTACAGAGATGTAGCATGTTAAAGTTTAAAAATTACAATTGATAATTTGTTGGAAATTTCTTTTAACTCTAGTTGTTACAGTTTTGTTATTGTCAAATGTTATGAAGAAGTTCGTAAAATGAACAGCATCATCTTCGACACCCTCTATGATTGATTTAGATAATCTTCATTGGGATCCCGTTGATAGAAAAATTTTTTGGATTATCATTCTAATCAAAGAGATGAGATTCGAAGAAAGTTTTAGGTTAATGGACTTTGTCAACCACGTGGTCATGACTTTCCAAAAAGAATGATAGGGAATAAAGAGCGACGTTTCATCCCAGCTTGGTTTGATAAATATGGTAATTGGCTAGAGTATAGCATAAAGGTAGATAAAGCTTATTGTTTGTGTTGTTACATATCAGATTATGTTAGGAACCAAGGTGGATGTGATGCATTTGTAAAAGTAGGGTTTAATAGTTGGAATAAAACGAGAAGATTTGCTTTACATATCGGTGATATTAATAGTATTCACAATAAAGCATTTAAAAGATGTGATGATTTATTACATCAAAACCAGTCCCTGCTCTTCATAAGCAAGATGATATTGTAAAAAGAGTGAATCGAATTCGAATAAATGCTACAATTGATGCTTGTAGATTTTGTTTGCTAAACACGTCATCATTTCGTGGTCATGATGAAAGCAAAACGTCTCTTTACAAAGGAACTTTCTTAGAACTAATGGAATTAATTCTACTCCATGATGAGGAAATTCGTCAATTACCAAAAGCTGCAGGTAATAACCAATAATTATCTACAAGTATTCAAAAAGATATTGCTAATTGTTTTGAGGAAGAAATTCTAAAACTCCATTTTCAAAGAAATTGGTGATGACGTGTTCTCCTTGTTAGTGGATAAGTCTTGTGATATGTCAAAAAAAAGAACAAATGGCCATTGTTTTACGACATGTTGATACACATAGACTTGTTAAGGAGAGATTTGTTGGTTTGGTTAATGTGATGGAGACATCTTCTTTGGCCCTCAAGAATGCAATTAACAATTTTTTTTTGCTAAATACGGATTGAGTTTTAAAAGGCTAAGGGGGGCAAGGATACGATGGGGCAAACAATATGCGAGGTGAGTTTAATGGTTTAAAAACAAAGATATTAGAAGAAATATCTCGGCTTATTACGTACATTGTTTTGCTCATCAACTTTAATTAGTTGTTGTGACAGTTGCAAGAAAACATTTAGGTGTTGTGAACTTCTATGACAATTTAAGCATTCTTACAAATGTAGTTTGCTCTTCTTGTAAAAGAACAGACATTCTTTGACAAAATGAGAAATAAAGAGTGGAAAAAAAATTGGTAGTGGTTTACTTGAAACATGAAGTATATTAAACCAAGAGCTTTCTTTTATACGGCCTCGAGATACAAGATGGAGTTCACATTACAAAACATTTATACGTTTGGTTGATATGTTTTCATCCATCATTAAAGTCCTTGAGTATGTTAAAGACAAGTGCTCTAACCCTTTTACCCAAAATCAAGAATTTAAAATGGTATGTTTCTTAAGCTCATTTGAATTTGTGTTTTATTTACATTTGATGTTGCACATTTTAGGGCTCACTGATACATTATCAAGAGCTCTTCAAAGAAAAAATCAATACATATTAGAAGCTATTTTATTAGTAGAAACGACTAAAAGAAAACTACAAGAGTTTAGAGAAAGTGGATTTGATTCACTTTTAGAGAAACTTTATTCCTTTTGTGGAAAACATAATACTCAAATCTTGGATATGAATGAAAACTATATCAATGACAAGGGTTACATATATAGAAGACAAAGGTACGACATCACGAATCAACATCGCTATAAGTTTGACTGTTTTAATACTGTTGTTGATATGAAAATTCAAGAGTTTGTTGATCGTTTGAATGAAATTAGCACGAAATTACTTCTATACATGACTGCTTTCAACCCATGTGAGCCATTTTCTAGGTTTGATGCATCAAAGCTATTGAGATTATGTGAATTTTATCCGAATGATTTTGAGAATCGGGAAAAAATTATTCTTGCGCATCACTTGACTTATACATTGACAATGTACGAAAAGATGACAGATTGGATAACTTGAATAGTGTGGCCGATCTTGCTAGTGTCATGGTGGAAACAAGGAAACATATTTCATTTCCTTTGGTTTATCGATTATTAAAGTTAATACTTGTTTTACTCGTTACAACTGTAACAGTTGAGAGATGTTTTTCGGCAATGAAGATTGTAAAGTCAAGTTTGCACAATCGAATTGGTAAAGATTTTTTGAACGCTTGTGTAATTTGTGCCGTAGAAAAAAAAGCACTGCATAGTGTTAAGAATGAAGCTGTTATTGAATGTTTCCAAAAGATGAAACCACATAGAGGACAATTGTAATATGTGTTTCACTTTACTATATTTAGTGAAGTTTATTTTTGCAATTTATATGACGTTTACTTTTGTCACGTTTTTCCGCTCCCGCTAAGTAAAGATCCTGGATCCGCTACTGACGGTGAAGGAGGGTTTTGTGTTTCTTGACTGACGCAAAGGCTGAATTACCTTTCATGACATCTTACGTTATAAAAAGATATCTTATCTTATCTTATCTTACTTCTTATCTTACTATTTTAATAAAAAGGACACATGTTATCACCATATTCACCCGCACCAAGTTTTTTCTGCATTTCTCTCCTATTAAATAATCATATTAATTACTAATATTTATTAATTCTTTTTTATATTAAAATAATTTTTAATAAATTAAGAAAAAGATTTTTTTATTAATTTTATTTCTAAAGAAACTAATTTTTATAAAATAAATTTTTTTTAAAACATCAAACTTATTCAAAAATATGAAATATTTAAAATCAAAATTGTTTTTTTTTTAAAAAGTAAAATTTTTATAAAATAATTAAAATCTTACTACTTTAATAAAAAGGAGACATGTCATCACCATATTCATCCGCACCAAATTTTTCCCGTCTTTCTCTCCTATTAAATAATCATATTAATTACTAATATTATTTACTTCTTTTTTATATTAAAAAAGTTTTTAATAAATTAAGAAATATATCCTTTTATTAATGTTATTTTTAAGGAAACTAATTTTATAAAATAAGAAAATTTTTTAAAACATCAAACTTATTTAAAAATATGAAATATTTAAAATTAAAATTGGTTTTTTTAAAAGTAAAATTTTTATAAAATAATTAAAATTAGTAGTTATAATAAGAAAGTTTTTATAAATGACATTTTTTTAAAAGTTCTTTTTAAAACAAATTATTTTATTCTATTTATAATAAGAAAATTTTTAATCATACCTTATATAAAAATATCATTTTATTATTAGTAAATTTTAATTTTATTTAATATTTTATTTATTCAACCTGTGTAATACACGAGTTTACTAAAACTAGTATATATATATATATATATATATATATAGAGAGAGAGAGAGAGAGAGAGAGAGAGAGAGAACAAAATTATAGGTTGCTAGCAATTCGCCTGAATCAAAGTCATGCCTGTTAACTTAATTACAGTGCCTGTCACACTTATATGATATTACTAGCTTTAGTAAACCCGTGTATTACACGGGTTCAACAAATAAAATATTAAATCTAATACAAATTTATTAAATATAAAACGTTATTCTAAGATAAAATATGATTGAAATTACGTATAGGTAAGAATTATTAGTAATAAACAATTATATCAACTTTTTTAACTTTTGTTTAAAACCCTTTCTTTTCTAAAACAAATTAAAATTTTTGTTTCAAAACAAACCGCATTAAAAATGTCATTTTAAAATTTTTCTTTTTATAATTTTTAATTTTAATTATTTTTGGTTTACAAAAATTTACTTTTTAAAAACACTAATTTTAAATTTTTTTTAATGCTTTGTAAAAATTTCTTATTTTATATAAAACCTATTTTTTAAAATAATATTAATAAAAAGACCTTTTTCTTAATTTATTAAAAAACTATTTTTATTATAAAAAAGTTAAATAATATTATTGATAATTAAAACAATTATTTAATAGAACAGAGAACCGAAAAAATTTTAATGAAAAAAATATGATGAAAAAAAATATGATGTTGTTATATGTTATCCTAAGTTAATATTTTATTAGAATATAAAGATTTTTTTATTATAAAACTAAAACTTATAATATAATTGTTGGTTTCGTCTAGGTGTGAACGGTGGCTCCGGTCCCAACCTAATGGCAGTCGCTCCAACAATGGATGAAGTGACCGAGGTGCAACATTTCAGCCTCCATCCGAACCACGCGGCTCGTGTCCACCCGAACCTCCGCTTCGTTCAAGGGCCTAGGTTCACTCTACTGTTCGTTGAAAATTTTTGCACGATCAATTCATTTTATCTCTCTCAATCCCTCATCTTCTCAACCGATTCAAACCCTAGTTCCAAACTTATAGCTCACTGAAAGCTCCGATTTCGATCTCCACAGGCGTCTATGGCTCAATGTTCTTAAGTAAGTTCCTACACTCGCTTTTCATATGGCTCAAAACCCTAATTTTTAATCATCCAAAAAGCAAATGCTTTAATTTCACTTTTTGAGGGAATCTCCTTTGCTGTTATGTTTATCTTCTTCTTTTTTGATTAAATGAACAGTTGATTTGCTTGGAATACGGTGTGGAAACGTTGAGCAAATTTGATCTTCTTACCGTTTTGGTAAGAGTTTCTGGGGTCTTAACGTTGGCTTTCTCTTTTTGTTCATGGAATGTATGTGGTTGAACCCTTTTGGCGCTTTTTGTGAGCCTTAGGAGCTAAACTTCCATTTTTGAATTGTATTCTTTTTTGATGCTAGTTTCCTATTAGCTCAGTGATGCATAATTAGCTACCTCTGTATTAGTGGTTTGTTATGAAAATATCAGGGGTTGTAGCTTACAGGACATGGGCATATGAGAGTGTGTTTAAGCAAGAGCAACATAGCTAACTGTTGAGAGTTGATATGAGTCCACTAGGTCCTACAAAAATGATCCTTACATGCAGTTTTTAGTTAGCTGCATCTCTACAATTGTGTTCTTGGTAACCAAACATTAGGTTAGCATCTAGTTAGTTTCAGTTAGTTGAGTATATTCTTAAAATTTGACACAGACATTGGTTTGTGTCCATTATGGAGTTGTTAGTGAAGTTGGATTTTCTGAATTTTGAATGGTTAGGGATGAGGAATACGAGCCATTAAGTGAAATCTCTCATAGAATTTCCAATGAAGTGCTCAATGTCATTTAGTTAGTAGTTTCTGGATAGGAATGTCTCTTGCAAGCTAAGTGCATGGTTAGTGCTCTATTGGTTTTACAAAATGTTTACACAAGTTAATTGGAGCTCTCATTACAAAAGTTTGCATTTCGTGATAGACATTTCTTTCTTGTAATTACTGGATGCCACCTATAAAGGGATTCACTTTACATATATACCGAGGTTTCTATTGCTGTTAGTCAATACCTGTTATATTGATTTCAGAATGTCAGTCTCAAAATTGATCATCCATCTTAGATGCTAGATAGATCGCAACGAGACTCTTATTTTGTTGTTTCTGTGAGTCTGTGACAGACTCACTTGTATTAGTATCAGTAAGTCATATGTCATACTATATGACTTAATAAATTCTTCCTAGCTTTCCTACTCTAGTCATGTAGTTTACATGTTTTTTATCACTTTATCTTTGCTGTTGCTTTGGTAAACACATTTGTATCAGTGAATTATATTACATGATTCTATATATTTTACCCAAGATTTCTCAACTTAACTGTGTTGTTTATGTGGGTTTCCGTTTTAAGTTTTTCGACTGTTGTTTTAGCAAACACATTTGTTGCCGAATCATGATTTTGTGTAGATAAATTTTGGCATGAAATGTATTAGTTCTTATTACTCGACAAGTCAAAATATTTATTGATGATGTTTGTTGAGGTCATAATGAATGACTATTGAGACAACAGTCAAGAAAGTCTCTCGTTATTAATGTGTAGCCACATTTTGGCTTATAAATTACTGTAATTAATCTTTTTTTATGTTTTATATCTTTGTATTCATACATGTTATTCATGTATATTCTGTGAGAGTTGACATGATATATGGTTTGCTATTAGTGAAGTTAGTATAATGACTATAATCTAATCTCGACCTCATTCATGAAACATAAACTAAATTAGGAAAGACCAGTTTCATTGTAGTTTTATTTTCTTTCGACAAACCATTTATTTGCTGCCAATTCTTAAAAAAAAAAAATTTAGTTCTGCTCAATAGCTAGGAAAGCATATAACCAATTCACCAATTTAACCGAATTAACCTAATTAATCATATCGAACAATTAACTGTTGGTTCAGTTAAGCCATATCCATTAATTGAAATTGTTTAGTTTTGGCTTTGGTGTGGCATAAATGATTAACTGATAACCAAATCGACTACATGGTTTACTTGCTTGTCCATTTTGTATCTGAATTCTTTTTAACATGGTCAGTCCTGTTCTTGTTATGTACTACTAAAATTCATGATGGATGATATCAAATTATTAAATCAAATAAATATCATGTTTGTACTTCCAGCAGGTTGGTGAAAATAATATAAGTAATAATGTTGATCATGCCCTTACAAGGATTAGAGGAAATGTGAATACATAGAGCTAAAACACATATTGGTGGAATTACATTTAGAAACGAAGTTCTTGGAATTTGGGCTCAAAACGACCCGACCCGTGCACACCCCTACCAATAATTTAACCCAAAGCATCACATGATATTATATGAACCGTCTAAATGGACCCGATTCAAGTCTTTGGGTCAGAATTGTTAGTCATAGTTAAGACCTTATAGTTAAAGTTGACCTAACTTACATGATTAGTTATTTTTGTCAACATGTTCATACTAAATTTTTACACATTATGTTCTTTAATAAGTGTTCCATTTTCTTTATTAGGTATTCAACTAAGGATTTTCGTCAACCTTGTAATATTAACCAAAGATGCTATGAATTAGAAGAGGTACTTGTTAAAATAGTAAAATTGAAAATTAAAAAATTATAGTATTTCTTTGGTCTTATTGGTCAAGTAATATTTCTCGGTTAATGTGCCCACACAACATGGATGACTAATGGAGAACAAAGTAGCGTGTAATTAGAAATATTCAAAGTGATCTATGTGCTTTTTCTCTTTGTGTAATTCACTCCTTTGGTTTAAAGAAGAGCACCTAAAGCACTAGGCAGAATTAGAAATCTTTCAAGGCGGATGATGTAGAGAGATGGCAGTCGTTTTTCATCTCAGGTGAGGTGATGCTCTAGTAACTTCTTGTATAAGGTGCCTTTACATACCATGATAGCTTTGTATTGTTGGGTTTTGTGGAGTCTTGTTTTGGGCTCGGTTTAGAAGACAATTCGTGGCAGATTAAATTAATTAAAGACTTGGCGTGCGTTTTTATTTAATTATATCCCATTAAGGTTTTCTTGGGGATTAAGCCCTAATTTTTCCTATTCATATTGTGTATTGTATTTGTAATTCCTCACAAGTGAGGCAGAAAGCAATAAAAGTATTATCTTGGTTGCAGCCCGTGGACGTAGGTCACCTCGACCGAACCACGTTAAATCTCACGTGTTCATCTTTGTTTTTGTTGTTTCTCTTGCAGTTTAATTGTGTTTGTGTGTTGATGTAAACCCGTATCCCTAACAAGTATCACCCTCAAGAGAGCTTTTGGGGTAGTGGTCGGTAGGAAATAGCCGCGAGCTAGGGTTGAAAGGGGCAAGCGAGAGAGTTGGAGTGATACATGGAATCTAAAAAAAGATAAACGGGATAGATAAAAGATAAGACTTAAGAGAGCTTTTGGGTAGTCGTCCATAGAGTTGTACATGGAGTTTCTTGGGTTGTACTTAAAGCTGATCTTATTTGATTGTACATAGAGATCTTTTGTGTGTATCTTATTTATTGTATTTTAGGTATTCAAAGATTCCGACGGTTTAAATATATCATCTTGATTCATATCTTATGCAGGCGCCTCCATGTGCGAGGCTAGCATCTCTGCATCGCTATTTGCTTCTCGCTTCCAGGATCCTAAGCGTCTCATGCCTTTTAAAACCAAGTCCATTCGTGCCAAAGATACTATGGGTGCTACATAAAACTCATATCTTGGAGTATTGGACTCGTAGATACCAATAATCAATTACTAGTTAGTTGATATATGTTTCCTGGATGGCATATGTTCAATCCAACATGGGCTTAGACAAGAACCATTAGAAATTGTTGGGCACTAAGGAATAAGCTTATTTAAATATATATTCTTATTTAGAGTGGTCGTGCTTGCAAAACAAATGCATATTCCTCTCCTAATACGTTTTGTCAACATTAAGTAAAGTTCGACTGCACTAATGATAATTCAGATTGATATATTTTCACGAGCATGTTGTGTCTCTTCAAAAAGTGAACTGGAATCAAAAGGCAATTCATTGATGATTTTGAAATTGTTATCTGCCACTTACCTTCAATTTGTTTTTTATTCAAGATTACATACAGATGGTTGCTGATAGCTAGTTTTTTATTGGGGTTCCCTCCTGAGATATACAATGAGAATAGCCAACAAAAAAGTAGTCATAATTTAACCTCAAGTCGTGACTAGGATTATTGTTCTTAGGATTCTACAAGATAAGTTTCTGTGTTTATTTTAAACATCGCCAATAAAGAAGTCAAATTAGTTGGCATTAGATATTAGAAAGGGTTTAATAATGTTCAAATTAGTGTAATAGAAAGGATTAAAATAGAATAAAAAGTTGGAAGTTGAATATGTTTCAGGACCAAAAAATTAATAGTTTATTAAATAACCTAGATTTGTTAATCCCCTACCATGTATTGTGGAAGAGTTGTATTTGTATTGCTTCTATTGTTTGTCGTGGAGGCATCATAATTCTTGCAATGTTTGTTGGGGGATATCATATTCGTATAGCTTCTCATATGCTTAGATACCATCCATTTCATCATTGTTAAAGTTCATCTTATTAATTTATCTTTTATGATGGTTTTGATCTCTGAAAGGCTTTCTGTTTCTTTTGTTTTGTTTGAGTGGTACATTGTATAGAATTTGTGAATAAAAGAAATTAGGAATAATGTTTTATTGGAAGAGGTGCATAACATCATGAACCTAATAAAACGCAGACACATTTATAACTGTATGCTACGGATGATTTTGTATTCATACTCAGTACGTAATCTTTTTTTCAACTCTTCCTTATTATATGCGTAAAGTAGATGGATTCTTTTTGGCAGCCACTTAATTGCTACCTGATTACTTTTTTTTTGTTCAGGATTACATAAAATGGTTGTTTACTTGGTTAGCTTAACGGAACTGTAATATTACTGTATATGGGTTGAAGCTACATCCGCTTTAGGAACCTCAAGTAACTGTATTTAGAAGCTACATCCTCTACAGGACACCTTTAGTGTTAGCCTCAAATTGTGAGGCTTGCATCATTAATGCCTGGCAATGGAGTTGGGGACAGGGTTCACAATTTCTTTGCACAAGAAAATCTGTCCCAGGGTCTGCGATCCCAAGATGGGAATTGGGCTTTAAATGACAATTTGTGGGGTGGTAATCAGAAACAGTTTGGTGTGTCAGATCCCAGTCCAAGAAACTATAATCCACCACAACCAGGTAAAATTATTAGCTCTTTATTGCAGTTTTTGATGTTATTGGTGTTTTTCTTGTTTTTATTATCAATCTCTTGAGTTATAACAGAAACTTTTGGTTGCTTAAACTAGAGGTGACAAAATGGGCAGGTCCAACAGATCAAGTAACAGGTTTTAAAGTGGTTTTACCATTAAACCACTAGTATAATTTGTTTGCATAAAGTTATTTAAGAGGCTGTAAGCACAAAAAAACATTTGGGACACTTTCAGTCCGTTTGATGCACTTGACATATTCCACTTTGAACCAAGTTTTTGAAAATTATCCATTTGACACGATTGAGGTTAAATTTAACTTGTTTTAGGTCAGTGATTGAAATTGCCACCTCTAGTTGTAGTATTACTATCTGTATTACATCTTTAACAATTTCTATCCTCACTTGAGCAGAAACTGTGAGAGGACACAGTGGTCAACATGTTCCGGATCAATATATCTTCAACGTTACACAAACAAATGCAAGGCCTGACTCTGCTAGAAGTCTGTCTCAGTCTCACCATGAACAGCCAAGCTCTAATGGCTACATGTATGGACACCATAATTTTCAAACAAGGCCAGACGAAGCAAATTTTATGGGAGTGAATGCAGAATATGGTCATAATAATGTGATGAACCGAAGGGGTTCTCTGTTCTCTGAGTCCCAACAAGAACCTGTTCCCGAACAACCTCCAAAGAATCTTTTCAGGTCAGAGAGTTCTGAGGCTCATGGTAGTTTTGACCTTTTTGGTGGTCAAAATCAGACTAATAGTCAACATCCTGGTTTACTGCAACAACCATTACAACAACAGTCTGGATTTGGCGGTGACATACAACAATTGCAACAGCAACTCATGCTCAGAAAAATGCAAGAGCTTCAAAGGCAACAGGAGATTCATAGGCAACAGCACGTGTTAAATCAAGCTTCTCAATTTGCTAGGCAACAAAACACGTTAAATCAAGCTTCTCAATTTGCTAGGCAACAGGCATCTGGAAGCCTTTCACACGGGCTTGCTAATGGCACTCCAACTTCTGATTCATCTGGTTATGGTCGGACTGAGCCTGCGGTGGATAACCCAAGCTGGTTGCACCGTGCCTCACCAGTGTCGCACCCTGAGCAGCAGGTTGAACCATCTTTACATGGCTTTCCTGTTTCTAGCTCAAGAGGACATATTAGCCAGTTTCCTCATAGTAATTCATTTCCCGGTAACAAGTATGCTGTAATTCCAGAACAACGCATGGTTCCAAGTAAAGATTTATTTGGAAACACAATTGGTCAGGGGTCAAACAGCATGAAGAAAATGGAACACATTCAGAAAACAAATGGCCCACAAAATCCATCTGTACAGGAATCCTCTTTAGAGATGGTACAGAATAAATCAGCTATGGATGCAGCTCCGTTGGATCCTGAAGAGGAGAAAATCTTGTTTGGTTCGGATGATAACATATGGGAAGCATTTGGAAATAGCGAAAACATGGGTGGAGGAGTATCTAGTTTGTTAGATGATAACGAATTTGCAAGTGGTTTGCCTTCTATGCAGAGTGGTAGCTGGAGTGCTCTTATGCAATCTGCAGTGGCAGAAACTACTAGTGGTGGTGATGTAGGCGTACAAGAAGACCTGAATTTTCAGAACCCAGAACTGCCACCTGGCGAACACCCTTATGAAAACAGTGGGAAACATCAAACAGCAACAGCTTTAACTGATAGTAACTTGACTAATATACATGATAAGAATCATAGTAACAAGGGGTTGCAACATTCTTCAGGAGGAAGCAATTGGTTACACCGTGATTTACTAAAGACAGATGCTGAAGAAAACCAACTATTTGAAAATTCTGTGCCAGGTCAGAGGACACCTCTGCAGCATGGAACAAGCCATCCGAACAAGCCTGTTCCATCATCTATGAACTCTGGATTCAATATGTATGAGAATGATAATTCATTGCAGCAATCTCAGAATAATGATTGGAAGACAGTAAACACTGCTGCTATACCACACTTAAGTAACATGCAGCAGGGTGGTAATCATTCTAATCAATTCACATCTATCAACCATCATCCTAATTACTGGAAACTTGTTGATTCATCAGTGAAATCTAAAGGAAGTGAGAACTCAGACATTTCACAGCGTCGTCTAAATAGTAAGGGCCCACAGGTGTCTGAATCATCATTTAATAGCTCAGATAAGGAGGATCTAAATAGCAGTATAAAGGAGAACTCTAATGACAGCTATAGGTCAAGTTCATCTCACCTTCCTAATACAGTTGGCCAACGGGAACATTTATCATCAGTTGCCAGTGACTCTAGATCCTTGGCTGGGACCAATCAAAGTTTATCTAATCAGGCGGGTGGGAAGATTTCAGGGCCGGGCCCACGGAAGTTTCTGTATCATCCAATGGGAAACCTGGATGAAGATGTTGGAGTTCCTTATGGAACAAGACAAGGTGCCAATACAAGGCCCGTGTCCCAGCAGCATTCTGGAGCATTGGGAGCTCAAGATCAAGGAAATTTTGGACTTCCCAAAAGTAGTGGCCAGGTTTGTATTCCTTCTATAAAAAGTTAATGCTTTTAGTGCCCCGGGGGGGGGGGGTGGTTGGTGGTGGCGCCTCGTGGCAACACCGCCGCCGGTTCCCCGCACCGAGCTGTTCGTCCGTTTCAACGCATCCACACGCCGGGTGATTCTTCCCCATTTTGAACTGGTATCCCCCTTCACATCGGCATCCCCACACGGTGTGAGCACCTCCGTTCACATGGTGTGGTGTGACGTGGCAAAATGTGATTAGTAGGTATGTGGTACGGTGTGGTGTGTTTGGCATGGGCACCCCCACCACCCTAACTATGACTACATCATTACATTAAATTATCAAATAAAAACGAATTTCGAAGGTTTTGGCTATATATAAATAGACTTTGGTTACTCATTTTAGATAATACATAGCTCAAGTTGACCCCTTTATAGTAAATGGTTAAAATTTGCAACCATATTTGTCAATAGCGGTAATAGCGCTCGCTATAGTGCGCTATGTAGCGTATAGATCATCTGTCGCTATTTGGTTGTAACGTTTAAATAGTTTCCTTTTTATTTATTTTATTTTTATTTTTATTTTTATTTTATTTTTTATAATTGTAAATAATGAATGTTTATTTTAGCTATAAAGAAGCAGAACTTAGTGCTATTTTAGGTACTTTGGTGGTGTGAATGTTTATTTTTCGTTTCTACCAGTGTATCACTAAACATGAAATACCGGTCGCTATTTACCGCTGTTTGCTACGTAGCATATTAGCTTTTCGCTATCGACCACTATCCGGTATTGACAACTATGATTGCAACCTTTAATGTACATAGGCAATATTTGTTTCTTATGATAGTATGGTTATGCAACCGCTGTTTTTTACAGGGGTTTGCACCTGGGGTTGGAGTCCTGAAGGGATCTGATGATATGCGTTTCAAGGGCATGGTTCCTGGTCATCCGCCTAATATCTTCGCTTCCCATGACAGATCTGTTGGTTTATCTACATCAGACAAGGCATCTCGTCCTGGGTATGATGTAAATTGTCTGGTTCTCTTTTTCTGCTTTTAATTCTTACGTGTTGTATAATATGTTGATTTTCATTGTTAGCTTGAGCAGTCAAAGTCAAAATATGCTTGAGCTTCTTCACAAGGTAGATCAATCAAGAGATGGTGGAATTGCAAGCCATTTGAACTCATTGGAACGTGATTTGTCATCTGAGATCCCTGAACCCGAAAATTCTGATGGGTCTTTTGGTGGTCACCAGAGAAGTCAATCATCCAACTCTCAGGGTATTGGTTTACAACTGGGCCCACCGTCACAACGGTTACCAATGGCTATGCAGGCTGTCAAACATAATTCTTTGAGCCAACCTCAAGCCTCTGCTAATTCAAGAGGCAAGGGTCATGCTGAGCTGTCTTCTTTTCCTCCTTTCCAGGAAACATCACATGAAGAATTCAAGAATGATAGAATGAGTATATTAGGTCAAAGTAAAATTGAAACCACTGGGAATAAGATGATGACCAACCTATCGACAGCATTAGGTGGTACGGATTTTCCTAATTCAAGAAATGATCTTCAAAACCATTCAATGGCTGGCAATGAATCTTTTGAGGGGCATACTTCTCAAATCAGGCAAGCAGATGGAGTGCATGTTTCACATTCTTTAACTGCAGAAAAGTCGCATGCCTATCACCCTCGTGCTAGTTCTGGCACGTCTCAACATGGTGCATTTTCAAAAATGTTGCCTAATGCATTTTCAAATTTTCCAAGTCAACAACTTGCTTCAGCAACTCCACCTTGCAAAAGTCAATTCAATATTGTGGAATCAACTTCTTTAGGTCAGCAGAATCTAGGGAAAGAAGAAGCAGAAAATAAAGGGAATAGAAGTTCTTTGAATGCACCGGGGATTATTACTTCTGTAGGGGATAAGTCAACTGAAAAGGTTGACCGAGGTCAAATGATGAATGGACCAGCAACAGGCAATGATTCATCTACTGCATCTCAGAAAGATCTTGAAGCATTTGGTCGTTCTCTTACACCAAATAATTTTCATCAACAAATTTCATTACTAAACCAAATGAAGGCTTATAAACATGCAGATAATGACCCAAATAACAGGGCATTAAAGAGATTGAAAGATTCAGATAACTTATTGCGTGGTCCGCAAGCAACTGTCCCGCTTGGAAATTCTGAAATGGCTAGATCAACGTTGCCAACAGATAATGTTGACCGGAGTTTAGCTTCTTTACCTGCTAATTCACCTTCAAAAGATTCGCTTGCATCTGATCATAATGGGCCTACTTCTGTTAAAATTGAGAGCTCTCACATAAGTCCTCAAATGGCTCCATCATGGTTTGATCAATATGGAACGTTGAAAAGTGGTCAAATATCTTCACAAAGAGCCCATGCTGTAAGGACTATGGCACAGCCGTTAAAAGTTTCTAGTAGTTTGGAGGCAACACATGATTCAAAGGAGCCACCAGCAAGTGGTGTGGCCAATACCAGTCAGGACGGTGTTATCTGGAAGACACCAGTTCCGTCATCTCTGGTGGTTGACCACCATTTGACCTTCAAGCCACTGCAACCCAGCATAACTGCTCAAAATTTGGTTACCATAAGACCAAAAAAGCGCAAGTGGTCTAGAGATGAAATTCAGTCTTGGCTCAAGGAAGTATCAGGGAGTTCTAAAAATCTTCAAGGCATCTGGTTAGTGTAAAAGTTATCAACCTCCCTCCAATCTGTAGCTAGCAGAGGTAGCAAAATAAGCTGGTTGGATAACGGGTCAAAAACGGGTTAGATTGACCTGAACCACGTAGTCCAAAATATAAAACTGACACATAATTAGTGTGTCAACTATGGTTTCAAAACACGTAATTTTCTAATAATAATAATATAAATTTAGAGGTTTTATGCACTAAATTTACAGGTTAGGTAGCTTTTGGCTAGTTTCTCTTAAGCTAATCGTATTTATATATGATCAGCATGTCATTTATGACTATAAAAACTTATGTTATATATTTATGGATAAAATAATTTAGGCTTATGCATTAAAGTAGCAATTTGGGGTACTTCCAAACAGTGTGATCCATTCAGCCCATTTCTTTTTAATGTTAAGTTTTACATGGTCCATCTGACATGTTCTTGGTAAAACGTTACCCATATCAACCTTTCATATGTGGATGGGTTAAAATTGCCTCCTCTAGTATCTAGTATTTTCCTACATTGTGAATAAGTGTTTTTTTTTTCCTTTGGTGGCTATAAAGATGAGCACCAAAACATATGTTTTCATTAAGAATCTTTTATAAACCTGGTGTATAAATTTTTAACCTGCAGGACTGCTATGATGGAATGGTGTGAAGCAACAAAACGGTTGATGGAAAAGGCAAGATACCCTATGTTTTCTTTATTCTCAAGTTTTGTGTATTTTTTGTCCTGTAGTTTCTAATAAAAATATGGTGGTGGCAGGTGGAAGATGATGGGGAATTAATTGAAGATGTACCAAGACCAAAGAGACGTATTATCTTGGCAACACAATTAATGCAGCAACTATTCCCCCCTCCACCACACACTCTTATTTCAACTGAAGCTACTTTAAACTATGACAGTGTGGCCTTTTATGCTGCTCGATTGGCACTGGGAGATTCATGCAATCTAGTATCTTGCGTTTCTCATAGGGAATCAAATCTGTAAGAATGATTCTACAAGTTCTAATTTTTTAAAACTTTTACATTTTTATATAGCTGATAATATTGTTTTTCTTTTGGGTGGGGAAAATGTAGCCTCTCCAATAAAAGCAGAGAATCTGAGAAAATCGATGATAATCGTTTTTCCGAAGCTGTGGTAGACTGCATGAGTAAAGCCAAAAGGGTAGAAAGTGATTTTTCAAGGTAACTTTTGCTTCTTCAAATAGTATCAGGTGTTTATATAAAATAATAAAAGAAAATCCAAATATTTATATAAAAAAATAAATGAAACTCCTAAAATTTAGCTCGTTAGTATAAAAGTATCCCCTTTGATTACAAACTAGAATAAAGCCAATTATACGGACCATACATGTTCATGTTTGCAGCTAATATCGAGGTTATAGGATAACCATAGTGGCAGTTTTATCTGTTCACTTAAGAATAGTTCGACTCATGTTTTACTTTTTCCAGGTAAAAAATTATAGTTAAAACGGGAACTCGTTAAATGTGTCCATCATCATACATGTCAAAAGTTTTCCAAAGTGTATTTTTAATGCAAAAAACCTCCTAAATTACTTTATTCATTATATTGGATTATCTCTGAAATAATGTAGTCTTGTCATATTTTGCACACTGGTTATATATACAAATATTTAACTCTTTTGGACAAAGAACGGTTCAGGTCAACCCAACCCAGTTTGTGTACCTGCCCATTTGGCCACCTCTACAATGCTGCAACACGCAGTTTATTGAACACCAATTACTTATGACCAAATGATTAAATTGGCTAGAGGTTATCATCATTCAGGGATTGATTCTGATATTCATGGACAATGATAAGTTTATCTTTTTAACCATTTATTTTGAACGGCAAACAGAATTTAATTATTATAAAGAATAGAGTGTGTGTGTTGGATTTTTTTTTTTTTTTTTTTTTTTGGGGGGGGGGGGGGTAAGGAGTCAGCTATATTTTTCCTTTTTTATCATCGCAGCAAGATGCAACACATCACTCACCTATTTAATATGTCCTCCGCTTTCGTTTCATAATCTTACCATACCAGGCTGGATGAGAGAGCATCAATCTTGGATTTAAGAGTGGAATGTCAAGATTTAGAGAGATTCTCGATTATCAATCGGTTTGCTAAATTCCACGGAAGGGGGCAAGCAGATGGCAAAACTTCATCATTATCTGATGCAGCTGCAAATGCACCAAAACCATTCCCTAAAAGATATGTTATTGCAGTCCCATTGACCAAAAATCTTCCAGAGGGGGTACAATGCCTGTCACTGTGATCTTCCTGTTATTCCAGTCCCCTCATCAATTTTGTTGCACGTAATACCACCGACCATTGGTAACATGCACCATGGGACCCACTGTTTACAGAAAGTGCAGGAGAAGGTGATTATAGTAAACAAAACGAATGGCGGTTTTTTGATGATGATCTTTGCCTTTACTCTTGAGAAATACAAGCTTGACTTGGGATCTCGAATGGGGGGTAAATTTGGAACTGAAAAGTTTAGCAATCTAGTTAGCAACAAGTAGATAAAAATGTTGTAGTGAATCTCTCCGGTTACAATATGTATTTTGATGGGATGGATAATCTTATCTGGCTGCAATATATCCAATTTCCCTGAATGTTTATGGATAGGTGAGATATTATTTGGCCAAACATCACCACTCATGCTTCTTGTCGGTTGTAAGTTTAACCTAAGAAAAGCAGTTTTGAAATCCAAGTTTGAATTCGGTTTTTGGTTTTTGTTTGTTCAGCAAACTCCACTCGCTGTGATACCTGCTTCCTTGCGGAACGAGGCTTAAAAGCTATATCTGCTAATTCTTAGTCAGCATTGTTTTCATCCTACCATCATTAGTTAATAGGTCATATGATAGAGAACGAATGTTAATACTTGTTTATTATGAACCCATTAATCAAACTAGTGGTTCACAGCAGGTTACGTTATCACTGTAAGTTAGTTACAATGGTAAACTAGTGGTTCATAATGAACGTTAAATTTTTTTTTTTTAAAAATATGGCAGGATTATACTCGAATTAAAAATATTAAAATGATCTATTTAATGGTGTAATTTGTATAAAAAAATAACATCATAAAAAAAAGTTAAGACGGCTTAAAAAAGGGTGAAATTTTTTAAAAAATGGAGAGAAATTTTATATCAGTGATGTAATGCGGTGTAAAAGTTAGTTATATTACATAATCATGGTGTAAGTGTTTGTTACATTAATATTAATAGGTTATGGTAATAAAGGTAAGTTAACAACCGTTACTTCCCCATAGGTCATAAATTTCAATTACACATCCTTGGTACAAGCGTTGTGAAGTCTGTCAAGCTACATGAATCAAAATAGCAACGGGTGAAGTCGTGTAACCTTTTATCTAATAAAATACGTCTCAAGAATAAATATGTTCTTAACATGAAATATGAACTTTATTGAACTTTTTTTCATCTCAAATATACGGCAATTTATTTAAAAAGATTTACTAAATCTAGAATTTGATGTTTTTCAATTTGATATTAGTCTTGCTTTTTTATTTTTTAGAATCAGGCATGTCACTCAAAACACCCAACTTCATATCTTTCACATACCTGTAGCCAAAACACTTGCCAAAATTTAAACTGCATATAAAAAACCCATGAGTTTGAGATGCATAACTGCACAAGCATATAAAGGTATAAAGAAATGATGTTGATAATTCTTATACCTCATAATTTATGACTCCATGATTATACAAACGGTTTGGAGTTTGAATTATAAAATGTTATTGTAATGAGCATCATAATTGTGTATTAATCGAAGATGCTAATGTATTGGGAGATTTCCCCCCAACTCCTCATGTAAAATGATAAATTTACCCGGAGTGAAAGGGTAAATTTATCATTTTACATGAATTTAATAAATTTTTAATAGAGGTTAATGTTAGAATTTAAACATATTACAAACTAGAAATCACAAATCTCAAACCACGTGGACTATTTATCTAATTAACTCTAACTAAAATTGAGGGATATTATGTGTTGGTGTATATGTATACCTATTATAAAATGCTTATTTTGATGATGTTAAAAATTCAAATATATAAGTTAATTTTTAACCACCTCAAGGTGACCTTGTGGTAGGCGACTTAGGTTTTCCGAAGGAGACCCAGGTTCGATCCTCAATAAGTGCACATTTTAGGGTGACCAGCCATGGCTTTGATCGGAAGTCTAGACCAAGGTTGTAACATAATGCAATTTCACAATAGAGATAATAGTTTGACCGTTCGTTGGTTTTTGGTGACCATGTGAGCTGTAATGCTTCTTGTAAGCGGGGGTGCCACAGGGCAGTTATGTGTTAGGTATAGTGTAATACTCATTTATATAGGTTAAATGCTATTCCTGTATGTATGTATATTTGTTTGTATGTATGCATGTCTCTGTGTGTATGCATGTATGTATGTATGTGTGTGTGTGTCTGTATGTCTGTAGGTATGTATATATGTATGTGTCTGTGTCTGTGTTGTGTGTGTCTATGTGTATGTATGTATGAATGTATGTATGTGTGTGTGTATGTATGTATGTATGTATGTATGTATGTATGAATGAATGTACACATGTATGTACACATGCATGCATGTATAAGCTACGTTGATTAAAAAGGTTAATGAGGACAAGGACCATGAAGTTTTCTGACCTAGTGGTAGCCCCATGGCTTCCCAAATAAAATGTAGTGGGTTTGAGTCTCATTTGAGACAATATGATCGAGTGAGCCACGTTTTTTTTTTACCAGTTGTGAGTTTTCTCTTAGGCAGGGTGAATGATTGACCATGCTCTGTGCTTCAGGCGGAAGGATGATCTGTTTGCCAAGGTGATTTCGGATGATCAAGTCTATGCAGTTAAAAAAAAGTTAATGAGGACAAGGGCAAATTAGTAATTGGTGCTAATAAAGGAATAGAAATAACGTCCACATTCTTTGTATCTTGCTAAAATATTGAATATGTTGTTTCTTTTTGAATAAACACTAGTCTCGTTAAATTTTTTAAACTAAAAATGACTTTTATATACTTTATTATTCTTTTTTTTATTTTTATATGGTCCTTTTTCTTTCTCCGCTGTACACTCACATCTTTTGACATAATCTTAGTGTACCATTATGATTTGGGTTTATTGTTTCCCACACCAATCGTTTTGATGTTTTACACCAGACAAAAGTCAAACGGTCGTTTGCATGTCTGTAAACGGTTGTTTGTGAGAGATAAGCATTGGATATTCACCCTCTAAGCACACAGAGACATATGACATCCATACACATGTGCAATAGTAATGAATTGGCGGTGCATGAGTTCGTGCAGAATTGCCCAGAGCCAAAAATGAGTCGCACTTTCAGTAAGAGATAAGCATTGAAGAATTACATTAATGTATTGGCGATCAAAATTTCTGTGTAAAGGATAAGCATTCAATGTTGATTAGGAGCCGTACCTGATTGTTGTCATGATAAAGTACATTCTGTCTCATCATATGAGTTAGAAAGAACATTTTTGTCTAAATTAGAATTTTTGTTTAACTCGTTTAAAAGCTCATACCTCATGTTCAACCAATATTCTTTATCAAATCCCAAAAAAAAAAACCCGCATAAAACCCACAGTTACCATCACTATTTATGATTTCTATATGTGTAATATACGAATAAATTTTTTTTGGAATCTATGTTAGTAAAGGGTGGTGATATAGAGATGATTGAGTTGTGTTATCTACATATGAACTATGTCTCGAGGCTCAACCCCATAAAATCATAGCTGGCAAACTAACCTGTAGTCGTATAGCTACGACATAGAGTTGGTTGAGCAGGTGAAGGGTATGGATTGTTTTGTTTTTGAGATTTAAGTGTTGGCCTTCCATGAGTATTTTTTGCATTGTAGGCTAGTTAAAATTTATGTCGCTAGTATCCCTTATTTCTTTTATTCTTTCTAACCAATTGCTTTTCACCATGTTTTTCTTGCTTTCTAATAAGTTTCTTTGAATCTGTCAAGTTCTCATCACATTAAATATCTCTTTTATCTTGGTTCAACGATACCGGTGAAAAGTCAAGCCCATTCCAAAAGATATCTATCGAATGTAGTGAAATGGGTTCGCCGGCATTTAAATAGTGTGAGATTTAACTAGCACATGATAAATCGCAACTAGTACGAATATGACAGCCACAACTTTGTGATTGGCTTTGAATCTCATTGACTCACCTCAGCTCTCCAATTAATATATCTAGAGTTTCAAGAGAAACATTACTTATTAATAAAACAAACAGATTATTGTTGTGTAGATGTTTTATTTTAATCTGGCTTTCTATAACACCCGGCCCCTCATACCACCAATATTGTCCGCTTTGCCCACCAGAATCTCACGGATTTGCTTTTGGTTGCCCGGGTGAAAACATCTCAGGGAGGTCACCAATCCCTAGATTGATGCCACCTGAGCACGTTTAACTGTGAAGTTCTCCTTTCATCCACAGCCAATACGTCCAAAACGCATTGGTGATATTAGAAACCAGACATTACTTATGAACCAGGAATCTCTCCTGTACAGGGCCGATACGGGATTTATATAGGGTATCACACTTTCTTTGAAGCTTGTTTTTATTTATTTTTCCTATAAACGTACTATATTATTTATAATTCCTTTAAATTTATCTAAACTTGACTTGTTAGAATTCAAATGTTTCTTTAATAAAGCATGTTGGCATTCAACACTGTTTGTTGTTTGTTTTCCAAAATTTAAATGTTGATCAATCCATGAAGACAAGAACATCTTTTTATAATTGTGCAACCAGTTTACATCCAAGTAATTAAATACATCTGAAAATTCAAATCAAAGATGTTAGTTTCAATATATAAAATAAAGCAATAATTTGAATAGATTAGGAAAATACTTTTATGCTTGTGTATCAACTTTGACTGTAATCGTATTTGATTTTCATAGTAAGCTTCAATTTGCTGAGATTAAAGTAAAAATCTCTAGTAATACATAAATTTATCTACTCAGTCTGAAACTTGAAAGATGTCCTGAAATGCTTTCTGATTTTTCTTGTATGTGATATCTGCAAAGTAATCAGGCTGCTTCCCGAAAAAAACTTGGCATGCATCCATTAGAGCCAACTCTCTATCTATGACTATGGCACGTGATAACATATAGCCATCCAGTGTTTTTCTCAGAAAATTTATAGCCCACTTAAAATTCTCTTTTTTCTCTTTTTGTATAAACGCAAAAGCTATACAAAATATCTTGTTTGTTGAAGTTAAGCCAACAATTTGAAGAAATGGAAGCCGATAACTGTTCGTCTTGTATATGCAATCTTATATAATCACATGCGAAAACGCATGTCATATTTTTAATGAAGTTGGATTGACGAAAAATAAATCATTTAGTTGATTTGACTCGTCATCTGTAGTAAAATCATAGATGTATCCACTCATCTGCAAAGATTGGATAATTGCTTGCATAGAAGTGATTCCAACTTTATCTGCATTTCGTATCCTTGTCTGTGCATCATACATGGTTTCAATTTTAGAGACATTTCTATCATTATTTTCTTTTAATGTTGCAAGAATATCGCGTGGCTACAAATTTTTTCTTGTAAGATCTTTCACCATTGCGTACTACTCTTTAGACAACCTTTTTGCATAAGCATGACCCACCAAAAATTTAAAAGATTCATGGTTATGTTGGTCACGCACAACATGAATTTTCCAACCTCCATCTTTTACGTGATATTTTGTTATAAGTTGAAATGCACATCTTTTTTGTGCCTGAATGTGTGGTTGAATCTGATGTTGATTTGTATACAACACCACGATCACACATAAGAAATGCCTTGTTGATGAAGCCATAACAATCTTATTTGTTCTTTGTGTGACAAAAATGTATCCAAGATTACGTGCGATGTTTTGCACCTAATCCATCAATTCCTCTCTTGTTTGGTACACCCAATCATTATAAAATTGAGACATTTTAGAGTTGAATATGCTAATATGAATTGCGAATGAATTGTGAATCGTGAATTTATAGAAATATTGTCATTCACTTTATATCAAATCAACCAACTTGTAATTTTAATAGTGTTTGTTCAATTTCGATTATGTGGATTCAGATCGATATAAAGTGAATCACTTTATATCAAATCACCAATTCTTTTGTGTCTGCCATTATTATCTTAATATTTTTTCATGTTTTGGTTTTTTTAATATATTTATGTTTTATATATAAATAAAAAGAAAATTACAATTTCATATAACTAAAAATAACATCAAATTTTTATACACATAAAAAGAAAATTACATTTTTATAAATACAAAAAAATTCCTTTCTATTGATACGGGTCTTGAGCAGGGTCTTGATATAGAGGTACCCACATTTTATTATTATGTTTAAACCTTCACTTGACTTGTGCATAATCAGCAATCATGCCCATTTGTATAAGATGTTCACGAACAACAAATCCGAATATAAGAACCGGCCCGTTTAACCTTGCCGAGAACATGTAAAGACTCAGCAAGACGAGTAACATATGTACCATCACAAAAATTTCCGCTTTTATTTATCCCCGTGCAACTAATAAACTAATAAGCAAGCATATATGCAAGATTCCACGATCTCCTGTTAATCAAACAAAATAAAAAAAAAATCCTTCTTTGTCACCCCGCCACTAGTCATTCTATGTCCAACTATAGTATGATCAATAACCCGATGAAGATATATATACAACGGATCATTCATTTTTGTGGTTTTCGTTTTATTATTAGACTCATAATGACCCTCACCAATTTCTTGCCAAAATAGTGCAATATTATAATTTTCAGGAAACTACGTAAGAACATTCAAAAAATCAGATTGATGAGTCTCCTCAAATATGTATAAACTCATCAAAACACCAAACTAGGTCACTGAAAAATTACGTGGCACTCCCCCGAGCATGAAAGTGATAGCATTTTCATCACTATTAAATGAAAAATAAAAAATATAAGTTAATTAACATCAATTAATCATTAATGACATTAATATATATATATATATATATATATATATATATATATATATCTCATTAGATTAGCATACCTATAATTATGGTTGGTCGAGTCGAAATTAAAAGTAGAGAAAAATTCCAAACAAAGCTCTTTATATTGCAGGCCGCTAATGGCAAAAAACCTTCTCCATAGCTCGTTCATCATGTTACGAGCACGGGTAAATTCCCCCACGTTCCGTACAAGTTCCAAGATATCGAACGTGAAGGCTCGAATTCTTTATGTAAAAGCTTTTCAAGTCTTTTATATTCAGCTAATCCTCGACGAAACTAAAGCCAGGAGTGATTCGAAACACGAACTGACGCCGTAACTTGATGTGAAATTAAAGCCATTAATATAGAGAAGTTGAAAAACTTTTACTAAAAGAAGGAGAGTAGAGTGATAAATGAACTGTGATTGAATGTTTAAAAGTTGATGAATTGCTAAATGAAATGGTAATATATGAGATGTTGATTTTTGTTTTTGGATGTAATGAGAAAGATGGTGGGTGAGAGGTAAATAAGATTGTGGGTGGTGTATTTATGGTGTTTTGGTGGGCATTTGAACAAAAGTTAAACAATCGACAGTTTAGAACAACAAAAACGACCATTTACTCTTATTCAAGGCTGGACAAAGTTGCAAAGGCTTATATATTCGAATATGAGTAGAGGGTAAACGACCGTTTTGGGTTACCATAAATGACCGTTTAAGGGCATCACAAACGATCGTTTACCACTTACTAAATGATCATTTACTGCTATTTGTCACATCAAATGGTGTACGAGAAACAGAACCCTTATGATTTTTACAGTCTATGATTGTAAAATTAGTCAATATATCAAAACAAATACCCAAACATCCGGTATACAACAAAATGATGTCTAGTCAATCAACATTTGGTCTATTTCAAATTGTAAACCCGAACCCGTTTGGGTCAATTATGTAAATTATATAAATAAAACTTTCCTTATTCAATCATTTTATTTATGTTGTTGTTCAAATGCAATAATTATAATATTTATTCAATTTATGCTAATTTTATAAATTATAAAGTAATTTTATAAATTTATACATTTACTTGATTAATTATGACATTTTAATTATTAAATTAAAATAAATAAATACTTAAAAAGCTTCTACAAGATTAATAAAATTATAAAAATTTACAAAATTAATAAGTTGTTTAATTATTAAAATTATGGTTTTATTATATTGAGGGGGACAACTTGTAAGTTTTGAAACTTAAATTAAAATCTTTTGACATAAAATGTCAACTTTAGAATCATAGGACGAACTTGTAAATTATTTTAAAACACATTGTTTCCCCCGTCGACCTCTCGTTCTCTGACCATCACTCTGGCGACTTCCAAAATCGAAAAATTCACTAAATTTAACCTAATTAAATCGATCCTTTGGTTTCATGAGCATGATTCGAGCCTTGTACCTTTTTCAACTTGATTAATCATTTTATTATGCAATCAAAATCAATCGGTTTAGATTAAAAAGTTCAATCAAATGAGCAAATCAATTGCCTTGAATCATACTTATGATCATTACAATCGTAACAACTGAATCAATTTAGTTAGTAACCGTGAAATCATATTAGTTTAAACTTAAACCACCAATATCAAAACTATTAACTCGTTCAACTCGAAGTAGTTGAAATTAATTCTATACAAGTGAGGGTAAATATTCTATTCGACTCCTTTGAACTCTGTGAACCTCTAATTGCACTTGGAACACACTCACCTTCGACATTCATCATCCTGTGTTAACCAAACCTGCAACTATACCATTCAATATTTTCCTGGTATTATAATCCACAATTGATAGAGGGTTTCTAATCATCCTCATCAAAGGAAGCTTATTAAACGAGCAATTGGATTACCATCATCATTTTCCTCTCGAATCGAATTTTACATAACCGCGACCAATCACTCTTCTTCTATCATCAATTCAACTTTAATCCACGTACTTACCCTCACACATGCACTTGTTTACACATGGGGAAGCAAAGCCCCATGTTTAATTCAATTATCATCACCGATTGGGTGTTCAATTTGAATCAACTCAATCTAGGGCTGATAAGGAATTAGGGAGTTCTATAATTAGGAGTTTTGTATTTTTATTAATTGAGTTAGGGCTTTGGCCCACTAGTTAAAATATGCATCACATTGAGGGGAGACCAAGGTTCGACCCCGAGAACCCTCATGTTCTTTTTAATTTGTTTTTTTATAATTTTAAAAATTATAGAAATTACTATTATGTTAATATAATAAAATAATATTTTGTTTATTCAAAATTTATTTATTAATATCTGAAATTTTAAAATTTATAATTTCTATATGCTTTTAATTTTAAAAGTTATAAATATTATAAACTTATTTATAAGTTTTAAAATTTATAAAATTCTTCTAATAACAAAACTAATTATTTTAAATCAAAATCTATTACAAATTCAATTCATTTAAATAATTAATTATCGAATTAATTACTATTGACTAAAGTTATTTAAATTATCAATTATTTTTCACACTTTAATATTTAAGCTTGATTTATTAAATCACTAAAACTAAAAAATTTAATTATATTATTCAAATAAAAGTTATTTATTTTATATCATTTATTATAAATTATTATTTTTTTAAATCTTATTATTCAATCAATTTATTTTATTTAACCAAGTTATCTATTAAAATCAACTAGTTAGTAACTTACCAGCGCTTCGTGGCGGGTGTAAAACAATTACGGCGCTGCACAACGATATACATCTGGATTAAAAGGCTAAGAAATGGTATGTCTAAAAATCCTAAAAGGAAAGCGGATATATTGTGGCGCACATAGACAACAAAGGTAGTCATACCACCATCATTGCTGGCTCCACCTCAACTTACAAGAGGCAGAGCGACAACTGATGTAACCCCATTTCCACCGTCACAAACCACGCTAGAACCGCAATAGAGGAAACAAATGCCACCACCATGACAACCTTCACAATCACTACCATAAACAGCAACACGGAGGCCAATGATGACCAAGGCAGCCGACAACTCTCCAAATTTCTCTCATCGGGTAGCCACCACCTGTGACGACTACCATGTTATACGTCGAACGACGCGACACTTAAGGTCAGCCTTGTCGACCGCCTCTACTCATCAACCTCTCCTACACGTGCACTTCTCTCTCTCAAATAATGAATAATGTTATGCATACTTAACCTTGAATATAAAACAATAATTTTAAAAAGTGTTGTAACTTGTGGTCAAAATTGAATAACTTCAAACTTACGTATTCATTTTCATTGCTTTATTAATATTATAACAAAATTGAATAACTTCAAACTTACCTATTCATTTTCATTGCTTTATTAATATTATAAAAATTAAATTATTTTATTTTAAAGTATTTATTAAAACCTAAATCCTAATTGAAACCCTAATCAATATTTTAAATCATAATATTATTCTAACATAGGATATAATTCCTTAGGTTAAACGTGAGGAAACTATTGGTGTCTAATCTAATATATTAGTATCCAAATCATATCTTATTATCAAATTAAGTATTCATTGCCCATTTTTTGTGTTTATTATTGGGGAAAATCATGTGACACTTATACAATCAATTGTTATTTATTATTATTCTATTCAAAATTCAATTCTAATTATGTTATGTTATTACTTGTAATTATGTGCTCATAGTTAGATAAACTAGATGTACAAAGTTATTAATTTATACAAACCACGACAACAATAATTTTAACAAACCCATCCCATTTGATTATTCGATGGTGATTGAAACCAGATTCATGCTTATTCATAAGGCTTCGTCTGTGGACAGAGTCAATTTAGTAATTAGGTTAGATTTTGTTTGGTTTGTATTTTATGTTACACTATTATATTATAAGTCTTGATATTATCATGTGAATTAAATTATTTCATTCATTTTTATTCAATATATCTATGTACGCAAACTTGTGGCTAATTTTTTAGCTGGCTCATTATTTTACACATGATTTCATGAAATACAGCTTTGTGGACTTTTACATGCTCATATCAGGACTTGAACTTAGACAAATAAATTATTTACTTGTGTTTTTATTTGATTATAATGAATTGTTTGATTAGTATTTATCAATGGAAACTTACATTTAATATTATTTCAACATATTTAATATCATGTGCTATGAATAATCGATTCACTTTCGCCCCCCGATGATTCCACCATTGGTTGAGGTGTGATACACACGACACACACTATGAACAACAATGCATTATGATCAACAAGGAACAACCTTCTAGGTTATCAAGAAGACATAAGCACGTAAGATGAAGGTAGCAAAGAAGAGTATGTTGAGATAGATGTGTATGCACACAAGATTAAACTGAATAAGAAATGATGTTTTTAGAGATACTTTGGGAGTAGCTAATATAAAAAGATAAGATAAGAGAAGGAATAGTAAGGTGGTTTGGGCATGTCAACATGAATCATATGACAACACCGATTAAAGTACTCGAGACCCTTACGATAGGTGGGAGGAGGAGCAGAGGTAGTCCCAAACCGAGTTTGAAATATAGGATTAACATTAAAGACATTTGGGGGGAGGGATTAGATATGTTTTATACAAATCTTAGGGGATTAGTGTTGTTTTATCATCATTTTAGTAGATCCTTTGCTTGGTATCACTTGACTGCCTATTGTCACTATGTGTCTCTTCTTAATCATTGTATATTGAATATGGATAACTTATGATCTCATGGATATGTACTTCTTATTATATATTATGTATGGATGGCTTATGATCTCATGTATATTATTGTTCATTGTATGTTTCCCTTCCCATATTGTATATTAATCTTCACCGTGCATTCGATGTTTGCTTATGGACTAGGGATGGCAGGGGATACTCGAAATCCGATATATTTGGGATGAGGTCAGGTAAGTGGGTTTGGGACAAGGTACGAGATTTTTTTATTATTTCACAGGTATGAGATTACATGATATACCCGTTTACTCGATTAAGCATACCCGTTTCGCGATTATATATACAAAATAGTTTTTGTTTTTATGTTATTTTAATTATAATATATTTAATTTTAATTATTTTAATTTATGACATGTTTATGTTTAGTTATTTAAACTATTTCATATTATTTTCTAGTTCTTTAGTTTTAATTTTCTGCTCATTCGATCATTCTTCTAATATCCTACTCGAGTAACTTGATAATCATACTTTTGATATTCCTTCAAACCTTAGCCACTATCGAAAGAGAGTCAGTGAGACAACAACTAATAGATTTGCCGAAATGTCAAAGATATACCCTACAAATATACCCAACTAGTATTATTTATGAAGTAAATGGGTATACCCGATTATCCACGAGTATGCTAGATACCCGACGGGTTTTGGGCCGGGTATATTATACATTTTTCTAATCACGTATAGGGTTGGGATTACTTAAACCCGACTGCAAACCCGTCTCATTACCATCCCTACTATGATCACTATGTGTTCCTTTTCTATATCGTGTTACCCAAAAAGAATACATACAAATGTTAGAGTTTTAGTAGTGTTGTTTTGAAAAAAACACATAAACCTAACAATGCTATGTTTTAATTCAAAAATATGTTCTTCGTCTTCTTGTTTCTATCGATTATGCGACTGATTTCTTTTTGTTTTGAATAACAACACATAAACCTAAAACACCATGGTCTTATATTACACAATGTTGTTTTGAAACTTGAATACCTCTTTTGATTATTGGACTGATTCTAAAACTTGAACACACCTCTTGATTGTACGACTGATTCCGAAAACCATGTGTTATGAAGATGGACATGCAACTTTTTGAGGGATAAAAGAGTATAAGAATGTTGACAAGAAGGATGTAATCGTAGCATGGGTTTCAATGCGAATGTGAATGAAGATGGAATCGTTGAAGGCTTCGATAATTGAGAATGAAGATGAAAGAACACGTTGTGATGGTTAGGTTTGAATTAGGAAATGAATTTAATTAGTTATTTTAAATTGCATAAAATAAGAAGTTACCAAAACATACTTAAACTGTTATAATAAAATAGTCCCTCCTGTCTATTATACATACAGATAGTCCACATAGTGAGATAATATAGATTCCTAGATTTTTACAAGATTTTTTAGTTGTACATTATCCTACCCTAATATTATATAGATACATTTTATGTAAATCATTCAAAATTAGCAAGAAAGAAGTTGGGCAAATATAGTATGTTACACACCACCAAGATCACACCAAATAAAATAACATTAGTAATTGCAATCCAAAATCATAACATCATCAGTGCAGTCTTCCAATCTATGTTTACACTAGAGATCGTAAGCTCACAACTAGAGAGTGTGGTTTTGAAACAACTGATAAGGTTGTTGCTTTGTGACCTTCAAAGCATAAGTTCTAGACGTAAAAACATACTCTTGCACAAAATAAAAAAACAATAAAGAAACAATAAGATTAAAGATTGTGCATAAAAACACAACCCATGAAATCATTGCAGGAGGTAACCTCAAGAATTTGTAGATGGTCCACCATATGTATCAACAACCCATTTCATGAATACAAAACTATACCAAATACAAGCAGTAGTTGAAACTTGAATAGCTCTAATTACTTCAAACATGTTAAAAGCCTCTAAACCATGAGATCAATGCAGCAAGTAGCACACATAAACCATCAACTGTAGCAGGGAGTAGGTAAGTTCGATCCGAACCACAAGGCTCGTATGCACCCGAACCTCAGGTTCGATCGAGGGTCTAGTTTCACTCCACTGTTCGTTGAAAATCTTGCACGATCAATTCATTTTATCACTCTCAATCCGTCATCTTCTCGACCGATTCAAACCCTAGTTCCGAAGTTATAGCTCACTGAAAGCTTCAATTTCGATCTCCACCGGCGTCTATTGTTAAATGCTCTTATGTAAGTTCAAAACCCTAATTTTTAATCATCAAAAAGCACAAGCTTTAATTATTCTTTTTGAGGGAATCTGGTTTGCTGTTATGTTTATCTTCTTCGTTTTGGGTAAATGAACAGTTGATTTGGTGGGAATTTGGTGTTGAAACGTTTAGCAAGGTTGATCTTGTTGCTGTGTTGGGCGGATTTTGGGGTTTTGGTATGAATTTTTGGGGTTTAAACGTTGGGTTTCTCTTTGTGTTCATGCAATGTATGTGTGTTTGTATGTTTGTGATGATTTTGAAGTGGGTAGTTGTGGTGGCAACTGTGGTGCTCTGATGAGTGTGTTTATTCGGAGCATATGCTTGCTTTTCTTTTTGCTTACTGGTGGAATTCATCAAAGTTTGCATAAATAGCTAAAGTTGTATCAGCGATTTGTTATGAAAAGATCAGGGATTGTACCTTATAGGACAAGGGCATATGAGAGTGTGTTTAAGTGAGAGCAGCTTAGCTAACTGTTTTAGAGTTGATATGAGTCCACTAGGACCTACAAAGAATATCCCTATATGCAGTTTATATGGTAGCTGTATTTCTACAGCTGTGTTCATGGTAACCACACATTAGGTTAGCATCTACTTACTTTCAGTTCTAAAATTTGAGTATATTCTTAAATTTGGATACACAGTCATTGGTTTGTGTCCATTATTGAGTTGTTAGTGATGTGGGATCTTCTGATTTATCAATGGTTGGGGATGAAGAATGCAAGCCATTAGGTGAAAGCTCCCATAGAATTTCCAGTGAGGTGCTTAACATTATCTAGTTAGTAGTTTCTGGATAGGAAGGTGAAAGGTCTCTTGCAAGCTAGGTGCATGGTTAGTGCTCGGTGTTACCAAATGCTACAAGTTGAATGGACTCGTTACAAAAGTTTGCATTTCGTGATAGACATTTCTTCTTTGTAATTACTGGATATTTATGCCACCTTTAAAGGGATTCACTTTACATATATATCGAGGTTTCTATTCCTGTTGGTCAATACCTGTTATAGTGATTTTAAAATATCTGTCTTAAATTTGATTATGTATCTTAGATGCTAGATAGATCGCATTAAGTCATCAAGACTCCTATTTTTGTTGTTTCTGTGAGTCTGACAAATTCACTTGTATCAGTATCAGTAAGTCATACTATATGATTTAATATATTCTTCCTAGCTCTCTTACTTCAGTCCTGTAGTTTTTTTTATGTTGTTTGTCTTCTCTGTTGCTTTGACAAACACATTTGTCTCAACAAATTATATTACATGATTCTATATTTTTTACCCTAGATTTCTCAACTTAACTGTGTTGTTTATGTGGGTTTCTGTGTTAGGTTTTTCAGCTGTTGTTTTATCAAACACACTTGTTACCTGATCATGTTTTTGTGTGGATGGTTTTTTGGCATGAAACTTATTCTAGTCAAGTCAAAATATTTATTGATGATGTTTGTTGAGGTCATAGTGAATGACTATTGAGACAAGAGTCAATGCAATCTCTCGCTCGTTATTAATGTAGGCACATTTTGGCTTATACACTACTGTGATTTTTCTTGTTCTTATTTTTATGTATTGTATTTTTGTATTCATACATGTTTTTTTTGTATTTTTCAGTGAGAGCTGACACGATATATGGTTAGCTATTACTGAAGTTAGTATAATCTAATCTCAACCTCATTCATAAAACATAAACTAAATTAGGAAAGAAAAGTGAAAACATACTTTTATTTTCTCTAATAGTTCGGCAAACTATTCTCTTTTCGTTGCTGTCCATTCTTTTCTTTTCTTATTTTTATTTCTGCCCAATAGTTAGGGAAGCAAATAACCAAATTCCCCTAATTAATTGAATTAACCTTGTTAATTGATAACCAAATTAACTACATGTTTTACTTGCTTGTCCATATTGTATCTGAGTTTTTTTTTAACATAGTCAGTCTTCTTTTCGTAATGTACTCCTAAAACTCATGGTGGATGATATCAAATTTATCAAACCAAATAAATATCATGTTTGTACATCCTAATGGGTTGGTGGAAGATATGAGTAATAATGTTGATCATGCCCTTACTTGGGTGAGGAAATGTGAAAACATAGAGCTCAAACACATATTGTTGGAATTATAAAAGGAAATGAAGTTCTTGATATGTTTTGTCAACATTAAGTATGGTTCAACTGCGCTAATGAGAATTCAAATTGATATTCTTTCGTGAGCATGTTGTGTTTCTTCATAAGGTGAACTGGAATTGAAAGTCAATTCATTGGTGATTTTGAAATTGTTATGTGCCACTTACCTCCAATTTGGTTTTTCTTCAAGATCACATACAAATGGTTGCTGATAGCTAGTTTTTTATTGGAGTTCCCAAACAGACCCTGTACTTTTCTTTTGATGTGGTATGCACTATGCACCGAGATATACAATAAGAAGAGCCAATAAAAAGGTGGGCATAATTTAACCTAGAGACGTGACTATGATTATTGTTCTTATAATCTTACATGATAAGTTTCTTTTCATTGTTTTTGTAACATCACCAATAAAGAAGTAAAATTAGTTGCATTAGAAAGGGTTTAATAATGTTCAAATTAGTTAAAAGAAAGGATTAAAAGTTAGAAGTTGAATCTTTCTCAGGACGAATAATTAATAGCTTATTAAAAAACCTAAATTTGTTAATCCCTTTTATATATGGGGGAGAGTCGTATTTGCATAATTTCTATTGTTTGGCATGGAGGAATCATCATTCTTGCAATTTTTGTTGGGGATATCATATTTGTATTGGTTCTCATACATGTTTAATCGCCGATTTTATCCATTCCATCGTTGTTAAAGTTCAACTTATTAATCTATCGTTTATGATGGTTTTAATGATGTGTGCCTATTCTCACGTATGCATGCATATAGTGGGTTATTTTCCATTTTAGTTTAATGGTTTATTATTCAATTAAGGATGAAGTGGGTGGGTTAATTATGCCCCACGTTCAACCATGTTTAGTTAGTGGTGTTAGTAGTTTGTAGTCCTTATTTAAGGATCTTTAATTGTTGATGAAAGATTATCAAAAAGTTGCTCAAGAAATCTGTTTTCTATCCTATTTTCTTCAAGCTTCATTCTTTTTTCTTCTTGGCCAACATTTAATTGTTGGAACCACATCATTTAATCTCTGAAAAGCTTTCTGTTTATTTTGTTTTGTTTGAACGGTACGTTATATAACTGACTGGTAAATAAAAGAAATTAGGAAATAATGTTTTCTGGGAAGAGGTGCATAACATCATGAACCTATTTAAATTTATAACATAGACACATTTATAACTGTATGCCGCAGATGCTTTTGTATTCATACTCAGTGCTTGATTTTGCTTTCAACTCATTCTTAATATATGCGTAAAGTAGATGGATTCTTTTGGCAGCTACTTGATAGCTAACTGATTAAAATTTTTTTGTTCAGGATTACATAATAAGGCTGTTTACTTGGTTAGCTCAATGGAACTGTGATAGTATATTACTGTATATGGGTTGAAGCTACATCCACTTTTGGGACCTCAAGTTAGTTATCTTTAGAACCTGAGGTGGTTGACGTTTTATTTTGCATACTTTTTGAAGGTAAATCTACAGGACACCTTTAGTCTTAGCCTCAAATTGTGAGGTTTGCATCATTAATGCCTGGCAACGGAGTTGGGGACAGGGTTCATAATTTCTTTGCACAAGAAAACCTGTCCCAGGGTCTGCGATCCCAGGATGGGAACTGGCCTTTAAATGACAGTTTGTGGGGTGGCAATCAGAAACAGTTTGGTGTGTCAGATTCCATTCCAAGAAACTATAATCCGCAACAACCGGGTACGCTATTAGCTCTTAATTGCAAGATTTTGATGTTACTTGGTGTTTTTCTAGTTATTATTTTCAATTTCTTGAGTTAATAATAGAAGGTTACTTTAACTAGATGTGACAATATGGGCTGGCTCAACAGATCCAGTAACAGGTTTAAAAGTGGTTTGGTCCATCATTAAACCACTAATATAATTTGTTTGTATAAAGTTATTTAAGAGGCTGTAAGCATTAAAAACATTTGGGGACACTTTCAATATGTTTGATCCACTTTCAACGAGTTTGAACCAAGTTTTTGAAATTTATTTATTTGACATGATGGATGTTAAATTTAACTTGTTTTGGGTCAGTGGTTGAAATTGTCACCTCTAGTTGTACTAGTATTATCTGTATTATTACATCTTTAACTTTGCATAATTCTATCCTCACTTAAGCAGAAACTGAGAGAGCACACAGTGGTCAACATGTTCCGGACCAATATCTCTTCAACGTTACACAGACAAATACAAGGCCTGAGTTTGCTAGAAGTCTTTCTCAGTCTCACCATGAACAGCCAAGCTCTAATGGCTACATGTATGGACACCATAATTTTCAAACAAGGCCAGGCGAAGCAAATTTTATGGGAGTTAATACAGAATATGGTCATAATTCTGTGAACAAAAGGGGTTCTCAGTTCTCTGAGTCTCAACAAGAGCCTGTTCCCGAACAACCTCTAAAAAATCCTTTCAGATCAGAGAGTTCTGAGGTTCATGGTAGTTTTGATCTTTTTGGTGGTCAAAATCATACTAATAGTCAACATCCTGGTTTACTGCAACAACCATTACAACAGTCTGGATTTGGTGACATACAACAATTGCAACAGCAACTCATGCTCCGAAAAATGCAAGAGCTTCAAAGGCAACAACACATGTTAAATCAAACTTCTCAATTTGCTAGGCAACAAAACACATTAAATCAAGCTTCTCAATTTGCTAGGCAACAGGCATCTGGAAGCCTTTCACACGGGCTCGCTAATGACACTCCAACTTCTGATTCATCTGGTTATGGTTGGACTGAGCCTGCCGTGGTTAACCCAAGCTGGTTGCACCGTGCCTCACCAGTGTTGCACCCTGAGCAGCAGGTTGAACCATCTTTACATGGAGTTCCTGTTTCTACTTCAAGGGGAGCTATTAGCCAGTTTCCTCATAGTAATCCATTTCCGGGTGACAACTATGCTGTAATTCCAGAACAACACATGGTTCCAAATAAAGGTTTATTCGGAAACACATTTGTTCAAGGGTCAAACAGCATGATGAAAATGGAACACATTCAGAAAATAAATCCATCTGTGCAAGAATCCCCAGTAGAGACGGTACAGAATAAATTAGCTATGGATGCAGCTCCTTTGGATCCTGAAGAGGAAAAAATCTTGTTTGGTTCAGATGATAACATATGGGAAGCGTTTGGAAGTGGCAAAAACACGGCTGGAGGAGTGTCTAGTTTATTAGATGATAATGAATTTGCAAGTGGTTTGCCTTCTATGCAGAGTGGTAGCTGGAGTGCTCTTATGCAATCTGCAGTGGCAGAAACTTCTAGTGGTGGTGATGTAGGCGTACAAGAAGACCTGAACTTTCAGAACCCAGAACTGCCACCTGGTGAACACCCTTATGAAAACAGTGGGAAACATCAAACACCAACAGCTTTAACTGATAGTAACTTGCCTAATATATATGATAAGCATCATAGTAACAAGGGGTTCCAACATTCTTCAGGAGGAAGCAATTGGTTACACAGTGGTCCACAAAAGACAGACGCTGAAGAAAACCGACTATTTGAAAATTCTGTGCCAGGTCAGATGACACCTCAGCAGCATGAAACAAGCCATCTGGATAAGCAAACAAATAATTGGAATGCAAGCAAACCCGTTCTGCCATCTGTTAACTCTGGATTCAATATGAATGAGAATGATAATTCATTGCAGCAATCTCAGAATAATGATTGGAAGAGAGTGAACACTGCTGCTATGCCGCATTTAAGCAACATGCAGCAGGGTGGTCATCTTTCTAATCAATTCACTTCCAACAACTATCATCCTAACTACTGGAAACATGTTGATTCATCAGTGAAATCTAAAGGAAGTGAGAATTCAGAGATTACACAACATCGTCTAAATGGTAAGGGTCCACAGGTGTCTGAGTCATCATTTAATAGCTCAGATAAGGAAGATCTAAATAACAGTACAAAGGAGAACTCTAACATAAGTCATCAAATGGGTCCATCATGGTTTGATCAATATGGAACGTTGAAAAGCGGTCAAATGTCTTCACAAAGAGTTGATGCTGTAAGGACTATGGCACAGCCCCTTAAAGTTTCTGGTAGTTTGGAGGCAACACATGATTCAAGGGAGCCGCCAGCAAGTGGTGTGGCGAATACTAGCGAGGATGGTGTTATCTGGAAAACACCAGTTCCATCATCTCTGGTGGTTGACCACCATTTGACCTTCCACCCACTGCAACCCAGCATAACTGCTCAAAATTTGGTTACTATAAAAAAACGCAAGTGGTCTAGAGATGAAATTCAGTCTTGGCTCGAGGAAGTATCAGGGAGTTCTAAAAATCTTCAAGGCATCTGGTTAGTGAACGATCAGCGTGTCAAATATGCCTATAAAAACTTATGTTAATATATAATTTTAAGGATAAAATAATTTAGGTTTATGCATTAAAGTTGCAATTTGGGGTGCTTTCAAACAGTTTGACCCATTCAGCCTGTTTCCTTTTAATGTTAAGTTTTACATAATCCTCTGACATGTTCTTGGTAAAACATAACCCATACAAACTTTTTACAGGTGAATGGGTTAAAGTTGCCTCCTCTAGTATCTAGTGCTCTCCTACATTGTGAATAAGTGTTTTTTCCCCTTGGTGTCTGTAAAGATGGACACCAAAACATATGTTTTCATTAAGATTCTTTTGTTAACCTGGTGTATAAATCTTAACCTGCAGGACTGCTATGATGGAATGGTGTGAAGCAACGAAACGTTTGATGGAGAAGGCAGGATACCCTATGTTTTCTTTATTCTCAAGTTTTGTGTATTTTTTGTCTTGCAGTTTCTAATAAAAATATGGTGGTGGCAGGTGAAAGCTGATGGGGAAATAATTGAAGATGTACCAAGACCAAAGAGACGTATTATCTTGGCAACACAATTAATGCAGCAACTATTTCCCCCTCCACCACACACTCTTATTTCTACTGAAGCTACTTCAAACTATGAAAGTGTGGTCTTTTATGCTGCTCGATTGGCATTGGGAGATGCATGCAATCTAGTATCTTGTGTTTCTCAGAGGTAATCAAATTTGTAAGAATGATTCTGCAAGTTTTAATTTATTTAAACATTTGCATGTTTATATAGCTGATAAGGTTGTTTTTCTTTTGGGTGGGGAAAATGCAACCTCTCCAATAAAAGCAGAGAATCCAAGAAAATCGATGATAATCGTTTTTCTGAAGCTGTGGTACACTGCATGAGTAAAGCCAAAAGGGTAGAAAGTGATTTTTCAAGGTAACTTTTGCTTTACCACATATTACTAGGTGCTTATATAAAATAATAAATGAAAATCTCAAAATTTATATAGAAAAATAAATGAAAATCCCAACATTTAGCTTGTTGAATGAAGCCAATTATACGGACCCTAACCTTTTATGTGCGCAGCTAATATAGAGCTTATAGGATACCCATAGAGATGGCAATTTTGACCAGTTTACTTAAGAATAGGCCGACTCATGTTTTACTTTTCCACGCAAAAAAAAAGAGGAAAAACCTAAGAAGGGAACTGGTTAAATGTTTCCATTCTCATACATGTCAAAAGTTATCCAGAGTGTATTTCTAATGCATAAAACCTCCTAAATATCATATTATTTCTGAAATAATATAGTTTTCCCTGTTATATTCTGCGCACTGGTTATATATACAATATTTAACTCTTTTCGACAGAACGGTTCGGGTCAACCCAATCCAATCTGCGTACCTGCCCAGTTAGCCACCTCTAGGATGCTGCAATAAGCAGTTTATAGAACACCAGTCACTTTTGACCAAATGATTAAATTGACTAGAGGCTATCCTCATTCAGGAATTGATTCTGATATTCATGAATTTGATAAGTTTATCTTTTAATCATATGTCTTGAACACAAAACAGAATCTTATTAAAGAGTCCGCTGTATTTATTCCTTTTTAATCAGCACAGCAAGATGCAACACATAATTATATACATACATATCGCTCAGCTTTTTAATATTTCGTCATCTTTGGTTTCTTAATATTCTTACCATTCCAGGCTGGATCAGAGAGCATCAATCTTGGATTTAAGAGTGGAATGTCAAGATTTAGAAAAATTCTCGATTATCAATCGGTTTGCTAAATTCCACGGAAGGGGGCAAGCTGATGTCAAAACTTCATTATCTGATGCAGCTGCAAATGCACCAAAACCATTCCCTCAAAGATATGTTATTGCAGTCCCATTGACCAAAAATCTTCCAGATAGGGTTCAATGCCTGTCACTGTGATCTTCCTGTTATTCCAGTCCCCTCAACAATTTTGTTGCACGTAACACCGACCATTGCTAACATGCACCATGGGACCCACCGTTTATGGCAAGTGCAGGAGAAGGTGATTATAGTAAACAAAACGAATGGCGGTTTGGTGATGATGATGATGATGATGATGATCTTTTGCCTTTATTATTGAGAAATACAAGCTTGACTTGGGATTTCGAATGGGGGGTAAATTTGGAACAGAATAGTTTAGTAAATTAGTTAGCAACAAGTAGATAAAAGTGTTGTCCTGAATCTCTGCGGTTCTAATATGTATTTTGATGGCTGCAGTATATCCGATTTCGGTAAATGTTTCTGGATAGGTGAGAGATTCTTAGGCCAAACATCACCACTCATGCTTCTTGTCCGTTGTAAGCTTAACCTGACAAAACTAGTTTTAAAATCTAATTTCGAATTCGGTATTGGTTATGTTTGTTTCGCGTTCTACGCTCTTGTGACGCCTTTACTCATTACTTTGATTTCAACATTGCGACCGTTAAATGAGGGCGTAATTTTACCTTGGTTTTTGATTTTATATAATGAGCACTTCTGTTTTGGTGAGAACTTTAGGACCTTTTTTACACATATGTTAGGCTTTTTTTAACATATGTGAATTTGTACATATATATAAAAAAAACATAATGTTGTATATGTATGATAGTGTTATTATTATAATAAACATAATGATTTGAATTGATCTTGATTGTTTTTTGTTTGCTTACATAAAGTTTGCACAATTTTTATTACTACTATTGGTTTGCAATTGATTTTTCCTTATAAACACACTTTAAATGTCGAACATAATAGCACGATTTGTATTGAGATTTTGGATCTTTTATCGTTCATCTATTAGTTTATTGAATCCCTTTTCATTACGCGATCAATTAGGCAATTTTGATTCTTATTTTGATATTTCAATGTCTAACATAATAGCAGATTATTTTGAAGGTAATTTTCCACTTGCGTTAATTAGTTACGTATTTTGATATTTCACCTGAACCACATTAGTATTATGTTATTTAATCAGGTGCTCTATTCAGTTTCAATATGCAGTCAATAATGGCATTAAAACTGATTTCAAATTAATTGGACTTTTTATCACGGTTTCAAACCAATGGAATACAAGTTTATGTGAAACTTGATTAAATGAATAAAAAGTATATCATTTAAACCTATATGTTTTGTTAAAAGAATCTATTGATTTGGGCTTTTCCATTCATTTGGTTAATTTTAATAAGGGGTAATTTTGTAAAATTGTAATCAAGTTTTAAAATTGTTCTAATTAGGTCACTCATAAAGTTTTTTTGTCCCAATCAAGTCACTCATAAAACTTTTTGTCTCAATCAGATCACTAAAGTTTCAAAATTGTTCTAATTAAGTCATTCATAAGTTGTAAAAAGTTTTAAAAATTTTAAAATTTTTAAAAATATTAACAATATTTATGAAAAAACTAAATTATTTTAAAAATTTTGTGAATTATTTAAAAAAATTATAATAATATGAGTGAATTAATTGGAACACTTTTAAAACTATAGTGACCTGATTGGAACAAATAAAAATATTAGTGACCTAATTGAAACACTTTTAAAACTTTAGTTACCTGATTGGAACAAATAAAAATATAAGTGACCTAATTAGAATACTACTAAAACTTCCTTACTATTTTATAAAGTTTTCCCGATCATTATTTTGATTTGTTGCTAGCATGGAACTAAGAAGAAACTTTCGATGGTGTTTTAGTTATTTAGTTTATGATCAACAGTAAGATTGTTTATGAAACTAAACCAAAATAGTATCTTCCCATTTATTATTTAAATGCCTCTGTCACTTTTAAATGTTAAATCCTTTACCTTACATACGTAAATAGTTAATTTACATATATGTAAAACAAATTATTAATATGACACATTGACACCTACATATATGTAAAAGAAGTAATCAAGACATGTATTTTTGTATGTGTATGTATAAGTAAATAGATGATCCATTTGAGAATTTACATACATGTAAATATTGTGGGACATGAAAAATAAAATATTAGTATGATATTTACATATATATAGTATTCTCACTAAATCTTTGTTAGTGTATTACAAAATATATAAAAAGACTCTTTATTTATAACTTGAAAAGTAGTTGTAATATAATAAAAATAAATGAAAATAATATATACGATATTGGTATGTAGCATTTTTATAAACTAGTAACCTCTAGTGGGAGGTTAAATTACTCTATCATCAACAAACCAACTTGATTAGATTTCATTTGTGTGTCATTAGTGAAAAATAATGTATAAGAAATAAATGGGTTAATAGTATAACTGAATGTAAAATCCTTTATTGTATAAAAACCTTTTAGTTCTTTTAATGGATTGACCAAAGTGTTTGAATTTATTGTTTGTCTTAAGTGAGTGTTGAAGATTTACGTATATGTAAATAATTGATTTACACATATGTTGCGCATTTATATATGTGCAAGTAGTATATCAATTTAAAGATTTATATTACGCATATGTAAATAGATGATAATTTTAAAATTAGATGTCTAGTAAGATTTACACATATGTAAATACGCCATTACATTGAAAAATAGATTAACCTTTGCTTTACATACGTGTAAAATAAATTATTTGCATATATCTAAATGTTTTGCATACGCATAAGTTATTATTTAATATTTTACCATTTTATATTGTTTATTATTTTTAAATTATCAAGATTAAAAAAAAAGAGATATATGAATTCTTCAATTTCTAAAAAAAATAAACGTCCCAATAAACAATTAACAAATTACATATTTGAAAATACATAAATCACTAATTATTAATCATTAATTATTAATTATTAATAAGTAACTAGTATTAAGCCCCCTGCGTTACATCGGGGGCGTAAAACCGTGTCAAGTGCCACCAATGGCACACAACCGCAAGTGACCACCAACACCGAAAAACTGGTATTAAAAAGTAAATAAAAAACGAAAAGAATAAAATCAAACGAAAAGTAAGCGTAGAAACGTTGAACGACGTAAGCGAAACGCAAAACATATAAAATTGTATAATATGAATAGTATGAGGGATCAAAGATGAAAATAAAAAAAGTATTAGGGTTAAATTGTAAAAGATGTAAAGTAATAGGTTAAAATAAAAAAAGTTAGTTTAAGAAAAAGACAAAGGTGGGTACAACCCACTAAACACATAATACTACCCACTAAGTATACCAAAGTTGGTAATTAATATTATATAAATATAGAAAGATATTAGAAAGATACTATTTACTTGTATATAAATACTCTTATGCGTAGATATTTTAATTCTAAAAATAATAGAGAAAACTAATTGGAGAAAAGGTATAGAAAAATTAATTAATTGAATATGAGAGAGATAATTACTAATTAGTGAATTTGAAAGATAAATCTTTTGAGTGATTACAATTATACCCTTTAAATTTAAATTTTTTAATATAATTTAACATGTTTTTTTATTTTTATTTTTTAACATAATTTTATTTATTGAAAATTTCAACCCACCCACAAGTCTTCTCTTTTATTACTTTGTTGACATAAGAAAATTTTATGATGACTTAATTTGATTATCTAGTAGTCCAATTTGAGAAAAAATATGTATGAGTGATTAAATTGAAACACTTTTTAAACTTAATTACTATTTTGTGACATTATTTTTAAACCTACCCTAAGCTCATTCAAACTAATTTTACTAATTTACGAATTTGAACACAAAGACTTTACACCTAAGAAGCAAGATGAGTTACCAAATGAGCTCGTCTACATTGTTGAGAATACAGATAGATTAATTTTAGTATGAAAATATTACGTATACACTTATATAATTCCTTTATATATAAATTAGTTTTAATAAACCCGTGTAATATCCGGGTTAAATAAATATAATAATATAATAAAAATTTATTAGTTATAAAACGATATTCTAAAATATGTATGACTGAAAATACATATGAGTAAACATTATAAGTAATAAAACAATAATAACTTTTATAAACTTTTGTTTTTAAATTGTTTTCCCAAAAAAGAAGTTAAACATTTTGTTCTAAAACAAACAGTATAAAAGAATTACTTTTTAAAAACAATAATTTTAAAATATTTTGTATTTTAAAAAAAGCTTGATATTTTATAAAAATTTCTTAATTTATAAAAAAATATTTTTTCAAATAACATTAATGAAAATATCTTTTTTAATTTCTTAAAAAATTTCTTTTAATTTTAAAAAATATTAAAAAATATTATTTGTAATTAAGATAATTATTTAATATAAAAGAGAAACGGTAAAATTTTTGTAAGAAAGATTATGATGCTGCCATAGTGCCATGTGTCCTTACAAGTTTATTACTTTACTAGCTTAATAACCCGTATATTACACGGGTTGAATATATAAAATATTAAATAAAATAAAATTTTGTTAATTATAAAATGATATTTTAAGATAAAATACGGTTGAAATTATGTATAAGGACTATAGGTAACAAAATAATAATATCAAGTTTTTAAACTTTTAAGTAGGAAAGATTAAAAGATTCATTTCTTAAATTATTAAAAAATATTTTTAGTCTATAAATATATTAAAAAATATTATTAGTAATTATAGTAACTATTAAGTAGGAGAGAGAAGCGGAAAAATTATGATGATGATGAATGTGGTGCTGCCACGTGTTCACATTAGTTACTTTTTTATTATAATATATAAAGATAAAGATTAGAGTAAGAACATATTACTCACATATATTTTATTTCCGGATTTATTTATTCTAATTTTTCTTTATAAATAATTTGAAGAATACAGAGAGTAGTGGCTCTTATATTCATTTTGATGATTTAAAGTTTTAGTTAATTAAAAGAGTATATTATTCGTTAAAAATATTCTAAATATACTATATGCATCTTAAAGATTTACATATCAAATTGAAAAAAAAAACACAAAATAAATACAAACTCAAAAAACACATAAAAGCAAACCGAGCTCAAAATTTAAATATCTGAATTCATATTCATATTTTTGATATAAATTACTATTTTTAGTAATCCTATATTACACGAGTTAAATAAATTAAACATTAAATAAAATACGGTTTTATTTATTATAAAACAATATCTTAAAATAAGATATGATTAAAATTACGTATGAGTATAAAGTATAACTAATAAAATAATGATATTAACTTACAAAAATTTATGTTTTAGAAAGTTTTCTCATTTTACAAAAAATTTTCTCTTTATAAATAATATTAATAAAAGGAGCTATTTTTTAATTTATTAAAAGTATTTTTAGTTTATTAAAAATTAAATAATATTATTAGTAACTATAGTAAATATTATATATGAGAGAGAAGCGGGAAATTTAGGTGAGAAGGGATGTGGTGTTGCCTCGTGTCCCAATTAGACCTCGTATTTAGGATAAATTTTTGTATCACGTGTATTACACGAGTTGAATAAATAAAATACTAAATAAAATCAAATTATATTAATTATAAAACGATTTTCTAAGACAATATATTATTAAATTACGTATGAGTAAGTATTATAAGTAATAAAAAATGATAATAACTTTTTAACATTTTTTGTTTAGAAAAAAAGAACTAAACATTTTGTTTCAAAGCAAACTATTTTAAAATAAAATCATTATTATAAATTCTAATTTTTTAATTTTATTTATACATATTTTACTTAAAAATTTAAAAAATATATATTTTAGAAAAATTTCTTAATTTATAAAAAACTGCTTCTTTGTAAATAACATTAATAAAAAAACTTTTTCTTAATTTTATAAAAAGTATTTTTAATTTATAAAGAAATTAAATAATATTATTAGTAATTATAATAACTATTAAATAGAAAAAAAAAGAGAAAATTTTGATAAATAATGCAATGTTGTCACATGTATACTTTAGTTACTCTCATATTAAAGTACTAATTTTAGTAACCTTTGTATTACAAGGGTTAACAAGATGAAAATATATTAATTATAAAATAATATTTTACAATTAAAATATAATTAAAATTACGTATAATCGATGACTATATGCAATAAAACTATGATATTAACTTTTTAACCACTATTTATTTTTTTTCAAAACAATTATAAATCTCAATTTTAATTATTATTGTTTTATAAAATTTAACTTTTTAAAAATAGCAATTTATAATATTTCATATTTTTAAAAAAGTTTGATGTTTTAGAAAAATTTGTTATTTTATAAAAAGTTATTTCCTTAGAAATAAGATTAATAAAAAGATATATTTCTTACTTTATTAAAAACCTATTTGTAATCTAAAAAAGAATTAAATAATATTATTAGTAATTAATGTAATTGTTTAATATGAGAGAGAAGTAAGAAAATTTTGATAAGAAGTAATAGAATGTTGTTAAATATCCCTCTTAATTAATATTCTAAGTAACAAGTTAAAGTTTAAGTTTTATATTTCGTAATGAGTTTAGGTACTAAATCTAATTGCAGTACATTTTCCTGTTAACTGAGAATGAATTGACCAAAATACTCATGAGATGGACTATTTATGTATACAATTTAAAATTTGAAGTGTTATTAGTAATTCATTTAGAAAAAAAACATTAAAAAAATTAATACCCCAAAATGAAAAAATCAACCCCCATCACCAATTTAGCAATTCCTTCTCACCTTCCAACTATCCCCCTTCTCATGTTTATCTGTCAAGCCTTAATATTAAGTTTTTTAAATTGAAACCCCCTATTTTCACTTATAACAAAGGAAGAAATTTATTCTATCCTTCAATTAACACACAAGAACTAGAGTTTTAGGGATTAAGTTGTGAAATGGTGGTTTATATAAGCGGTTACATTGGTATCAAGAGCTCAAACACCTGCCACAACCTCGCCGAAGGTGGATACACAACTAATAATCTTTGATTTGAGTTTCGTGGATATTGGTTGCCAAATCGATGTAAGACGAGGGACAAGGGTGGCAATGATAATGAGAAGGCGACAGAGGCTATAGGAAAAAAAGGGGTTGTAGAGAATCATTGGGGTGGACTCGATTCATTTCTTATTAAGTGACAAAGATTGAAGGGGGAAAGCGGTGGCGATGGTGCGGTTGCTGGAAATTGTTAGACGACAGTGGTGCCTGGATGCTTAGCGCAGCGATGACGGTGGTGCCTGAATTCTTGGCATTAGTGGAGGAGCTTGAATCATATTACAGGGGTCAGGGCAAAAATAAAGTATTTTAAGGGACAAAACTCTGTATATATTAAAAAATTTACATTACAGGGCCGAAAATTTACACTAGAGGCCGGAAAATTAACACTACTGACGAAAAAAAAAAAAAGGGGCCCTCACTAAAAAAAGAGGCGTGGCCCCTGGTCCTCACTAAGCTTTGCCTCTGCTTGGTATGGCTGCGATAATGGTGCTTGGATGCTTGGTGCCACGATTGTACTTTGTAAATGAACTCTTGTTATTTACAGAAGTAGACCTTATAATATAGTTAATGACATAAATAGTCCCCGTCTAAAATAGTAAAGAGTATTTTGGTCAATTCATTTTCCTTTAACATAAACAATTATGAAAGTTAGCCTTAATCCCAAACTCGATACAAAACTAAAACTACAAAACTCTAATTTGTTACTTTAAAAAATTAATACCCAAACTTGTTATTTTGGCCAAACCAAATAGAATATTTGTGTAATTAACTTTAAAGATTATTTAATTATATATCATTAATAAAATATCTATACTACTAAAACAAAACCTTGGGACTCAAATTTGATTTTATAAAAAAATTAAGACATCTAATACAACTTATTAAGCATTAAGTACAAGTATTTTATGCAATCATTTATAATTTGTCTCTTATTTATTAAACTCATTTTAATCAATAGATTAACAAATTCATCACTACTATTATATAATACAAAACAAACTGAACAAAAATGGAATTTCACTCTACTATGTAAGACGCGCCTGATGACCTCCCTTACGTTACCATTGGTGCCCACTCGAACGGATCCATTGAATTCATCGTAAAAGCTTCAATCAATTCATTCATCGCTTCATTCATAGTCAAACATCTGAATCGTAGATTGTCGGGTTTATCTTCTTCTTCTCCCTCAAATTCAATTTTACCAGTTTCAAATTCTCAATCCCTTCCGATCGCAAGTGTGAGTTCCTTAAATACAATCGAGTGCTCCGATCTAAATTTTAGGGTTTGCATTTCTTCTTGCAACACATATGCTTTCAAGATTACCTATTTATTCTTGATCTCTTATTCATCCATTTAAGAAATAGAATCTTGAAAGTCCCAGATGTTTTTTTGAGCCTTTGACCAAGAATCTGCGAGTGTGCTTGTGCTTTGGAGTGTTCTTGTGCTTTGGAGCAAAAGGTTTGCAAGAATTTTTGATGTTCACTTATGTGTGTGCTTTTAATTCGGTTTTAGCTCCATGCACTTGTGTTACTTAGTTCAAATTTGAAGTTTAGCTAAACTTTGATACCCTAATAAGAATCTTGAACTTGTAGTTTGTTGAGTATTGCTAATTACAAGAGTTTATTGATAGATTGTCTAGTTTATGCACCAAGAAAGTAACACTAGATTAGCATTTTAAGTTTATAACAGAACAAACTAAAAACATGTAGATCTTTTTCAAATTTGGAACTATTATGTTTAAAAGCATCTATAGGAAAAATAATCCTCTTCTATTGTAGACGTATACATTGAAAGAACTACTATTATAGCTTTTCTATTACTTGTTTGGTATACTCTTGACAACTTTTGCTGTTCAAGTTCAACATAAGTTTTGTTCTTATGAATTTTAGATTTTTTATTATTAACTTTTCGGTTTTCATGGCTGTTTTGTGTTGGGATTATGACTTTGGTAAAGTGGATATGGGATTAATTAGTATGCAATCAAAGTCTGTTGGGATAATTGTTGAGCAAGACTATGAAGGAGATAGGAGCAGTAGTTGGTCAACAGGTTAAAGTGGCACTTGCATTTTGGATTAGGGGAAATCCACATTTGATGAGTCAAGTCCTTGTTCCACAACATCAGAACATGGAGCAACCATTTGTCATCAATTTTGAAATTTTTTTGGAAGTCAAACCCATAAGGGCTATGTGTATAGATCCATTTAAACTTTGTTGTTCTTGTTGACAGAGCTTTGATGTAGAGCATTGGCCTTCTATCATGTATATTTTGACTCAACTAGGCTATGATAGAATAGTTGTTATAATGGTGAGAAGTTAAATTTTTTTAATTTTTTCTAACACAATCAACCACGTATTGTTAATGGTTGTGAATTAATACTATTATATAGGATTCTCAGTAGTATTGTTTTATGTAAAACTATAGGTGCATTACAAATACAATTTTGTGATAGGTACTTGTGAGTCACTACAACTAAAAGGTGAGGAGCACTCTAATTTAAACATATTTGTGTTGCTACAGTGGTTATCTTATTATTTAGAAAAAGAATTACTAAAGCAAGTAAGATGATAGACCCTTGCACATTTTATAATATATTGAATGAATCTTATCAAAAAAAATTTCTATAAACAAGTAAGCATGGCAATAGGGTGGAACTGGTCATAGGTTAAAATAGTGGAGTCAGAGGTCAGGTTAAAACGGACTGTTTTAGAAAGGTATTGATGTTTCTCATTTAGAATTTGCTTCTGGCCAAATGGGATTGTGTTGATATTAGTCGTTTTAGAAAAACAAGTAAGAAAACAAGTTCACCCGTTATTTTTTTCTGTTTATTGCCATTTTATTAACATCTGCTATAATTTGTTTGTATATTTTATTTGGGTCCTACCATAAGCGGCTTTCATGTTCAAGATCTTATTTGTTCTGTTGAGTTTTATTGGGTCAATCATCTTATTTTTAATAAGGCCGTGTAAAGGTGGCAAGATGGATGGTTGATTAATGAGTCAAAACATGTTTTGTTTAAAGCAAGTTATTTTTAGTACAGGTTGAAACAACTTGGGTGGGTTGCGCCTTCAAACACTTCATCCATTTTAATTTTTTGTAAGTAATCATTGTCGTAACTAATGTGATTAAAACAATGATATTATAACAAAAATAACTAACATCTTCTTTGTTGATGTTTGATTGTTAAATTTGAAACAAGTAAACTTTAATTTTACGATAGAATTACATCTACTTTCCAAGAATAACTTAAGTATTTTACATAAGAAACTAAAAACATGTGGATCAATTTTAAATTTGAAGCTATTCTGTTTGAACTTGTACAATCAGTAGGACCCAAGGAGAGTACCATGATAGCATTTCTCTCTCAAATGTATTTCTTACAACTTTTATCAATTTCTATCTATTGCACTTTCATTTACGTTGAGATGATAATTATCTGCACTATAGATTCATATGCCACACTTTTATTTATGTGTGAGATGATAATGATCTACACTTTAGATTCATATGCCACTGATGTTCAAAAGCTATAGAGTTATGCTTAACCCTTCATTCCCTTGTTGTAGAGCTTGGAAATTATTGCTAAGTATGATGGAGATTGTTGAATTGTCCAAAAATTAGTTAATATAACACTTAAAGTTTGTTTCTGAGCAGGATGACAATGGTTGCAAAAGGTACATGGAATGTAACATGAGCTTCTTCAAGTATTAGTGTTGGATGGAGGCCTGTAATGTTAAAGCTTAAAAGTTTTTTATAAGGACACATACAATACATAACTTTAAGAGTTTTTTTCTTATATTTATTTTTTAAAAGAAAACTGTGGTGTTTGGGTGTGCATTTTTTGCTTGAGGAAGCAAATGACGTATGATGGTGTCTAAGGTAAAGTGTGTTTGATGCTTATAACGGATTATTATGTATTAAAGCTTTAATTAAACATACCACTACTGGTATTCATTATGGAGGTTCTTCTTATGTTTCTTACTTGTAGTCACTACTACTATTTTGCTATTTATTTTCTGCATTTCGTTTTTATTTGTCTAAATTTTATTTGAATAAGTTTATTTATTTAATCAAGTTATATGATTATTTTACTTAGTATTCTAATTTGTAATGACTGTGAATTATGTTGCGCTTTTATAGTTTTATAAGGTTGTGATTGAAGGATTCTAAAGGAAATTCCTTCTTTACGAGTCATACACAAAGCCCTTTAATGGATATCGTTTTAAAACCGGGCCGCGGCATGGCGCGGGTCTAACATGCTAGTATTATTAATTCATTATTTAATAATTTATGATTATTTAATTCACTACATTATATATTTTATTATTTATAAAACTTTAAATTAACATTTAAATTTATTAATAAATATTATTTTATTTGAATACTTAACTATATAATAATAATAATAATAATAATAATAATAATAATAAAATGTATAATTAAGTAGTATCTTAATTGAATACTTAACTATAATATTACTAAATACTTTTATAACGATGATGATAATAATAATCTATATTAAGACACTTAATATAACATTTTTAAACATAAGGTACAAATGCTATATATAATAGTTCTTAATTTGCCTTTATTTAATAAAGTAATATATATTTATTTTAAGTATTATCTTATTTATAATACTTTAAACTTATATTGAAATATATACATTTGTTATTTATATTATTATAACTTTTTTACTATTTGATTTAAATATTATTTTATTTAAACACTTGAGTATATTATCATTAAATATTTACATAGTTATAATAATATTAATACCCACATATACCAGTGTTTAAGGCAGTTCGGAAAAGAGGCTCGATAATACCCATCACATCACTAATATAACAAATAGAAAAAGATCATGAGTAGTGAAGGTGAAGGCTTTCTCAATGTTACCACAATAATTTTTTTTCTTCTAAAATAATAAAAAAAACCTACTTTGTTTTTTTTTTTTTTATAATTTTACATTGAAACATTTAAGGATTTTTTGAAACTAACCACAACACTTTCTTTCTCTTTTTTTTTTTTTTTTTTTTTTTCAAATTGATACCTACTCGTTTTGTATTTTGTAAAAATTTATATTTAAAGTTTCGAGTTATGTCAAATTAAAATTTAATCAATTGAACTTTTTTTTTATTTATACTTAAAGCTTCGAGTTATGTCAAATTTATATTTAATCACCTGAACTTTTTTTAAGTTTTATACATAAGCCTTCGAGTTATGCCAAATGTTTATTTAACCAATTTGCAATGGAGCTCATTAATTATAATAAAGTCATAATTTACGCATTCGTTATTATTTTTTTTTTTAAGATATTTATTTTTTATAGTATTTTTTTATTATATTATTTATTAGAGTATTGCATGTAATTTTTTTCTAGTGGTTAATACTAACGTATAAATTAATAAAAATAAATATTTTTAAATTTTATAACACACAGCAGCATGACACGTCTCACCCACCTTAATTATTAATACGTTAAATTGTACTAAAAATAAACATTTAATTTTCTGTATTCATGTCAGTTCTTTCTAAGTGGACCCTGTAGCATTAGTGGTGTTGGAGCTGAATGCTGTGTACGAAGTCAACCAAATGATAATGAAAAAGGAGGTTTACAATAATTAACCTATAGCATAAAAAAATGAAAAAGGAAAAAAAACCCATTTTTGCAACTGCACCTGACTATCACATTCACCCATATTTTTATTTCTTTTCATTGAGTTATTATCATAATAATGTTAGAATTTTTAGTTTAAAGATAACTAGGAATCTCCGTATCGAGCGTTGCGCGATTGTTTCTTTTAAACTTTTTATGTTGACAAATAGCAAAGCAATGACGATACGTGGAACTGATAAAATTCTTGGAATAGAAGTAACAAAAGCAAGAAGAACCCAAAGCATAATTTGAACTTCTCAATTCTTTTTTTGTCTTTTTGATATAACCAATTTAACATCAGCTATTTTTTTATTTTTCATATTTTCAAATCATTAATCCATCTAGTATTGTTTGCCATTGTACATGGCATTCATGTTCGATTATTCGTATTTACATGAGTGGACATTTTTTATATGCCCGAAGCAAAAGATATTTCCAATTAAAGACAAACGGAGGCTAGCTTATATATGCATTTAGAATGTGACAAACAAAACAGGGGTTATTGTGGACACCTTTACTCTATGTCGGAGGCTAAACATAGTTGGATTGGTGATTTAAGAAAAAGTAGGGGCCAGTATAGATAAACTCTCATTCGGATTATGTATTTGTTAACTTTTCAACAGGTTTAAAACAACTCACTAATATTAAGTGGAGTACATGATCATATAAATAATCACATAATTACTCAAAGGAAACTTACTGATTTAAACTTGTATAAACAGTGAGAAATGGAATTCACTCATGTATCAAACATATCACAAACCTAAATGATTAAACAGCAAAAAGATCATATAATCAAAAAACACGGAGAAGCTGCATTTTTTTATTCTATTTTGTTAGCAGCTATGGGACCTCATGAATGAAAATAATAGATAAAATTTAACTGTGAGTGTTTATGATTTGTTAGAAATCTAGTAGGGTTATTTGTCATTAGTGTTGGTTAAATTCACAAAGGAATCGAGATTGTTGATGAGTAATTGGTCACACCATTCAAATTCTAATAAAACCAAAAAAATCTGATCAATCGTAGCAAACAATAAGTTGCCTTAGTTCTAACATGAACATATCAGATCCATCGATTACAATCTCATAAACACACACGTTGAAGAAATACATATACATGAATTAATAGTTTGACTATAATACCATATACTTTTGTTGTCAAATAAACACCATCCAACGTAAACGATGCCAACATTATCTCTAAAACATAAATCAAATCAACTCCAAAATGCAAGAGATGAAATATAGAAGAGGGAACTAAAGATGGTGATAAACCAACAATCAACAGAAGGAATTGATATTGACAGATAATAATAATCCATAACCAACTTCAGCAATGGGGAAAAACACAGAAACAAATTTGCAAGAAGGCCCAAGAAAGAGCCATACAAAAGGGTATCAAAATTGATAGATAAACTAATAAAGAATAGAAGAAAACAAAACCATAGCAATCTACATCCAACATTCATTAATCACCCGAAAAAGCCGGACACTAACCTGCAAGGTGTCATAAAATGGCCACGCCAAGCACCACTATCACTTGAACCAACTCCACCACAACAGCCACTAAATACCGTCTAGAACAATCACCTAGGCCATCGGAACCTGAATTGTCGGCAGGAACACCGTGAAACACCAAAAATCAAACCAAACTCCTACGATCAAACCGAAACCTAGACATAGGACCGCCAGACCAACTTGAAACTTGCTAAAACATCGGAAAATGGAACGGATCAGAGTCGTTGCCGGAGCCATGGTGGTGGCTAGGGCTTCCTGCTGAAAGGTGGCCATAGCCTCTATAAGCCACCGCCGCCTACCGGTTCGTTTGGGGTGCACAGATGCGGCTGTTGCCGTTGTCGTTGCCTTAACCCTTGTCATATGTCAAGGGTTCAGCCCCCCGCTCGACACCATCATAAACAACACCAACGTCGTGAAGGACCACCAGGTGGTCAAACTACCGAAAACCCATCCAATTTATGAGTTGTCGGTTGCAGTCGAGAGGGAATTGCAGTTGTGGATGGCCGGTGTCGCCTCCAACATGTGGTCGGAGAAAAATCCCTGTTGGTTGTTAAGCAGATGATCCAACCAGATATAGCCACTTTTTATTGCGGTCCAATCAGGAGAAAGAAGCACTATTCATTGCGTTTGCAAATTAACATATAGGATAATGACACTATATGATGTAAAGATGACTATGAGTTTATACACACTTGAATAACACATACAATTCTCACTATCTTTCTCATTTTTTTTGTTTATAACATGTTATAATCAGCATCTTGCTCTTGAGCTGTTTTCTCTTCAAGATCGAAGTTTTGCTTTTCAACAAACAATACAAGCATATCTTGTTTATTCATTAAAACACAATTGCCGAAACATTTTTTTAGAATCTTAATTTAGTTGTTTCTCATTGAAGTCCCATTTAGAAAGTTATTGGTAGCCACTTTGATTTGGTAATCCATTGTAAATTTAGATCATCACTCTTACCCGGCTTCCTTTTTAAACACCCATAAAATATGTTCACAAGTTTTAAGAGAGCTATTGTTGGAGATGAATGTTTGATAGATAACAGTAGTACCAACATTATTATGAAACATAAGAAATATTTCTATAAGTTGTCTCGTGTAGAGACACTTGCTGGTACTATTTCGGATGTTAGTGATGTTATTGAAGGCTTTGGAAGAGCAAGCATCATCTTACCTTCGAGTACCAAATTGATAATTAATGATCCATTCTACACTAGTAAATCTAGATGAAATTTAATCAGCCTCAAAGACATTCAAAAAATTGGCTACCACCTTGAAACAATATTTGACAATAATACCGAATACTTGCAAATTACCTCAAATGATAATGGCCAGAAAAAGGTTTTAGAAAAATTGAAAGCTTTATCCTCTGGATTATATTGTACTAATATTAATCCTATTGAATCATATAAGGTGACTAACCCGAAGTTAGTATATAAAAACACTTTCACCATATGGCATGAGCGATTAGGTCACCATGGTAGCATAATGATGAGAGGAAGAATCAAAATGAAAATGGACACCCCTCAAATGTTTAAAAGTTCTGCTACCACAAAATTTAATATGTGCAGCGTGCTTTCTTGGCAAACTTATTACTCGACCATCAATAACAAAAGTAACAAAAGAAACCCCCTTGTTTTTAGAAAAAATTCAAAGGGACATATGTGGGCCCATACACCCTCCTTGTGGCCCATTTTGCTATTTCTTGGTTTTAATTGACGCATTATCATGGTGGTTACACATGAGCCTTTTAACTACTCAAAATGTGTCATTTGCCTTATTATTAGGCTAAGTAATACATTTGAGAGCAAATTTCCTAGAACATCAAATTAAAAACATTTGGATGGATAATGCGGGAAAATTCACATCCCAAGCCTTTAACAACTATTGTATGCCAATTGGGATAAATGCTGAACATCTGGTAGCTCACGTTCACACACAAAATGGTTTAGCTGAATCATTAATTTAACGATTATAGTTAATCGCTAGAGCGCTCCTGATGAAATGAAAATTACCATCCTCAGCATGGGGGATGTTATTTTGCATGCCGTTGCACTGATCAGATTAAGACAACTGTTGATCAAGAATTCTCTCCGTTACAATTAGTCTCTGAAAAAGAATCAAGTCTGTCCCAGCTTAAAATATTTGGTTGTGTGGTATATGAACCAATGCCGCCACCACAATGCACCAAAATGGGACCGCAAAGAATACTAGATATTTACATAGGTTTTAACTCCCAATTATTATAAAATATTTAGAACCACAAACTGGAGACATGTTTACAGCACGATTTGTTGACTGTCATTTTGATGAGACATTATTCTTCGTCTTAGGGGGAGATAAGAATAAAGAAAGACGGTAACACAAGAGATAAGATAGAATATATCATCACTATATAATTTCGATCCTAGAAGTGGTCAGTGTTAATTTAAAGTCCAAAAGATTGTACATTTGCAAAAATAGCAAATGAACTACCAGATGCATTCGTAGATACAAATAAAGTGATAGAATCACTTATACCAGCATCAAATACAATGCTTGAATTGAAGTAATCCCATAAACGATTACCACACAAAGAAAATATGGGAGAACAATCGGTTCCAAAGATAAAAACCTATTAAAAATGAAAAGAGCAAAATAATGCAATTGGTGAAACAACAGAAAATGTTATAGATGAGTCCCTAGCAGAAGTAAAGGTCCTAGAAGAGACTAATACAAATTCAGAGGAAACTGATGTTTCATATGAAATATCAGTATCAAATGAACGTGAAATCTCTATAAATTATGTACAAATAATACAACGTAGAACCAAAATAATATACATGCTGATTACATCTTCGCATATAATATAGAAAATGACGTAATAAATGAAAATGATTACGTATCTAAAAGTATTGAAGATGCATGCATAGAAATAATTGGCCAAAATGACAAGACGCTATAAAGTCTAAATTAGATTTGCTCAAAAAACGAAATGTGTTCGGACCTATCGTCTAGACACCCATAGACGCTAAACCAATTGGTTATAAATGGGTGTTTGTAATAAAACAAAATGAAAAGAATGAGATTGTATAATATAAGACCCGACTTGTAGCAGAAGGGTTTTCCCAAATCCCAATAGTTGATTAGAGGAAACGTACTCCCCTGTGGTTAATGCAATAACCCTTAGATTTCTAATCAGCCTCGCAGTCTCTGAAGGACTTTAGATGAGACTTTTGGATTTCATGAGCGTGTATTTGTATAGGAACCTTCAAATAACATCTATATGAAAATCCCAAAAGGATTAAAAACGCCTGAAGTTGAGATATGTGTTTAATAAAACTTAAGAGATTTTTATATGGTCTCAAACAATCTGGGTGTATGTCGTTCAATCGTCTTAGTCAATATCTCAAAAAAAGGATTATAAGTCTGATGTAAGTAGCCCATAAGTTTTTATGAAAAGATCACTCTTGAAATTCACTATGGTAACAATTTATGTTGATGACATTAACATTACTGGATCTCTTGAAGAGATAGAAAAGACTGCTAAACTCTAAAAGTTAGATTTGAAATGGAAGACCTAAGCATAACAAAATTATGTCTATGCCTTTAGTTTGAATATCTACGTAATGGAACATTCATACATCAATCAAACTACACTTAAAAGATGTTAGTAGGCTTTAATATGGACATAGCTCATCCATTCAACATACCCATGGTTGTTTGACTGCTAGATGCATATAAAGATCCTTACCGCCCCCAAGAAGAGGGTGAAGAATTACTTGGTCCATAAGTACCATACTTTAGTGCAATCGGTGCACTCATGTATCTCGCAAATAACACGAGACATGATATTGCATTCTCGGTTCATGTACTAGCAAGATATAGTTCAAACCCAACATGTAAACATTGGAATGGAATAAAGCATATATTTTGGTATCTTTAAGGGTTAAGGAACTTAGGTCTTTTTTACTAGAAAGAGAAAAGGTCCCAGCTTGTCGAATATGCTGGATGTCTATCAAATCCACACAAAGCATGATCTCGGATAGGTTATGTATTCAAATATGGTGGCAGGTTATGTATTCAAATATAGTTGCATAACAATTTCTTGGATATCGACAAATTAAACAGTTATAGAAACATCATTAAATCAAGCAGAGTTGATAGCATTATATGATGCCGGACGAGTATGTGTGTGGTTGAGATCGATGATTAATCGAATACAAGGAGCATGCGGTTTAGAAGAATGTAAGAAGAACCCGATGATTATTTATGAAGACAATGCTGCTTTATAGCTCAAATAAGAGAAGGCTACATCAAGGGTGACATAACAAAACATATTACACCAAAGTTCTTTTCAACATATGACTTGCAAAAAGAAGGGAAAATCGACGTTTGTCAAATCAAGTCAAGTGCAAATCTAGCTGCCATGTTTACAAAATCTCTACCTAGAATCACTTTTGAGTAGCTGTCACAAAATATCAGGCTTCGTAGATTAAAAGACGTTATCTATATTAAGGGGGAGCATTATACATGTATTTTTTTTTCCCTAAACTAAGTTTTGTCCCATTGTGTTTTCTTAGTAAGATTTTTAACGAGACAACATAACTGATCCAGAAGTATCTGTTTTATTTATAGGTCCTGAAGTATTAACTTAACATCGTTTTGAAGCATTTTGTTAATAGTGTATAATGAGTGATAATATGTCTGAGGGGGAGTGTTGTAACTGCACCTATTATTACATATTCACCCATATTTATATTTCCTTTAACTGAGTTATTAGCACAATAATGTTACAATTTTTAGTTTCAAGATAATTAAACTATATAATGTAAAGATGACTATGAGTTTATACACCAGAATAATACATACAATTCTTCCTATCTTTCCATTTCAATCTTTTGTTTCAAAAACCCTTAACCAATTGTTTCTATATACATAGGAGGAGTGAACATTCCAAAATTCTTACTTTTTTTGTATTATGTTAGCTTTTTGACAAATTTATATAGAGCTGTCAAAATAGATTTTATCGTGCTTAACAGGTTATAAACCAAGAATAAGAAATTATAGAATTGTTTAACTACCTATATATCATGCCTGTAATTTTTTAAAATATTTTTGTAAACCAAGAATAAGAAATTATAGAATCTAGCCTCTTAATTTTAATTATTTTTAAAAAATTAAAAAAATAAATAATATTAATTTTAGTAAACAGGTCTAATATTGTTTATAAACAGATCGAAAATTACCATCCCTGTATCTATATCACTTATCAGTTACATCATAAAAACAATAGTTAATAAATGAAGTGACATTTTGAAAAATACATAAGAAAAAGTTGTGAAAGTTGTGAGTTAATGATAAGGTAGTTTAAAGATTTTATAAATATCATATCTTCCTCCCAACATTATCTCACTCCCATTTCCCACACATATTATGCTTTTAGTTTGAACGGATATGCAAGCATTTCTTACAATATAATCCTAAAACTCACTTCTTATTTAGTTTATAAAGGTTAAATACTTAAATCCGCGACAATTAAACGGAAAAACTACATCAAATGTCACTATATCGTGAGTTCATCTCTACCAGTCTTTTATCATCTACAACTCTCTTTCTTTGTATCAAGAATTCATTATTGGGAGTTAATTAGATGATTAATGGTGCCCATAAAGCAAAAGAAAAATCAGCATAGAAGAGTTGCTTAATGTCATTAATTATGTTCAACATGGATTATGTCATGAAAAGAAAAATGGCCAAAATGCAGTCAAGAATTAACTTCTATTGAGGATAAATTATTGAAATGTTGAACAAAATTGTGTGGTAGAACACTATCCACGTCTTGGGATTATAGTCGAGGGTGCTTACCGTGTACCTTTTTTGATTTTAACTAGCTATCCTCCTCGCGCTACGCGGCGAGAGTTTTGTCGGTTTCCCCCGCTATACACGGTAAGAGTTTTTCCCTAACGTTGTGCGACATGAGTTTGGTCGTTATCTCTTCAACTCGTCGAAAACCATAAAAATGAATACCGAAACCAATTCGGATAATACTAATACCGGCAACGAAGTTTTTCGTTGTAATCAATTTGGTTGTTACAAGTAAAAAAATACTTGATTTGAATACAAATCTGTTTGATATATATTTTTATATTAGAACACCGATACAACAAAATATAAAACAATTGCACATACCGTTTCTTAAAAAAACGAACAGAATTCACTGATATGTAATGTTGGAGCTAAAATATAAAACAACTGCACATACCGTTTCTTAAAAAAAAAAAAATACCGTTTCTTAAAAAAAAAAAAAAAACTAACGGAATTCACTGTTGGAGCTCACGTTTAAAAAAACATGAGGAGATACTCGAACCTTGGCCTTGAAGATGATTGCGGAACAACTTAACCATTGGGCTAGCTTGTATGCATAAGTCTAGTTTTGTTTAATAACTTATTTAACCCAATAATAAGCATAATTATCTAGAATTACTGTAGACACCGACCTAGATGAATCATATATATAGAATTTTCAAACTTCTGGATTAATCGATCAACGTCTTGTAATTCGTAAATAGTGTGATTTAATTAGTTTAATGGGACTGATTGCAATTTCGACTTTACTAAACTACAGAACATTGCAATTAACTTGTAGTAAAAAAAAATAATCAACATGCGTGAATTTAGAATCTCATATGAAAGTTTAATATAATTAACTTGAATATGTTTAGTCTATCTTGTATTTTATTATAATTTTCTTTTTTTTCACTTTTTATTCATTAGATATATATTTTTTTAATTTAACATGTTTTACGTTTGATTTCAATAATGTTTTACTCTTATACTCGATGCTAAAGTAGTTTATTTCTTTTACATTCCGAGCATACTATTGTGTCATTTTTGTTTTTATCTGCGAGCTTAGGCGTTCCTAAGTGCTTCGTTTTCCCTTTCGACTTGCTTAATTTTAACAATGGGACTTCGTGTTCTTTAACGTTTAGTTTCAGAATAACTTAATATTCTCCATAATTTTGAACATACTCTGTCGACAAACTTTCTTTTAGAGTAAATTACACGAATAGTCCCTATGGTATGCCTATAATACAACTTTAGTCCCTACTTTCAATAAATTACAGATTAGGGACTGAACTATGTCAATAGTGCACGTCGGTAGTCCCTAACACTAACAGGGGTTAAGTTTCTATGTTAAGTCCTTGGAAAATTACCAAAACGCCTCTAGTTGTCTTATTCATCTTCATTGCCACTCCAAACCCATCCCCACCCACCTTAATTGACACCTACGACCAATAGTAAAAGTTGCTTCCGATGGCCACCATCTTTTTCGGCGACACTACTTCCGATGGTGGCGGTTACGAAACAGATCTGTGGTGATGGGGCGTTTTCGAATCAGATCTGCGGCTACACGGATGATGAACTAATCGGTAATGATGAAGATGTCGAACTAATCGATGATAGAAAAAGGCTAACGTTTTCCGTTGGTTGTTTGGTTTCTGTTGTTGGTGGTGCTAATAGTAGAAGGGTGGAAGGCGACGGTGGTTCCAACGCTGTTGATGATCAAAACTTTCTTCCAGCGGCGGTGAAGCCGAAGCCGGAGGTTCGTGTTGACCTTCAACATCCACCGGCGGTGGTTGTTGCTGGTGATTGATTGTATTTGCCACTGGTTGTGATGGCGAAGAAGATGAAATTGAGGTTGTAAATTCTTGTTGGTGATCTACGTGCTCAATTGGTAACGACGGTGATGGCATGGAGGTGTGAGGCGATGAATGAGGTGATTAGAGGTTGGTGGTAAATTGTTGTATGGTGCAGTGGTGGTGGTGGTTGCGGTGGTGGTGGGTGGTGGGTGGTGGTAGTTGCGGTTGTGGTGGTGGTGGTGATGGGTGGTCCCACTATTAATTGATTAAATTTTTATTTATTTGTATAAGGGTATTTTTGTCATTTTCAAACATTTAACAGAGAAACTTAACATCTGTTAGTGATAGAGACTACCAGTGTGCACTTTTTGTATAATTTAGGCCCGCATCTGTAATTTTTTAAAAATAGGAATTAAAGTTATAATACGTGCAAACCTCAGGGACTATTTGTGTAATTTACTCTTTCTTTTATAATAAATTAACCTGTTGTGAATCATGATTACGCACCCACCAGTTCAAATGGATGTAGGGTAAATAGATAATGGTTATAGGGTAATAAATATAGTATTTCTTAGAAATTGAGAAAAAATTATTATTGCTGTTAATTTTATTAACAAATGAGATAGAAAACGTATTTTATATTTTTGCATATAACAATATTATATTAGTTTTAAATGATAAAAAAATTAGTTTTTATGGTGTAATTATATATATATATATGTATATATATATAGGATTCTACAGTAATAACATACTTAAATTAATAATAACAATATTTAAATTTTATATATATATATGTATATATATATATATAAAATATATATATATATATATATAATTTGTTTATTAAAAATTATACTAAATGTTCTAAGGTAAACTTTAGATTTTTTAAGTTTCGGGTTTACGTACCGCTACGATTCGAGTATAAAATGTTTACGTGCATATCTTTATATACGTTTTGAGATGATATATGTTTCGACGTTCGTCTATGTTTTGACGTAAATTTTGTTTTGAAATGAGTCGGGTCAAATATAAATGTTTTGTTATTCGATAGTATAAATTTGATTTACTATATGTTTTAATGTAAATTTAGTTTGGAAACGAGTTAGGACGATTGTAATTTATACTTTATCGCGCCACATACGGCGCAGCTGCACGTGTTTTTTATGTACGTTTTGAATTGGACTACGTTTCGACATAATTTGTTTGAAAAGTAGTCGGGGTCAAGTATAATACATTTTCGTTGAACGGTAAAAATTCGAGCTAGTTTACGGTTCAACATAAATTTAGTTAAAAGACAAGTCGGGTCGATTGTTAGTCTCTACGTTACACGTCACGTAGAATGCCGTTATAGCGTGTTGTTGCATTTGCGTTTTGATATTTGGGATCAGTGTGGAATTCCTCCCGCAACGCGCGAGTCATGAAAACGTAGTTTTTATAAAAAATGAATGTCGTATATAAAAGTTATGAGCATTAAAAAAAAATCTTGAAAAAAGTTAACAAAAGTGTCAATAACTAAAATATCTTTTTAATTAACTTTTTTTTAAAATTTGATCTCAACATTAATTAATAAGATTGATTCTTAAGCTTATTTTTTATGCCTTTTAAATGAAATATATTAGCCAGTGAGGCTTTGCTTTTTAAAAAAAAGGTTATGGGTTAAAATTCAGATATGATGTAATTTGTATTAATTTAAAAGCAGAAGTAGAAATAAGATAAATTTACCTTAAAAAAAATAGAAATACACTATTTGATGATAAGTTGTGCACCTAAATTAATGTTTTTTCTTAATTGAAATGAAAGAACAAAAAAGCGCCAACACAACAACGACGCTATTTTGGAATATACGTATGGCCTTTTGGAGAAATTCTTTATAAAAATTGTTATTGTTAATAAAATTCAGACCCAAGACTTTAGCCAACCCACAACACAATTTCAATCTTTTGAAAGTTTAGGAAGATACATTTTATATTATATAATATTTTTTTAGTGAGGAATTTCTTCAAGAATGGTTGCTAAGTTTGAGTAATTGTTTTGAGTATATGAGTGATCTTACGATATTAAGTATTATAATTATCATTAGATTAAATTTGTACTCATCATTATAGATAAAATCCACATCATTTAGGTTATTTATCCGTTTTCCAAGGTGTATTTATGTTCTAACGTTTTAACCATCTATACATATCAATCAATATAAAAAAACCGGACTAATTTGAGAAAAATCATGATTTATGTTTTTTTTTTCATACTCATTGTCAGTGGTATTCTTTCTCGTCTTTGCTTCACCATTGAAACTATATGGTGGTTATTGGAAAAAATATTTCTCTTCATCCCTTCATAGATCTTTTTTTTTCATCATAGATCTTCAGTTCTACACGTCTAAAATCTCAATTTTTTGATCTACACATACATCGGGAGTGCAACATCTTTAATTCTAAAGACCTACACTTCACCGTCTAACCTTTTCTTATTTACCCGACCACTATAAAGTTTTCAAAAACAATACAATCATCGCACACTGTTGACCGCTCTTGTACCATTGTTGGATTATATAAATCTAATCACCAAATAACCAAGTGTTTTACTTCCGTCTAACATCGAACCATAACTGTTTGTGTGTCACAACTTCCGTCACGCATCACACACGCATTCAATTGTACCAAACCACTTGATCGATCCTACCGATCACCATCCACCCAAAGAAGTAACGCAAGACATATTCATAAATAGACCATAGTGCCACTACAACCACCACACCCCTCATCATATTCCTTGGTCCTAAACAAACCTTACCAACTACAATAGTACAATACTTTTGTTTCCTAAATACATTTTCCCACTAGACCAATTCTCTTATTATTCCATTGCATAAATCTTTGTCTCATTCTCAACACCACCTCCACCACACCTTCTACCAACCTTTCAAACCCAATTTCCTATAATAACCAATTTACTCATTCAACCATCAACTCACAAACTAACAATCCCAACCCCCGTACACAAAATGACCATTCTAACCTTGCTACTCTACGCCACCATCACAGCCTTAGTTTTCTATCTTCTCCTTAACCTGCGCACTAGCCACTCTAAACAACGTCTCCCCCCCGGCCCAGCCCCATGGCCGATCGTTGGAAACCTACCGCACCTCGGTCCGATCCCGCACCACTCGCTCGCCGCGTTGGCGTCGAGATACGGACCGTTGATGCACCTTCGGCTCGGGTTCGTTGACGTCGTGGTGGCCGCATCTGCGTCAGTCGCTGCTCAGTTTTTGAAGATTCATGACGCTAATTTCGCCAGCAGACCGCCTAACTCCGGTGCGAAACATATAGCGTATAATTATCAGGATTTGGTGTTCGCTCCGTACGGTCCACGGTGGCGCATGCTACGGAAGATTTGCTCCGTTCATCTGTTTTCCGCTAAAGCTCTCGATGACTTTCGTCATGTTCGGCAGGTTTTGTTGACTTTGCATAGTTCTTTTTAATGGCGGAGTTTGAATTATTTTATAATGGGGGCGAGAGCGACATTAATTTTTTTTAAGGAGGCGAACTCGATATTTATATAAGAATTTATATTTCCTGACAAAAATTTTACACGACCGGATTAAAATTTAAACACTACTAGCAAAAAAAAAAAAACAGGGGGCGGCGGCCCCCGTCCCTATGAGCTTCACCTTTGATTCTCTTGGTTGAATTCCGCCTTGTGATTATTATTATTATTATTATTATTGTTATTGTTATTATTATTATTATTATTATTCTGATATGTTATTTTGTATACTCAGGAGGAGGTAGCGAGGCTAACGCGAGTATTGGTGGGTGCGGGGGACTCAGCGGTGAAATTAGGGCAACTTCTTAACGTGTGCACGACGAACGCGTTAGCGCGGGTGATGTTAGGGAGGAGGGTGTTCGGTGACGGGAGTGGAGGCGGTGATCCGAAGGCGGATGAGTTTAAGGATATGGTGGTGGAGTTGATGGTGTTGGCAGGGGAGTTTAATATTGGTGATTTTATACCGGCGCTTGACTGGTTGGACCTGCAAGGCGTGGCGAAAAAGATGAAGAAGCTACACGCTCGATTCGACTCGTTTCTTAATACGATACTCGAGGAGCATAAGTCGGGTGTGGGTGGGGGCGAGTCGAGGCATGGTGATTTGTTGAGTAAGCTGATCGCGCTTAAGGATGATGCTGATGGAGAGGGAGGGAAGCTTTCGGATGTCGAAATCAAAGCTTTGCTTCTGGTAAGTTCCTAATTACAGAAGTACTTTTGACGTTCGTTTTTTTAGGCCACATAAAATCTAAATAAATACGACAATGAGATTTGAACGCTCAAATTTTATTCTTGATTTATGAGACTACATCAATACCTCAAGGGCCACTTTGATTAGAGCATTCACAGTTTGTTTGTTATTTTTACGTGAGTGTAATTTTTATATTAATGGTTGTGAGTGGTTGTGCGTGAAAAATAAAGAAATTTTACTATTAAATTTGTAAATTTAAGTAAATACTGTTTAACACTTATAATTTTTTTAATATTTTTAAAAGTTGTTGTGAGTGAAGTAAAGAGAAAAAACTAATGATAAAGGTATAAAAATATTATTTAATAAAAAAGATGAGAAAAAAATAATGTTTTTGTTATAATTATATTGATAACGATAAGGATTGAACTCCAAATGCTTTTATGTCTTTGATTTTGATGTGTACTTGAGGTGGTTTAGTTTGGAAATATTATTTTACTAGGTTATATTCCCGTGTATTACACGGGTTGAATAACAAAAATATTAAATATTTATTGATGATAAGTAGGAATTGTAAAACGTTATTTTAATATAATATATGATTAAATTTACGTATGGTTAAGTATTTTGATTTTTTTATTATTTTTAAAACTTTCGTTTTAAAAAATTGCTTTGAAATTTTTTTTATTCTTTTATCAGTATTTTGTTGTTTAAAAAATCCAGATTTGTTTTAAATAAATGTTTTTTTATAAAACTTTTATTTTATAAAAAGATTGAATTTAAATATTTCATAATTTAAAAAAACTTCATTTGTTTAGAAAATCATAGTTTTAGAAAATTTTATTTTTGAAAAAATATATTTTTTAATCAAAATACTTAGTTTTTATTTAATAAAAAAATATTTTAAAAATTATTAATTCAAGGACTTGAATTTATAATAGATAGAGAAACAGAAATATTTGAAAATTAGTTACTTGACTTTTAAAAAATAAAAAAAAAATAGTTTAGGCGGGAAAATAATTAGGGGAAGCATTGTGAGAATGCCATGTGTTCCACATTGTAAATGATTATTAGTATAGGTTTTAATTTTAATATGTTTAAAAAGGACGGATTTGTTTTTTTTAAAAACTAGCTAAGTTGCACTAATACTTAAAGGGTGATAGAACAATCAATTATTTAAAAAGCATCATCTAGAATCTTTTGTTAATTAAAATATGATAATAGTATAATATCTAACATTTATTTTAATTTTTAAATATAAGTATTCATTGATACCCTCCGAGTATATACTTCATTTATACCTATATTATGTGAATACGTACTTCATTTAATTTTTCCTTACGTTTATACGCACTTCATTTAACGTAACGCTACGTTTATACGTACTTCATGAATGGTGATGGGAATGTGAACTTCGTCTGCACTTGATTTATTTGTGATATATAATAACCACGTGTATCTGTGTCTTTTTACAAAAGGACAAACTACTTTCGTAAATTCGAATTTTTTTGAAGTTATTTTAATAAAATTAAAATAATAATCATATAAATTAAAAAGTATACAATCACTGATTATTTTTTATAGTAAATTATTAATATTTATCAATAATAATTAACTACCAACTCCATTTGTGGGGCTTTTGCTTATATGCCAACAGCTTATATAATTTAAACTTAAGGTAAAATCCTTGATGTAAAAGAATACAGAAATGTTGTTGCCACCATTTATACGTTATGCTATAAGAGTTGTACCAAAGCACTGTCAACAGCATTTATTCATCCTCACATGTTACGTTTGAAAATTGTCGTATATAAAGTCGTCTCATAAATCATTCACATTAGCTACACCTACTCTCATCATTTTTAAATTATATAAAAAACATGAAAAATTAATCATCTCGATCCTCTATTTTTTTTTAAAGCAAATTGGATTTTAATAATCCAAACTATTACCTATTGGCCGATAATAATCCATACTATCAATTTGGCCGGTAACACTCCCAACTTTCATTTTTATTACCAACAATAGTCCCAATGACATGATTTTCAATTTTTTATGTTTGATTTGGACTCTATTCGATTCACAACAATAATTATGAACGAATTGAAAAAAACATACAAGCTAAATTGAGACTAAAATATATGCAAATTAAGCGTAAAAAATTGAAAATTATGTCACTAGAACTGTTATTGGTTATAAAAGTGAAAGTTGGGAGTGTTGCCGGCCAAATTAATAGTATGGATTATTATCGGCCAATAGGTAATAATTTGGATTATTAAAATCCAATTTGCCTTTTTTTAAAGAAAATTACAACAATCCTCAATATTAAAGCTCATACTATTCTTTAATATTTTTTTTACTAGATTTCATGTGTGTTCTTTAATATTTTTATGAGTGGTTATGAGAGAAAAAAATTTAAAAAATAAAAAGATAGTATCTGGTTGGAATAGAATTGATTTGAAACATGAGATGTGAGATGTTTTTATAAAATAAGGATTAATTTAAGATATGATAATTTTAAGTTATAGGTATAAGAATTAGTAACCTAGTGTGAATGTTCACTTGGTATGCATATTAGATGTTATATATGCTAAAATTTAAACATAAAACTAACCTATAAGTTATAATTACTTTAATTGTTCAATCCATAAAATTAACACTTTCAAAAGAAAAAACATATATTCGAATAAGCAGTTAGTTTTGATATTATTTTAGTATCTAAATCTTGATAGAGATCTAACTATAAACTATGAATGTTTCAGAACTTATTCGTTGCCGGAACAGACACGTCATCAAGCACAGTGGAATGGGCAATAGCCGAGCTCATTCGCAATCCACGACTACTAAAACAAGCTCAAGAAGAAATGGACACAGTAGTTGGTCGAGATCGGCTTGTAACTGAACTAGACCTAAGCCAACTAACATTCCTTCAAGCCATTGTAAAGGAGACTTTTAGGCTCCATCCGTCAACACCACTCTCCCTTCCTAGGATTTCATCTGAGAGTTGTGAAGTTGATGGGTATTACATTCCTGAGGGATCTACTCTTCTCGTTAATGTGTGGGCCATTGCACGTGACCCAAAAATGTGGACCGACCCGCTCGAATTCCGGCCCACACGGTTCTTGCCTGGTGGTGAGAAGCCCAATGTTGATGTTAGGGGAAATGATTTTGAAGTCATACCATTTGGGGCTGGACGAAGGATATGTGTCGGAATGAGCCTAGGGTTGAGAATGGTCCAGTTGCTTGTTGCAACAATGGTCCAGTCCTTTGATTGGGTATTGGCTGACGGGTTAGAGCCAGAGAAGCTCAACATGGATGAAGCTTATGGGCTAACCCTTCAAAGAGCCAAGCCCTTGATGGTGCACGCAAAGCCGAGGCTAGCTCGTCACGTATATGAAAGCCGTTAAGGACTAACTTATCATTTGTATAACTAATAAAGTTTTATTCTTGTTTTTGATGGTTACAACCAATTGTATTAGCTATACGAGTTAGTTGATTACCATTGGTTTGCTTGAGTGTACTTTGTTATAAAGTTAAATAATAAGGGAAATATTCAAATAAAAATGGCTCTAAAACTAAAAAATGTAACAGTTAATTTCAACCATTTATTTAATCAATTTTGAGATTAATTTGTAGGAAAAAGTTTGTTAGAAGGGTATTTTAGTAATATCCATTTTTGTTAACTTTTTGTAAGTTCCTCCTATTTTTTTAAAACGTTCATGACTTTTATATTTAATATTATTTTTTATAAAAATTACACCATAAAAATGAACGTTTTTAATTTTTAAAACGAGTACAATATGGTTATATTAATTTTTTTACGTTTTTAAGCTTATATCTTATCATTGTATCTTTTAGTGAAGTTATTTTTGTTAGTTATTGTGCTATTTAAATGCTATTGTGTTTTTTTAAAAATGATGAATTTTAAAAATGTATAATGATTGAATAACAGTGTTATTCTAATATGTAAAACATAATAATAAATTAATAACTAATTAATCTAATGCATTAAAAACAACCACAAAATAACACGACGTTTCATTGTGTTTTTTGATCGTTTTTGTGTAATCTTGAATACTATGAGTTTTGAAAAATATATTGATGAAATAAATTATTGTGTATTTTCAATTGTAAAACACAATGATATATAACAAATTAATATAATGTATAAAAAACAATAACAAAAATAACACAATGTGTTATTTTCAACATTGTGAGTTTTGATAAATACATTGGTGAAAATATATCATTGTGCACTTTTAATTGAAAAGCACAATAATGCATAATAATTTTACATAATCTATAAAAACAATGACAATAATAATACAAAATGATCTAAAACGTAAAATACAATGATAAATACATATAACAAATGATGTAAATATATGACATGATTAACGTATATGACACAATAAGCTGCTGTATTTGACATAATAACCAAAATGTCATCCTTTTTAAAACAATAAAAAAACACGTGCGAAACTTACAATCTTTCTTACATTTTTTAGATTAAATACTCTTTTTACTATAATATTACCCAAATAATAATATAAGAAATGATAAACATATAGCGTCCCCTGTATCGTATACAACTATACTAAAACATACCATAAAATGTAAATTTCACTTATTTAACACTCTCCTGAGTAGTATGAGACTATGAGCGGAACCTTCTCTTTAATATAAAAAAGATACAAGGAATAATATATGAGATGTTATTAGAAAAAGATAAGTAAGTTTAAAAAATAATATTTTTTAAGTAAATTATAAATTATAAATAATATACCACAATATAACACTTTGTCATAAAATTTGATTGTTTTGAATTATATTTTTATGGGGACAGAAAAACGACATATTTAGTTTCTTGAAACTTGTGCATAGTTAATATATTTATACAAAATGAAAACATAGGGACATCTTTATCTCTATCATGTGGAAGGTTACAGAATCATAATCGTGTCTTCTTCCTAAGGTGGAGACGTGTAAAGAATCACAAAATGGTAATAAGGTAGACACTAGTAAAGAATCACAAAATGTTATCAAAACACGGTAATACATACTTGTAGTCATGCTTTGTAAATTGGCATGAGTTAACCGCTACTTTCATAGTTGTCATCATAATCATGTGAGCACTTTCATAATTTCAACAGTATGATGTGAAGAGTATTAGATCATATGCAGTGATTAATGTTAATGTTTTTTAAAAGTATTTTCTGTCACATACGTATCCACTCATCATCATTCGTTTCGACAAAAAAATGTGTAATGATTAACGCCCCTTAATGCTTCTTAATCATTACCTAGTTATGGTGTTATGGTTGAAACGCTCCTGACCTATAATGCCCCTATAATGCCAACGGGGTAGTGTAGGAGCGTTTTAAGGTGCTATAATACCCTCTTAATACTCCATTACGTTTGATCTCAGAGTGTAAAGATTTACTTTTAAGTTGACTTAAAACTGATATCGCATATCATAAGCACATATAAATTTTCAATACCGGGGCAAAAATGGGTTGTTCTTAAATGGTTTGTGTTGAAAATTAATATATACTTTTCAATAACACCTAATAAACAATAATATAAACAATCAAATAAATAAAGACAAAAAGAATTAACTTAAAACATAATTAACAGTGTTAAACAAATCAAAGAACAAATATATTAACTTGAACTATTCTTTAAGACACTCAACTTTTTATTTTTTCAATCATAAACAGCCGTACTTCTTTATAGGACTCATCTTAAAAGTTTGTCCCTCATCTAAGAAATATTATGCCCCCTCTTTTAGAAGCATTAAAGCCCTATTTTTATAAAATTTTAACTAGAAGGTTTTTAAAAGTAAAGTAATTTTTAACAATTTGGTGGCCTATAGGGGGCCTTAATTTCCCCCATTCTATAACACTGGATCCACTACTGCAAAGAAGGCCAAGTTATCCCGCAGACGACAAAATTCATGTATCTAGTGTCATTCTTTAAAGTCATGCGAATATTGATAGTGATGTAGCTTGTTATGTTCAAGCATGTTGGTGTTAATGGAGGGTAGCCACATGGTTTTTGTGTGACAAGAGGTTCTCAACATAATTAAATTGGAAATTCTACAGGTTTTTGTCTAGCTATGGCATACAAGACCGAGTATTAGGCCATCAAGATGACCCATATGCCAAAGTTGAAGGTCATAGAGATGAGAATGCTGAGACGAATGTTTGGACACTTAAGATTAAACTGGAAATGTTGTAATATCTAATACATCATTATTATAATATTAACTCATTATTTATTTAAATTATACTAATTATCAAATTGTTTATGTATTATGGTGTTGCACTTTATGCTTAGGGTGTTTTTTTAAAAAAATTAATTTTTTACTTTTAACCTAAAGCTTTTCATTTTTGGCAATGTAACATCAGTGTTTTTTGGACCGGATCGGACCGGCCGGTCCGACCAGGGATCGGCCACCTAGCCGGTCCGGTTAGCAGTGAATCGTTTTGGGCCGGTCGAACCGGCCGCTTCATCCCGAGTTGGTGGTCGGACCAAGAAACCGGACCGGTTCGAACCAGATTTTAGTTTTTTTATTTTATTTTATTTTAATGGGTAAAAACGGGATGTTGAATCATAAATTAGTGTGTTCGATATAAAGATGTAGTTAAGTTTTATATAAACTATAAAATACATATATATTACTTATATTTAATTATATATGTAACTATATATCTAATATACTATATATATATAATTATGACGTCATCCGGTTCTTAAATCCGTTCCAACCGGTCCGACCACCAAACCAATAAGGCCGGTTTGACGTCCGATCCGGTTTTGAAAACATTGTGTAACATCACAAAATTCAATTTGTTTCTCTTAACCTAAAACTTATCATATATTGCATTTTAAACTCACAACTTTTTATTTTCAACTTTAGTCCCCTATACATTTTATCTTTCAAAAATTTTCATTCTATGTTTCGTTATAAGTTTTACAAGTTAGCATGATGCAATGTGCATATGTGGCTCAATATTTTTATATTTTGCTTTAGTTTTTGTTCTACATTTTGTGAGCTAACACGACGCAATATGCGTGTGTGATTCAATCTTTTTATATCTATTTTTTTCGTTTGGCAGATTTTCACAACACGGTACTTCTAGATCAACTTAGTTATACTTTTCTATGTTTTACGTTTGGGTTTAATTTCTTTGCACTAATACATCACAACTTTAGTGTTGTTGGTAGCATGCGGTGGTGTGAAATTAATTTTATTTGACATGGTTTTACGCACGGCCGGAACGCAAGCGGCTTTATTATAGTTATATAACAATTACAAAGTTGTAATTTACCATTTTTGTTGCTTTAAGTACAATCACAGACTGCACAACTTTTTTTTTGTATATTAATATGTCGGTAGTGAGCCAGCCTAAACCCTAAACCCTAAACCCTAAACCCTAATAAGAGGTAGTGGGCCAACAAATAGATTATTCTTTTATGTTTTATTTTTAAATTTAACACCTACATGTTTTTCATTTTCCTCCCAACTATTATTTTTTTAAACCAAAACTATTTGTTTTTCACTTCTATTAAAAAATATTACAGGTAACTAATATGATTTTATCCTGGTTTGTTATGAATTTATATTCAAAACTTACAAGTTTGATTCTTTTCTATTTTAATGTTATATCATCTTTGAAAATATAATCTTATGGTTATACATCTAACTTGATTTCCAGTCATACCATCGTGACGTATATTTTTTTATATCAACGTTCAACGCCTCTTTGAGGGAACATGTGTCCGCCTGCTTCGGCACACATGTCTATTTTGTGATCGATTATGTTGTACAGACGTCTGCCCTTGTTTGCAGAGGCGCCGACACCTTGTCTAAACGGACATCTGAAGAAATAATTTTTCTAGGGAGACATTTTGATAAAAAAGTTAGAAAAATAGAACATTTTGAGAATTTTTAAATCTTGGCTGTTGAGTACAATTAGTCATAATATCTATAGCTTTCGTACTCGCTCGGGTAACCTAAATCTGTCATGAAGCTCAAACGAATAGTTTAAAGCATTTACAAAGTGGTCCTAAATTCCCAGCATGTAAAACATGCTAAAAGAAAATATCTTTAAAATAAAGTCTACATGCAAGTCTTGTCGGTAAAACCAGTTAGAGAGGGTGGGTTAGCCCTTGATCGGATGGTTTAATGATCCGTTAATTATTTAATTAATCGTTCAAAAAAAAGGTTAAAATAAGACGTAATCATACAATAATGATAATCATTCTCAAGACACTTGTTAAAATATTAAAGGAAATTGGCCTAGAGCTGTTCAAAAAGCTCGTGACTCGTAGCTCGCTTGAAAATAGCTTGATCAAAATCGGCTCGATCGAGATTGGCTCGGTTTATAAATGACCCGAGCCCCCTTGGCTCGGTTTGTAAACGAGCCGAGCCTGAGTCAAGATCAGCTCGGCTCGTGGCTCGCACATTAGCTGTCTTCTTGGCTTGCTTGTTGGCTAGTTTAAATTAAGGTTAAATTATATTTTCTTATATACTATAAATTAAATTAAATTTATGTCATATTATTCAAAAGGATCGTAAATATGTGGTCAATTTGATACTTTAAAAAAAAAAAAAAACAGAATATAAAAATATAAAAGATAATCATAGTTGATAAAATACCAATCTCATATAATTATTTTAACGAGTTAAGATAAACGAACACATAAATTATTATATTTTATTTTTTATATATAAGCAAAAAAACAAAATTAATTTGTTTTAAATAAACAACTTGGCTCGAGAGCCGGTTTGACGTCCGATCCGGTTTTGAAAACATTGTGTAACATCACAAAATTCAATTTGTTTCTCTTAACCTAAAACTTATCATATATTGCATTTTAAACTCACAACTTTTTATTTTCAACTTTAGTCCCCTATACATTTTATCTTTCGAAAATTTTCATTCTATGTTTCGTTATAAGTTTTACAAGTTAGCATGATGCAATGTGCATATGTGGCTCAATATTTTTATATTTTGCTTTAGTTTTTGTTCTACATTTTGTGAGCTAACACGACGCAATATGCGTGTGTGATTCAATCTTTTTATATCTATTTTTTTCGTTTGGCAGATTTTCACAACACGGTACTTCTAGATCAACTTAGTTATACTTTTCTATGTTTTACGTTTGGGTTTAATTTCTTTGCACTAATACATCACAACTTTAGTGTTGTTGGTAGCATGCGGTGGTGTGAAATTAATTTTATTTGACATGGTTTTACGCACGGCCGGAACGCAAGCGGCTTTATTATAGTTATATAACAATTACAAAGTTGTAATTTACCATTTTTGTTGCTTTAAGTACAATCACAGACTGCACAACTTTTTTTTTGTATATTAATATGTCGGTAGTGAGCCAGCCTAAACCCTAAACCCTAAACCCTAAACCCTAATAAGAGGTAGTGGGCCAACAAATAGATTATTCTTTTATGTTTTATTTTTAAATTTAACACCTACATGTTTTTCATTTTCCTCCCAACTATTATTTTTTTAAACCAAAACTATTTGTTTTTCACTTCTATTAAAAAATATTACAGGTAACTAATATGATTTTATCCTGGTTTGTTATGAATTTATATTCAAAACTTACAAGTTTGATTCTTTTCTATTTTAATGTTATATCATCTTTGAAAATATAATCTTATGGTTATACATCTAACTTGATTTCCAGTCATACCATCGTGACGTATATTTTTTTATATCAACGTTCAACGCCTCTTTGAGGGAACATGTGTCCGCCTGCTTCGGCACACATGTCTATTTTGTGATCGATTATGTTGTACAGACGTCTGCCCTTGTTTGCAGAGGCGCCGACACCTTGTCTAAACGGACATCTGAAGAAATAATTTTTCTAGGGAGACATTTTGATAAAAAAGTTAGAAAAATAGAACATTTTGAGAATTTTTAAATCTTGGCTGTTGAGTACAATTAGTCATAATATCTATAGCTTTCGTACTCGCTCGGGTAACCTAAATCTGTCATGAAGCTCAAACGAATAGTTTAAAGCATTTACAAAGTGGTCCTAAATTCCCAGCATGTAAAACATGCTAAAAGAAAATATCTTTAAAATAAAGTCTACATGCAAGTCTTGTCGGTAAAACCAGTTAGAGAGGGTGGGTTAGCCCTTGATCGGATGGTTTAATGATCCGTTAATTATTTAATTAATCGTTCAAAAAAAAGGTTAAAATAAGACGTAATCATACAATAATGATAATCATTCTCAAGACACTTGTTAAAATATTAAAGGAAATTGGCCTAGAGCTGTTCAAAAAGCTCGTGACTCGTAGCTCGCTTGAAAATAGCTTGATCAAAATCGGCTCGATCGAGATTGGCTCGGTTTATAAATGACCCGAGCCCCCTTGGCTCGGTTTGTAAACGAGCCGAGCCTGAGTCAAGATCAGCTCGGCTCGTGGCTCGCACATTAGCTGTCTTCTTGGCTTGCTTGTTGGCTAGTTTAAATTAAGGTTAAATTATATTTTCTTATATACTATAAATTAAATTAAATTTATGTCATATTATTCAAAAGGATCGTAAATATGTGGTCAATTTGATACTTTAAAAAAAAAAAAAAAAACAGAATATAAAAATATAAAAGATAATCATAGTTGATAAAATACCAATCTCATATAATTATTTTAACGAGTTAAGATAAACGAACACATAAATTATTATATTTTATTTTTTATATATAAGCAAAAAAACAAAATTAATTTGTTTTAAATAAACAACTTGGCTCGAGAGCCGGTTTGACGTCCGATCCGGTTTTGAAAACATTGTGTAACATCACAAAATTCAATTTGTTTCTCTTAACCTAAAACTTATCATATATTGCATTTTAAACTCACAACTTTTTATTTTCAACTTTAGTCCCCTATACATTTTATCTTTCGAAAATTTTCATTCTATGTTTCGTTATAAGTTTTACAAGTTAGCATGATGCAATGTGCATATGTGGCTCAATATTTTTATATTTTGCTTTAGTTTTTGTTCTACATTTTGTGAGCTAACACGACGCAATATGCGTGTGTGATTCAATCTTTTTATATCTATTTTTTTCGTTTGGCAGATTTTCACAACACGGTACTTCTAGATCAACTTAGTTATACTTTTCTATGTTTTACGTTTGGGTTTAATTTCTTTGCACTAATACATCACAACTTTAGTGTTGTTGGTAGCATGCGGTGGTGTGAAATTAATTTTATTTGACATGGTTTTACGCACGGCCGGAACGCAAGCGGCTTTATTATAGTTATATAACAATTACAAAGTTGTAATTTACCATTTTTGTTGCTTTAAGTACAATCACAGACTGCACAACTTTTTTTTGTATATTAATATGTCGGTAGTGAGCCAGCCTAAACCCTAAACCCTAAACCCTAAACCCTAATAAGAGGTAGTGGGCCAACAAATAGATTATTCTTTTATGTTTTATTTTTAAATTTAACACCTACATGTTTTTCATTTTCCTCCCAACTATTATTTTTTTAAACCAAAACTATTTGTTTTTCACTTCTATTAAAAAATATTACAGGTAACTAATATGATTTTATCCTGGTTTGTTATGAATTTATATTCAAAACTTACAAGTTTGATTCTTTTCTATTTTAATGTTATATCATCTTTGAAAATATAATCTTATGGTTATACATCTAACTTGATTTCCAGTCATACCACCGTGACGTATATTTTTTTATATCAACGTTCAACGCCTCTTTGAGGGAACATGTGTCCGCCTGCTTCGGCACACATGTCTATTTTGTGATCGATTATGTTGTACAGACGTCTGCCCTTGTTTGCAGAGGCGCCGACACCTTGTCTAAACGGACATCTGAAGAAATAATTTTTCTAGGGAGACATTTTGATAAAAAAGTTAGAAAAATAGAACATTTTGAGAATTTTTAAATCTTGGCTGTTGAGTACAATTAGTCATAATATCTATAGCTTTCGTACTCGCTCGGGTAACCTAAATCTGTCATGAAGCTCAAACGAATAGTTTAAAGCATTTACAAAGTGGTCCTAAATTCCCAGCATGTAAAACATGCTAAAAGAAAATATCTTTAAAATAAAGTCTACATGCAAGTCTTGTCGGTAAAACCAGTTAGAGAGGGTGGGTTAGCCCTTGATCGGATGGTTTAATGATCCGTTAATTATTTAATTAATCGTTCAAAAAAAAGGTTAAAATAAGACGTAATCATACAATAATGATAATCATTCTCAAGACACTTGTTAAAATATTAAAGGAAATTGGCCTAGAGCTGTTCAAAAAGCTCGTGACTCGTAGCTCGCTTGAAAATAGCTTGATCGGCTCGATCGAGATTGGCTCGGTTTATAAATGACCCGAGCCCCCTTGGCTCGGTTTGTAAACGAGCCGAGCCTGAGTCAAGATCAGCTCGGCTCGTGGCTCGCACATTAGCTGTCTTCTTGGCTTGCTTGTTGGCTAGTTTAAATTAAGGTTAAATTATATTTTCTTATATACTATAAATTAAATTAAATTTATGTCATATTATTCAAAAGGATCGTAAATATGTGGTCAATTTGATACTTTAAAAAAAAAAAAAAAACAGAATATAAAAATATAAAAGATAATCATAGTTGATAAAATACCAATCTCATATAATTATTTTAACGAGTTAAGATAAACGAACACATAAATTATTATATTTTATTTTTTATATATAAGCAAAAAAACAAAATTAATTTGTTTTAAATAAACAACTTGGCTCGAGAGCCGGGTCGGCTCGGCTGATATATAGACGAGCCGGACCCGTTCTCACATTTTGGTCTCGTAAAGATAAACGAGTTAGCTCGGCTAGGCTCGATTTTAAACAAGTCGAGTCCGAGTCGAAGCCCACCCTGTCTTGGCTCGACTTGTTTATTGCCCTAAATTAGCATATGGAGTGGTAGTACTCGAACACTTTATGCCATACTAGTACAATTAACTCAAAATCAGTATGCCTATATTTATATTATGACCATATAACGAAATTGTTTTCTAGTGTTCAAAATTTGACGTAGGACGTCTTAGGGTGTACTCAAAAGCTCCTTAAAACCAAAAATTTAAGTTTCTTGTGCTTTAACAATTTTACTTCTAAAGAAACACCCAGCATATCTTCAAGATTAAAACCTACGGTTTTCGTAAGAGTTTAAGTTTCCAAATAAATAGTGAGTCTTTAAACTTTGTAATCATAGAAGCCAAGACCCTATTATATGCTTAATAAGAACTATTTGATTACTGTTAATGAATCTTTCTGTGCTTTACTTGTGCAGCCACTATTCCTTATATAGTGTCCATTTTGTATTTACTTTTTTTCACAAATGACACATTAAACCCATTAACCTTATTAAAATGCTGAAATCCACTTACTAATATCTTTAAACTTTTCTTGAGTTCTTGGTGTTACAAAGCTATTATGCAATGGGATTCTCCTAGGATATTGTTTGAGATTCATAGCTTCTAGGGATTTGAAAGTTATTATAGATGGTTCATGCAACACTTTTGGAGGATTACCTCACCATTTACAAAGCTAACACGGAAAGATGTAAAGTTTGAATGGGGTGAATGTCATGAAAAAGCATTCTAGTAGCTGAGATGAAGGTTAACCTAAGCCCTTATATTGACATTGCTTGATGGGAATGAATACTTCGTAGTATACTCTTAACATTTCTTATTAAAGGTTAGGATGCATGCAACTTGGAAAAGTGATAGCTTATGTTTCTAGATAAAGTGTCAATGAAGTCAACTACTCTGCCCATGATTTGAAACTTGCAACAGTCGTGTTTGCATTAAAGATATGGAGATGTTACCTTTATAGTGCCAAGTGCATGATTTATGCATACTAGAAATGATTACTTCTCCTAGCAGAAGGATCCTAACATGCGACAATGATGATTGCTAGAGTTGATAAAGGATTACGACTATGAGATTCATTATCAACCGGTTAACACTATAGTTGTAGGCAATGTCCTATCTTGCGAAGAAAGTAAAACCCTACTAGGGTGAGATCTTATTAGTTGATTGTTACTCTAGATGTTAAGAAGCAAATATATGAAGCCTAACCTAAAGCCCTAAAGACTAGTCAGATCAGTAAAGAAAAAAATGACAGAATAGATTATGAATTTGGACGAACACATTCACATTGTAAAAATAGATTTGGATGCATGTGAATTCCTTGTTATGAGGATCTCATTGAGGATTCTAGATGAAGCTCATAGGAACCAATATTCTATTCATCCAAGTGCCAGAAAGATGTACCAATACTTTTGAAGATTGATTATTATGGCCACAAATTAGATATGATGTAACTTAGTATGTGGGTCAATGCATAACGTATTTGCAAGTGAAAGCTGAGCATTAGAAGCTCTATAGGAAGATCAAACCCATGCACATAAGTGGATGGAATTGGGAACATATCATAATGGATTTGATAACAAAGTTATTTGGCATGACTAAAGGACACCACGTGATTTGGGTAGTAGTGGACCAAATAAAAAGTAGTGCTTATTTCTTGCAAATCAAGGATATGTACATAGCAGAATTGTTCATCAAAGAGATTATGACACAAAATAGTATACTAGTCTCAGTTGTTTATGATAGAGACACACGTTTACATCTAAATTCCGGAGAAAGTTTAACGATGAGATGGGAACAAGGTTACACATTAGCAAACCATATAATCTGGAAACAAATGGTCAAACTTAAATGACCATTTAAACCTTTGAAGACATGGTTCGTGCGTACATTATTGATTTTGGTGGAAACTAGGAAAATCACTTGTCGTTAATAGAATTCTCATATAACAATGGCTACCATGTTAGTATTGGTATGCTCCCTCATGAGATAATATAAGGTAGAAGATGTAGAAACCCATATGTTGATTGAAACTTTAGGTTGATAGGAAGTACTTGGTGGGATAATGACTAGTGTGTGACTCATGGTTGCACATGATTTGAGATACAAGATTGGCTGGTTGTAAGGGGCATGGTGTAGACCATCTAACGTATGTACACCGATCATCGATCCATGATAGATACTTATAACATGTTAAATTTTAAAAAATTAGATTATATTTTAGTTCTAAATTAATATCAAGGGTGTATTAGTGATAATTTTAGCTAAATGACACCTATTTAAGCAAAGGTATCCACCCTCTTCTTTCATTAAGATACAATCTTACTAAAAAGGAAAAGGTGAGGGTACGATTCTAGAGAGAGAAAGCTTTGGTTCTATGAAAGGTAAGGCTTTTTTTATCTATATAATCATGTTTTAGAAGATCTAATGACAAACTTACCACCTTTGTATAAGGAAGTGTTCTTATGTACTTAAAGCTCATTCTAGGTTCGATCAACTTTATTATCAAAATGAGTTCTTGATACCCTTCCTTTTCTATGTTTACTATGATTTTGTGGGTGATATGTATAATTAACCATTTTAAACCCTAGATCTAATGTTTCAGAGCATAAAATTTTCACCTTTATTGTTAGTGTTCATATTTAGGAAAGTCAATGCATGTTATATCAAAGTTCACATATGAACCTTAAGTTTGTGTCAATGAATCAATGTTTTCAATGGAGATGGTTAAAATAATATTTAACTTTTCTCAAATTGTATGTCATAGTTTACCCATAGGTAATTCATTTACCGAAGATGAGAATCATCTACCGTAGGTAGGTGGGTTAGTACTAGGTGTACCATAGTAGTCAATCTTAGTATTTGATTAGTTAGGAGTATTTGGTCCATAGTATTTGGTTGTTGTGGTACTTTGCATTTAAGAACATGGCTTGTGTACTTTTTGAATTTGTAGTATTCGGCCATAATAATATTTGACTCATTGAAAGTTCTTGACCTCCAAGGGTGCTCGGTTACTCAGAGTTCTCGGCTCTATGGAAGTACTCGAATCGCTTATAGTTCTAAGTCATTTGTGTACTTACGTGTGGGATTTGTTCATCCGCATGTGAGTTTCCCTAGTCTATGTTTCAATTCAAAATACCCATAGCTACATTTAACTCCACCGTACCTTGCATTTTCACCAAAGGTGAACTGTTACTCGCATATACCATTACTGGTAAAATTTTAAGAAATTTTTAAGTCAACTGTATCTTCTTTCATTTAACCCTAATTCAAAATGTTGGTCACACATATTTGAAATTGTACATTTGAATATCAAATTTTACTCACACCTAACCATACTTGGTGAAATCCCTAAAGACCTTTTATTTAGCCACATGTGTTTGGTCATCTGCATCTAGTCACCTACCCGAACCTAATGACACTTAGAATGATATTGTAGGTTAATAAATGAGTCATTGAGAGGTAAAAGTAGGCTAAGATTCATTGAATGTCACTAGTTATCAAAGATCAATGTGTTTTGTCATTTCTGCGTTGTAAGGGTTGCTTTTGTGGTCTACCTATTACCCGAGTATTGCTTTGTGCAAGAATTTCGTTACTTTGCTTCATGCACTACCAGGTCAACTGAGTCTTGTAAGAATTTTTTTGCTTTACTTTGTGCACTGCGTGGTAACTAGAATCTCGCCTAGTGTAAGCATTTGATTGGTTTTTTTATATGCATTGCATGGTCACTTAATGTCACACCCCAACCGAAGGCAGAATTATCGGGGCAGATGAAATATGAATCGATTGCTCATAGCACATGAAATTAAATAAGTTGAAATAATATTAATCAAATAATACATTACAATCAAATATAAACACAAGTAAACATAATATAATTTATCTTTAGTTTTGACTAAGTTCAAGCCCTAAATGTGCATTTAGAAGTCCACTAATCTACATTCTTGAAATCATATGAAAAAATAACGAGTCAACTAACGAATTAACCGGAGAGTAAACACAGGTTTGAATACATATGTAAATTGATTAAAATAATTTAGAAGCAATTCAATTCACATAGAAATGTCAAGACTTATAATTACAATAGTGTAACATAAAAGGCAAACCTAACACAATCAAAATAAATAAATGAATTGACTCAGTCCGCAGACGAAGCCTTATGATTGATTAAATGAATCATGTTTGAATCACCACTTGAATATTTATAGAGGGTGGGTTTTATCAAATCAATAGATCTATCATTGTTTACCATGATTGAATGAATAAATGATTGTGTTATCATCTAGTTTATCTAACTATACACACATAATTACAAGTAATAACATAACATGTTTTGAATTGAATTTAAAATAGACTAATAATGATTGAATATGAATCACATGATTTCCCAAACTAAAAACCATGAAAATAGGCTATGAATACTCACTTAATAGATGTGATTGATTTGAATACTAAAATGTGAGATAGACACCAAAATCATCATGGACAACCTAAGGAATGATGTCCTAAGATTAAAATAATAATATGATATATTGACTATATATGAATTAGTATTTCAATTGGGATTTGTGTTTTAATAAAAATTTTCAAATAAAAATGTAATAACTTGATTAAATGATAAAAATTTATTGAATAATTGAAATTGAAAACTATAATGAATCATTAATGGAATAGAATTATTAAATATTATCTGAATATTTAATTTGTAATAATTGATTGAATAAATAATGAATAATAAAGTATGAAAAATAATTAACTTAATAATTAATTCTTTAAGACTTGTTCAAAATAATTAATTATTTAAATGATTAATATTTATATTAGTTTTTGATTTAAAATATTTTGAAATAACATATTTGGATTTATAATGACTTTTACAAATTTTAAACTTATAAGTACCATATAAGATTAAGAATAAAAAAAATATAAGAATGTGAGATTAAAACTATTAAAAAATTCAAAAATGATGTAAAATTTTTTTGGGTCAATATTATAAAATAAAAGAATATATTAGCAATTTCTAGAAATTTAAACTGCCAAAAAGTGGCTTAAAAAGGTTTGATGTGGCCAGGGATTGAATCTGAGTCACCTTTGTATGTTTCAAGTTGCTTAACCTTTAGGACAACACCCCATATCTGTTTAGAAACCCGAATCAAATTTTAAAAACAATAATTAAGAAATTCCCAATTATCCAATGAAACCTAATTCAATTTGAACAAAACTAAACATTAGTTGGCGTATGTTAATCAAATTAACATTGAGGCTATTAATCATCAAGTGAAACAGAGTGTATGGGTGCCATTAATTACCTGATTAATGTAAATTCGATGAAAACAAGAAGGGCTATGTTGCAATTTGAAAATGAATTTGAATCTGAAGTGTTTCTATGTATTTGATTCAATTCGCGACTTGTATAGCTTCCTCATAGGATAAGTAGCCATTGCCCTTAATCAATTTCCATTGAGAATGCTTAGATGGTATTAGACGAAATATTTGCAGGTTCGAGAGGTTGATGAAGGTCGAGATTGATGAGCATGTGTGTTTAACTTTGAATTGTTGTAACAGAAAGTTAGAACGGATTCATTAGAAGGATTCCCCTAGCTTAAATAGGTGCAATTCATTCATGTTCGATTTGATCAAGTCATGATTTTATTTCAGAAGTTACACGTTGACGTCATGATTTAAATGACTGTTTCAATTGAAATTAAATGCATAGTTTCACTCCGATTGAATAGGAACTTGTTGAGGGTTGAATGATTGAATTAATTGTTTGTTATTGATTCGAAACTAACTTCAATCGGAACTTGTTGAGGGTTGAATGATTGAATTAATTGTTTGTTATTGATTCGAAACTAACTTGAGTTTTGATGGGTAAAGTTCGGTTTCGATTTGAACGAGTTTAATAGTTGATTGAATCGAATTAGAAAGAGTTACGAGTTTGAAGTTTTGTTGCGAAGAGGAAGGGACAGCTCGATTGAGTTAAATTGATAGAATTTAGAAGTATTGTTGCTCGCCGGATTTTGGCCGGAGACCGGTCGGAGAAACAAGGTTGGTGGGAGGATGGTTTGGGTTGTAAAAGTTGCATTTTGGTCCCTAAAGTTTTTAAGGGTTATTATTCTATGTAAGAAACTTCTAAATTTAAATTTTAAAAATTACAAATTAAAGCCTGGACTTACTAAATCCTATTTTCTAATTAATCAAATTATTGTTTTAATAAATCTTTGTAAACTTTATAAGTTTAGAAAAAACTTTGTATTTTAATTATTTATTTTAATTTAGTAATGAAAATCTCATAAATAATATTAAAATTAAAAACTTATAAATTTTATTTTATAAATTATAATTTATATTAAATTATTATAAATTGAATAAACAACATAATAATTGTACTTGAAGCACTAAAATAAATATAACGATTGTAAATAATGAATTTGATTACGAAATTGACTCCAACGCTTGGGGGTTTTAAATTTGAAAATAGGTCAAATGTTACATTTGAGTCTTGTAAGTAAATGATCATGTTACTTTATGTATTGCATGGTCACCAGAGTCTTGCTTAGTGCAAGTAAAGGATTGCATTGCTTTGTGTATTGCAATATAACTAAAGTCCTGTCTTGTGCAAGCATGTCAGGTAAATTAAAGAGTAGCTAAACATAGGTTGATAGGCATGAAAAAGCTCCCGAATGAGTGACTTGCATCCTATTCAAACTTTTTGATATTTAATAATTAATAAAATGAAAGTTTCTAAGTAAGTGTTGTTTTATAATTTTTGCTTAAATGTTTTTATGGGACTCCATTACAGTGAACTAAAAAAATTTCATTTTAAGAATTATGATTATAATGTATAAAAGCAATTATAAGGATTCCCAAGAATGGGGTCATATAATACTACAAACGGATCACCTATAAGATATGTTATGGGAGTCACAAGAGTTGTGACCTTTATGACGTGGACCTTACAAGAGTCACAAGCGTTGTGACCGTAAACACTAAGACTTATAAAGAGACGCAAGTGTTGTGACCTTAAAATGAAAACTTTATGAGAATAGTTAGTGTTATGATTACAATTATGAAGACCTTATGGGACTCATAGGTGTTATAAAAATTAGTCTGGGCGGCCAAGGACTCGACGAATATTTGGTACTTTAGCACCCTAAATTTTTCTTATTCAGGACAAGTTATATAGGCATTGTTAAAAGGGTAAATAAAGAAAAAATTAAGGGGCAATGGTAATAAGCTAAGAGAGTTAACCCTAAAACTGCCTATAAAAGGACCCTTTCTTTCATTCCTTTAACTGCAAGCAAGAAACAAGGAGAGTGAAAGAGAGTGTGTGTCCTAGAGAAGGAAAGTCCCTAATCAAACAAATGTGGCATTTTATTGTTGATAACTTGCATATTGAGAAAGATCTAGCCTTTGTATAATGTTATCTAAGTTTTAGTAATGATTTAACATGAAAAAGGTTAGAACTTGAGGTTGTTTTGATTCAATTCAAAGAAGAATTTCCCCTACTAGAACTTGAGGTTGTTTGGTGCGTTTAAGCTCGAAAGATGAGTTCTAGATACCCTTTTATGTATATTATTTTTAATGTTTTTGGGTTGGTACGCATACTTTATAAACATTTTGATATGGTTAGTTAAGGCTTAAACATGCATGAAGTTTGCCTTTTTATGAACATTAGTTAGGGTTTATGAGGTTTAATGTATATATTGTTCATGCATGTATGTAATTTATATTAAAACCTATAGGAAAGATGATTTTAATTGAGTCTATTGAAAATCAAAGTAAAAAATAAGGTAAAGAACGCAAATAGTGGACCAATCGACCTTTTACATTTAAATTAGTGCCCTCGCAACTAAATAGGTTCACTCTATCTACCCAGTACCTCAACATGTGAGGATAAATCATCTCATCTAATGTTGTTAAGTGATACTGTAGTATGTCCCAGTAACTAAACATAACTTCTATAACTAATCTATCACTTTCCCATCTCATGACACTTATCCTGATTTTAATTTGGTAATCTACACAATAAATTATTTCCTCCGTTTGTAAGGTATAACCTTCGCAATTAGTTCTACTTCCGCATCTAACATACAACCTTCATAACTAATCCACACATCTGTAGTAGAGGACTTTTAGAAAATTTCAATTAAATGTGCCTTCATATCTATCTTATAATCCCCTAACTTGCACCCTACCTCCATAAGTGACAAGCCATGATTGAACTTAAGAAGTATAGCCTCCATAACTGATTAGTAACTTTATAACTCAAAATAACCTTCATTAATCAACGTAACATTAGCAACTCAATATAACCTTCACATCTAAGTTTCGCAGCTCAATAAAACCTATGTAACTCGATGTACCCCCACAACTACACCCCTTATTATAGAATTACACTTGTGTAATCTAAGGACATAGTAAGTCATAACGTAAAGACTAGGATATCCTCATAGCACTCAATTCTCAAATGGATACAGATCAACAAATACGGAATGAATGACTATCTTCATAATAACATGATCAAACAAGTCAAATAAAAGTGAACAACAAAGTAACTAAGGTTTTAGCTTTCGATCATCACTTTTGTTGCAATTCCTTTATAAAATGGTGAAATGTGAAGTCTTTTAACATTACATCAAACGTTCTATACAAAACAAAAAATGTTTAAATAAAGCACTAAGTTCTCGCACCATCATGATTTTTTTTTGCTCCAGCAATATTCTCTCACAAACTTCATGTTTTCGCTCCACAGGAAGTTTTCTCGTAGATTTGGATTTTGATTTCTCGAGCATTAATTATTGATCTCTATAATCTCCCCCTAGGCTTGGTGAATCAAATACTTTTATTGATACACAACATCACACTTATAATCTTGTCCATAAGTGTACATCTTCTTGTCCATAAGTGTACATCTTCTTATCCAATGTTTTGTTCAACATTCAATCGAATTGAGCAGCTATGCAATGAACAAATATATCATCTTTTAAGCATGTCTTCCTTTCTAAATTTCAACAAATGTAAGATCCACAATCCTAAAATTCATATCAAAACACTTAGTCTTTTTGTAATTTTTAAAAAAATTTATAACTCCCCTAAAAACCAAGAATCTTTTTGAGAAACTTTATGTGCAATCAAACAAAGTTAATCATCCTCAACGTTTTGACTAAATAGTCAAAGCGTGTATGATCAAATAATTTGGTGAATATATTTGCAATATTATCATCAAATGAAACTTGTTTAAGGTTAATAAGCTTTCAATCGAAGTAGCCATGAATAAAATGAATGTGGATGTCGATATGTTTTGTCTTTCACTGCTTCATAAGATTCTTCAAAATGTCAAGGACCACCTTGTTGTCATACCAATTGGTTGTGTCATAGATGTTCAAACCATAATTAAGCAATTATCGTCGGATCTAGACTTTTCTGACTAACAATTTGACGCAGCTACATATTTTGCTTCGGCAGTTGAAGTTGACACCATGTTTTTCATTTTTACACTACTAAGAAGTCAAATGATTATTGAGAAATTACCATCTCAAATTACAATCACCATAGTCACTATCAATATAAGCAAACAAATTAAACTCATAACCAAATCCCAAGTAGTGGCTGGCCTTTAAGATACATGGATATTCGTTTGAAAACCTTCATATGAGATTCTGTTAGTTTACTCTGATAGTGTGCACAATAATAAAATGGGAACATAATATCCAACTAGCTGACAGTCAGATACATCATAGATCCAATCATTGATCAATACATATGTTGATCACATCTTCACACATGAGATATGGAGTTAAAGTAGGAGGAGAAGACATTAGAGTCTAAGCAATATTGGAGTCTTGAAACATGTATTGATCTAGAATGCTTTAAACATACTTTTCCTAATTGATAATAATGCAGTTTCACTCTGCTTCACTTGAATACCCAAGAAAAATGATATTTTCCCAAGAGAACTCATTTCAAATTTCTTCTTCATCATTACTTTAAACCCTTTGCACATATCATTATACGTAGATCCAAAAATGATACTATCTACATAAATCTAAAGAAGAATAAGATCATCGCCTATCTTGCGTAAAAATAGAGTTTGTTCAATAGCTCCTCTAGTATACCTATTTTCAAGCAAATGCTCTGTAAGAGTGGCCTACCAAGCATGAGGGCCAGATGTAAACCATATAAAGCTTTTTCTAACTTATACACATATTTCAAATGATCAGGATGTTTAAATCATGGTAGTTGGCAAATGTAAACTTCTTGCTTGACCTTGTCATAAGGAAATGTAGTTTTCACATCCATTTGGTAAACCTTGAAATTGATAAAGGAAGCATGTGTAAGAGAGATGCAAATAGCGTTCACTCTAGCTGGATAGACTTTTTTGTAATCTAGTCCTTCCACTTGTTAAATTTTTTGCCCTACCAGATGTGCCTTGTTACAAACAATGAGACCTTTTCCATTCGTCTTATTTCTACATATACATTTCGTTCTAGTTGGCAGCTTATCTTTTGGTAATTTAACAATAATCCATACACTTTACTTTGTATTAACTCATCTTGCATTGCTTTTATCAATCTATCTTTAGTGGCATTTTGACATTCTTTAGGACAGTTTGAGATATGAAACAAGCATACAAACATGTGCTAATTATTCCTAATTGACTTTTAATTCGCACACTTTTGGATAATAGACCAATTATTGCTTCGGTTTGTTGATTTTAGTGAATGCTAAGCAAAGGGATATTGTCCCCTAAATAAATTACTCAAGATTATATATGTGACTTATATCGGTATTAGTATCATCATAAGCTTCTTGTTGATACACAATATTTTCTTGTTGATGATCATCAAAAACTTGAGCTTCTTGTAATGAAGTATCAAATTGAGATTTTTCAAATGGAACTTGAATGGTCTCGATGGGAAAGTCCATTGTAGAATATTCAGACACTTCTAAGTATCTGCCTCAACATCTGGTTAAACGTGTACATGTTTAAACCTTGACCAGAATTAGAATCTTGAACTTGATTCAGACACTTCTAAGTATCTGCCTCAACATCTGGTTAAACGTGTACATGTTTAAAACTTGACCAGAATTAGAATCTTGAACTTTAACATTTTCTTGTACGAGAACTGAATCATGATTAAAAATAAATTGTTTAATAGGAACAAGAGACTGAATGCTTGAGAATTCACCTTATATAGATCTAAAGTAGAAGATAAAGTAATAATGTCATAAACTTTGTAGACAATATCATCCATATCTTCATTCAAAGAGCTAGAACCTGCATCAACACAGTCATAACGATTAAAAATACTAAACAGTGATTTATACTCATACACCACGAATAAGCAAAATCTTCATTGTTTTGTTTTATTCATGCTAATCAATGTTAAACGATTTAATTATTTTTTCATCGTCGTGTTATAAATTTGATATGCTACTTTGTTTGTAGAATTGCCTACAAAGTAACATTCATTAGCCTTTTCATCAAATTTTGATTTTGTTTCAATTGTATACAACTATATCCAAAGGCTTTGAAATATTTGGCTTTAGGGTCTATGGTTTCCATGATGTGTAATGAATTACTTTTAAGGTTGAGCTACAATCATGTAATGAAGATATATGTATTCACTTAAAATATGATAAAGTGATGTTAAAATGTTATCCTAAAGCTTGTGTGTGTAATTATGAGGGTTATCGTCGCGATTTGAATAGTTTTCTTTGGATAGCCAACGTTAGACAAAGTTTCTAAGGCCAGAAATATCAAATAGTTGGGGTGTAATCTAAGCCAACTAGCTAAATGTAGGCTACCCCAAATCGATGTAGACTACACCACTATGCTACTCTGAGTACATGTGTTGGATTCATACAACTATACACGCCAGACCGATGTAGACTACGCCACTATGCTTCTCAGAACATCGGGACTTAAGAACAAGAACACAGCAATAAAGGACATCTAGGCTCAATCTTATGACCCAAATCAAACTCATCTGTCAAATCCAAGTCCTAAAATAAAGTACGACATAGTGAAAAACCTTTGAGCATGCTTTTCCCTAAGTAAACAATTAAAAAGGGGCCATAAAACACACATCAGAAGTAGTACAGTCCAAATATGAACAAACAACTACAACTATCAAATTAAAACATGATTACTAAGAGTCGACTATAACAACCAAAATCTTTCAAAATGAAATCAATTGATAAAAAAATGAAATTAATTAATAAAATAATAATACTAGTGTTGATAATAGTATGCAGTAATTATAGTTAAAATGATAAACCATATTATGTTTAAACAATGAAAGAAATCTTAATTTTAATTGTTCACGGTTAATCATAATTAAAATGATAAACCATATTATATTTGGCCCTTTTCCTTCTTTAAACCGAGCTCATAGCGGTTTAGAGTAAGGGCCGAGAGCTCATGCGTTTCATTGATGTATCTGGTGATACGGAGACAATAACGATGTTTTCATCTACGGAGATGAAAGAGGGTTTGTAATCTCGACAAAGACATCAACAGGTGAGTCCTAATGGTCTTTTAGACTTCATGAAGCTTGTTAGAGTGGCTTAGTTGTGGTGATGGTGATTGAAGTATGATGAAAATGGTGATATGATGATGATGTAGCTTACCCAATGATGACGAAGAGTTTAAGTTGTTAACAACTTCATGAGTATGGTAAGGGTAATGGTTCATGTGATGATAATAATCTCATTAATGCTGTTTAAAGATGATTTTGAGGATGATAATGGTTTTTTATGATAAGGATTAGCCACTCATATTAGTGATGATTACATGTTGATGATTATGGTGGTTTTATAGTAAGTTGGTGATGGAGGTTCCATGGGAATGGTAGCATTAGCTTTATGATAAAGATGATGATGGGTTCCTGATGTTGATGATGTTACTTGGAATTTCATTTGGATACACCAAGGGCATCTAGCAATCGAGTTGAGTTCAAGATCCCCCTTTTGTTTTTTAAACATTAATGATTTTAGGTGATGTAAATATTTTACTTTAGAAGGTTAAAGCTCTAAAAGTTTCATAGAAGTTTTTTTGACTATGAATGTGTTTGCTAAAGCTTAAGGTACATATTGATAAAATTTGCGATGATAGCATTCAAAGTTAAGGTTGCTAAAAGTTAACTTACTAGTATTAACAATTTTTTATTCTTACGTTATCCTAAGGGTGGAATTTACGTTATGCTTATTTTTTATACAAGCATTCACTATCTAGGGCTTATGTTTTTGTTAATCAAAGCATAATTCAAAGCTTATGTTTGAACCCTAAAATATATATGTCAATGATTCAATGTTTTTATGGGAGAACACTAGAATAATGTTAGATGATTTCATGATAAAATACATATGTGAAAGTCATTGTTCGCCAAAGGTGAAATGCTACTTGCATGTAGCAGACACTTAGAATTATTCTAAGTGTTGGTAAGTAAGTACAAACTTTGTCCCCATCCGTATTATAAACTATTAACCAAAGCCAAACTACTACCGGCATCAGGTTTTACCCATTCACATAAGATGTTGTTCATTGACGGTGAACTACCCGCATTGACCCAAATCCATCCGCATTAGAAGTTGTTCACCGGAGGTGAATTGTCCCGCATTGAGGTAAACCCATCTGCATTAGAAATTATTCACCGAAGGTGAACTACTACCCACAGTAGAGTTTACTCACTCACATTAGAGTTTTCTAACCTTGGTGTTTAGTCACCCTCATTGAAGTTACTCATCCGTATTTGTATATATTCACCCGCATTAGACTTTACTTTACCATACTTGAATTTATTCATCCGCATTGGCCCATTCTCAACCAATGCATCATCTACATTGGTTCATACTCAACAAATGCTCATTTGTGTTGGCCCATACTTAACCATTTAGCCATTGGTATTTTGAATTGGCCATACTTAATAAATGCTTATCTGTATCTGGTAGGTCACTCTCATCTAATGGTACCTAGATTGTTTTTCCCTATGTTTGTTCAACATGTCAACTAAGAAGTTAACGTACGTCAAGGTTTAAGGTATGGTCATTGTTCTCACAAATCAATGTTTTATATGACATCCATGCTCTAAATATTAACCTTGTGGTTTACTTGTTACCTCTGTTATCAAAGGATAATGTGTTATTTAAATTCTGTGTGTATCCAAATTCTATGTTATGAAGTCTACTTCTATGCTTTATAATTTACCCAAGTCTTGCCTCGGGCAAGCATTTGATTGCCTTCCTTGATGCATTGCATGGTTATGGTAGGTTGCTTTGTGATAACATTTGATTGTCTTGCTTAGTGCATTGCATGGTTATGGTAACTTGTTTTGTGCTAGCATTTGATTGCCTTGATTAGTGCATTACATGGTTATGATACCTTGCTTTGTGCTTGCATTTGATTGCTCTGGTCAGTGCATTTCATGGTTATGGTAGCTTGCTTTGTGCAAGCATTTAAATTGCCTGCCTAAGTGCATTTCACGATTATGGTAGCTTGTTTTATGCTAGCTTTTGATTGCCTTCCTTAGTGCATTGCATGGTTATGGTAGCTTGCTTTGTGCTAGCATTTGATTGTCTTGCTTAGTGCATTGCATGGTTATGGTCGCTTGGTTTGTGCTTGCATTTGATTGCTTTACTTAGTGCATTTCATGGTAGCTTGCTTTATGCTAGTATTGCTTTGCTTTAATGCATGGCATGATTAATGTAGTCTTGTACATAAGTACAAGCATGTTACCCAATAATGATTTTTAATAAAGTATGAAAGATATGTTTGCAAAGTTATAAACATTTTAGTGATCTAATGTGTTACTGATTATTATACTTCATTACGCTCATGTTATAAGGTTTTCAAAGAGTTAAAGCCATATATTGTATTGTTATTTAAAGTCCACAACTCACTCTACAATGCTGATTTTTAGTATAAATGCCAGATAAATCAAAGTGTAGCTGAGCATGAGTTGGCATGTGGCATCCCGTACTATGAATGTGTTATGAAATGCTAAAAACAGAAGTTAATTTTTTTGTATCTAATAACTTTATGTAGTGTTTTTCTTATGAAGGCTTTATATGATTCCATTTCTATGAAAATTAAGATAATTTTAGGTTAAGCATTATTATGATGATGTATGAAACCAATTGTAAGGACACCCAGGAAAGGGGCCTTACATTTGAACAACCTGATTCATCATAATCCACATAGTTTACTCCTTAATGTCCAGCCAAATACTTACTTATTAAAGTACGTTTCTCATTATCAGTTCAAGTTCAATGTCTGTCCTTTAAGGTTTCCAATTTCAAGCACCTATGTTGGTTGTTCTCTTCATGTTCTTATAGTAATTCACGTTCAACAATGTACATGTCTTAGTTCGACTTCAATTGGTAGTTAGCCTTGGGTTTTCTTAGTATTAAGCACCTTAAGTTCCATCATTAATCATATTTATTTACTCAATATAGATATTTGTACATTAGCCTTAATGTTTGTAGTTTGGTTATAACATTTCAGCATGTTGAGCTATATGGGCAATGATCTGACATAGCTTGCTTGAAGATCAAAACGATAATGAAACGTCGCAAATTATGTATCATTTGAAATCTAAGACACTACAATAAATCTCAAAATAAAAATCAACTTAAATGGACAAAGTTCAAATTTGACCTTCGATTTTGTTTCATGTGCTTGGAGGAACTTGGGATAGTTAGAGGACTCTCTGAACTTACTTGTAGACATGAAATTTGACCCTATTGGACAACTTATGATCGAGATATGACTTGTACACTTTGACCTAAATTCCAAACAGGCCAATTATTCCAAAAACCCCAACTTTTGATCACAATTGACCCGAGATTTCATCTAACACTTATGTAATGTTCCACTTTATCCAATATCCATTTATGCCGTTAGTTATCCATTGAATTCAATTTCATCTCGTTAAATAAAGTTTTAGTAACATTGGTTCACGTATTACGTCGGTTAACAACAAAGTTCAATTCTTTTCATATCTATTTGTGTTAATCGATTGATTAACAATTGTTTAGTATTAATGAAATGGTATTCCCAAATTGTCATAAAGGCTAGGAAACTACGGATTAAAACTATAAACTAGGGTTTACCAATTCGTAATGATCCAAATCCCGAATAGCACAATCCTTCGCGATCCAATCCACGAAATCAAGAATATATGATTTGTAGATTACAATTTTGATGATCAAAGATTAGTATCATCAAGCACAAGAACATACTAGTAGCAAAATCATCGAATCAAAACGAACAACTTACTGCAATGCATTAATGACTAGAAATTGAACAAAATCACCTTAGATGATGATCAATTTTGATGATGATAATGTCAATCAGGATGAATAAATAATTAATTGTTTTAATAAAACAAGTAAATATATAATATATATGATTTAGAAAGAAGAAATATATAATTAATTGTTTAGGTTGAGTAAATATGTATTTAATGAGTTTAGAATGGAAAAATATGTAAATGCCAAAAAAATTTATTTAATTTTCTTTTCACGGCTCCACAGAAAAGGAAGGAAAATTGCCTTTTCTTAAACCTCGGCCACCAAAATTCGATTGTCAAAAGAGAAAAAAAAGGTCGTTGAGATGTAGCACATGAAGAATCAACAAATCTTTTGGTTCACCACAGACGTATATAAACAAATCTTTTGATGGACCACTCATAGATTTTCATCTATTAAATTATTAAATTTCGTAGATATCTAGGTGGATTGAATAATACGTTCGATGTAATAAATTGAATAATACATCCGATGTAATAAATTAAATATTAAACTTCACTTTTGATTTTTGTGCTTTGTTCAAAATAACGTTTTGCATTCAAAGGTTTTAAAATTGCGATTTTACTTCCTGTGCTTTTCAATTGTCTCATTTGACGCCAACCAACTAACACCGTCAAATATTTCTGTTAAAATCAAGGGCATTTAAATCATTTTATAGAGAGGGACTAGTAATGTAATTTGTTTAACTTATAGGGACTATTTTTAAGAAATTACTTAATTATTACTATAAAATAATTAAAAACCGACTCCCTTCCCCTTCAACATCAACATGTCACACCACCACCACCTCCGACCATCCATCACAGCATCTCCGGCCATCCACCACAGTATCACCGTCCATCCACCATAGCACCGCTGACCATCCACCAACCCAACCCTCTCTTGCTTATCTATTTGATCTCAACTCTAACCCACACCTTAAACCGAATATGATAATCATCATCCTTCATCGTCATTCAACAACGAAACCCTAGATCTAGGTTCTCCGGAGGAGTTGCAGCTACTTGGTTTGGGTTGGTAGGAGGGACGAATGGTTCGAAACCATACAAGGACACCCTTTGTGGGCTCGATTCATCGCCTAGGGCTCGAATGCTACTGAGGTTAGGAAGTTAGGGCTTCGATTGAAACTATTGGTGGTGGTGCAATGGTGGTCTTTGATTTGGGATAAATCTGTCCATCTTCATCTTCAATGGTGGTTAGGGGGTCTTCGATTTACGATAGATTTGCTCGTCTTTAATGGTGTTTTGGGATTGAAACCAATGGTGGTTGTGGTGGTGCAATGGTGGAGAAGTTGTGAACGATAGTGGTGAGAGATGGTGATGGTAGTGGTGTGTTTATGATTTTGCAGTTGGTTGTGGTGGCTGGTGGTTTCGGTGGGTGGGTGGTGGTGGTGTATTAAGGTGAACGATGTGGGTATGATGACGATGTTATGGTGATGGTTAGATGATGATGATGAGGATGATGATAATTTGATTATTTTATTTAAGTGACACATAACTTTTAATAAATTACAGAATTAGTCCTTTTTATATAACGGTGCTAGTTGGTTGGCGTAAACCTGAAACAAATTGAAAACCACATGGAGGAAAATCGTAATTTTGAAACCTTTGGAGGCAAACTTTTATTTGGACCTAAGCATAAGGAGTAAAAATGAAATTTACTATAAATTATAATCACGAGGTAAAGACATAAATGAAATTTGATTTTAGAATTTTCAAACTTAATTTGATTAAATGGGTCAGCCAAGCCACTCTATTAAAAGATACATGCTAACATGAGTTAACATTTTTGCTAAGAAACCTTAAACGAGCTTGAATAGCGATTGAAGAAAATAATACTAAGAGGTTGTTTGATAGCCTCTTAATAATCATTAAGATGCTACCTTTTAATACTTTATAACCTCTTAATAGTTAAGAGGTAACCCTAACGCTGAATGGTTAAAACATATTATTAAGGTTTAACCTATTAACCATTTAATATTATGGTTACCTTTTAACTATTAAGGGGTCGTTTGGTTCGCAGAATATTTTGCAAAGGAATTGAAATTGGGATTGAAAATGAAATTGGAATTGGAATTGGAATTGAAATTAGAATTGAAATGTTGGAAGTTGACCACGTGTTTGGTTGGTCAATTTTAAGTGAAATTAGAATTTTAATTTTGAACATTCCATTGGATTGTTAAACATTACACAGGTAAGTGGAAGAAATGTGAATTCCAATGAATGAGGGAAAATTTTCCAATTCCAATTCCTTCCGTTAACCAACCAAACATGATTTTAGATGAAAAATTTTTAATTACTGAGAATTCTGTGAACCAAACATCCCCTAAGAGGTTATGAACAATTAAAAGATAATATTTTAATAACCATTAAAAATCTATCAAACAGCACTTAGGAAATAATTTACCATTTTAGTTTCCAATGATATAATATGTGTATAAAAATAGTTGAACAAGAGATAATTAAAAATTTTATACCATCATCTTACTAAAATCAAAATGTTAATTTACATGTAAAATTTCATTTGCTTAAGAAGAAAATAAATATTTTCTGTATCATTTTGACATGCCAAGTTGGTTGAACTTCGTTTTTATCTTGCCAAATACCAACTGATTCTCCATATAAAATAGATAATTTAAGTTAAATTTATTCATTAAAACTGAAAATTGAGAGTTGAAAAATGCAAATTAAATTGTTTAAGTTGGAAAATTCAACTTGTAGGTTCGCTTGAGATTTAGGCCCTGTGCATTTGAAAATATCATAATGTTAGTTTACATTTAAAATTTCATTTATTTAAAAAGAAAATAAATATTTTCCGTATCATTTCGACATTACAAGTTGGTTGAACTTCGTTTTTATCTTGCCAAATGCCAACTGATTATCCATATAAAACAAAATAATTTAAGTTAAATCTATTCATTAAAATTGAAAATTAAAAGTTGAAAGATGCAAATTAAATTGTTTAAGTTGGAAAATTCAACTTGTAGGTTCGCTTGAGATTTAGGCCCTGTGCATTTGAAAAGATCATAATGTTAAATTTACATATAATAATTCATTTATTTAAAAAGAAAATAATTATTTTTCGTATCATTTTGACATGACAAGTTAGTTGAACTTCGTTTTTATCTTGCCAAATGCCTAGGGGTGTTCAAAAATATCCGAATCCGAAACCGAATCCGAAATATCCGAAAATCCGAAATCCGGATATTCAAAATTTCGGATTCGGATTCGGATTCGGATAGTGATTTTGAGAATTTTCGGATATTTCAGATATCCGAAATATCCAAAATATCCAAAATATTTTTATAAAAATTTAAAAATATTAAATATTAATTAAATATTTCGGATATTTTCAGATATTTCGGATATTTTAATAAAAACTTCGGATATATGAAAAGAATTTCAAAAAAATTTATTATATTTTTATAAAATTTATTAAATAATACAATTTTTTTTTGAAATTCGGATATCTGAACTGATATCCGAATCCGAATCCGAATCCGAAATTTCGGATATCCGAAATTTCGGATATCCGAAATTTCGGATTCGAATTCGGATTCGGATAGTGAAATCCACTATCCGAAATTTTCGGACATCCGAATTTCGGATATCCGAATTTGAACACCCCTACAAATGCCAACTGATTCTCCATATAAAAGAAAATAATTTAAATTAAATTTGTTCATTGAGTTGAAAGAGACAAATTCAATTGTTTAAATTGGAAAATTAAACTTGTGGGTCCGCTTGAGACTTAGGGCCTGTGCACTTGGAAAGATCATAAATCATAATGCTAATTTACTTATAAATTTCATATATTTAAAAAGAAAATAAATATTTTCTGCATCATTTAACATGACAAGGTAGTTGAACTTCGTTTTTATCTTGCCAATTGCCAAATGCCAATTGATTCTTCGTATAAAACAAAACAATTTAAGTCAAGTGTATTCATTTTTTTTTTTTTGAACGGCTGGTTATTGGTTAATTGTTAGTATCACCAAGTTAGTAATATTTGTCAATGTCAATGTTTGAATCTTGAACCATCAAAAGAGCCAATGCCAAGTGTATTCATTAAAATTGAAACTTGAGAGTGAAAGATGCAAATTAAATTGTTTAAGTTGGAAAATTCAACTCGTGGGTCCCGGTTGAGATTCAATGTGCACTTGGAATATAAAATTTCATTTATTTAAAAAGAATATAAATATTTTTCATATCGTTTTGACATGAAAGGTTTGTTGAATTTCGTTTATATCTTGCCAAATGCCAACAGATTCTCCATACAAAATAAAATAATTTAAGTTAAATTTGTTCATTAAATTTGAAACTTTAGAGTTGAAAGATGCAAATTCAATTGATTAGTGGGTCCCCTTGAGATTTTAGCTCTCTTCTATTATATAATTTAAATTGTGTATTATCGTGTTTTAATTCTATTATATAATTTAAATTGTGTATTATCGTGTTTTATTAAAATTATTGAATGCCATGTAAACAGGAAGAAAAATATTAAAAATAGCAATTCACAATATTACAACACTTTGATAATAATGCCAAAACAACACTTAACAAAATTAATTGCATTTGTTAAGTCATAAAAACAAATTTTAATAAAAAAAAAGTAACACTTCATAAAAATAAAACTTTATAAATATCAAAACATCACTTTATAATGAAAAAATACATTTAATACATAATATCACTTATTCACCTATATATTTAATTTAGTTTTATTTCGGAAATATGTTCTGTTGTTTTGACCGTATACATTGTGATGTGCTATCATAGCAAATTAATTTGTAAATATATTGTGTTGACTTTATGTTGTGAAAGAATATAACGTGTAATATACGTGTTGAATAAATAAATATTAAATATTATTAATAAAAATTTATAAATTATAAAACAATATTTTAAGATAGGATATTATTGTAATTACGTACAAATAAGTGTTTTAAGTAATAAAACAACGATATCATTTTTTAACCTTTTATTTTTTATTATTTTATTTTTTAAAGTTTTTTTAACATTTTATTTCAAAACAAACCGTTTTAAATAATATCTTTTTTAAAAATTTTTTTATTTTTAAAAAAGTTTGATGTTTTAGAAAAATTTTATATTTTATGAAAATGTTTGTTTATTTGGAAATTGCATTTATAGAAAGATCTCTTTTTATAATTTATAAAAAAATACTTTAATCTTGAAATAAATTAACTAATATTATAGTAGTTAATGTTATTATTTATTAGGAGAGAGAAGTGGGAAAACAAAATTTAGATGGTTTATAATTGCGCCACATGTTACCAAAAACTTTCTTTTACTAGTGTGTGTGTGTGTGTGTGTGTGTTTTTATATATCTAGGTCATACAATTTATATCACATGCAAGTCACATGCCATTATCATCATTTTTTTAAAACATCCATAAATTTTTTTCACGATATTATTTTTTTAAATCTTCTAATAAAGTGTTTACAATAGAATGAAAGGTAAACGAGCAACAAGTTGCGTCGTGACCCCCTTTTAAATAGCAAACCCAATTCTACTAAAAACAAAATTTTAAGACTTATAAGCTGACAAATTACTATGCACGATCTGTTAAACCCTGTTTAGAAGGTCCACAGCCTGAGGTGCAAGAAAACCAAACGTATCAAAAGAAAAAGGGATAAACACGTGTTGATTCTCTAAGCAAGCTTTCTCGTGTTTAGCAATTTGCCTGATTCTGCCTTCAGCGCAACCTGCGTCGCAACAAACCCATTGTCCCTAAGCGCAACAAGAGGGGACATTCCTGTAAGATCTACACAAGCGTGTTTCCCACTTGTCCACCCAAACACAAGGATATGGTCAAAGAGTGGACCTCCATTCAAACGGATCTGTCAAAAAATTCACACGGGCCTCCATTTTAGCAGAAATTCCAGGCCGCTTAAGAACATTACATAAAACATCTCTTACAAAATCATGCCTATACTTAAACCCAGGAAGGTCCTTGTAATGAAGCACATACTCGTCAAAAGAATCCAAACACGCCTTGCGACAGACTGGACATGGCTCATCAGCTGGAAACAAAGTGATCATCAGTCGGTATTTAAGAATAGCTCTATACTCTAAAGTCGACATATGTTGGTCAATTCCTTCAATAGGGATGACTGTTAAGAAATCCTGAGCCCCGAGGAGTCCTTAGACATTCGAGCACCGCTCTTTGACGAGGAGATAAATCAAATTTCACTTCTAAATTCTGTAAGATCCTATTAAATAAGGCACTCGCCAAAGCATGTTGGGCTTTAGGGGGGGGTATCCTTATTAGAGAAACCGCTAAAATCAAAATGTGGAAGCCACATGTGCAAGCAATCTATCGCAGACCCAAAATCAGAGTCTATCCCATCAATACAGCAACCCCGAAGTATATGATCTTGCAAACTCCAAGATTGTGCCCTCGAGGCTACAAAAGCATATGTTGATACGTCTTCAGCACAACATAAACCCAAACCTCCAAACAAAGTTGGAAGTGATGCTAGCATCCAATGAAAATCTCCAAAATAAGGGTCTCCACAAACTACGATTTCCTTGATCGCCCCTCGGAGTTAAGTATTTTTTTAACTTTCCAACGACTACCATATTGATATACTTTTTTAAAAATCATCCATCCTTTATTTACACATGTGTAAATCTGGTTACACACATGTATTACACATATGTAAAATAAATTTCGTAAAAAAACAAGATTTTTTTTTATTTTTTTATACATTTGTTTATTTTTTTATGAAAGAGGGAAATGAAATAAACATTTTTGTGTTTTAATTTTTTTAATTTTTATGTTATTTTTATTTTATAATTTTTTTATTATGTTTTTGTTAATTACCATTATGCCATTGAAAACTAGTGACTGAGATTGGTTTCTAGAGTTCTCATAAAAAAATGAGTTCTAATTTGATCCTTTTCCTATATATATATATATATATATATATATATATATATATATATATATATATATATATATAATAAAGAAAGTTTTTTATACAAAGTATGCAATTTGTACGAAGTGTGTGAATTAATAATAACCATTAATCTAAGTGATAAAGGGTTCAGATTAAAAATGAAATAATCACACAACGAAGAGCCTTGGAGGGGTAGATTTTGAAATGCACTCTAACTGTTAACTTTTTTCAAATTCACCTAGTTTTTTTAAACACATATAATATTTTTATACGATATTATTTTTTTTATAAAAAAGCACAATGAAATCAAGCATTTAGTTCTCTTTAATTTTGAGTATAGTAAATTTGCTATAATTTTTTTAAAAAAAATCAACATTTAAAAGAAAGGTCTATGTGTTGGGCATATAACTTGCGTTATTATTAGCTGCGTAATTGTTAACATAACTTGCATAAATTTCATATAACTTGTGTAATTATAAATACAACTTGCTTAATTATTTTTTATTAACTAAGTAATTTTTATTTACATAATAATAAATATACATTGCGCAAATATGAATATAAATTATGTAATTATGGAACTTATATGCGTAATGATGGTGTAGACGGAATAACCCTCACCCTTAAAGACAAGTGTGAGGCCCTGATGGCTTCATACACTTCACATGTAAAATACACTTCGCATGTAAATTACACTTTGTATAGTAATCAGCCCCAAATTATATAATATAATTACTCAATTACAAAAGTCGCTGACACCAAACTCAACTTTACAACTTTGACCCTCCATCTTAATTTACAACTTCTACCCATAAACTTATATTGTTTCAACTTAAACCCCTATGCTATATACAATATACATTAAAAACCAATTAACTTTTTTACTATTTTATTTTTTTCCTCTAATTTTCGTTCGTTAATTTTTTAAAAGATAATTTGTGGTTGTGTTTAAACCTTTTATTTTCGTCCTGGTATAACTTTTGTTGAAAAACATGTTGTATATAAAATAGGGCATTTATTAGGTATAGTAGGTTATATCGACAAATGACAACATACTGATAACGTGAAGAGTGAGAACAATACCATTGAAGAACAACGGTACCATTGTATTAGAGTTATATTCAAAATTAAGGTACTTCTTTGGGTATTTATGTTCCAATATCCAAAATAAATTTGTTTTATCTACTTAATCACGTTAATGTTAATGTATGACCCGCCTCATCACGCGGTTCTTAATTTCTTGTTTGTCACTATTTATTAGATAAATGCTTATTAAGGGTATTAATGCTACACTAGGCTGAGTCCTCAAGCGCGTTGCGCGAGATCTCGACCACTTACAATTTATAAAACATTAAGTAATATTTAGGAATAAGAAAATGTTTTGTACCAACAGAAACTCTACTATCAAGTATATCGTAAAGTTAATAAATGGCTCAGAGTTTGCTTATGGATCATACCAACATCGTTACAAAACCTCTTAATTTGCCCTGTCAAGAGCTGATAGACTTTTGAGTTTTATTTAGATGCATCGCCTTATTCATCACCACATGTTTCTTCATTCAATTTCAACCTCTATATAATATGTAAACTCTTATATATCATACATGCAGAAAGAAAATTAACAATATCAAGTTACATTCAAACGATCCAACATGTGTCTATTAATGATCTAACCTCATTGTTTTGGTGCTTCGGTTGGTCATGATTGCTATAGTGGTTGTAGATGAAAGCACATAACAAAACATCTATGGTACCAATAGAAATTCTACTATACATAGTAAAGTTAATATGAGGCTTAGAGTTTGCTATAGATCATACCAACATGGCTGCTAAACCTCTTAAATTTGCTCCTCCAGGAGCTGCTCCACTTCCAATTTTTATTTAGATGTATTAACTCATTATCTTGTATTTCTTTATCTAATTGCATATCAATCAGTAACGAAAACAATATTACATTAAATATTGATGACCTCTATATGATATGTAAACTCTTATGAATCAAACGTGAGAAAAGAAAAATCACCATATTAAGTTACATTGAGACAAACCAACATATGTTTATTAATGAACTAAACTCATTATTATGGTGCTCCAATTGGTCATGGCTGCAATAGTAGCTACAGACGGAAGCACCTAACAAAAAATCTTGGTAAAAACTTTACTATACATAGTAAAGTTAATATGAGGCTAGAGATGACACATGCTTTAGTAAGCAAATACCACTATTAGACAATCATAGTCATTCATAGCAAGTGATCAATACTAAAAACTTTATGTGCATGCCAATTTCACTTCCAAATACCAATTTAGGATTTTGTTATAGCTCAAAGGCGTAAGAAAAGGTCGCCACAAACTCACAAAACAAAGAATTATAGCTCAAATACCAGTTTAGATCAATTTGTTTCATCTGGGAGGAGACCTATTGCGTAGATGTTGACTCAAATTGAACATAAAACAACAAAAACACACTCAATATTCATTAAGAGTAGGTGAAAATATGCTCCCCACTACCTTCCTACATCAAGAAACAAAATTCATAAATTCATAGAAACATGATAACTCAAACACTGATAAAGTAGTCAAGAACTATATATAAACTAAAACTATTATAAAGATATCAACTCCCATACATGAAAGGAATTGAGTTCTCTATGCTCAAATGCAGGACATCAGCTCGAACAGGAGGATCTGCAACCTGCATAAGTAAGAACATTAGCTACGAATAACAATGTTAATAAATAAAAATGTGAATTTGAAAACATATCATTATCACATAATCACCTTCAAAGCAGGCGTCATAGATCCATTTTTAACAACAAACAAATCAGAAAGTAATAATGATTGTGAAGTCTCTCCTGTTGAAAAATTGGTCTAGATTAAAACACTTAATAATCGAAAATAAAAATATAAATAAAAACAATTTATGTTGATATTTAAAACCACATTTTTACAGAAACTTTAAACCATCTATTTATACTCAACCTAGACTATTCATAACTTAACTCAACTCTATTAGATAATCAAATAAATAATCTAACTTAATCCTTATCTACTTCAAACTTTATCAAACAACTAATAAACTAAGAATAATAATTATCTTCTTTTATTTAATCTAGATTAATCTTCATCTCTATGTTTAAGAAAAAGTGCACCATCGGCATCCAAATCCCAGCTCATTTTGTCATACGACATCAACCTCTCTCTATTCGGAATTGGAAGATCTGCTAAACTTGAACTGTCATCTATTAAGGAAATTAACATTAACAACATTAACCTGAAGCATATTCAATTTGTAGGTCAAATAGATTGAGAATCAAGCACATTGAATGAAAATTAACAATTAACAACATGAACTTTTTTAATTTATTTTCTTATGTTGTCTGATAAAGATCATTGAATGAAAATTAACAATTAAATGCAAATTCTTCATAGAATCTTAAGTTTTGATCAATTCATTTCAATATATATGTTACTGCTATTACCTTTTTACCCTACGAACATGCCTTGGTTTGGTAGCTTGAATCGTAGGTAATGATATTGTGCCATTTGTCATACCTTTTAGCGAAATTTTTTTAACGAAAGTTAATTTGATTGGATAAAACAATTAAGTGGGTTATAATACTTGTATGCATTGAAAATAGACTTTGGAGTACTTTCTATATGTTTGGATCCCATTTAATCAGCTATTACCTTTTTGTTTTGATTAGTCTGAGAACAACCTCATATTGGCTGATACTCTTAGAAGTAATGTTGAGTCTTCCATTCAACAATCTCTTTCAAGCAAAGATTTTTTGAATGAATGTTTAACTTTAGATGATCATTTGATTAAGGAATGTGCTAAGTGATCTATTGATAGATACATTTGTTTTCGTTTTCTTTTAGGAGTCCTTACATGCGTGTGGTCATGTCGGGGTTCAGGGTTAAGTCTTAAATTGCATTCATCAAGTTAGGTGCTCCATGGGAGTCTTGGGTGCTTTTGATTTCCAATATTCTTTTTCTTGATGTCAAATCGTTTGTATATACTCAATTGGTCATTGTGAATTGGTATATTAGTTGTATTAGCAAATTGGTGTGAAAAATAAACGTGGAACCAGTCGCAAAGCGTGAGACTTCTTACTAAATTATATGTACCATTGTGATCTATAGCAATACTATTAGCTGGGGCTTTTCCTTTTAATTAATATTAAATTGGTTTTGGAATAAATACAAAAGTATGCTCCATCGGTTATTTCTTTTTTCAAAAGCTTGACAGTAGCTTCGTGCTAGGAGAGAATGCTTTATCACTCCACCGCATCATTTTGAACATACATGATTAATTAAAAAAAAAACTACAAAAACTTATATTTAATTTTAGTAAATAAAAATAATTCTTTTAACAACCAAATGGTAAGTACTTAAGATAAAAATTGCATAAATCATGTATCTTTTTATCCTATCAATCCAGCTTACTAAACGTGCAGGGCCGGCCCAATAAGGTTATTGGGCCAGGCAGTTGCCTAAGGCTTTCACATGTTGAGGGCCTCAAGTTTTTTCAGTGTTTGGTCTAGAGTAATTATAGTTTTGGGTTAGTTATTACGTTTTGGGCTAACTGTTCTGTTTTGGTCCAGATTAGGCTTTGTCAATTGAAAAAGATTTATCTTATGAGATTGAGTATGAATATTTGATTAAAGAGTTTGCCTCAAAAAAAAGCTAGAAAAATAAGTTTTATATAAATGTTTCGCATGTTTTTTAAATATATAAAAAGTAGATTAAAATTTTTTTTTAACTTCGCCATATATAAGCTATTTAGTTTATTTTTGCCGGTCTCAAGACCGGATAAAGGAGGAGAGTTTTTATTAAATACTTAAGAAAAAGGTCTCCAAAATTAACCCCGTCTTAGGTCACTAAAATGGTTGAGCCGGCCCTGGTGTACACATATTTTCTTTATATATATCCATATGTTTTATTATACAAAACGACTTCATTGCAGGTATTCAATAAACACTAAAATCAAAATAACAACAAATCTTATTTGGTGAAGGAACTTACAATTTGAGAATGACACACAAGTTGCCCTACATGAACGGCGCCGCACCCGCAGCAGCGCGCGAGCATTCCCACTAGTAGCATATATAATGTAACTGAACCATCCCCGGATGGTTTAGTGGTAAGACGTCTGAAAGTTATCCAAATAGATACATGTTCAAACGTTCACAAAGTAAACGTCTTAAATTACCACTAACTTTAAAAATATATATAATGTAATTGATAACACGACTAACCACGTGAGAGTGGGTGAAGGGATTTTTGTCACGAGATTGTTTATTTGTATCATATATTGTCTTTCTCTCCATTATTAGCATTGCTATTTTCATGTTATTTATAACTTTTTTGTTAATATATCAATAAAAATATAAAACTGACAAAAATATAAAAGAAACAGATACAATATATTTTTATTAGAAAAATTATTTTCAATCTTCAAAAAATCATCGGTATATTATACCTTATCTTAAAATAAGTATATATAATAAATTGGCTGATTAAGAGAGCTCATGAATCTTTTTATTGTTTTCTACATAATTCTATTTTGTCTTACTCTATCTAGTGTGGTCTGTATCTTTTGCTATTATTAGTAGTATTATCATTGATATTTATATATATTATTTATTATATTATCACAATGTATTATTAATATTATTAAATTATAATAAATAATATTGTGTTATTACTATAATTATTGTGTGTGTCTAATAGCATTATTACATTGTTATTATATATTCTGATTATTATATTATTATAAACACATAAATTTAGAATAATTATTATAGGACTTATATGTGTGTATGAATTTTTAAGATGTTTTTTGTAGATTAGGTGTTAATGGATCAGATGATGTGTTAGTTGATTGATTTTTACCACATGGTTGCCATAAATGTATCTGGACCACCAAAATGAGCACTTTGCTTTTGGTGTGGCGAGTTGGGCGAATAAAGAAAGTCATAGGTATCCAACCTTGTGAGCCACCTCTTCATGTATCTATTCGTAACGGTTCATTTTTAACAATTCGATGTCTTAAAAGAAAAATTAATTAAATATATTCACTATAAATATGAACCAAAAAAACAATTAATTAAATATACATTGGGGGGGGGGGGGGGGGGTTGGGGGAGAGTTGTGACGAGCTCGTAAGCACACTGCTTCTAGTGTTGCGAGCTGGGCGAATGAGAAAAGTCATGGGTATCCAACCATTGTGCCACATCTTCATATATTTATTGGCAACGGTCATTTTTAACCATTTGTTGTTTTAAAAAACAATTAGTTAAATATATTCGCTATAAGTATGAACCAAATAGGCACTATGTATAATAACTCAAACTTTCTCCTATCATACCATTATTTTCTACACTATTTTATCTCAAAACCAAAAAAACAAAAAAAAAAAAAAAAAAAAAAAAAAAAAAAAAATCCTAAACCAAACGTCAGATTTGGGAAACTAACAAGTTCAAATGACCCACCCGACCTCAACGAATATACAACATCAACAAGGCCTCCACGGAAAGGCAAGAAAGGGGTCAAGTCCTCTACTAAAGATAAAGAAAGTGTGGCCCAGATAATCTCTGACCGCAATATCTTGAAATAAAAAGAAAAAGATAAACATGATCTTCGACACATGGTGATGGAAACAAAATAAGACGAGATCAAATGGCGATGGCGATTTTGGCATGAGAAGGAAGGAGAAAATTTGATGAAAATGGGTATGGAGTCCCATGAGCATTTGAATGACCTATCAAATCAATACCAATACAAATGAAACGTGAAATAACTCTCACGTAACCTTCTGATTTTTAGTTCATCAATTTTATTATTTAAATTTCATATTTTGTTTTATTTTTTCTTATTTGGAGTTGTCTTTAAGTTAATTAAAACAACTACATTACTTGATTTTTATGTGCCTTGTAGCCTGTTTATTACGTGTTTTGGTTACACAGATGCACAAATAAATAATAAAACGTAAACTAAATTTTAAATAATAAAACGTAAACTAAATTTTATGTTTTTCACAACTTTCAAATAAAATACATTACCTTTCGATATCTCACATATTATCAACATTACATTTTCACATCTTATAAATTAGTTATCTTCGTATGTGTGTCCATAGTTAACATGTTAAAGAGGCACGACTCCTATGGTCTAGAGTGACCCCCATTACGTGGTATATTATATTCGCCTCACAATGGAATTGAATTAAGCTGACGTTGCTAACACATTATTATGTGAATTTTCAAGCTCGTGCACCGAGTGACCTACACATTAGCATGTCTATTTCTCAACTAGGGCTATCGAACAAGCTCGCAAATCGTAGCTCGATCGAAAACAACTCACTCGAAATCGGTTCGGTATGTAAAAGAACCGAGTCGGCTCAGCTCTATTTATAAAGGAGCCAAGCCCGAGCCAAGGTGAGCTTGACTCAATCGTGGCTCACTCGTTAACTGGTTCATTGGCTCGCTTGTGAGCTCGTTTGTTGGCTCGTTTAAACTAAAGGCTAAATCATAACTTTTATAATTGTAAGCCAAATTTTTGCCCTTTAGAAATAAGGTAAATTTGATATTTTTAAACAGAAAACTTAAGAATAAAAATATAAAGGACGTTAATAGTTCATAAAATTCCAATATCGTATCATTGTTTCAATGTGTTAAGATAAACGAATATAAAAAAATTATATTTTGTTTATATATATATATATATATATATATATATATATGAGGGATCCTAAGAAAACCACAAAGTTATGAGAAAATTAGATAAAACCAATGAAAATGGTCACATAATTTATAATTTTTTTTATCAATACCCTCTATATATGTGTGTGAGTATATATAAATAAAGGTATGGATCAAATGAAAACCGTAGCATGGTTTTACGTATACGTCACACATAGTTACGTATACGTAACCATTTTTCATTCGACATAGTGTTACGTATACGTAAGTTTCTTCATTCTCGTATGTATGCTTAACATATATGTACCAAACACTTAAATAACATTTTAATAATTAAAATAACAAAAAAAATTTGAATTATGTTATTGCTTTCCATGGTTTTCTTTGGTTTTCACATAACTATTGGTTTTCTCAGGAACCCTCCCCTATATATATATATATATATATATATAATTTAAGAAAATAACAAAATTAATTTAAAAAAATAAAATAAAATAAAATAATTAGCTCGCAAGCTAGCTTGGTTGGGATCGTATGTAAACAAACAGCTCATATTTTGGGCTCGTTAAGATAAACGAGCTGACTCAGTTTGGCTCGATTTTCAAACGAGGCGAGCCCAAACCTACCCTGACTCGGCTCAACTTGTTTACAGGTCTATTACTAGCTTGTTTTCACTAGAACAAACTAGAGGCTCAAAGAAACCCTCCCTAATAGTGTGCACCTATATAATTGATTGTCATGTTAGGCACGTACAAGCTGTCGAGAGCAGTTTTGATAGATTTTAATTCTACAACCACGTACCGATTGCTATGTAATACTCCACACAAATGTAGTGAATAAGATATATATACAATGTACGTGAAAAGAGAAAGGTTTGAATAAACAATTCATCCATTTTATGGTTACGATTTTTATTTATAAAAACCATTAGTGATGAATCTCGAGCGATAGGTCTTTCGGAGAGCACACGACAACTAAAAAGCAAGGTTTGGAATCCCATTCGAATTATCATCATCAAAATTATCAATAGATTTACGACCAATAAACCATGGGAAAAAGGTATTGTTAGATACCCATCTGTAATCAGTCAAATTTTGTTTAAAAGAAAATTAAATAATTAGATTTTAATGCATTTCATTGGTAATCAGTTCGTAAATTGTTGGTAGTTCTTATTTGTGAGTAATACTTCATTCGATGGTACTCAATTCATTAGCAATACACTACTAGTTAGTTGTAACTAGAAAATATAGACGTGAAAACAATAAATCATACACGTACGATGTGACATCTTAACTTGTAGAATTTACACAAAACAAAAAATGAAAATTTTATAAAAGATATAAAGTATAAGAACAAAAGTTGAAATTGAAAAAATGTTAGGGTTAAATTATAAAAGTAAAAAGTTAGAATTAAAAAATTAAAGATTAGAAAAAAAACCAAAAAAAGAAAAAAATAATACTAAAAAAACAAGTGGGGTACAACCAAGTACGCCAAAGGTACAACTAATATGCAAAACAAAGTTAGAAATTTGTATATAGTTAATGAATTTCTCATGGTTACAACCCACTAAACCTAAAAATACAACTCATTGATACACAAAACACTTGAATAGCATGAAGCGTAACTAAATAATGCATAAACCACTTATTAATTAGTAACATATAAATTTGTTTGATCACCTTAACAAGGCACACTCGTAATCCTTCTTCAATGCATCCATTCGTTTTGACGGAAAATAATTGATGGTGTTGAATTCTGTTACCTTTTCATTATCTTTCAAGGCCCATAATAGATTAAATATGATTTAAGTTTTTAAGCTCCATATATATACACTTATGGCTATTGCTTGGGATGCCAGATGTCTTTTACTATCAACATCAACAGTACAACTATCAATTGGAAGGTGTTAATAAGTGGTAATTGTATTAGTAGGGACCTCATGCATCTACTCATACCTAACTCTTAAATTGCACGTTCCATAATCCTTATTATATATATTATTAATACAACATGTCGGTTTACACAGGAAAATTTTAGAGTCTTTAAGTTTGACCATCAAACATTTATTATTTTGCAAAAAAGTTCTCAATTCACTTTTCATCTTGTTATTATCTATATGTATTAACTAGGTTTATTACTCGTCGCGCGTTGCCGCGGCATCATACGTGACGTGATAAAGTATAGACTACAATCGACCCGGCTCGTTTTCAAACTAATTTTACGTCAATACGTAGAGTAACTTGAATTTATACCGTTGAACAAAAACGTTTAATATTTGACCTGACTCGTTTTCAAACAAAATTAATGTCGAAACATAGACTTACAATCGCTCCGATCTTTTTCAAACTAAATTTACGTCCAAGCGTATACTAAATGAAAAAGTATTATATTGACCCTATGCGTTTCCAAATAAACTAATGTCGAAACGTAGGTCAAATCAAAACGTTCATAAAAATAGGCATTAAAACTTTTTATATTTGACCCAAATTATTTCTGAACAAGATTTACGTCAAAACGTAGACGTATGTTGAAACGTATGCGGTCTTAAAACGTATAGAGTTAAGCCTATTTTCATTTATCATAAACAAATCACCAGATTGAACACTAAAAATCCACATATTTCAAAGTAACATATAAAATTCTGAATAAAACCTTCAAAATCAAAATAATCCTTTTGTTTATTTAATTATATTCTTACTGAAACACAACAAACTTTCAAGGCATACAATTCAAGGCGTGATTATCTAATTTTATTCTTAATGAAATTTAAGAATTTTTCTTAATGACAACATAAATAAACGTTAAAAACATAAGCTTTCTAAATGGGTAAAACATCATGAAAATAAAAACTTTCAACGCAAACAATTCAATAATCACATTAACAAACTGTTATAAATGATTTTGCAATAACCTACTGCAAAACTGTTGCTTACTTAAAAAAATCCTCAGATTCCCAAAACATCCTTCCTAATTTGTAAAACCGTTCTTGATGACAATAATATTAAAAGTGAGGCTGTGAGGCTGTCAATTGGTCCCAACCCAAAACAACTTTAATTGACCCATTGCCAATGAGTCTTAGATTAACTGGTTTAGGAGTAGGTATCCTATGACTTTTCAAAGTGGAGGTCATGGGTTGAATTCTCACTAGGTACAATATGCTTCAAGTGGTCCAAGGGTTTTATCACAGTGGGCCTTTGGGTGGTGGGTTTTCCTTGGAATGGTGGGCGAGCCGGGTCACCAGCGTTATCTGTGTTCGCGGGCGTGGGTGGCCTTTCGCCATTAGGTTTACCCGGATGACCGGGCTTAACAATTATTCGTTGGCCGTTCAAAGAAAAAATTGACCCATTGGAAATCTAATCCATTTTGACAACAACAATAAAATGGCTTCATTAATTAAAAATAGCAATCGGCAAAACCCACAAAGGAAATAAAAATTTTATGTTGGTTAAATTTTCACAAATCAAATAGAAAACTCAACTAAAACACAAATTTAAATGTAAAAGGTGTTCCCACCTGTAGATCTAAAACATCAAAAACATAAAAAGCTATATCCACCTTTGAAAAACAAATCTTGTATCCTATTTATGATTCCGAATAGTAAACATACCAATCTCTAAGCGAAAATCATGGAACCGAATCTAGTTTTTTGATTTTTGATTCAACCTTTATTTTTACGATGGTGGTGATGAAAGTTGAAGATGTTAATCATAGATTATTTTTCATCTTCGATCCACTGTTGATTTGTTGTTTAGCAACTTCAAAATTTCTAATTTTTTATTTAATCTTCATTTTGAGAATAAAAATTGAAGATGTTCATCATTGAAGAAAGGGATAGAGAGATGATGTGGGCATATGATTTTAGAGACACAAGTGAAAGATATTCATCTGACATTGACACGTTAGAAAAGAAAAAAAAGACAAAAAAGACAAAAATAAAAAGAACTATTATACCCTTTATTCCATCTAAACTATTTATATAAAATATAATTAATTTATAATAAATCAATAACTGTGATAAAATTATTGGGTTCTTATAATTACTAAGAGTTTCCGCATGAACTCATTCAATAAAAGTAAAACTTTTTATTATTTTATTAAAAAAATATATATCACTAATTTTTATAAATTAAAGGTGAATATTTGATTATTAGTTTAAATAATTTTTTTTGTTTTTCATTTCAACTCAACCCTATATATATATATATATATATGTATATATAGCGTAGGATTATTTTAACAACCACCATTTTTTGTGAAAACTATATAAACCAATATTAGCCACATATTTTTGGTCATATGCAAATCACATGTCATTTTTATTTTTTTTTAAACGTTCATAATTTTTTTTCACTAAATTATTTTTTCAATAAAATTTCACCATAAAATTCACTATTTTTTTTATTTTTCCAACGCCTACCATATTGATATAATTTTTTTAAAAAATTTGTTCACCTGTTATTTACACATGTGTAAATCCTGTTACACACATGTGTGAATTCGGTTTAACACATGTGTAAATCTGGTTTTATACATGTGTAAAACGAAATTCGGAAAAAAAATGAGTTTTTTTATTTTAAAAAAATTATTTTTTTATGAAAGAGGGAAACGAGAGAAACTTTTTTTGTATTTATTTTTTTAATTTCATGTTATTTTTTGTTTTATAATTTTTTCTATTATGTTTATGTTATTTACAATTTTGTAATTGAAAACTAGTGCATCAAATTGGTTACTAAAGTTATCACAAAAAAAGGGAGTTTTTATTTGATTCCTCTCCTGTATATGTATGTATATTTTATATATATATATATATATAATATATGTAGGGCACGAAACAAATGTTAACCCTCATTTACTGCGATAACCGTGTTAACTTCATCAATATCAATCAAAATCATTACTTTTTTGTTGAATAACATCATTACATATATACAAATATATGTTCTTTTATGTATATGTGTAAATTCATAAGCGTAAAAAACTTACGACTATTGTAATTTACTTACACCAGGTAAATATTTACACAAGTGTAAGTACCTTACACTAGTCGTAACTTTTTTACGCTTATGAATTTACACGTATACATAAAAGAACATATATTTGTATATGTATAATGATGTTATTCCAACAAAAAAAATATCGATTTTGATTGATCTTCAAAAGTTAACACGGTTATTGCAATAAAGTATAGTTAATATTCGTTCCCTTCCCTATATATGTATATATATATGTTATTCCAATCTCGTATCATTGTTTCAATGTGTTAAGATAAACGAATATAAAAAAATTATATTTTGTTTATATATATATATATGAGGGATCCTAAGAAAACCACAAAATTATGAGAAAATTAGATAAAACCAATGAAAATGGTCACATAATTTATAATTTTTTTTATCAATACCCTCTATATATGTGTGTGAGTATATATTAATAAAGGTATGGATCAAATGAAAACCGTAGCATGGTTTTACATATACGTCACACATAGTTACGTATACGTAACCATTTTTCATTCGACATAGTGTTACGTATACGTAAGTTTCTTCATTCTCGTATGTATGCTTAACATATATGTACCAAACACTTAAATAACATTTTAATAATTAAAATAACAAAAAAAATTTGAATTATGTTATTGCTTTCCATGGTTTTCTTTGGTTTTCACATAACTATTGGTTTTCTCAGGAACCCTCCCCTATATATATATATATATATATATATATAATTTAAGAAAATAACAAAATTAATTTAAAAAAATAAAATAAAATAAAATAATTAGCTCGCAAGCTAGCTTGGTTGGGATCGTATGTAAACAAACAGCTCATATTTTGGGCTCGTTAAGATAAACGAGCTGACTCAGTTTGGCTCGATTTTCAAACGAGGCGAGCCCAAACCTACCCTGACTCGGCTCGACTTGTTTACAGCTCTATTACTAGCTTGTTTTCACTAGAACAAACTAGAGGCACAAAGAAACCCTCCCTAATAGTGTGCACCTATATAATTGATTGTCATGTTAGGCACGTACAAGCTGTCGAGAATAGTTTTGATAGATTTTAATTCTACAACCACGTACCGATTGCTATGTAATACTCCACACAAATGTAGTGAATAAGATATATATACAATGTACGTGAAAAGAGAAAGGTTTGAATAAACAATTCATCCATTTTATGGTTACGATTTTTATTTATAAAAACCATTAGTGATGAATCTCGAGCGATAGGTCTTTCGGAGAGCACACGACAACTAAAAAGCAAGGTTTGGAATCCCATTCGAATTCTCATCATCAAAATTATCAATAGATTTACGACCAATAAACCATGGGAAAAAGGTATTGTTAGATACCCATCTGTAATCAGTCAAATTTTGTTTAAAAGAAAATTAAATAATTAGATTTTAATGCATTTCGTTGGTAATCAGTTCGTAAATTGTTGGTAGTTCTTATTTGTGAGTAATACTTCATTCGATGGTACTCAATTCATTAGCAATACACTACTAGTTAGTTGTAACTAGAAAATATAGACGTGAAAACAATAAATCATACATGTACGATGTGACATGTTAACTTGTAAAATTTACACAAAACAAAAAATGAAAATTTTATAAAAGAGATAAAGTATAAGAACAAAAGTTGAAATTGAAAAAATGTTAGGGTTAAATTATAAAAGTAAAAAGTTAGAATTAAAAAATTAAAGATTAGAAAAAAAAAAAAAAAAGAAAAAAATAATACTAAAAAAACAAGTGGGGTACAACCAAGTACGCCAAAGGTACAACTAATATGCAAAACAAAGTTAGAAATTTGTATATAGTTAATGAATTTCTCATGGTTACAACCCACTAAACCTAAAAATACAACTCATTGATACACAAAACACTTGAATAGCATGAAGCGTAACTAAATAATGCATAAACCACTTATTAATTAGTAACATATAAATTTGTTTGATCACCTTAACAAGGCACACTCGTAATCCTTCTTCAATGCATCCATTCGTTTTGACGGAAAATAATTGATGGTGTTGAATTCTGTTACCTTTTCATTATCTTTCAAGGCCCATAATAGATTAAATATGATTTAAGTTTTTAAGCTCCATATATATACACTTATGGCTATTGCTTGGGATGCCAGATGTCTTTTACTATCAACATCAACAGTACAACTATCAATTGGAAGGTGTTAATAAGTGGTAATTGTATTAGTAGGGACCTCATGCATCTACTCATACCTAACTCTTAAATTGCACGTTCCATAATCCTTATTATATATATTATTAATACAACATGTCGGTTTACACAGGAAAATTTTAGAGTCTTTAAGTTTGACCATCAAACATTTATTATTTTGCAAAAAAGTTCTCAATTCACTTTTCATCTTGTTATTATCTATATGTATTAACTAGGTTTATTACTCGTCGCGCGTTGCCGCGGCATCATACGTGACGTGATAAAGTATAGACTACAATCGACCCGGCTCGTTTTCAAACTAATTTTACGTCAATACGTAGAGTAACTTGAATTTATACCGTTGAACAAAAACGTTTAATATTTGACCTGACTCGTTTTCAAACAAAATTAATGTCGAAACATAGACTTACAATCGCTCCGATCTTTTTCAAACTAAATTTACGTCCAAGCGTATACTAAATGAAAAAGTATTATATTGACCCTATGCGTTTCCAAATAAACTAATGTCGAAACGTAGGTCAAATCAAAACGTTCATAAAAATAGGCATTAAAACTTTTTATATTTGACCCAAATTATTTCTGAACAAGATTTACGTCAAAACGTAGACGTATGTTGAAACGTATGCGGTCTTAAAACGTATAGAGTTAAGCCTATTTTCATTTATCATAAACAAATCACCAGATTGAACACTAAAAATCCACATATTTCAAAGTAACATATAAAATTCTGAATAAAACCTTCAAAATCAAAATAATCCTTTTGTTTATTTAATTATATTCTTACTGAAACACAACAAACTTTCAAGGCATACAATTCAAGGCGTGATTATCTAATTTTATTCTTAATGAAATTTAAGAATTTTTCTTAATGACAACATAAATAAACGTTAAAAACATAAGCTTTCTAAATGGGTAAAACATCATGAAAATAAAAACTTTCAACGCAAACAATTCAATAATCACATTAACAAACTGTTATAAATGATTTTGCAATAACCTACTGCAAAACTGTTGCTTACTTAAAAAAATCCTCAGATTCCCAAAACATCCTTCCTAATTTGTAAAACCGTTCTTGATGACAATAATATTAAAAGTGAGGCTGTGAGGCTGTCAATTGGTCCCAACCCAAAACAACTTTAATTGACCCATTGCCAATGAGTCTTAGATTAACTGGTTTAGGAGTAGGTATCCTATGACTTTTCAAAGTGGAGGTCATGGGTTGAATTCTCACTAGGTACAATATGCTTCAAGTGGTCCAAGGGTTTTATCACAGTGGGCCTTTGGGTGGTGGGTTTTCCTTGGAATGGTGGGCGAGCCGGGTCACCAGCGTTATCTGTGTTCGCGGGCGTGGGTGGCCTTTCGCCATTAGGTTTACCCGGATGACCGGGCTTAACAATTATTCGTTGGCCGTTCAAAGAAAAAATTGACCCATTGGAAATCTAATCCATTTTGACAACAACAATAAAATGGCTTCATTAATTAAAAATAGCAATCGGCAAAACCCACAAAGGAAATAAAAATTTTATGTTGGTTAAATTTTCACAAATCAAATAGAAAACTCAACTAAAACACAAATTTAAATGTAAAAGGTGTTCCCACCTGTAGATCTAAAACATCAAAAACATAAAAAGCTATATCCACCTTTGAAAAACAAATCTTGTATCCTATTTATGATTCCGAATAGTAAACATACCAATCTCTAAGCGAAAATCATGGAACCGAATCTAGTTTTTTGATTTTTGATTCAACCTTTATTTTTACGATGGTGGTGATGAAAGTTGAAGATGTTAATCATAGATTATTTTTCATCTTCGATCCACTGTTGATTTGTTGTTTAGCAACTTCAAAATTTCTAATTTTTTATTTAATCTTCATTTTGAGAATAAAAATTGAAGATGTTCATCATTGAAGAAAGGGATAGAGAGATGATGTGGGCATATGATTTTAGAGACACAAGTGAAAGATATTCATCTGACATTGACACGTTAGAAAAGAAAAAAAAGACAAAAAAGACAAAAATAAAAAGAACTATTATACCCTTTATTCCATCTAAACTATTTATATAAAATATAATTAATTTATAATAAATCAATAACTGTGATAAAATTATTGGGTTCTTATAATTACTAAGAGTTTCCGCATGAACTCATTCAATAAAAGTAAAACTTTTTATTATTTTATTAAAAAAATATATATCACTAATTTTTATAAATTAAAGGTGAATATTTGATTATTAGTTTAAATAATTTTTTTTGTTTTTCATTTCAACTCAACCCTATATATATATATATATGTATATATAGCGTAGGATTATTTTAACAACCACCATTTTTTGTGAAAACTATATAAACCAATATTAGCCACATATTTTTGGTCATATGCAAATCACATGTCATTTTTATTTTTTTTTAAACGTTCATAATTTTTTTTCACTAAATTATTTTTTCAATAAAATTTCACCATAAAATTCACTATTTTTTTTTATTTTTCCAACGCCTACCATATTGATATAATTTTTTTAAAAAATTTGTTCACCTGTTATTTACACATGTGTAAATCCTGTTACACACATGTGTGAATTCGGTTTAACACATGTGTAAATCTGGTTTTATACATGTGTAAAACGAAATTCGGAAAAAAAATGAGTTTTTTTATTTTAAAAAAATTATTTTTTTTATGAAAGAGGGAAACGAGAGAAACTTTTTTTTGTATTTATTTTTTTTAATTTCATGTTATTTTTTGTTTTATAATTTTTTCTATTATGTTTATGTTATTTACAATTTTGTAATTGAAAACTAGTGCATCAAATTGGTTACTAAAGTTATCACAAAAAAGGGAGTTTTTATTTGATTCCTCTCCTGTATATGTATGTATATTTTATATATATATATATATATAATATATGTAGGGCACGAAACAAATGTTAACCCTCATTTACTGCGATAACCGTGTTAACTTCATCAATATCAATCAAAATCATTACTTTTTTGTTGAATAACATCATTACATATATACAAATATATGTTCTTTTATGTATATGTGTAAATTCATAAGCGTAAAAAACTTACGACTATTGTAATTTACTTACACCAGGTAAATATTTACACAAGTGTAAGTACCTTACACTAGTCGTAACTTTTTTACGCTTATGAATTTACACATATACATAAAAGAACATATATTTGTATATGTATAATGATGTTATTCCAACAAAAAAAATATCGATTTTGATTGATCTTCAAAAGTTAACACGGTTATTGCAATAAAGTATAGTTAATATTCGTTCCCTTCCCTATATATGTATATATATATGTATATAAGGGAGGGTTCAAATGAGAACACACTTATTTTGTGAGAACTCTAGGAACCAATGTGAGTCACACATTTTTAAGGGCAAAATGGTAAAAAATAATAATATAATAAAAAAATTTATAAAATAAAAAATAACATAACAATATAAAAGTAAAATGACGAAAATGTTTCTTTTGATTCCCTCTTTCATAAAAAAATAAAAAAAATTTATAAAAAATAAAAAAAACTCATTTTTTTATGAACGTCATTTTTCACATATGTAATAACTGAAAATACACATGTATAAAATAGGATTTACACACGTGTAATGACTAATTTACACATGTGTAATAACGGATGAACAATATTTTTAAAAAAAGTATATCAATATGGTACGCTTTGGAAAGATAAAAAAAATACTGAAATTAATGGTGCAATTTTTTTGAAAAAATAAGATCGTGAAAAAAAGTTATGAACATTTAAAAAAAAAGTGAATTCAGCATGTGATTTGCATGTGACTTAATTGTGTGTATGAGATTGGTTCCTAAAGTTCTCACAAAAAATGGTGGTTCTCAAAATAACCCTACCCTATGTATATATACATGTATATATATGTATATATATAGGTATATGTATATATGTATATATATAGTATCATCAAATGAAGCAAAATAACGTATAACTAAGAAAATAGTGTACCTCAATTAGACTTCTGATGGTCATGCGCTGATTTTATACTAATTACTTTTAATATTTGTACATAAATCTCCAATAATAATATCAGATTGCCAGTTCAATAAAATTAACATTCTTAGATCATATAAAATGATACAAGAATAATGCTAAATGATACCAAGTGTCAACAAACAATCTTTGAATAAATAATTCTCATATCAGTTCATAAATTAAATAAATATTAATAGATGACTAACTATAAATTAAGCATGCTCAAGAACTTATTCATTGAATGAATAGACCCGGTAAATACTACGGTGGAATGGGAATAGCTCAACTTATTCGACATCCACAAGTTTTAAAACAAGCCCAAGAAGAAATTAACACTATAGTCGGTTGTGACCGACTTGTAACCAAATCGGATCTAAGCCAACTTACATTCACCCAAGCCTTTGTAAAAGAGACCCTTAAGGGGCGTTTGGTTGGAAGGAATGAAATGCAATGGAATGGAATTGAGAAACTAGTATAATTTTCAAGTAAAATTGTGTTTGAGTGAGCAATTAAAAGTAAACCCAAGGGAATGTTTCACCTCAAATTCCCTTGATTGTGGGATTTCAAAATCCTTTCACCTAGAGAGGGAATTTGAAATCCCACAACCAAGGGAATTTGAGGTGAAACATTCCCTTGGGTTTTACATTTCATTACCCACTTAAACATAATTTTGCTTGAAAATTATACTAGTTTCTCAATTCCATTCTATTCTATTCCATTCCTTCCAATCAAACGCCTACTGGCATCAGATAGTTGTGAAATTAATGGATATATATTACATTCCCAATGAATCCACAATCCTATTTAACTTGTGGGCCATTGCCCGTGACCCAAAAGTATGGACCAACCCACATGAATTTGAGCCCGTGCGGTTCATGTCTGGAGGTGAAAAGCCCAATGTTGATATTCGGGGACATGATTTTGAAGATATACCATTTGGGGTTGAACGAAGGTTTTGTGTGGGTATAAACCTAGGATTGAGAATGGTCCAATTGCTAATAGAGTCTTTGATGGAAAATTGGTTACTAAGTTAGAGCCACAAAATCTCAAGATGGGGTGAAGCCAATGGGCTAACTCTTCAAAGGGTCGAGCCCTTGATGGTACACCTAAAGCCAAGGTTTAGACCTCATGCATATGAAAGTGGTTAAGTACTATTTTTTTATTTGCTACAATTATTATTGTTGCTTTTATTGCTGTCGTCGTCATTGTTGTTATTTTCGTTTTTGTCTTCGCAATCATTGTTGTTATACAATTAAATTGGTGGTTGTTGTTGTTAGAAGTTAAGGATACCTATTGTGGCTTATGTGTTTCCATTACACTTAATAATACTATAAAGATCACATAAATATAAAAGATCTATTACACTATTGTTACGAAATTGGCACGAAGACCCGCACATTACGGTGGGCTATTTTGGGTTTAATCGTTTGTAGCTCATTTACTTGTACATACCTACTACATTGGCACCAAATTATAATTATTGTAAAAAAATTTTACTACTATGTTAGACACATGGATACTACTGAATAAAAATAGAGTAAATTACATAGATGGTCCTTGTACTCAGACTACTCTTATCAAAATTTTGGATTTCGTCCTTAACTTTTATAAATTTCAGATATAGTCCCTAACATTTTATTTATTTTTCATCCATAGTCCCTAAGGTTGTTAATTAATAGTTAGTGGTGTTAAAGTTTTTAAAAAGACAATGTTACCCTAAGGACTATCTATGTAATTAAGTTTTTTAATATATATAATAATATATTAATTTAACATATATAACTTCTTTAAGTTTTTTTATTATTATTTTTATTATTTCATTATTATTGTGTTTGTTATTTAATAAAATATATTTAAAATTCAGAAATCGAAATGTATTCTAAAACATCTTTTTGAAAATGTTTGGTTTTTTAACCGTATTTTTTAAAGCTTTTGATATGTTTGAACATTTTCTTAAAAAATATCAACATTTTTAAACATCTTTATTAATGCTGTTTATTTTTTAATGTTACTTTAAAAATCATTTATTTTTTTTAAGTTACTTCTAGCATTTAATATTTAAACATCTCTTATTAAAATCCTTGTTTCTAAACCTTTTTTAAGCCATTTGTTTATAAATTTCTTTTGTAAAATCGTTCAGTAAGTCGTTCTTAAAACCGTTTAGGTTTTTGAAATGTTTTTCTTAAAACCATCAGGTTTATTAAATGTCCATCTTAAAATCAAGCTGTTTAAATAAAGATTAAAAATGGAATGGTTTTATAATAAAAATTTTTAATAGACCAAGCAGAAGAAATTTTTAACAAACGAATTTTTTTTAATGTTTAAATAGATTTTAAAATCATTTAAAAATGACTTTGAATAAGAACAGTTTATAAATGTTTAAAAAAACAAATGATTTTAAAAGAGGTTTAAAAGAAATGAATTTAAATATGAAATACTAGGGAAAAAAACTTGAAAAATGAATATTTTTAAAAGCAAGATTTAAAAGTCAAATATTTTTTTATGAAGATGTTTGAAAACATAATGTTTAACAAAATAATACTTGCATTGTTTTTAAAAAAAGTTATTTAAAAATTCAAACGGTTTAATAAAGAGGGTTGAAAAACTAAAATAAAATATAAAACAATTATTAAAAAAAACATTTCAAAACGAGTATAATCTGTGTTCATAAAATGAACTTTTTTAAATAATAAAATGTAATAATAATAAGATAATAAAAATAAAACTAAAAATACAAAACTTCATATAAAAATATAAATGTTAATTTAATATATATATGTGTGTGTGTGTGTAGTTTAAAAAAATAAATTCTATGGATGGCCCTTAGGGTAAAATGGTCATTTTGACAACTTTAAAATATTAATTGTTAATTAACTGACTTAAGAACCATAGATGAAAGAGAAATAGAATATTAAGGATCGTACACGTAATTTTTAAACTTTAAGGACTAAATATAAAATTTTGGTGAAACTAAAGGGACTACCTATGTAATTTACTCATAAAAATATTAAAGCCAAAATCAAAAAAACAAATACCATGAAACATGATAAAAAAACAAGCGTAAAGAAAGGATTTTTCATCATCATTGAAACTATTAGTTTGGTTACATGATAAAATTGTAGTAAATATGTACTTTATGGCATAAACATCAGCACAAATTAAATAATTTGTAGCTTATTATGTTGCTCAAATGGTATCATATATAGTTGGAGAAGACAAACCTCAATTTCACACTATGGTGGTTTTTAAGAATTCAAAGCCATCTACAGGAGATGCCAATATCATACACACATGTTTCTTAAACCTTAATTTCCAACTAAAAGATGGTTAGGAAATGTGTGCTTTAGAACATATTTGATTACTTCAGGTACCCAACATCGGATATGAGTGGTAGAACTTTTGAGATATAACAATATTCTTGTTAGGAAATGTGTGTTTTAGAACATATTTGATTACTTTTAGGTGTCATGTACTAGAGATAGTTAATCTGCCAAAAGAAGGTTTGGTAAGCACACGTTTCAACTTAGAAACAAGTGTCCATGGTGTATTTTGGCCAGACTAAAGTTAAGCCCAGGTAACACTGTCAATTGGAATCCAATGTTTTTCGTGACACTACGTGTTTTCAGGCTAACACTGTCAACTCAACTTCTCATCTATTAATTACTTTATGCCACCTGATTATCCTTTCTGTCATTTTCGTTTATTCAATTTGCTAGTAATAAACAAAGACAAGAATAAAGCTATTTTATTAAAAATCAATTAAAAATTTAATTAGTACTGAAACTTATGTTGTTATGACTTAACCTTAACAATATATATATATATATATATATAAATTATTAACAAAGACCTACTTATATATAATTAGACTAGTTTATAATAAATTGATATTGTCTTCCCCCTCCCCTAACCGCCTTCCCAACTCCCACGGCTCCATTATTGGGAATAAACTGGATCACATAAACCGAGTTTAAGTGAATCGGAGTCAAAAGTCGAGTCATTACATATTTATTGTTTGCTTTGTTTATTTCTGCAGTTAGTTAGATTTGATCGAGTCTTTCGTTGAATTAGTCGTTTCCTTATTGTTCGGTAAGTCGTTTATGAACGTTGGGATCGTGGAGTCTGTAATCTCTAATTAGCTTGGTTTGTTATCAATGAGAAGTATCAGTTGGTGAGATTATCTGAGTGTTTATACCATTTGTGATTCAACATTTGGTATCAGATCGAAATCACATCAAATTGAGCGTGTTCTTGTGAGGAATTGAGAGTGAACTTCAATGGCGGAGGAAAGAGGACAGTTTCAAAATTTCAGCATTCCAAAGTTTGATGGAGATTACGACCATTGGAGCATGGTCATGGAGACGTTACTCAGGTCAAAGGAATATTGGCGAGTTGTGGAAGAAGGATACACGGTGATCAAACCGGGAGAACAGGCCATCGCTACGCAGCAGAAGAACTATGAAGAAAACAGGCTCAAGGACCTAAAGGCCTGTAACTTCTTGTTCCAATCGATTGACAAGTCGATACTCAGAACTATGACCGAGAAGAAGATAGCCAAACAGATTTGGGATGCCATGAAATTGAAGTATCAAAGGAACACTAGGGTCAAAAGGGCCTAATTACAGAGACTCAGGAGAGAATTCGAGCTACTGGAAATAAAGCTGGGGGAGAGTGTCTCCGACTATCTTGGTCGTGTGATGACCATAGCCAATGACATGCGAAACACAGGAGACACCATGACTGATGTCACAATTGTAGAAAAGATTCTCAGGACTCTAACTGAGAACTTTAGCTTTGTTGTGTGTACCTTGGAAGAAACTAAAGACCTGGATACGCTGACTGTAGATGAACTGCAAAGTTCACTCTTAGTTCATGAACAAAAGTTAAGGAGAAAGAGCAGTGAAGAACAGGTCTTGAAGACTGAAGCAGACCAAGGTGCTGGTAGAGGCAAGGGAAGAGGCCGCGGTTCCGGTTCCAGAGGTAGAGGCAGAGGTCGTGGAAGAAATCAATCCGACTATAACAAAAGCCAATTTGACAAATCGAATGTGGAGTGCTATAAGTGCCATCAGTTTGGGCACTTCCAATATGAGTGCCCTACTGAAGGTAGAACTTTGAATTATACCGAATATGAAGACAATGAAGAACTTGTACTCATGGCCTCTGTTGATTTGGAGAAATATGAAGTTGAGACACAAGCACTGATGGTTCAACAGGAAGAAGAAAGAAGTTCAGGAGGCAAAGGCGTATGGTTCATAGACTATGCATGCTCCAATCACATGACAGGATCAAAGCAGTGGTTCATTGATTTAGATGAATCATATCAGCACCGAGTAAAGCTTGGAAATGACTACAGACTTGAAGTTAAGGGGCGTGGGAATGTCAGACTGCGTGTTGATGGTCAGAGCCATGTCATTACTGAAGTGTACTATGTTCCCATGCTTACCTCAAGTCTTATCAGCCTTGGTCAATTACAAGACAAAGGAGTTACTTTTGTGATTCAAGGTGGGTTATGCAAGGCATTCCACCCTACCAAGGGTGAATTCCTAACTGCCACCATGACCAAGAACATGATGTTTCCCATATTCGCAGCCACAAGCATAGAAGATATGAAGTGCTTACAAGTAGGTGAGGAGTCGAACACACAACTATGGCATAGAAGATATGGGCATGTGAATCACAAGGCTGTGAGGTCAATGTTTTTCAAGAAGATGGTGAAAGGGCTGCCACAACTTGCAGACAAGCATGGCCTGTGCGAGACATGTACTTTGGGAAAGCAACACAGAGAGGTATTTCCCAAGAAGAGCAGCTGGCATGCTAACGAGAAACTATAGCTGATACATACAGACATATGTGGGTACATCACACCTTCCTCTCCAAGTGGAAAAAGGTACATCTTAGTTTTTGTGGATGACTACTCTAGAAAGACTTGGGTTTATTTTCTAGCTCATAAAAATGAAAGCTTCCCTGTGTTCAAAGCTTTCAAGTCATTAGTTGAAAATGAAACTGGGTTGAAAATAAAATGCCTGAGAAGTGACAGGGGAGGGGAATTCACATCAAGTCAATTTAATGACTTCTGTGAGGTAGAAGGTATTAAGAGACAACTGACTGCAGCCTATACCCCTCAGCAAAATGGTATTGCTGAGAGGAAAAACAGAACCCTAATGAATATGGTAAGATGCCTACTTAGTGACTCACACATGCCTAAGCATTTTTGGGCAGAGGCCACGAAATGGGCATGTTATATTTTTAACAGGTGTGTGAGTAGAAGCTTAGACGATGTGGTTCCTGAGGAAGCGTGGTCTGGTCAAAAACCCAATGTTGAGCATTTCAGAGTATTCGGGTGTATAAGTTATGCTCACATCGCAGCTCAACTTAGAACAAAGCTTGATGAGAGAAGTACAAAATGTGTGTGCTTGGGAATCAGTCAAGAATCAAAAGCTTATAGGTTGTATGAACCTAAGAACAAAAGAATAATAATCAGTAGGGATGTGCTGTTCGATGAAGATGCAACATGGGAATGGGATAAAAACAACAGCCAAGGGGACTTGATAATCGAAGGAGATGAGCATGTTCAAGCTGCTGAACCCACAGAAGAAGAGTTGAATGAACCTGCACCAAACAGTCCAAACACACCTGAGCAGTTTCCTCAACCTACCACAGGTTTAGAGGCATCTGCTGGGTCACCAAATGTGCAGTTTGAGCCTCAAGTAAGTTCTCCAACAAGAAGTCCTGAAGGTCATGTTTCTCAAAATGTAGCTGTTGAACATGTAGGAACCTCCACCAGGGCAAGAAACCCTCTTGCCTGGATGGTAGATTACCACACAGGGTCTGATATGTTCGAAGAAGAAGAGGTTGGCCTCGTAATGTTTAGTTGTTGTGATGATCCCACAACTTATGAGCAGGCTTGCAAGGATCCGAAATGGATAAAGGCTATGGAGACAGAGATAGAAGCAATAGAGAGAAACAATACATGGGAACTGGTCGATCTACCAGCAAACTCTAAAGCCATTGGTGTTAAGTGGCTTTACAAAACTAAGTTGAATGAAAAAGGAGAAGTGGACAAGTATAAGGCCAGGCTGGTGGTGAAGGGATATGCTCAAAAAGAAGGAGTAGACTATGAGGAAGTATTCGCCCCTGTTGCTAGGTGGGATACTATTCGAACTCTACTAGCCATTGCAGCAAAAAAAAAGTGGGTTGTGCACCAATTGGATGTAAAAAGTGCTTTCTTTCATGGTGAATTAAAGGAGCTGGTACATGTAGAACAACCTAAAGGCTTTGTAAAGAAGGGAAATGAAGTCAAGGTTTATAGACTCAAGAAAGCTTTATATGGGTTAAAGCTGGCACCTAGAGCTTGGTTTCACAGAATTGAAAGATATTTCATACAAGAGGGTTTTGAGAAGAGTAATTTCGATCATTCGTTATTCATTAAACATGCCAAAAATCAGATCATCGTTGTCAGCTTGTATGTAGATGACTTAATCTATACTGGTAGTAGCCTGACTCTTTGTGAAGCTTTCAAAACTTCTATGCAAAAGGAGTTTGATATGACAGATCTGGGAAGGATGAAATACTTCCTGGGAGTAGAAGTAGTGCAAGATCATGAAGGCATTCGGGTGTATCAATCGCAGTATGCCAAGTCTGTACTTAAAAAGTACAGAATGTGGGAAGCTAATGGAGTAAAGAATCCAATTTTACCTGGAACCCAACTGATGAAGTCAGTAGTAGGGAAGGAGGTAAATGGAACTTTGTACATGAGTCTTATTGGGAGCCTAATGTATCTCACGGTTAGTAGGCCGGATTTGATGTATGTTGTGAGCCTACTCTCAAGGTTCATGGCTTACCCCAGAAGTGAGCATTTGGAGGCTGCTAAGAGGGTACTAAGGTATGTTAAAGAGACTGTGAGTTATGGTTTGAAATACAGTACAAGCAAGAATGGGAAATTGCTAGTGCATACAGATAGCAATTATGCTAGAGATCTTGAAGACAGGAAGAGTACATCTGGGAATGTTTGTTTACTCAGTGAAGCAGCTATCAGTTGGAGTTCTAGAAAGCAAGAAATAGTTGCTTTATCAACCATTGAAGCAGAGTATGTAGCAGCAACTTCATGTGCTTGTCATTGTGTGTGGTTGAAAGGACTACTATTGGAGATGGGAGAAAATATTAATGGAGCTATTGAAGTGTGGTGTGATAACAGCTCCACTATCAAATTGTCTAAAAATCCTGTGCTTCATAGAAGAACTAAACACATTGATGTGCGATTTCATTACCTTAGGGATTTGGTTAACGGAGGGGTGTTGAAGTTGGAATTCTGCAAATCCATTGAGCAAGTGGCTGATATCATGACAAAACCAATGAAACTGGATGCTTTTGAGAAGATGCGATTGTTACTCGGAGTGATGGAAGTTAAACAAGAAGCTTGATGCTGTCTTGTTTAGGGAAGGAAATATTGGGAATAAACCGGATCACATAAACCGAGTTTAAGTGAACCGGAGTTGAAAGTCGAGTCATTAGATATTTATTGTTTGCTTTGTTTATTTCTGCAGTTAGTTAGATTTGATCGAGTCTTTCGTTGAATTAGTCGTTTCCTTATTGTTCGGTAAGTCGTTTATGAACGTTGGGATCGTGGAGTCTGTAATCTCTATTTAAGCTTGGTTTGTTATCAATGAGAAGTATCAGTTGGTGAGATTATCTGTGTGTTTATACCATTTGTGATTCAACATCCATAACCTCGACAAGTCCCCTCCTATTCCATTCCATTCCATTCCATTCGCAACCTCTCTCAACTCTCGCCTCTCTCTCTCTCGGCAACCCTAACACTGGCAATTGTTTTCCCCGGCGAACTACCGCACCTCCGACAGCTTCGTCGTGCCGTCTCACCCGGGCGACTTTCTCATCGCCGATCTTTACTCCTCATCAATCGACAGCCGCGAAAGACAACCGGAATCGGTCATTCGGTACGTTTCTCCCTTGCTTCTTGGCCTTGTTCAATCGGGTACGGTTTTGGGCCCTTTGGATGCGGTTTCTCACGCGTTCGGGTTCTCGGTTTCAAAGGTTGTTGTAACCGGGTTGCGTTGCGAGTACAGGAATTGTCGTGTTCGTTCGTATGTGTGCGAATATATGTTTTTTTTCTGCCCGTGTGTGTGTGTGTGTGGGTTTCGGATTGGTTCTAGCAGACGAGGTTTCATGGGAGGTTTGGTGCGTAGTGTGTGTGGGAGTCATATAGATCTCGTTTGTGTGATGTGGGATTTCTTATGAATGTATTAATATATAATTATGGCTGCTGTATGTGGAAAGGTATTCATGCATGATGTGTATGTGTGTGATGCAGGTGGATTATGGGAAAGAAGGTTGCTTTGATAACTTTATAAACGAAAGGGTTTCTTTTAGTATAATTGTATTGATAATTAGCTTTAATATGTGATTATATTATTTTGTCTTTCTAATTAAGCTGGGATATAAGAAAACATATAAGAGATAAAACTGGGAATAAGGAGAAAGAGTTAAAGGGTAGGTGTTCTTAATAACCATCGGTAGCTCGCAAACCATCAAACGCTTAGAATTTCTAAATTTAGAATTTTCTGAGAAAGCTCATCAAAAACACCTTAAAACAGATAATTTTACTATAGTCTGTAATATTAAAGACTCTTGTGAACACAGTTTGCACACAAATAATTCACAGTTAAACACTCTAGTAGATTTGTTTATTAACTTAAGTATTAGTTTACAAAAAGAAGTAACAAATAATAAACAGATATTAGAAAGCTTAATAACAGAAATTAGAAAAATATCACAAAACTTATATTATATAAAAAATCAATCTAATACAATAATAAACGAAGCAAACAAAAACAATACAGAAAATACTACAGCCTTAGAAGTAGAAAAAATTACGGAGGCATTACAAAAATTAAAAACAAACAAAAAGCCAATACCTTATACACACTGACAACCAAGAAAATGAATAATAATAATTTCTTAGGAAGAAGTAGAACTATACAGGAAGCTAGGAATTCTACAGGAAATATATAGGATACTATTACATCAGACAGGTTTTTAAGCAGAATAATAAGAAGAGGATCAGGATCTAATAGTAACAGACAAATAACACAGCTCGAAGAGGAAATAGATTTAGACAGAAATCTAGAATTATACAACCAACACCAATTAGATATACTAAATCCAAGGATTCTATATCAAACAGGAAGATTAAACATAAACACAACACTAATAAGAAGTAGTAGAGAAGAAAGTCTAAGGGTAGTAGACAATACAGTAACATTAGAACTTTTCTCGCCAGAAACTATAGAGAAAATTAAAAGACAGAATAAAAATTTTGTACACACAGGATTAATAGTAATAGGAGTTAAGGCTCTAGGAAGAAAAAACCTAGGAACAAAGCTCTTAGCCCTAATACTCGATAAAAGTTGGAAAACAGAAATGAAAAAAGCTATAATCTCAGGCATGGAAGTAGATCTGAGTCAAAATATAGCAATATTCTATTGTACACCAGACATCTTAAAAGATACAAAAGACTTACAGAACATTAAAATAGCCTTAAAAACAAAGGGATACGAAGATTACGAAGGAAATAACCTAGTAATAAGTTTAGGAATACTAGGAAAAGCTAGTAACAGTTCAGGTATGAAATATAAAGTAAATATAGAAGGAATTGTCAAAACAATAGCATCAAAATCCATACAAATGATAGAACCAATAAAAATAGACCCAGAACAGCTAACAGGATTAGAATGGGATTTAGAAGATTTACAAGAAAATAAAGATAATACAGTCTTAGTACCAAAGAAAAGTTATATATACGAAGAAATTAATGGAAAACAAAAACTAAGATTTACAGATTTTAAAGAAAAACAAACAGAAGAAAATGATAACGAAGAGTATCATTTTATGAATATAGAAGAAGAAGAAACACTTCCAATATACGATACAGATAATGAATACGATACAGATAACGAAATACTAGATACAAACTTCTTAAAGTTTGAACAAGAGGAAACAATGGATTACACACTTCTAGACTTTGAAGAAGAATCTATAGATTGCTTTAAGTTAGAAGAAACAAATAAAACAATAAAACAAATTATAGACAGAAAGTTTACAGAATTAAATATACAACAGGAAGTAGATGACATGATCGTAGAATGCATGTTAGACTTAGGAATGACTTACGAAGAAAGTTATAAAAAACTACAGGAATACTACAATCTACCATTAGTAGAAGATATTACAAATGGAAAAACAATGATAGCAGATTTCTACAAACAAGAACAAACCTTTATGGATGCACAAATGCACAACCCGCTAAAAAGACCAAAAATAGAATGGGTAGGAGAACACGGTGGTACACATCAAGAAACTCATGGTAGAGAATCATGGGCACAACCAACAGTTGATTATCAACAAGAATCTAGTCTAATAGGAAAAGGAAAAAGATTACCTATAGGACAGATATATAGTACAAATATGTTGTTACTCGAACAACAGAAACCACAGTTATGGATAGATGAAGTATTAACATGGGAACAGAATGTAGTAAGGTTATGGGAAACAAATAAAAAAGACAGTATGGATATGTTTGCATATCTAGAAACAACATTAGGACCAATAGCCCTAGGAATCTGGCAAAGTAAGAAAACACAGAATCCAGAGGAAATAAATATCCTTAAAGCATTAGGAGATAATCCTTATAATTTCACATCACAAATTAGAACACTTATACTAGGAGTTGATCCAGCAAAAAACAACAGTTTAATACAAGACACAGCCATAAGAAATCTAGAACAGCTAAGTATAGCAGATATGAAATACATAAATGAATTCACATTAGATTTCACTAGATTTTTATCACAAACAGGAAAAGCTATGGATGATAATCTCTGTGATAAATATTTTGTAAAATTACCAGGAGATTTAGGGAAATCTATACATGAATCATGGAAAACAAATTACGGTACACAACAGAATCTAGGAATAGGACCTAGAATAACTTATACATTCAGTATTTTAGAAGAAAAATGTAAAGAAGTAGCGTTACAAGAACAGTTAAAAAGAAATGCTTATGCATTTTGTAAAACAGCAATATATACACCACAAGCTTATGGAATATATAACAAAAGAAAAAAGATAAGAAAAAGTATGACATACAACAAAAGTTACAGGAAAAATAATACAAACAAGTATGTTAAAAAACCACAGTCAAGAAAATGTAGATGCTTTATCTGCGGAGAAACAACACATTTAGCCAATAAATGCACAAACATGAATAAAAATATAGAAAGAGCTAACTTAATAGAACAATTACAAGATTATGAAATAGAAACTATTAAGACAGATGATGATTCTGATAATGAATCAGTATATAGTATATACAGCGAAGATGAAAATCCAACAGTAAAAGTAGCATATACATATATGAATACAGAAGAAAATTGTGAACATAATTGGATACAAAACAAGGGAAATAACCACATAAGATGTTACAATTGCGGATATTACCCAAGTATAGAAAAAAGATCATAATGTAATAAGTGCTTTAAAGAAATTTGCTTTAAATGCCTTAAAGAAATCTACAACCAGGACATAGCTTCGACATCTAAAACAGTCAACAAGGATAGCAAAAATGATAAAATAGAGAAAATAGAACTTTCATTAGAATTACATAGTTTAAAAATAAAAAATTTAGAAAACAAAATGGAAGAAATAGAAAGAATAGTCAAACCAGTAGAAGTAAGTAAAATGGCTACAACACAGTTAGAAGAACAAACCTATATACAAACACAGGGTTCAACAAACATGATAACTATTCAAAGCCGCTTATGGTTAGATAACAATAAGTACATAGAGTTACAAGCATTAGTAGATACTGGAGCCACAAAAAGTTTAATATCATACAGCTTAGCACCAGTAGAATATCACAGAAAGCTTTCGTATAAATTAAGCACAAGAACAGTGGAAGATAGACTAATAGATATTACACATTGCTTAGAACCAGTAGGAATACAGTTCTTAGATTTTGCAAACAATTACAGTATCAAATACGATATGCCACAAATAAATATTAATCCACCAAATATAAAATCTAAAGACTTTGTTATAGGATTAAATTTTATATTAGGATTGAATGGGGCAGTAACAATTACAAAAAAATTTATAACATTAAGCAAACAATTATATACAATACCAACTCTTAGATACATAAATACAACAGAAATTGTTAAAAAAAAAGATAATAAAGGAAATTTAGACTTTTTAAGAACACACAACAGAAAAAATTTGATAGAAAGCGAATCATTAAAACTTCTCACAGACTTTTTAATTCATGAAGTAGAAAAAGGGCAAGATATTACAAAGAGTATAAATCATCCTATAATCTTACACTTAGAAAAAATAGGATACATAGGAGAAGATATAACAAAAGCAAAAGTAGATTATACTTGTAAAATACAACTAAAAAACCCCGACATAGTAATCAGAACAGCTAATATAGAATACAGCCCATTAGACAAAGAAGAATTTAAAAAACAAATCCCTGAAATGATGAATCAAGGATTAATTAGAAAATCAGAAAGTCCTCACAGATTTGCAGCCTTTTTAGTAAGAAACCATAGTGAAATAAAAAGAGGAAAGGCTAGGATAGTTTACAATTACAAAAGATTAAACGACAATACAATAGATGATGGATATAATATCCCTAATAAAGACAGTTTATTGAATCTTATACAGAACAAAATAGTATTTTCAAAATTCGATCTAAAATCAGGATACAATCAGTTAAAGCTAGAAGAAAGCTTTAAACCTTGGACAGCTTTTACATGTTCTGAAGGGCAATACGAATGGAATGTCCTAAGTTTTGGACTAAAAAATGCTCCTTCAATTTTTCAAAGATTTATGGACAGTATATTCTTGAAATTTGAATTTTGTCTAGTTTATATTGATGACATTTTAGTTGCAAGTAATACAGTACAGGAACATGAAAGACATCTTCAGCAGGTTTTCACAGAAATAAAGAAAAATGGTATAGTCGTTTCTAAACGAAAAATGGAGTTATTCAAAAGAAAAATATCCTTTTTAGGATTAGAAATTAGAAATGGAAAAGTAGAATTACAACCACATATTTCTACAAAAATTCTAAGTTTTCCAGAAAAATTTGAAAATTTAAAACAAATACAAGCATTTTTGGGTCTGGTAAATTATGCCAGAAAATTTATCCCAAATTTGTCAAAATTAGTCGGACCAATATACAGTAAGACTACAAAAATGGTCAAAGGTATTTTAACCAGGAAGATATTTAGCTGGTTAAGGAAATTAAAAAGGCAGTTAAAAATATTAAACCCCTAGAATTATCCTTAGTTACAGATTATATAATCATCGAAACAGATGGATGCAAAGAAGGATGGGGAGCAGTCCTTCTATGCAAACCAAGTAAATACGCTACAAAGAAAGAAGAGAAAATTTGCGCTTATGCAAGCGGTAATTTTCAAAACAAAACAAATTGGACTACAATAGATTTTGAAATACAAGCATTAATCTATGCATTAGATAAATTCAAAATCTTTCTCAACAAAGAATTTACAGTTAGAACTGATTGTGAAGCAATCGTTAAATTTGTAAAAAATGACCAAAGTAAAAAGATAAACAGAACAAGATGGGTCAATTTGCAAAACATCATACAAGGAAATGGTTATGTTATAAATTTTGAACATATAAAGGGAAAAAATAATGGGATAGCAGATATGTTATCTCGAAATATAAACAAATGGTTTGTTGCAGATGGACAGGAAAAAGGATAAAGGAAAAGCAAAGATTATATATCCTAAACAGGATAAGTCTTTGACAGAAGAGGAAGAACAGATTCAACAGATATACAAGCAGTCAATAGAAAAAATACACAGTTCATCTCAAGTCTCACTACCACAGTTAGTGATAAGACCAGATGAAATTACACAGTTATTTAGACAGCAAAAACAGTTTACACAGTCAAGGGAAAAACGCCCTTTGCATACCAATTCTATACCCAAACCGGTATTAGAATTTGGAACGTATGCATTACAGATTTGTACAGATTCCAGTAAAAAGTTTCGTCCTATCATAGGAATGAAACTTACAGACAAGCAGCAATGCTTGTTAGACAACCTATGGCATATTTAAACCATGCCACAGGCATCAACTTTTAAGGTACAGGTTCTAAATGCTTTAAGCATTTACTTTCAGGAACAGAGTTTAAAAACCCCTGAAAGACAGTTTAAAACAAAACCAAATTTTACACATTATGTCATATATAGAGGTATAAAAATTGGTATTTTTAACAAATGGAACAGTGTTATCCCTTATATAACAAATGTCCCTGGGGGAGCAACCTGGAAAGGTTTTACAAACTTCTCTGAAGCATTGAAAGATGCAAGAGAAAAATTTGGTATACAAAATTTTTACATAGAACCCGAAGAGGTTAAAAGCTTTTCTGACATTGCAAAACAAAACCCTGAGCAGTATATACAAGCTCAGCAAGAAATGATTTCAGCATTGAAATCACAGTTAGAGGAAAAAGCAAAAGATACACAGAATATACAGATAAAAATTAAAAATAGCATGTTAAAACAGAAAAATGCTATACTCGAAGCAAAAAATACACAGTTATTACAAAGGCTCGAGAAAAAAGAAGAAAAAACAGTTGTATATAGAACTTATGAATCTTTTAGAACAAGGATTCTTGATACACCCTGGTGGCAAACTTTGAAACCAGTTACAGAGAGATTCCCAGAATTTGAGAATCTTGTCTCACAGAAGGTTTGTGCAGAATTCTCTTTGATTCTGTACAATTTACAACAGCAGCTCATAGACTTGGCCTTCAGATTCGATAGTGAAGTTCAAGGATTTGCAGTAGTAGAAAGAACAGACGAAGATGGAGAGGGAACTGGCCTCTTGTTACTTCAAGTACATCACCCTACAAAATTAACAGACCAACAGATAATTCAATTTTACCATCATGGTATGATTGATTACTTAGAAATAAAGTTAGACAGGAGAACAGAAGATCTCTTAAACCAGTTAGGAGAGAAGATCATTTTAACAGCAGGAAACATTGCAGCAAGATCTACAACACCAATTATTGGTTGTAAGATTATTGCTTCATTCCCGTTTGCAGACGCTTATACATACAGACCAGCCAGAAAAAGAATATTCATTGAACATAATAAACAAAAAACAGATGTTTATCTACAAAGAGCGATGACAAAACCCGGCAACAACATAGACTTTGCACATTTACCATGGATGGATGATCCACACAACCAACCTACAACAAGCTTCGAACAGTTTGTCAAAAAACATCAGGAAACTCCAGAAATTCCTGATTGTTTTCCTTGGCAACAATACAGACTCATAGGAGAAGGACACTATATACAGGTTTATGCAAAAACGAATTGGAGTATGCTTCTACCATTTGCAGGGGAAGGAGACACTCTACAGTTAGAACATATCGTCAACCTAGAAGACGGAGACAACGACGAACAGGATTGTTCAAGTCCACAGTCAATCGACAGCACACACAGAGATTTCTAGAAGACATGATGCACACAATGACGACAGATTACACAAAACAAAAATAATGACGTAAGCCATGACGCAAGCAGCAATTATCGGAAGATAATCATGGCAGACCAGAGTTTCTTTTTCTTTTTAGGCTTTTTGACTTTAAATGTATAGCCTTTTTGACTTTTAGGTTCTTTGAATTCAGTAGATTAGCAGATTCATTTGCCTATATAAAGGCAGTAGTAATTCATTTGTAGATATACCATACTACCGAGAAAAACCATTGAAAGCAATAATACTATGACTTTCAGTGCACACTAAACTCTTCGTCGCTCTTTAACTCTCCACTCCCTTACTCTCCCAGTTATCTTCAGCACTTCATATTATAACCCAGCATATATATATATATATATAAAAAAAAAAAGATTTTCCCTTTCTGTACAACCTTCAACCGCTGTGCATACTCTCGTCTCAACACCAACCATCCGCTGTGCATACTTTACCAGTAAGTTCTTTCTTTAAACCCCCTCTTTTCATGGCAATCGCATCTTTGCCATCCCCCCTCTGATATATCTACAACCAGGACATAGCTTCGACATCTAAAACAGTCAACAAGGATAGCAAAAATGATAAAATAGAGAAAATAGAACTTTCATTAGAATTACATAGTTTAAAAATAAAAAATTTAAAAAACAAAATGGAAGAAATAGAAAGAATAGTCAAACCAGTAGAAGTAAGTAAAATGGCTACAACACAGTTAGAAGAACAAACCTATATACAAACACAGGATTCAACAAACATGATAACTATTTAAAGCCGCTTATGGTTAGATAACAATAAGTACATAGAGTTACAAGCATTAGTAGATACTGGAGCCACAAAAAGTTTAATATCATACAGCTTAGCACCAGTAGAATATCACAGAAAGCTTTCGTATAAATTAAGCACAAGAACAGTGGAAGATAGACTAATAGATATTACACATTGCTTAGAACCAGTAGGAATACAATTCTTAGATTTTGCAAACAATTACAGTATCAAATACGATATGCCACAAATAAATATTAATCCACCAAATATAAAATCTAAAGACTTTGTTATAGGATTAAATTTTATATTAGGATTGAATGGGGCAGTAACAATTACAAAAAATTTTATAACATTAAGCAAACAATTATTGTTATCTAACCATAAGCGGCTTTGAATAGTTATCATGTTTGTTGAACCCTGTGTTTGTATATAGGTTTGTTCTTCTAACTGTGTTGTAGCCATTTTACTTACTTCTACTGGTTTGACTATTCTTTCTATTTCTTCCATTTTGTTTTCTAAATTTTTTATTTTTAAACTATGTAATTCTAATAAAAGTTCTATTTTCTCTATTTTATCATTTTTGCTATCCTTGTTGACTGTTTTAGATGTCGAAGCTATGTCCTGGTTGTAAATTTCTTTAAGGCATTTAAAGCAAGTTTCTTTAAAGCACTTATTACATTGTGATCTTTTTTCTATACTTGGGTAATATCCGCAATTGTAACATCTTATGTGGTTATTTCCCTTGTTTTGTATCCAATTATGTTCACAATTTTCTTCTATATTCATATATGTATATGCTACTTTTACTGTTGGATTTTCATCTTCGCTGTATATACTATATACTGATTCATTATCAGAATCATCATCTGTCTTAATAGTTTCTATTTCATAATCTTGTAATTGTTCTATTAAGTTAGCTCTTTCTATATTTTTATTCCTGTTTGTGCATTTATTGGCTAAATGTGTTGTTTCTCCGCAGATAAAGCATCTACATTTTCTTGACTGTGGTTTTTTAACATACTTGTTTGTATTATTTTTCCTGTAACTTTTGTTGTATGTCATACTTTTTCTTATCTTTTTTCTTTTGTTATATATTCCATAAGCTTGTGGTGTATATATTGCTGTTTTACAAAATGCATAAGCATTTCTTTTTAACTGTTCTTGTAACGCTACTTCTTTACATTTTTCTTCTAAAATACTGAATGTATAAGTTATTCTAGGTCCTATTCCTAGATTCTGTTGTGTACCGTAATTTGTTTTCCATGATTCATGTATAGATTTCCCTAAATCTCCTGGTAATTTTACAAAATATTTATCACAGAGATTATCATCCATAGCTTTTCCTGTTTGTGATAATAATCTAGTGAAATCTAATGTGAATTCATTTATGTATTTCATATCTGCTATATTTAGCTGTTCTAGATTTCTTATGGCTGTGTCTTGTATTAAACTGTTGTTTTTTGCTGGATCAACTCCTAGTATAAGTGTTCTAATTTGTGATGTGAAATTATAAGGATTATCTCCTAATGCTTTAAGGATATTTATTTCCTTTGGATTCTGTGTTTTCTTACTTTGCCAGATTCCTAGGGCTATTGGTCCTAATGTTGTTTCTAGATATGCAAACATATCCATACTGTCTTTTTTATTTGTTTCCCATAACCTTACTACATTCTGTTCCCATGTTAATACTTCATCTATCCATAACTGTGGTTTCTGTTGTTCGAGTAACAACATATTTGTACTATATATCTGTCCTATAGGTAATCTTTTTCCTTTTCCTATTAGACTAGATTCTTGTTGATAATCAACTGTTGGTTGTGCCCATGATTCTCTACCATGAGTTTCTTGATGTGTACCACTGTGTTCTCCTACCCATTCTATTTTTGGTCTTTTTAGCGGGTTGTGCATTTGTGCATCCATAAAGGTTTGTTCTTGTTTGTAGAAATCTGCTATCATTGTTTTTCCATTTGTAATATCTTCTACTAATGGTAGATTGTAGTATTCCTGTAGTTTTTTATAACTTTCTTCGTAAGTCATTCCAAAGTCTAACATGCATTCTACGATCATGTCATCTACTTCCTGTTGTATATTTAATTCTGTAAACTTTCTGTCTATAATTTGTTCTATTGTTTTATTTGTTTCTTCTAACTTAAAGCAATCTATAGATTCTTCTTCAAAGTCTAGAAGTGTGTAATCCATTGTTTCCTCTTGTTCAAACTTTAAGAAGTTTGTATCTAGTATTTCGTTATCTGTATCGTATTCATTATCTGTATCGTATATTGGAAGTGTTTCTTCTTCTTCTATATTCATAAAATGATACTCTTCGTTATTATTTTCTTCTGTTTGTTTTTCTTTAAAATCTGTAAATCTTAGTTTTTGTTTTCCATCAATTTCTTCGTATATATAACTTTTCTTTGGTACTAAGACTGTATTATCTTCATTTTCTTGTAAATCTTCTAAATCCCATTCTAATCCTGTTAGCTGTTCTGGGTCTATTTTTATTGGTTCTATCATTTGTATGGATTTTGATGCTATTGTTTTGACAATTCCTTCTATATTTACTTCGTAATCTTCGTATCCCTTTGTTTTTAAGGCTATTTTAATGTTCTGTAAGTCTTTTGTATCTTTTAAGATGTCTGGTGTACAATAGAATATTGCTATATTTTGACTCAGATCTACTTCCATGCCTGAGATTATAGCTTTTTTCATTTCTATTTTCCAACTTTTATCGAGTATTAGGGCTAAGAGCTTTGTTCCTAGGTTTTTCTTCCTAAAGCCTTAACTCCTATTACTATTAATCCTGTGTGTACAAAATTTTTATTCTGTCTTTTAATTTTCTCTATAGTTTCTGGCGAGAAAAGTTCTAATGTTACTGTATTGTCTACTACCCTTAGACTTTCTTCTCTACTACTTCTTATTAGTGTTGTGTTTATGTTTAATCTTGCTGTTTGATATAGAATCCTTGGATTTAGTATATCTAATTGGTGTTGGTTGTATAATTCTAGATTTCTGCCTAAATCTATTTCTTCTTCGAACTGTGTTATTTGTCTGTTATTATTAGATCCTGATCCTCTTCTTATTATTCTGCTTAAAAACCTGTCTGATTTAATAGTATCCTGTATATTTCCTGTAGAATTCCTAGCTTCCTGTATAGTTCTACTTCTTCCTAAGAAATTATTATTATTCATTTTCTTGGTTGCCAGTGTGTATAAGGTATTGGCTTTTTGTTTGTTTTTAATTTTTGTAATGCCTCCGTAATTTTTTCTACTTCTAAGGCTGTAGTATTTTCTGTATTGTTTTTGTTTGCTTCGTTTATTATTGTATTAGATTGATTTTTTATATAATCTAAGTTTTGTGATATTTTTCTAATTTCTGTTATTAAGCTTTCTAATATCTGTTTATTATTTGTTACTTCTTTTTGTAAACTAATACTTAAGTTAATAAATAAATCTACTAGAGTGTTTAACTGTGAATTATTTGTGTGCAAACTGTGTTCACAAGAGTCTTTAATATTACAGACTATAGTAAAATTATCTGTTTTAAGGTGTTTTTGATGAGCTTTCTCAGAAAATTCTAAATTTAGAAATTCTAAGCGTTTGATGGTTTGCGAGCTACCGATGGTTATTAAGAACACCTACTCTTTAACTCTTTCTCCTTATTCCCAGTTTTATCTCTTATATGTTTTCTTATATCCCAACTTAATTAGAAAGACAAAATAATATAATCACATATTAAAGCTAATTATCAATACAATTATACTAAAAGAAACCCTTTCGTTTATAAAGTTACCAAAGCAACCTTCTTTCCCATAATCCTCACCTAAGAGAGTTCTCCAACAACACAGGCATAACACGCCATAAAATGAAGCTTGTCTTAGTCTATATAAAGTATATATGGATATGATGTGGGTGGTTGAATATTGTTTCATTGGGAAGCTCAAGGACTATTCTTTTGTTGCAGGAATGTGTGTGTTAATTATTCATGTGTGTACTGGTGTGCAATTTATGCTAAATTATAAATATGAATAATATAGATTATAAAATGTCTCGTGCATGAGTCTGTTAGGTGTGTAGGCAATTATATATAAAAATAGACATGAAGAGTGGTTGGATGGCAATGGATGTACGTGGGTTTTCTTATGCATGAGGATGTATCATGTATGCATGAAAGTGTGAATGTGTGTTTGGTTGTTTTCTTTTTTGTTGTCATTTGGGAGCATAGTTGTTATATTATGTGTGATATATAATTTATACTATATATGTGTGAGTTATAGATAACATATTTGCATTATGAGTGTTATATATAATATATATATCATGTAGGTGTAATATATGGATATATATATTATATAGTGTATAAATCTATATATGTATATATGTATAGGGAAGGGTTCCTGAGAAAACCAATAGTTATGTGAAAACCAAAGAAAACCACGAAAAGCAATAACATAATTCAAAATTTTTTTGTTATTTTAATTATTAAAATGCTATTTAAGTGTTTGGTACATATATGTTGAGCATACATACGAGAATGAAGAAACTTACGTATACGTAACACTATGTCGAATGAAAAATGGTTACGTATACGTACCTATGTGTGACGTATATGTAAAACCATGCTACGGCTTTCATTTGATCCGTACCTTTATTTATATATACTCACACATATATATAGAGGGTAGTGATAAAAAATTTATAAATTATGTGACCGTTTTCATTGTTTTTCTCTAGTTTTCTCATAAATTTGTGGTTTTCTTAGGATCCCTCCTCTATATGTATATTACTACAAAAGTGTTACGTAGGGATCATTTTTACATTATGATGCATGGGATTGTGTGTGATCGGATTTGGCTTGGGAATGGGAAATTACCGATGGCTCGCATTGTAACCGAGTCGGGAACGCGAAACCGTATAATTTAAAATTTAATATTTTATATTAGTTAAACATTAAATGTGCATTCAGGTTATTCGGAGACCTAATTATTTGCGCTTGCATTTATTGATTTGTTGTGCTAATTAAGGTGAGTTTACAGCCCCTCTTTTATTGTACTCTTTTTGGGGAAAAGAAACATGTTCTTTTTAAATATTCTTTCGTTAGATCAGTATTCATGTATTATCACCTGTTTACTAGTGTTGTACCAACTTAAGTCCTCACTTTCGAACCGTTAATTTATGTACTTTAGCGAGGTAATTTTGAGTAGATCTACTGGGTTTGACAAACCCCACCCGGGCCAGTCGCGCTAGCACGACTGCATGTCAAATGGGTGTTTAATTGACCTAATTTCTGTTGCTGTGGTCTGGTAACCACAGCCGAGGCATTCATTACTTGTCAGCTTCGGTTGCGAACTTCGTACACTGTGTAACTTGCTATGTAGACTTGCTATCTACTTGATATACTTTGTTTACTGGATCTGTTTACTGATTTCATTACTGTTTACTAAAACCTGTGAACTCACCAACCCTGCGTTGAAACTTTAGCATGTTTCTTTCAGGTTCTTAAGGTACGCACGGTTAGGAGCATCTCATCACTTCATGCATTTTTGATTTATTGAAACGGTCAAACGATGTTTTCTGCAAATTATATTTATCTGGGTTGCGCGTGTTTTTGCGCTATTTGAAATTAAGAATGTTTAACTGATTACGCTTCCGTAATGTTTTCTTAAACTTATTATCAAATTATAGTTTGGAATTATCTGATAATATTAAATGTTATGTTTTGTAATTACTGTGTCGTTTGGTGTAACTATCGGCTAAGATCCTGGTATGTCACGCGCCTTACAGTTAAACCCCGTGTGTGGAAATTGAGGGTGTGACATTTTTCTTTGGCTTCTAGCGGCCGTGAGTGGGATTACAAAAAGGGTGATCCCATTTTTCAATTAATCCAAGTATATATACATACTAGCATTAGTAAACCCGTGTATTACACGGGTTGAATAAATAAAATATTAAACATAATAAAATTTTATTGATTTTAAAACTATATTATAAGATAATATATAATTGAAATTACGTATGAGTACGATTTACGTAATAAAACAATGTATCAACTTTTTAAACTTTTTTTGTTAAAAAAAATTAAATATTATGTTTCAAAACAAAATGTTTTAAAAAATTTTCATTGTTGTAACTTTTTATTTTAATTATTTTTTATTTTAAATATTTTACTTTTTAAAAGTACCAATTTTAAAATATTTTGTAAATTTAAAAAACTTTGATACTTTAAAAAACTCCTTATTAGAAAAAAAATATTTTTTTATAAATAACATTAATAAAAGTTGCTTTTTTTAATTTATTAAAAAAGTATTTTTATTCTATAAAAAATTAAGTAATATTATTAATAATTATAGTAATTATTAAATAAGATAGAGAAGCGGAAAATAATTGATTAGGTGAAATGTGGTGTTGACAAGTGTCCTTCTCATATACCTTTTTATTAGAGTAGAGAGATTTAGTTAATTAGGTTTTTTAAATCTAATTAACTATTTAATTAACATTAATCTATTTACGGGCCCGGGGCCCGGTTAGATTAATATTAGCTCACTTTTAAACCGAAACCCGCAACTAACAACGTTTAACGCTTAAACGTTTTTAATAAAATATTTTATAACTTTTATAAATTTTTAAACCCGATTTAGTTCGTAAATTCCAGTTAATCTAATCAAGTGGATTTTAAAATTCGTTACCCAATGTGTAACTCTTAAAGGCTATCGCTTGGTTGCCAATGCAACTAATCGAACCCGTACATATAATCCAACATATAGAAGATGAATGAACCTCATGTGTTGGTTTATTAGAGATTTTGGCTAAGCCAGTAGGTGGCGCTAAGCTTTCTCTGGCGAATTGTCATTAAATTTCGAGTTGAAACATACTACATGCGGTCTCTAATGAGGGAGTCTTTACTCTTTAATATTATGCGCTCCAAACGTGTCATATTCAGCGGGAAATCAACGAACAATTAGCAAAACCAATCGCTGAAATTGACCAGAAAGTCGCCCGCCTCGTGTTGGGCTATTTAGTTTGTTCGCCGGTCATGGTTCAAGCACACGGGCCACGAGTGAAGGTTGTGGATCATCTTACTTGGACTTGGTGGACCAGAAAAATAGGTGTAGAAGTTGGTTGGGGTTTGATTGAGTTTTGTAAATGTTTACGTTGGTGAACATTTAGTAGAAGAATAGGTCCCGTTTCTTTTGGTTATATTATTATTTTATTATTGTTGCATGTTCTTAAGTTTGGTATGTATGGCTAGAGTTGTTCAAAAAAACCGGTTCGAAAACCGGTTCCCCAAAAAAAACCAGAACCAGTTTTTTGCCCAAACCGGTTCCAACCCGAACCAAACCGCCGATTTGTAATCGGTTTTGGGTTTTCCCCTTTCGAACCGGTTCCTAACCCGGTCCGGTTTCAAACCGGTATTCAAACCGGTTCTTAAACCGGTTTTTAACCCGGTTCCCAAACAGGTTCCCAACCAGGTTCCCAAACGGGTTTTCAAACCGGTTTTTAAATCTAGCCGTTGGGTAACGGCTATATAGTCGTTTTTTGGCCGTTGGAGCCTCTTTTTGACCGTTTTTTGGTGGTTTTTTTACCATTATACCCCCAATCGGTTAGTATATATATGTAGTGTATGTTTTGGTTGAATCACAACAACTTAAAATGCTCTCAACTCTCAAAAATCGCAAAAAACGCTCAATTCTTTCATTCTACAAAAAACTCTCTCAAATGGCTTCATCTAGTGCTCAATCATCCGTTGGTTGTGATACGTCTTCAAGCAACGTGGTGGTAGCAATCCTTCCTACTAATAGGAACCGCGAAGTATGGTGCAATTACGATTTATGTCAAATGGCTACCGGTCCGAACAAAACTCGTTGCAAGTTTTGTCATAAGTTTTTCAGAAAAGATGCAAACACAACTTTGAAAAACCATATTGAGCTTAAATATTACAAGGCGTTGAAAGGTCAACCGTCTCAAGGTAAAGCTTCAATGACCAACGACGGAAATGTTTGGGCTTATAACGTTGATGCGGTTCGAGAGCAAATGGCACAGTTTGTAATTCAAGAAAGCTTGCCATTCAAACATTTCGACAACGAACGTTTGACTCCAACCACGTTACACCAATGTAAGTCGTGCTACTCTTCGAAGAGATTGTTTAAAAATGTGGAAAAAAGCAAAAAATGAATTAATATCTTATTTTGAAAATTTACAAACCGGCGTTAGCTTAACTAGTGATGTTTGGTCGACTCCTCACGGTTCACCGGACTCGTACATTTGTGTCATCGCCCATTGGGTTGAACCCGATTCATGGCAAATGATGAAACGTACGATTGCGTTTGAATTGTTTGATTATCCTCACACCGGCCAAAACATTTTTTATCTTATTGATAAAGTTATTAAAACGTATAAATTAGAAAACAAAATATTTTCTATATCTTTTGATAATACGTCAAATAACACACTTGCGATAGATCATTTAAAATTAAAATATAAACCAATGTGTGACGGTGTTTTTTTCCATAGTCGATGTGTTGCGCACGTCATAAACTTAGCCGTTCAAGACGGTTTAAAAACCATTGAAACAGTGAAAGATAGTTTTAAAAGAATGTTACGTGACATTTTTAGCAATAACCAAAGATATAGTAAATATCATAAGTTTTGTAAAGACGCAAATTCCAAATGTTTAGGTCCGAATTGGGACGTACCTACACGATGAAATTCCACTTGTAACATGTTTGAAAAGGCAATTGAACAAAAAGAAAGTTTAATAGCCTTTCATAATAGTTTGGTAAGTCGTGGAAAGGCAAATACTTACCATCCATCGGGTTGGTCCGTTATTGAAAAAATAACCAAAATGCTTCAAATTTTTAAAATGCAACTGCTTGTCTTTCTGGAGTTTATTATCCAACGAGTCCGTTAGTACTTCACCAAATTTACTTAATGACTTCAAAATTAAATGAGATGTCGTTTAGGGGTAGACCTTATTCAGATATGATACCCCCAATGAAAGAAAAACTTAAAAAGTATTTTAAAGAAATGCCTCCAGTTTTTACATGTGCCGCTGCATTAAACCCTTGTTTAAATTTGTCGGGGGTTGAAACTTTAATTGATAAAATTACTTCTAATTTGGATTTAGAATATGAAAACCCCTTTTATGCTCAAACTTTAAAAGCTACTTTTAATCAACATTTAGAAAAAATGTTTGATGTTTATTTATTAAAATATAGTGAAACATCACATATCCATGAGTCATTAAGGCATGCGGCACATGCCGAAAGTTCAAATGATCAAATGTTTGCTTTATATAATACTTTAAGGGATGAATGTAATAAACGTCAACGTGGTAACACTCCAAGTAGTGAACTCGGGAGGTATGGTGGAACCAACTTCTTATCTACCATGAGTCCACAAGATTTTAAAAATTTTGACTTGTTGGTTTGGTGGAAAGGTAAGGAAGATCAATTTCCCATCCTATCCACCATGACCTGAGATTTACTAACCGTCCAAGCTTTCACGGTAGCTTCGGAATCTGCTTTTTCTGTTAGTGGCAGGGTTATATCGATAAGACGAACTCAACTCGCTCCACAAGCGGTTGAAATGTCGATTTGCTTGAAGGATTTTTTAGATGCCGCGGAAAGAGTACAAGACAAATGCTCACTTAAAGGAGAATTTGAATACGAAGCAGAATTATACGAGGACGAGGTAGAGAGTGGATTGACGACCGGAATGACCGATGATGAAGCGGCATATGATGAGTACCTTCGTAACAGCTCCGGTTCTGGTGGCGAAGAAAATAAACGTACAAGTATGCAACGAACGAACGGAGAACGACCAGTCGTTGTTTAGTTTTTATAAAATTATTATTTAATCTTCAATGTTGTTTAAATTGTTTAGTTTTTATATCATATATCTCACTTTCATAGTTTCATTGTATATCTCACTTTTATTATATAATAATTAATAATTTAACATTAAATAAAATAATAATATTATTATTTTAATAACAAAATTAATAACAATAATAATCAGTTAATCACAACAAGTAAAAAAATAATAATAATATAATTATATATTTTAACAAAAAATTTAAATTTTCTTTAAATTTGCTTTTAATTTATTTATATAAATATGATATATAATATAATTTTATTTTCTTTAAATTTTTTTATTGTGGATTAACCAAAAAAAGAAAAAAAAAAAAAAAAAACCGAACCGGTTTGGGCCCGAACCGGTTTCCAAACCGGTCCAAATCGGTTTGGGCGGTTTGTTTCATCCGGTGCTGAAACCGGTTTGTAACCCGAACCGGTTTGGGGCCAACCGGTTTTGACTTTCGATGACCAAACCGGTTTGGCCAAAAAACCAGCTTGTACACCACTATGTATGTCTACATGCAGGCCTATTTTGTTTGTTAAGTAACTAGATTTAGTAAACACGTGTATTACACGTGTTTAATAAATAAAATATTAAATAAAATATAATTTTATTAATTATAAAATGACATTCAAAGATAAGATACAATTAGAATTACATATGAGTAAAAATTATAAGTGATAAACAATAATATTAATTTTTTAAACTTTTGTTTTCAGCTTTTTTTTTTCTTTTTTCAAAAAATAAATTAAATAGTTTTCTTTTTTCAAAATAAACCGTTTAAAAAAATATCATTTTCAAAAATTGTCTTACAATAACTCAAATTTAATTATTTTTTGTTTATTAAATTTATAATTTTTAAAAACATCAGTTTTAAAATATTTCGCATTTTAGAAGTTTGATGTTTTAAAAAAATTTCTTTTTATAAAAATTTATTTCTTTTAAATAATAGAGTTAATTTCAGTTTTACTCCCTAAGGTTTAACTAAAGTAATTATTTTCCTCTAAAAGATTAAAAGTATCAATTTACCTCCAAAAGTTTCATATGTTGTATCAATTTCACTCCAAAAGTTTTATTAGTATGGATAAAATTAAAACAACTAATAAAACTTTTGGATTAAAATTGAAACAATTTATGAAACTTTTGGAGGTAAATTGATGTTTTTAATCTTTTGGAGGAAAATAGTTATTTTTAACAAACCTAAAGGAGTAAAATTAAACTTAACTCTAAATAATATTAATAAAGAAATTTCTTGCTTAATTTATTAAAAAACTATTTTTAATTAAAAAAAGAATTAAATAAAATCGTTAGTAATTAATGTAGTAATTAATAAAAGAGACAAAAGGGAAAACTTTGATTAGGATGAATGTGGTGATAACACGTGTAATTCTTAGTTACACTTTTATTAAAATAAATGGATATGCTAGCTTCTTCTGCAAGTTCTCGTACACTTCTTTTCTTTTATATTTAAGAGCAATTTACTTGTGTGAGAGTGAGTGTTTGTGGGGCCTGAACCAACATTGGTATTAGAGACTATGCCTCGAGAGACGGAGAAGGCTGGTTTGAGAGTCGACCGCCGAAGGGTAGCCATTCGCCAGACGACCACAACCCGTTTATGACCCGGCTGGTTAAATAACCGCCATTAACTTTAAATACATAATTTATTAACTTTAAATACATAATTTATAATAATGATACTTCTTACCCTTACACTTAATACACTAAATAAGTTTATTTTAATTTCAACAATCTGTAAAAAATCACACCCTTTCGCTGCCTATAAATAGAATATAAACACTCATTTGTAGGATGATAAAAAAAACTTTGTATGCGTGTACTTTAATAAGTTTTTTCCTACAAAATATTCTTCTATGCATCAAAATGTATATTCTCTGCATATTACTTGGTCTTCATTTACATGTTCATGTTCTTGATATATCAATCCTATTCTCAACAAAAAAAAAAAAAAAGTATCATTATTAACAGAATCAAATAAATACTCATATGATGCCAACAATAAATCATCGGAAAAAGGGACTATTAGATATTCATCGGTATTCTGTCAAATTTTCTTTTAAACAATCATATAATTGGATTTTATTGCAATATGTTGGTAATCCATTCGTAAATTGATTGTAGTTCTTATCATTGAGTAATACATCGTTCTATGGTACTCATTTCTTTAGTAATACTTGGTTGTAATACGCGCCCGTCACCTTAGAAAAGGCACATTGATAATTCTTCTTCAATGAGTTCATTTCTGTTCATGGAAAATAATTGATGATGTTGATGGCTTAGAGTGATATAAGTAAATATCTAGGACGAAATCTTTTGATTTGCATTTTAGTTTTAAAGCCCCATATATATTTATTGATGCGGATGCCAATATGTCTTTTTAATATGGGTTAATGGATTTAAATACTCCCAACTATTGGGAATTGGCAGCTGCCACCCCCAAGTATCATTTTGGCGAATATAACTCCCAAGTAAACACTTCGGTGTCTGTATTACCCTCCGTTTGTCAAAAACCTAACAAATGATATAAAATATATGACACAATGAACGTATATGACACAATGAGCTGATTTATTTGACACAATAACCAAAATAAATCAGCTTATTTGTTAGGTTTTTGACAAACGGAGGGTGATACAGACACCGAAGTGTTTACTTGGGAGTTATATTCCCCAAAATGATATTTGGGGGTGGCAGCGACCAATTTCCAATAGTTAGAAGTATTTAAATCCATTAACCCTTTTAATATCAACATCGATAATATGGCTATATATCAACTCGTAAATGTGGATCATTGGTAATAATAATACAATGGCCCGCAAGCACATCTAGTCATATCTAACTCTTAATATGCACGTTTATTAATCCTTATTATTATTGCATGTATAAATACCCTTGCTTTGTGATAGGACTACTCACAATCTCAAACCTTTGTATATTAATAAAATTAATATAATGACCATCCTGCTATGCACCTTTTTAGGTGCTTTACTATTATGCTTTGTATTACTTAATCGACGCCGGTTTTGCCCTAAACCTCTCCCGCCCGGCCCGGCCCCATGGCCGATCATCGGAAACCTACCGCACGTCGGTAGGATCCCGCATCAATCACTAGCGGCCTTGGCGGCAAAGTACGGCCCGTTGATGCACCTCCGGTTTGGCTTTGTTGATGTGGTAGTAGCATCATCTGGGTCAGTTGCTGCACAGTTTTTAAAGGTTCATGACACGAATTTCACTAGTAGACCCCCTACCTCAGGAGCGAAGCATATGGCGTATAATTACCATGATCTGGTGTTCGCGCCGTATGGTTCGAGGTGGCGAATGCTTCGGAAGATTTGCACTATGAACCTTTTCTCTTCCAAAGCACTTGAGAACTTTCGTCATGTTCGCCAGGTTTTATTCATGTTATTATTGTCTCATAGATCAAATTAGTATCGTTTTGCAAAGAATGATGGTTTTTGTTTAAATTAGAAATAATTTTGGTTAGTTTGACTGGCGAAGTTCAAAGGCTCATAGTTCAGAGCACTCACACTGGATTATTTATCCATATCCATAATATCACACTAAAAAACACTACTTTTTTTTTCTACTTTTCAATTAAATGATAATTTTTATACTCTTATCATTACTTTTTTCTTTCTTCTACACTCACAATCGCTTTCAAAAATATTAAAATGTTTATAAGAATTGAACAGTGTTTCCCCAAATATACCGATAAACAGTAACATTTTTTCTATTTTTCACTCACAACCACTTAAAAGCATTATTTATAATATAAGAAACAAACTCACATAAGAATCCACTGTCAGTGCTCTTAAATGATTTGTTATAAAACATCTGTACTTCCTTTTCCAATGAGAAATTTTTATATTTACACAGGAGGAGGTAGCGATGCTAACACGCGTTTTGGCTAGTGCCGGAGAATCAACAATACAATTAGGCAAAGTACTTAACGTGTGCACCACAAACGCACTAGCACGAGTATTAATAGGTGGGAGAGTGTTCGCAACCGGTGATCAAAAGGTGGATGAGTTCAAAGACATGGTGGTGGAGCTCATGGAGTTAGGAGGAGAGTTCAACATCGGTGATTTCATCCCTATGATTGAGTGGTTGGACCTTCAAGGAGTGGTCAAAAGAATGACGAAACTACACGCTCGATTCGACTCCTTCTTTAACGCGATACTCGAACAACATCATAAATCGGGCAACGGTGGCGGGGAATCGGGTCACGTTGATTTGTTGAGCACGTTGATGGATGATGCGGATGGAGAAGGGGCGAAGCTTTCAGAGATTGAAATTAAAGCTTTGTTTCTGGTATGGATTTCATGCAAATAGGGACGTATAATATTTAAATATTATATATTTCTAAAGATTTCAACCCTATAACTGTTTATAGGGAAATAATAATTAGTTTAATAAAATGAAACATAATTTATTTATATTATTCTTTTCGTAGTCAAAACGTAATAAGATTTACAAATCTATATCTATATAATATAAGTGTAGAGTTGTAGTACAAATACTATTTTATTTAAAAATTCTAAAAAGAATTTTGGATTTGGTATATGTTATTGTATTGTTTTAAAAGAGCGGATGGATTGGATACTGTGTCAAATACGTTAAATTATTATTTTAAATATTTTTTTGTTATTTTTTATATATATATTTATCATTATGTTTTATATTTTTGATTATTTCGTATTATTTTTTCATTGTTTTTTTTATATATTATATAAATTTGTTACCATTATTGTATCATTGTATTTTACAAATAGAAGTACACTTATTTTGTCAATGTGTTTTTTAAAACTCATAATTTTTAGGAAAACACAATAAGAAATTTTATTATCGTGTTTATATTCTATATCATTTTGTGTTAATTTTTTTATTATTTTTAATATATTAGATTAATTAATTGTTATTTTATTTATGAGTTTTATTAACTAGAAGTATGAGTTTTATGAACTAGAAGTATACAACAGTACTATTCCACCATTTATAAAAACACAATTGTATTTAGAAAAACATAATAACGAATAAAAAGATACAACGAATTGCAATAAATACATAATGATTAGAAAAAATCACGTGACCTAAAAATATGAATTTTTAAAAAAATTTTATACGACAATATTGTATTATTTTAAAGATAAAAAAATGCTCGTATTTATTAGAGATTGAAATCAAAGCTTTGTTTCTGGTATGGATTTCATGTAGATGGGGACGTATAATATTTAAATACTAGTTTAAAAATTCGTGTAAACATGGGTCAAATGAAAATATTAAATTAATAACTTTTAATTAATATTTAAAATTATTAAATACTTCTTGAGATAAGGTATGATTGAGATTATGCATAATTAACTAACTTAAATAATAACAAATATTTTTTTAAAAACTTTCTATTTTTTAAAAATTATATTTTAAACAATTTCATTTTTTTGAAGAAGTTCTTTGCATTAAAAAACTTCATCTTTCATAAAACTATTTTACTAAAAAATTATGTTTTCATTAAAAAGAAACATGTTTTTTATTTGGTAAAAAATCTATTTTATAATTTAAAAAAGATATATAGTATTACTAGTATTTAATAGTATTATTAAATTGTTGACTTGCTACGATAATGATGTGAAAAAATGGTTGTGAGAAAATGACTTGTGGATGAGAAATGACATGTGCCGAAAGTTATTTTATTTTATTAAAAAAGATTATTTTTAAAGTTTGCAACTGTAATTGTTTATAGTAAAATAATGGTTTTATTTATAAACAGAATACAATTTATTTAATTTTTTTCGTCAAAAAGTCAAAACAAATATAAATCTATTCAATCTGTATACGATAAATAAATAACTAACATGACTCGTATCACAATTCTAAGCCCTCTTGTATTAATTTTCTAGCATCTTTATCTTATTAATGATGATACTAAATCCTAAAGATATTATTCATACCTTTTTCATATTAAAAAACAAGTTTTTTAATATATTAATAATCTGATCTTTTTTTTTTTATTTAAAAACACACAATTTAAAAAACGAATCTTTTTATAAAATAGAGTAAATTACACTTTTCGTTCTTTAGATATATAGTAAATTTCAGGTATTGTCCTTAAACTAAGGAAATTACAAGAATTATCCTTTACGTTTAATAAAGTTTACAGGTGTCATCCTTTTCACTAACGGGCGTTAAAATTTTCTGTTAAACCCAGTCATATGCCATGCACACGAGGGCAATATTGTCTTTTAACCTTATTAACCAATAAAAATTCTTATTTATTAAACAAATTGAAAAAAAACATATAAAAAACCATTATTTATCTCTCTCTCCACACACACACACACACTCTCTCTCTTTCTATATCTATCTATATATCTTTCTTCTTCAACAAAAACCATCAACCCTTCATCTTTACCATCGCCGGCCCCCGCCACCGCCACCTTCGGCCCCCGCCACCGCCACCTCCGGTCATAACCGCCATGAACCTGTCAAACCACCAAAGAGCATATCTAACCATTACAACCACCATGTTCCCCTTGAGCAGCCTCTTTTCAACTCATCCCCACTCCACCCTACACCACTAGCTACAATCATCATCGATCGCCATCATCAATGCAAGACCCACCAGTTTAATGGCCGATTTCAAACAGAATAAGAGTGGCGATGACGGTTTTTAGGCGAAAAATCAAACAGAGAGGGCATGGATTGTTTAGGGTTTCGACCACCCACCACCACCCTGCAACTTTTGTTGATTCCTCCAAAACCCCTCTCTCTCTATCTCTTTCTCTTGTTGTCTCCAATTATAAAAACCCTAGATCTGATAGAGGGGGTGTTGCCATTAGCGAATTATGCGGTAGGATTTTGACTTTTTGATGATTTATGGTGACGGAGGTGACGATGGTGGTAGTTAGGTGGTGGCAAGTTGGTGCTGATGTAGATGACCATGGTGGTGGCTGGTTTCCTTGTGTCTTGGTGGAGGTGGTTTATGGTGATTTAAATAGGAGTGATTGAGGTGCTTTATGGTGATGCACATGATGGTTTAGAGCCCTCGGCTGTGACCGGAGGTGGGTCAGTGAAGGCGGTAGAAGAGTGGCGGCGAAGGTGGGTTAGTTGCAGGGAATAGAGATGGGTTGTTCATCGTTTAGAGAGGGAGAGATATGGGGTAGGGTGGGTGGGGTGAATATTAATTCATGTATATGGGCAAAAAGACTAATTTGCCCTCATGTGCAAGTCATGTGACATGAATTAACCAATAAAACAAACGAACGTTAGTGGAAAGGACTAAACGTGTAACGAAATTTAAATGTAAAGGACAATTACTGTAATTTCCTTAGTTTAAGGACAATATCTGAAATTTGCTATAAAGTTAAAGGACGAAAAATGTAATTTACTCTATAAAATATAATACTTATTAATACAACCAATTTTTCATAAAATAATTCACTTTTCTAAAAGATTATACCTTTTCTAAAAGATTATACTTAAATAGAAATTAAAAACAATTCTTTAAAACCAAAAGTTAATAAAAAAGATATTACAGTTTAATTACTTAGATTACCTATTTATATGTTACTAGCTTTAGTAAACCCGTGTGTTACTTGTGTTGAACAAATAAAATATTAAATATAATAAAATTTTATTAAGTTTAAAACGATATTCTACGAGAAAATATGAGTGAAATTATGTATGAGTAAGAACAATATGTAATAAAATAATTATATTAACTTTTTAAACTTTTGTTTTAAAATTTTCTTTTTTCAAAAGAAAAAAAAATAATTTGTTTCAAACAAACCGTATTAAAAAATTTCATTTTCAAAAACTTTTTTATTATAATTTTCAATTTGAATTATTTTTTTAAAAACACTAATTTTAAAAAAGTTTGATGTTTTGTAAAAAAATTTTATTTTATAAAAATTATTTTCTTAAAAATAACATTAATAAGAAGATCTTTTTCTAAATTTATTAAAAAGTTTTTTTTATTCTAAAAAAAGTTAAAAAATATTATTGATAATTAAGATAATTATTTAATAAAAAAGAGAAGCGGAAAAATTTTGCTAAATAGAAATGTGGTGATGCGACGTGTCATCCCAAGATATATTTTTATTAGAGTAGAAAGATTAGAGTAAAAAGATTTATATTTTATCTAAAAGTAACATATTAATTTTTATTATTATTTATCTAATATTTCATTTATTCAACACGTGCAATTAATAGGGTACTAACCTAGTTAGACAATATTTTGACACTTAATCAATTATTAAGATCAAATTATAGGAAAAAAGTTTGTTAGAGATATATTTTATACATAATCATTTTTGTTGATTTTTTTCAAAGTTTCTAATTTTTTAAACGTTCATAACTTTTATATAAGGTGTTATTTTTTATAAAATTTAGACAATAAAATGAGTGTTCTTTTTATATTTAAAGCGAGTAATATATGGTTATATAAAAAAATAAAAAAATATTTTCAACTCAAATGATATTTGTTCGTCAATGCGTTTTTGACGCAATTTGTTGTGTCTTTTTTAGTTATTTTGTTTTTATGAACACTATTTGTTTGTTTTTTAAAATGATGAATTTTAATTTAACGTAATGATAATTGTTTTGTACTTCTATTATGAAAGACACAATGATAAAATAACAACCAATTAATCTAATACATTAAGAAAAATGACGAATTAACAAAAAATAATATAAAAATTAAAACACAATTATAAGCATCTTATTGTGTTTTTTCTGCTTGTCTTTGTGTTTTTTCAAAACACTATGAGTTTTAAAAAACATATTGGTGAAATAAATCATACGTAATTCTAATTGTAATACACAATAATAAATTAACACGAAAAGATCTAAAACGTAAAAATACAATGATAAATACATATAACAAATGATGAAAAATATTTCCCACAATCACCTGAGACGTATTAAATTACAATAACTTGAGTAACTTCACATAATAACCAAGATGTCATTTTCTTTATAGACAACACAATGACACATTTAAAGCAAAACCTTCTTAGCCATTTTTTGATTATATATCATTTTTATTATGACTTTATAGTATATTTAACATATATATAGTTAATATCAGTAAACGAAGCATAAAAATAAGAAAAATTATTTCCAATATTTATACACTTCTAAGTTATGATCTATTTTATACTAATTACTTCTAATATTTATGCATAAACTTAATCAATTATATCAGGTTACTGTTTCAATAAAATTTAACATTCTTAGATCATATAAAATGATACTACAATTATGTTAAACTAAGAATTGAACCCGCCCATTGCCATGGGGTTTTCTCATGACTTCATGAAAACAATATCAACACCCTAGCAAGAGGACCGATGCGTTACAGGTAACTGATATTTTACAGCAGGCTGTGGTAACTGATATTTATTCAACAGATTTGCTACATTGTCATGCCGACAATTGTGGTTGGTTTGAAATTAACTCTTCTTGTGTCGTTTGGTTATAACTATCGATAAAAAAACCTTTAAATGATAACGATTTTGAATACATCCTATGGAGACGTAGATAAAAAATCTTATAGAGGTAAAAACATAGAAATGATATGATGGAAAAACTTAGCGGTACATTTGTGATTTCCTAAATACATAATATTCTCTACTTTATTAGTAGTTGATAAAAAAACACAACCTTAATTATTCTTTTTAATACATTCAGAATGCAATGTAATATCAGAAGACTTAATCAAAAACTTAAAGACATCAGGGACTTTTATGAATAATTATAAGGATTTATTTATAAGATTTGGTGATAAAACCAAGATGCTCCCACCTGCCATCGTTCATGTTCTCATTCTTTACTGTAAATACATCGCATATCTCTAGCTTTTTTTGCAATCTTTAAAACTTTAGTGGCTAAAATTTAGAAATAAAAAAAAAAAAAAAAAAAAAAAAAAAAAAAAAACCATATAGGTACCGACCACATGTTTAAATATATATTATAATAATACTACGTATGAACAAACAATGTTTGAATCAATAGTTCTCATACCAGTATATAAACTAAATATTGATAGCTAGATGACTAACTTTAAATTATGGTCCAGAACTTATTCACTGCAGGAACAGACCCAGCAAATACTACGGTCGAATGGGCGATAGCTCAACTTATTCGACATCCACAAGTTCTAAAACAAGCCCAAGAAGAAATTGACACTATAGTTGGTCGTGACCGTCTTGTAACCGAATCGGATCTAAGCCAACTTACATTCATCCAAGCCATTGTAAAAGAGACCCTTAGGCTCCATCCTGCATCACCACTGTCCTTACCAAGAACTGCATCAGATAGTTGTGAAATTGATGGATATTACATTCCTAAGGGATCCACAATCCTATTTAACTTGTGGGCTGTTGCTCGTGACCCAAAAGTATGGACCAAGCCACTTGAATTTAGTCCCGCACGGTTCATGCCCGGAGGCGAAAAGTCTAATATTGATATTCGAGGGCATGACTTTGAAGTGATACCATTTGGGGCTGGACGAAGAATGTGTGTGGGTATGAACCTAGGTCTAAGAATGGTCCAGTTGCTTATTGCACAATTGGTCCAAGCCTTTGATTGGAAATTGGTTGATGGGTTAGATCCGCAAAATCTCAACATGGATGAAGCCAATGGGCTAACCCTTCAAAGGGCCCAACCCTTGATGGTACACCCTTTGCCAAGGCTAAAACCTCATGTATATGAAAGTGGTTAAGTACTAATATTTTGTTTGAAAATATTTGGTACTATTGCTTTACTTGTTGTCGTCGTCGTAGTTATTATGTTTGTTTTCATCGTCGTCACCGTTTGTGTGTATACCTTTAAATGTGTTGGTGGTTGTTGTTTGAAGTTATATAAAAGCCATTATGGCTTATGTATTTCCAATAAGTTTAATAATAATATAAGGTTCACATAACTATAAAATATCTACTACACTATTGTTATGAAACTAGCATGAGGACCTGCATCTTATGATGGGCTATGCTGTTTTAATCGTTTGAAGCTCATTTACCTACATAGACTTACTACATCAATGTCATACTGCAATCAAATGCTAAGAGAATAATATTTACAACCTATTTAAAGACATGGATGCTAAAACACATTATATAATAAAATTATTAAAACCCGAAATCAATAGAACAAATACCATGAAACACGAGAAAGAGGCGTAAAGAAGGGATTGTTAATCATCATTAAAACTATTAGTTTGGTGGCATGATGAACTTCTAGTAAATACGTACTTTGTTGCATAAAACTCATTGAAACTGTTAGTTTGGTGGCATGAAGAACTTGTAGTAAATATGTACTTGTTGCATAATATCAACACAGATTAGATAATTTGTAGCTTATTATGTTGTTCAAATTGTATCATATACAGATAGACAAGACAAACCTTAATTTTAAACTAGTGGTGGTTGTTTAAGGATTCAAAACCATCTACTGTGGTCGAAATGTGCATTTGCCTACTGAGTTTCCAACAAATGCTTGGTAGTTGACATATAAGTTCCACAATTGCTTCCCAATGAGTGCCAACTAAAATGAGAAGCTATAGCGAAGTCACTTCATGATGATATGTCTAACGTCTTGCAATGTTGATCACCTTTCTTTTCCTCATCCTCAAATCCTCTTCTCCAACTTCATTTGTTGGAGTAATAAGTACAGGAGAAAGATCGGTATAAACTTTGATCAACTTAGTCTGGTGCTTTGAGAATCTTCATGTCTTCATCTAAGTTTAAATATATATTTGTTCACTCTAGAAGATTTATAACTTCTTCTGTCACTATCTCAAGACTTATTACTTCATCCTCTAACTACTTGTTGATATGAAAGTTGGTGTTGTGTTAAACATTCATCGATAATAGGTAACATCAACCTCAAATCAAGCAATATTTTTCTCCTCTTCAGATTGATAAATGTTTTGAAAAGTCTTGTCATTTCGGTTATCAACATTTTCTTGCATGTGATTAGGGGACTGGCATTAATTGTAATCATAACCATAGAAAAAATTTGATTGGCTCGAGTATGAATAATAATCTACTTTATTACACCTATTAAATTCCTCATATGTCAGCTGAAAGTATTCATGGTGATAATTGCTTTACCCTACCTAATAACTTAGGTAGCGTTTGGTACGTAGTAATAAAGGGCGGAATAAAATTAATCATTGAGGGTGAATGAAAAAAGACATGTTTGGTTAGTGAAGGTAATGAAATGAATCATTACACAGTTGATTCCATTCCTTCAAATTCATTCCATTCACCCTCCTTTTTTTTTTCATTCATTTCCTTATTCCATTAATAGTCACAACACCACACACTCACTTACCACAACAACCACCACCGGCCACCAAAATCAATCGTCACCTGCCACCGCCGCCACCCACCAGCCAGCGGCGGCGCAGCCGTCGCCAACCACCGGTCATCCACCCGCGCCGCCGCTGACAACCGGCCACCCCCGGTGTCGCCAACCACCAACCACCCACAGCGCTGCCTACCACCAACTACTCGCGAAACCGTGCGCCAACCACTAGCCACCGCGGCCAACCACCGGCCACCCGTGCCGCCGCCTACCATTAACCATTCGCGGCACCGCGCGCCAATCACGAGCCCCTGGCTCCGCTGCCATCAACCACTGGCACCGCCGGCGTTGTCGTTGCCGCCAACCACCGGCCGCCGCCGCCACCAACAACAACCGCCACCGAGAACTATCACTACAATAACCACTTTTTCATTTTATTTTTTTGTTTTTTTTCTACCTAACAAACAACAAAAACTAATTATTTATTTTATTCGTAAATGGTAATCAAATACGACAATGGAATGTAATGATTTATTTCATTCTCTCATCTATTATATTCCTTCATTCATTCAATTTCTTCGTCTATTTCATTACCCCATACCAAATAAACCCTTAAGCTTTGTGTCATTTCCAATTCATATATGTTGCAATCTTAATCCTGTCCAAATTTATTGCTCACCTTAGGAATATAATATTGTTGATAATTTGGTGAATGTGGCTCGTAATATGTTAATAATATAATGCATCTTCAAATTCTATTATATATTAAAAAACAACTTCATTGTTACAGTTAAGTTTGTTTTTTAATATTTTGGACACACATTTTGTAAAATATATTTAGAAGTTTGATTTTTAATATATTGGTCACATATTTTTATAAAATGTATTTAAAACCTAAATTGTAATTAGGATTAACAACAAAGTTTTATATATTTGCTTTATGACCACAAAAGTTTATTTTTTTTGTGTTTTTGGGTTCAAACATTAGTATCGGTATTCGATATTTCGGAACCTGTATCGGTATACGCTTTTGTGGTTTCCGATAAGCCGACCCGACAACGAAGAAAGTCACGGTAGCGTAAGGCAAAGGAAAAAAACCAAACTTCCGTACGCGTAACGTAGGTGAAGTTTGTTTTTTTACCACAAACGTTTATTTTTTTGTGTTTTTGACGTCAAACATTAGTATCGGTATTCGGTATTTAATCGAACTGGTGTATACGCTTTTGTGGTTTCCGATGAGCCAACCCGACAACGAAGAAAGTCACGATCGGGTAAGACAGAGAAAAACAATCAAACTTACGCGGGCGTAGCGCGGGTTAAAACACTAGTTCTTCATAATCCACCATCATATTTCCTTTCCTACAATTAATACACTTTCTGTTTTTATAAGCATTGACTTTTTTACGGAACACTTGACAATCATGCAAGTAATGAAAAACACAACATTCATAATAAGTTAATAATGAGCCTTCACAAACAAAGTTAAATACCCAAGGAACTAAACACATAAATCATAGAAAAAATATCAGTAATATATATATATATTTATATCTATACTATTATATGATACATATTAGAAAGATAAAATGGTAATTTCAATTAGAGTGTAAGACACGTACACAACATTTTAAGCATAGAGTACAAGTGCTTTGTGTAATAATTCTACTTTTGCCCCCATTTAATTTACTTCTTCTAATTATTGTATTATTTAATACACATTATTAATACATTATTTAATAATATGATATTATTTAATTTACTTCATTAAGTTTTATTTTATTTATAATAATATAAATTGACATTTAAATTTATAATTACTAATCATATTTTTAAAACTAAACTTTTATTTTATTTATAATAATATAAATTAATATTTATATTTATAAATACTAATCATATATTTTTAACTATATACTATTTAAATTAAGTATTATTTTATTTAAATACTTATATATATACTACTTTATAATAAATCTCTCTGAATAAAGATGTAATTTTGCCAAACATACAAGTTTTGAATCAATATGTACAAAGTAGTGCAAGGTATTTAAGAATGGTAGAATAAAAATTGATTAAGATTTTAAGACAATTTAGGGGCAATATAATAAATTTATCAATTAAATTTTATATACCTTGACATGTTTGCCCTTGTCTCTTCTATGTATTTAATAAACATTTAATATTATTTAATAATATGTATTATTTAATTTACTTCATTAAATTTTATTTTATTTATGATACTATAAATTGACATTTAAATTTATATTTACTAATTATATTTTTATAACTAAATATTATTTAGATTAAGTATTATTTTATTTAAATATTTAAGTATATAACTTATATATATATATATATATATATCTTTATATTTATAATAACTATAATACTAATATTATTCTAGGGGCATATTGTGAGTTTAATAATTTTAATATTTATCTATATCTTTTATAATAAAAGTGAAAGAAGGATTTAATGATAATTTTACATATGAATTAAGACACTCATATGAAAAGTTATGCTTAAATTTCAAAAAATTCTCTCACGACATTTCACCCGCCCCTTTCACTTCTGTTTCGGAGGAAATGGGATTAATCATTTCATTTTATTTATACCCTTACAATAAAGTATTATATATGATGTTTATAATACAAATGCTAAAGCATATACACGTGGCCAAACAAAACCGCCATTTACTTTTAATTCCATTCATTCATTGCGATTGAGTACTAATCTCTCTTCCACTTTCCCTTGCCGATTGTTAAAAACTCAATAATAATCAATATGGTAATTTGTTGTGACAAGTTCTCTATTAACTTTCTCCGGTCTATGCAAATCACCACCGAAAGATGCATCCAATGATCATAAAACTCTAACATATATTCATAAAACGAAACCCCCCTAAAATCTAGGTAATAAGTGATTTCTGACCACAAATACCACACATGCTTTCACTAATCTTGTTGGGATAATATAGTTGTCTTAAAGACTTTTGTAATATACGTAATTGTTTTCTTTCATTCAATTTTTTCAATAATTATATTTTGATTTTTAATTTACATTATAACGCACCTATCCACTACTAAATAAAATCAAATTCCCAGAAAATCGCGCAACAGCCGTACCGCCGCAACGCGCGGGCATTTCCACTAATATATATAGGATAGATAACGAATGTTAACCATTGTTTATTGCGATAACCCATTAACCAAACTAGTGGTCCACAGCAGGCCACGTCATCAATGTAAGTTAGAGTTACAGTGGTAAAATAATGGTCCACAATGAACGTTAAATTTTTTTTAAAAAAAATATAGCAAGACTATACTTGAATTAAAGATATTAAAATGATCTATTTAATAGTGTAATTTGTATAAAAAAATAACATTATACAAAAAAGTTAAGACGGTTTTAAAAAAAGGTTGAAACTTTTTAAAAAATAGAGTGAAAATTGTTATATCAGTGGTGTAACGCGGTGTAAATGTTAATTACACTAAATGATCATGGTGTTAGTGATTGTTACATTAGTGTTAACGGATTATCACAATAAAGGTGAGTTAACAACCGTTCCTTACCCTATATATATACATATATATATATATATATATATATATATATATATATATATATATATATATATTTGGGTTTTTGATTCTTTAAAAAACAATTAAACTAAACTAATGCTTACCACTTGCGCATGAATTCCCTAACAGTGGTGCTATTTTGATCAACTTGTCGCGGTTGGATAAAAAATAATTTCTTTATAAAAAAAAACATAAGTACCTATAACTAGTATAGGTAAGTAAGGGTAATCTCCACATGAAATCTATGAAAGGTGTAAAGCTTTATACCAAAGAAACTAAAAAACAAAACAAAAATACAAAAAACAAAGGTTTTTGGGGATTTATTTGATATGTAAAGTTAAATTAAATGAAAACAATTAAAAAAAAATTGAATATTGATTAAGGGTTTTTGAAACTATGTGAAAAAGGTAACTACTTCCTGGATTCAAGTTCAAAGATCTGCACACGGTTTCGTAGAAGTCATTGCGAATCACATAGACATGGCTTTTTAAAATTATTTGATTAAAGCGATAATTATGAAACGATCTTTTAATACTCGCTCGCTCACATAATTTTCAATTCATCTATGTAATGAATTCACATACATAATGTGACATCCATCATCAAAATGGATGCTTTGACTTTGACTTTGACCATGGATTTTAACTTTAACTTAAATGTGTACTTTGACTTAGAAGTAGACTTAACGTTGTCTTGGACTATGTATAGTAATTAAGACAAGTGTAGATATGTAGGTCCTTGTAATGTATGATTTGGGCGTGGAATGAACTAGTGCCGCTTTGAACATGATAATAGTGGACCTTCATCGGATTCGACTTAGCATGATGGTTCTGTGCTTAGACTTGGATTAAGTATATTGTAAACATAAAAAAAAAAAAATTTACGTTAAACACACATCGAAAGTCAAACACCCAAAAGATATAATTTGGACAAATATTAAATTTAATGATTTATATATCATATAATAGCTCGAAAAACTTGTAAAATGAAAAAGAATCTAAAAATTCAAATTTTCCGGACAAGGTTGGATGTGAATTAATCATTAACTAACAAGTAGCCAGGGAGGCTCGGACCCTCCTTTGGCCATAGAGTTCGGCGTGAACATCAAGGCGTGAAACCCCTTGATTTGCCTTATTTTCACAACTTGCTAATTCTTTTCCAAGTTTCTCTTGATTTGAAAACCCTAGCTTCTAATGCATTTCAGTCCCAATTCGAGTAGTAATGTTTTCAATTATTCGGTTTGCGTTTCTAGACTATGAACACATACATCCTTTCCAAAACGCATTTACCGATCCATGAACATAGCTTAAAATTTTTAACAAAAAATTTTAAGCTATGTTCATGGATCGGTAAATGCGTTTTGGAAAGGATGTATGTGTTCATAGTCTAGAAACGCAAACCGAATAATTGAAAACATTACTACCCGAATTGGGACTGAAATGCATTATAATTTAATGGTCTAATGAAAATGATAGGTCAAATGGTTCATGAAATAAATGTTGGCTTAGGTCTCGGGTCCATGGTCGTCAAAAGTATGGATTTGGGGTATAAAGGATATGGTTGGGATTTTGGGCGCTTGTTTTCAGAAAAATAAGATTTTTTTTCAGGTTATAACATGGTCATACAAAGTCTAAATGGGTCAAACTTCATGTCTAAAACAATTTCAAAAGTCTCTAACTCACCGAAGTGGTTTCGTATCAATCCGACATCTCCAACCGCTATAAGCAAAATCAAATGTCAAAGCTATTAAATTTAGGCATAATGTTGGTCTGTGTTCATAAGGTCATATCTCCTTCATAATTTCTCCAATTATAGTGATTCTTTTTTTCGAAGTTAGTTTAAAGTATTAGCTTTGAAACGGTGCCTAATATGAGACATTTTGTTATCTTTTTGATCTCCAAATAGGCTTCTTCCTGTTCCTCCAATGGGCAGCCGATAACGGATGATGTCGACTATAGGTTCTATATCCACTAAAAGCAGCATTAAACTGCCCACGAAAACGAAGGAAGAGCAAGGCACATCTGTTACACGAAGAAGGGAATGGCTGAAGATCGGTGCGCGATTAGCTCTACAAATTGAAATATTTTTATAAACCTAAATGTTAAGATTTGAGTCTAAATAACCAAAACAAGTCAACAATTTTGTTCAATAAGGGGTTCTAAGATGTTTTAGTATAAGAACATTTAAGATTAATAAATGATTGCACTTGGATCAATAAATATACATCAAGGAATGTCATTGATATAGTACACATTAATGACTTAAAAACTAAAATGAAGTGGTATTAGAAATTAAAGGTTGGACTTTGGTCTCTCAAAAAATAAATAAAAAATTATTACATTAATATAAGTATATGGTTGGAAATTAAGGATTGGACTATGAGGATTGCACCCAATTAGGTGTTCTTGACCATTAGCAATCTTATTTTGTTTTGTTACCTATAGTTAGTTGTTATACTTGTTGTGGACTTTGGATTGTGATATTATCTAAGTCAGTTTCATGGCCTATTTTAAAATTTTTTACATGCAGGAAAAGCATGCTCAAAGTTTTTGCATTGTGTCATGCTAAATTTGTTTTGGACTTAGATTGGGTTGTCGTGTGTGGTTTGAGTCATAGGATCGATTCAAGATTCCCTTCATGAGTATTTGTGCTTATTTGTAGATTTGGGTTATCCTATTGTGAAGAGGTATTGTTAGTACTAATGGTCAGTATGCTAGCTAATATGGCCTGTGTGTGCCCTGGTTGATTATAATTTGGCTATATGGAAGTGGAACGGTCAAGAGCTTATGTTGGTTTGCATGAATTTAGGTGCTGTTTGTTTTTGAAGATGTAAAATGTCTGCAGTCTGCGAACCACATCTGCAGACATCTGCAGGAGAAGAAGTGGATCAAATGTCTGCAGTCTACAAGAAAAAGACTGTTTTTTAACCAAACCCCACCCTTACCAATCTCCACTTTCCCAATCTCCACCACCACCGCACCACCACTCTTTGGTTAAAACGGCGACGAATCAGTTGAAGATGTCGATGGTGATGGTGATGATTATGACAGTGGCGGAGGTACACTAGACTAGTGGTACTGGGCGGTGTCGAACCATCCTCAGTTGAAGATTTCGATGTGGTTGTGGAGGTGTGGGGCGGTGGTGGTGTGCCGGCGGTAGTGGTGTAGGGCGGTGGTACTGGGTCGGCGGTAGTGGTGTAGGGCGGTGGTACTGGGGCGGCGGTAGTGGTGTAAGGCGGTGGTGCTGTGCCGGCGGTAGTGGTGTAGGGCGGTGGTGGTTTGAAGAGAAGAGGTTTGAAGATTGTAGAAGTGAGAAGACCATGTCTGCACCAAGAAGACCTCGCGTAGACGTTTTTTAATGAAACGTCTTTGAAAAAACAAACGCACTGCAGAGCCTTATGTCTGCGCGTGGTCTGCGCGACGCAGACATAAGAGGTCACGCAGACCTTTTTGGAAAAAACAAACACCTTCTTAATGTTCATATACATAGACATACTTTGTACATGACTTATATGGTAAAACATTTTATAGTTATAAACTTGTGAATTCATTAATTTATGTTGACTTTTTAAAGCTTCTCTTTTCACGTAACAATGCTTAAGTACTTGGACAGTGAACTATAGACGAACCACTATTGCAAGAGAAATATGCATACTGGTTTATTAGTTTTTGGTTTGGATAATAATTACTAGTTCGGATTATATATCGGTTTGGAATTGCACTTTTTTTGTATTCGTGTTAGTTCGTTGTAGTTCTGGTTTGAAACTTTTGGATCATTTATTCATTATAGAATGATGTAACGGGATCAATGGTTCTTGATACTTGTTCTTTTGTGCCAGCCAACGTCATGATCTATTGACAGAGAATTCCTTTAGAGATTATCTTAAACCCTGAATGTGTTGTGACAATCTCGTTCGCATCCTCATGTTTACACTACTAGCGAGGGTATGACACACAACAAACTACTTATGATGCAAGTAAACCAAAAGAGAATGCAAGCACTTTTAGAAGTGATTAGAAATGAGTTTAGTTACTCATTGACATGCTTGGATATTTGATGGTTGATTGGATATTGATGGTACTTGATCCGGGGAAAAAGACACTTCAAATCATCTTGAACAGGTCCAAAAACCACACAAATAAAAAAGTTAGGTTTGTAACCATAGGAGTTCCTTTTAAATAGGGCCTGAAATCCCTCCTTGCGCGTAGGGCTAGAGCATGTTGTATTGGAGCATGATGCGCTCACACCATGCACTCTTCTTTTGCAAACTTGGATTTTCCTTTGTTTGAAGTGGTGGCACAGTACCATGCGTTTGGTCTTTTACTCCTGATCACTTAATCTTTACTTGTACTAGCTTTAATTCTTTCGTTAATGTCTTTTGCACATGTTAAGAAATTCAAATAGTCTCCTTCAAGCTCCAAGCACATGCCACACAAACAAATCTCAAAGTAAGCTCGTTCCTTATTTATAAAAATAAAAGTATAAAGTTAACTCTCTTAAACACCAAACAAACACAAACTGATCAATATACAGTTTATAAGCATAGCGTTATCATTGTTTTCTATTATAATATGTAAGGTACATTGATATTGTATCCCTCGACCAAGCTCGTATGGATACATAAACTCTTTCAATATACCACATGGCCTTCAAAAATCTATATGGCATTTTGGAAACTCCGATCAAATTGTTATTATTTTGATTAATGTTCTATTTTATACACTTTGAATCCCTAAGCTTGTAAGATGATACTTATATATTGCAATAGTACTTAATTGGTATTGTGCTGATTATAAAGGACAAACTGTCACACCACAAGCGACCGTGGAATTATCCGGGCGGACGAAATGTGAATCGATTGTTCAAAGCACATGAAATTAAATAATTTGAAATAATATTAAATGCCATTTTTATTGAATAAGGCTAAAGAAAAACGGTCAAGTCTTATAGGATAACGATCAAATCGAAAAAGATAAAACTCAAAAAGAAAGCAAAGCAAATGTTAAAGAATCTAACGATCAAAGATATACTAAAATCGGATCCTATGACACCTTTCGTGGTTGTGATAAACAGTTTGAACAAAAAAGGTAAATGATACAAAAAACTAGGAACGTTATTCAAAATGGCAAATTGTCATTTCATTATCTTTCTCGGTCAATTAATATGACTCTGTCAAAAAAATGATACTTGTTCACTTGGATCATCACTAATTTCTACTAAAGGAATGTTGTTTTATATATGGAAAACCAAATTATATCACTAGATAGTATATACATTGACATAAATCACTAGTTTGGGTTCATAGTTTGAAAATGGGTCAAATGTTACACAAACCAAGAGACTTGGGAAATAAAAATCAATTCATGCGAAAACATCACAAACCAAGCGAGAACAATAAAGCCACGCGAGAACTTCATGGTGCGAGAACATGGACACATAGGTGAGAACTTCCATGTTTAGTATAAATAGGGTTTTTGCTTTGTTGTTTGTAACACTTGTCAATGTAAAGATTAAACAAATTTGTGAATCAGAGAGAAAAACTTATTTACATTCTTGTTCAATTGATCATGACTTGTGTAATTGTGTTAACCATACCGATTATCATTCATTTCATGTTTGATAAATGAGATCTAATTATCATTCATTTCATGTTTGATAAATGAGATCTATCTATTGGGTCAATTTCCTAGGTTTTACAATTGGCATCAAAAAATCTGACAAGAGCAAACGTTTACATAAGGACACTAACAAATCTGAATTGCAAATAGATTTCAAGAATAGATTTGTTTTTAAAAGTGCTATTGACAAGGAAGTAAATATTTTTAAAGATTCAAACACTTGATTCTTAAAATATAAACTTTTTCATAATGTTAACTCTATTAAACAAGATGTGTCGAGCATAGGTGTCATAAAGACCGGTCCTTTTTCACCAAGTCTCCCTAAAGGATTCATAGAAAAGGGTCACGCCTCACTATCAAAACATCTATGGTTAAAGAAAAACGGTCAAGTCTTATAGGATAACGATCAAATCAAAAAAGATAAAACTCAAAAAGAAAGCAAAGCAAATGTTAAAGAATCTAACGACCAAAGATGTACTAAAGTCGGATCCTATGACACCTTTCGTGGTTGTCAAAAACAGTTTGAACAAAAGAGGTAAATGATACAAACAACTAGGAACGTTATTCAAAATGACAAATTGTCATTTCATTATCTTTTTTGGTCAACAATATGACTCGGTCACAAAAAATGATACTTGTTCACTTGGATCATCACTAATTTCTACTAAAGGAATGTTGTTTTATATATGGAAAACCAAATCATATCGCTAGATAGTATATACATGGACATAAATCACCAAGTTAACAACACTTTCATAATACTATTTTGAATAATAGAAAAAAATTATCTTTAAAATAAAGTAGTAATCATTTAAATAATTATAACTCTAATCAAAATGCATTTCAAAAAAAGCATTTGTTAGCCCAATAGTTTTCAACACAAAGAGAAATTTGGTTTTAAAAGTAATTCTAAAAGTACAAATGTGAAAACCAAAAAATCACAAGTTGTTAACAATGTGAAGAAAATTGAGAAAAAAAATCTACATCAATGGCAAAAATAGTTAAACCAAAGGAGGACATGAAACATTTCACAAAACCTATTGAAAAATGGAAAGCTAAAGTTCATTATGCGCCATTAGACTAGATAAATGACAAAATGTTTAGTGATAATTGGGTTATGATTTTAACATTTGTCACATACATGGATGAGAACAACTTTCCTAGTCTACCTTGGCTTATGTCCCTAAAACTAACTGATTAATTAATACGTGCAAGAACAAACAAGGAGGACTATTGACAACTTATGGCACGTTGATAGTGGCTGTTCTAGACACATGACATGAAACATTTCACCGGTGCATGATTTCTTATCTTACAACGGTGGATTTGTTATATTTGCTACTGATAAAGGTGGAAAGATTACCAGAAAGGGAACTGTGATGAATGGAGTTTTAAGTTTTGAAAATATGAATTATGCTGAATAACTAAAGCATAATCTACTATGTGTCTTGCAAATTTATGATAAAAAATATTCAATTCATTTCACTCCAAATGAATGTTTAATTGTTAATCCAAGATTTTAAATTTCTGATGAATGGTTTGTCTTGAGAACTTCAAGGGATAATGATACATATCATTTAAATATGAACACTTCTTTTTTTTTGGTAACAACTTCATGTTTGTTTTTCAAATCCTTAGAGAATGACTCCATGTTATGGCATCCTCATCAAGGACATCTCAATCTCAAAACAATGAACCAACTTGTTCACAGAAATCATGTGGTTGGCTTACCCTAAAAAGAATTTCATCTTGTTGAAGATTGTTTATTATGTTCCAAGGGTAAGAAACATAAACTTACTCACATACTCATTCCACATAACTCTGTTGACTCAGTTTTGCAATTATTACACATAGATCTCTTTGGTCTTGTCTGAGTCTTAAGTCTGGGACGTTGTGTTGATTATTAAGTTGTTACCGGTGACTTTTCTACATTTACTGGGTTTTCTTTTCAGAAAGCAAGATGAAACTTCTCATTTGATCATCAAACTTATGGCCTTCATGGAAAATCAAGTTGAACTCAAGATAAAGTGCATTTAAAGTGATAATGAAATTGAATTTTGCAATAGAGTGTTAAATAACTTCTATGATTCTAAAAGAATAGCAAGACAATACAGTGCTACTAGTATTTCACAACAAAATAAAGTTGTTAAAAGAAGTAACATAACCTTGATTGAATTTGCTCGAACAATGCTATCTGCTACCAAATTACATTTATTCTTTTGAGTAGAACAGTCGATACTACATGTTATGTTCATAATTGTTTTCACAACAAATAATCATCGATACGAGGAAAAGGATATCAATTCTTAATGGTTACTTTGTTAAGTTCTAGATAGTCAATGCCCATTCTCATTAAACCAACCTTCTTTTTAAAAACAAGATCGGAGCTCCTTATGATGAAGAACTTGGTCTTATAAATCTTTTATCTAGAAGTTCATCCAATTGCTTCATGAGTTCATTCATCTCGATTGGAGCAAATTTGTATGGTGCTTTCGCTATTGGAACTGTACCTAGTACCAGATCGATCTTAAAGTATACTTTAACTTCAGGAGGGATACCAGGTAGTTCCTCTTGTAAGACATTTTCATAGTTTGCTACTATATGCGTATTTGAATCTTTTGTTTTGTGTCCATGCTCATGACCGATATCAAATAAGCAGAACATCCTTTGTGTAAGCATTGGTTACTTTTAACAAAGATATGACATCTTCATAGTCGGCATCCACGTGTCATTTCCATTTGGTTTCCTTAGCAAAGTCGAGGCGCCCTACGTCCATTATTCGGTGCAAGCATCATCGGCCCTAATTTCCTAAATTTTGATTTTTCTTCATTTTTCCCCATTACACTAGCTCAATCCCAGGGGCTTTGCCCCTTGGACACCGCTTTAAGGGGACGCCGCCCCCGAACCCTCGTTGTCTAGCAAATGATTTATATCCTTAGTTTAGAAGTGTTACATAATCCATCAAGAAAAATATGAACAAAGTATTCTAAAGAAAGAAATACATGTTTCAAGACTCCAAGATTACTCCGACTCCTATGTCTTCTCGTCCCACTCTAACTCCAAATCACCGGTGACGACATTGATCAACGCATGTAATGGTCAATGATTGGATCCTTAAGGTATATGACTACAAGTTGGCCGGACATCATGTTCCCGGTTTTTCTATGTGCCCATTATCAATGTAATCCTAAGGAAGCACACATGAAAGCTGTCAATTGAATTTTCAAGTATCTCAAAGGATAACCTCAACTTGGGTATTAGTATCCTAGTAATTTTGACTTTAATCTTTTTTCTTACACTTCAGTGACTATGATGGATGTAATTTGGACATGAAATCAACTGCATGTGGCTGTCATTGTCATGGAAACAGATTGATTTCTTGCCAATACAAGAAACAAAATAAAGTGTCAACTTCTACTATAGAAGTTGAATATATGGTTGCTTCACGTTATTGCTCTAAGATCTTCTGGATTCAACAACAGCTTCTTAATTATGTTCTTAACATATATGACTAACATTTGGTGCGACAATTCCATGATCCTTAATATTGTGAAAAATCCAATTCATCATTCCAAAATAAAACACATTGACATTTGCATGTATATTATGCGTGATTGTTATGATAAGAAACTCATTCATCTCAAGTGCATTGTTATGATAAGAAACTCATTCATCTCAAGTGCCATCAGATGATAATATGGCTGATATATTCACCAAAATGTTTGATCATTCTCGATTAGACTTTTTGGTCCAACATTACGAATGATTAACTTTCAATAATTACACAATAATTTTCATCAAAAATATTTTCTTACTTCATTTTGTAGGATAAAATTGTTATTTTTTAAAAAGATAATCATAATTTTAGGTGGAAATTTTTGAAAATATACAAAATATTTTTGGTCATAAGAGTAATTAGAATAGTATTGAAAAAATATGAAAAATGTTTTAGCTTGATATAAAGTTTCTAAATTTTATTTATGTACACAAAAAATGTTAGTAAATTTCTTGTTTTTGACTTATTGTAGAAGAAGGATTAAAAAGAAACCAACTTGAATCATATTTGATATGTTCATAGGTTCTGTTGTGAAGAAAGAAACACAACATAAAATGTGATTCATTGGACATAAATCATCAAATGGATAGCATATCATAATTTTATTGTAATACTAATTCCAAGCTAAAACATATTGAGAGATACAATCTTGTTATACTTAAGCCTATCATTCTCTTATTCAATGAATATCATCTCTGTGTGTGTATACACATATATATATATAGGAAGAGTATCATATTATAACTAGTTTTAATTTGAGAACTTGATAACTAATCCTACTTTTTATTTAAACACATATAACTTTTTCATATGATATTATTTGTTTTAAAAAAAATTGCATCACAATATCAAGAATTGTTTTTATATTAATCTGGGTATAATATTCATGTATTACATATGTGCAATATATCATATTATATTTATGTTGTATCGTAATACTACATATATGTAGTATTGACTTATAATTTTTTTTTTGATATAGCAATAATATACACAAATTAAAAACAAAAAAAAATGTGTTTTAATGGTGTAATATTTTTTAAAAAATAAAAACATATGAAAAAGTTATAGTCCTTTAAATTTAAAAAATAGTTGTTTTCAAATTCTCAAATTAGAATTAGTTATCAAGTGAATCCTACTAGATATATATATATATATATATATATATATATATATATATATATATATATATATATAGGATGAGTTTAATATAAGAAATGTATATATACGAAATGTAATTTTCATGTGAAGTGTGTGAATTCACCAGGGCCGTACATGTGTTTTTTGGCGGAGGGGTAGTTCCCGTGCCACAATTACGCACATAAGAAGCGTAATTACCCAAAATATATTTATAATTACACAAGTTATATCTATTATTACGCAAAATAAAATTACGCACATTATAAAAATAATTACGCAAGTTATATTCATAATTATGCAAGTTATGTTCATAATTACAAAGTAAATAATCACAAAAGTTATATGTACACCACATAGATTTTATTTTTAAATGTCATTTTTTAAATAAAATATAGTAATACTATACTCATATTAAAAAGAATAAAATGCTTGATTGAATGGTGTATTATAAAAAAAAATAATGTTGTATAAAAAAGTTACATACTTTTAAATAAATATGGGGAATTTAAAAAAAGTTAACAATTGTAGGATATTTTCATATCTACCCCTCTAGCCATATTTTTTGTGTGATTATTCTATATTAAATCTGAACCGTTCATCTCATACATCAATGGTTGTCGTAACTTCGCACACTTGGCACGATTTTGTCACTTTGTACCGTAAACTTATTATATATATATATATATATATATATGTATGTATGTATATATATAATATATATAGGATCAAATGAAAACCACTTTTATAATTAAAAACCATAAAAACCACTCACAACCAATCATAGATTTTTAATATATTTGTTTATAATTTTATTTAAAGTAATATTACAATTAACATAATTATGGTAATTTTGACTAAATCATTTATTTATCTCAATCTCATTTTGAATTAGTTATATCAAAATCTTTTAATATTAAATATATATTACATCATATGTGGATTTAATTGAAATGAATTTTGAAGATTCCTTTTCTCCCATCAAACACTATCGTCTAAATAGCCCCGCCGTCACCTACCACCTCCGGCCACAATTAACTTTTAAAGATTACAATCCGTCGATGACACTACTGAACCGTCTCGACACTACCTGCCACCATCGAACACCACCATCGACTCTCGTCGGCACCTATGAACACCACTAGCACCACGCTTTTTTTGCCTTTTGTTGCAGTCCAAACCACTATCACCATCATCGCCACCCTTCCTGTGGTTAATAACCTTTTAAGAAAAACAAAACAACACAGATTTTACACAGTCGACCTGATTAAATATTTAAGGTACGTAAATCTATTCGATAAAGGTTAAATTTTTCTCGTAATGTCAAGATGAGATGATAAAAATAAACTAATTTACATATATGTTTGCAAGGTGAAGATAGCAATAAATTGGATGGGAAAGAAGTATGCGGGTAAAAAGAAAATAAATTGAGGAAGATAATGGTTAATTAAACTAATTTACTTGTATGAAAGCATTTGGGATACGTATATGTAAGCAAGACGAACAAACAAACACTTAAACACAATGAACAAGATGAATACGAAGAACATAAGATTTATAGTTCTATCATAATCACATATATGTAACATTGTTGCTCCATATACGTAAGTCCGCTCTTACATATATGTGTTATTGTGTTGTTATGTATACGTAACTCAATTGTTCTAATGATTATGTAACTCTACTATGTACATGTGTAAGTTTGTTTTTTACATATACGTACTTCTATTTGTTACATATACGTAACTTGGATATGTACTTTCATATATATATACATATTTTTAGGTTTTTTAATGGTTTGGGTTGTTACTATATTTGTAAATGTGTGAAGTGTTGGTACGCATATGTAAATCCATTGTTACATATATGTACTCTAGAAATCGCTTTTAACATTGAAAACAATTTTGGTTTAAAGTATATATTGTAATTCATTTTGGATTTTCATATGGATTTATTAAAAATGATACACACATATATATATGACAGTGTTACATATACGTAACACATAATGTTACGCATATGTAACATCGTGTTACGCATGCATAACTAGCTATTTTTTTTACTATAGTTGTCTTTATTTTAGAAGAATCATGATTATCTAATTTTACAATCTAAGTTATAAGAAAATAATACATTTGATTATTTAAATATCTATTAATTATAAGAGAAAGGTGAGAGGTGAGAGAAAAAAGGAATATGTGAGTAAATTTAGTAATTTTGTAATTAATGTGATAGTTACCAAGTTAATTATTTTTATTCTTACTATGTTGCCCTTAATGCCTATTTAAACACTAATAATCTTCTATTTAATTACTAATGTCACTAATACATCTCAACCATAGATCAAAAATATCAATGGTAAATAAATGGTTTTCTTGATTTTTAATTATAATATGATTTTTATTTAAACCCTCCCCTATATATATAGGATAGAGAAGGAATGTTAACTCATGTTTATTGCGATAACCCATTAATCAAACTAATGGTTCACAGCAAGCCACGTAATCACTTTAAGTTAGAGTTACAGTGGTAAACTAGTGGTCCACAATTAACGTTAAAATTTTTTTTAAAAAAATATAGCAAGACTATACTTGAATTAAAGATATTAAAATGATCAATTTAATGGTGTAATTTGTATAAAAAAAATAACATCATATAAAAAAGTTAAGACGATTTAAAAAAAAGGTGAAACTTTTTAAAAAATGGAGGGGAAAATTGTTACATCAGTGGTGTAACGCAATGTAAAGTTAGTTAAACTATATAATCATGGTGTAAGTGCTTGTTACATTAGTGTTAACGGGTTATCGTAATAAAGGTGGGTTAACAACCGTTTCTTACCCTATATATATATATATATATATATATATATAATACCCTGAGGTTATTAATATTAGACATACTAATCGAAATATTTACAAAATTGCCATAATCAATTACTACCATTGATCATATATAATGTAGGGTTGAGATTTGTTCCCTTTGTTCTCGCAAAAACTAGGGTTCTATTCTACACCATTTTTGGACTGCTATTATAATGAGAACTCATATAATTTTTGTTAACAGTTGATTATACTAATATATGGTTGAGATTAAAAATAATAATAATATAAATTAATATATCAAATTATTTGTGTAATTAAAGCGTTAATGTTATTTTAGTAATATAAGACTATTATGGGTTTTTTTTTTTTTTGGAAATCCCCAAAAATAGGGAAAATCCTGTATTTATTCTTTCTCTCACTTTTATTCCTAAATTTTATTAGCTAAAAAACCATTTACATCAATACGAATCAGATCATCAAATTATGTAATGTACATAATTTACATATATGTGAAATAACACCCAATCTAACAACAACAATATTATGATGTTATTAGATTTTAATAATCCCAACTTTTATTTATTGGCCGGCATTAATCCCAACTCAGGAAATATTTACAGATACCCCCAACTTTGAGCTTATTTTCTTTCAACGATCTCTTATTAACTGAGAGTTAATACCGTTAGTTTTTTGATAACGTGGACTGTTTATACGGCCAAAAACTAAGCCGAAAGTTAAAATCAACCATCTGGTCCGTCAATCTGTAACTTTTGCATACTAAAACTCATCAATCTTCACCTTCTGATTGGAACCACTTAACTCATTCGATTTAGATTTCAGGTGAAGTTGAAAGCTAGATATCAAAAAACGGACTTAGTAGAGGCTGGGTGGCAACACAGTTAAAAAATAGCTCAATGTTGGCCTTATTTTATGAAAAAAACTAACGAAGGTTAACTCTCAGTTAGTAAGGGATTGTTGTAGGAAAATAAATTTAAAGTTGAGAGTGTTTTCAAACATTTCCTGAGTTGGGATTAATCGCAGCCAATAAATGAAATTTAGGATTATTAAAATCCAATAACCTTATTAAAAACAATTTAAGAGATGCTATTTTACAATATTTTTCTCTAAAATTTTAAAATATCATATCTACCCATCTAATTTCAAAACTTTATATTCTACTATAAACAATAGTTTTCTCAAAATATTAAATTTACCAACATCATTAAGAAAAAGTTAATTTTAACCTTTTCAATTTCTTCTATAAGTTTACCAGTTTTTTTATAATATACATACATCATATATGTTTGAAACAAATTTCTTGTATAACAAATATTAAAGAACACAAGTAAAAAAATACAATCAGTATTGGTTAAAATTTCATATTAACTCAATAAAACCTTCAAAGTGCTTAAAATTTGTTACTGTAATATAAACAAATAGATGCATCGCAAGTAAAATATAAATAAACAATTAAATTGCTTCAAGAAAACCTACAATTTGATTCACCACTACAACAATATATTGATCATTGCAAAAACTTGAACTGATCACTTAAGAAAACTTCAATAAAATCCATTTGGTTCAATGAAACTAATATGAGGGCACGTAAAACCTTTGTGAATGAATTTAATGGCCGTAAAAACTTTAAACTAACAAATCACATGTTCAAAGATTTACGGTTAATGGATATGGATTTGGATGTCTTGATTTCTAAGTGTCACGATTTCAAACCTTGGAAGACGACTATGAGTCTACGGGGCACGAACTCGCAATGGCACTGCCATCTGATACACGAAGGGGCTTCCGTCAAGTAGATAGGTGAACGATGGGATGGGGTTGCTGAATAATTAGATTATCAAGAATTAATATAATTGGTAGTGGTAAAATGGTCATAAAGAAAAAAATTATTTAAATTGCTTATATATGATATTTTTAATTTTTATTGGATATGTATGATAGTTTTTAAGTTCGGGCAAATTAGAAATTCTTCTTTTAATGATATAATTACGTATGATGAATTTGAAGACAGAAAGCAAAAAAGCAAGCCGGGTAACATAAAGACATATGATAAAGTATATATATATATAATAATTCAGAGAAACTAAATGGTATCTACAATAAGAACCGGTTCAAATGGTCAAACTGGTTAAATCTCACAACTACTAAACCATCAAGCCGTCAAGACCAAACCGTCAAACCGTTGGCCAGTTTGGGTTATAACTTATAATTATACAAAACCGCCAAACTGTCCGTTTGCCCAAAAATCTCAAACAAATTGACCGACATGAACACTTCTAGGCTCTAGTGGACACACAACATATTAATAACAGACATTTGGCTCATTTTTGTTTTGGTATATTACTTATTATATATAGTATAACATAGTATTACATATAGTTATAACATATTATGATCATTTTCTTCACATTTTTTTATATTCAATTTATATAGCATATGGGTCACTAACCTAGTGATAAACTAAAATCAGTTAGTTTGAGAGACTAAAATCTTTTTTTTACATCAGTTGTAAGTTCTAGCGCTCTTGTTTAATGGTTTGGTTTCGAACTTTCAATTTACGCATATTAAAAACCGTCACTGACACATTTTAAAAGAAAAACAGGACCGTCATTAACACGTTTTGAAATAAAAACCGGACCGTAAAGAACCATATGGTTTACAATATCTCTGATGATGGGGTTTTTTGTCATTTTGAATCAGTGGTAGTTGAAAATTAGGAATTTGAGAAGCATAAACTAAAAGTAAATATATTTATAATGGTTGGTTTTACTTAACTATCTCCTAATTATATGTCATTCTTTTGATTTTTCAACATAAATATATCCATATGAATCTCCCTACATAAACGTGGTTTTGGTTAATCCCAAGTAGAAATATGGCTGGCAGTGGAGACCTTAGTGCTATTACACCGAAAACAGGGGAACATGTGGCTCGTAGGCCCCGAGGCAGGCCAGCCGGGTCCAAAAACAAGCCGAAACCACCCATCATCATCACTCGAGACAGTCCCAACACGTTGCGGGCTCATGCCATGGAGGTTAGCCCCGGGTGTGACATTGGTGAGAGCCTAGCCACTTTTGCTAGGAGGAAGCAACAAGGGATTTGGGTGCTAAGTGCCGCTGGGTTCGTGAGCAACGTCATGTTGCGCCAACCGTCCTCACCACCTGGTGGTCCTGGTTCGGGGCCTATAGTCACCCTTCATGGTCGGTTTGAGATTTTATCATTGGTTGGTTCTGTATTGCCGCCACCAGCTCCACCAGGTGTCACTGGCTTAGCCATATATCTGGTGGGCTCACAGGGTCAAGTCGTGGGTGGTGCCATTGCTGGCCCGCTCATGGCCTCTGGACCTGTGGTGATCATGGCAGCCACTTTCATGAATGCCACTTTCGATAGGCTGCCCGTTGACAAAGATGAAGCGATGGCAGCCACTGCTGCACATGATCAACATCACCATCGCGTTATCGGTGTTTCAGATATCTATGGGCCCCCACAAAACATGCTTTCTAACAACACCCTCCCTCCTCCCGAGATATATACTTGGTCAACCGCTCGGCCGTTATCCAAGACATGAGTATATGTTTAGCATATAATCATACACAAGACAACACTAGAATTTACAAACTTCAAACATAAAGTATAACTCTAGGAAAAAATCCACAAATATTTAGTTTGTATTTTATAAATTTCAATACTTATGCAAGCCCAAATTGTATTACTTTAGGATCGGCAAGCGATTATGACAATAGTTACATGTTAAAACGTTTGATATGTAAACTCTTATTAGTGAAAATGATCACTACAAGTGCATAACGGGTCAAGGGTAAAATAGTCATTTCACATTCAAGAAAATACACATAAATAATAATTTATGTGTGGAAGAAACTATCTATTTTCTGATAGAGAATTGAAATTTTCTGATCATTTTAGCAATATTTTGCAATAGTTTGGTTGCATCGACTGTACCGGGAGATTGAGATGTCCATTCCTGGAAATTGTGAAGGCTACCGGTGAAATCGGTAAACAGCCCATCAACTCCAATTGTGTTAATCCAGTAATCAAATTCAATGTAAGGGTCTTCGCTGAAGTTGAAATGCAGATACTGGTTCTCATTGCGAAAAGTGTATGGGTGCACCTGCAAGTCATAGTGATGATGTTAAGTTTGACTTCATGATAATTAGAAATTTAACTTTTTTTCTATACAAATTTGATGAAATATCAAGAACTATATTACAGATAAGGTTTCTAACATATTATAGATGAGAAAATATTATCGTTAGAACTAGTGTCAGATTATCGTCAATTCGAATTTTCTGAAGTTCTGAAGAGATTAAATTGACCTTTTAAGGTCAAACAGAGAAAAACTCAACTCTGTGTTAACTTTTTAATGCTAAATCAATATGATCAAAACGTAACTTGTAACATAATACATATGGGAAAAGATTTCTGCGAAGAAATAATATCAAATCCACGTCAAACTGAATTTCTAAAATGTGATGGCTTGATCTTAAAAGTCAAACTGTGACTAATGTACCTGTAGATTGTGGGCGTGTGCTCTGGTCACGAGATCAGTAGGCGTTTGAATGTAGTTATCTTTTACAGGAACAATGGTATCTTTCCATGGACCAATCCCGACAACATATTCTTTGATGTAGTTGAAATAATCGTCAGAAGTGATTTCTGCATACGTCTACAAACAAAAAGGAAATGAGATTCTTGAAAACCTCTGAAAAGCACCACGTGATCATTATAAAAAGATGATTGTAAAGTGCATTTTAAAGGTGATAATGTGATTGAATAACCTGTGTTAGATAATTAGCTGTAGTAACACGCCTTTGATGTGCTTTTGTTGTTTGAAGTTGTAACTTGTAATAATTAGATAACTATATGATTGAATCTTCTCTGAGATCTAAATTTTAAATTGATAGCTAAAAGTACTGAAAACTACTTCTTTGTGAATGCAAGTTCCAAAAGTATTGATCTTTTCTATACCTGATTTGTATCTTGAGTTCTAACATCCACATCATCAATTAGTAATATCTTCGGTAAATCTGTTTGGTTGTGGATATGAACAAGTGATGACGGGGCGAATGACTGAATAAAACACGGTTGTTTTAGCCATTCCTTTGATAAATATGAACCTTTATAACCATAATTCTTAAGCATTTCCACAAAAACTTCCTCAAATATTTTCCCTTTAGGCCATTTCACCTGAAATATAAGTTAAATTTCATGTATCTGATGTATGTTTTAACATATGAAGCTAAATCTTGAGAATATAACTCACATGCTGGTTCATCAATACAGGATTTTTAATTTCTGGATAGATTCCAACAACCCTTGGTGCATTAATTGCAATTTGAATGAACTCTTCGAATGTAATGATAGGAAACTTTCCTGTTCATGGAATAACATCGATTATATGTTAGATTCGCGCAAACATATGCGGTTAGCTTAACTAGTTGAAAGTGATTATGTTATATTAAACATTCAGAATATATAATCAACTACAAGGAAATTGGCCATACAAGGTATTGTGAAGTTGCAATAACAATCACATATTTATAGTGTTCGGCAGATTCTGATTATTTTACTAAATCATCAAATAATCAATATAAACCATAGATCCAAACCATTATATTGTATAGAAGTTGAAAGGAGACTAACCATTATATTGCTGATCACGGAACGAAAACCTCTGCTTTGCCCTCAATGTTTTTAGTTCTTTTAATGTAAAATCAACTGCAAGTAATCCAGTAATTAGCAAACCATTTACATAATGACAATAATTGAAATATTTTGATTCAAAACTAAAGGAAACAAGAAGATACATATGAAAAGTCCAGTTTTGTTTTCTCCTTCAACTTCATATGTCTTCACTCGGTCTGCAAATTCCTTGTGTTCTGCAATATCAGTTGTATCATCAAGTGTAACATCATGATGGCACATAAGAACACCATCTTTGCTAGCTAAAATATCTGTTTCTATGAAGTCCGTGCCTTCTTCGATTGCTCTCTGCAGAAATAATATATGCCCAAATCTTCAAAAACAAGTTAACCATTTCAAGAAAATGAGACATTGAAGCAATTCTATTATTGATGGCAAAATTGGGTTGGTCTTGTGAGTTAGGTAACAGGTCAAAATGAGTAGCTTTTAGTGCATCAAAACAATAGGTCAGACTAGGGATGTTCATGGTCCGGTTCAACCAAGGTTTTTAGGCAAACCGATAGTTTGGCGGTTTTTCTATAAGCGTAAACCAATTTTGATCCGTTGCGTTTGAATCTAGTAAATAATCATTGCGCTAAATACGATTTAAAAAGTCAAAATATTACAAAACTCATCTTACCTTTTTCCCTGAAGTGATTAGGAGGTTTTAACATTTGAATGCCATTCAACTTAATTTGAACCCCATAAGTACAGATAGTGATAAAAGATAACCCAAATCAAAACGTTAATAAGTCGATGGGTTGAGATTGCCACCTTTATTTCTACCAGGGAACAAAGGAATCAGTAACAACTATAGTTGGGAGTAAGAGATAGATAAAAAGGGTATTATTGCCAATTGAAAATGTTCACATAGCTATAATGTTCAAGTAAATGTGGCAAGTAGCACATTTGACTATGCTGACTTTTGAGGTCACACGAGATTGATTTAACTTCGTTAATTATCTTTGGAATTGACCTTTTTTGTCATGAAGGGAATACTAATGAACAACATTAAACAAAATAAAGATTGGTAGGATAGAAAATTAGAAAGGCCTAAAACCTCAAGTTCTAAGCCTCATTTCAAAAAATATTATGTTGACTTTAAAAAAAAGTCAATTTCTTTTCCAGGAGGAAAGAAGTGGTCTAATATATGTACCAGATAAGCAGGACCAGTTTCCTCAGGGAGTTCTCCATTTGAACCCCGGTGTGCAACATTAAATGCACGAAACGTCTGTAGGGGCTTTTTCGTACTTTCTTTATCACTTGGAAGGGGATAGAGTCTCCTCGCAGAGCAGCCGATAAAGAGTAGCAGAAAAGTAACAATGACGCAACCTGAAAAACAGATTATTAATCTAATAAATTACACAAATTTAAACACATAAAATAACCACAAAATCTGATTTGAGGTCAACAGTTTTGTTTCTAAACTTTATATTAATACACGGTTTATATAGTTTCTATAAAAAGTTTAAATAGTGCAAATAAGCGAAGAACAATATTGTTGAATGTAAAATACTGGTTTTAGAACCCTGCAAACAAACTTATATAGATTTTGCTTCCTCAAAATGTCATAGTGGTCATTACTGCTACCAAGGAAAGGCAACCTTTCGCTTGTCATACGAATGACAACAACCTATTTTACCCAATTGAAAACTAATTAGCATGAGTTCAAGTCCTAATGATAAGATTAAATGTTCACACACACTAATTCATTGGTTTTTATGTCATGGAAATTATAAGTTTAGAGTATGATCCTTTGTATAAAAATAATCAAGATTTCCATATTTGTACAAATGTAAGGACACTAATTGTAAATGCCATTAAAAATTGTTCTAATTCAAGGAACTAAATAATTTTTCAACAAGTCAAGCTGTTATGGAACAGCAAGATGAAACTTTCCTATAAAAGTAACAAAGATTCAATTCCAAATAATAACAATAGCTTCGACAACAAATCACCACCGACTATCTATCGATTACTTGAAAATGAAATCCAAATTACAATGTAGCTAATCAGAGTTCAGAGCTAACAAACAACAACACTCTCTTTGACAGTTTGACTTTCGAAGTCAAACCTAAACTCCGTAGGAAACATACCAAAATTTCTCCACTTTCTGCATTATTTCCACAATTCAACCCAATAAACACATTCTTCTAAAAACTTATCAGAAACCATTTCGATTTCGAACCCTTCAAAACCATTATCCATTTCGACCTCAGTACTTCATAAACATCTTGTATTTCTACAAGCAATCAGATATGAAGTTGAAATTGGAAGCTTACTCGATGAATTCATGTTGATTTGATAGCTGATTGAAGATGGTGGTGTTGATCTTAAGCCCACGAAGCCTCCGATCTTATGGGGGCTTGAGTGTGAGCTGATTCGATCAGCAAGAGAAACGGATGATTTATGATGAATTAGCCCTTGGATCAAGATCAACCCTTTATCCACGGAGCGTTTACCTGTAATTTGAAATTTTGAGGGCTTTTTTGTTTGGATTCGGATATTCTCTTTAACATTATCTTTTCTTGTGAAATTGTATTCTATTACTATTAATATTATTATTATTAGATTAGATTACATGTTTTGTTTATATATATTAACTTTTATTTTGGACAACTCATGTTTTGTTTATATATCTAGAGAATACGATTGGACTCTGAATCGATTGTTTTACTACTAATGAAATTGTAAGCATGATAACTACTATTGTTTTTTAAAACCAGATAGGACTGTAAATTGATTGTTTTACTGGTCGATTGGTTGGATTGGTAGACCAGATTTATAAACTAGATGATATTATAATTTATATATATAGTTATATATGTAATACAATATAAATATTTTATATTTGTATTTTATAGCTATGTATAAAATCAATAATAATCAAATGATCAACATTATTCAACTTACCCATTAAACCCATTAAAATCTAAAATTTAAAAAATTAAAAATCGGGTCCGAACCGGTTTCATGTTCACGATTCGACCGCCGAACCGGCCCACATCAGCCGGTTCTTTGTTAACAAAAAGAATTGGGGTGGATCGGACCGGTGGCCCAACCGAATCTCAATCAAAGTCAAACAGCAACGTTAAAGATAGCGAGAATTGTATAAACAGCTTGTAGATTAAAGTCACGCTTCGAGCCAGTTTGCCAGATTGAAATTTATTGAAAAATGTAAAATAAACTGTAAATAAAATGAAACTTTAATGAAGCTTTGGAGACATGTACTTTCATGCTTTAATGATCCCGTACATTATCATGCAAACTAGTTTTTGGTAAAGAAAAATTACAACGAAAATAGATAAAAATAAGCACTCCTGAACGATATAATTAGAATTCATTAAAAAATCATATTTTAATAGTTATAAGAAAATTAAAGAATTAGAAGATTACATTGTTGTCAAAATGCTTGCTGTGAAACTATACATAAAGTAAGTACGCCGTAACTGTATATATGTAACATCAGAAAACATAAATTCTAAAGTTGATAGAAAAAACAAAATAAGTCTAAAACTAATCACAAATATTAATTGATATAAAGATAATAAAAGTTAAGCTAACCAGCTAAGTGTGAAGGAGAGAAGCATGAAGTGGGTGGTTTGTTTCTAATTCTTCCTGTGCAATAAGTATTTATTATGTTACAAGAACATAAAATAAAAAAATAGTTAATATGCGGTTGATACCGACAATCAAAATTATTAATATATAGTTACATGGGTTAAGTATTTTTTAAGTTATTGTTTTTATATAGTTAATGTAAGACAAATAAAAATGTAATATTGTAAGCGTAACGTCATTTTTTGTTTAGGTTATTAAAAAAACTTCTCTTATTGATAAAATATAAAACTATTTAAATAATCAGACCTTTCACTTCAAAGAATCATAATACAATATTAAAATTTACTATAACATAGAATTAGTTAGACACGTGTTCAAACTATCTATCAATGTTTTATCAAAATTCCTCTATCATTTTCCCACCAACTTCATATTAAATCATCTAACGTAACCTAAAATGATACATATCCTCTTTCAAAACGAATGTATGCTATAAAAGGTGAAACAAGATAAACAGCAAAATCCATATGAATAAATAATAAAGACATCATTTAATTTGCCAAATCGTTAAAACTAATAGAAAACATTCCTTACCTAACCAATCTGTTCTTTTATGTGATTGTAAAATATGATTCAAATAAACACACAATAACCAGGCAACTCACGTTATATCCATCTCTTCAAACAACACCTGTGTGAATCTGTGCGTTGCGGTAAGTGTTTTAAAATTTTTAAGAGTTTGGTTTCGATAACTTGTATATTAGTACTCACATCGTAGTTTTTAAAAGTTCGCATACATCATTTTCAATTTTTCTAGATTATACATTTTAGAGGAAGATGATTTGATAAAAAAGTTAAGAGAGGTGGTTACAAAAAAATATCGGTGTTAGGATCTGTATCTATACATATTAATAAAAGATTAACTTGGATTCAAATGGTTTTTTCCTAAGGTGTCCCACCTAAGATTTTTTTTCACGTGTTATCACCACAATAAACGTATTATTTTAAACAAAAATCAATTATGTCAAACTTTCTAAACTTAATCTTAATTTATAATTTTTATTTTAAACAATATAAATGAAAAATCAATCAAGTCAAATTTTTAAAATTTTATTAATATTTATAAATAAATAATTATTTAATATGATAAAAATGTCCTAATGGTCGAGAACTTGAATTTTTTATAATTACAACTCAATTTTTAAAGTTTATAATATCATATGATTTAATATGATAATGATTCTTTAAATTAAAACTAATTAAATAAGTTGACGACATATTTCTTCCGAAGCCTGAAGACAAAGTCTTCCGAAGTCTGAAGACAGATTTCTTCCGAAAACGGAAAAGACATAGTTATTCTCTGACGTACTTCAATAAAAGCAAATCTATTTTTCGCTGACACTCTAAAGTCTCACCAACTTATATAAGTTGGTGATTACCTTTTTGCTTTTATCAACTACTTAGTATGGTTTCTTTATCTGTAACTTTCTACTCTTCTACTTTTGTAATACAATAAGATGTGATCTATGGCATGTCATAGTCACATGTCAAAAGTCAATCTGACTTTTGATTTTACATTGATATTTGTTGTCTAGATTAGTGTCCAGGCCTTCAAAGTATGACCGACTGTAGGATATAATATAAAATTTCTCATATACCCAGTCTCAGGACTACGATTTGTAAGACTTGTAAACTCTTTATAGCAATATACATCATCCTTGAAAACAAATCTCTGTCTTTTTCTGTGTACTGTTCTTGAGTATTCTTACTAGTCATACTTTGTTTCTTTGTATGTTTCTCTATTTGATCTAGTAAGTGTGATAAGTCCTAAACTGTGAAATTGTTGTGATCCCCTTAACAGGTCCTGCAAATTCTTTTAACTAAAAAATTGGTGAGATTTTATAAGAAGAGTAAAGAAATATACAATAAATAAATTTTGAATTTTGATTTATATTAGTTTTAATAAAAAAATAATATTCTCATAAATACTTTTTAAAGTACATTAATTTTTGAACTGAAATCTCTTTGAAAGTGGTGAGATTTGTATTAAGAAATAAATTTTTTTTAAATATGGTAAGATTATATATAATATGTAAATTTATTCGTAAGAAATATATAAATTATTTTTATTAATATATTATAATTTGTTTAACCGTGTGTTACATGGATATATAGGATAGTTTACTAATATATTATTTTACAAATGTATAGGTCACAAAAATATGTTTTTTAATATTTGGTAATTTTTTTAATATTTGCGTAACATTGATATTGTTATAAATTTAATAATAATATTTATATTATTATATAAATATTATTATATAAATAATACTTATATAAAGATTTATAAATTATTGTTGTCAATATTAAAAAATTAATTAAAATTTATAATATTATTGAAATTGATTAAACTCATCAAAGAAACATTAATATGCTTAGATAATATTAGTAAATTATTATTTTTAATCTAGTTTTTTAGTTTTATTTTTCAATCCTTTTGTTTGTTTTGTTTAGGGTTTTCTTATATGTTTAATGTTTTGATTTAGTATATAGGGACATTTTAATTTTTTTTTCTTATTTTTACATTATAAATTTTAATACTCACATCGTATCAACATTACAAAATATTTAACAGTGAATTACGACTATAAGTGTGAAAAAAATTATGTACCCCGTTTGTCTTACTCAATTTCAAGACACGTCAAATGTGTGAACCAAAATTATTGGTATTATGAATGTATGTTTCAAAATTATTTATTTGAAAATCAATCAAAGTTTTTAAATTCAACAGAAGACTTTTGAATACCTTTAAAAAATAATCAACATTATTAGCTGATTCATACTTTCAAATCAAGGTAATCGACATTATCAGTTGATTACACATTCAATTCTACACTCGGGAGATACTTCAACTGTCACATCCCAATTCACGGGCGCGACCTATTGTAGTACACTCACAACATAACACAGCGGAAGTCTTACATACAAGAGCACAAATCTAAGTTGAATCAAAGCTTACCGGTTTTTACATAATCCACACATCCAGCGTGTTCAAAATCTACTACTTAATAAATGATTACAATATGAGACACTTGTAACCATCACATTTCACTTGACGAAAGTTTTCTCACGTAAATCCTTTTATGACACGTATGTGAAATCCAACCATTATAAATTCAAATTAATACTTGTCCTTTTTTTTGTTTGTTACCAAGAATTTAAGGAATGATAACCCACGTATCTTCTCTATATCCAAATTTACATTCACATATCAACATTTATTTATGGATTAAGTTCTTGAAGGTTTTTAAGTTCAATTTGTTTAAATTAAATTCTTCTTTAATCTTATTTGAATTTTTACTTTAGTCGTTCTTCAGTCTGTCAAAGTTCTAGTTGGTTGTTTCTACTTAGAGACTAGAGTTAAGTCCCTCTTTAACTTTATAAGCCTATCTGATTTGTAATTATATTATTTAACTTGACTTAAATCTCCCTTTGCACAAGATCTGAGGAGAGCAATATGCATAGTCTTGTCATACATTTAATGTAGAAAACTATTTCTCATGAATTAAAGTCATAACCTCAAGTCTCAAACAATAATCTTACCGATTGCTTCAAAGTCGGCTCTCTTCTCGTCCGATCACTGTAGCTTTGTTTTTTTTCCCTTCATTAATATAATAAAAAGGGTTAGTGTATGTTCTTCAACTTATTATTTATAATGAAAAATTTAAGTTACTTTTTAATAATATTTAACATATTAAAATAAAAATAGATTGGTTGGTAAAAAGAATATGACGATATTTATGCGTATTAATTAGAGAAAGTGATGTGCCTTGACTAAAATCAAATTAGAAGTCAAAGTTTATATGAATTTTTGAACAAAGAAAAATTAAGTGATTATATGATGCGTAAAGAAGATAAGATAATTATGATATCTACTTCTTAAATAAGATATGCAATTATGAATACATGCCGTAAGCCGTTACTGCTTACGATTTATAGAAGAACCCTATGTTAATGGTTTGTTTACATTGTGTTGTTTGAAACAATGATGTGCTAAAAGTTAGAAATAAGTTAAATGGTGTTGAATTGTTATAGGTAATTCTTGTTGTTGCAACTTTTAGTTTGTATTGTGGTGAAGAACTTATGTTTAAATTCTCATTTTAAACCTTTTTACAAAGAGACTTTTGGCTTTGCGGGAAGATTTATTATTCTGTCGGTTTTGTTATAAGATTGTTTCTGTATTACATTTACATGTTTGCTTTAATTTTTGACTTACAACCCATGTAATACACAGGATTTAACCTACATGATTAGATAATACACTGCCCATGTAATTTAATTCTAATCCAACCACTATCTTTTACGTGAAGATTTTATTTATTTGCAACCGCTAAGTCTCTTTGACCTAGCTAGTGTCACCCGACACCTTCAGCTACTACATCACGACTAAAACATGTCAACAACAACGTTGTTAGTGAGTCATAACTAAGACTCAAAAAAGTTAGACAATATAACCATGTGTGTAAGCAAATTGTTTATCAAATCAAATCTCGCTAGCGCCCTCACACTTAGAGAAGTGTCCGTCAACATATATGTCACTTCAGGTTTAACAACAAAACAGTTGGTAGGTTAAAGGCACCCCGACTAACCGAATCCCGACACATCACAACATTACGAGTAGCAGACAACCCGAAGGATCCTTCACTCCCGCATTGCAAACAGACCTAGCGATCATGCACTCTCCGGTTACAAACAACACTAGCAATTCTTCACTCCCAACCAATCCCAAAGGATTGCAACCATCGTGATCGGTGATTCTATCCAGACCCCATCCTCACACCAAAACCTGCAAGTGAGTCCCCTCCTACCTAGATAGAGCCAACTATGCACATATATGCCCCGAGGTGAGCAGCGACTTAGTCCAAAGCGCATCGTCTCAAGTTAATGATTTGTCCGTGACTGCAATGAGCAAAATATGAAACCCTAGAACACAAGAGTAGAAAGACATAGAGCATATGAAGATGAGAGAAAATAGATAATATATTTTTCGATTAATCTCTAGCAGCACTATCTATCTTGAATATATATCCTCCAGCTGGAAACCAAATCTCTATTGGACATCCACAACCCGCATGTGTTTAAAAGTCGCTAGAATCCGATAGAACAAAATCCATAGCTCCAGCCTATCTCTATAGCTCTAGCCCAAATGCGTGTGCTCCAACCCAAATCTTTAAGCCCAAGAAGGTAGTCCAGTAGCCCATACAAAAGTACGCAAAAAGAAAAAACTAAGCATAAGAAATAAAAACAAATTAAAATGTATTTCCTAAGGAATTACCCATATTTTATGATAAACAACTTGCAATAGTAACATTTGTTACAAATATAACATTTGACGTAAACTTGACTTTTCATAAATAATATCTTACCTCATATCCAAATAGAGATCTAACATATTTGAGTCGCGTAGAGGTTTCCTTTCAACCTATATAAACGATAGCCCGACATTTCGTATCAGTAATTGTTGGTATGTATTTTTGGTGCATCTCATGATACCCTAACACCTATAGGTAATTCCTTTAGGCCATTAATAGTGGTAGTGGGGGGATGGTAAAATGTGTTATAAAACATATATCAGTAGTGTGTACATCTCATGATACCCTAACGCTTATAGGTAATTCCTTTAGGCTATTAATAGTGGTAGTGGTGGGATAGTAAAATATGTTATAAAATATATATCAGTAGTGTGTACATCTCATGATACCCTAACGTCTATAGGTAATTCTTTAAGGCCATTAATAGTGGTAGTGGTGTGATAGTAAAATGTGTTATAAAAGATACATGAGACTATGTGATACTGAATAATTGGTGTAGTTGGTGTGTGATGGTCAAAGAGTTCATAATTATTAGAGTTAGATTAGCTATATTTTTGTGCCTGGTTGTTAAAAAAAGAAGAAAAAAAAAACACAAATAACACGCATGTACATAAGTGGTTCACATTCTTGTCCTCAAATTTCTATCACACACTCTATCACAACTCAGGGGACGATGTTGGGGGAGTAATAGGCCTAGTTAGCAACTAGAGGTGCACAAAGAACTCAGGTTTCCGACCTAACTCGACTACCTGACCCGGGTCAACCCGGTAACCACTCTCAATTTGGTTCCAACCCGATAGAACCCGCCAGTTTCAACCCAGCTTCCCTTCTCACATCAAATCCGATTTTAACACAGGTTCCATCCAACTCAATTCCTGACGATACCTGGTCCAACCCTACCCATTTTATTTTCTTTTATTTATTACAATTATCATTATACCTTTAAAAATTAAAATAATTACCATTCTATTCCATAAATTATATGTCTAGAAATAGGGGATTTTGGTGTTGAACAGATGTCTAGAATAAGATAGCATTAGACTATATTATTATTACGGTTTATATTGATTATTATTAGGGTTGAAACCACGGGCCCGGTTTAGGTTTCTAGGGTTTTTTTATAAACTCTATATAATTTAACCATAACCTATCAATAATATTCATTCAATCTTTTACCATCTAACATGGTATCAGAGCTTTAGGGTTCTGGTATCTTCTTCTCCGCTGCACCATCACAAAAACATACAAACCCTAGCTGTCGCCACTGAGTTCAAACCCTAGACAGGGTGGTGTGCCGCCACCGGCGCCGCCCTGTCCCACCTTTGTTTTATGTCCATTTCTTCTCCATTTTCTAGTTTCAGTTGAATAAAGTTTTGTTATCGGTTGAATATCTAAACCTATTACCTATTTCCATTCTCTTGGTTTGTTCACATTCATTCTCTTTGTTCGTTTCTGGATTATGACTTCTAACGTGCAGCAGTTATTATATTTTTTTTCTTTCTTTTTCTTTCTATTTATCGATGTTTTAACCGCACCAAGGACCACGGTCCATGCACACCGATCTCAAGCTACGTTTTGATTTATTTGTTTTTCTTTTTTTAGATCTACGGATCTTATCTCCTGATCTACAGATCCAAGAGACCGGCATTTGACCACGGTCACCGGTCTTGTTTTATTTATTTTTTTTATATCTACATATGTCATCTCTTGATCTACGGATCCAAGAGACTGTCGCTTGCTAGCCTCAAGACAACGCCAACGACTACGATCTTCAGTTATCAGTTATCATTCCGGAAATCAAGAACCAAGAAATTATCAAGTGCACTATGGATAGCACAATCAACCAAAATTTGGATGACAACATCAAGCACAATATTAATTGTTGGCAAAAGTTTGGATATTCAAGTTGATCGAAGCATGTTTATCTTATTATTTTTAGTTTTATGTTATTTTATGTTTTCCAGTAGTAGCGTACGGTTACTTCTGCTACGACCGCGAGGGAGTATTAGAATATATTATTATTAGGGTTTATATTGATTATTATTAGGGTTGAGCCTACGGGCCCTGTTTAGGTTTCTAGGGTTTCTTATAAACTCTATATAATGTAACCATAACCTATCAATAATATTCATTCAGTCTTTTACCATCTGACAGATAGCACGATGGATCTGTAGATTAAATACATCAAGTAACCTAGAATGATAATTTTTTAATGGATTTTTAAAATAGATAAAAAACTTAACTCAACCTGGTTTTGAACCTAGCCAAGTCCGAACCCGACCCTATTCATTTCTTATTAGGTAGGGTTCTATCCAACCACAATATGACCCGGAACCCGATCAAACCCGGTTCTAAAAATATTGACCTGAACCCGATCTTTGATCGGGTTCAACCCGAACCATGTTAGGTATTAAACCCGATTTGTTAACCTCTAGTTAGCACCTCCCAAGACGCCTCACTAAGAATGCACTAAACTTCTCTAACAAAGTCCCTAACCATAAGTATTTTATTATCTATTTTTTCTCATCACATTTAGTTCAGTTTTTATTATATTTATTTGTTAATTCAATCTTATTTTACAAGACTTATTGATATTAATAAATTTAATTCATATATAATGATACTACCTAATATATCATTATCTATAAAATTAATCCAACTATCTTGATTAGCATTAATCATTAATGTGTATCACTAAGTCTTGGTTAATTAATATTCAATTTAAACTAAAATGACTCTTATGCAACTTTGACCAAAATAACAAGTACTAAAATAAGAAATCTATACGAATCGCATCCCTAAATTCCTATTACCCTTGCGACATATGAGTGCATCACTTCCATGACGTGCAGTATAGTCATGACCTAGATAATTAAGGAAAATATCACTTAAGCTTGTGCAAGTGTAGATTTTACCTAACTTTATTTTATTTTTAGAACAACAAATCACACATTCATTTACCTCTTACAAATTATATCAATTTTATTTATTTAATGTTGAGATTTACAGCTTGATTTTCTACGAAGTGTATTTGACTCAACCACCAAATGTAGGTTCTACCAGACTTCACGTAGAATCACATACATTGTGTTTCCGAGTTCTTTTTAATAAAAGAAATAAATGAAAATGGAAAAAAATATGTTCTTAAGTTATTTTAAGAAGAAAAATGGAAGGAAACTAAAACGATTTGTGTTTCTGAGTTTTTAAAAGATGAAAATGAAAAGAAAAGAAAGAATTTTTTTTTTATAATCTTCTCTTCTAGCTTTTCTTCCAAAATGAAAGGAAATGGAAAGAAAAAACATGAAACACATAAAATTTATAATATTCTTACTTTTTTTCTCAATTCTCTTTCTCTTTGGTTCTTTCTCTCTTTATTTTTCTTTCACTTCTTATCTTTTGTTTTTCTTTTCTTTTGTTTATTAAACTCGGAAACGTGACGCTAAGGTCATACAAGTAGTGGAAGGACTACCAAAATCTATTGTACCTAAGATACAATCACTAATAACTAAGTATAGACGACTACATAGCACTCAATGAGAAGCAATATCACATATCTTACCTAACAAAAGATAGTTCCATATAAGTTCTAGTTATTGACATTAAAGTTATCTAGTCATTTTTAGTTACAAAAGTCTATTATGTTTAATATCACATCCTTAGATTCCTACAGACAGTTAGAAAGTTGTTTAACTTATTATGATGATCACATATTAACCACCTTATTGGTTAGTAACTCTGGTTGAATCCCTGTTTATGAATCCAGTTTACCATTTGAAAATTCTGTATTTATGTAGTTAAAATCTTCTATTTAAATTTTATTTATTAGGTCTAATATAAAGTTAAAAAATACACATACACTTTCATAAACAAAGGTTTTAAATCAAACGGTTGTTCAAGCATAACCAAAAACTTATCAAATGGATCGAATTAATGATCAAACTGTAACAGACAATGCTACTTGAATAAAATGAATGGTGAACAAAAGTTTCAAAAATCATTATCAAAATCAAGTCATTTATATTTATATTATATTACTTACCAACATTTCCATGTATAATTGTGTTGTATCTTATGTATAGGAGGTTTTTCAAAAAAAAAAAAAAAAAAAAAATTTGACTTTTTACTTTTAACCCAAAGGTTTTCATATTTTGCAAAGTAACCTTTCAAAATTTGATTATTTTTACTTTAAACCCAAAACTATTCATCTTTTGCAATTTAATTTTTACAAAATTTTACATTTCCAACTTTGGTTCCCTATACTTTTCATATTTTGCAAATTTTCATCTTACGTTCGTTTTAGGTTTTGCAAGTTAACACGGCACAAACTGCATGTGCGATTCACCAATTTTACATTTCGCTTTACGTTTCGTTCTAAATTCTGAGTTAACACAACATGCATGCGTGGTTTATCGTTTTTACGTTTATTTTCCCCCTTTAACAGGTTCGTCGTAACACGTGAGTCTTAAATCGACTTAGTTATATTTTTGTATGTTTTATGGTTTGGTCTTATTTTTTCGTATTAACACACTGTAATTTTAGTGTTGATGGTCATTAATGATAGTATGACATTCATGTTATTTTGCACGGTTTTAATCAAGGGCGGAGAATATAAGGGGCCGGGGGGCCCCGCCCCCTTCTTTTTTTCGTCAGTAGTGATAATCTTCGGTAATTAACAAAATTGAAATACATATCTCCGTTGGTATTTCATAGCTTCAAGTTCTTGTTTTTTGTCTTCAAGTTTTTACTTGTTAGCTTGAAAGTCTAATTAGCAGTCTTAAAGACGATAAGAAACAACAGTTCGCGGAGACTGCTTCATGAAAAGGTTCGACAAAAGCATAGTTCACTCGACTTTAATTCTTCTAAACATCATTTATTGGTTTCGTTGTGGGCAGTAGGGGTAACAATCATGAACCATGCTTCAAGAAATGTGTTGATTCGGGTCAACAAAGTTGCATACGGGTTCATTTTGGTCAATTCAAACCATATAACTATCAATTCGAACGAGCTTTAAGCTATTTGAACAACTCTAACTACAAGTACTTGAAAAATTCGATTGCTATGTGGATTAATTTAAAGAGAATTTTTATTATTATTGTTATTTTTTTTGTAACGACAAACTAAAGATAGTTAATATATTCATTGTAAAAGTGGGCATATGATGTCAAAATGTACATCAAGATTTTGATACAAGAAAAATGGTGTGTTTGGTAACAAGCACAATTGGAAACTAATTATTCAAGATAAAGATATCCATGGATAATAAGAGAACCTTATAGTTTGATGACCAATGTTGCCAATCACAGAATGACACGTGGACAACCCCAATAACAATCACCCCAACCCCAATCCAACAAACCTATATTATCTTTCTGCATCACTCAAATCAAATCAAAGGGTGTCCTAAAAATAACATCAAGAATCAGAATAAGGGGCAGAAAGATGACAACTTTGGTTCCATCAATGGCTACCCAGAAGCCTCTTACAATTGCTACAAAGACCAAGGTTAGTCTTTGTTTACTTGTACAGTACAAGTCTTCAATGCATATATAGATGTTTTGTATGGGTGTCTCTGGTTTTGTATATGGTAGATTGGTAGATTCCACTTTTGTGTGTGTTTCTTGAATCAGAAAGAAAGATTTGATCATTTGACATGTTAGTTGTTAAAAAGTTTGGTAATTGGGCATAAAGAAAGATTCTTGAAAGTTATATCAAGAATCATAACTTAATTGGGCATAAAGAAAGATACTTAGAAAGTTATATCAACAATCATAACTTAATTGGGCATAAAGAAAGATTCTTGAAAGTTATATCAACAATCATATAACTTCACTAGGAGATTAGAATTAGACAAATGACAAAAGTGTAACTAAGGGAGTCATCGTGTGTAGGCTGCAACAATGAAGGGTTCAAGCAAGAGATCAACAACCACATCAAACATCAAACTGCTAACAAATGTTGAGAAAATGAGGCTGCTAACGAAAGCCGAAAAGGCTGGTTTACTTTCTGCCGCAGAGAAGGCCGGCTTCTCATTATCTTCGATAGAAAAACTCGGGTTGCTGTCTAAAGCCGAAGAGCTCGGGGTCCTTTCGGCTGCCACTGACCCGTCAACGCCATCGACTCTGTTGACCTTGAGCTTGGCCCTATTGGGTTTGGGTCCAGTTTTGGTGTATTTGGTCCCTGAGGAGTATCCTTGGGAGATTGGGCTGCAAGTGGTGGTTGCTCTTGTTTGTGTTGTTGGTGGTTCTGCTGCTTTTGCAGCTTCAAATTTTGTGTCTAATTTGCAAAAGTCAAGTTGAAGTAGTACATAGTTTATGTGTGTTTTTTGTTAATCTTGTTGTATACAGTTTGGATACTTGAAATTTGAAGATTTTTAGGTTTGTAACTTGCATAAACATAGTAAAGGGGTGGCTGGATATGGGTTTTAAGTAATTTTATATTATAATATCCAATAAATGTAAGCAGAAATGTGATGTAAAAGATAATGTTCATTGAATAATAAATAAAAAAACCAACACTCAAAAGTGTTTAAAGTGTTTATGTTGTCCAATGAATCTAATTATTTAGAAAATAATAAATAGATGAAAGCTACTGTGAAAAGGTTAATTAATAAAACTAGCTTGTTTTCAACCCGCGCTTCGCAGCAGGATTCGAACATGAAGTGGCCCAAAATCCTGTAAAACGAAAAGGAAAACATCAAACAACAACACAAAGCTACAATGCCGAAAAACTAAAGACAACAACAGCTTCCAATAACCTTTTCCAACATAGAACAAATACACGAAAAAAAAAAAAAAAAAAAAAACAACAAAACAACAAAACAACAAAACCATTACAAACAAACACCCAAATATGCGTTTTCTTTTTCTTTACAACATAATACTAAAATTTAAGGCTCAGAAATAATAGTTTATTGTGGCGGCGTCATCGAAAACAGTTATACACCAACATCAACTATCACCGACAATAGTAAGCAAAAGAAAAAAATAGTACAACCATGGCGATGCACAACCACGAAACCACCATAGTTGCAGGCCTAAAAAAACTACTTAAACGAATAGATGGCACAAACCGACCGCTCCGACATCGCAATAACCAACACCTGTACCAGATCCGGAAAGGCGGGTAGCAATTAACGGATCGGAACCCAAAGACGGTACCGACAGGCCTCTAGCAACAAACAGGGTTAAAAAACCCAAAAATCGCGGCCAATAAAGCCAACAGCGAACACAGATCTAGCTAGATCTAAACAAAAACGAAAAGCACAGTGTAATCACACTATTTTCTTTTAACGACAGCATCACCTCCGTGCACCAGCCATATGTAGGTCGAATTTGAAAGGTTGCCTACACCAGAGGCGGAGATAGGAGGATGGCGGCCAACGCCTTCACGCATCGGCTAGATCCAACCGGAATCTCATAGATCACACAGACAACAGGTGGAAATGGCACGCACAACATGATGTCGCTGGAATACGCATGGCCTCCGTAAACCGACCAAATCTTGTTGGAATCTAAGTGTCACCGACACCACACACGGAAACGGATGACCGGTGGGAACCACCTTCATGCCATTGTTGACCTGTAACTGAACCGCAATGCCAGAAACCTTAAAGGGTTTGAACGCCCGAGAAAAGTTGCTCAACACCACAACCGACAACCTATCAAAGACATGCAAGAGGCCAAAGGTTGTGGGCGGTGAGAACCATCGGCACCGGAGCAACCACCGTCGGCAGAAAGACCGGCGGTGAAGCCCAAGCGTCGCCGGGGGAGTTGCCGGCCGGCGGCCGCTCCCGGCAACACTGGAAGCTGAATGGGGAAGAGACAAAACCCAACCTAAACTAAAGCTAATTTTATAAAAAGACAAAAAAGGGGTGTAATGCAAATAAATGAAAGTTTTGAGGCAAAACTTAAAGCCACCAAAAAACAACTATTCATCAAACTTACTTTTTTCCTATTATATAATAAATGCAAATTGAATTTTCATAATCTAATAATTCATACTATTAATTTGGCTGATAATAAAATTAACTTTTGTTACCAACAACAGTCTCAGTTGTTAAATATATTTACGCTTAATTTGCACTCGATTTCATTCAAAATAATGATTATGAATGAAATGAAAAAACATACTAGTTAAATCGAACCTAAAATAAATAGAAATTAAATGTGAATGTATAATAATTATGCTACTGGACTTACCATTGGTAACAAAAGTAAAGTTGGGATTATTAACGGAATAGTATGGATTATTATCAACCAATGAGTAATAATTTGAGCTATTAAAATTCAGTTTGTTTAAAATAAAAAGCCAAACATATTTCTTTATTCAATAACTTGTTTAAATGCTCGTAACTTGAAATAACGATAGTTGCTAACACCAAAAATTAAAATTCAATTTTTTTATGTTTATTATTCATTTGCTAAATATAGAGTAATACTATTTTACACTTGTTAAATTGATCATACAAAAGAATCACATTAACTTTAATCCAAACAACCAAATTTGATAACTGCAAGATAACTAATTCCGAATTGCATATCTCCAAACATCCGTTAAGATAACTACTTTCAGCAAAAGGGTCTATAAAAGGTATTCAACTCGAATATATATGAATAATTCCCGAAAAATAAAGAAAACAATAGGTCTAAAATCATGGTCAAAATTTTGATTAGAGGCTTGATTACTGTGTGGAATTGGCGTCTTTATTTGGTTGATGTGTGTGTCGGCCGCCATTGTTCTGATCGACTCGCTGATAGACCTCCGAATTTCGCCCTGTGGGACCCTTTGAACGGTTGTTAAAGTCGCCCTGGTATCTAAACTCGTTTCTGCCAAAACTTCGGCCTCCAAAGTAACCACCACGACCCCTGAAACCACCACCTCGTCCAGAAGAGTACCGCCCTCTTCCACCACCACTACCACCACCGCCAACTGAGAAACCAATTTAACATGAACTCATTAGGCTGCTGATGGATGAAAGATTTTACGGGAAAGATGTAAAAGAACTTGTGGTTACCTCGTGTCGTCGTTCTCTTTTCTTCAACCACCACCTGACGGTTGCCGATTGTGATAGAAGGCGCCTGGAAGCAAGTTCAAATCTTAAGCACAGGTAAGACCAATGGACTACATACACATGCTGTAACTAGAGATGGAGATTTTAATCCATTTGCTTATACATGAGTTAATAAGGGCTATGTTTTATCTCTAACGAGCCACTAGAGGTCAAATGAAAGATGGCTAAAAGGAAGACAAATCAAGCGGCTCAAATGTCACACAAAGCGTTTCTATATTGCTTATGTTATTTAAATACTTTGTGCTATTAAAAGGAATAATGCAGGGGCATTTTCATAATTCAGAATGTTTTTGGTAGAATAGGTGTAAATGTGGTAAATAGTTTTAGGTGGCCTATTAACCTTGATGGAAAAGAATTGAATATTTGGGTCATGTTTCACAAACCAACTATTCTAGAAAATGTAATCAGGCAAAATATGTTTCATGTCAAATAAACCGTCATGTTTGCCACCTCTAGTTGAAATTAGTGTTGTTATTTCTACAGTAGAAGTTAGACAGCCACTACTACTTCTATATGTCAAATCCAAGAAAGTAAAGAGTGACGATTAACATGATTGTAGACTTCTTGAACAAGACACGAGCGATTTATGCAAAACTTCTAAGCAGTTTTGACTCCCAAATTCCATATGGAGCTCCAATACTGAAGCCCAGAACGCAAAATAAAAATGGTGACTTTTAAAATTCTATTAAGCCCATTGATCTAATAGCCAAATACTCGACTTGAAGACTTCCTCTAGGTGCAACATAAGCGCACGCCTTTGGCTTATTGCAGGCCACATGGAAGGTCAGGCATAAGGTGCTTCCTTATTTTTAACAAACTTAAAACATTTTCATATTCTATGCATATTAATAGATAAGATATAGTGTTCCTATCATTGTGTTGTTTTTGTCATGAGCGACTGCGACAGGCAAACCCTTTGAGCCTTGCAACTTTGACTACTATGACCTCAACATCTCAACTATCTATCAACATACTTTTCATCTTGTACTAGTTAAGGAAGGCCACGAATGAAATCCAAGTAAAAATATTAATTGAAATCTATATGCATGCAGATGGGAGTTCTCATTTTCTTCCATCAAATCCTCCATCATGAGTTTGAGTCAATGAGAAAAAATGACGGCAAATAGCAGAGCCTTAGGATCATACCTTAATAGCACTATGCATAGAATCCAGCGACTCGAATTCCACAAATCCGAAACAAAATCCATGTTGCTGGAAAAATAAAGACGAATTTGAATAATGAACAGCAAAATTTCAAAGGGATTAAGCAAGTGATAGTATCAGAAACAAACCTTATTACTTCTAACTTGAATACCATTGCTTTTTATGGGCCCAAACTTCTTGAATTCCTCCTCCAGTTGTGTGACAGTTGCATTCATAGGTAAATTTCTTATATATATGGAGTGACCTTCAGCTAAATCCAGCCAATTAACATTAGTACTTATATTCAGAATCTTACAAGCTTTAATAACCATTAAATATATTGCAACGAAACAAAACGGGTTGGACCAGCTTAAAAGAGAGCAATTGCGCTTGTAAAATTTCTATTTCACGTACCCGTTTTTTTACCCCCAAGAGAACATCAGCGTTTAAAAAATTTTGAATGAAGGAAATTTTCTCGGTTAACTGTTTTACGCCAAAAAATAAAAAATAAAAAAAGGTCAAAGTTACCATCATGTCAGCTGCCAAATCATCGCTTCGACTACTAACATGACCGATTACCTCATATCAATGAAAGTTGGTGCCCAAAATAGAATTTATACCAAAGTTGGTAACCTTTTTATCCAATTACGCCTTTATGAGAGACTAAAATTCATTATTTCGAATTTCAGCAATCCCAAAGGTTCATAGTTATATGATCTAAAAAAGTAAATGATTAGAAAAATAAGTTCATACCATCATCAGAAACGTTGCTGCTTTCAGGACCATTAACAACCACAGGAACTAATGTTTCTGGTTCTGGAGAAGGCTTTGCAGGCCTAGATTTATGTTGATCGGGGTTAGCAGGGGCCCATCTTAAACTGCTTGTTTGACCATGACCATGACCAGAACCAGAGGTAATCTTGGTTACTCTCACCTGTGAACTCCATTGAATCAATAAACGGAGGGAAAAAACTAAAAAGGAAAAGTTAAATTAAAAATCTTTATTAGCATACACCCACAATTGAAGCATATGACTTCTTCTCCTCTAGGGTTGCTGAGGAATCTGGTTTCTGAATAGGGCCGGTTTCGTTTGCGCTAGTCTGAACTGGAGCAGGTTCATCCACAACTTCTTCCTCAAGACCTGACCCTGACCCTTCTTTATCCTCAGGGTCACAAACTTCTGGCCTGATATTGAGATCTTCGGCTGCCAAAATCTGTGCAGTCTCATTTGTGGGATTATCATCTGAAATATGAGTGGGATTATCATCTGAAATATGAGTCACCTCTGAAAACATAAGAATATATGTAAGCATGCCTTAGATGCTATTTATTCATTCAAGAGAATAACAAATTTTGTTTATGGATGCTATGATTTTGGGTCCACAAGATTTCTATTATCTTGTTTACGTCAAAGGGTATTTTAGATAAACAGTCAATACTTCACTTGACCTCTCCAAATTTGCTATTTTCATGGGAGAAATGGACACGTAGAGTTATCAGTTTTGATCCATTTACTTATGAACAGGTCAATTCAAGAATTCAAGTTCTGTTTTTTTCCTAAGGAATCAAACGAATAAAACCTCCTATATAATTTTATTCAAAAAATTAGTCATTACCGAAATAGTATCGTATTTGTAACCATATTTGACACACTAATTAGTTATATAAAAATTATAATTTACGGACAATAAGAGGTTAAACTAAAACCGTTGGCTCGCCCAATTGGCCACCTTTAGGTATTAGTAATATCACCCTGAAGTACTTGGAACACACCTGAACTTTGTATGCCTAGATCTGCTGTAGAGCTGTCTACAACATTTTCAGCAGACGTAGAAGGTTTCTCCTGTAGTGCACTTTCCTCAACATACCTAAATACATCATTTTGAACAAAGTAGCCCTTCTCTTGTGGAGCAAGAAAGAACGTTTGCGCAAATTTCCTTTTGACATTGTCTTTCCCAGTTAAGCATCCGGTCACTAGGACAATAACCCCTGCCTGATGTGAATCCTGTGCATCCGCGGTTTTAATCTCTGCCTTATAGTTCTTGTAATCAAGGGACTGAATTTTCTCATCAATTGCCTAGTATAAATGTTTAATAAATTAGAAAGAACAAAGATTTAAAAATTTTTGTTCCAATTTGTATCTCTATAAAACATCCTAACTCTGGAATTTATATTTGTAGAATACAAACTAGATAAGATTTATTGAGTAACTTCTATGTAAAGAGACCACTTGTATAAGTACATTTATGAGGCTTCTAATTGGTCAAGGGAAGATATACTTGAATGGTGTTCCTTTTCGTATATGGAGCATCTTTTGAGAAGAGACTTTGTGATTTCAGCGAGTAAACAAGGTGAAGTCAAGGCAACTTACCAGTCATCATCATAATTATACATTTTGATGCATTAACTCTTAGAAAATCAAGCACAAAACAACAATCAGATATGGATTCATCATTCATGATTTCACTAATTTACAAGAACAATGGCAAGGAAAAAGTAAAATCACAGAAATAGAGGCCAGAAGATCTATGTGGTACTGTCAAAAGGGCAATGACCTATATCCATCATCTGTGGCTGCACTAGCAAGTCAATATGTCAATCTCAGGTTAGGGTCTACAATTACATGGGAGTTGTAGTTAAAGACAGCTGGCCAAAATATCATAAAAGGCAAGCCAGTAGCTTTATATATTCCTAAGTGGGGCCCTTACTACGGCATTGGCCCTCGGACATGTGAATCATAGTGAAGATTTGACTACCCAGCAACAACCAGTTTTCATAGCTTAACATTTATGTAGCATAGACAAAAAGTGTGTGCCTAATTATAATTTTTAACGACCAAGTTTCATATGTCCCTTTGTATGAAACCCAGACAAAAGACAACCAATATGGAGGCTGCTTCATGACATCATAAAACACTTCTATTAAAATAGCAGTCGCATTGGCTCTATTCTTGACAGGATCAAAACTAACTTTAAAAAATTTACTGACAAGAGCTTCAGCAAGCATGCTGATCTCCAATAAACTCTATATGTTAGGGGACTGTGAGTGAGGAGAGTATTATGGTTGATTTGATATGTAAACTACGCTGTCTAGTGAGCGCCATTAGCATAGAGACTTTCCTCTCAAATAAAATCCAGTTAGGAGTGAGGACTCCCTCTTGAGAGCATACCAAACCTTGTTTATGAGTTTTTACTGTTTTCACCTTTTAACAAAAATCAAGCCGAGGTTACCACATGAATAAATCACAAAACAATTGGGATTACACCCTTGGTAATTTAATCAGATGTTAAGTGTATTGAAATACAAGTCACCAGCTACGATTAAAAGAGACAATTAGAACATGAATACTTTTATCCAAAACTAGCTAGTGCAAGCAACCAATATGAAAATTCTTAAAAAATATCATATTGACGAACACATGTCCTGGTTGTTAGCCAAGTGCCTGAGAAGGGTCTCAAGTAGACCACAAAGATAAATAAATAAAACGAAATGACTATAGAAGGTCCAACATGTAGAACAAATTGCCATTAACTTCCCAACCATACAAATAAACATGTGCTCATCATGTGGCAAAACTGAAACATAACTTCGCAGTTGAATATTAAGACCAAAAGAAACTCACTTGCATGGTTGTTACGGAACTCATCAGGCCATTTGCATCTGGCCTGCTTAAGATGCTTGAATCTTGATAAAACTTATGAACCAATTCAGGAGATTGGTGAAGAATATGGTAGTACTGCTCCACAAATGCATTGCCAACAACTTGAGCACTGGGAAGAACAGTAGCAGGACTTTCTGCTTGCATTGCCATCTGTAAAACACATGTGGCATTGGTGTCCAGATCATGGTTTGCAATAATACAATAATAGTAGTACTAGTGACGTTTAAAACAAAACTTGAAGAAAATATAATAAACAATCAGAACAGAGGACAGTCAACTTAAATATGAATCGTTTGCAACTTTGCATGAGTAAGCTAATTGCATAAAGGAATATAGAATCAATTTCATGCAATATTTAGTTTACTAACATCCATGTTAATCTCCAACTCCCTATTCATATCCTAGAATCAAACCCACACTTAAACGCATAGTTGTCAATAGCAAATAGCGGTAAATAGCGACAAGCCACCTATATGCTATGTAGCGAATAGCAGTAAATAGCGACCGCTATTTCGTGTTTAGTGATTAAGTAGAATAATATGTAAGAATGTTTTACATTCAATAGATAAGCATGTTTAGCAATAAAGTAGTGGGAAATCTAAGCAAAGACCTCCAAAATAGCTAAAATACTCGATTACTAATCATCTAAATCTCATATTTACCAAAAAAAATTTAAAAATAAAAAATTCCGCTATACAGTCGCTATTTACAAATAGTGAGGGATGGGCGCCACGCTACATAGCGCGCTATAGCGGTCGCTATAGCCGCTATTGACAACAAGGCTTAAACGTGTTTTTCCATAAAAGAACCTGATGCTTATTGGGTGGCACACCTGAAAGGATTTTACCAGTAATGCAAGGTCCAAAATTCCACCATTTTGTAATGATAATTCAAAAAAATTTATTTAGGTTTACCTGCCATTATTACCCATCATTCTCCAAATGGAGATAAAAGACAGCCACAAAAAAGAGCATTAAATAAAGCATTTGTGGAACCATGGTTCGATCATTAATACATGAAGAGCTAAAGACTTAGCCATAACGAATAAGCCAATTATAGCATCTATTAGACAATGTATAATAACAGATACAATTGTATGCCTATGTGGAATAAGGTCACCAACTTGGTTTTAAAAGACACAAGGCCCTAGCTTCAAGTAGGCAAGGCGATTGGTAACCAAAAAATACTAATAAATTAATTATACATAATAATTTCACATTGTTAAACCTTAAAACTATACATAAAAGTAATCACTCCTAATCTAGAATTCTAGCTATCTAACAATCTTCATCATCATAACTGAGCACAGGCTTCATCTCCCTCACCATTGGACACTCGTATATCTTTTTCTGTCTCATCTTTATCATATTCAACATGGTGTTTTCCTTAATCATTTGTTGATGGACCAAAACCGCCATCACTTCATCTTAACTTTTGATGCTCTAGTCACATAACCAGAGCTCATATGCCCCCAAACCTCTACCTAAGTCACCCCATATCAAATCTTCACCAATAAAACACCAAATCATCATCATTATCATCACCTTCCATTCTAACTACATCCAAATTTACACCTATTTAAACAAAAAGTATCACGTCTGACATAAAAGAGAGAAAACCACACCAGTTAGGATCAAACATTCAAACCCTAATTACCAAAACGAACCCAAAAACGAACCCCAGGTACCAAATTAACCAACATCCAAACTTCCAAACAAGCAAACTCTAATTGAAACAAAATCTAGCTTTCACACACTCTAATCTTCTCACAAGCAAACGCATATGAACCCAAATCAAACAACCAGACATAAACTACAGCTGATCCATCACTCGAAACCACAATGCTCAACAAGCGAGAAACAAACAACCAAATGTCAAATTAAGGTCACTGAAACTGAATTTAGTGATCGAATTCAAGTGATCAAAGGGCAAACTTCGCAGATCAGAACAAGTAGTGGAATGATTGAGATATGGGGATCGAAGGAATACCTGATGTGGGTCTTTTCGAGGGAGATAAAGGGTGTCGTTTGTTGATTGGGTGAGAGATCTTTGAGGTTATTGTGGATCAAAGGGCAGAGGGGAGGAAGAAGAAGAAGAAGAAGTAGAGAGTAAAGATTCTAAATTTATGAATGTTCTTGAAAACGAGATCAATTATATACTGAAAAGGAGGCTTTTGTTGTTGGAACTTGGAATAAGTAAGTTTCACTTTAGTCCCCTCTCCTTTGGTTATTTGTACTCATGGGTGAAAAGAAATAGAGATTTTGAGTTTTGAGTGACACCATTTAGTAAGTGGTAGAATTAGACTCATGTGTATACTCATTAGTAGGTTTTAAGATCTCATATATTTCTTTATTTGTTTATTCGTCCTATATTTTACTACTAGTATAGTACCACGTGTATTACACGGGTTGAATAAATATAATATTAAATAGTTTGTTATAAAATTAAAAAATTAAAAAATATTTTTTTAAATAAGATGTGATTGAGTTGCATATCTCTATACTAATAAATAAAAATAAATCCGACAATGAGTTTTTTAAAGATTTTCCGCAATACTAATGTTAGAAAAACTTAAAGTACATATTCATGCTAAGTGAATGTCCTCTTAATCGATCCTGTGAACTTGTAAACGTGGCACCGTGAAAGAAATACGCATACCTAGGAACTGGTCACTGAACAAATAGATGGAATAATAAGGTCGAACAAGAAAAATAAGATGACAAAATAACAAATATCAATGCAATAAAAAATATTAATATGATATTATATATCTATACAATTATCAACTACATCAACAACATATTTTACATATCATACAAATCATTAATGCTTTGTTTAAGCTTACAAATGGGTGAATGAAAATAGATTTTCAATAGATGGGGCCACTTTCACCATATACATTGAAGTTAATTTTTATTATATAAATATTTAAATATTACTTTATTATTATTGACAATGAAAAATGAATAATTTATTTTGACTTTTTAAATTTGAATCGCATTAGTTTGAAGTAATTCTATTTTTAAACATAACTTTTGTTTATTTGATTTTGTCTACTAAAGTTTAAGATTTTAGATTTCGGCCGTCAAACTATTTTAGGAAAACATTATTTATCAAGTTTGACAACTAGAGTTTAATATCTTATATTTTGGTCGTCAATTTGTTTTTTCAGTTTGACCATTAAAGTTTATGATATTAGAGTTTGGTCACTAAACTATTTATAGTTAAGTTTATCTTTTTGTTTTTGGCTACCAATAGTATTTTTGACTTTCCTCAAACTTTGATTTTATGGCTTCCAACGAAGCAGACACACAACGATCAAAGTAACGCGGCATTGCGTGTGAGAAAATTGACCAAACTCCGCCATGTAGCAATGACTTTGGCTACTAAATTTAAGAATATTAGAGTTTAACAACTAAACTATTTATAGTGAATTTTTATTTTTTTAAGTTTGGCCACTAAAGTTTATTAACTTTTGAGTTTTGCCATCAAACTTTGATTTTATGGTTTCCGACGAGCTATACACGTAATGACTAATAAAGTAAACGCAATGTTGCGTGTGAAATAAATGACCAAACTCCTGCAACGTAGCACGGGGAGAAAAGCTAGTTAATATACAATAAACATAACCATATCATATGCATATGCCCACAGCCGATCAGAAGTATATAGTATTACCCTAGTGAAAGATATATAGGTAACTACTTCTATATACTAATTACGTGAGATGGTAAGGGTTAGCATACCCTCATCCATTTCCTAGAAATTATAAAAAGTTATCCTATGACCAGTTCATATATATGCCTCCCAAAAGTAACGTAATACACCCCTTGAGGTACTAGATTCGGAGACGTCTTGACCTCAAACCACCATCGCAAATAGTGTTACGCGAAAGGGTCACTTTATAAGCAATTTCATTCAAAATAGATAAATGTCAAAGGTTTTCAACAAGCAAAAAAGTTCATAGATTTTATTGAACAAAAGCTATAACAAAATCAATAGTATGTTTAAGTTATGACTAGAAATTAGATGCTTAGCAACAACCAAATTTTTTAAACATCATAGTATGACGAAACAAAACTTTTAAAGGATACATTATACAAGAAAACACTAAGATACAATCACAGAAAATAATATATGCAAATTTAACTATGATTTGAATACCTTTAGATACACCCTTAGACTCATCCACACCAGTGAAAAAAAATCTAATCACTTTAGATAAAGATCTAATGCAATAGATGGTGGAGTCAACAAATCCCTCTTCTAATAATTCTATCTCTACTAAAGAAAAAAAAAACTATCATAGGAGGGTGGCAAAAGCTGCTCAATATTCTACTAAAATCTGATTCCCTCAAATATAAAAAGGAAGTTGGAAATTTCAAAGATTTTGATTTAACACACTCAAAAGATTCTAGTCTGAACCATTTAGAGTGTTCTTCCCTAGAGAATAAATGAAGATTCAGTTTTAACTTAACTCTTAACTAGATAGCAAACTCAAATAAATTTCTTTGCCGCCTTCAAACTTAGCAAATCCTACAAATAGAATAGTTATTTTGAAGAAGACGTTGATCAAAAGAGTTATTGAGTTGATCAAAGAAAATCAAGTTGAAAATCAAATTTTTAACAGGGATAAACTTTTATCCATCAACCAAGAAGTTTGAACTTTTAATTTGAATAGCTACATGTGTTCTAAAATTATAGAAGTTCCCTAAACACATCACCTGTAATATAGTCACGAAAAACTCTAGCATGGACTCTAACTCTATACATTCCGGTTCAAGCTATGCTACAAGTTTATATTTCAAACCCCTTAAGAGGAAAACTCACAAGAAAGTTTAGGTGACCTTGAATGAATCCTAAGGCTTCTTGTATTCATAGGTTTCATAAGAATCACTTACTTCACATTTTACGAAATTGAAGTATAGAAAACTTACAACTAACTAATACCTTTTTCGGGTATGTTAATTAAGATCCCTGAGAATGATCTATGTTAAAATAACATTCTAATTTAGACATGTTTGTAGAAGTGCGAACATCGAATAATGAGAAGAACTCACATGATACAACCATAAATCATTTAGATGAAAAAGTTTATTTTACAAAAGAAAATAGCATTTACAGTATCTACTCCTTCAATTTCATGAACATCTATTTTCCTTTTCTTGAATATGTTCTTGTGATTTATGGAATTTTTGAAGAAGTTGAGCCCTTGTATCTTTAAAAAATTATCACACTCCCTACTACAAAATTATGTACCATAACTTATATTACAATCATCAAACTTAATATATAACCCAAATTGTTACCAATGCTACCCAAGTTGTAGGCATGTTACATAAGCCTTTATAAACTTATCTGAAAAAGATGAATTCACATTACATAAGCGTTTAAAAACCTATGTAACTAATACAACAGCCTCTGTTAAAGTGTATTCACGCAGGAAGAAAGCCCAGTCAATTGGATCAAATGTTAACTCAGACCCAACTGACCCGGTAACCCAATTCGAGTATTTAATGGGTAACCCACGTGACCCATTTGCCCCAAAAATTGACCTGCGATTATTATTAATGGAGCAGCTGATTTAGTGGAGGAAATTATGGAAGAATTGTGATGTGTGTTTTGATATATAAACTTTAATAATAGATTTTACACAATTAAGCTTTAAAATTATAAAATGATTTTCATCTTATGACTAACTATACACACAATAGGCAAGTGTACCTATCGGATAGTAGTATAGCTTTTGGTAAGAACCAAGTATCGATCCGTGGACACGAGAGCTCCTGATACTAAATCTTTATCATTATCTAGCCGAAGAAAGATGATTTGTGAATATTATGATTAATTAATTTAACTAACAATTAGTCTAATTAAAGTAAGTAAACAAAGATGAAGATAATCAATCAATGGAAGATATCACTTAGACTTCGAATCCGCTTAGCACAACAATGACAATATGCATGAACCTATGGTGAGATCATTTTATACACATGAAACATGAAAATAAATTAGACTCCTGTCAAGGTTATCTAATTATATAACTTTTTGGAAAGCTAGAACGATAAACACACAATAGGCACCTAAAGTTATGCCGTGAAAAACCAATGATAATATTAAGCCAATGTGAAAGATGGTTTGGGCTCCCGTCAAGGATACTCAAACCCACAAACTTTTGGAAAGTTAACACGATACACACATGAAAACCACCTCAATTCGTGTAATGTAACAACAGTTATGCATATTCCTCAACTTATGAATATCCTAACACGAATACATGAACCATAAATATGCGCATTATCGATAGTTACACATATACAAAGCTAGGAGAAATTCATAACAAACATAAGGGTTTTCTCAAACGTATGTATAAGGATGCACACTTGTTCAACTTTATTAAATATTCAACCCTCATTCACCATTCCTAGTTAAATGTCATAAATCACACACTAGTGTATGCAACTTATGAATAGATGTTCTAACACACATGGTTTTCCAACATAACATGGTTATAACACCCACAAGATTCAACATTTTCTCAAGCTAAACAAGTACACACAATCATTGAAGAGCATTCATAACTTTGTAATAACCATTGACCTAATCATCACCAGGAGTTACATTCAAGATGTCAAAGTATGCTAAGCTTCATCTAATCTAAGTGATTAAGAGTGTTTAGCCCATAAGGCCTACAAAAACCACAACCAAACTCATAAACATGGAAGAAAACATGATAGATCTAGAGATTTTCAAACCAAGATGAGTAGAGGTGGGTTGAATGGTGTTGAATTCTTCCTTGGAGCAATTGATCTTCAATCTTGGTCTTCTTTCTTCAAAAAATGCTTAAAAGTCACTTGGAGGATAAAGGGGGCTAAGGGTTTCTTGTTTTTCTACTTGCTGTTTACAAATGAGGTTTTATTTTGACTTAAAAAGGAAGTCTGCACCGCACATGACCATGTCTAAAACGACATGGGCGTGTCAACCATCAGACTTGCAATTCTTGAACATTCTGATATGACTATGTCAGAATTCGACACGGCCATGTCATAAGCCAAACTTCAACAATTTCACTTAATGCTTGAGTATTTCCAATAAAATCACCAAGTCACCAACTAACCTACATAAATTCAAATAGAACACAATTAAGTATTGATCCAACTGAATTTGCAACAAAAAACACATAAAAAGAGGGATGATATGCATTATTAACATGAATATTTATTCACATATCAAATTGCTATTCACCGAGGAGCAGATTTAATGGAGAAACAATTGAGAAGTTACCAAAATTAGTTATTTTTTTTTAGCAGAGTTGTTTTTCTTTTAGAGTATGTTTTTGATTTGTTTATTGTTCTTTAGTTTTGGAGACCTGTCATTCTTGAAGTGGACAGTCCCATTTGCAATTCTTCTTAGTAATATCCATCTTTAATTTTCTATTCCTATCAATTGGTTCCATTGCTAGGAAACACGAAGGCAAAGATGGCGCAGACTTGAAATTCGGAAACAACCGCTTCTAACCCTGATCTAGTAGCAATACAGTTAGCGGCCATCACTGCTAAACTCGAAGCGATGGAGAGGCTGAAAGACGATGTGGCTGTCTTGAAGTCACGTGTTGAAAAATCCAGCAACGGTCCGGGCAATCATGACGAGGGTGTATCTTCTAGAAACCATGGCTGCCAATTTCGACAATACAACAAAATCTAGTTTCCCACGTACAGCAAGGGAGATCAACGTGGATGGATTCTTAAAGCCGAAAAGTATTTTCGATATTATCACGTACCTGAAGAAGAAAAGGTTGATATAGCTTCGATGCATTTAGAGGGAGACGCATTAGATCTATTCTCGTGGCTGTCAACTGACCGGGAAATTGAGTTATGGGAAGACTTAACCCATGCTTTTCAAAAACATTTCGGGCCTGCCAAATTTCAAAATCCCGACGAATATTTATGTAGTATCCGACAGACCGAATCAGTACAAGATATCGTCCGGAGTTTGCAAAACGCTCTTCACGGGTTTCTAATTGGCCGATCACTGTTTGCTAGGGATATTTTTAAATGGCCTCAAGGAGGAACTCAAGGTAGATGTTAGGCTTCATAAGCCATGAAGCATATACAAGGCCATGAGTATCACCCTTTAATACGAATCCAAACATACAAAATTAGGAAAGAGTTCAACCTGGTCCACCCATTCCAAATCATCCCAAATTGACTCCAAACCAACAACCTCCATACCAAGTCAACCAGCTGCCCACCCCAAGCCTCCTGTTCGTATCTCTGATGCAGAAAAACAATCTCGCTACCTCCATGGTGAATGTTTCCGATGTGGCGACAAGTATGGACCTGGGCATCGATGTAAGACGGGTACTCTTAAGTTGTATGAATTAAATGACAAACTGGAGGAACCACTTGAAGTAGACACGGGGGATAATATGGATGAAAAGTTTGAACACAATTATGGTAAATTCACATCCCACCACCATGAAGGTTCACGGGCTGCTCAACTCCACCGAGGTTCTTATTCTGATTGACGAAGGCTCCACGCATAACTTTATTTCTGATGTGTTGGTGAATGAGATAAAAATTACCCACCAATTCAATACCTCCTTTTGGTGTCCAAATTAGCAATGGGGATGTGATTCGATGCAGTCAAGTGTGTAAAAATCTTCCTGTTCAAGTGAATGACTTGAAGATTATCCAAGATTTTCACCTTTTCTCTATAAGCGGGGTGATCTTGTGCTGGGAATTTAGTGGTTAGCCACCCTAAACACTGTACAAGCTAATTGAAAAGAAATGTATATGATATTTTCAATAGAGGGAAAGCAATACAAACTTTAGGGTATATCAACTGGACCCCAGAAGTCCTCTGCATTTCAACATTTGGTTATTGAACCTGAAGTTAGTACCAAAGTACCGGTTACACTTCAGCCTCTAATCAACGACTTCCGGCAGGTATTTCGTGAACCCACTACATTGCCACCTTTTCGTACTCATTTTCATTCTATTCCCCTTATACCGAATTCATTACCCCCTAACATTAGACCTTATCGCTACCCTTATTCTCAAAAAACAAAAATTGAGAAACAAGTAGAAGAGTTACTAATAGCATGATTTATAAAACTGAGTCAAAGCCCATTTTTCAGTCCAGTTTTATTAGTAAAAAAAATGATGACATCTGGAGAATGTGTGTAGACTACCGAGCTTTAAATTGAATTACCATTACTGATATATATCCTATTCCGAACATAGATGAGCTGTTGGATGAATTATTTGGAGCTGCAGTTTTCTCTAAACTTGACTTACGTTCTGGTTATTATCAAATAAGGATGAAACCTTCGGATATAGAAAAAACTGCTTTCCAAACGCATTCGGGTCACTACGAGTTCCTAGTGATGCCTTTCGGTCTAACAAATGCTCCTACTTTTCAAGCAGCCATGAACGACCTATTTCGGCCTTTTTTACGTCGTTTCATACTGGCTTTCTTTGATGATATCCTTGTTTACAGCAGCGCTATGAACACTTGCGAACAGCCTTGGAATTACTTTCTGCTCAACAATTTTATGCAAAAATATCCAAATGTTGTTTTGGGCAGCTACAAGTTCTCTTCTTGGGTCAAATTATTTTGGATAAAAGGGTACAAGTAGACCAAGAGAAGATCACGGCCATTCAAACTTGGCCCATACCAACCAAAGTCCGCGAGGTTCAGGGGTTTTTGGGCTTAACGGGTTATTATCGGAGGTTTGTACGCAATTGTGGGTTGATAGCTAGACCTCTTATGGTTTTAACCAAGAAGGATGGTTTCAAGTGGTCCGATGAGGCAACCCGGGCCTTTAACCTGTTGAAGCACAACCTGATGACAACCCAGTTCTAAAACTACCTGATTTTCCGAAGCCTCTCACCGTTGAATGTGATGCATCATCAGATAGCATGGGTGCTATTTTGATACAAGATAACCATCCCGTTGCGTATTTTAGCAAGGGATTCTCGCCCAACAATCAGCTAAAATCAGTGTATGATCGGGAGTTGCTTGCACTAGTTCTAGCAATACAAAAATGAAACCATTACCTTTTGGGCAGGCACTTCTTTGTCAAAACTAATCACTACACTCTAAAGATTTTATTAGAGCAACAAGTAATGACCACGGAACAACAAAGACTTCTCCTAAAGTTAATACCCTATGATTTTTCTATCATTAAAAGACCTAGAAAAGAGAATCATGGTGTAGATGCCTTATCAAAAAGACCCCTTACAACTGAGTTATTAACTCTAGTACTTCCTTATTGCCTTGATTTAGCTGAAATTCAAGAAGGCCTCAAAATCGATCCGCACACGAGTAATATCATTCAAGGATTGCAGGTTGATTCATCTTCTTTTCATGGTATTTCTATGGTAGGATAGACCTTATTGTTTAAAGGGCGGATGGTCATCCCCGATATTCCTTCCCTTCACAACAAAATTCTGTATGAATCCCATAGTACTCCGTCGGCTCGTCATGGAGGGTTCTTGAAGGCATTCAAACGTATAACATCTCAGTTTTTTTGGCCTCAAATCAAGCATGATGTACATCTTTATGTCTAAAACTGTTTAACCTGCCAACAAAATAAGTATGAAACTTTATCACTAGAAGGACTTTGCAGCAGTTACCCATCCCTAATCGGATATGGGAGGACATCTCTCCTGATTTTATAGTCGAACTACCACCCTCGAACCGTTTTGATACTATTCTTGTTTTGGTTGACCGACTAAGCAAATATGGTCATTTCATACCCTTAACACACCCCTTCACGCCAAAAGTGTCGCAAATGCCTTTTGTAAAGAAATTGTTCGATTACATGGGTTTCCCCGCTCCATTGTCTCTAATCGAGATGTCGTCTTCTTGAGTAATTTCTGGCAAGAGCTTTTTTGATTAGCCAAAACTTCTTTAAAAATGAGTACCAGTTATCACCCCCAAACCAATAGGCAATCCGAAGTTTTAAACCATTGTCTTGAAGCCTACCTTCACTGTTTCGCCCATGAACAACCTACCAAGTGGAGCGCCTTTCTTTCGTGGGCAGAATATTCCTACAACATGAGTTTTCACTCGTCTATAGGTACCACTCCTTTCACAGCAGTTTATGGTAGAGATCCTCCTCCTGTTCAGCCTTATGTTGTTGGTGATACAAACAATGTCAAATTAGAAGGCCAGCTGCTTGCTAGAGATGACATGCTACAACTCCTGCACACTAATCTACAGAAGGCCCAAAACAGAATGAAAGCACAAGCAGATAAAAAACGCAAAGACTTAACCTTTGAAGTGGATGATGTTGTCTTTTTACGAATTCAACCCTATCGCGAGAAAAGCCTTGCAAGACGCCGCTGTGAAAAATTATCCTCTCGCTTCTTTGGCCCTATTGAATTAAGCGAAAAGTAGGGTCAATGGCTTATGATTTAGACCTCCCACCAGGATCACGTGTTCTTCCCGTATTTCATGTTTCTATGTTGAAACCAGCACGTGGCCAGCTCCCGACTACCCTTGTTGTTCCCTTACCAGTAACTAGGCACTAGGAAATTGATCTTATTCCTAAAGAAGTGTTAGCTCACTATTGGGTTTTCGAAGCTGGTGTTCATACTTTAGAGCTGCTTATCTCTTGGGTCAGTCGTCCCATGGAAGAAGCTACATGGGAAAATTATGATTTACTTACGGGTCAATTTCCTTCTTTTCGACTTGAGGACAAGTCGTTTTACCGGGAGGGAAGTATTGATACAACAACCTCTGTTAAAGTGTATTCATGAAGGAAGAAAGCCTAGTCAATTGGATCAAATGTTAACTCAGACCCAACTGACCCAGTAACCCAATTTGAGTATTTAATGGGTAACCCACGTGACCTATTTGCCCCAAAAATTGTCATGTAATTATTATTAATGGAGCAGCTAATTTAGTGGAGGAAATTATGGAAGAATTGCTATTCACCGAGGAGCTGATTTAATGGAGAAACAATTGAGAAGTTACCAAAATTAGTTATTTCTTTTTCTTTATTAGCAGAGTTGTTTTTCTTTTAGAGTATGTTTTGATTTGTTTATTTTTCTTTAGTTTTGGAGACCTATCATTCTCGAAGTGGACAATCCCATTTCCAATTCTTCTTTGTAATATCCATCTTTAATTTTGTATTCCTATCAGTAAGCATGTCTACGGAAGACGTTAAAATAAAGCTTATGGTAGAACATTATACCTTGCAGGCCCTCTAATTCAAATCTGTCAAAACATATTGTACATATGATAATGCCTTTTTAATACATGCTACTAATTAGTTTTCAGTGCTTTTTTAATAGGTCATCTTTTATAAGAAAATGGGTTTGTTAGTGACACACCCTAATTATTCTTCTTCTCTCTATCTCTCTATACATAGATATAGATATATAGAAAGATTTAGAGAGATTAGAGTGTCTTAATAACAAAAATAGGTGTCTATATAACCCAAGCCTTTGAAAAATATGTTGTTATTGAGAGTTTCTATTGCAATTGTTAGATAGTGTCTTCATAGGAACCATTTTGTACGTACTAGGGAAGCGTTTGTATTTTCCGTTTCATAGGTTTTGATGAAGTTGTATCTAGAGGCGAAGCTAGTGTAGTTGTAGAAGTGGCGATACTACTGGCCATCATTTCAAAAACTGCTAAAGACGATGGAGGCTAAGCTTTGGTACATCCGTATTCCATACTAAATTCGAAAAATTTCTTTACACAAACATTTACTTTGTAAGTTCTACATGATATCCGACTCTTGTATCATTCAAGTAAAAAAAGAAATTAATCATTATTGATCTAGAGAACTTTCATTCTCCTATAGGTGCCTAAATATATAATCTCTACATGTTCTCAAAGTTTTTTTGTATACGCTAGTAATTAAGTACTTCACCAAATATAGATAACCTGATCAAGTAGTTTACAAAGAAGACTATAAAAAAACCTAATTTTAATTCTACTTTAGAGAAGCACAAGTGACAAGATGAAACCCTACGGTGATGTTCAGAAGGTTATGGGCTAAACAAATAGAATTTAAATTTAAAGAAAGTTATGACCTAAACTATCTCTTTAGCATGGAAAGCAACGGCCCAGATACCCCGAAATCACTCTTCATGAATTTTTATTTTTAAAATCGGGTATTTAGAGAGTGATGAATGACAAGAAAGGTTCTTCTCTTTGATTTTTGATATTAGAGGTACCCGCCCCTGATATGGGTGGGTTTTTAGTCTTAGTCAACGCATAAGTGGTGGTGTCACGTCCAATTCAGAACTCGCCCTTGCCATGAGCGTGTTTTCAAAAACCCAAAATTATTTTTTTAATTTTTTCATAAGTAGTTTTGGAGATTGTGAAAGCAGAAGTGTACCCATACCTGGAACTCGCCCCTGCCATATGTAAGTTCTCGAAAAGTAAAATTTAATTTTTCTCGGGTGGTGCATGTGTTTCTCGGGTGGTGTAATGGTGGGTGGTGGGTGGTGTATGTGGTGCATGTGAGTTTGATGTGTCAAATCCTAGAGATGTCAAGTCAAACCAGAAAATTAAAAAATAATTTTGGTTTTTGAGAACTCGACCATTACCGGGACGAATTTTGAGTTGGTGGTTGACTAAGCTAAGAACCCACCCATCTCAGGGGCAGATACCCCTAATATAAAAAATCAAAGAGAAAAACTCTCTTGTCAATCACCTCTCTCTAAATACCCTATTTAAAAAAAAAAATGTTATAAATTGTGATAAGCGCGTTTCTAGAGAAAAATCCTATTTTTTTTTAAAAAAAAACCACTCTTCATTCACTTTGTTTTTAAATATAGAGTAACTAGTCTAACCACCCGTGTGTAACACGGGTTGAAAAGTTAAAGTAAAAATTAATATAAATATAAATTATCAATTACTATTAATAAGTATGTAATATATACACATACGAAGAAAGATTAAATAAATGTGTTTACATATAAATTACATAAAGGAATCAAATACATAAAAAAACAATATTACTATCTACAAATCTGCTAAAACTTTTTTGTATACAAATATTTAATCAGATTCAATTTACAACTTCTCAAACTTAAGAAACCATCTTTTTAGGATGTTTTTCTGTATTATAGTATCTTGTAATTAAAAATTTAAAAACTAAAGATATACAGAAGATATGTTTTATAAGATAAATATTAAAAAAATAGGATAACAATTCAATTAGTTGAACCATACCTTCTACTCAACCATAATAAACTTAATAGAGTAAGTTTTTACCGGATTATTATATATTGGTTGCCTCTATAAATGAATCACACGAACTTTGATTGTATAATTATACCGTGATATGTCAAGATTCTTTAAAAAAATTACTTATGATACTAATAATGTCCCGTTAAATAATATAATTTGATAGTTTATCAATAATGTATAAACCAATATATATAAATAAAAATAAACGAAGTGAGGTTATGATCGTAGGACAAAAAATGTCAGTATTAAGGTTTATCATTAAAAACTTCTTTTTCTAAATCTAAGTGTACGTAATATTGTAATTAAATGGATAAATAAATGAGTCGAGGATAATGATTATGTATATAATGGAGAAATTAAGAGAAGTTCTTCATGCATAATACTTGTACTTTTTATCGTATAATAAGTAATTTCATAGAATTATCAAATGTCTTTGATGGTGAAAGAACAATAAACAAAAAAAGTTGTTGTATATATATATATAATAAAATAATTGTATAATGGCATATAATTCTGGCAAATATTATGCATTATTGTTAAAATATAGAAAATTTTCAAAATCTAAAATTATAAACCAAAAATCTTGGATTGATTGTTATTATTGGAATTTAAAATTTGTAAGTTTTAAATTTTGACTAATTTAGTTGGTTATTTTTAGATAAAATCTCGGATTGAATTACAAATTAAATTAAAAAATCAAAGTTATTAAATTTCCATTTCAATCATTAGATTGTAAATTCTAATTTTGGAATACTATTTAATTTGACATTAAATATTGTTTAAATATGATTAATTATATTCTTTTTAAAATCATATTACTAATAAATTGGCACGTGACAATTATATGCTATTAAGATGCCATGTGGCAACATAATGTTTAAAATCTTGTCACGTGGCCTAAACTCTTTTCATATATACTTATTAATAAAATAATATATTTAGTGTCACGTGTTATTTTCTTAGATCTTCATTTTTTTGATTTCCCGTCTAAAATTGTATCTAGACTCATTGTTACTCATGATTCATTTGAATAAAATCAATTATTGTTATAACTACAAATGGAGTTTTTTTTTTCCAAAAATAGTGTATATAGAAAATTTATTTACCAAAATAAATGTTTAAGTAAGTGTTTCGTTTTCTTACAATAATGCTATTGGTTAAATTTATTTTACTTTAAAAAATATTATTTAAAAAGAGTCAACTAGAAATGTCAATTAATAAAATTGTAAAACTATTTGGTTCATATGTCGTAATTAAAAACAGAAAGTTTTTTTAAAACTTATTTTTGTTTTTTTAATTCACTCAGACTTAATTTTAAATCGTCTTTTTATATAAAAAAAGTTAAATTTTTTTATCTATAGTTTTGTTTCAATTTCACACAAAAGCAGGCACATTTGTTTTTTTTATTCTTTTTAAAAATTCGTATTTTTCGAAAATGTTTTTAAGTAGCTTATAAGATGTAATAAGAAAACTATTTTTAACAAAAAATGCATTTTTAAAAAATATTTATATAAATATCGTTAATACTTATTAATAAAATAATATCTTAAGTGGCACGTGTCATTTTTTTAGGCTTTCATTCTTTTGATTTACCGCCTAAAAATGTATCTATACTCATTCTTAGTCATAAAAGTCAACAAAATTGAAGGAATAAACTAATCATGAATGAAAATTTGTATATTTATATCTATAATCTATACTTATTAATAAAATAATAACTTTAGTGCCACGTGACATTCTTTGAAGCCTCTACTTTTTTCAATTCCCGCCTAAATATGTATCTGTTCTTATTGTTAGTCTAGGTTCATTTGACTAAATGTCAACTTTTGATACAAGAGATATTTAGGGAAAATTTGGAAATTTAACACTAAATTAGAGCACATCTTTTTTGAAAATTAAATCATACCTGATATTTTTCTTTTTTCAAATAATATATCAATGAAAACTATAAAAATCATTTATGATTTTCTTTATCTATGAAATTGATTTCTTGATTGTTTATTTCCATTAAATACTCGGTTTATATTCAAATCTTGACAAAAGTTACTGGATTTTTTCATCGACTCCTCTCCAATTTGAAGGAATTCATGGGTATCTATTTTTGGAAATGAAATCATACCGATTTTAAAATATTTCTCAACCATCCCAGCTTTACGACTCTCGCGATTTGTCTTTATAAGGTCTAATGATATCGCCTTCGACAGACTTCAGCTAACGTTCTCATTTTGGCTTCGGTTTCATCAAGTTTTCTTCAATAAAATGTATTTTTTTTGTTATAATTGAGCTTTCATCCTCTGCGATTATGATTTAACCTACCATTGTCTACAATTGTGTTTTTCGATTATATTATAATTAATAATTTTTTATTCTATTTAATAATTTTTTATTCAACCCGTGTAATACACGGATTTACTAAAGCTAGTATATCAATATAACAAACTAGCCTAACCATCCGTGTGTTACAGGTTTGAAAACGTTAAATTTAAAATACAATAAATTACATGCATGGCCTCTATTTTTGGATTTGATCCTTAAAGTTTAAATATTATGATCATGATCCCTAATATTTCTTTTTTTTTCATATATGGTCCCAAGTTTTGTTAATCAACACTTAATAATAATAAAATTTGTAAAAATTACATTTTACCCGCATCGACCATCAATTTAATTTACCTTTAAAACTATAGTATTATTATTATTAAGGAAAGCTTTATATTGATGTTTTTCCAAAGTTTTTAATGTTTAATAATTTTATTCTTTCATTATTAAATATGTTTATTATATAATAAAATACGTTTTAAATACATGAATAATTTTTTAAAAAACGTATTTTATAAAATGCATGGTTTTTAACTTGTTTAAACCTTTCTAAATATTGTTCTTAAAACCGTTTGATATTTAAAATATTTTTTTTATAAAACTATTTGATTTTCTAAAGTTTCTTCTTAAATTATTTATTTTTTTAAATCATCTTTGAAAAACAGACCACTTTTTTAAACATGTTTTTCAAAAACAATTCATTTTTAAATGGCATTTTTAATATTTTTTAAAACATTTTATAAAAAAAGTATTTAAAAAATAAATAATTATAATAAATAAATTTAAAAAACCAAATGGTTTTAAGAAAAATGATAATGGTTTTAAAAATTATATTTAAAAAATGAATAAGTTTTAAGAGAGACATTTAAAAAATCAAAAGTTTTAGAGAAACATTTAAAAACCTGAACATTCTAAAAATAATATTTTCAAAAATAATTTTTGTTTAAAAAAAGTAAATCATAATGATAATCTTTGTAAGTAAAATAGTTATTTTAAAAAATTTAACATTAGTAATTGAACTAACTAAATAAGAAACTTTGATGAAAGATAAATATAACATTAGGTAGTATATTTAAAATTTATAAGTTTAAGAGCCAAATCTAAATTTTTATAAAACTACAAGAAACATTCATATAATTTACTCTTTAAAATAAATAGAAACATAAATTATAAGTTACTATTAATAAGTCTTTAATACATACGCATGTGAAGATCAGGTAAATAAATGTGTATACATGTAAATTAAATAAAAGAATTAAATACATATAAAAACAATATTAATGTTCATAAATATCTAAAAACTTTATTGTATACAAATCTATAACCAGATTTAATCAATAACTTCTTAAACTTAAGAAATCATCGTTTTAAAATAATTTCATGTATTGTAGTGTCCTATAATTAAAATATAAAAACTTAAGAATATATAGCAGATATTTTTTATAAGATAAATATTAAATGAGTCGAATATAATGATTGTGCGAATAATAAAGAAGTAAGAGAAAATTTTCATGTAGAATAACTAGATTTTTTGATCACAGAAGAAGTTATTTCGTATATTTCTGAAATATTTTTGATAGTTAAATAACAGTAAACAGAATAAATTTTTTGTATATATATATAATAAAATAATGGTATTATGTTATATAATATAGATAAATATTATATGAAATTGTTAAAATAAAGAAGCTTTTTGAAATTACTAATCCAAAATACTTGGATTGATTGTTACCATTAGAATTTAAATTTTGTTAACTACATATGCTCCATTTGAAATTTAAATTGTTAATGTTAAATTTCAAATTTTAACTAATTTAGTTAGTTATTTTTTGTTTATAAAAATTTTACTTTTTAAAAAATTAATTTTAAAGTATTTCGTATTTTTAAAAAAAGTTTGATATTTTAGAAAACTTTCTTTTGTAAAAGTTTGTTTCTATAGAAATAGCATTAATAAAAATATTTATTTCTTAATTTATTAAAAAACTATTATTGATTTAAAAAAGAATAAATAATATTATTAGTAATTAATGTAGTTATTTAATAGAAGAGAGAAGCGGGAAAATTATTGATAATGAATGTGGTGTTAACACGTGGCACCTCTAGTTATCCTTTTATTAGAGTATAAAGATAAAGATTAAGATAAGATTAAGCTACAAACATCATTCATATACTTATAACCCATTTGATTACGTAAATCCGTCTTTGTATGCTTCATTAAATAAAAACATCTTTTAGTACTCGTGGTTGCAACTGGTAGAACTAATATTAACTTTAATATATGATAGACGTACAAACATTCAACAAATTTTTTTACAACCGGTAGAACTAAGTAATACTTGGGTAATGGAAAATGAGAATTGACTAGGGATTTAACCATTTAGGTTTAAAATTTTGTACTCTATAATCTACAAAACTAAGACAAAAATATTTATTTAAACTTTTATGTAATTTTTAAATTACTTCTTTAACTTACAAAAAAGTGTATATAATTTTTTTTAACCAATACGCAATTGGGAAATGATTTTGTTTTCAGAAGGACAGGAATCAATGGTGCCAATTGTAAGAAAAGATTAGTGTCATTTGGAGTTCATATAATACACGTTCTTCTTGAATTCAAAAAAGAGACACTTGATCCTGTTATTCTCAAAGTAGTTCCGCCCCTATCCCCACAATAAAAAATAAAATGTTAAAAGGATGCATGTTGTGATGTATTAATCTTAAATAATCTAATAATTGTCATTCAAAAAAATTAAGTATAAAACAAAAGGAAAAAACAGAATAAAAGGAAAAAGCAACATATCAATTTAAACTATGTTTTTTTATCATCTTATATTTTTCGAAGACATTGAGAAAAATATTTTGGTTTCAGGCCCAAGATCATACTCAAACTTTTGTATTCGTTACTTGCAATACATACATATAGATGGACTAAAAACAATATGTAAACATTGGTTACTACTCTTATAAAATAGACCACTACTTAACATCCACCCACTACTCCACTATCTAGATTAATTCAAGATGAAAACTTGCTGCATATTTTAAATAAAACATGACACTTAAATACTAGACCCGTGACCCATAACTTGACCCGACTTTAACCCGATCAAGATTAATTCCAACATTCACTCCCTTAACTTGATTCGGTTCTCGTTTCTCTTCTTTCTTTCTTGCTTATCTTGCTCTTTCTTTCTATACTCGGTACCAGTTTTCTTGCTAATCTTGCTCCTTTCTTGCATGATTCGAACCTCTTTTGCTTGCTTCAAATCTTTTTCCTTGCTAACTTGCTTACTTTCTTGCTTGTTTTCTTGCTCTTGCTCTTGCTACTAGAAGCATACGCCTTTGGTTTCTTGCTTAATCACTTGTTTTCTTCTGCTTTCATTCTTTCTTGACCATTTTTTCTTCAAAGCCGTTTTGACCTTTTGACGTGCATGGTTGCTTACTACCTTTGAATTAATTCCAGTAGGTTACTTGCATGCTTTTGAAATCTGATCCTGATTCAAACTTTGAGGTGTGTATCAGCCTATTTCACATATCTTTTCGTTGATTTAACCACCTTGATATCAAATGACCTGTTGTTTCTTTCTTCTGCCGATCAACCTTGCTTTTATTTTCTTTTTTTTTTTTCTCGATAGTAATCACCACCATAAATAAAGGCTGCTGCTCCTCTCCTGCCTGAATGATCGGGTCTTCAATGACTGGTGCTTGTGATCGTCTGCTGCTATATTATTGCTTGATTACCTTCTGCTTCTTCTCGTTCTTCAGCCCTGCAGCCAAGGGCTGCTCCTCTTACAAGAACCGACTCTCAAAACAGCTTTCTTTTCTAACCTTGCGCTCTGATACCAAATGTTGGTTTCAAACCAAGATCATAATCAAACTCTTGTATTCATTACTTGTAATACATACATATAAATAGACTAAAAACAACATGCAAACATGCGTCACTATTCCTATAAAATAGACCACTACTTAACATCCACCCACTACTCCACGACCTAGACTAATTCAAAATAAAAACTTGCTGCATACTTTAAATAAAACATGACACTCAAATACTGACTCGTAACTTGACCCGACTTTAACCCGATCAAGATTAATTCCAACAAAATAAATGCTCTAGCTTCTACCTTCTATTTAAACACATCCTATGTATTTATATTGTTCTGCATGTTAAAAAATAATTGCGATGACGTAGGCACGGCCAACGCCAGGGTAAAATGACGTAAGCAAAGCCGAGAACCACCACAACCTAACTAAGGCGCGGCAGGGCGATCCCGGCCTAAGAAGAATACAACAACAGGCCGGCGGCGCCCCTAGAATGATCAATCAAGGGCAGATACGCTGGAAAGAAAAGATATGGAGGCTAACCATAAGAAGAAACGTTCTAGAAGAGAGGTCATATCAGCTGTCAAAATAAGAAGGGATGAGGCCCGCCATAATGACAAAAGGACAAGACATCCGGATATATGGGCGCTAAAGGCAGGGCCCGAAGGAAACAACGGATAAAAGGTGGGGTGCTGGTCAAAGAAGGGAATCAAGCGGGCTCTCCCCTCGATCCTGGGGAAGAAGGCTCTCGGGCATAAATAGAGGAACAAGGAGTTCGGGTGAGGCACGACCGATCACTCTCTCATTCACTTATCACTATAATCACCCGAAAACACCAACTTATTCTCACACCCGAGGTTGATCGCAGGGATACGTCCCTGCGGTGAGCCTAACGGTGTTCTTCATTATCTTTGCAGGTAGGATCACGACGATCTAAGCAGGTTGCGAGGAATTCAACATTCGGTGTAGCAACAAGTGGCGCCCACCGTGGGGCACGTTTTGCGTCGCTCTCAGCGTGATAGTGTCCCAACACAGTTTCTCTTCGAAGCTACATGGACGGGGATGTCCTCTAGCAACATGCCAAGTGAAGAGGGAGCTCCCCCTGTCACGAACCTTGAGTCATCACCGGTGGTGGCGGACATGATCGAGTTGACACCGGAGGGGATTCATGAGAATTTCTCGCGGCTACAGGAGCTGATCAACGGATACGTACCGGAAGAAAGGCTCAGGGGAGTACGTGTGCGTTTAGCCTACAGTGAAGAGCCTAGCATTACACTGACACCCGTATCTCTGTCCCCGGAGCCCCTAGCACAGATGATGGGAACTCCTCCCTTAGAGACGTCGCCGCACCTGGCGTTCCCGGTGGTTTCGTACCCCCAAAGGACTGGAGAGGTTAGTGCTCACTCTTTGACGGCAGGGGGTATTGCTGGCCGTTCCCTCAACCCTGTCACGAGAGGATATTCGTGGTTCGGAAGCGCGGCTCAAACCCTATTTCCCCCGCTAGTCAGTATGGCTATGGACCAACCTATAAGCACGCACCAGGGTCTTTACCCCGAATTACCCTCTTTCCCTCTACACCAACCCCCAACCATGTATCCATATCATTACATGCACCAATCTATGCCTATACCCAACTAGCCTTTGTTCACATTCCCCAACATGCCTCCCCCCGTATCCCAACCTGTCGGAGCCATGGAGTATGAGTTGACTAAACCCTACGTACCCAACTCTCATACTAAGTTTTCACCCAGGATAGCGAACTTCAAGTTCCCGCCTAAAACCTAAATGCCCAGTAATGTCAAAATTTACGATGGCCTGGGGGATCCGGAGGACCATCTAGAGTTGTTTTCCGGGGCAGCCAAAGTAGAGCAGTGGTCCATGCCAGTATGGTGTCACATGTTTGTGCAGATTTTGGTGGGTCCTGCCCGCCTGTGGTTCAAAAGTCTACAAGTCGGCAGCATAGATTCCTTCGAAGACTTGAGCAGGAAGTTCTTAAACAACTTCATGCAGCAGGCAAGGCATACCAAAAACCCCGTGGAGTTAACACCACATTAAACAAAGGGAGGATGAAGATCTGCGTGCCTTCATGGAGAGGTACAAACCGGAAGGCCTCAGCATTGGTGGTGCGACGGAGCATATGCGGATTTCTGGGTTCATGCACGGGGTTAGGCCTCGTCAGTTGATCGAGGATCTAAACAGGAACATCTCGAAAACCATGGTGGAGGCTAAGGAGAGGGCTGAAGCGTTCTTAAGAGGGAAAGAGGCTACCCAAAGTGCCGAGGTGACAAAAAAGGGGAGGAGCCCAAACTGGAAAGCCACAGCCCAGTCTCATAGGGTCCCGACGTCACGTTTCCAGCCTTTCGCAGAGTGGCGAACGCACCATCAGTAAGAACACAGAAGACCGTACGAAAGAAGCACTTATGCCAAGCCTAGGCGGCCCGAGCAAGAGGAAAGATCACGAAGTGTACAGTTTAGGGCTTTGACGAAATCGCCCCATGAGATACTAGCGACGGAGGAGGCCAGATTCAGGTTCCGCCCTCCCAAGCCTTTTACAGAAGACACGGGACGAAAAGAATTCACACAAGTATTGTGACTTTCATGGAGACGTGGGTCACTACACCAATGACTGTTTTCAGTAAAAAAAAAAAGATAGAGGCTGCCGTCAAATCCGGAGAGTTGGCGCACCTCAACAAAGATATCAAGGGAAAAAAGGCGTGTGCAGACAGGCCCGGCAAAGACAAAGGCAAGGGGAAAGGAAAGGAGATCCTTGCGATACTTGAGAACCCGGTTAAAAGAAGGAAGGTCGACGAACACCCCGGGGCAAGTCTGGTTGGACGAAAAAGAAGATAAGTTTTCCGGCCTTATTAGGTGGAAAAACCATGGTCGACCCGATGGTTATCGAAGCAGCAATTGAGGACCATAGGGTCCGGCGTGTGTATGTGGACGGTGGAAGCTCTACAGAGATAATGTACGAACAGTGCTTCTTGCAGCTGGAAGAGCGAGTCCGGCGAAGGATGGTAGCGACCACGGTCCCATTGGTTGGTTTCGCAGGGGAAAGGGTCGTTCATATTAGGGAGATCACGCTTGGGGTTACTCTAGGGTGAAGTCTAGGGGAAAGAAGAGAAAAATTAATGTTCCTGATAGTACGGGCGGCGTCCTGCTATAACGTCATCATAGGAAGACCGGGGATCAGCGCGTTCTATGCTGTGGTGTCCACAACGCATGGGATGATGAAAATTCCGACATAGGCAGGGATAGTCACTATCTATCCTTCCGTAGACTATCGGCTGGTGGCCTCGGCTCAGGAATAGGAGATTCCCAGAGGCGGAAAAGTAGTGGTCAACAAGAACCATCCAGATCAGTAGGTGAGCATTGGGAAGGAGTTATCCGAGAATTGTCAACGTAGGTTAATGGCGCTCCTGCGGCATCACGAAGATGTTTTCGCCTAGGCACCTACCGATATGACCGGCGTTCCTCGACATATCGCAGAACACAGGCTAAATATCCCGGAGGGGGAGACCCCTGTGGTCCAAAAGAGAAGACCGTTGGCACACGACAGAAACCAGGCCGTGCGGTGCGAGGTGAGAAGGCTGGTTGAGGCAGGTATTATCAAGGAGGTTAAATACCACACGTGGGCGGTGAATCTCGTGATGGTTCGAAAGACAGACGGAAGTTGGCGAATGTGCATAGACTTCAAAGATTTAAATAAGGCTTGCCCGAAAGATTGCTATCCCTTACTAGAAATTGATTTCAAGGTCGACTCCTTGGCAGGTTTCAATTTGAAATGCTTTTTGGACGCACACAAAGGGTATCACCAGGTACAGATGAGACGTGAAGACGAAGAGAAAACCTCTTTTCACACAGCAGATGGGATTTTCTGCTACAGAAAAATGCCGTTTGGTTTGAAAAACGCGGGTTCAACATACCAACGGTTAATTGACGCGACATTCAAAGCACAGCTGGGGAGAAACATGGAGGCATATGTTGATGACTTTGTGATAAAGAGCACGGTCGAAGAAGCCATGATGGCAGATATCGCTAAGACATTTCAGAATCTAAGAAAGATCAACATGAAGCTGAACCCGACCAAATGCTCGTTCGGCCTCATAGAAGGAAAGTTCCTTGGACACATGGTGGATAAGCAGGGTATAAAATCCAGCCCTGACAAAGTAAAGGCAGTTCAGGAGATGAACTCGCCAAGAACAAAGAAGGAGGTCCAGAGTTTGAACGGAAGGTGGGACGCGCTGCACAGGTTCCTGTCTAAGTTGGCCGAGCGATCCTTGCCATTCTTTCGGACACTAAAAAACTATACGAACAAAAGAGATTTCCAGTGGACAACGGAGGCCGAAGAAGCTTTCCAAAGTATGAAGAATTACATCGCAAGCATCCCCGTGGTTGTATCTCCCGCTGTCAAGGAACCCCTTCTGCTGCACCTAGCAGTGGGTCATGAGGCGGTCAGCACGGTGCTCGTGATGGAGAGAGAGAGAAATGTCAGCTACCTGTGTATTTTGTAAGCAGGGCCTTGAAATAAGCAGAATTACAATACTCCATAATCGAGAAGTCCGTATTGGCGCTAGTACACATGGCCAGGAGATTGCGGTGGCACTTTCAGGCACACCCTGTCCATGTGCTGACCAATTTGCCCATCAGAGAAGTGCTGACAAAGCCGGAAGTGTCGGGACGCCTTGCAAAGTGGGCGGTGGAACTTAGGGAGCATGGTCTCCGGTATACCGCGCGAACAGCCATTAAAGGCTAAGTGTTGGCGGATAATCTGGCGGAAGCCCCGATCACCCAAGTAAATGAAGTAAGCGTTGAAAATGGCCAAGTGAATACGGAAGATTGGTGATTGTATACAGACGGAGCTGCAAGCATAGAAGGATCCGAAGCAGGCCTGGTGTTGGTTAGCCCAGAAGGGATTGAGGTAACCTATGCCTTGCGATTGAATTTCCAAAGTACCAACAATGAAGCCGAGTACGAAGCGCTATTGGTTGGTTCAAGGCTGGCGACCAGAATGAAGGTGTTGTATTTGCAGGTTTTCGTTGACTTGCTATTGGTAGCCAAGTCAGGTCAACGACCAATATGAAGCAAAAGAGGAAACCATGAGGCTCTACTTGCACCTGGTGAAGGAAGAAAAAGTCAAGTTTAGAAGATGCTCCATAACGCAGGTACCGAGGACTCAGAAGAAGAAGGCGGATGCACTGTCAAAACTCGCGTACTTGGTTTTTGCCCATCTAACAAAGCAAGTTCTAGTTGAAGTCCTGGAGCAGAGCTCGATCCGAGAGCAAGAAGTGCAAATATCATCAAAGAGAAAGAGCCCACATGGATGACGCCGCTGGCCGATTACCTCGTCACGGGGTCTTTACCGGAAAACAAGGAAGAAGCAAGAAGGCTAGTCATGAAGTCAACCAGATACGTGGTGGAAGACGGAAAACTTCACAAGAAGTCATACCTATCGCCAATGTTGCGATGCGTGGGTCCGACACAAAGCAATTACATCATATGGGAGGTGCACATGGGAATCTGTGGAGCTCATGCAGGGCCGCGAATGATAGCGGCAAAGATAATGAATATGGGGTATTATTGGCCAACTATGCACCAAGCGCAAGGGAAGAAATACGTCGCTGTGAGTCTTGCCATCTATACGCGCCTGTGGGAAGAAAGCCAAAACACGAGCTAGTAACAATTTCATCGGCCTGGCCATTCTACAAATGGGGGATGGATATTGTTGGGCCATTCCCAGAGGAGGCTGGTCGGGTGAAATTCCTTTTGGTGGCAATGGACTACTTCACCAAGTGGCCGGAAGTCAGGCCGTTGGCTTCGATTTCAGGGAAGCAAGTGATCAAGTTTTTCTGGGAGTCCATCATTTGCATATATGGTTTGCCAAGAGAGATAATCACTGATAACGGAAAACAGTTCGCGAAAGAGCCCTTCAAGGGGTGGTGTAAGGAACTACGCATTAGGCAAAACTTGACTTCTGTAGCACACCCGCAAGCAAATGGACAGGTAGAAAGGATGAATCGAAGCATAGTGCAAGGATTGAAGACAAGGCTAGGAAGACAAGGCAAGGCATGGCTGGAGGAATTACCAAGCGTCTTGTGGGCGTTGCGAACTACTGAAAAAACTAGCACGGGAAGAACTCCATTCAGCCTGGTTTTCGGATCCGAGGCAATGATCCCAGCGGAAGTAGGGGTAACAACCCTTAGGACGAGCAAGTTCAACAGCAAGTCCAACGGCAAGTCCAACGAAGAGGAAATCCAGGTTAACCTAAACTTGTTGGAGGAAGCACGGGATCAAGCAAGTATCACCGAGGCTAAGTACAAGTTGCAGTTAGAAAAGTACTACAATTCAAAGGTAAGAAAGGGGGTTTTCCGACCAGGAGACTCGGTGCTACGGCGAAACGAGGCCAGCCACAAAGAAAGCGGGGGAAAGATGAGAGCAAGCTGGGAAGGCCCATATCAGGTAATGGAAGCTCACAAGGCGAGATCATACAAACTCAAGGACATGGGGGGACGACCAATCCCAAGGCACTGGAACATAGCGAATCTTCGCAGGTTCTATGTGTAACTAGAATGTTAAGCCCTAGCAAGAAGCGCAGTCATTTTTGAAAGGATCACGAACAGCGGTGCCTCAAGAAGCAATAGCCAAACAGGAATCGCAGGATAGGAATCAACGTTGTATCAGAAAACTATGTTGATCTTTTGTTATCCTATTTCCTATTTTAATAAAACGAATGATGAACTTCATGCTATAGCATTAGTAAGAACCAAAGATGAGTATACGCCGGCTTCACAAAAGCCTGACATCATCTAACAACCACAAGTTCCGACCTTGACCTTCTTGTGAAAAGGTTGAACACCTAAAACAATCAGCTCCGTGAGATCCAGCCTTGACCAACTCATGTAACAATTTGCGCAAATCACAAAAGATATAATATCGCGATAACATATGCTTACCAGAAAGCCCTAATAGCACAATATGAAAACAAAACAACGTGCAGCGAATACACAATGCATAAACATAAAGGCAGCCATATAAGCAGACGAAACTAAGACAAGGCAAAATATCCAAAGTTGTCCATACAACAAAAGAGGCAACACAGGCCATGACCAACTAAATCAAAAACAACAAAGGCAGGTGGCGATTAAGCCTCTCGTCCACCATCAGTGCTGCCACCAACATCACTTTTTCCGCCTTCATCGGCAGCCCCGGCCTCACCTACGACTGAAGGAACACCCCCGTCGCCAAACGCCACACCAGTCACCGCCACCGCCACAGTAGGCGTCTCACCCGCACCACCTGCAAAACGTAAAATTTCACAAAAAAAGAATAAACGAGCGCCTAAACGCAGACAATACATTAAAACTGAAAGGAACTCACCTTGTCGGGAAAACGCAACCGATGATCCGGTCGCTGCAATAAAGCCAGACTGAAACTAGGAGGGAACAGAGCCGGGGCTAGGCAAAGGAAGAGCAAGAGACGAGGCACCAGCATGAGAACCCAGACTGGCAGACTACTACTAGCCTGCCCGCTAGGAGACAACATCGACTGGGAAGATCTCTTTTCCGCTAACGTCAGCCTAATCTCTTGCAGTACACTCAAGGGTTTGTCAGAACATGCGGCAACAGCATCCAAGTAGGGGTAGCGAGTATGCTAAAAGGAAATAACAGCTTGGTTTAACTTAGATTTGGCATTAGGGCGGAAGTAAGCAAGGTCCTTAATGCGCTTGCCTTCCGCATGACATTTGAAACCTGTTTTTAGCCCAACAAACAACCTCAGCTGATGGGCCGCCTTTTGAACCGAGGCTAAAGAAGTCACATATTCTGTGCTACGATGAAGGTTACGCACAACATTTGAGAAGCCCTAGTTGATAAGCCACTTTCATTCCCCGACAAGAGAGTCCAAGCTTTTTCGCAGATTGTTATTGCTTTGAAGCAAATGACTCATGGCTTCCTTAACCTGCGTTTTCTCTAGTTGAAAACTTTCCTTCTTAGAACACAGAGACTCCCGGTCTTTCGCAAGCTGTGCCTACCCATCCTCCAACGCAGCCTGGGCTTTTAGAAGGCTGCCCTCTCTCGCCAACGCTTCCTCCAAGTTTTTCGCATGGCCGTCTTTTTCGGCAGACAACTGCCTCACCTTCTCCTCCAAATAATTTATCAACCCAGCGTTATCAGCAAGCTTCTTACCCATTATAGACATTTTCACGTGAGAACGATCGCGTACGGCTATCCCAGCATTCCATTTGGTAAAGGCCGCAAACATATAAGAACCAAGCTTGGCCCAGGCAACATTCATGCGCTCCTGAAGAGTGGAATCATCCAGAAGATCGGGGGCAATCTTCACGGCAGGAGTACAGAAGTGCTCAACGATCTTCCCACTGACCGCAGGATCAGAAAAAACGTCCCGATTTAGAATGCCAAAATTAGGAGTGAAAGGAAGATCACCAAATTCGGGATCCAAATGGTTATGATCATCAGCAGAGACACGGCGGGTAGAAGAACCTTTGTCAGCATCGGGGTTTTGATCCCCCTCTCGATAAAGAGACAGAGCTTTAACAGTGGATATGGGGCGGGATCGGAGGACAGAAGTTGGAGGTCATCATCATCCCCGCCTTCAGACTGGTGAGAGCAACTCAAGCTACGCCGGGCAGAACGGGTGCGAGGTTTTTTGCCCCTCTCGAGAACATCTTCCGCTTTCCTCTTTCCAAGAGCCCCAGTAGTAAGCGGCTCGAAAGCAGAGTCGGTAAAGACGTGCGGTTGTGGATAAGAATCACCAGACAAAGAAGGAAAGATACCGGGATAACTTTCCCCAGTATGAAGAGCCTGGTTGCGCCGGGTATGCACGTCGTCTTCGCCCGTAGCAAGAGGGCGAGACATAACTTCCACATCGGATGTAGACTCCAGTTCCATCAGCGACAATAAACTCATATCTGCAAAAAGAGAGAAACATCAAAACAGGTCAAGAATAGAATGACACAAAGGAAACATACCAACTCCATGACGTTTAATCAAGGGAAGGGTATCGTCGGGCTCCCAATCCTCACTCAGCCCAGCCAACACTAGAGCGGCCTAAGGGTAGGGGCGAATCCAAGTGGGCCTATCAACCAGCACCTGATGGTGTCTCGGGTCAAAAGAAAAGGCACGAAGAACACATTCGGCAAGGATACCCTGTGGGTCACGAATTGGCGTAGCGAATGGCAAAAGAGAATGCTTAACCCAGAAAAAATGATTCTTCCAGTTCTTGATGGAAGGGCTCGAAGGATGAACACACCGGCAGGAAGGCTTCTTCCGGATTTGAATGGTGAACCTGTCACCGTTCTTGGCCAGTTGAAAGAACTGGTGGAACAAACTCACCGACGGTGGAAAACCGTGGGCCTTGTAACACATCTCGAAGTGAGTAATCTTACTTACTCCATAGGGGGCAAACTGTTAGAGGGTAAAAATCTAAGGCAATCAAGCATTTTCGATTTACGTAAAGGCATGTCATGGCGGCTAGCCATGGCGAAGGAGAAGGAAAGTAAAGTAATAGATTGCGAAAGAAAGGGAGAAGGAGATTACCTGCAACAATCGGAGAAACCAGAAGGATATAGAAAACAAGAGCGACGATTATTAATGGGAGTGGAACGGTTTCCGACAAAAAAAGCGGAGGCAGTTGTAATCATGGCACTGCCAGGGACGGTTGCCAGGGCGTCCTGTCAATTAAATGGAGTAACTGCCAGGGAAACGGGAAAATTGAAATGTAACTGATTGAGTCAGGCAGTGGTCGCAATCGAACCAGTAGCAACCACGCCTGACGGGGGGGGGGGTGATGACGTAGGCACGGCCAGCGCTAGGGTAAAATGACGTAAGCAAAGCCGATAACCACCACAACCTAACTAAGGCGCGGTAGGGAGATCCCGGCCTAAGAAGAATACAACAACAGGCCGGCGTGCGCCCCTAGAATGATCAATCAAGGGCAGATACGCTGGAAAGAAAAGATATGGAGGCTAACCATAAGAAGAAACGTTCTAGAAGAGAGGTCATATCAGCTGTCAAAATAAGGAGGATGAGGCCCGCCATAATGACAAAAGGACAAGACATCCGGATATATGGGCGCTAAAGGCGGGGCTCGAAGGAAACAGCGGATAAAAGGTGGGGTGCTGGTCAAAGAAGGGAGTCAAGCCGGCTCTCCCCTCGATCCTGGGGAAGAAGGCTCTCGGGCATAAATAGAGGAACAAGGAGTGAGGCACGACCGATCACTCTCTCATTCACTTCTCACTATAATCACCCGGAAACACCAACTTATTCTCATGCCCGAGGTTGATCGCAAGGATACGTCCCTGCGGTGAGCCTAACGGTGTTCTTCATTGTCTTTGCAGGTAAGATCACGACGATCTAAGCAGGTTGCGGGGAATTCAACATTCGGTGTAGCAACAAATTGTATATTGTGTGAACTATCTATGCGTGTTGAAGGTCGAGATACATGCGATGGCGTTTAAAAATGTCTTGTATTTGTTAACTAGTTCTCACATTTAACTTTCAGCAGTAACTTTAACTCCTGTTGAAACCACTTAATATTACCAAATATACTCACAAGTTAAAACCATTTTGCTAGCTACTTTCGTGAGTAATAGACAGTGGTGTACCCAGAAAATTTTTCATGGGATACAAAAGTTGGGGGGGGGGGACTTGAGATTGTCACATACATATAACACTAAAAAAAATTTTAGGGCGCGGCTGCCCCCTTCTTCGTACCTGGGTCCGCCCCTCGTCATAGACCTGCACACTATTAATGATAAATCTTGTAGCATGCATGCAGGCAACAAAATTAAAAACAGGCCCATATGAAAATGACTCCACAAATCTTTGTATTTGTTGGTCTTTAGAGACAGTTATGGCTGTATGGGGATCAGATCTATGCATCAGTCATTTTTTTAGCCAGCCTCCAAATTGTCTTACTCTTCAGACGTTGATACTTCTACACACATGGTCCACTCTACTAAATGCCAATGATATTATTAACGTTGCTACTAAATTTCATCCACTCCTAATTTTGACACATGCTTTTAAAGAATTAGGGGAGATGTATAATTCATTGACTATCTTCAGTACTTATTATGTATAATACAATCTCTTTTTTCATACTCGAATAAGCGTAGGAGCACTATGAAGCGTGCTTGTTTGATCAGCCATGTCGTAGATTGATCACACCTTTATCGAAGATACTAACCTGGCTCTAATATCAAATCTGTTGGTATCAGATATCAAACAACAAAAAATGGATAGTTATGAAGCAAAAGAATTTCTTGAATAATGCTCAAAGTATCGCATACATAACGTAGAGAATATCAATTCTTTTAATAGAACATAACCAAACAGATACATGCATGAAACTTGGACTAATCTAATCAAATAATGAGCTAATTCTCCTTTTCAAATTCAAAAATAAACTGATAATGCACGTACGTGCATGTTAATATTGACGAATTGAATCATGCTTCATCATCCCTTACAGTACTGTTTCTTCTTTGACTCGCTTCTAGGTGAGTAATCTGGAGCAATAAAACTTCTTAATATTTCTTATAAATTTACAATCTATTGATTGATATTTCCCCAACAACCTAATTGAAATATTTTCTCAACAATATTGGATAATCCCAAGTCTCTAGAGGAGTACATTATTTAAGAAATTTTTTTTCGGTAAGATACATTCAGTTATAACATAGTTAAACCTAGCTTTAATATTGTGTAAACAACAAATAATGATCAATCTAGAGAACATCACCTTCTTTTCTTCATTAACCGTTACTAACACTACAAGAAATTTCTAAAATTACGGTGACGTTATTAGCGACGACAGGGCCATTATCGGCAACGGAATTAGCGGCAACATATCGCCGCTATTGATCATTGATCCGTTTCCAATTTTTCACTTAGATCTGGCCGTTGATCATGCTGTAGATCTAATGGCCATAGATTTATCGTACCAATCGACGACATCAATAGCGACAACATGTCGCCGCTATTGCTTAAAGAATAAACCCGCATAGGAGATTCCCTCCACATTATCCTTTTCCCTCTACACCCACTCCACCACTAACCTCTAGCCCTCGATCAGTCGATCGACCGTGAACCGTCGCCGGCTACCACCGACCTCCACCATCCGGGCCTCCTGCGAACCGTCGTCGGCCACCACCGACCTCAACCAACCGGGCCTCGATCCCGCGAACCATCGCCGGCCACCACCGACCTCCACCAAGCGGGCCTCCCGCGAACCGTCGCCGGCCACCACCGACCTCCACCAACTGGGCCTCGATCTCGCGAATCGTCGCCTGCCACCACCGACCTCCACTAACTGAGCCTCCACCGATTTGTGCTAGGCGGCCACCACCAAGCAGTCGCTGGCCGCCACCGCTAATATAATAGCGGTGATTTTTGTTGCCATTATTGGTGGAAAATTTTGTAGTGTAATTAGTTTATTGATAATATTAATTAATTATCTATACCTGTGCCACTATTGATGGAAAATTTTGTAGTGTAATTAGTTTATTGATAATATTAATCAATTATCTATACCTGCACATTAGAGAATCTAAATCATTCATCTTAGGAATCAAAAGAAGCTATCTTACCATCAAAATACCCAGTACAAACAACACCTACGTTCTAGATGTGACGCAAGCCTTAATCATCATTATTGGATTCTAGTGAAAGTTATTGATTAGTTTATAAATTGAAATTTAAACGTTTTTAACTAGATACTTCACATGAACAGATTTATAATTAACCTTTATAATTTTGATTCCGTAAGAGTGATGCGCATTATGTTTCGGCTGTTTATGTTCTAAGTGAGAAGAAATTACGGGTAAAAATTGTTGTAGTGATTAGCATTTCAACAAGTAATATAATATTACATTGAAATTATATCCTCTTTCTGTATCATGTGATGTCCTTGTCTTTCTGCTCAAATGCTTAATTGCCTGTGAATTGATCTAAAGGCTAGGGTCTGCAAGAATTAATATACATAACATAAGCTAAGAAAATCTATAACATTGTGAAGTTTTGTGGAGTTTGTTTTGCAAATAGTTATGTACTTTACCATAAACAACTTGGTGGAAATTCTTGTATGAGGCTGTCGGTCAGCTGAATTTTTTTGATATATATCATACTAGGTTAGTATCCCGTGTAGTATACGGGTTGAATAAGTAAAATACAAAATAATTAGTAATAAAAATTTATAAATTATAAAACCATATTTAAAGATAAAATATGATTATAATTGCATATCAATAGCTACTTTAAGTAAATAAACAATAATGTGTTTTTCTTAAACTTTTATTTTATGAAAAAAATATGGGTTTTAAATATTTTGTTTTAAGAAAAATGAATTTATTTTAAGAAAAGTTTTTTGTATTCTGTATTTTATAAACCTTTGTTTTTAAAAAGTGTATTTTAATAATAACAATAGGTTTTAATTTATTAAATTATATAATTTTTAATTTGAAAATTGTATGAGTAATATTATTAGTATTCAATATTATTAATAATAATAAAGAGAAATAAGAAAGTTAGTATGATAAAACTTATAATTGTGTCAAAGTTTATTTTAGATTTTTTTTTGTTATAGATAGATAAATATACAGATAAATAGATAAGTTAAAAATCCATTTATTAAACGGATTATAATTAGTGATAAACACGAAAAGTTATAGTACGATATTTTAATATAAGATATGATTAAAATTATATATACGTAATAGTTCAAGAAATAAAACAATTATACTATTTTTTTAACTCTCTTATTTAAATAGTTTCAGTTTTGAACATTCGTGTTAAGAATTTTTTTATAAAAAATCTATTGTTTGTAAAAATCTTGTTTATTAAAAGCTCGGGTTTCTAATTATTCTGATTGTTTTAATAAAACCGCTTTTAGAAAAATTTTATATTTTTTATAATTTTTTAAAAAAAGGACCAATTTTAAAATATTTTGTTTCAAAAAGATTTAGTATTTTAAAAAATTTCATATTATTTAAAAATTTTATTTTTTTATGATTTCTATGTTAATAAAAAGATGTAATTTTTAATTTTCTTAGTTAAATTTATTTTTAAAAACATAGCTTGATTTTAAAAAATCTAGATGAGAGAGAGATGTATTAAGCCAATGAGCCCTATATCAATTGGTTTGTGAGAGGCATCCATGGCTTTCCAAAGTGAAGGTTATGGGTTCGAGTCTCACTTGATGTAATATACTTCAAGTGGGCAGGGGTTTTACCACATTGGGTCTTCTAGTGGTGGGTTTCCCCTGGATTGGTGGGCGGGCCGGGTCACCAGCGTTGTCTGTGTTTGTAGGCGTGGGTAGCCTTTTACCATTGGGTTTACCCGGGTGACAGGGCTTAAAAGTATTCGTTGGCCATTAAAAAAAATGTATTAATTAATAAAATTGATTTTTATTAAGAGAGAGAAATTAGTTTGAGTGTTTAAATTACTATAATACCTTTTTGGAGGGAAAATGAAGTGAGGATGTATAAAATAATAACAAGTGTCAAAAAGGTGGTTTAAAAGTGTGACAAGTGACAAAAAAATCTTCTTTTATTAGATATATAGATTTTTTAACGTGTAACTCACATGCTCTCTACTCTTACATTTACATGTTTATTTATCATAAGACTTAAACCTTAAAACGAAAGTGAAGAGATATTTTATACACACTTGGTATCGCTACACCAATGTTTTTACAGATATATCCCATAAAGGTGGTTTTATATTTGAATTTGTGTACTTATGTAATTATCCAAAACAACAAATTTATAATTTGTAAAATAGGGTACAACTTCTAGGTAACAAGATAACAAAATCAAACTGCAAAATAATATATATATATATACATATATATACATATATATATATATACAAGATAACAAAATCAAACTGCAAAATAATATATATATATATATATATACATATATATATACATATATATATATACATATATATATATACTAGGTTACAATCCCGTGTAGTATACGGGTTAAATAAATTTACAGTTACATAGTTAATAATATAAAATGTATTACGGATTAAATAAACTCATGTATTACATATTTGAAAATTTAAAGTTAATATATTTGAAATTTTAATTATGGATAGTTATTAATTAATAAATAGTTATCATAGTATTCATAATTAAGAGGAGAGAGAAGCGAGAAAACTAATTATTACATGGCCAAGAATGGTGACACGTGTCCGGATTTATTTTTATTTATTAGTATAGAGATATGATAGATAACGAATGTTAACCCTTATTTATTACGATAACCAATTAACCAAACTAGTGCTTCATAACAGGCCACGTTATCACTGTAAGTTAAAGTTATATTGGTAAACTAGTGGTCCACAATCAATGTTAAATTTTTTTTTAAATGTAGCAAGACTATACTCAAATTAAGGATATTAAAATGATCTATTAAAAAAGTGTAATTTGTATAAAAAAATAACATCATACAAAAAAATTAAGACGGTTTTAAAAAAGAGGGAGATTGTTTAAAAAATAAAGGGAAAATTGTTACATCAGTGGTGTAACGCAGTGTAAAAGTTAGTTACACCACATAATCATGGTGTAAGTGTTTGTTACATTAGTGTTAACGGATAATCGCAATAAAGGTGAGATAACACCCATTCCTTATCCTATATATATATATATATATATATATATATATATATATATATATATATCATTGAAGGATTTTCTCTTTTTTCTTTTCAGAAATAGCATGTGAGCTAGGATTTCATAGTCAATTAAGATTGTAGGTTTATAGCTGGAAGCCATAAAAAGGGTTGGGGTTAGTCGGACAGCTTTAAGTCAATGATTTTGAGACAGGATCGGACCAGCCGGTTTAACCGGTCCGACCGGGAATCGGAGGATGGGCCAAACCGGTTCAAGGCAGTTCGTTTTGGAGGGGTTGGACAGGCCAGTTCGTCCCGAACCGGTGGTCGGACCGGGAACCGGACCGGTGGTCGGACCGGACTTTGAATTTTTATTTATTTTTGTATTTTAATGGGTAAAAACGAGGGGTTGAATAATAAATTAGTATATTGAACATAAGATTATTGTTAAGTTTTATATATAACTATAAAATACACACATAAATTACTTATATTGAATTATATGTATAACTATATATATAATATACTATATATATAATTATGACGTCATCCGGTTCATAAATCCGCTCCGACCACCAAACCAGTAAAACGTCCGGTTCGACGTCCAATCCGGTTCTGAAAACATTTGTTTAAGTGTTACAAAATTGGTAGCCATACAATCTTAATTGGAGTCTTGTTTATTCACGTTCGGTGATCTACCAGGAATCAAAACTTTCGAACACTTGTTTATTGTGAAAAAAATCAGTAACGATGTGATAGGAAATTCAGATGCTCGTGTTTTTACTAAATTTACATCATTTTAGACTACGAAGTGCTCTGACTCCACTCGTGACCCTGTGTAAAACTATCGTTAAGTCAAGTAAGAGGTATGACATATGTTGAGATTCTAACTTACTTTGATAAATTCGCAAAATAACAGCTAGGTGGATTAACAAGGTGGCCCGGAGATGGTTTCGGACAGGCGACCGCGCATGGCTTATTTTTTTAGAGCCTAGGTTTTTACATGTATATATATTTTACATTTGAATTTATTCTAAAAGCAACCTATAAGAAGACTAAATTCTCAATTAAAATTCTAACCCAACTAAACCAAATAAGCTTTATAACCTTAAGGAGTTCATCTAAACTAGCTAATCTAAAACCTATTTAACCCTATTATAAAATACGAATTCGCGGTCAAATCTTATACTCAAATTATGGCAATCGACCGAAAGGTTGAAGACATTATGAATTTATATACTTTAATTTGAGAGTCTAAAATAAGATGTGCTAACCTTAATTCGTTTAACAATGAAAACTAAATCATTTAAATACTATGATTTTGTTTCGTATATTGTGTTATAACAAATATCACCATACTAGTTAAATATTTTAATTTATAGTTGAGAGCCCGTTTACAATCTTGCACAGATTACTTAAAATCTTAGAAACAGTCCTATCAATTAATACTTGGAGAACTAGACACGCGTTAGAAATTAGCTTGCACCGCGAAGCGCATAATGCCACTTTTGAGCATGCATTGATCTGTTCATTTTGGTGGGTGAACCTATTGCCTTTTAGTAACATGTCCGCATTCCATATATGACTAACTTCTAATACATTGGTTTTGCTTTATTTTAGGCCTTCCCCACACATCCTTTTAGCATTTTTCCCTTATTCAGAGTTTGCTACCTCATGCTAATAACAATTTCTAATCTATACTAATAAATGATTACATTGGGTGGATACATGTCATTATTATATTAACTCTATAATTTATTTCCCGCTCAAAATCATTTATCAATTTTAAAAAGTCAAAATAACTAATTGTTAAATTCTCTCGCTTTATTTATCTCTCTTTTCTCTCTCTCTCTCTCTCACTTTAAACATTTCAAATTTTTCTAAAATCTATATTTTTTTATAAAACATTCTTTATTAATTAAAACTTAAACATTTTGATTAAAATACACACTTTTTTGAAAAAAAAAAATTTCGAGACTATGAATTTTTTTAAACAACATATCTTTCTACACATATGAAATATTTTAAAACCAATTTTTTTGAAAGGTTTTATATGAAAATGTTTTTCTTAAATACTTAAAAGGATAATTGAAACCTGGAGTTTTTAATCAATAAAATATTTATAAAATTGATATTTTGTCAAAGAAATTTTTATTAAATACAAAAATTTATTTATAAAACAAAAATAACTAAAACCCATAGTTTTGAAATGATGAGATTTTTATTAAAAATGACATTTTTTAAAAACAATATTCTTAGAACTAAATGTATCTTAACATATTTATAAAATCTGAGTTAAAAAACACTTTTTGAAAATGAAAGTTTTACAAAAATAAAAAAAATATTTTATTAATTAAAATACTTGCTTACATATAATTTTAATTATATCTTATATCAAAATAATATTTTATATTTTTAACTTTTCATTAACTTTTAATATTTTTTATTAAACCCGTGTAATACATGGGGTTATAACCTAGTTGAAAAATATAAAGCTTAACCCTTATGTATATCAATTCACCAGGTTAAAAACCCATATAATACATAGGTGGAGAATAAAATTTAACATGTTAAAATTATTATTTTTTATAAAAGTTTTGTATCTTACATGTTATTACTTATTAGTCATTGGTGAAATTAAAAATAATAAATTTCTAAGAAATTATAAATAAATATAATAAAAAATAAAATGTTTAATATTATATTTTAAGATAAGATATATTATAAATCATATAGTTTAGTATGTTTTAATAAATAATTAGAATAAAAACATTTATAATTTAAATATTTTATAGTATAGTTTACATATTTAAATTAATTCTTATTTAATAGGAGAGATAGGCGGGAAATATAATTTTAGAGTTAACAAAAAATTGGCAAGTATCTACCTTAAATCTTCTTTTATTATAATAGATAGATAGATAGATATGTGTTCACAAGGATATATATAACGGGGATCTAATTTAACTTGAAAACGAAGTTACCGGTTTCTAAACAAGCACAAATTAAGTAAGAAGATTTATTAAATAGTGATCTGATTTGTTTAAATTATACTATTAAAGTCACTCAAATTAACTTATTTAATGACTTTTCTTTACGGTTACCTTATACTTTAATTAATAAAATTTTAAAAAATAAGCAACTAAATATTTTACTTAAGTCACTTAACTTTATATCTCTATACTAATAAATAAAAATAAATCCGGACACTTGTCACAATTTTAGGCCATCTAATAATTGGTTTTCCCGCTTCTCTCTCCTTTTAATTATGAATGTTATAATAGTTATTTATTAATTAATAACTATCCATAATTAAAATTTCAAATATGTTAACTTCAAATTTTCAAATGTGCAATACATGGGTTTATTCAATTCGTATAATACACAATATTTAATACATAACTTTTTATATTATTATTTAGGTAACAGTAAATTTATTTAGCCCGTGTATCACACGGGATTATAACCTAGTAAATTTATAAATTTAAAGAAGTTAAATATTAAAATACTTTATTCTGAATTAAAAATTGAGTAAGTTTAGTTGAGCTGACATTAAACTCCATTTCCATTAACCTAATCGATTTTTGGAAAATCAGCTTATCCAGATCCTTTTTCAAAACCAACCTCTATTAAGGGGGTCACTTGGGTATTTAGCCCAATGGAATTGAAAGTCGTTCTCGGGTTTGATCCTATGCATGAAATCAGTTTAGGAAAAATGTTAGTAGTTTAGAAGTTGTGTTGGTTGTCATTAACAAAAATTAAGGGGCGACGGATCACCTCCTTGGGCTTGCTGGACAAGGACAAAAGTATGTTAGGTACTGGCAGGAACACTGCCTTGGTTGTAACGGTACTGTAAAAAATGCTCCCCGAGCGGTAGCTACTTAGAAGCCATACCACAACAGATATTTGCGTTTATTGTGTGTTGTGCTTCTTATCTTGTATCTTATTTAAAACCACATCGCGATTATTAGATTAATAATGTAACAAAATATTAGTTTATAAGGTAAGTAAATTAAATTGAATTAAGATAGGAGGGGATGAGAAAGATGTTGCAAGGAATTGGAGTTAGAGATTCATACCAAATCATTCTTTCATTACATTGAATCAGTAGTTTACAAATAATGAGGTTTAGCCCTATTTATAGTTACCGTAGGGGTTTGTGCCCATGATGTCCGTTGGTGTTTAACCACCATAACCATCATAACCTATGTTATAATTATAATAATACAATTAAAGATACTAAATTAGGGTAAAACAAATACTAAGTCTAACTATAATATAGGGATGATTTTGTTGGTTTCGGGCCAAAATTAGACATTCACAAACTCTATTACTTTCATTACTTGCAATACATACATATTTATAAACTAAAAAAAACATGCAAACATGGGTTGGTAACTTAAATCTCCTTATAAAATAGACCCATTAACACCCACCACTCAACTACTAAAACTTTTTCAAAATCAAAATTTGCTGCATAAATTAAATAAAACACAACTTAAATATTAGATCCGTGACCCGATTTGACTTGATCACAATTAACCCAACTAATTTAGAGAAAAATAGTAAATCTGACGTGGCGATGACATAAATAAGAGAGATCTAGGGAGGAAATGATGGGAAACATGGACGTCCTAAATTAACATTGGAAAACTATTCTTTTAGCTCTTGTTAATAGAGAGAGGTGCATGCATGGTCCAGTGAGTAATTACGAGTGAGATATCTTTAAAAACTTACTTTTACTTTGGTCCCTCATCTGCACAAACGTACAGTGGATGCTTGCAGACTCTATCTACTATACTTATTTTGTAAACTATTTTGATAAATAGTTAAATAGTGTATCAAATTAACATTGCAATTATTATGTGTACTTATGCTAGTTTTTCTTCCAGTTTAACAATGAGTGGCAATTTAAGTTAACAATTTTTCCATTCATATGCAGGCAACTCGATCTGGCCAATTATGAGTATTTTGAAATTAGGGTTTGTTATCAATGACATTAGTATCCTATATGGTGCTGATGTTAAGATGGTTTAAAAAAGCGGTCTATAATATTATCCTGAGTTTATGCTTGTGTATTATCTTTTTTTCTCTAGTGTCAAAATTTATCTAACAAAAAGCATTATTTCATTATACTTATATTATAGATGACCAGAGCTATCTTAAGAGCTTTTTGGTCCCTACCTGTTGAAAAATCTATCTTATCTACATGTATTTGGTGTAATATATGTTTTACCTTTGTAATTTACATGTAAAAGTGTGAATAATAAGTGGGATGACCTATAAAACTAGCATCATCAATCTGATATTGTTCAGCTTGTGGTGTATACTTATCTACATTGCTTATAGCTGACATTGACACCACTGGCTACAAATTCTCCTCATGGGTTTTCTTTCTTTCGCGTGCGAATACAACTGAAGATAAAACCAGTTTTCGATTATTAGCCGATTCACTGCGGAAGGATTGAAGGTCAGATTTTGTTGCACTTCATACACTACAAAGATCTAAAAGATTGTACTATTTTGAGTTCTTGATAGCTGCATCTAGCTAAAATGTGAGTTCATTTTCTTATGATTAGTGTGTAACTTTTAGTGGAAACTGTCACATATTGATCTCAAGTTAACTCTTTGTTCTTGTTCATTTTCTTGAAACTTCTTAACATTTACTTAAGTTGTAAGATTGGTTATCAAAATCAGGGTTTTCATCCATCTTGATGTACAAATTTAACTTAGAATTAATACCCATGTTTCAGCATGTATTCAAGATTAGGGTTTCAACTGGAAAATGATATAAAAAGTAAGATGATCAACAACACTTGTGATCAAGAAAGCGATATCAACGCGCAAAATCCATCAGTTCCCAAATCTATCTCCAGACAATATCCGGGCTTTAAGAATCCAAGAATTGTAACGGCGTCTCGTGAATATGGAGGGAAAGACAGGCATAGCAAAGTATGGACTATAAAAGGTTTAAAAGACAGAAGAATCAGGCTATCGGTTCCTACCGCGGTTCAATTATATCATCTTCAAGAGCAGCTCGGGTTAAGCCAACCAAGCAAAGTGATAGACTGGTTGCTTGATGTCACTAAAGAAGATATCAATAAGCTTCCACCCCTCCAAATGACACTTGAAGACTTCAATCGATTTCATCATCCGGATTATGATTATTCAAGAACAAAAGGGAAGGAAGTTGCAGAAGAATACAAGTTGAATTCATATAGTTATAATGACATTCAGTCATCTTCAAACCTATGTTTGTCAAGATTTGGTCACCATCTAGATACTTATGCATATGAACCTCAGTTTCTTTCATGTGTTTCTGGTAATGCAACAGCTTCTTTATACCCTCAATACTTCATGCATAGTCACTTGCAGTTATTGGGCTCAAGTCCTACACAAGTGCAGGTACCTCTCAGTCTTATTGACACTCAAGCGAAAGTACTTTTCGGGTTCAATATGAATTCTAAGGTTAGTTCAGAAAGCAATGACAATGGCGGCATCGGTTAACAATGGCGAATGTGAATTACTGATGCAAGATAGTTTGAAGGAGAGAAAGAAAAGATCGACTTGAAGGTGATTGAGTTATAATTATTCTTGTATTTTAGTTTATTTTGATTTGTACAATAAGCCCTTCAATTGGGTTGATTGATTAGTCTTAATAATGAATAAAAGGCAAATGGCAGATATTATAAAGGAAAATTAGGCCAACGTGTAGTGACATGTAGATTACTTTTACAAATTAAAGTAAAGGAACCTACTTTCTAAAACGTACAATAGTTTCTATAGTAGCCTTTTTCACAAATAGTATTTATTTTATGTTTCCTTTTTTGGTCACAATGATCTTCTCTAACATTTATAGACTTATAGTGAAGTACATTCCTTAACTGTTACTATCGAAGGAAATAAAATTCCTAAACATTTCTTTGGTGCATTCTCATCCTATTTAGAATAATTTTTCTTGTCTTTATATTTTAACCTAAACTTAACCTAGACTTAATGAAACCATCTAAATTACTCTCCATCTCATTCTTTAAATTGCGCCATATCTTTATGATTTACGCATCAAGGTTTAAGACCTCTATGGTAGATTGGAAGATCTATCAATACATTGAACACATCGTATACCTACCAACTTCTCTTCTCAGCTTGCGTCTTCTCTCCTCTTGTGTGTGTCTTATCTTCTCATTTCTTTATCACTTTTCCTAATTAAAAATTTAAATTTCCTCGAATGAAACCCTAATGCCCAAGTGTTTCAAGTGTGATTCTCCATTCCTAGGTAATTTTTAGTGACTTTTGTGAGATTTAAGCTTATGTTATAACATAAACAAGTAGAAATTATAATGATCAGTTGATCCAAAAGTTAGTAGACTCCTACTTTGGACTAGTTGCACAACAAGAACAGAAGGTATGAACCAAACTCCAAATGGCTACGACTTGGACTTGGAGTGGAATTACGGGGCCAATAATAGCCTGTGGATATAAAGATCTAGACTAGCTGGATCGCATGGCAAATGACGGTATGGTCCAGTTGTGAGACCCAAAATCAACAAAGGATGTAATTCCGCTAATTAGTGATTTTCTTAATTTTTGTTGCTTTAAAGTCCATTCTTTTTATCTTAAAACATGTAAAAATCACTTATTTTCTTCATTTACGTGTTTCTTCTATCATAAATCTTTCAGTGATCCTTCGTAAATTTAAATTTTGGACATATCTATAATTTTCTAACAATAGGCACTAATAGCCACCCCTCCAAATCACGAATGCAAGTATGTGTGTGTGTCTATATATATATATATATGAGCCTTCAAAAATATGAGTCATTGATTTTTATAAATCAAATATGGAAATTTGGTTTATTCGTTTCACAATTTCTTTTAGATTTCATTTGAACTCAAAACACTCTATATATTTATGAGCCTCCAAAAATATGAGACATTGATCTTTATAAATCAAATGGGGAGTTTTGGTTTATTAGTTTACGTAATTTCTCTTAATTTTCATTTGAACTCAACCCTATATATATATATATATATATATATATATATATATATGGGCCGTTACTATACAAAGTGTTTTTTTTCATGCGAAGCGTACAAAGTTTTGGGGTGGAATTATCACGCAAGAACAATAATAATCACCCAATTAACAAAGTGATAATTACGCAAGACGAATTACACTCGCGTGTAATAATATTCTTGCGTGATTATTCCATCTTTACGTGATTAATTCTTACATTTGCGTTATAATTCCACCCGTAACCTTTATTCTTGCGTGATAGTTTCGTACACTTCGCACGAAAAAACACTTTGTACCGTAACTTTTCTCTCTCTCTCTCTCTCTATATATATATATATATATATATATATATATATACTTATATTTATGTTTATATAATATGTAAGGTTGGGTTCAAATGAAAACCAAAAGAAATTATGAAAACCTATATATATATATATATATATATATATATATATATATATATATATATATACATATATATATATAGGGTCAGGTTCTTTTCAGAACTCGATTTATTTACAGGACTAGCAGAACCAATAACAACTATTGATTAACTTAATCAATGCTTGTGATTAAAAATAGTAAAGAGTTTAAATATCAATCTAATTTAATGAGTCAAAATTAGTAAAAGGGTATAATTATAAAAATAATTTTTCTCTCTCCAATTAGTTGTTAATTAATTAATAATTTCTCTCTCATATTTCCTATATCTCCTCTCTCCTATCTTCTATCTTTACAAAATTTAAATATATGCAAATTCCAACAATCACTCAGTATCTCACTCATTTTTCTAAAATCATTCCTAAATAACAAAAGAAAAATCAAACAATTTATATATATGTAAATCAATGTAGTTTTTCTGATGTTATGTTAACAGTTAGCAGATTACACTATACATAAGTTATTATATTTACATACATGTAAGTTAGTGTATTTTGAAATTTATTTTTTAAGGGTATGTTGGTTACATGTATTTACGTTAGTACAACAAATTTTCATATATATAATCAAATTGTTTTATATGAAATCAAATTTACAAAACCAAACTAAAAACAATAAATAAACTTTCATGATATAACTATGATTTACATATACATAATAAAAAAAGTTAAGCTTGTCGTTTACGTACACATAAACAAGTTTACACATATGTTAAGTATACCTATCAAACTTATAGATACGTTTACCAATATGTAAACAAACTTACACACATGTTTTTGTATAAGTAGGTCTCTGTACATTTATGTAAACTGCATAATTTCTTAAGTTTTAAAACTTTCGGCATAATCAATACTTTATTCGTACATCAAGAAAAAAAACCTTTTCAATTCGTACATCAAGAAAAAAATCTTTTCAAGCAAACAACTTCACTGTCATCTTCGTCTTCAAAAGGCATCAACACCGAAACCATTTACGCCTACATCGTCATCTTCATGAACGTCATCGTCTTCATCGTCGTTGTCATCTCATCTGTGATTCATCTTCATCGTAAACAAAAGAGAAATATATACTAACCGGATACAATTATCGATTTATATGTGAATGATTCCCGATTGATTTCGATCGACTTGGAGGGATTGTTTCTTGATTGATACGATCTTCATTTGAAAGTCTACTTATTGATTTGAATATGATAATCCGTAACTGATTCACTCAATTTTGGGTTGAAAGGGAGGATTAGATGGGATCTGTTCAATCGATTTTGGTCTTCAAGATGAAGCTTTGATGAAGATGAAGACGAGATTTATTTGAGGAATTTATATTCTGGTCAATGATTTAATTGTAAACTACCTTAATTAGAGGAGGAAAAAAAGGAAAACACCTATTAAATAAAAATAAAATTACACTAATACCCCTTATGATTAAATTAAATTAAAAATAAAACTCTATTAATCAATGGCTAGGATGAATTCTCGCAGTTCTCTCGATCTTTAGGAGTTCTGAAAAGATCCTCGCCATATATATATATATATATATATATATATATATATATATATATGGAAGGGAACGAATGTTAACCATCTTTTATTGTGATAACCGTGTTAACTTCATCAAAATCAAGCAGAATCATTATTTCTTTGTTGGAATAGCATCATTATACATATGATATTATGTTCTTTTATATATATGTATAAATTATGAAGTGTAAAATTGTCATGAGATGTTTAAGTTACACTTACAACTCTAAATATTTGTCAGGTGTAAGTAACTTATATTTGTTATATCTTTTTACACTTATAAATTTACACATATACATAAAAAAAAACATAATATTATATATGTGTAATGATGTTGTTTCAAAAAAAAGAGTAAATTACACTTTTCGTCCTTTAGTTTTATAGCAAATTTCAGGTTTCGTCCCTAAACTAAGAAAACTACAATAAACGTCCTTTACGTTTAAAAAAATTTGCACGTTTCGTCCTTCCTCAAACGGATGTTAGTTTTGTCCGTTAAATCAGATCACGTGCTTTGCACTTGTGTGTGTGTGTGTGTATATATAGAAAGAGAAAGAGAAAGAGATAGTGATATAGATAAAGAGAGAGAGGTGAGGATGGTGTTGGGTGGATGGTGGCGGTAAGCAGTTGGGGCGGGGGTGGTGGGCAGGTGGTGGCAGTGGATGGATGGTGGTGGTGTTTATTATCTGAATATATATATATATATATATAAAGAGATAGAGAAAGAGAGGTGTGGGGTGCGGTGGGTTTTAATAATTAATATTATGTTTTTTATATTAAGGGTAAAAATACCAAACTACTCTCACGTGCCTTTCACATTACCTTCCTTAATGACTAAATTTAACGTCTGTTAGAGAATAGGACGAAACGTGCAAACTTTTTTAAATATAAAGGATGTTTACTGTAATTTTCTTAGTTTAAGAACGAAACCTGAAATTTGCTACAAAACTTCATTTGCCGGAGTGATTTTGATTGATCTTGATGAAGTTAATACAAATATCGCAATAAAAGAGGGTTAAGGATGATGTTAACACACCTCTATTACGATAAGCCGTTAACTCAAATCTAATGGTTGACATAAATATGATGTAACAAGATATTGACATATGTAACTTTATTATTTTAATAGAAAATGGCAAAATCGACATTGTACACCTCCCATATTTTTATTTTTGATTTAAAAAGTTTACCCCTCTATATTTTTATACATTCATAACTTTTTTACACTATGTTAATTTTTTTATAAAAATTATAACATAAAACTCATCATATTTTTCTCTTTAATTCCATTATAGTCTTTACTAAAATATTATTCAGTGTAACGAATGCTTACATCAGTGTGATGAACAATTATGTTACAACACATGCAGTGTAACAAACACTTATATTATAACTACAACACTAGAGCAAACACTTACATCAGTATAATAAGTACTTACATCAATGTGATGAACAATTATATTGTAACAACCAGTGTAACAAATTCTTACATTATAACTACACCACTGTAACAAATATTTACATCAAACTAAACTCACTGTAATGACTAGTGTAGCAAACTTACATCAAATAAACTCACTGTAACTTCATCTCAAACAACCAGATCCGGCAAACTAATACAAATTGTAAACTCTGCATTATAAATATATAATTTAAGAAAATGGACTAGAGTTTAGAAAACAAAAAATGAATACAAATATGCCGATTCCAACTATAGAAATCAAGTTTCTTCTCAATATTCTAATTATATATCATCTCCATCAGACCTAAAAAACCAAATCCAATTGTAGATATCAAGTTTCATCTACCATGTCTCAAATCCACCTCCGTCATCTTACCACCAAATCTACCACCACCACCGTATCACCAGATCATGACAACTTATTGAAAGGAAGAATAAAGCAAGAAGGAAGCTAAAAAGCATAAATACTTACAGACAATCCAAATGAATTAAAGGATGAAGCAAGATGACTTGATTGCCATGGTTGTTGCCATTGTTGGTATTGGGAAGATGGAAAGAAAAAGTAATCTGATTTGAATAAAAAGGAAATACACTAAAACGACCATCCTGCCCCTCATCTAATCTTAGCCTTTCAAATGGAATCTTTAATATTTTATATTAAATCAATTGCTATTATTGAGTTAATCGGTTATCGTATTAAAAGGGGTTAGCATTTATTCTTTATCCTATACATACATACATACATACATATATATATATATATAATTTATATATAGAGTACATGCAAAATAAGAGGATTATAAGAATTCCAATAACAATAAATGATAACTAATTTAACGTAGCCAATCTTACCCACTCAAGCGAAATGGTGAGGGACCAAGCATAGCATGAAAGTGTTCAAATTGCGGCCGTTGAAGACTTTTGGTGAAGATATTCGTCACTTGAAGCTTGGTCGGTATAAACTTGGTGTATAGACGAGTGTATGTGACTAGTTCTCGAAAAAGATGATAATAAAGATCAATATGTTTTGCCTATTAGTGAGAAACACGATCTTGAGTCATAAAGATGGCACTTTGATTATCGCATGTTAGAGTCGGACTGTCTAGTGGCAAAGCATACGGTTCACAAAGTAAATGGGTAACCTATACAATATCTACTGTAGCATTGGCCATGGCATGATATTCCAATAAATGTCATTGCTTTTATTCCACCACACCATTTTGTTGCGATGTATGCGGACAAGTGATTCCCAAAATTATTCCTTCTTAGGCATAAAAATCAAGCACATGATTCGAAGTGATTCCCCTATTGTCCCATCGTACTCTTTTAATGTTTTTCTCAAACTGAGTTTGGATGATTATGAAAATTTATAAGGTGGGTGCTTGCCTCATGTTTATGTTTGAGCAGAAAAACCCAAACGGCCCGACTATGATCACCCACTATAGTCAAGAAATAACTTGCACGTGTGATTGAGGATGTACGATACTTACCTCATAAGTCACAATGCAACAAATCAAAGCAAGAATATGTCTTAGTGGTGCTAATGGGGAATGGTTATCTTGAAATTTAGCCTAAACACACGAGTCACAAAAGTTTTTAGAATTCGTATAAACATTCTTAAGAAAACTAACATGGGATAATTTAGCATTTGACTGGTAACCCAACCTTTTATGCCACATACTAAGAGTTGTCATCATTGCTTGTCATTTTCTTTGCACCATCCCCATATTGTGTAGACCACTTTTGCATTCACTAACTCCAATCAGTATTCTCAAACTCAAGTCTTGCATAACATAAAAATCTAGAAAGAAGGTTATAGCACATTGAAGATCTTGTGATAATCTACTGACGGACAACAAATTGCATTTGAATTCGGAACATAAAGAACATCTTTAACTAAAATTCCATTTGGTAACACGAAATCACCCCTACCCTCAATGGCAATTGCTTTTCCAGTGGGTATTGTGTGGTGCTTCCTGATTTCTTTTTATATCATTTTTAAGCATAGAATCATCATTAATTATATGCTCGGTTGCACCTGTGACCGATGCCATCATATGATGCATGAAGGGACAAGGCATTGAGATCATTCGTCACATGATGTGATTCTCCACTATCAAGTAACCAACTTGTTGTAGGATTGTTTAGCGTCGCAAGCATGTTAACCTATGAATTGGATTTAACCTGCATATTTCAATTAAATGAAGGTAAAACAAATTAGGAAATATCCTTTTAAAGTTGTTGCAAGTTGTTAAAGTATGGCCTTTGATGCTATAGTGTTGGCATCAGCCAAGAAAGGGGCGGTTTCCACTTGTTTCAACTCTTGGAGTGGGCAATAATGGTGGTCCAGAACCATGAAAATTTGTTGTAGGATTGTAGGATTGTTTTGCGTCACAAGCATGTTAACCTATGGATTGGATTTAACAGGCATATTTCAATTAAATAAAGTAAAACAAATTAGGAAATATCCTTTTAAGTTGTTGCAAGTTGTTAAAGTATGGCCTTTGATGTTTTAGTGTCGGCATAAGCCAAGAAAGGGGCGATTTCCACTTGTTTCAACTCTTGGAGTGGGCAATAATGGTGGTCCAGAACCATGAAATTTGGTGCTTGTTGGTGGTGTCCAACCCACTACTTGTTAGGGGGATGGTTATGAGCAAGAAATACAGAGGCTGACTGATGTAGCCCGATGTTGTTGGTCACGGTTTGGGCAAGGGCTAGCTCTTGATTTGTGAGTTTTTCATGCAACTCACCAAAGAGGATTGGATTGTCTCAAGCATGGATGGCATCGATTGTTGATTTGTAGCTTTCTTGGTCTAACCTATTGAGAATAATATTCATGACATCTTCTTGATCAATATTTTTCCTAGGAATGGCAAGTTCATCCATAATTCTTTTGAAGGTTTGCAGGTAGTATGTAATCGATTGGGTTGGGTTTTTGGTGCTATGCTTCAATCGATCTTGGAGTTGTTTAATATGTCATCGAGAAGTCGAGGCACAGGTCGCGGCCCAGATTTTCCAAGCATCAAGAGACGTTTTGGCATTTGTTATTATGGGCACGAGTTGGGGAGAGAGGCCGCCCACAAGAGCGCCAAATAGTAGACGATCTTGTTAGAACCAATTCGGATGGTCCATGTGAGGAATGATCGAGCCACTCGCAGCCGTAGTTGGAACAGGTTTGAGCCATCAATGTATTGTAAAGATCGAGTTCGTGAAGAAGGGTCTCAATTTGAGTTTTCCAACCAGGGTAATTGGTGCACATCAACTTGAGAAAGGTAACGAAGGTCACAACAGTTAGATTATTTGATGTGGCATTGATGATGAGGGGTTGTTCATTGGTTTTGTTGGCCATGATGAATTAATTAGAGTGGATAGAAGCTTCAAGATGAAAAGAAAAATATAAGTGAAGGAATGGATATCAGTTCACGAGCTCTGATACCATTAAAAAGAATATGGTCAATGGTAATCATACACTCTCTTTCATTAATACAATGGATATAAATACAAAAAAGAAAGAAACTAAATTAAAGAGATTACAAAGATACACCTATACATATTTTATAAATAAAAATATATGGACAATCTCCTCTCCTTACTCTACTAAAAGGGTAACTAAGGTTGACACGTGTAACCACCACATTCCTTCCTATCAAAATTTTTCCGTTTCTCTATTCTATTAAATAATACTTTAATTACTAATAGTTTTATTTAATTTCTCTTTAGATTAAAAATAATTTTTTGATAAATTAAGTAAGAAATAGTTTTAATAATGTTATTTCAAAGGAAAAAAATTTATAATATTTTTAAAACGATTTGTTTTGAAGAAAAATAGAATTTATATTTTGAAAAAACAAAAAAAAGGTTTATAGACAAAAGTATAAAAAGTTAATGCCATTGTTTATCACTTATAATCCTTACTCATATGTAATTTCAATTGTATCTTATCTTAGAATATCATTTTATAATTGATAAAAATTTTATTTTATTTAATATTTTATTTTTTCAACTCGTGTAATACATGGGTTACTAAAACTAGTCATATTATATTTGAGATGATTTGAGGAGGGAATAAATATTATTTGAAATAATGTAATATCCTTAGTATAAGACCCAATATTTATTAATTGAGCCAAACCTCTAACGATAGACTATGAAATTTAACACATGAACTAGAAAAATATAACATCAACCTATGGATCCATGTAAAAATTAACTAGGAGGGTTCGACTGTGCGCTGCGTGGTTTCTATCAATTTTTTTCGTTATGTTTGAGGTTTGTATATACAAAAGCATATACAAAATAAGTACCAAGTTTGTTACTGTTAGATACAAAAAAACATGAGTTTACAGGCATGTGGATATTAAAGCATACAAAAAAAGTGGGTCTTCATCTAGAGGTTGTAGATACAAAAGTAGTAGCAATATAGTGGGTTTATCTATTTCTTCCAGCCAAATATCATAAAAGATCATGGGCCAGCATGTTGACGAATAGCAGCCAAAATTAATTGTTATTATAGTTGTTGTCTTGTCCAAGATACTTGTTGGGTTTTCTATCTCTATGAAGGTGTCATCCCTGCCTTTGTGCTTGTTGAAATAAAGTCATTTTTTTAGTTTTTCATTTTATGTATGGTTTGTCTGTTGAGATTAGTAGCGTGAGAAGTTACTTGTTTAGGAGTGCCTCAATTTCTTGGTGGTTGGGATTTAGATACACAAAGGTCCCTGAATGTGGAGTTCAACCGTGGTTTGCCTACATTTGTGCATAGGGTGCCTTTATTAATTGGTGTAACATGTAAGTGCATATGCATATGTTTACCTGAAAAGTATGATGCTTTCATAGCAGTGACAACTATGACTGCTCGTCTATGTGACTCTCAATTAATTGTCTATCAAAGCGTTCATTAGATGTTAAAATTTTTTCCCAAAGGATTGCCTTAATGTCTTGATGGTTGTGTAAAAGTGAATGTCTTACATAAATCCATTTAAGTAAAGGTGTGCAAGAAAGAACATCCCCTTGTTCTTCCATCTTATAAAATCAAATATGCCATCAATAACTTAACACATACAACTTATCTTTATAATAATATATGGGTCAAACAAAGTTGCAGTTTAAGGTTTGAAATTGCCTTGTATTCATTATAATTTTTTTATCAATATATTTTCAGAACTACTTTTTCTAGACAATACAATAAGATTGATGTGTTTTCTACAAATTATTTAAAATCTTTTATATTTAAAGCTTCACATCAAGTTCGATATAGCAACTACCATGTCGATAGTACCTTGCGTCGAGAAGAGTTAGAATTACGAAGGGACTGTTGTCTTTTTTTGATCGGTACTCCATTCCTCGCAAGTTTCCATAGTAATCTGTTGAAAGTGGTAAGTTATTAATAGGTTAGTCTGTTGCGTAAATCTATATCTTTTTTCAGGAGTTTTTAACTAAATTCAAGAGCAATTCTGTAGCTAGTAAGGGTACCTGTAATTGTTTCCTCATTATCAGATAGGGCTCCGAGAGTTGTACGATTGCAGAAGTTGAAATACTATGGAGGCAAATCTGGTGTGTCAACGATAGGAGTGATAGAACTTGCTATGCCTGTCCTCATTTTCACTGGATGTGATAAGGCATTGAAATGCTTGTTTGGTTCAGCGCAGGCATAGCCTTCAATGCGATAACAACCATTTTGGGTTATGATTGATTCCAGGAATCTTTGATCTTTTGATCCATGCTCTATTGCCTGAATTGCATCTCCCGAGAACACAAATAATGTTAATGGTTAATTCACCTAAAACAATAGTTTAGTTTAGATTTTGTATTGTTTGTAGCAGTGTGCATAGCAAGTTTAGTTTACTAAGAATAGAAAATATGAAATGTATATTGTTGGAAATTTTTTGTTTGCTTTTTGTATTTTAGCGAGTATGAATACTTACAAAGCGATCAACAATTATGTAGCACGTAGAATACTTCCTGAATCGTGGATTTCATTTTCGCAAAACTCGAACCTCAACTGGCAGTCCAACAGCTTTAAATTTAAGGGAAACAAGTCTTTCAGTTTCCATTGTAGTCAACCTATTCAATTTATGAGAACAAAATAATGTTGCTATCAAATATTTGTTCTTGAAATGAATAAGTGACTACATCTGAAAAACTAAAAAGCAAGGGCCAAGGTTAACACCTCGTGTGCTTCAATATCACTTAGGAAAAGACAACGTTTAACGCCATGTTGGCTTTTGCATAACCACCATGCTTTATTAGAACTTTCAGTGCATTTGGTGATGTGGCTCTAGACAAAGCTACATAGAATTGTCCATGACCAAAAGTAACCTCAAGTAAATATATTCCAATTTTATTTAGTGATTGGCCTTGACTTTTGTTAATGGTCATTGCATAGCATGCTCTAATCGGAAATTGACATCTGAAAACAAAAGGTAGTTCTTTGTTATTGTGCATAAAATTGATTCTAGGTATGTAAACTCTATGGCCTATTGATGTACCAGTGATTATATGTGCCTCTATGACTCTAGGAAGTAGTTGTGAAATCAAAAGTCTAGTACTATTGTATAGCCCTGCTTTTTGATCTATATTTCGTAACAACATGACAGGGGTGTTCTTTTTCATTGTTAAGTGATGGTGTCGGGTGCAAGAAAAGTTTAGAAAGTTTAGATATTCAACTGGATACATTTCGTCTGACTCCATTGTTTTTAGAGTGTGGAACCATAGAATCAGTGCTCAAATATGTCATACTTTCACCAGGACACATGTTATGAACAATTTCATTTATCTCATCAATAGTTTTATTTTTGGACAAATTATAGCTCTGTTTACTATCGTATTAGCTATGGGAGAAGTAAAAATATTTTTATCGTATATAAGTCTATTAAATCACCTAGTGTAGTGCTTGAGGGCTCGATGAAAAATTGAGATGGAATTTCAATTATTTTACCATCAGAGCAACCTCCCTTGACAGTAATACCAATCTTACCATCCGTAATATCTAACAACCATTCTGAAAATAAACTTACTAGATCTGTAGAACATGATTGATTTTTAGAACATAATAGGAGCATGTTTACTCTTAACCTAAAAAGTTTAAACTGAAACCATAAATATGATCTGTATATACATGAAGCAATTATCTCATATTTTGATGCCTCTAGCTTGATTAGAAGAGTTTGCCTAAAGTCACTTGCTAATAAAACTGACTTGCCACCAAAAGGTTTGGATTGATCATCAGCAATATCTCTAAGCGTCTTGTCAAGTGATTCGAAGCACCTATGATCATTCATTGGAGCTTCATCCCAAATTATAAGTGATGTTTCTAGAAATAGTTGGGCTAGCTGTGTGTTCTTCTTTATGTGACAAACAGAGGTTTCGATCAATTCTAATGGTATCTTGAAATGGGAATACGCTGTCCTTCTAGATGGTAACAATAATGATGCAATACCTGAGGCGGCGACAGCGAATACAATCCTTCCCTCGGATCTTATATATTAAATTAATGTTTTCCAAAGATATATTTTCCTAGTACCACCATGACCATACACAAATGCTAGAACGTGTTTTGCTTTAGAAATGGAGTCCAAAACATATTTAATCCAGAATGAAGATGAAGATGTTTAGTACTCAGAGCTTCGATATCATATGCTTTATCCTCTAGCAAGAGAGGATATTTCAGAGTTGATTGCATCGATTTGCTTGGTAGTGGCAAGCCAAAATCGGATAGAGACCGTGGATTACTACTAGAATTCATTAGTAATTCTATTTCAAACAATACATATTCACGTAAATCATTGTTGTTAACAACATCGTGAGATAAAGTGGAGACTTGAGATAACCTGCATGCAACATCGTCACTCATTATTTGCCAATGTTCTTTCCAGAGAGTTAAAGGATTTGAGATCCCACAAAACATAAGCATGTGAATGAATAAAGATCTCAGATCTATTGATGATGCCCATTGAGATGCCTCCAACAATGCCTCTAACCATTCTCTATCGTCGCCGATAAGACCTTGTTTCTAGCAAGCGAAGCCGAAAGTGGGATAGATATTGCCGAAAACTATGCGTAGGTCAGCACATGAGGTGCAACCAATCTGATGGTTTAAAAGTATTCTAAGATAAAATAGTTCACCACAGGATGGATGTACATATGTATGCCTCGCGATACTTGGTGACTGTTACCAGCTCTGTGAACCCAACACTTTCCGGAAGCATTCCATTTGTAAATGGATATGTAATCAATGTACCGCAAACGCAAGGCTGATTGTTGCAAACTAAGGTTACCCATTTTTTCATGGTGATTATTTACCAGCCATTCAGTTAGAGTTGTCTTGCGAAGGCCTGGATTTCTTGCAACGTTTGACGGTCGTTGTGAATCTCTAAAGGTGATGTTTTGCATTCCTTCTAGATGTACTGCAAGAACTTAAACAGCCGGATTTCTAACATGAATTGGAAAGTTAAGAATGCGCCATGAATCTTCATGAGGATATATAAAACGTCCATCTAGATAGTTGTCAATTTCGTTAACAATCACGGCTGAATTATGAGACTCGGTGGAAGAAATAAATGCAGAATTGTTGATGGAAAACCTTACTCTGTCTACATCCTTAGAAATATATTTGAACAAGTACTTAATAAGCATGCTCCATCAGCATTATTCATCATTTATGTGTGTGTAAAAGTGCATACAAAGATCTTTGTTGTACGAAACTACATAACCATTGTCAAGTGGTACCCCCGCTTTAGTAAAATGACATTCCGTAGGACGTCTTCTGTAGTGAACATAGCCGGACTTATCAAAACGTGTGACTTCTTCATATGACCTTGGAAACGGGACTTTGAACAGGCCCCTTCAATTATACATGGCGCACTCATTTTAGGCAAACCACATGGACTATGTAACATGTAATCTGTGACAATCCTAAACAGAACAGGGTCCATAGATTTATCTGCCAATTCTGCATGATGAATTTATCCACATCTTTAGCAATTCAAATGTTGTGCTCTGGTGCAACTCATAGTAATGTATGGAAGTGTGGAAGACCTTTTTTCTGAAATTCTATTGTATAAAGTTCTATGAAAAAAAATGTAACTTCCAATCATATTTCAATTGAGCAAAAAAAGTAGTGCAGTAACAAAAAGGAACGTGAGGTTTATAGGCTTGCGAACCTACAGTTATGGGCCCAAAAGACTTAGCATCTTTCAGGTGCTTAATGAATGACTCCACTTTCAATTGAAACACTCTAGCTTCTATATCAGGTCTATCTTGAGGACTTGCCAAACCAAAAAGCCTTAGGGCACAACTTATTTCCGTCCATTTGACATTGCACGTGAATGTGATAAAGTACTAAGGATTGCCATGCACCCTACATATTGCCAAAACATCCTGATAATGCTTATACATATATCTCAGACCACCAATAAAGGAGGCTGGCAAAATAACCCGCTTACCTATGCTACAGCCATCAGTATAACCTTTAGACAATGCATCGTGAACTCGTTGTAAGAATTCACAACCGAGATCACTTTGATTCTTACGGGAATAATCCAAGCGACAATGCTCTATGCAAACATAAGTCTACCAAATATTGCGGAAATAATCGGCCAGCCTTAAGCAAATGTGTGTATACATTTGCTCTATCATGAATCTGGTAACTATAAAACATGTTCATTGTCAAATTTTGGTTTCGACGACCACAACCTCCTTTCAACCTAAGAGCCAGTGACCATCCTTGTTCAGTGTTATGGAAGAGGATCGGATATTGCAAAGGCATATACGACGGGTAAAGCTTGCTCACTCTATGAGGGATGTTGTTTTTGCTACGTATTACAACGTCAAAATGTTCTGCTGAAGATCCTTCCTCACAGACAATTGCACCTAAAGTACCAGGCGCAGGGTATCATAACTTTTACGCCTATGACAATCATAAAGCTTGATAGCAAAGTCACAAATTTCAGATTGAGAGCAAAGTTCTCTAGCACTCTTGAAAAGCTTCACATATTCATTGTTATCATTTAATGTTGAGGCAATAGCTGAAACGACATTTGGAGAGAGGCCATTTTCTGACCCGCTGGCAAAAAAACTAAGTCTATTAGAATACTCAATGGAAAGGACATCAAACGTTCTGCAAACGAGAATAAAGCGCCACAAAATTCACAAACACAGTTGCACTTGCCTAAATTTATATAAACCGAAGAAGACAACACAGACCCATGTACCCCAGATTCGACATTCGAACAATCAAGGGATTGAGAAGCGTGTGCTCTAGATGCAGTACGTAACATTGTAGCCCTATGACATGACTGGCGTTGTGTTTGGCAACCTATGTGAGCATCTGTACCATGAACAAAAGAAGATGCAGATGCATCATTTTTCTCGTTATTCCACGCGGACGCTTTCTACTTGAATGCTAGCATTGTCGATTAAATTGGTCACAGCCAAAAAAAGGTAGATTTGAAAGATTATAGAAAAATCCTAACATAGCATGTTAAAATTTTCATACCCAAAGAAAATGCAGATCTGAAACATTATAAAAACTAATACTCTAACCTAATTATAAAGTGCATACTATATCAAAACATAAATGCAAACCAAATGAACAGACACCTAACACACTATTAGCACTAATAACAATGTAGCTACAGAAAGTGCATGTCTAATATTAGTTAAATGGAAATTATAGTTAAACGTTCTATACATACCTGCATGAAGACCAGCTCAAAATACAAAACTATCTGCACATAAAGAAAAGAACTTAAATGCCTGCATGAACATCATTTTAAAATGTAGAACTACTTGTAAATAAAAAAAAAACTTAGAATCCAAGAATCAACGACATAACCAAATAAGGTCATTAAAGGAATTATGAATTCTTATCAGGTTGGTGCAAGTAAAAGTTTCTAATCAAAAATAATGGTTGACCTTTTAGTATTGTTTAATACTCAAATATGTATAACTTAGGTGTACAAATTCATATAAAAACATAGGAAAACATTAACCCCCTTCTATCTTAAATCAAACTAGCATATCTTTTACAACTTTAGTAAATCACTGTAGAAGCATAAATAAATTTAATATAAAGACTAACAAATAAATAAGCATATTTATTAGCACTAAATATTATGTTTTATCGAAACAAATAAAAGATACCAGAACTATTACTGAACATTAACTAAAAACTTCAAGGAAAATAGTTAAAGAATGCAAATCCACACACTAAAAATTGTGAGCATGTGAATCAAATAAGCAATTACGGATTTATAACATAGTTATTGGTTCTCCTATGCATACAATAACAGAACTATATTAGTATAGTATGTTGGTTTTGCAGAAAACATAACACGGTAGTAGGTAGCATAACACTGAATGGTTAATTTATCTTTGACCTTAACAAAATGAAGGATAAAACACTATAAAAACAAACCCAAAATTAAGACAACTAAGTCACTCAAAAACAGATGCATTAGCATTCATCATCAATTGAAATCATAATCTCAAATCACAAACTCAAACAGTATAAAACATTTCATCAATGGCATTCACTGCATTTTGATTGATTCCGAACTCAAAAGTAAAACCTTTAGCCCCAAAGGCAACTACAGTAACTTGAAATAAGAACATGCAATGGTCGAGACAGCAACTACTAAACATACATTGCAGTAAAATATGTAAACCTTACTTGATGATGCAGAGAACAACAATGATAGTGCAATCTGCTGAAAAAAATACCCAAAAATGATGGAAAAGAAGAATCAACAACGAAAGCAATGATGTAATCAGGCGGAAGTAACATACACAGGACAATGAAAGAGCAATAAAGATGATATTTAACTTGAAGAGTAAGATCCAACAGTCCAGGGGGAAGAATGTCTATGATAATGAATTTGAAAAGCACGCAGGGGTAAGAAATGCCAAAAGCAAGACACATCGTTTAAAGCAAACTGGACCAACGGAACACATGGAAAGCAAGAGAACACTGTTCATTCTCCATGACAAATAATTATAGGTTAATTGCCTTCGAATTAATACAAGAGTCTCAAACTCCTTCACTTAAGTAACATATTCTTGCACTTGTATCTTACATATAAAACTGAAAATTAACAAGTGTTAAACGATCAACAAAAATATATGGACCAAAACCTAAATACAAAACCAAAATTTAGCAACAGAGTAAACAACAGAAAATACTACTTTGAAAACAACAGTCTGCAACGTCTTCTGGGCTTAATTCTCCTACCATCTGCAGCCTCACCCAAAACAACTTCATTAACCAAATCTTTAAAGATTAATCTTTCAACCTCCAATGTAATAACCGGCATTTCGCCATCATAATCTGTCCACCTTTCTTCGCGATTCAACACTTCCTCCCATAAAACGCCCCTCAACCCGTCATCTTCCTCTTCTAAACTAATATTGTCATTCTTCTTTCTAACTTGTAACTGTTCTATCTCCCAACATAAATCCCTCAGAAGCTTTTGTGCATTAAATGTTTTCTTCATGAGGTTGATAGATTTTTGAAAAGGTAGTGGTAAAGCTAACTTTCCTGCAAGAATCTCATTAACAGCATCAAAAATAAGCTTCCTATGGAACTTTTCCTTTTTGATGATCTTTTCAGGTGTATTGGCTTCTTGTTTTGTTGAACTGCTGAATTTGGTTTGTTCTAACACTAAAAATAACTCAGGGTTAATTGGGTAGCCTGAAGAGTGAAACTGGAAAGTTGTGAGGTTTGAACCGAGGTCTCTGAGTAGGAGTCCTGAAGCTAATAGAATCTCTGAAATATACATGTCATCAGGCTTTGTGTTATCACAGAGAGATGCAATGTAATTTGTGTGTGGTTCATTGTGACCCGAATTGAGCCTTGTGAGTTTTTGAACCAAATGCTTGATGTCTTGTAGCTTTTTGTGGTTAATTTCAGAAGTAATACCCGAAGATAGTGTCTCAGGAATGACATCATCTGGTGCTTGACATCGATCTTTAATCCCTTGATTAGCATCATCTGTTGAAATCAATTCTTGTGTAAGTATTAACAAACATTAGCATATGGCACTCACGAAAAATTGTATAGATTCGTGGCATTGGATATTTAGTTCTTAGATTCTAGTGTCCCATTACACTAGATATAGGTTCAGGCTCCTTCTAAAACACACACAGCACACACTCACGTATTGTATACTGCTTGAACTACTACTTCTATTAAAACAAGAATATTACATGCCTTTAAATATTAAATAAACAAACAAACTACTACTAATATGGTTCACATGTGTAGAAACAATCCCATGTTCACATCCACAAAACTTGGTCAACTTGGACCAACTCCTTAACCGGGACCCTTAAGATGTTTAGTGATCCTTTGACCCGTGACCAAACCCGATTAACCCAACACTAGAAGCATAAAAGAATCCTGAATTCATCCTTGTTAAAATCTTGAACACATCTAAAATAATAAACACTTAGACCCCATTGAACACAGAGAGTATATAAGTAATGATATGCGATAACACTACATGGTATGCCTATAATTGAAAGATTTATATTAAACATGACTATTTCATTATGTGGGAGTGTTTAGATTTAGCATTTTGAAAGTGATTCTCTGATACAGATATGTTGTGAAAAAGGAGGAGACATGTTGTGAAATATGAGTAGAGTCCCTCAAATTAGATTAAATAAAGTGGTAAATATGTTATTTTAGTTTACACTTAGATAATCTGTTTTATCACCCCTGCTATGGAAATTATCCCCAAAACTTCAGATAATCAGAAGCAGAATCTGTTTGTACAAACTTAAACTCTCATTAATGTAACTTTGATTCACCATAATTAAATTATTAGTTCCAGAATGCAAATCTGAACACCCATTTGGGCATATTAACTGAAAGATTCAATATAATGGTGTGTTATTAGACCATTAATTGGGTCCAAGAAGAATGATAATTTTATTTACCTTCCAGTGTCTTCAAGATATGTTTCACAGGTGAAGGAGAATCATTCATATAAACTCCATTATCAAGAACAGAAATTGGACTTGGATATTCCGGGCCAAGTAATTCATGCTCCCTCACAAGTGAAGTTGATTTCTAGAAAAATAAATAATAAAAGAGTAATTAGACACATGAAATTTGACAAACGTGATTCAAAATGTCAATTTTGACCTATTTAGCTTATGCATGGCTCAATTTGGGTTGTGTTTTATTTTGGGTAAACAAAATTATCTAAAAGAGAAATGTGGATCGAATAGGTTGAAAGTCTCCTTAAGTCTATTTATGACGCATACAGCATCCTAACACATATTATTAGAATATTTAAATTATTACTGTAAAAATATTGTTTTATAACCATAGCTAACATACTAAGTAATTATAAAGTAAAAAATGTAAAAGATGGTATAGCTAGTCAACCCAACGAACCGCCCACCCAGTACTAAAATGACTCGTTTCAACCCGAGCCTGTTTTTACTCATTACCCAACCCGCCCGACCTGTCAATCAACTGAACTTACCTCTTGTATTGAGATAGGACTCTGCATTTTATCAATTCCTTCAGAATACTCAGGAATATTGACCACTTCATGAGACACTTTTTACTCATTACCCAACCCGCCCGACCTGTCAATCAACTGAACTTACCTCTTGTATTGAGATAGGACTCTGCATTTTATCAATTCCTTCAGAAAACTCAGGAATATTGACCACTTCATGAGACACTTGAGTTTCTTTGTGACTCAACTTCTTTGACTGGGCCTTGATCTTACGGTTCTGGCCATCAGTTTGCTGAATGTTAGAATATCTTGACCTTCTTCCACCAGGTGAACTTGAATCTGAAACCTGTTTAGCTGGCTGTTTTCTTAATTTACTGGAATCCACAGGTGGCGTGAGCGGCCGAGACCGCCTCTCTAACTCAGGCCTCTTCTGTGATAATCTTGGGCTGATAGATCCCAAGCTCTTTCCTGAAGCTGTAGCATTTTCTTTTTTCAACTGTTGCTTGGTTAAACCTGGTGTAGTCCTCGTATGTCTTCCTCCACTATTGACTTCAGTAGCATTAACCGTATTCTCTCTACGTGTACTTTTAAGAATATTATTTCTGGAAATCCTTCTGTGATCAATCAGAAAGTCTTCAACCGGCACAGCTGATCTTTCAACAAGCTTTGCAGGCTTCATGATGACAATAGGTGACTCATAAGCTCTCACATTATCTGATCCTCTAGGATATTGACGGTCTGAAAATCTTTCATTGTGAGTGGTAACAAGTTGTCTTTTCACAATAGTTTGTGTTCCTTCTTTCCAGGTTTCTGTTGACTGCATTGTCTCTAATATCTGTTCAAGAGCTCTAAGATCCCTTCCAGATTGTGTTAACTCAAGATGCTTCAGTCTTTTATCAACTTCACTGTAAACAGCTGAGAGCGGGCTATGTGTTCTAGTAGGTGATTTCATAGCACGAGAAACCGGCCTCTGTGGACTTCTACTACCATCTCGTTGCTTCCATGGTGCGGGCTCAAGGGGAAATCTTGGAATTGGCTTCATGTCAGAATTCCTCCATATGGGTGATGTAGACTCCCTTGGTGATCTTGATGAGTTGTGCATATTGATTGGCATGAAAAAGTCAGTTGCTTTTGCAGATTTCGACAATGCATTCACATCTTCAGCTCCAGAAGTCCTGATCAGGCCCGAACCTGATTCCTTCTGGTTGGGTGATGAAGAATCAGGCAAAGCTTCCAAGCCCATCAACTTGGCTACAACGCTAGTTGGCCGTGACCGAACCAGGCCACGGCCAGTAGAGATTGTATCATCACTTTTCGGGTTTCTTAGACTACGGTTTGAACTCTCTCTGCTGTCTAGAGAAAGCATTGGTGGTTCTTCCAGCTGCTTTGAATTCAATGCTTTTAAATTATCTCGTGATTGAAAAGATAAACGGTTTGTTTCCCGCCCATCATATGAAAATCTAGGAAAATCTTTTGGTGCTGAAAATGATGACCCATCTCTAACATGGGAAGATTTAGATCTAGAAAGTCCTCTAGGCTCATTATAATACCAATTGGACTCTTGAAACTTAGCAAGGGCATCAAGTGACTCTCTATAGTCCACCACATGGTCTCCATCATCTTTGACTGTAGATTTAAGTTTGTACATTGAATCTTTGACGACATTTCGAAGATCAACAGTTTGATGAGATTGGCGAGTTAAAGTGTCCCTTGAAGGGATTTCTGGAAACATGATTTGATCGGGTTCTTGATGAGTTGCTTTATTAATATTACAATCCACAGATGAGAAGGAAGAAGAACGAGACATTGATGAGAAAGAGTCTCGAGATGATTCTGTTAATGCCCTGTTCTTGTCTTGCACAATCTTGTTTGAGTACTTTTCCTGAAATAACAAATGCCTGTTAGAATTGGGCAACCATTTTCAACTTTTGAACATGGCAATAATCTTCAATTGGACAAAGGGGGTGTGTTTAATGTGTGCTTTTATAGTGATCATGAAACTTTAGTAATCAGAATAGTTAATCAGTTCCAATAAACCATGTCTTAGAACATAGTGTTGGGACATTTTTTGTGATGTTTGAAGTTGCAACGTTCAAGTGATTGGTAAATTCTGATGTCTCAAGTGATTAATGGATAAATGACCAAAACAGAACATTTAATTGAATAAATGAGGCTTTTGTGTAATGGAAATGAATTCTTTCATTCAAACAAGGAGTAAATACGTAATCCAGTATAAAACTAATCATCCAAAATTATAATTCGGTCCGTAATCTTTTAAACATTTGCAACCTCCTTTTTCTTGAATCAAAACAGTAACATTGTTTTTAATCATATTCAAGGCACTAATTATTTATAAGAAATGATAATGCGGACCAAAAATCGTTGGTGGACCAACCAAACCTGATCCGACCCATTTGGACCTTTACTAAAAACAACACATTTCTGTTTGTTTCAGACCCAAGATCATACTCAACTCTTGTCTTCATTCATACTTGAAAACTTACATTAAATAGATAATAAACATACACTCCTAAAAACAAGTGGCACTACTCCACTAACCCTATTACATGCCCACTACTTGCTAACTAATAAGACTAATTCAAAATGAATACTTGCTGCATAATTTAAATAAAACATAACTCAAATATTAGACCCAATCAAGATTAACCCAACAATTTCAACCCGAACCCTTTTTGACCGTTTATCTGCTGCCACAAGAATAAACACTTAATTGTGGCTAAATCTTTAAAAGCAAAAATTGAAATCAGATAATATGAATATTCAAACATCTTGTGAGAGAAATAGTTTAGGCATACTTACGACAATGTATGCCCTCTGGTATGAATCACTTGACTCATGTACAGGAGTTCCATTGTAAAATTGTGGACTACCTGCATAAGATAAAGTAAAGTTTGATGTTGAGATGCATAATATAAACGAACGGGCACTGAATAGGAAAGACAGTGACTATGTGACAATACCATATACAAACAAAACATTCAAAAATTTGAATGAATGACCATAATTGCATCTCTAAAGAACATATTTTGCAGATTTCAACACAAAAAACAATAACCATCAATGGATTATTTGTTATGATTGTATGGTATCAAACAGATTCTAACTTTTAACATCTCAGGTATTGGAAATACATAAATTCTAGCTTGAGGGTTACCAGAATGTAGCCTTCCGGCAACAATCTGTTGGCGATCAAATAGTTGAAAAACACCTGTCATACATCCTATTTGCTTCTGTAGATCAGAGTTATCATCTGCCAATGAATACAAAATCTTTGCAGCCATTGTAGTTCTTCAGCTGGTTAATCCAACAACCCAAATGCTTAACACCCTTGCAACATATCAAGAAACTTGAAGCTCCAACCAATCACCACAAACCAAAAGTCAACTTTTTTCTCTGGTTCTCTCAGGCAAAACAACAAACAGTTGGAGGGCAATAAAGAATTTCAAATTTCAACCCCTAATTACACTTTCTCTCCCTCTCAATCTCACAGACTTACAACTTACAACAGATCCATTACGCTTATTCCTACGATCTCAAACCAAAAGGCGTGAATCAGACTCCAAAGATTAAGGTAATACGCTAATGCAAACAAAAGTAGAGTGACCCAAAGAGCTTCGACTTTTGGGATTTTGTTTAAAGCCTCTGGTCTGTAATCTTGGTAACAAAAGAGCATAAATCAGACAGTTTTACAGCACATAAGAACAAAATTCTGAAGTGGGTATTGGTGATTTCGACAGAGGAATGTGAAAGGAGATTGTGAAATTGAATGGTGGGTTGGTTGTAGGATTAAACAAGGGGTAATTAAACAATCCAGCGTATAAGCAAATGTGTTTGTTCACACTTCCATGTGGGGGAGTAGGGATGATTGTTTTGATGTGGGTCTTGTTTTGTCTGTATGAACATGTGAAGTGTCAGAGATGTGTGTGTGAGAGAGAGAATGAGATGAACATTGATCGTCGAGACCTTCAACCTGCAAGAAGTCAAAAGCAGTATTGGTATATTCAATTTCATTGGGTAGGAAAGTGGAGCCTCAAAATAATAATAAAAAAGCTAAACTTTCTAGATTTTGATTTGGATTAATTATCAAGAAGAAATTAGAGCATACATAATAGCTTTTTTTAATTTATATGAGTGTGTCTCATATAATAATTGATGATTATGTGTGGTTATGAATGAATTAAAGAGAAAAGATTAATATTTATTTATATATTTGATAAAACATTGTTTACCCCTATTAAACTTTTAAATATTCTATGAAAGTGTTTACGAGTGAAGGAAATATAAAAGATAATGATAGAGCTACAAAAAGAATTATTTAATGAAAAGAAGATTAAAAAAATAATAATTTTTAGTGTAATTACAATTATAAGAATAAAAATGAATTCTTTTATCAAACAAGTTTCCAAAAAAAAAAGTTAAAAAAGACTTTACTTAAAAGGCATTAGATAAATATAAAAATCATCCCCGGTAAAAAGGAATGTGAATTTCATTCATTACATTCACAATACTAGATCTATATCACTATCTATCAAGTGATTAGACGTTTGAACACTTTGTACGGAATGTCATAACTACACAATGATGCTAGGATATAAGGTTGTCTAACATGGTCCGTGGCAACTAGCCGTGAGCTTATGTGGTGAAAACCACGTCATTATATGGCACACCACCATGGGTGGTCCGCTCCGAACTTGGCGTGGAGAACTTCACGAGAAGTGATAGGAGCAACGCCACATAGCTTCAATCCACTTTAGTCTCTAACATTGTAACCATGTAAGGTCATGTTTTCAAGAGACCTTACAATTAGTTAAATAAATAATAACCATAATTGTTAAATTGAAATTTTCATTATCATTGCAGTGAAAAAACATTGAAACATTCAACATATTTATACTAATAAATAAAAATAAACCGGACACTTGTTATCATTTTAGGCAATCTAATAATTGGTTTTTCCGCTTCTATCTCATATTAATTATGAATACTATAATATGTATTTATTAATTAATAACTATCTATAATTAAAATTTCAAATATGTTAACTTTAAATTTTCAAATGTGTAATACATGGGTTTATTCAATCCGTATAATACACAATATTTAAGACATAACTGTTTATATTATTAACCATATAACAATAAATTTATATAACTCGTGTATTACACGGGATTGTAACCTAGTTTAATATAAATAAAAACATTGTGTGTTACATAAGATTTATTGCAGATAATCTAAATTGATAAGAGCATTCGTCTTTAATACAAATCATCTTCTGTACATGTATAATGGTAGCCTAACTAGAAACCTTTTCGTATTCATGCACTCTTCTTCAAACATTTTTTCCATCAATAAGAATTCAGATCTTGGAGGTTTACTCAGTGGTTTCCTTGGGTTCACTTAGGGTACCTAAAGCAGTTGAATCCTAAGAGGTTCCGAACTTAGTATTGCAGGAGGTGAAATTATTATATGATTGTAATGCTTATCTTTAATGTTTTCAAAACCGGACCGGACAGTGAACCGAACACCTTACTGGTCCGCTGGTCGGACCGGTTCAACCAGTCGGATCGGATATAAGAACCGGATAAAATTATAATTATTTTATATATATATGTAAAAATTACAAAAAAATAAAAAAATTATATAAAAAACCAGTTCAACCGGTCCAGTTCCCGTCCGACTACCGGTTCGACGGCTCAACCGGTCCGACCACTGGTTCAACATTAAAACGGTTTTAAGCACCAGACCGGACCGGACCGGACCGGACCGGATTGGAGTCCGGTTCCCGGTCCAACCGGTTGGACCGGTCCAGTCCGGTTTTCAAAACCATGCTTATCTGCATTAAAGGCTCATCATCTATAAACCTTGGTAATCCTAGTGCCTTTAATCTTTATTATCCTATGTAGCAGATGTTAGTCCTAAGATGATCTTGGTTAAAGCCTAGAAAATTATCCTATATATGAAAAAACCAAGCCCATCTACAGTTGTTTTAGTTGTGTTTGTGGTTTGACCACACAAGTTTATTAAGTTTGCATTTTGCGCCCTCCCCCATCTGAGTTTAAAGGGGAAAAATAGGGGTTAGGTCTAATCAGAACAACCACCGTTACCCCGCCACGACCGTCGCGCTGAGGCCCTGTGACTGTCACCGGCACCACTATTGCACGACTATCCCGCGACTACTGTACCGTCGCACCACCGCCATTACCCACCGCTGCAACGTCCCTGCACTGTAACTCCGCCGTGGATAAAGATGGCAAGTTCACCATGTAAGTTGTAATAAAGATGTCACGTGACATCAACTAGGACTATAACTATTTAATATTCATACTAGGTTAACGGAAAATCAAAAAGACTAACGAATTGTCTAAGAGGTATCCCACATTTAGGAAATTTCGCCATTGAAAATTTTTGCATGAAATAATAAGAATTAAAAGTTCAGGGTTAGAAATGAAAATTTTGGGTTTTGACGCTGGTCGCGGACTGCGACAAGGAAGCTTGACGGACCTCCAAGCAACAAACTAGGGTTTCAAGGATTCGAGTGGCATAGCGGACTGCTATGCTGACCCTTAACGGTCCACTACGTAGTACGCAAGCAAAACTCTCGAGTGTTGACATGTGGCATGTTGATGAGGACTAAGAGGATGAAACGTGTCATCATGGAATGGCACGTGTCTACTGACTAGGCTTTGAAAGTGACACGTGTTGACAAATGTCAAGTATCGATTGGACCAAATGGTCTCGGCCGCCATGGCCAAGTGGCGAACCGCCACTCTTCCCATGTAACATTTGACCCATTTTGAAACTATGAACTCAAACCCGAACACGTTTGCGTCAATCTCATAAACCAAATTCATTAGTTAGTTATTTTATTTATTTTTGTGTTTCAAACACAATAAATGTGTCACTTAATAAATTTAATTTAATTTTATAATTTATAAAATTAATTTTATAAATTTTAAAAGGCTATTAATATTTATAAGATTTTAAACATTCAATTAAAATAAATTATCAAATTGTAAAGTTTTTTGAGATTTATAAAGTTTATAAAGATTTTATTAAAAAATAAGTTGAAAAAAGTAAGTTGATTAAATCAAGATTAGAATTTAACAATTTAGAGTTTAAATTGTAATTATTCTTTTATTTATTTATTATATTTAAGTTTATATTGTTTTTTTTTAATTACAATCATAACACCCTTTTGAAAGACTTTTAACTCACCATTAACATCATTCATAACCTCATACTAATCTCAACTATAAAAGCAAAGTCTATGCCTTACTTTTCATTTGCTCATTCTCTAAAATCTTACTCACAAACTTTTCTTTCATCCTTTAGTTTTGATCAATTTCTTTTACAAGCAATTTCAAGAATTATCTAATGCTAAAGTAATCTTATATTGCTTTTATATTATTTATTTTTTTATGTTGTTTCAATTTACTTTTATTTTATTTTAAAGAATCATCCTAATATCCAAACTTACTCTATATTGTTGTATAATGGATGTAAGAATATAAATGATCAACAAGTCCATCAATGATCTGTTTCACCTATTGTTCTCATGATTTTATTTTCTTACTTTCATTCTTTCTTCTATTAAAACTCTTTTATTTTAATCATGATCATTTGATCATAAACCTTCTAACATTCACTAACCTTCTAACAACCACTAACATGCCTAAATCAAGCTAACAACATGCTAACGTAAACAAAGAATTTTGTTTGCACATGGACGGCTATGCCGCCGCATTCGATTATTCCACAAGATTGTTTCTCTACATGATGGCTATGCCGAAGTCTTGAAACATTCTTTATAACTCAAATGGAGTCTAATATACTGTATATCGACGTATTAAGATTGTTCTAACCCCTTTTATGCTTTAATAGTTTTAAAAGTGTACATAAGTGCCGTACTAAAATTTTGGTATAATGTAATCTGACTTCAACTAATCATAACTTGGTCATAACAAACAAAATTTGAGTAAACTCAAACTCCAATATTAAGTTCATCGAATTAACTTTTCAACAATAGTTTATAAGTCTTCAAACGCAATCGGATGACTCAACAATAGCCTTCACAAGATAAGTGCACATTTTAGCACCTTCTGTCTTGTGCTGCTGTTTTGACCTATTTTTGGGCCTTTTTATAAAAACTTTACTAAAAAAAGTTTTTTGAGAGACTCTAAACTAGGTAACCGTAAATTTTTATATTTTTATGAAACCCATTTGATATTTTTAAAACCTGTTCAAACACGTACCAAACATTTTGTCCAGATTCTAAAATTGGTGCAACAATTCTTTTTCAATCTGGCTTTATCCTTTTGGCATTCTGTAAACGTCCTAACTTCTTGTAATGAATTCCGACCTCAAGTTATTATTTTTTTATCCTTTAGGGCATCACCCTTGACTCTTGAATATCCAAGTTTTCTTATGAACCCTACAACCATCATTATACAATATGGAGTATTCATAGCCCATTTTTCATGTTTTATATTTTAGGAAAATCATATGATTCTATATTCAATCATTGTTATTCATTGTTATTTTATTTCAATATTCAATTCAAGATATGCTATGTTATTACTTGCAATTATGTGTGCATAGTTAGATAAACAAGATGATAACACAATCACGTATTCATTCTAGTCATGGTAAACAATATAGATCTATTGGTTTGACAAACCCACCCCATTTGTTTAGACGAGTTGTAATTGTTACCGTATTCAATCAATCATAAGGCTTCGTCTGCAGACCGAGTCTATTAAATCATTTGGTTTGATTATGTTTGGTTTGTTTTTTATGTTACACTACTGTATTTATAAGTCTTGATATTGTCGTGTGAATTGAATTGGTTTTCAATCATTTTAATCAATCTATATATGTACTAGGTTTATGGCCCGTGTATTACACGGGTTGAATAAATAAAATATTAAATAATTAGTAATAAAAATTTATGAATTATAAAACCATGTTTGAAGATAAAATATGATTATAATTGCATATGAATAGCTACTTTAAGTACATAAACAATGATGTATTTTTTAAACTTTTAATTTATAAAAAAATATGGGTTTTAAATATTTTGTTTTAAGATAAATGAATTTATTTTTAAAAAAAGTTTGTTGTATTTTATAAAACTTTTGTTTTTAAAAAGTGTGTTTTTAATAAAAAAATATGTTTTAATTTATTAAATTATATAAATTTTAATTTGAAAATGGTATGAACAATATTTTTAGTATTTAATATTATTAATAACAATAAAAAAAAATAAGAAAGTTAATATGATAAAACTTATAATTGTGTCAAGTCTTATTTTGGATTTTCTTTCTTATAGATAGATAGATATACAAATAAATATATAGGCTAGATTCATTTATTAAATAAATTATAGTTAGAAATAAACACGAATTATAGTTAGTAATAAACACGAAGAATTATAGTACGATATTTTAAAATAAGATATGACTAAAATTATATGTACGTAATAGTTAAAGAAATAAAATAATTATACTATTTTTAACTCTCTTATCTAAATAGTTTCATTTTTAAACATTCATTTTAAAATTTTTTTAGAGAAAATTTCTTGTTTATAAAAATCTTGTTTATTAAAAACTCAAGTTTCTAATTATTCTGTTTGTTTTCATAAAACTACTTTTAGAAAATTTCATATTTTTTATAATTTTTTTTAAAAAAAACCGATTTAAAATATATTGTTTCAAAAAGGTTTAGTGTTTTAGAAAGTTTCATATTATATAAAAATTTTGTTTTTTTTATTTTCTATTTTAATAAAAAATATGATTTTTAATTTCCTTAATAATATTTATTTTTAAAAATATTGTTTGATTTTAAAAAATCTAGATGAGAGAGAGAAAATGTATCAATTAATAAAATTAATTTTATTAAAAAAGAGAAATTAATTTGAGTGTTTAAATTAGTATAATACCCTTCTGGAGAGAAAATAAAGTGAAAATGTTTAGAAGAATGACATGTGTCAAAAAGATGGGTTAAGATAATGACAAGTGGCAAAAGAAATATTATTTTATTAGATACTATAGATTGAAACCTATGTTTACTCACCGGCTAATTCGTTAGCTGACTCGTTATTTTTTCACATGGTTTTAGGATTGCAATATAAAGGACTTCTATTTGCTCACTTAGGGATTGGACTTAGTTAATATTAAAGACAAATTTTTATTATGTTTACTTGTATTTATTTTGATTGTATTGTATTATTTGTTTAGTATTATTCAATGAAAATGTCATTTAATATTATTTTAACGTATTTAATTCCACGTGCTATGAACAATCGATTCACATTTCGTCCGCCCTGATGATTCTGTCGTCGATTGGGGTGTAACATCCATTAGCGGTCCGTTAACGGACCCCCTAACTGGCTATAAAAGCTTGCGTTGTGATATTCTGAAAAAGACTTTCCTGTGAATATTTACAAAATCATTCTGAAAAATACTTTCGGAAAAGTCAACTAGTGTCGTTGGTTTACTCTTCTTAGTCGTAAGTCGGTTTGCATAGTAGCTTCAAGCTAAAATATAGTTCACCTAGCCACATGGTTTTCTAGTGTGATGCATCGGAAGCGGCCATGAGTTCTCTGATCACGGGTTTATACTCGTACAGCAGTGGAGGAATCATCATCATGGGAGAAGAGGTAGTCGGTCCAACTAACTTGGTATCACTCGACTCAGGTGATAACCATCCATAGTGATTCGTATCCTCATCCTTCAACCTAATCTTTTGTAAGGCGATCCATTCAAACTAGAGTTCATGTTTCTGAGAGATTTTGTCCTCTTACTAAGTTCCATGTCCATACTCGCTACATCTACACTTTAGACATGTATAAGTTAATTATGACATAATTAAGTTTTAACTATCACATTTAAGAAAACGTAGCCATGTATAAGTTAATCATGACATAATTAAGTTTTAACTATCACATTTAAGAAAACGTATCATAGTTAGAAAAAAAGTATTCCACGCTCATTATCATAGAGATTGAAGAGTTCTGAATGTTTTGAAGATTAGTGGCAACTTCAGAACTTTTATCATCTTGAATCATGGTTCATGAATATCAAACTTTGTAGGTTTGTGCATCAAAACACATCACGAATAAGTTGAATATTAATGGCAAGAATCTTATGTCTAAGTGGAATGTTTAGAGAACACAAAACTCATATGTACAATTAGGTTCTCTTGAAACTCCTGGGTCGTTTGACAAGACAACTAATGGTGATTGTTTTTGAACATTTGAAATCAAACTTGGATAATCTGAAAGTCGTGAATATTAATTTCAGATCGAAATTATCCAGTGCTTCAACCGAATAAATCAATCAGATATAACTCAGACTAGATCAAAAATTAGTATGTTGTGTTGTGTGATTTTCGTGAATAGAAGAAGAATTCGAGAGAGAAAAGAGACCAAAATTGATGATCCAATATGATATTCAGGGAGAGACGGGAAAAACTGTCATTTGGCAGTTTTATCATTTTTTTTATTTAATTTAATTAACCATTAAAAATGTGCATTTTTCCACTCGAATTTCACATTTGAAATTTTGGAAAATCGATTCGAAATGCATTTTTAATAAAGTCATTTGGCAGTTTTACAAGCCAGGGGCTGCCGCCCCTTGGACCCCTCTACCAGGGGCGCTGCCCCCTTGGAACCTCATCACTTAGGGGCTTCGCCCCTAAGAAGGTTTTCAATATCGAAAATCATAATAAACTCAAAAAACGTGCACTCCGCACCTCCTAACTTATTTAATGGATATTATAATCATATTGGTAATTAATAAATACAATTATACTAAAATATCTAACAATTGTATTGACTAGAAATTATGTATTTAATCATGGAATATTATCTCATGAAGATTATGTCTTCTGAATTCCATCTATAACTACTACCATGATCGTCGATCGTAACTCGAAGTAAACTTTTCATCATTGTTAGTTCAATTTGTGCATAACAAATAGAGCGAGTTAAGAGATTTAAATGTTGTGACACACTAAGAATCATATGAAAAATCATGTGACAAATTTTTGCTCATATAAATAATGTTTATTATAATGATTCAAAGTATGATCACATCATACACATCACTAGTCACATGATTATTAAAAGAAAAGGAAAAGTTTTAAGGTTTTCATTTGATCTTTTAGAAGATACTTTAACGTCTTTTTTGTTCTTTGGCTTGTTAAGGTTGATCACTTACTTCTAGGGTGCTACTTTGCTAAGCATGTTTACGACGAGGTATGGAAGTGTTGTGGCTAGACTTGGGCAAAAAAACCGGGTACGGACCCGACCCGGCGAACCCGACCTGGCGAACCCGACCTGGACCCGGGTCCGGGTACGACCCGGTATAGGGTGTACCCGGTTTGGAACCGATAATACCCGGTGGGTAGGAACCGGTTATGGTTTTTTATATTTTTCTAGAACACGAACCGTACCCGACCCGACCCAACCCGGACCCGACCCGATCGTACCCGGGTCCAACCCTGTTTTTACCGTTTTTCGGGATTTTTTAAAAACTAGCCGTTTTTAACGGCTATATAGCCGTTGGAACTCATTTTTGACCCTTTTTTTTTTTTTTTTTTTTTGCCCCCTAAGGTAGTATAAATAAGTGTGGGTTGGTTTGATTGAGTACCCAACTCTCAAACGCAAAAACATATGCAAAAAACGAAAAAATACTCTAGTTAACTCCCGTTTTACATTTTCACTCTCTCGTTTTACACTTTTCACTGTCTTGAATCTTGTTATGGCTCAATCACAATCTTCCATTGGTCAAAGTTCGTCCAACGCTCCAACCGTCGTTCGTGTTCTTCCACACAATCGTAACATGGATGTATGGTGCAATTGGGATATGGTTGAGTTGAGTGACGGGTCTGTAAAGGCTCGTTGCAAGTTTTGTGTAGCTTTGCTTGCTAAAGATTCTAACACGACTTTAAGCAAACACATTAGCAAGAAATTTTGTAAGTCGTTGAAAAGTAATCCGGATTCGCAACAAACACAATTAGGTGGAGACGGTGGAATCTTTAATTACGACGTTAATAGGGTTCGAGATCGAATGGTGAAGTTCGTGATTCAAGAAGCTTTGCCTTTTAGTCACTTCGAGAATCCTCATTTGACCAACTTAATTCGAGAGACGCTTCAACCTCGTTACAACCATGTAAGTCGTACTACCCTTAGACGTTATTGTTTAAAATTATGGAAGCAAGCAAAAAATGATTTAATTGTATTATTTGAAAATTTAAATACCGGTGTAAATTTAACTAGTGACGTTTGGTCGGCTCCACACGGTTTACCCGAATCGTACCTTTGCGTCACCGCTCATTGGGTAAATTCCAAATCATGGCAATTGATGAAACGTACGATTGCGTTTGATCTTTTTCCGTATCCACACACCGGAGAATTTTTGTTTTACTTTTTGGATAATTTAATAACTACTTTTAATTTACAAAATAAAATTTTTTCAATGGCATTTGATAACGCTTCCAACAACACAACCGCGGTTGAAAAATTAAAATTAAAATATCTTCCGATTGCAAACGGTGATTTTTTTCATACTCGTTGTGTTGCACATATTATTAATTTAGTAGTGCAAGACGGTCTATTCGTGCAATTTGTTGATAACTTTATTAAAGCTTTTCGATTTATGTTACATGACGTTTATAAAAAAAGTAGAAGAAGATATCAAGATTATAAAAAACTTTGTAAGGATACGAACTCTGTATTTTTAGGTCCTAATTGGGATGTACCTACTCGGTGGAATTCGACTTGTCACATGTTTAAAAACTCAACAACAAAATTATCGGGAGTTTATTATCCCACTAGTTATTCGGTGGTTCAAGAATTATATTTCATGGCTTTGAATTTTAAAAATTTTCAATATAAAAATGATATGTTTACACAAATGATAAAACCAATGAAAGAAAAGTTTAAAAAATATTTTGAGTAGTTACCACCCGTTTTTACTTGTGCCGCCGCTTTAAATACGTTTTTAAATGTTGCTGGGGTTGAATGTTTGATAAACGAGATAAATGACAATTTAGATATGCATGACGAAAACCCTAATTTTTCAAGGGATGCCAAAAAAAGTTTTAATGCAAGCTTGAAAACAATATATATTTTTTATTTAAATAGATATGGGCCTAACGTAAATATAACCACACCAAGAGAATCAACCTCAGATGTTAGTACCTCGATGAAAGACCCGGTTATAACCATGTTGAATGTTGTTCGGGATGTGACGGCTAAACGACAAAAGGGTAACACCCCAACAAGCGAGCTCGGTAGTGCTACGGATTTTATTTCCACTATGACTACCGAAGATTATCGTGCATTCGATATTTTGGCTTGGTGGAAAGGAAAGGAATCTCAATTTCCGATTCTTTCCGCTATGGCCCGTGATTTACTAAGCGTCCAATCTTTTACGGTAGCTTCGGAATCTGCGTTTTCTCTTAGTGGCAGGGTAATCTCATTACGGAGAACAAGACTAACTCCAGAAGCGGTTGAGATGTGCATTTGTTTAAAGGATCACTTAGACGCGATGGATCGTATACAAGACCAAACAAGCCTCGAAGATGAAATTGCACTCGAAGCTAAAGTACACGATTAAGAGGTAGAAGGAGTATCTTCTGGCATATTGGACGAAGAATTAGCATTTGATCAAGCGTCTCGTAGTAAATAAAATTAGACGATAACTTAAATAAAAGTTTTATGTTATTTTTTATTGATCGATTTATGTATTTTTAAGTTGTTTAAATAAATAAATGAAAAATTAATGTTTATTTAATATTGTTGAATAAAAACAATATTAATATTATTAATAATAATAACAATAATAATATTATTAATAATAACAGCAACAATAAAAACAAACAAAAACAAAAACAATAATAATATTATTAATAATAATAACAATAATAACACTTATAATAATAGTATTAATAATATTAATAACAACAACAATAATAATATTGATGATAACAACAACAACAATAATAATAATAACAATAAATAATAATAACAATAATACTTATTATGATTTATAATAATAATAACAAAAACAACAAAAACAAGTCAATAATAATAATAATAGTAATAGTAATAATAATAGTAATAGTAATAATAATAATATTAGTAATAATAATAATATTAATAATGATTTATATTAGTAAAAACAAAAAAAAATTAAAAAACCCGATTATACCCGGGTTCCGTACCCGACCCGGACCCGACCCGACCCTAACCGGGTATGTCGGGTAGGGTAATAGCTTGGGTGAACCTGACCCGGGTTCGAACCCGGTTCCACCCGTACCCGGGTACGAAAAAAACCGGTTGGGCCGAACCCGGTTTCGGGTATTGGGCCGGACCTGGTTTGCCCACCTCTAGTTGTGGCATCACAACAAGAGGAGCAACAGTCAAGTAGTTGCTACGAGTTCGAGATAAATTGAATGTTGCTAAGCCGATAAGAAAGCTAATAGGTGCAATATTGGTGACGGGTCTATGAAGCATGCGGAAGGCATGTAACAACGATATCATAAATGGTAAAGACTAACCCTTTGGGTAGGGGGTCATAGGCAAGATTGAAGTATTTTGATTATTTATTTTTTATATTTAACTTGTTTTTATTTTTAATTGTATGTCCCGGCCCAACTCAAATTGGATCGAAAAATATTAATATTTAGCTATAGCTAAGTGCTAGTGACCCTTAATTTTCTGACCTCATGAAAAAAATTTATAGGTCCACCTTTGATTTTTCGAGCGAAAGCAAATTATATAGATCGGTCTTTATGGTGTGTAGGAGAATGTATTCATTTATTTCAGCATCTTGCTACATTAACGATGAAAACTTTTTGAAGTTAAAAAGTCTTAAAATTAATTGTTTGTGCATTAGTGCATATGTACATGTGCGTATATACACGGTTGATCACTTGTTTCTAGGGTGCTATTTTGCTAAGCATGTCTAGGATGAGATATGAAAGTGGTGTGACAGGACAACAACAAGAGGAGCAACAGTTATGTAGTTTCTACTAATTTCGAAAATGTTGAACATGACTAAGCCCATAAAAAAGCTAGTGAGTGCAATATTGGCGATGGGTCATGGGTTTATAAAGCATGTCGAAGACATGTAATAGTAAGATCATCAGGTAAAAACTTAGTAAAACGCGCCTCATGAACCCTATCTTTAGCATTGTGTAATATAATGTAGTACAATACATAAATTATGTGTAGGAGAATGAATGTATCTACTTATTCTAGAATCTTGCTAGAATAACAATGGAAATCTTTGACCATTAAAAAAACACTTAAAATAATTGTGTGCATTTGTGCATATGCACATGTGCGTGTATATACGTGTGTTTGATTGAAGGTAAGCCTTATCATTTGGGAAATGAAAGCCACGAGCAAATATGTGATAACATCAAGGAGTTGGCCTTGGAAAAGTGAGTTTGTATGATTGTGACACACAAAAAAGAATGATAGCAATAAGCTTTAGCAATGTCTAGATCCATTAACTTTTTATACAAAAACCTTATTTTCACAAATAATAAGAGTGGAGGGAACCAAAAGTAACTTAATAATATCAAGTGTTTAGTAGCGTCATTCTTATTAGATTAAGAGTTCAAGTTTTATAATAAACAAATGTGTGAAAGATAAAAACGTTAAAAGAAAAATAAGGGTTCAAAGAAAATAAGGGTGATGAGGGTGAACCAAAATAACCTAAAAATACTTAAATCATTCCCCAATCAAAAGACGCAACCTTATATGTAGGGGTGTTCATCGGATCGGATAACGGATTATTCGGATCGGATTATTCGGATATGAAAATTTCAGGACCCCATCCGAAATCCGATCCGATCCGAATCTATCTGAATTCAATTCGGATCGGATTCGGATATATATCCGAATAATCCGAATTTATCCGAATAATCCGAATAAACTAAATAACAAAATTTTTTATTTTTTTATTCTTAATTTTTTTTTGCTAACTTTTTTATTCTTAACATTTTATAAGTTTAAAATCATAACAACAGATATAAAATATGAAAATACAAATTTGATGTGAACCCAAATTAAAACATAATAGCTAATTATATAAAACCCGAAGATTATAATCTCTAATTTAGAAGAACAATCGATTATTGTATAATTATTTAGGATTAGATGACTAAAATGTGTTAATATTCTTTAATATTGAGTTGAAAATATATTAGGTAGTTGGCTAATAAGTATTAGGCTAAAAACATAGTTGAATTCTTATTCGGATTAATCGGATATCCGAATAATCCGAACAATCCGAATAAAAAAATTATGAAATCCGAAATCCGAATAAGGAATTCGGATTCGGATGAGATCCAATCCGAATATCCGAATAAGAATTCGGATCGGTTTATTCGGATTTGGATACGGATCGGATTTTGGATATTTTCGGATATCGGATTTTTTGAACACCCCTACTTATATGAACACAGAAAGCCAGGGGTGGAGGCCAAAAAACCTAAATATTTTTTTAAAATAAAATTTATATTATCTTTTAAAATAAATAATAACATTAAAATTAATAAAATTAAATAAAAGAACATAATTTTCATAAATTAAAAATAGCAAAAAATAAAAATAAAAATAATACCTAAAATACTAAATATAACTGCTCGTTGTTTGAATCAAGGATGTTCAAGTTTGTTACACGTGCGACATGTTCCACAAGTCCTATCGAAGTCTCAAACGAGACGAACCACTTACGAGACCAAAAATTATTTTATTTAAAAAAAATCATTTGCGCTAAAATTCATACGGGCATGTTTAGAAAGAACAAATAACACTGTGTATTTAGTTTTTCTTCGTAAAGTAAACAAGCACATGCTATTTGTGAAAAATCAAGTTTGGTGTTTAATTAAAATTTGTATTTAAAAATTAATAAAAATAACACATGTCAAGCTTTGATTTAGCCATTTGAAAAATCAAAATTGGCCTTCGGCTTGTGTTGGTCGGTGAACTCGAAAAGTGAAGCCGACATGTGAACCCATGAACCCATCAAAGTTGCGATCCCGTGAAGCCAATGGAACCCAAGCTCTAACCCATTGTAGGTGCGATGCCGATTGTACCCCAGCTCCACCCCATCCACCCTAACTATGATGTTTATGCACATAAAAATAAAAAATAATAATGTTTGAAGTTTTAAGGATTTCTTATGAGAATTCAAACAAAATGATCGAAAACCAAAACGAATTGTCGTGATAAGTTAGTTTAAAATGCAATTATTTTGAACTCGACTCCTGCAAATAATATATTGAAATCCGTAAGTTGAAACCATTTCTCTTCTTTTTTTAATTAAATTTTGGCTTTAAATTTCTTTTTATTTTTAAAAAAATAGAGGTTATAAATGTAAAAAAAGACACATATTCTTACATGTTCATATAACAAACGACGATCTCTCATCACATACAAACGGGGGATGGGGAAAGTGTCACCTGCATGTGCGTGTGCCCTATGATTTCAACAAGGTAAATAAAATAAAGAATGAATGCTAATAACAAAGATACTATTTGTTTTCGTTTTAGAAAGATTACACTCGCGCTTTTGCGGTTTTATATTTTGTAATGTTTTTACAACAAAAGTGTAAAGTTAAAATAAAATGCCCTTGCATACAAAAACAAAAGGTTACACAACTAAAAAAAACGTGTACATTGGTATACATTCTGCGGTTTCAAAAAAAATTTATCGTCGGCAACTTAGTTTCGTAAAAAGCTCAAGTCGATATGGTGAAAAAATAAACGTGACTCGATAGCATATATGAAGTTTTGTACAATATAAGAGCATTCACAATCCATCCCCATCCATATAATTACACTAAAAACATCTTTTTTTTTTCTCTTTTTTTTTCAATTAAATAATATTTTTTCATACTTTTATCATTACTAAATATTAAAAAATTTATGAGGGTTGTACCGTGATTCCCCATATTTGAGGAATCACAGTACAACCCCATAAATTTTATTTCTCCTTCACTCACAACCATTCACAACCATCCCCTATAATATATGGCACCCACTCACATAAAAATAAGGAATAGGCTGTGAATGCTCTAATATTCTAGAAGTTATACAGAAAAAAAAAGGTTAAAAATAATGTTTTGAATAGCATTGACGATTATACGTTTGGGCTTCAGTAACTTTTACATTATTACGCATGAATCTGTTTTGTACGAGATTTATACCGACACGTAGATAAAAATATTCATGTCACAACGGTATATTCAGAAATTAGAAAAACATTATCCATCAAAAGTTATAAAAGAAAAATAAAATACAACCAAAATAGTTATAACACTAAAATAATATTTTCTTTTCAATGAAGTAAAAAGTAAAACTAGAAACTATTAGATTTTAATATAATATTAATATATTTGTTTACATGATTCAAGTTTTATCATCATCGTGAGAGAATTTTGTATGATGTATATGCATTAAAAAGTTATAAAATAATGCATTAGGACTTTATACAGCTTGCTTAGTAAAAATATAGTAATACGTGTATAATAATATGGAAAATATACTTATATATGTTGGTATTTTACTAACCCTCGCATGCAGTGATTATAAATTTTCAAATGGTTAACTAAAATGTTTGTATAAAATAAAAATTGAAATCAAATACAATAATTACAAAATAATAATAAAACAAAAAATAAAGTTAATAATATAAAATAAAGATTAAAATCTTTTTATCTATCCAAAATAGCCATTCAATGGTGCATGATTACACGACCCCACCCTACATTGAAAGCTCTTTAACATTCATTTTCTAGGGTAACCCCACTACCAAAATCATTCATAAAAACGAAGTGAAACAAATCTTGTGACCACTACTTCCTAATATTACAATTTTGCTCGTAAAAGATTAATATGTCAACCCAGGTCACCACATGCCCAAAGCTAGTAAATTAGGGTTTTAGACCCTTAATTTTAAAAGGCTTTTAAATTTCATAAAGTATATAGATTTGTAAATTTTATAAAGTATATAGGTTTATATGTGTAAAAATTTTGACTGGACTAGACATTTTTATTAATTTAGTTGGACATTCAATCCAATAAAAACATACCCTCCTATGAAAATATACACTTTATAATTTAGTTGGACATTCAATCCAACGAATTTGCATCATATAAAGTTAAAAAAATAAATTTAATATAAACATCTACACACACAATATATAAAATAACTCCGCCAACTATATATAAACGTATTAGTTTATTATTGTCAGTTCTAAGCCCAAATACAAATAAGGGTTTTTATTAAAAAATTTTGAAAAGCGCCCCATTTATTTAGTTCGATTGTGTCCCCAAAAAACCTTTAGCCGACTCTGGTCAAACCAAACCAATAGTGTCGGGTCATAAATGCTATTTGTGTTTGCAGGGCGTGAGTGACTTTTCGTCAATTGTTTTACCCGGGGGGGAGGGGGGGGGGGGGTTCGGGCACCCAGGCTTAAATTATTCGTTAGCCATTAAAAAAAAACTTACAACTCACTCCAAAGGAACTTGAAAAAATCTTGTTTGAAATCAACTGGTTTGGCAAAATCTAATTGTTCGTAACTTGATTTTCAATCTAGTAAAGCCTGATCCAGAGTAAACCTAACCCGTGAATCTCTTTTTAGTTAGCTCTTTAGCTCATTCATTTTGACTCGATTATCTAAAGCCTAGATTATACCTTACATTAATTATAGTTGAGAATTATAACATAATATATAAGTTTAAATTTCACTTCAACCAATTGTTCCAATAAATCATAACCTTATACTATTTTGCCGCTTCTTTTAATAACTTAAGCACCTTAAAATTAGATAATAAAAAAAAAAAATAGATCCGTTAAGTTTATATAAAATTGCAGTTATCATCTTTTATCTTTAAAAAGTAATCTAAACATCATTTATATTAACATTTGTAACATATTTCGTCCTTTACACAAACTTTCGTTAAGTTATTCTGTTAAGTCAAGAGTTTTTTTGGTCTTTTGACCTCTAAAGGACTATTAATGTAACTTTTCTTAAATATAAAAGGCGTGCTTTGCAATTTTTTTTATCTTTTACTTAATTTATATATTGAGTAAATTACAAATTGTATCATTTATTAATATACGAAATTGCATGGTATGTCCTTTAGTTTTAATAATTACATCAAATGCCATTTTTTTAAAAAATATATGCACACATATTTTCCTTTACACTAACTTTCATTTAAATATACAGTTAATTCAGTTATGTATCTTTCACATAAAAAGCATTTTTTTCATTTTCTTTTCACATCTAATATACTAAACAAATAAAAAATGTTTAATAATTTTATATGAAAAATAAAATTAAAAGGTATCGAACCTTGAGGTTAGATGGTGAACCCGTGTGCCTCTTACGCTAGCTCAACACCATTAAATCCAGCATCCTCCTCTCTTTGATACTTTAATACCCTTCATGTTCACCACCAACTACAATATCTCACACATCATTAAAAACCCTTGAAGTCAAACAAACAATTATAGAAATATACAAATCCCTAATTCACTTTTTTGTAATTCGTTGCTCTGTGAATTTCTAGCTTATGTTGTTGTGTGATTAACGCAAAACTCACAGTTCATTTTCAGGATTCTGCAATTATATAAGCAATTCAAAATCATAGGTAATCTCCAAGTTTGTGTTTCTTATTGATTTTTATTATATGTTGGTGTGAGAAGTTGATAAACTATTTACGTGTATTTTCTTTTGTTTTTATTGTTGATTTTCAGACTTTCTAATTGATTTAAATAAAAATTATTTTTAAAAATATTCATTTTTAGAATGTTTAGGTTTTTAAATATTTTTCTAAAACTTTTGATTTTTTAAATTTATCTCTTAAAACTTATTAATTTTTTAATATACTTTTTAAAACCATTATCGTCTTTCTTAAAACCATTCGGTTTTTTAAATTTAGTTTTTACAATTATTTATTTTTTACAGACTTTTTATAAAATGTTTTAAAAAATATTAAAAATGTCATTTTAAAATGAATTGTTTCTGAAAAGCATGTTTAAAAAAGTGGTTGTTTTTCAAAGATGCTTTAAAAAATAAATGGTTTAAGAAAAACTTTAGTAAACCAAATAATAAAAAAACGTTTAAAATATCAAACGGTTTTAAGAACAACATTTAGAAAACGAACAGTTTAAACAAGTTAAAAACCAAACAATTTATAAAATACATTATTAAAAAAAATTATTCATTTATTTAAAACGTATTTTATTATATAATAAACATATGTAATAATGAAATAATAAAAATATTAAACATTTAAAAACTTTAAAAAAACAGCAATATAAAGCTTTTCTTAATAACAATAATACTATAATTTTAAAGGTAAATTAAATGGATGGTCGATGCGGGTAAAATATCATTTTTACAGATTTTACCATAATTAAGTGTTGATTAAAAAAACTTGGGACCATATATGAAAAAGAAAAAAATATTAGGGATCATGTTTATAATTTTTAAATTTTAAGGATCAAATCCAAAATTTTAACATAACAAAGGGAGCATGCATGTAATTTATTATATTTTAAATTTAACTTTTTCAACCCGTATAATACGAGGGTGATTAGGCTAGTAGAATATATATATATAAATACATTTTCTAATATCTAATTTGATATGAACATATGTAACTACGGATTCAACCTTTAGAAATATAATTTATTTTATTTAATGTATTAAAAGTCTTTTTTGATGGGCCTATCATGGGCTCATCAAATGGATACTTTTCTTTTTAAATTAGACTTTGGTAATTTGGTAATTGGTAGACCCAAAGTCGTTTCTTCTTTTTCTTAGAAGTTAAAACTCACGTGCAAAACCATATCCTATCTTAGCTCTTGTACATTTCAATGGTCCATTATCCCATATGCCCATATTATGTATAATAATAATAATTTTTATTACATACACGAGTAGAAGTTGGAATAGGAGGTTATGCATACGGGTTAGAAAACGAGCTAAAAGTAAAAAAATTTAGATTTAAAATAGTTAATAATCCGCACTTAATACCATATGTTATGAAGTTGCTGAAGACTACATCATAACAGACAAGCTAGAAATCAGTTAATCAATATGAATATCAAAATCATATTGTAACTCTTCCTATACTTTGTTTGTACACCACAACATTTGAGAGTATGAGTAACGCGACTTTGCTTCTTTAGAGCCGGTACTCTTTCTCTCACACTTATTATAGGAAAGTTGATGATTGAATGTTAAATTAGTAGGATGATTATAAGTTGGGTGTTGACTAAGTTTCTAGTCCATATCCGATTATGAAATTGTATCTCATGTTTGGTCTCATATCTAATATAGTAATAGGTACTTGATTGCTTTACCCATCAAATTTGGGGGGTTTTCATGGGTATTGGGAATTCCTTTTATGATCGTAGGACGTAGGTTGTAATAATTACTTGTTCATATTACCATCATTCAAAACCTAATCTTAAACTCATCTCACAACAATTTGAAGTATCAAATAATCAGACATAAGTCTAAGGGGCTAGTTGATAACTTTTCAATGGGTAAGTGTTGAATCATTAAGAGTTCTGAACCATTAAATGCTGAACCAGTAAAAGGTCTGAATCATTAATAGCTAGTATATTGCTTAATTATTCAGAGGGAAATTTCTGATCAATTTAGATAAAATCTCTTAACCATTCAGATTCAGTATAATGCTTAACCATTCAGAGGCAAAAATACTTAACCATTCAGAAATCTGCTCACGAAACAAACACTCTGAACCATTAAGTGCTGAACCATTCAGATATCTGAATGGTTAAGAGGGCAAACAGCCGCTAAGGCTATATGTTGTGGGATAGAGCCCATTTGAAGTTATTCTGTAATATTACGGCATGTGGCGTTGAGTGGATGATGATTGGGCACTAGATAGAGCTCCTGATCAAGTAGACTAACCCTGTTGTAAATCAGGTGATTAAGGGCTCTAACGAATTTCTTAATTTATTTATATTTTTTAAATGTAAAACAATTATATAAAATTAAACATTATAGTCAAATAAAATTCATTAAAAACATAAAAAATAAAAGAAATACATAATAAAAAAACATAATAAATAAAAAAATCTAACTAATCTTTTATTTCTAATTTTGTTAAAACGAACCATCCCAATTACCTGATATTTTCTAGTGAGAGGATTTTTTATAAAATTTGGAGATGAAGAATAGATAGTAGAAATGAATGTTGTGATTTTTTTATAAGAAATGGGGTAGTATTTATACGGGTGAAATGTAATTTTTTGAATTTTTTAAATGAACCAACGGCTTTCTTTGTGTTTCCCAATGTCCCTAATGGCTACATCTATCTGCGATATACCTAACGCACCATGGTGTTGCGATGTTCGCGACCAAGATGGGAAGCCACGTGGGTCGCGCTTCATGTGTGATTACATATATTTACATCTTACGTGGTTTACAAGGAGCAAAGAATATATAGATTTACTAACTTTAGTAAACCCGTGTATTACACAGGTTGAATAAATAAAATACGTACTAAATAGAACAAAAATCTTATTAATTATAAAATGATATTATAAGATAATATATGAGTGGAATCATCTTTATTATAAATAGAATGAAAATTTTGTTTCAAAACAAACGTTTTAAGAAAATATTATTTTTAAAAATTTTCTTATTATAACTCTAAAATTTTAATTATTTTTTGTTTATAAAAATTTTACTTTTTAAAAAAGTTTGATGTCTTAGAAATTTTTTTTATTTTATAAAAATATATTTATTTAAAAATAACATTAATAAAAAGATCGAGTTCTTCATTTATTAAAAAACTATCTTAATCTAAAAAACAAATTAAGTAATATTGTTAGTAATTAATATGATTAGTTAATAGAATAGAGAAACGGAAAAATTCTAATGAGCAGAAATATGCTATTGTTACGTGTCACTCATAGTTATTTTTTATAATAGTAAGAAGATTTTTTAAAATTATAAAAAGAGAGAAGAAATGTTTTTGTCATCTATTTGGCCCTTACAATACAAAAGAAAGTACATATGTTACCCTAAAATTCCTTCCTAAAAATTTCATCTTATGCATGTATGTATATTCATAAGAAGTGAATTTTTGCGCAAGCAAATATGGACCTTTTACCAAGATAAGTTGAGCTAAATCTATAATCTATATCTATAATATATATAATAAAACATTAACTATGGGTACACATGACTCCTTTTTAACCCGTCCACCTAAACGTCACGTCTGCGTTGCGACATATCGTTACATCCTTCAATCTTGAGTCATGACGAATTTGGAAATTATAAACACATATCAATTACAATGAATATTATATTTATGATAACTTGTTACTTTTAAATATTTGACATCTTTTCAAAAATTATAAGAAATTGCTAATTATGTTAACAAATAATTATTAAGTTATTAATTTTAATATTAACATTAACAATTTTTTATTTTAATAAAATAAAAGTTTCCGTCATATTTTCTTTTGAAATAATATTTTCCTTTCAATTAATTTTAAAATTCATGACTTTATTCATAATTTCGATAATGTTTTTTTTAGAGTTAATTTTAGTTTTACTCTCTAAGGTTTAACTAAAGTAACCATTTTCCTACAAAAGATTAAAAACATCAATTTACCTCCAAAACTTTCATATGTTGTTTTAATTTCACTCCAAAAAGTTTCATTATTATTGATAAAATTAAAACAACTAATGAAACTTTTGGATTAGAATTGAAAAAAATTATCAAACTTTTGGATGTAAATTGATGTTTTTAATTTTTTGAAGGAAAATAGTTATTTTTAACAAACCTCAAGAAGTAAAATTGAACTTAACTCTTTTTTTAACAATCTTTCATTAGTATAACTTTTACTCATTCTTTATAATCTTCAATGCCATTACACAAAGAAGTATTTACATTTTTATGAATAATTAGTTTTAAATTTTAACTATCCATTGTCTTTAATACGTAACATTGTTACATACGTTTGTAAATTTTATCAAATTTGTTCATTACTTGATATTTTTTTATTTTTCTGCTCAAACATTCTATGTTCATTTGTTTTTATTGTGTAACGACGTAATTTGTTGATATTCTTATATTATTCTAATTTATCTCTTAAACATCATATATCTATACTATATTATAATGCACGAAGGAGGGTTTTCGTAATAATTTAAGAGATTTGAATATTTTAAGCACAATGTACAACTCAAAAAATCAATTTCATAGGGGTATTTATGTAATTCAAACACTTCTAAAAAAGTAAAACTTTAAAACTATTTACACATACACCCTTGTATCTTTAATTATATATAATTTTTTCCTTGTTTGTTACAATATGCTTAAAAAAAGGAATTCAGTTTTTTAAATATAAAACTAACCAGAGACGAGTACCATAATGAAAAATATCGCACCAGCCGCATTGTGCGGGCACGTTACTAGTATATATATATATACACATTTAAGTATTTGTAAACTCGTATAATACATGGGTTACTAACCTATAAATGAATTATATAGATATTCTAATTGAATAACAAACATATTAAATATAAGTTTGTATTGTTATTCCTAAATCCTAATGTCGGTTTGTTTTTTGCATGTTAAATGAGTATTGGGCTGGATGGATCGTTGCGCTGTAGCAGAAAAGAATGCAGCTTGGATGTGTACATAGCTTGGATGGATCTTTGGACTTATCTTAATCAAATTAGTGGGCTTGGCCTTGTAAACAAATGGTTGCACTGGCCCCTGGTTTTCTGATATGCATGTATAAAAAAGAGAGGGTCACAACTCACAATATAACAAAAGAGGAGATTAGCCTTTATTATAAGAAAATAATCTTCATCATCTTCTGGTCTGATTTCTAATGTTATAATTCTCCAAAGAAGGGTTGCCTACATCAAATAGTCAAGATCACCTATCTTCTTCATACCATAACAGATTGATGCTACTGTATCTTGCCAATTGTTTATCTGGTCTTTGTCTTCACAACATCATCATCTTCAGCTAGTTATTATGATGATACAATCTAGTTTATGAGTGTTTTAGATTCTAATGTTTAGATCTATTTTGGTCATCTTTAATTTCTTTTTTCTCCTTTTGTGGTTGTTTGGTTGATGACGACGGACGGTTGTTCTTTCAAGACGTCATTGGAACTGTATTTTGTTGGGTCGAGGATACACGTATTTAAATGTCTTTTACTAGGTCGACGATTTCATCCAAGACATCTTTGGATCTCTATTTTGTTTGGTCGGTGATACACGTCTTTGTATCTATACTTTCTTGGGTCGATGATGTTGTATTATGCTCATGTGATATGTTGTTGTAGCATTGTTTGTGGTTCACTTTAAGTCGATGATTCTGATTATCTAGCTTGTGTTACTTTTCGTAGGTTGTTTCGTCGATGATGTTGGGAAACTCTTTTTCATTTGATACCCTAATTTATTTTGGGTTCTTGAGACGTGTTTGTTAGGCCTATGCTCATCCAAGACGTGTTTAAGACCATCATTGCTATCTTAAGTAGTTTCATGCTGATTACTTTAACAACCCTTATTGATTATTTGTAATTCATATAGAGTTTATTATAATCTCGACTAATCTGTTGTCTGATTAGAATGATTGCATAGTCATGAAATCTCGTTCTGGTGTTATTTTTTTCTCATTGTTGGATATGTTCTCTGGACTCAAAGGTTTACCCTCTTTTCAGGCTTTCCTAGTGTGTGATAAAAGGCCTTGCTAAGTAAAATTAATGGATGTTCGGTGTTTCGGTATGGCAATTGTACTATTTGCAAACGCACTGAATTAATATCTAGATATGAATTATTTCTGTATGAACTACAAACGATCATGAACAATGACTTCATCTGCCGACTATGTGCTAAATGTGATGTCTAACGCCTTTTTTGGATATTATATACTTCAGCGGGCATGATGATATAAATAAGGTATCTATTTTTTTTGCTTTGGCAGTCATTTCTGGTTTGCAGCCACTAACATATTACTGATTCTGAGCCTCAAAAAGTCTATGTGGTTTTTGTCAAACCAACAACTTTAATATTTGTTGTCGTAATATATTCTAATCTATTTGAGTTAGCAATGTAATTGTATTATGTTTGCATCAATTGTTATGTCTGTACATCTTAAACATCTATTCGTATTGACATTTATTAGTTGTTGTGTACATTGCTTAATAGTAAACATTTGTCGGCATTAACATATCTTACCCTATACCAATGATATCTTGGACTAGTGGTTAAGGGAGAGGTGGGAGGCTTTGCCTCTCTTGGAGGTTCAAGGTTCAAGCCTTGGCATTGACGAATATTACTAACTTAGTGATACAAACAACTAACCACTAATTACCAGCTGTTCAAAAAAAACATATCTTACCCTTTACCAAGGGGACACCATCACGAAGCGTGAAGGAATATTATTATTAATGATCTGATTATCATTAATATGGTTATAACTAACTAGTTTTTCCTCTAGCACTACGTGGTAGGAGTTTGAACATTTTTCTCTCACGCTGTGCGACATGACTTTGGTCGTTATCGGCCGTTCAAAAAAAAACATATCTTACCCTTTACCAAGGGGACACCATCACGAAGCGTGAAGGAATATTATTATTAATGATCTGATTATCATTAATATGGTTATAACTAACTATATTTTCCTCTAGCACTACGTGGCAGGAGTTTGATCATTTTTCTCTCACGCTGTGCGACATGACTTTGGTCGTTATCGGCTCGACTTATCGTAAACCATAAAAGTGAATATTGACACACGTTCTGATATTATCAATACCGACAATGATATTCGCTTATAATCCATTCAAATAGTCACGGTACCATCACTACGGTAATAGCACTCACTATTGCTTATAATACCAAAAAACACTCGATTTTAAATACAACTCTATACTAATAAAAAAGTTAAAATTGGAATGCTGAAAAAAACTAAAGACAGTCGCCCATTCCATTTTTTTAAGTTAACGAACGAAAGTTGTTCCCTCACGTTACCCGATGAGAGTGTGATCATTTTTTCCCTCGGCTCGCCGAAAACCATGAAAAAACTTTAATTGGTAAGATAATACCAATATTGGTCAAGAATTTTTTTTGCTCATAACCAACTCGGTACGACACAGCGATAAATACAATCGCTATAATTTACGATATGAAGAAAATACACTCGATTTTGAATACAACTCTATTTTCAGAAAAAAGAAAATTATATCGGAATGTTGAAAAAAAATCTAAAGACAACCTCGTATTCTGTTTTTACTACTTACTAAATGAAAGTTATTCACACGTGCAACGCGTTGAAAGTTTGGTCGTTTTTTCCCGCACTACGTGGCATGAGTTTGGTCATCATTGCCTCCTCTCATCAGAAACCATAAACACGACTACAAAAACCGGTTCCTATAATACCAATAATGACAACAATATTTTTCGCTCATATTCGGTTAGGTTCTTAACGATATCACAGCGTTAACTACATTCGCTAGAACCTATGATATCTAAAATATATTTTATTTTGAATACAAATCTGTTTTAAAAAAAACTATAAAGGAACATGAAAAAAAACTAAAGCCATTTGAACATTCTATATTTAAAAATATAAGGACTCCTAGTGTTTTTGAGGTGTATAGGTTGGTTTTCATTAATTGTAGTTACCACATATGTGTTTGTCTTTGGATACGTTTCATTTGACTTCTTTGAACTTCGGGTATTATATTTATATGATTAAATGATGGAATTCTTAATAATCATCATATAATGCTTTAGTTTTAAATCAAATTCTTACAAACATATATCAATAAGTCTTTAAAAAATAGCATGTATATGTAATGTAGTGATAGATTGCGTGTTTACTTTATATATTTGAAAGTGATAAAATTTAAAATGAGTTCTTTATAAGTTCGGTTTGGTTTCGGTTAAAGTTCAGTTATGGGACACTCTTAACCATATTAGTAACCAATCGATCGGTTATCACAAAATCTTAACAATAACTATTGGTTATATTGGTTTATGGCCAAAATTTGGTGCGAATATGGCGCGGTTGTTGTTAATTGTTGGTTGTGGCTAAGGCTTGCTCACCCCTGCGAGACACTAGCCTCCCAACTTCTTTGATATTAATATTAACTTATAAAAGTAATCATGAAAAGTTATCAACTAGTTAAACATACTAACAACAAGAAGATTTGTTTATTAAAATAAATTGAAAACAACAACCTAAGAAGCTGTTTGACAGTCTTATGCTAAAACTATTAAGAGGTCTACTTGAATAAAAGGTAGCATCTGAATAATTTAGCATGCTTTACAAATTTACCCATTAAGGATGCTCCATAAACTAGTAAGAGGTGTCTTGTAAGTGAATCAAATACAATTTATAAAAGGCTACCAAACAACTTATAAGTCTATTTCCATTCATGTTTTATGTGATGTAAAAAGTTACATCTCTAGCTAGGGTTTTTCACGAGTTGAACTATATAGAGCCTAGGTTGACTTGAACTTGACCATCTTGTAAAATGAGTCGACTTAACTCGTTTACAACCGAGCCAATTTCAAGTGAGATATTTACGAGTTTTTAAGCGATCTTTTAGTTTGAAGCTATTTGAAATTTCAAAGATTCATACGAGCATGAAAGTTCCGAGTAGTATGTTAAAATGAGCATCAAGTGAAATTAGGTCACCAATCTTCAAATCAAAACATATAAGTTGAATACTAGATCATCAAATAAATAAAATAATAATAAAAAATAGGTCATCCATTACCAAATCAGTATAAAACATATTAAATTTAGACACTTGTGTTGTAAAAGTTAAGATTGACAAGGCTTAGTAGAATACAAAGTTAGAAAGAGTAAGAACAAACTACGATATAAAACCTTAAAGTTAAGCTTAAATTAAACGAGTCCAATAAGCAAAGCCTATTTCAATCTAAACTCTATTCATTTATAAACCGAGTCAAGCCGATTCACTTTCCAACCCAAGCTATACTGAAGCTTTAATTTTTTTTGTTGCCATCATTAGGTAACACTTAAGGGGCTGTTTGGCAGCCTTTTAATTAGCATCTTAATGGTTCAGATATCTGAATGATTCAGCACTTAATGGTTCAGACTGTTTGTTAAGCATTATACTAATGCTGAATGATTAAGAGGTCAAATGCTGAATGTTTAAGAACTCTTATCTGAATTGGTCAGACATTTGTCTTTGAATATTTAAACGATATACTAGCTTTTAATAGTTTAAACCTTTTAATGATTCAACACTTAATGATTCAGATATTTTATTAGTTTAACACTTAATCATTCAGATATTGTCAAACAGGTTTTAAGTGTGACTTGTGAACTTAACTTTACCCTTTCGTATTTGCATTTAAAAACACTCGTTATTTATTCTGACGAATTTTGGTCATTAAGAACCGATTCTCCCCTCATCTTTGCTCCTCTCCAGATCTGATTCCGAAGCCACATTGCAGGTATTTCGCTCTAGAAATCTCATTTTGCTCCTCAGTTTTTGTTTCCGATCGATATTTCTTCCATTTGTATGATGCAATCACTGTAGCTGACCAATTTCTGATACATTGATATCAATTTGTTTAGTTTTTGACTTGTGATTCATGCGTAGAGTTGAGATCTGGCATTTCTAGTATGCGATTTGTGTTTTTAGGCGTTTATAGACTTAGATTTGGGAGCTAGAATGATTGTGTTACGACTATTGGAATCAAAACTGTTTGTTATCTCGTTTTCTGCTGGTGTGCTTTGCAGTTTTCGTGTTTGAGTATCGGTGATTGATTGTGGTTGTTGGTAGGTGTATTATTTCAGTTTATTCAGTAGATGATCACTGTTGCTTCAGGTAGATGAACGATTTCTCGTGCTTCAAGTTGGAATTGAAAATGTTTGATATGGCTGATGCTGAAGTCGGTCGCACGAGTAGTTTAGCCAGTGATCCGTATTGAGAGCTTATATCTGGTCAATGTAGGTTCTTCAGGTGAACAAACTTAGCTTGAATAAGCGTTTAGGGTATCTTTGTTTGTTAAGCCATATAAAAATCTTGCTTGCTAGTTGCTACTATATTTAAGTTTGTAATGTTGAGAATTTATATAAATTATGTATTCATGTTCAAGTTGAAGGTTATTTCCACACGCAGAACTTTAATCTATGGTTGCTACCTGCTAGCGCCTAGTGAGTTTTGAGTCTTTTGACTTTCGTTAGAATTACAATATTTTGACTCTTGAGTCGTATGCTATCAAGTATGCATTTGACACACTGCTGTTTTGCATATGATCTGTTTATATACGGGTTAGGGACAATTTCAATGCCTCTAAAATCTTGCATAAGATCATGATTGTCCAATTTAAAAAAGTCAATACCAAATATGTCCATTCCAAACACTTAAAACTTAATATTTACCTACTCAATGTAGAAATGACTGCTATACCCTCTTCTCTTTATTTGTTTAAATTCGCATAACCTTTATGCAAGTCTCAAAGGAAAGTTAAAAACAAACAAACAAACCTAAAGTCCCACCTTTTTAAGAGAAAGGCATAAATGTCATAAATACGAAAATGGGTATTTGATATTAGTTTTTTTGGCTGGGTAAACATGATATATGCATGTTTTAAAGGAGATATATGAAATTATTCCAATTATTTATTGATAAAAGTAGCATTGTTATTTGTTGATCTTCAAACTATCTGCTAAATTGCATTTACACTTGTTAATTGATGAGCTTACCATGGTTTCTTTCATTATCGTTATGGGAAGCAGGTTGAGCTTTCATAGAGTCAAAGCAGAGATCATGGGCCGTGGTGTCAGCAGTGGTGGGGGGCAGAGTTCACTAAACTACCTTTTTGGAAGTGGAGGTGAGCCAAAGCCGACCACCGTGTCTACAGGTAACGCAGAGGCTCCACCCAGCCAGGTCCAATCCGCCACTGCTACTGAGCCATCTCCTAAACCTGCTGTGGCTGCAACACAGCCAGATATTGCAAAACAGATTCCAGCTGGTGTCCAGAGTAGCAAGCTTAACAACTATATCCGAGCTGATGGTCAGAATACTGGCAACTTCATCACGGTATGACTTTATTTTACTTCCTTTTTGTTCACGTTATGATTCTAACTAAAATTTTAATAGATTAACTAGGACGAACTTTATACAAAATGAGAGTTCCAATATATATACATACAGGTCATAGGTCATCTAGTATGAAACTTATTTCAAGGAATAGGAGAAGTGGAGAACCTTATAAACATGTACGCCTAGTGCTTTAAATATGAAACATAAGACATTTATGAAAATGAATAACCACCTCTCATTATATCTGGTTAGCAATACGAACAAGTGTTGTCAAAGTTCTCATTTTGTATTCTACGTGCCATCTGTACACACACACAAACACACGAAAACATGCAATTTAGTGTGATCTTTATGTTCTTGATCATGCAGGATCGTCCTTCAACCAAGGTACATGCCGCTCCTGGGGGAGGATCTTCCTTGGGTTACCTGTTTGGTGATGGAAGTAAATGATATTGTTGCTGTAATATAAATATATAATAATCTGTATCGTTTGCTGTTGGTATGCATACCAAGTGTGATTTGTTACTTTTGATACTAGGTGTGATTTGAAGAAATCGTTGTTGTTTTGTGGTAACTTTTGAGATTAAGAAGTTGTTACGCGCCGAAACGCACCTTTTTGAAAGATTTTATAGGAATGAGTTTTGGGTTGGTTTGACCACTCATTTCTTTTTATTCTGAAAGTTATAATCTTACCGATCTGCAATGTCCTATCGAGGCTAAGTATATAAATCTGCACATACCTAGAAAACCATATAACCAAACTGATGTAAGATATACAAAGTATGGTTCCTGGTTTCATTCTAGATTTGGCATATTTAAAAAAACCAGTTCTTGGGTTGTATACTTGTATTTAGTATTCTTTTTCTAGTATTTCTATTGTATTTAGACTTCAAACAAAGTTTTATTAGATTCATAAGTGCATATTCTATAATAGTCAACAAATGGTTTTCTTTTCTGACTTCCATACCCATTTGTGGACTGTTTGGGGATGTAAATGCTCGGATCATCATCATCATCATGTTGGTGCTACAGATGAGGCCGAATTCATTGCAGATCCCGCTCAATGGCAAGATTCATGCAAGTGCTACGTTTTTTTTTTCTTGCATCATACCTAGCTCGCAAATGCTTTCGTGTGCAAGAAGGAACATTAGTGACCCATCTTCGTTAAACCCTACGGTTGTGGTTCTTACAAAATCAGGTCTGACGAGGACTAGAAGCAACGTACAATACACGTAGGGATGACACCAGTTGTGTTTGGTGATGCCAATATATACTAGAGCTCTATCAAGGGGCGTTGAGAGATGACGAAGAAAAAAAAGAGAAGTGGCTAGGTTTATTTATTTATTTTTTTGGTTTTTAATAATAAAGGTATAATGACAATTTCAAAATTGACTCAACATAATTTACACACGGATCAAATATGTTTCAGTTCAGTGAATGTGAGACCATGGTGTGATATTTGAAAAGTTGATATCAAAATCGTAGTTAGACCGTGTAGTTAATTCACAAAAATTAATAAATTAATCCAATGTGTGATAGGTGGTTGGTTCAAAGACTTTGCCATCCACAAATTTCAGAATGCTTAACTTGAACTAGTTGTGAAAGTTAACATCAATGGGAGAGGAGTTTCATCACTTGAAGAAGACTATGTTATAGTTAAAGGTGGCAAAATGGACTGATTGGATTGAGGGTTGGTTGTTAGGTTAGAATGAATTTGAGTCAGGATGGGTTTGAGCTAGGATGAGTCGGATGAGTCATTTAAAAAAAAGGTCAGAATGGGTTTAGGTTAGTATGGGTTTGGGTCGGGATGGGTTTGGATAAGGATGGATCATTTTTAAAAAAAGTAATTACTATTTTACTAGTTTTTACAATCCAACAACACATATAGACATATGCATATACGAGCTCAAACAGATACATATACAACTTCATCTATAAAGGGTCGGTACCTTCAATAAATCGACGATGATGGTGAGATGGTGAAGCGGAGGCCCGACTGTAGGTGTGGTAGTGGTGAGCGATGAAACTCAACGGAGGTGGAGACTGATGCGGAGCGCGACAGTAGGTGCGGTGGTGGTGTGCGATGAAACTTGATGGAGGTGGGAGGTTGTGACGCGGTGGACCGATGGTGACGCGGTGGACCGGTGATGATGCAGTGGACCTGTGGTGATGCGGTGGTGGTGCGGTGGTGGTTCGGTGGTGTTTCGGTGGTGGTGCGGTGGTGGTGCGCCATGAAACTCGACGGAGGTTGGAGGCTGTAGGTGTGGTGGTGGTGTGGTGGACCGGTGGTGACGTGGTGGTGACGCGATGGTGCCTTGTGCGATGGAGGCGATCAATTTGAGTGAAAGATACCTTGACTTATTGTGACTTGTAGATCTAATTTTGAAAACTTATTTTGACTTATGTTTCTTTTTTGTCAAAAAAGCTTTTAACTCATCTTAACCCACTTGTGTTTTTTATTTAATCCATTCTAACCCATTTTTATTTTTAAAACACCCATTATGACCCAAAATCACATCCTTTAACTTCTTTTGCCACCTCTAACTTATCGTAGAGAGCCCATTTGTTTAGAAAATGTCTTAATTTTTTTTTAATTTCCAACCACCGAACCTATCAATCCAATGGCGACTAGATGGCAACCGATTCAACATCGGGGATCAACCAAAGGGGAGAATGATCGAGGTTGGACTCAAGTTAGAACATGAAGAATATAGACAACGAGCAAATGTGGAGAATGAGAGGTCCCATGCTAGATTCACAACTACATTCTACATTTATAACCAACCAGGTGTTCAAAGTGGTTGTTATTTGTTACGGAAGGAGTTTCGAAAGCTTGGAAACCTCAAACCTGGTGGATGTGTTTTTACGTAAGAAAAGGAGTAGAGGCAAATTTTATTTCCAGCTATTTACGATTGTTTGGCAATATCTGAATAATTAAGTGTTGAATCAATAAGTGGTCTGAACCATTAAGTGTTGAACCATTAAGAGGTCTGAACCACTAAAAGCTAGTATATCGCTTAACTATTCAAAGGCAAATGTCTGACCAATTCAGATAAGAGTTTTTAACCATTCAGCATTAGAGCTCTTAACCATTCAACATTAGTATAATGCTTAACCATTTAGAGGCAAATGTCTGAACCATTCAGACATTTGCTTGCGAAACAAATAGTGTGAACCATTAAATGCTGAATCATTCAGACATCTGAACCATCAAAAGGTTGCAAACAGCCACTAAGTTAACTATTATGTTAAATCAAGTCATTTTAGGTTTACACTTTACAGTAACGATCATAAAATCTCTTCTTCTTCCCTTCCGATTTCTGAAACAAATATGCTCCGTCCATCTCCTCCGTTAACGGCGGCTCATCTCCGCTTCCTCCTCCGCCGTCGTCACTTCCCACCACCACCGCCACCGCCACCGCCACCGCCACCGTCACAATCAACCCACCACCACCATTTTCTCCACCCCCCAAAACCCCACACTCTTTCCACACCATTTTCACTCTCTTTTCCCAAATTCTTCTCTTCCCAAACACCAATCGAAACCCCAATTCAAGACCCACAACACATTGCTCAATCGATTTCACATGAACTCCTGAAAAACCCACATGATCAATCTCTTAATCTACCCAATCGCCTTGACCTAAGCTTCTCCCACATCAATCTAACCTCTGATATCATCCTCACAGCATTGAATCTCTCGCCGGAAGCTGGACGAACAGCTCTCGATTTCCACAAATGGGTATCATCAAGAACTGATTTCCAGCTAACAGACGAATCTTTAGCTTATTTCATCAATTACTTCGGTCGGCGTAAGGATTTCAAGGCGACCCATGAAGTTCTTGCTGCTAGTAAAGGTATTTCAGGTGTTAAATCATTTGAATCGTTTGTAGATCGTTTGGTTAGGGCTGGGAGACCCACACAAGTGGTTGGATTGTTTGAAAAAATGGAAATTGATTATGGGTTTGTGAGGAATTTGGATTCATTGAAGTTTATCGTGTCGAAATTGTGTGATCATGGGTTTGCTAGTTATGCCGAGAAGTTGGTTACTAGTGTTGCTAATGAGTTTTTCCCAGATGAGTTTATCTGTGATACTTTGATTAGAGGTTGGTGTGTTGATGGGAAACTTGATGAAGCTAAGAGGTTGTCACAGGAGATGTATAGGGGAGGGTTTGAGATCGGTTCGGTTGGTTATAACGCGATTCTTGATTATGCTTGTAAACTTTGTAGGAAAAAGGATCCATTTAGGCTTCAATATGAAGCAGAGAAAGTGTTGATTGAGATGGATGTTGCTGGAGTTCCAAGAAATGTGGAGACTTTTAACATCTTGATAAGTAATTTGTGCAAGATTCGTAAGACTCAAGACGCTATGAATTTGTTTGATCGAATGGGGGAATGGGGGTGCCATCCAAATGAGGAAACTTTTCTTGTATTGATCAAGAGTTTGTATCAAGCTGCAAGAGTCGGTGAGGGAGATGAAATGATAGATAGAATGAGATCAGCGGGATTTGGGGATTCTCTTGATAAGAAGGCGTATTATGAGTTTCTTAAAATTCTATGTGGAATTGAGAGGATTGATCATGCTTTAACGGTTTTCACAAAGATGAAGAAAGATTGTGAGCCTGGGGTCAAGACTTATGATCTTTTAATGGGAAAACTTTGTGCACATGGGCGCGTTGAAAAGGCGAATGCTCTTTTCAAAGAAGCTGAAAATAAGGGGTTACCAATTGTAGCAAAAGCGTATAAATTGGATCCATGGTTCATGAAGAAACCTGCAGTGGTTAAAGAGAAGAAGCGGGAGACGTTGCCAGAAAAGATGGCGAGGAAAAGGAGAAGACTTAAGAAGATCAGATTGAGTTTCGTGAAGAAGCCAAAGAAAACACAAAGACGAGCTTATTAATCATCTTGAAGGAACTTATACGGGTACCATGATGATATTGCCAGGAGTCAATTTACTTTGTTTTGCTTGTTTCATCTAGTTGGTTAGCACTTAGCATACATTAAGACGAAACCTAGCTTTTTTAGAATAAACTCTGAAATTGGTTGGAGATGTTAAACTCGAGAGAGTGTTTCTAAGTTGAGTTTAGACATTGTTTGAACGAAATTTTGAGTTCTTGCAAATACTGTAATGAGAAAGATCTTGGAGATCCAATAAGTTTGAATACCGGTTTGGGTTTGCCTTTGGTGATGTTAGTTTGAATTCTAGAGCTTCAATAATAAGTTTTTAATGTCTACCTAATACTAATGAGAAAGCCCTTGAATACCAGTTTGGGTTTGGTGGCCGTTTAAAGAAAATGTTGTATTAGGCGTCTAAACATTAATCTTTGTGACTTATATATTGCAAATGTTGCGAGCAAAGCTTGAGCTCGGCTAAAGGACCTTAGGCTTAGGCTAAGCTCAAACTCTACTTATTATCTTGAGGAGTCTACATTTCAAGATTAAATTGAAGTTAAATGGATTGAAGCACGAGTGGATTAGATGAGACTCAAACCAAAGGAAGATACATTGTGTTGGATCTTAAGTCATCCATTTAAAATACCAAAAAAGTGCTTCATTTGGTTCCTAATCATTTAAGTTGATGTTTATAAACTTTTGTTCAATAACCAAAATTCACTACATAAATAAACACACAAATTACAAATGCAGGTAGGGCTGTTGTAAAAGCTCATTTCTCGTTGTCGTCGCTTGAAAAAAACTCGCTGGCTTGTTTAAATAAAAATTTATGTGTAAAAGTTATAAATCCTATATCTTCTAAATTTTACATTGTGTCTATATTAAAATTATTACCTTTTGTTTTTATATATATTAGTATGTGTAAAAAAAATACAAATTTTAAAAATAAACTAGCTGGCTCCAGTTTTTTACAATTAAGCTTGAGTTTAATATTGCAACTAGTTAAAACAAAGGGGTCGAGGTTGGCTCGCTCGACTTGATTACAGCCTTATATGCAAGTTTTAGTTGTAGGTCAAGTAGCTTGACAGTAAATATATTATATTCTTATACGAGGCTTGAAAAGGTCGATAAGCATTCTAGATGTACCCTTATAGCTCAAAATTGCTCATTATATGTTAGTGTTTATGTTACTCAAGTCGGCATTCCTTCTGTGCTCGCTAATTGAGTGCGCCACTTAGAGCCTCTGAACTTACTCGTAAGGATATTTTCTAGTAAACTCCTAAAACACTTGTCAAAGTTCTAAAACCTTAGTTGTATGCTTGAGGCGATCTTGCCATTGACAAAGTGACCAAACCTTGAGAGGACTATATGAGATTTTGTGCTTTGAACCCTTAGGGAGTCGCTACTGAGACCCCCCCTTCAAATCTTTAACTCCCCTTGACATTAGATTCGAAGATAATGAAATTCTGTTTTGCATGGCTCTTTACATAAAACTGTTGGATTTTCAAATGAACACACTTTAATCATCTAAACTTCAAATTATCCCCCATAATCAAGTCTTTCATAAATATATGTCTTAATGACTTTACAGCGAACAAGTGTGCCCACCCATCTCTACTTATCTTTTTATTGTAAAAAATTGAATCTTTGCACCATACTTTGCAGGTCCTCTATAGCCTCATGTTCCTTTTGTGACAGAAAGCCTTCTACACAATGTGTACAGTAATATTGTGTACGTCAGATAGCGAAACGATCCGGCCACCCCCTGGACTTTACGTAAAATGGGAGTTAAGTCAAGCACAGGACACGCCCTCCCATAATCATAATTTTCACAATTGTGAATCACTTTGGTACACTTGAGCCACTACGAATATTCTTCATTTTTCATCCTCCACCATTTAGCTAACAAAGCCAAGTTAAATAACCCTCAAACTACCCGCTCTAGCATCAAGATCCTTGTTTTTATAAAACAACTTATAATATACTCTTATTAAGTTATTAACTATTTATATCTGTACAATATACTAATATAGAATGTAAACCAATAATCTCTTGAATAGAGTAAGATACCTTACCATAAAGATGTTCTCTTGGCGATTGAGCTTCTTTGCTTTAACTAAGAAACTCATTATTTATTATATGTCCATGAAACTGCTCCTCCTTTTCACACAAGTCGTTTGCACACACCCGATTACTTTAGATTCACTTTCTTCATGCGAGAAGCAAAGATTTTAGATACAGCTTTTGACAAAGATCTAATGCCATTGATAGGACACAATCCTCTAAAGATGGTCGGGTCCTGTAACTTTGGAATGAGAGAAATGCACAATTACTTGCAACCCGACTATATTGTCCTTTGTTTTAAAATTATATGACAAAAGCCAAGATGTCCTCTTTATACAAATTCAAATAAGTTTTTATAAACTTCAATGTAAAACCACCTGGTCCTATAGATTTGTCATCACCACATGATCAAATATCATCTTGATTTCTTCAATAACAAATGGACTAACAAGATACTCCTATTTGGGTGCGGGTTGTCGTTTAGTGGTAAGAGAGAGGTTCCACAATTAAGAGGTTGTGGGTTCTAACCTCACGTGAAACAATGTTTTGAAGCCGTTTAAAAAAGCATGATATGTCAACCTTTTTAATGATATGTATTTCACTTCTGTATACTTAATTGTGAACAAAAAGAATTTCCATTTTAAATTTAAACTAGTTTTTAACCCATCGCACGTTACGGTGGCATAATACCCGTCGATAATGTATATACTACAATCGTCCCGACTCGTTTTTAAACTAAATTTATATCGAAACATAGAGTAACTTGAATTTGTACCATTGAATGATAACGTATTATATTTGTTTCAACTCTTTTCCAAACAAATTTATGTCGAAACGTAGAACAATTCAAAACGTAAATAAAAAAGCACGTGCAATGCTGCCTTATACGACGTGATAAAGTATATAATAAAATGCGCCTACTTGAAATTACGTTGAAATATATAGTAACTCGGATTTATATCGTCTGACCCCGTTTGGTTCAAAGAATTCTCAGTAGTTGGAATCGGAATTAAAAAATTTTTACATCCAAAATCCTGTTTGTTCGGTAAACGGATGAAATTGAAATGGGTAGATTTTCCCATCTTCATTAGAATTTACATTACTTTCACTTACCCATGAAATGTTTAACAATCTAATATAATGCTCAAAATTAACATTACAATTCCACTCAAAATTAACCAACCAAACACATTATCAATTTTAACAAGATTTCAATTCCAATTCTAATTCTATTTCCAATTTCAATTACTTTGCAAAACATTCTTCCAACCAAACGACCCTTTATTGTATTTGATCCGATGCATTTTTTCAAATAATAAACAATATACAACAAAATTTATTTGAAGACAAAAGGTAACTGTTCATTATCACCAATAATTTTTAGCTCAAATGATTGAGGTGTGTTACGCAAAACAATTAAAAACATGGAGGTTTTGGGTTCGAGTCTTGATCGGAGCAAATTATTGGGTTGAAACAAAGGGGACGTTTGGTTCACAGAATTTTTAGGAATTAAAATTGGAATTGAAAAATTTTTCATCTAAAATCATGTTTAGTTGGTCAACGAACGGAATTGGAATTAGAAAATTTTTTCTCATTCATTGAAATTCACATTCCTTCCACTTACCTATGGAATGTTTAACAATCCAATGGAATGTTCAAAATTAAAATTCCAATTTCACTTAAAATTGATCAACAACATTCCAATTCCAATTTCATTTCCAATTCCAATTTCTTTGCAAAACATTCCGCGAACCAAATGACCCCAAAGAATTCTATTAGTGGTAGGTTTCCTTCTGAAGGATTGGGGCTGCGATTGAGGCTAAGAAACATATAGGTGTGTCTGAATAAAATAACATTTAACCTTTAAAACATGGTTGTACATTTGTTGTTAAAAAAACTATTTAAAATAATAAAATATCACTTTTACTCTGACATTGACTTGGAATTATTCAAGGAGTGCTTACCTTTGAATATATAGTCAACTAGTTTGGCTTGATTCACGTAGAAGGTAGAACTTATAATAGTCAATTTGTAAATAGTTTGTAGTAGAAATTAAGAACTATGATTGATACGTACACCAAAATTAGGCAGCCAAATGTTTGTAGCCACTGACTAATGGGTTGACTACTTGACTGCATTGGTATACAAATTACACATTTGTTAACATTGTTGCTCGCCTTGATATTTAGATGGCAACAAAAATAACATATCGATGTGTATACATGTGATGTAGGTTATCTTCAAAACAAAAGTTATAGGTTCCCTTGTGTTTTTATTTAAAAAGTAAAGAATAATATTTCCCGCAAAAAGAAATAATAGATGTACAATAAGAACTAATGTATCTCATTGGTATCGAGAAAAAATGGTGTCGATGGAAAAAATGACTAAACTATCCTTATTATTAAAATAAAATTACTCAAAATCATATTAAATAATGGGACCCACAATATATAAAATTAAAAAAACAAAAACAATTCTTAATAGTCTTGACGATTATTCCGGCAACCCCACCGCCACCTCCAACGATAGCCCAACAGCCACCACCATCATCTTCATCTCTTCACATTATCATCACACCATCACACTCTAAGCTCTTTTTCCTCCAACCACCACCAACACCAACCCATCCAATCTTTTTGCGTGAAACCACCACAAATCCCCACCGAATGAACATGAAACCGACCAGCATGTGAACACCCTGAAATCTTCATCACAACCATCGCACATCCCTTCGATTTGATCTAAAACTGATAGATCTGAAACCAAAAGTCTCCATTACGTGAGTCTCGTGTTTCCGACACTTAAAATAGGTTTGTTTTGATGATGATTAAGACCAGCGGTGGTGATGATAGCAACAGGTTGTGATGGTTGTGACGAGTGTTGGTGGTCGATTCTTAGATGGTGATGGAGTTGAGTGATGAAGATGAAGAAGATGAAAGGAAGGCGTGAGGTGGATGGGTAGGGGTGGGGCAAATTAGGTTTTATTTAAGATTTAATATCATTTGTTTTTTTAAGTTTATGGCTGTTTTGGTAATTTCAAATTGATTTAATAAAGAAATTTAACCTTTGTTAGCGTCAGGGACTGTCAATGTGCAATCTTTACATAGTTCATGCCCACATCTGTAATTTTTAAAAAGTAAGGACTAAAGTTGTAATAGTTGCAAACCTCAGGGACTGTCCGTATAATTTACTCTAATTATAATAAATACAAGAGTAAAGTGATTATTATATTATAAAAATCAATTATATTATAATTTGGCAAACAAGATCAATCAATGAGGAATTTAAAGAGAATGAAAACCTAAATTTGCTTGAGTTTATTTTTAAGTTTATAAAAGGAATGATTCTGTTGAAGAAGCATGTTCTTTTGGAGTGGTAGCCAGAGTGGTGAAGTTCCATCACGCACCACGTTAAAAGATACATGGAAACCACTTCCAAAGAACTTCTCAACGTGTTGTTTCTAAAATTAATTACTTTGTTTTTAATTCATAATTTGCAGGATAAAATAATAAGATTAATAAATATACATAATTAAATGGCGTAAAATATTGTTTTAAAAAGAAATGTCGTCAGCTGTTATTAAAATTTTACTTCATATATCTAATCTAATTTCTATTTTCATTTTAATTTGTGAGTAATCAATTGATATTCTAAATGAAACACATATAAGGGGCTAGAGGTTCGTATTCAACTGAAAACAAAAATAAATAGTTTTAGTAATCTCATCTGTTGTACTAACGTGAGGGTAAGTATGAATGGGGTCCATGTAAGCACACTCACTCACTACTCACAGATGAGTGAAGTAGTTCTGGTGAGTGTGAGAATGGATTCAAAGGTTTTCTAAAAACAAGGTTGGACCATATGTCCACGAAATTACTCGAACCCTCACTAGTTAAGTGAGCCATAAGCAACATCTTAATATCATTATATTACAAGTCTTTTAATGAATGGATACCTAGTTACATCTATATAGGTATACATTTGTATGAGTGAATATGAGATGGTGTTTCACATATATCTCTGAGTGTAATCACACGTAAGCTTCTTACTCACCACTTACAGATAAGTAAATGTTGTGATAGTGAGTGTGAGTAAACATGACAATCACATCCCTTTATTCACAAACCATACCAAATGGCTTAGAGCTTACGATGAATCTTAGGTTGTCCTGTTAACAATTTTTTCCATCTATGTTACATAACTTTTTTCATGAATTAAAATCATTAATATGAGATAATAATTTTCATAAAACCATATAAGAGACTATATATTTATATTTATTTTGAAGTTCAGTTCTAACTATAATTTATAATACTATATAAAACAAAACTTTTTATAACACAAGTGAATTAATTTTTCAAAAAAAAACCTAAAACACTTAATACAACTTCTTAAGCGTTAAGTAAAAATGTTTTATCCAGTCATTCATAATTTGCCTCTTATTTAATAATTTTTTTCTAATTAATACATTATGTAATACATATTATTAATACATTATTTAATAGTGTAAGATTATTTAATTCACTACATTATATATTATATTATTTATATTACTTTAAATTAATATTTATTAATTAGTATTATCTTATTTGAATACTTAACCATATAATTACTACATCCTTTTATAATAACAATAATAATAATAATAATTAAATTTATAAATAAGTATTATTTTATTTAATACTTAACTATATAATTACTAAATTTTTTGTAATAATGATAATAATAATAATCTATATCTATATTATCTGTATTTTTATATAAAACGTTTGATGAGAATACACTTGTAATTTTACTCAAAATTTTGGACACCTAATAAACTTTTTAAACATAAGATACAAGTGGTATATATAATAGATCTAAATTCAATTTTACTCTTTGAGGTTTGTTGAAAATAACTATTTTCTTCTAAAAGATTAAAAATATCAATTTACCTCCAAAAGTTTCATAAATTGTTTTAATTTTAATCCAAATGTTTCATTAGTTGTTTTAATTTTATCCAAAATAATAAAACATTTGGAGTGAAATTGAAACAACATATGAAACTTTTGGAGGTAAATTGATGTTTTTAAACTTTTGGAGGAAAATTGTTACTTTAGTTAAACTTTAGGGGGTAAAACTGAAATTATTGTTCATATTTAATAAATTTCTCTCAATTAATACATTATTTAATATATATTTATCTTTAAGTATCATCTTATTTCTAATATTTTAAATTAATATAAAAATGTATACATCTATTATTTATATTTTTATAAATTAATAAGATTGATTAAAATATTATTTTATTTAAACACTTAAGTATTTAATCGCTAAAAATTTACATAGTTATAATAATAATAATTATATCCAAATGTATAAACGTTTAAGACGGGTTAGAAAAAAATGCTTGATGACACCTTGTATCACTATATAATAAATAGACAAAATTATGAGCAATGAAGGTGTAAACTTTCTCAATGTTACTACAATAATAATTTTTTTCTTCAAACTAATAAAAAAACCTAATTTGTTTTTTTTTTTTTATAATTTTACATTTAAACCTTTTAAAGATTTTTTAAAACTAACCACAAAACTTTTTTTTCTCTTTGTTTTTTTTTAAAATTGATACCTACGTATTTCGTCTTTTTTTAAAATTTTATATTTAGATATTCGAGTTATGTCAAATTTACATTTAATCACGTGAACTTTTTTAAATGTTATACTTAAGCCTTTGAGTTATGTTAAATTTACATTTAATCACTTGAACTGTATTTTAGTTTTATACTTAAGTCTCAAGTTATGTCAAAATTTTTTAATCAATTTACAATAAAGCTCGTTAATTGTAGTAAAATCATCATTTTCGCATTTGCTATTTTTTTCCTTTGTTTTGAGTTATTTATTTTTTTATAGTTTTTTATTACACTTTTTTATCAGCATTTCGTACGTAATTTTTTTTCAAGTGGTTAACACTAACGTATAAATAATCAGAATTAAATGTTTCAACTTTATAACTCCCGTTGCAAAACACGGTTCACACCCACCCGCTAGTTTCTTTAAAAATATCTCCATTCAAAACGTTTTTGTAGACATCTTGTAAATATTATCTTACTAACACGGTTTCTTTTCTTTTATCTTTTTGATTTTATTATAGGTTTATTATATGCATGAAAGATATTGTTGTTTTTCCCTCGAGAACAATATAAAAACAAGAAAATAAAAAGATAGAACGTTGAGAGATCCGACAAAAGTCTATAGTACAACCATGGACGGCTGTCTGCAAATCTACCCCATCACCGTTATATGCCGTCCTTCCTTTCTATCAAAACAATTTCAAACTTTATTTTAAACAAATATTTTATAATTTTCACGTTTATTCCATTAAGTTATTTTTAACATTAGAATATTATGACATTTAATTTTATGTTAATGCTTCTTTGTATTATTATTGATGCAGGAGTATCTATAAGTTTAATATGTATTTAAATTAATTATTTTTTTAATTTATTTAGTTTATTTTTTCTATATTTATTATTATCTTTAGTTTGTTAGTATTTTAGTATAAATAGAGGATTAGGTTTAACATTTGTTATTAGTTTTTGATTGATATTTGAATATAAGAACATTGTTATTGGAACCTTTGGTTCAATTTATCTTTTTTGTTTATCAATTGTTCTTGAGCCATTTGATTGCTTTCGATTTTGCATCAATTATATTATTGTTAGTGTTAAATTTAGAAGAGTTAAGTTAAATTTAACTCCTTAAGGTTTGTTAAAAATAAATATTTTCATCAAAGATTTTAAAAACATTAATTTACCTTCAAAAGTTTAATAAATTATTTTAATTTAATCCAAAAGTTTCATTATTTGTTTTAATTTTATTCAAAATAATGAAACTTTTGAAGTAAAATTAAAACAACATATAAAAATTTTGGAGGTAAATTAACGTTTTTAATATTTTGAAGAAAAATAATTATTTTAGTTAAAACTTAAAGAGTAAAACTGAAATTAACTCAATTTAGAAAAAAACAAATATTATATTTTTACGTTATGAGTTGGTTTGTAATATTTTTATTGGGCATGATATTTGTTGATGCTCTTTTTATTCGTTACAGTTCACATATTTACTTCCAAGTTCCAAACGTAACTCTATATAAAAAACAAAGAGAAAATTGCATAAACAGTCCTTGTGATTTAATCAAATTACGTGTTTGGTCCCCAAACTTTAAAAAATTGCAAAGATAGTCCAAACTTTTGTGTAATAATTGCATGTTTGATCCCTGGCATAAAATTCATTCATTTTTTATGTATTTTATAAAATTTGAATTATCTATTAAATTTAACTTTAGGGAATAAAAGTGCAACGCTCACATAAAAATTTAAACCAACTTTGTAATTTTAAAAGTCTGGGGAGTAATCATGTAATCTGATCAAACCACAGGGACTATTTATATAATTTTCTCAAAAACAAATATATAACAAACAAACATTGTATGCTATCAAATTTCTCATTGCATTTTCAATATCAGTCGTTAAATTAATATGATCACTAAAACATGTTCACTGCAAAGGTTATATAGTATCAACCGATGGAAATGTATAGTGTTGCCAATTTGCATTCATGATAACAAAGTTTTAGAAATTGTATGTTGATTTTAAATTTACTTGAGCAACAAAAAAAAAAAAAGATATACAATAATATTTAAACACTTCTAAAAATCACTCACCAGGGATCCAATACAACTAACAAGAAACAAAAACAACCATAAGATGTTAGCGATAACAAACTTCGACAAGAAGTGGTAGTTTGTTGATGCAACAGATAAACTAAACCAGACGTTTTTCTCACACCAAGTAAACAAGCTCGATTAGGTACTTGTCACGAACCACCAACTCAAAATCAAGATGTAGTAAAATTAAGAACTCCTAAAACACTACCTGAAATAAATGCACACACAATTGATTTGAGTAAAAGCCTTTAACAACTTTTGTGAATAAACTCTATTAGCTTGCAACTTCATTCATAGCTCACTTACCTTGCTCTTGTTCATTTCATTTGAGTTAAATTGATGCACATTGATTTTGATCAATTTTGAAATGAGCATGACCTATTGCTTTCAAGATGTTTCAGACTACTTTTGATCAACTTTGATGGAAATTTATTCGAGTTTTGATTTTATGTGTTCGAGGACATTTGATAGTTGATTTTAGTTGAATTCAGTGTTTTGAAGGTTGGAACGGACTGCCCGGTTCGATGATCAGACTGAGAACTAGGAACCGGGTCAGATCGGATTTTGAGTATTTTTATTTTTAATTTTAATTTTTTGGATTTTAATGCGTATAATGGGTGAATTGAATGATGAATTAAAATGTTGGAAATAAGAATATTGTTGAGTTTTATATATAACTATAAAATATACATAAAAATTTTTTATATTGAATTATATATATACCTATAAATATAATATATATAACTATAAATATAATATAATATCATATATTTATAATTATGATATCATCCGTTTCTTAAATCGGTCTGATCAGTCGATCATAAGGCGACCGGTTACCGCCCGATTTGGTTTTGAAAACATTGGTTGAATTTGCTTGGATTTGCGGAACTTTTGAAGGAATTGAGGTCGAATTGTTGAATATTTTAAAACTTTTGATTGATTATCAAGGATTTGTGATGAAAATTTGAAGATTAGACTGTCTATATTTTTTGAAGAGTTAAAGTTTCATTTAGACGAAACTATAGTTTGTTACAAATGACACTTCAAGTAGTTTTGAAGTTTCACTCACTTATGTCTAAAAGTCCTGTAGTTCGTCTAAAATTTTTGTTTGTGCATACATGACCAAGTATAAATATATCGCTTTTTGATAACACTGATAACTTTAACATGACGATAATTGTGATCTACAAATGCCTATACATCCCCACTCTAATCCTCCATCATGTCCAATCAACAAGGTCTTCGAAGGTTGTAAAAATTCAAGTACGGTGTAACATCTTAAAATAATAATATTTTTAATAATATGTAACTTGTAGATTATTTTATTTTATAAAAATAATAGTAAATTCTTGCATTCTGTGTTGGTATAAGTGCTATAGAAGACTTTCGATTTGTTTCTAATGTCCAATTTAATACGTACATACAAGGAAAATATTGTAAGTTACTTACTACCTAAACTTTTTCACTTTGTAAGATCTTTTTCTCAGTGGAATGTTTTCCACATAGCAAACATACTTCACGCCTACCCATGCTCTTCATTATTTTTTATATTTTACTCTCCATTTTGTATTACAAGAAACTTATTGGTAGTTAACATATATATCAGCACCAAATAATATATATGGTAATGTAAAAATGGTACAATTGAACACATTTTATAAATGATAGGCATACTCATACACATTAGATGATAATCAAGATTGTAGCGAAAACATTTTTAGTTAAAATGCGTTGGACTAATAAAATAAAACTAGAAGTAAAACATGTAGCAAAACCAATAATGTCAGCTAACATGTAAAACCACATATGCTATTAGAAGTAAATTGGTTGAAATAGAAGATGCTAAATGGGTTCATTACCTACTACATCCTATTCATAGCAAAACTACTAAAGTAGTATGCGGATGATGAAATGTAGGCAACCTCCATCCCAAATGATAGAGAGATTATTTTCGGTGAGATCCTTGGGTCTAATAAACACTCTAGGATCAAATCACCCAATAAAGAAAGAACCGAAAACTCTACATGACACTCAATATATAGTATATCACAAGAAGCACACATTAGTAATACATTTGGTTAGACAAAACATACTAAACAATTAATATATAATAGGAAACACAATATACAATGAACAACCCTACACAATGATAAATAATAAATCAATATACAAATGTCAATAAAAAGCACAAGATGGACAACAATATCAAGATCAAGAAGAAGCAAACAGTAACAATAAGCTAGTGACAATAAGCAATTAGCTCCAAAGGGCTACTAAGTAAGACATATATAAAACAAATCTAAACCCTTCTTTAGATGTTTTTGATCTTAATCCAACATCTCGATATACTTATATTTTGAACTATGTCCTTAGAAAGGTTCAATTCTAAAAGATAAGATACATTTGATATAATCTGTTTGTTGATTTATTCTTAAGTAAAACTTAACACTCATTGGACAATTTCTTATATCTTCAAATATTTTTACAACGACAGACTCATATAATAATTTACTTCTATTTTCAAACTATTCATATCTGAATTAAAAAGATAATTAACCCTATATATTATGATATTTAGGTTACATGAGCTATAAAAAGTGACTTGTATCCTTTTTAAATCTTTTTAATAAGAGTTTAATTTTGGTTTTGTTCATTGAATTTTAATAAAAATAATATTTTTTAAACGATTTAAAACATTAATTTATTTTTAAAATTTTTATAAGGCATTTCAAATTCAATCTAAAAGCTTCAACTTAAATTTAAAATAATACAAATTCAAAATAATAAAATTGTTATTTTGGGTTAAGATTGAAACAAATAATGAACCTTTTATGCTGAAAATAATATTTTTAAAATAAAAAAAAACAATTACTTTTGTTAAATCAGAAGATAAAAAAGTGAAATTAATTTTTTTAATAAATTTTCAAAAACTAAATATCTGCATAACAACGTACACATCACAATGAATAAGGTACAACTACTCATTGCACAATCTTTTCCACACTATGTTCATACTTCACAGTTCACACCTCCAGATTCTCCCCTTCATCAAAAACTCCACACAAATTTCCCTCTATATATACCCTTCTCAACCCCCTTCAATTCTTCACACCAAATCCCCTCTTTCTCCTTCAACAACAATGGCTTCTTCTGCAACCCCCACCCCCTTGTTGAAAGATGAACTCGATATAGTCATACCCACAATCAGAAACCTCGATTTCCTCGAAATGTGGAGGCCATTCTTCCAACCCTACCATTTGATCATCGTGCAAGATGGTGATCCTTCGAAGGTCATTAAAGTTCCCGAAGGTTTCGATTATGAGCTCTATAATCGCAATGATATCAATAGAATTCTGGGGCCTAAATCTTCTTGCATCTCGTTTAAAGATTCTGCTTGTCGTTGCTTCGGTTACATGGTGTCTAAGAAGAAGTATATCTTCACCATTGATGACGATTGCTTTGTGAGTTTTACAGTCATCCCTTTTCGTTTTGTTGATTTCGTGTTCTTGATGTGTTTGATTTGCGAATTTTGAATTGGGTATGGTTAGATTTGTTTCAAGATTGGGGATTTTACTTGATTCGTTGATTATAATTGCAATCAAATCTGCAAGATCCAATCTTTAGGTTTATGTTTGTCGAATTTTCGGGTTTAGATTCATAAAGAGCTTTAAAACTGTTGGATCTCATATGGGTTTAATTGAACATTTGAGGATCTTGGGTTTTATGCAGGTTTTATGAGGTTTTGAACATAGATCTGTATTGTTTCTGTGTATAATCTTGAATTTTATGCAGTCAACTATGTCTGGACATTCAGATTGATGGAGAAACCCCTAATTATGCATTGAATCTCATGTTAATAACTATGAGTTTGTGATGTTCTCTATAATGGATCTTTATTAGTACTAAGTTGAAAATTTCATCCTTTTTTTTTTTTTTTTTTTTTTTTTCATCAGGGTCTTTGTGAAGTTTGTAAGTTTGATATGTTCTCAGCTATGTATGTATGTATGATTGCATTTGTGATGTATGTATATGGTTGGTGAATCATACTCAGTTCTTTGTTGATCCAAATGCTTACACTAGTTACAATGATTTGAATCAATTTTCTTACTTTGAGCTTATAGAAAAGGGTATATTTAGACATTTGACTGATGCCAAACTGTTGTTGATTCAAAAGATTGTGGCTTTAATGGTTATATTGATTGAAGCCATGTTTCCTATGTTGTTCTATAGAAAAAAGGGTGTTTTAGACATTTGATTAACGACTTCTGTTGTGTTGTTGATTCGACAGGTTGCTAAAGATCCATCTGGGAATGATATTAATGCACTTGAGCAACACATCAAGAACCTACTGTCTCCATCGACGCCATTTTTCTTTAACACACTTTATGATCCATATAGGGAAGGAGCTGATTTTGTTCGTGGATACCCTTTTAGTCTTCGTGAGGGTGTCCCGACTGCTGTTTCTCACGGGCTTTGGCTTAACATCCCTGATTATGATGCCCCCACGCAACTTGTCAAGCCTCGTGAGAGGAACACGAGGTGTGTTTCATTAATCATTTTTTTTTCGTATTGTTGATGTCTTAGGTAGCAATGTCCCACAAGATGAATAGTGCATGAAAAAAAAGAGAGAATTTGTCGATCGGCCCTAGATCATGTTGGCCCTAGTGGCTAGTGGGTCGTATATGATATATAGTCCCATGAATGGATAATTGTGCTTCAGGTGTCGTAGCAATGTCCATATGATGAAGGTGGATGACAGTTTTTAAGCAATATTCATCACGTGGGTGCCTCAAAACGCTTTTTCCAGTGCATTTTTTAAAATCTAATCGTTTGTGCTATGTTGCCAGATTTGTTGACGCGGTTTTAACCATACCAAAGGGCACCCTCTTCCCCATGTGCGGAATGAATCTTGCTTTTGACCGTGAGTTGATCGGTCCAGCAATGTACTTTGGTCTCATGGGTGATGGTCAGCCAATTGGGCGATACGATGACATGTGGGCCGGCTGGTGCATCAAGGTATAACTTTTCTTCTCCAAGAATTCTAATTTGCATGCATAAACAAATAATATTTGGTACAGGTGGGATTTGGTTGATTTAAACATTTTGTGCTTGCATAGTAGATGTGGAAAAATGGGCGTGCCGGCTAATGGGTCAAAGCTAATAATATATCGTACGAGCCGGCCTAGACTGGGTCTCAACAGTAAACAATCCTGTCGAAATTTAAAACTTTTCTTATAAATAACTAGTGTCTAGATGTGATTACAAAATTCATGCCATTTCATTATTAATCTTATTTTTTGGATATTTTTTAATGTGTTTTTGGGATATGCTAAGCGATTTAAGCTTTTTGCGGTAACTAGTTTTCTGAGGTTCCTTTTAAGCCGATTATTTGCACTTAAACATTATCAAATTACCGCTTCCATCCAAACACTCGGAACTAATTATCTGTGATTTGAAAAAATGCAAGAATTAGCTAATTAGTTAGTTTGTAAACGAAAATCCCAAACACCCCTTCATCTTTTATGCATTAAACTACTTTCAATCGGTTTGACCCGTTTTCCTTTTAGCGAAACATTTTCTTCACTTAAACAGTTACAAATAAAATATCAATACCACCCGCATTGGCCCTTTAACAAGCAAACATGTCGAAATGACCATATCTAACGCAGAGTTTCACTTTTCACTCAACACCCTTTTGTATTTGCCCTTTATAGGTGATTTGTGACCACCTAGGACTAGGTGTGAAGACGGGTTTGCCATACATCTGGCACAGCAAGGCGAGCAACCCATTCGTAAACCTGAAAAAGGAGTACAAGGGTATCTACTGGCAAGAGGAGCTAATCCCGTTCTTCCAAGGTGCCACCCTGCCAAAAGAGTGCACCACGGTTCAGAGCTGCTACAAGGAGCTCTCCAAACAGGTCAAGGCTAAGCTCGGGAAAATTGATGACTACTTCAACAAGCTAGCCGATGCCATGCTCACTTGGATCGAAGCGTGGGACGAGCTCAACCCGTCTACTAAGGTTCCCAATGGGAAATAGAGCATTAGATTTGAGGGCCTATTTTGTTTATCATTCAGTTTTCTCTTATACTATGAAGTCTCAGATGTTTTCTTGGGTTTTTTTTAAGTATTTTTTATTATATCTGCAGTATGGATTCTTGGATTATGAGGTTGCTAGTTTTGTTAATCTTTTTTTTTTTTTATAATATAATTTATTTATTTTTAATTGATTTTCATTTAGGTCTCTCAAGCTTATAATTGATTTATTTCTTGTTTAGTTTAATATAGTTAGTGTGTTTGTATACACATACAAAAACATTAAGGATACCTGCGCGATACGAGGGCCATGGTCAGTTGGTTTTAACTTTTAAGTGTTGGTCGCGAATGATTGTGAAAATTGATTATTGTCTTGTGCTTGGACTTGGTTGTTTTGTTGCATTTTTTTGAACAGGTCAAACGGTAACAACATATTTTGTGATCGGTATGAAAACAAAAAACTCTATGTGCTATTTAATGAATTACTGTTGTGAAATTCTTGTTTTTTATGTAATTGTAAGGGATTTCACAGTGGACCAAGACAAATGGAACATGTATGAAATTTAATATCATTAGTTCATCACAAATGTGATCAAATTTGAAATCGTTTGTTTGGTGAAAACAAAAGCTGCTTGCACAAATATCCTATTATACGATAGAATCAGAAATGTTTAAACACTTAGAGGAGAGGGAGTCGTCCCGGGTTCTCCGGTTTTTCCAGATAGCCACATCAGATTTCTTCAATTTCCTTAATTTTTCTTGTTTTACATCGTGTCATCCTAGTTTTTCTTGTACTGTATAACTCCCAACACACAAAATCAGCTGGTGAAGCCTGGTTAATGCTATTATACTTATTCGTCTCATAAAATACGCATTTTATTTCTAAAGATTTTTTTTTTTTTAAATAATTATGGGACTCACAAGAATCAAACATGCAGCGCCCTTTGGGATGTGCATTTTCAGATGTGCAACGAAGCTCCAATGCTTGCACTTGTGACCTGGGACTTGTTGTCATGGCGTTTAGCTCTAAGACTGGAGCGTTGGAGAGAGCCTAATAAGTTTATGGTGTTCTGCATTTCAGATATTATTAATTGACAAAAAAAAAAAAAAAAGAAATATGTAATGAACAAATAGGACTAAGTAACAAAAAAATCACAACACATCAAATAATATCTTGCCCGACAAAAAGTAGGCTTCATATATGGTATGTGTTAATTTGATTAACCAATATATTCATTTGTAATAATGAGGATGTCACGATTTTTGAGAACCTTTTTTCTTTAAAAAAGAAACAAATTACTATATTTTAATCCGCTATGACCTTCTAATTACATTACATAATATGAATAAAAGAAGTGGTCATGAATAGTGATATTTTGAGATCTATGAATTTGGCCACTTTTTGTTGGGGTTTGCATTTTACCCCCTTCCACGTGTCTGTATAGCTACACAAAAGAGTTTAGGGTTATTGTAGAGAGAGAGAGAGAGAGGAGAGAGAGAGAGAGAGAGAGAAAGTGACAGAGACCAGGTGGGTTTTCAGGTGGTGACCGGCGATGGCTATAACCGGCTTCGTCGTTGCTGTTTTTGGTGTCATATATCACTTTAGCAGTAGCGGTTTGGTTTCTTGCATCTCCTTTGTCGATCATCACTACGGCTGTGGTGGTGGACGTGGGCTATGTTGCCGCTCTGCCTCTCTTTCTGTGGTCGAGGTGGAGCAGACGACCGTCTGCTAGCCATGGTCGGTCTTCATGGTTGTGTTGTGGCCGCCTCTGTTTCTCTTTCATCTCTGTCTCTCTATGGCACCAATTTGGGTTTTTGACTAGCAGTAGTTCTGGTCTTCTCCTCGTGGCCTTTGCATCGCCACAAACCGGCCGTCTGATTTTTAATACTTTGATTTGGCCGCCGCCGGCTGTCTCCAATGACGGCCTATGGTGGTGTCTCCTATAAGGTCTGTTATTTGTGGTTACTTTTTGAGTGTTTCAGATCTAAACCACAAATTTTGTTTGGTGATGATGCGGATGGTGGTTGTTGTTGTTGGCTTCCGTCTGTCCTTTGGGCGGTGGTGGTGGTCGCTTTGGCTTCGCCGATATGAGGATACTAGTGCTTGATGTTACCGGTGGTTGCCTTTGGTGACATCTGTGTTATCCTCCTTGAGGACTATGATCGGAACTCTCTCAGATTCTTCGGGTCGATGACGATGAACCTATCCGAGACTGTTTTCTTTTGGTGTATCTTAGGTCGGTGATATTAAACGTGGGTTCGATTGAGACCATTGTCTTAAGCGGCATATTCGGTCGATGATGATGGATGCATGTTCATCTGAGACCGTTAATGATGATTAGTTGTTGTGTCTCTGGTGCGTGGGGTTTTTTTCGTTATAACTCGGATTTTAGGTGGATGATGATAAGGATGGTTCTCATACCTATCAAAATTGCTTTGTTGCTTTTGTGTGTTTCTGCTGGTTTTTTGGTTACTTAGAGTTTTCTTATGAATGTTTCTGATTTAAACATTAATTTTTGGTTGACTGTTAATGGTGGCCAAATCTGTGGTCCTGTTAGAACTAGTTTGTTGCGTTTGTAGTAGATATGCGGCCATGCCAATACTCAGAAATACCTCTGATTCGGATGGTGTTCCTTTGATGTTAGTTCCGTGATGGTTGAGCCTATTCGTACCTGTTTTATTTAGCGTTGCTCTGTTAATGTTTTTTTTCTCCATTGTTATATGAAGCTGATGATTGTTTGTTTGGGAATTGTTTTAGTAAGATCTAGCTGTTTCGTTTGGCACATATGGATAGGCAATGACGATGTAGCGAAAGACGTGGTGGTCATTGTTTTGGCGTGGTGAACACACCGTTTGCAAACACAACGAATCGTCGCCTCTGAGCCTTTGAATTTAATGTATAACCGTTATTTGAGCGTGCTAGAAAAGTGTTGGTTACTGTCGGTTGACACCCGCCGCGAAGGGCGGGCTGTTTCCTACTAGTAAGATTAATAAGTCAAGAAAATTAGATGGGATGAATAAATTTTCTTTAATTTTTTTTCATTAAAAATGGTAAGTAACTAAGTACTGAATGACAAAGTATTGAATGACACTTGTTAAAAATTTATAGGTGAAGAATATAAATAAACAAGCAGGGAATGAATAACAAAAATGATTTATAGAAGTTAGGTTTGTTGAAAATTTAGTGAAAAAAATGAGTTTTTTAGTAACTTTTGGACACTAATAAATATTAATATTTGTTACTAATATGATTATTATATAGTGGGTTTGTGAGAGCATCACAACGAATCAAATCGTGTACAAAACAGAGGTAAGATTAATAAAATATCGATGTTCAAAGTTGATGTAATAAATGTAAGTGGTTGGTTTTGTCTCATATTAGTGGACTAAAGTGATAAAACAAATATTAAAATGGTGAAATATATGGTTCTTGTCTCACGTTGAAAGACTAATAAATCTTGAATTTATTTATAAGTGAGGATTTCCATATGAATGTGTTTTTATATGGTTAGGGACATCAGTGGCTACTAGATGGGTGTGAAGCACCCGACACACGCCGGGACAGGGTGTGAGGTGATGGGCGCAATGTGGCGCTTTGATGGAGCACTTCTCACACTCGCATGGCCACTTGAGAGTAGGGTTGTCATTCGAATTTTTTAATCGGGTTTCGGGTTCCACAGGTTTTTAGGTCGATTTAATCAGTAATTGGGTTTAGACTAAAACATTCTTTAAATTATTATTATCTCAAATGTTTGTATAAGCAATATGTATATGCATGTATGAGATTTAACATGTGTAAATTTTCTTTATTATCTTGATCCAAGAGTTTTTGTTTATTTACATTCACTTTATTATGTATATTCAAATAATGTTGATTATATCTACATTATTATATTAACGCTAATGAAGAGTAATTCAGATTCCTTTTCACCTTCATTGCTTTCATGTCTATTTTAACAACACCTATCTCTTTCATTTCCCACCAAATCTTTACCTTTTAAATCATTTTTTACCTTCTTGTTTAATCAAACCTAAAATATTTAAAACCTTGTATTCAATGCAACCAATTCCACAAGAACCTACATATTAATTAGCAGCCCTCGGCTGTACACCATAATCCACTATGGAAATGTATAAATTTTGTGTAGTAAATATTCTCCCTTATCCGATAAAACTCTCATTCGCAACATGCTGATTTTGACTCAATACAAGCAGCCTTGTTCAATGTTGATGCAACCTTTTGTTGTTCAAAACAGTTTTAGCAACCCAAGCATCATGAAATTCAATCAATACCCATTGCTTTTGTATGGGTCATCACTTCCTTAATCTGCAAGCAATACATATTACCATTAAAACATTACAATCGGTTACAGATGAAAAGAATAATGAACGACACTGAATGGAATTAGTTACCCATTAAAGACAAGGAATTAATCTCATGCGTGAGTTGAATGAAATTGGAACAAAAATTATTTATTTTTTAGTCTAAATCGTCCGATCAATTAAATCAATTGGGCTTTCCAGATCGATTTCTTTAAACTACATGATGAAATAACAAAAAATCAATGGCTAAAGAAACACATGTTGTTATGGAAGTGAGTGAACAGTTGTATTTTACCCCCACCAACTTATTTTGAGGATATTAAATTACATTCTTGCCCTTTGGGATAATTATTTAAATAAAATCTTATAATAATTATAAAAAATTTGATTGGTTGTTGGTTTTTTACAAAATTTTGAATCTCAATTTAAAGCCCATATATATATATGTATATATATAAGATAGAGAATGGATGTTAACCTGTATTATTGCAATAATCTGTCAACCCTTTTAACAATCATTGATTAATTATATAATAATGTAGATATCAAATCAATGGTCTAAATCTAATGAGGGTAAATTGGTCATTTTGCCTTTGTACTTTTTCTACCATTTGTCAACTCCTTCATCTACCACACACACTCTTTCTTCAAGTACATAAAATAATCTAGGTAAATATCAAAATAATAAGACAACACACGCACAAAAGGCCTAAAATAAAGTTTTTTTTATATTTAAGTCTTGGGTTTTATTCTAAACACTACAATTTCACAAAATCAATCTGCACGATCATCATAGTATTGCATACTAATTGGTCAATCTTAGGTTCTAAACATCACATATCAATCCTCAAATCCTATTAAACATCTAACATCATCTAGAAACTAACCTACCCAAAATATTTCCTTTAATAAAAAGTTCCCGAAAAATAAGCCGAATTCACAACTTCAAAACATGAATTTTCATCCACTAACATCAACTAGCATCCTAGAATCATCAATTCAAACAAATTTAATCAAATTCAATCAATTTTCAACGAAGCCCCAAAATAAAGTTTCATTATATTTAAGTCTCAAGTTTTGTTCTAAACACTACAATTTCACAAAATCAATTTTCATGATCGTCATAGTATTACATCATCATCATTGTAGTTGTCTATAGTCTTCAAATTTTTATTATTATTTGGATATTGAATCTTGAAATGTCCTACATGATATAGTTCTAACTGGTCATATCATTTTGAGCCCTAGTCTGAGTCATTATTTCTGTTCCTTCTCCCATAACCACTATTATTCATTCTACATATATCAATATTAGATCACAAATCTCCTTAAAAGTAATCTTGTAGGTTGAACTAGTAACCATTGTAAATGTTCTAAACCAGGTAGCAGGAATGGATAAAATCAAATTCAACTTGTTGATGTGTTCCATGATGAACTGCCTTCTCTCATCCTTGAATTTACAAGCTCTTAAATAAAAAAAACCTTAGTCATCATAGAAGGCTTCTCTTACATGTTAGATGGTTCTAACATCATGCCACGTGTTGTGGTTTCCTTCGTAATATTAATGCCACATCCTTTGGAAACGACAACATGATGATTGCACTATCTTTCCTATCTTTTGATTCCTAATATGTTTGTTCCACCTTTTCTTGTCTAAACCTTTAATAATGCAACATTTAGATCCTTCTTACACATTAATGCTTTTATGTGCATCTTACAATAACTGAAATCCGTACCACTAAACTTCTATATGTGAACTTTTCCATCTTCACCCATGATAAACATGAAACATGACTTCGTACCATTGGACTTATTGATCTGAACTTTCCTTCTTCAGCCATTATAAACACAAAACATGACTAGACGAATAAAAGGATCAAAAAAATTAACAAATATAACAATTGCTCGCCCCTAAACTTAAAGATTGTTCTACAAAACACTTTTTAATCAGAAGACCAGTTGAAATACAATAAACCATGACTGTTCTTCACAAATAGGGGATCTCTAAAACTTTCTAACTTGGTAACCTAGTCAAATATCTCTAACAACAAAACCTTCCCAAACACAATTATCGTCCATTCAACCTTTGTTTTCTCAACAATCACTGCCAAACCAAAAAGGTAATCCAATAACAGAATGAACAAACAACAAAAAAGGCCCTAATTCGAATAATAAGCTGGAGTAAAACAACCTATTTATGCTTTCTCTTTTCGATCAGAACAAATTGAAGTTGCTCGGTGCTCTTTCCGAGCACTTGATGCTTTTGGATGTTCGACAAAGGTGGCTCGGTACGTTCATGTTTGTTGCGACGCAAGACAAAACAATGCCAAGCTTTTATTTTTTCCTTCTTAATTCGACTAGAAAAACAACAAAAAAGAGAATGGGGTGCTGACCTTTTAAAACTTGATCGATGACTTGGATGTCTAAAGGCTATCGTCATAACCCTAAATCGATTCAGTACGTTTGGTATATTTTACCGTGACACCTAACATTTTTAGATCATTTTCCAACTAGCATGAATATTATTTTTGGATCATACATGCACTTGTTGTGAACATTGGTGATTTATCAAAATAGATTTCAAACAATCATAATTGGTGTCAAATTATATTTTATGTGATTATGTGACTAAATGTTTAGACTTGTTGTGAATATTAAGAATTTCCAAGCATTTACACATTTTTACGCATTTTTGGCACTTAAAGCAAAACAATTATAAAAAGACTTTAAACTAATAAAATATTATTATTTCATGTTATTAGTGTTTATGTAAAATTATGTGATCATTTGGTGGTTTCGGTTTAGAAAAGTTCAATCGTATATTGTTAAAGCAATTTTTACAAAGTTTGAGGGACTAGTTTTAGGTAAGAAAATATAACAAAAAACCTAATCCCCCTAATCCCCTCCCTATTCAGCTGCACCCCCTTCCCCCACACCTTCCTCAATTTCAAACTCACACACACATGCACACCTCAATTGATCTCCTTTCAGGCAATTGTAAACGGTTTTGGATAATCTTTGCATCAAACACACATTAGGGATTATTCACTTTGTATTACTTGTATGTTTTAATTTTGATTTCATTATCTTAGATGATTATATTGAACATGAACCCTAGTTATCCAAAAATAAATCAAAACATGAAATTGTTGAAATAAATGATTGATATAGTGTTAGTATGCAATACTATGATGATCGTGTAGATGGATTTTGTGAAATTATAGTGTTTAGAACAAAACCTGAGACTTAAGTATAAAAAATTTTATTTTGGGCTTTTCGAGAAAATTGATTGAATTTGATGAAATTGGTTTGAATTTATGATTCTAGGATGTTAGTTGATGTTAGCGGATGAAAATTCATGTTTTGAACCTGCGCATTCAGCATAGTTTTTGAGAACCTTCTATTATAGGAAATTTTTTGGGTAGGTTAGTTTCTAGATGATGTTATATGCATGTTTAATAGGATTTGAGGATTGATATGTGAAGTTTAGAACCTAAGATTGATTTGGGAATGATTGAATTATGAAAAACGCTTTGTATGATCATACTTGTTATTTATGGAAACATTTGTGACACGGTGTCTTTTATGTTGATTATGATACATGTAGAAGTTGATATGATGATTTAGATGATGTTATAATAATTATAGGAACATGTTGGGAAATTGTGATATAAATTGTGCAACTTGCGTTCTACAGTTCTAAATTAGGAAACTTTGGGTATGATGATTTAGATGATGTTATAATGATTATGTAGTGGGTGTTTAATAGATGAATTACATATGAAATTAGAATGCTTACAAAAGTCAATTTTGATCAAAAAGTGAAACTTGTCAAACATGTTTAGCTTTTCAGAAACATACCAATAGTTTACGTTGTTTGGATACAACATGATTCTTATAGACCATTATGTACACACGCTCACTAACCTATATTTGGTAGGTAACTTTTAGCTTTCGGCATATGCTTACTTTTCTACACATTTTAGGTGAGTTTTGATGGCCCTTGTTTTACATACTTTTCTTTTAGGGAGAAACATGAAAACATTATTTTATTTGGTCTTAGAATTATTTAAATATCGCATGTTAATATAGTGCAAACATACCTTAAAATTCCTTACATTCTCGAACTGTTAGTATCGAGCTAGTGAGGTAATTCTGAGTAGTACTACTAGGTTTGACAAATCCCACCCGTGTTGTTATGCTAACTCGACTGGAGGTCAAATGGGTGTTTAATTGAATAACATTTTCCACTATCTATGATAAACATGATGAAAAGACAAACAACTTACAAGCAATCAGCCCAAAATCCATACCTGATTAAAATAATATGTCCCGTACCCAGCCCAAAATTCATTAGGTATGTACCGGGTATTTACAAGTCGGTATCGGGCATCCTACGGGTAATCGGGTATACCCGTTAAAATTATAAAAATTACCCATTGGGTATACCCATCGGGTATCTATTTGAATTAGAAAATCATATAGTGTAACATCTGTATATACATACTAGATAACATTTTCGTTAATACTTAATATTTTTTTATTGATGTTCCACTACTACTACTCTTTAATTTTAGAGAAAAATATAAAGTTATGCAATAACTTTGTAAGATACTACATATTGTAAGAAGCTTAATCACCTCTATTTATACAAAATTATTAAGTGTAAAGATATTAAGTAAAAAAATAAAAAGTATAATTATATATAAGATATTTATTAAATAAAATAAATTAAAAAATAAAATAATTACGTGTATATAATCGGGTAAATGAGTATTTTTAATTGGATAAACGAGTAGGATAAACGGGTATACGATTCAATCCCATACCTTTCCCATACCCTCAAAATATAATTATTAATCTCATGCTCGGTCCCATACTCGTTTACCTAATCCCATACCTGCACCAAATGTCTTTTGTTTTGTGTAATCCCATCGGGTTTGGGTTTAATTGCCATACCTAGTTTTGAAACTCTAATTAACTTGACTATAGGTTAGCTACCTACCGATTTATTTTGTTTACTTACCATACAAACATTTCAAACATATTATCTACTATTTAAACCTGTGAACTCACCAATCTAGTGTTGACACACTTTAACATGTTTTTCAAGTCATCACTACACTTAAGGCTAGGATTACACTCTAAGGTTCATGCATTACAATGTTTCAAACATTTTACATTCATATTTATTACTTTCATTTGGGCCACATTGATTACATTGAAAATGGTATTTTACTTTTATTGTTGAGCAAACGTTTGATATAAATACAAATAGTGTCGTTTGATATGAACGATGTTTGAGATCCTGGTTTGTCACACGCCTCGTAGTAGAACCCTACAGGTGGAATTTGAAGGTGTGACATTTACTACCTCGATCGAAGACTAGGGCTACTGTTCCTTTGACCTTGAATACCAAATTCTTTTTCTATAACTAGTATGTATTCATCCACGCGTGTTGCGCATCTGATGGCTCGGGCTCAGAAAACACTATTAGTTGCAGCTGCTAACCATAAATGGTAGCCATGCCAAAACAACCGATACCATCATTGGTTATCATCACAGCCCGATATACGACATACAGGTTTATCACCACCAACCTGAACTACAAGTAGAATCACCAACATCACAACAATATTTCCAAATGCAGTAGATTCAGGGCAACAACCCAATCAACCAACGAATGAGTCAGGTCAAAGGACCTTGGGTAAGTCTCAGATGTGCAGGGTCATCACCATGGACATCTTTTCTAAGAATAGGCAAAACCCAAAACATCAAAACCTTAGAAGAACCACGCCAAAAGTCTCGAATGAGCAAATCCTCATCACCATCGACATAATGAAGGCCAGAAAAAGAGGGAATCAGAGAGAAACAGACAACAACAAGCCACCACGATAGCCAAACCATCACCGCCGACACCCTTAACGACATGAGAATGACCGCCTGCTCTACCTCAACCGTAAACGGGAGGCCGAGTGGCGGCTGTCCCCAAGGGGGCGGTGTCACATCCCGGCGGAAGCGTGAGTTGATTGGATGTGACTTCTCGGTTCAAAACACATTGATTATAATAACATGCAATTCCAGCAATAAAATCAGTCATAAACTTTCATAATATATTTTAGGATTACAACATTCATACAAAATTTGTCTAATTAATAGACTATTACATTAAGTAATCCTAAACCCGAAATAGATGTCCCGATCACTTCACATAAACTCCCAGCTAGTTATGGACGTGAACGTCCACATGTACGTTGAGATCCACCAAATCCAAAGTGATCCAGACACACAGCTGCCCCACATACTCATACCATCTATTGAACAGGTTGAATGTATACACTAAATTATTGTACATGCTGTCAACCTGAAAAAGCATACTCAAAATAGTGAACATAAAGTTGGTGAGAACATAGTTTTATTCAATAACCAAATTTTAATTGATGCTTCAATAATAAACTCACAACCAAGCCTGCTCATATACCAAGTGATTCATAACTGTCAAATACAAATCACAGAATCAAATAATATAACATTCATACCCTCATCCGGCAGATGCAGGATGACATATTCCTAAGTAGCGCTACCTATATTATTTGACGGTTCCTCATCCGAATTAATGGTTGTGTCAAAATGACAGTAACATATCAAAATTTCCAAACTTGCATCAATTTCAATAACAGTATGCTTTTTCCCGCAAAAATTTATAAATCAAAAAGGGGACATGTTACTCACCTTAATTCCAGCACAAGTCAAATATTTCCTATAAAATAATTATTTGTTAGAATACAATTTTATTTCTTTAAAATTTTCAACACTTATTTTATTAATTAATGTCAAAATTCCCTACAGTAGCTATGGTTACTCAAAAATTACCAAATTTTACCAGCAATAATATTTCAATATCTAGATTATCTCATAAAAAATTCAATTAATATCTCCCTACGGGTAATTTCTTGGAATTTTCACAAGTTTCACAATAAATGGCAGAAATAGCTAAATATCTTTAAAAATTCTAAATTTATACATTCTGCCCTATTCAATATATCAAATTTTATGTAAAATTTTCAAGATTTATCTACTGTTCTTCTGTCATTTTCGATTTTCTCTTTATTAATTATCTTAAAATATGAAACTTTATTATACTAAGGAGTTAATTCACGAAATTTATTCTGTAATTCAGATATATTACTAGAGTCATCATATAATATTTTCAGAATTTTATCATGTCCAGATTTTTTGTTTGGTATTTTCCTTCTATTTTCACAATTTAATTATATAAATTAATATATACCATATAATTATTCCATATTTTCCATTTTAATTACTTCAAATATTCCCTAACAAGTTTCAAATTTTATTCCCACAATCACATTCATTTAGATTTTCAATCTAAATCATGAAATCAACAAGCATTTCAACCATTTTAAATCCTTTGTTTTTGTTTAAATTTTTGGTTTTTATAAAAGTTATCAAACTCTCTGTTTTGAACTACTTTCTTATTGATTTTTGATTGAAAATCAAGTTTTTATAAGGTTTGTACATAACTTTGATGGTTTATAACTCACAAGGGATGGTTATGTATGTTAAACACATACATATACTTTCTTAACTTGTTAATCATATGATTTTGAGAATAAACCTGGTTTGGAGTAGAGAAGGGTGTTGGAAGAAGTAAGACTGGTGCAACCAAAACAAACACTTAGACAATTTTGGTGCAACTGATGAAGAACTTCCGAAGGGAAATGCTGGGCTTCCGAAGGTCAAGACTGAAAGAGCTTCCGAAGAGGAACTCCAACTTCCGAAGACAAAGTCTTCCTTCTTTTCGAAGTTTAACACTTAGAAGAAATCAAGACAATGACTTCCGAAGCATGAAGACCTGAAGAATGCCTCAAGCCTCGGAAGAAGTAGCCTCTTCCGAAGTATAAGTGGCTCTGGAAGAACTTGTTCTTCCGAAGCCAATTAACCTTCGGAAGAACCTACTATGAACCAGTGGACATAAGTATGGTCCGTCTGACAATCTGCTGCAAATCTCTGATACACTACATGGCGCTTTCCCATGCCCATGTAGTTGACCATACTTTATTTCACTGTTCATTCCTTATTAGTTAGATTACCAACTTTAGTTGGTGACAAAAGGTAAGTCTTGGACATGTCATGACTACCAAATCTTAGATAATATTTTATCTAAGATACCTTACTTTTAGCAATGTAGTATTTGCTTTAGTCATAGGTTTCCAGCTGGTATCAAAGTATATCCGGCTGTAGGTAGTAGTATATATAGTTTCTCATTGTAACTCATGTAAGATGCTTGAAAGAGTCTTGTAATACTTTGAATTGAGAAGTAATATATACAAGTACCTTGAAAATTATCTTCTTGTGTTCTGTTATACTTAGTATATTATTATCAACTCTTAAGGGATTCTGCTTCATCAAACCGAGTGAGATTTAGTGAACTTGAGAGATAATATCTGTCTTGAGTGACAAAAACCGATCCTGCAATTGGTATCAGAGCTTTGTAGGCTCTTGATTGTGAGATCTTACCATCCAAATCAACCTTTTCTTCACTCATTCTTTCACCTCACTCAAAATGGACCTCAACCAAAAATCATCAGAAAGTGAAATGGGAACGATGTCTAAAGCTCCCATCCTCACTCCTGAAAACTTCAGATCTTGGAGCAGACGTATTGAAGGTTTCATTAGGTATCAAGACAGCATGATGTGGAAATCTATCACCAATGGCCCTTACAAGCCAAAGGTTGCAGCACCGGCTGGAAATGGTGCTATGATAGAGAAGGCTGTTGAAGACTATTCTGATGAAGACCACAAGCGACTAGAGATCCATAGAAAAGCAATGACTATTCTTATGACTGCCATACCCAACTCCATCATGGTGAGATTTGAGCATTGCCAGTCAGCCAAAGAACTTTTTGATGCTTTAACTCAGATGTATGCCCGCTCCAATGACTCCAAGAAAGATTCCCTGAAGCAACAGTTTGAAAACTTTACTTACATTGCTGGAGAGACCCTCAGCCAGCAATACTTCAGGTATATGGATCTTATTTCATCATTTCAGTCTGTAGGAGTGACTCTTGAGATGAGAGATCTCTCAAGAAAGTTCATGAGTGCACTCCCAAATGAGTGGACTTTCTACTGTGTCTCTATCAAGAGGACAGAGAACTTAAACTCTCTCACAATGACTGAAGTATATGGCATCCTTGATGGATACCATGTAGAGATGGAAAACAAGAGAGGCCACCAGGTGAGCAGACCCTCAAGCCATCCTGCTAGCAATGCTTTACTAGTTGCTGAAGGCTCAAGACCCCCCAACCTCAGCAGTACCTGACTTACTCCCAGCAGCCATCATCTTCTTCGGGACCATACATTACCTTTTCTGAGACTCCAAGGTCTCAACAGGCTCAGTCAAGTCCCTTCCAGGACAACTGTGCCTTTGTCTCAGGAAATAGGCATTCTAGTGATTTTCAGTTTTGCTTTGATGATCTAGAATGTTTCAGCCCAGATGATGTCGAGTACATGGACATTGTCCAACAGATGGCTCTGTTAACTTACAGGGCGAAGAAGTTCTTTAAGAGAACTGGAAGGCAATTTCCCCAAAACCCAACTAACAGCAAGTTTGGGTTTGACAAGACAAAGGCTAAATGTTACAACTGTAACCAACTTGGCCACTTTGCCAGGGAATGTAAGGCTCCCAAGTCAAATCCGGGAACCTCTCAAGCCTCCATGCATCCTACCACACCTAAAACAACTGGAAAGCCAACTGAACAACACACAGCTGCTATTGCTCAAGAAGTGGACTGGAGCTACATGGTGCAGGATGTAACCCCTGCTCAAGCATTGATGGCTGGAACTGATGACAGCAAGGTATTTGAACATCTCTGTACTCCAGCTTGCATTGCTAAAGTTAAATTGTATCAGGACTACAATATGGAAATTAAATCTGATATTGAGTCTTTAAATATCCTTAAGAGTGATTTTAAAAAGGCTGAATCTAATTATAAGATGAAAATTGAAGAGTTGGAGAAAACTGTGTCCTTTTTAAAACATGAACATACCAACTATAAGACTCAAATCAAAGATTTAATCTTCAAATTGAGTGAGGCTCAAGCCCAGCTTGTTATAGCCGAGGCTCAAGCCAGGAAGGATGCTATTTCTGAGCAAAACTTCCAAGCCATTCTTGCATCAACCTCCCACTCAAAAATTTGTTATCAAAACAAAGGTGGGCTGGGAACCAATGAAATTGCTCCACCATACTATTATGAGTCTATTAGACAACCAAGATGTGGGACTGAAGAGCAAGAGGTTCCATCTGCTGACCCACCTTCCCATGAGTTGAAGAGTGATACAACTATAGAGACCATCACAGGGAAGGATCAGGTAAATCAACCTATTTCCACAAGTGATGATCAACCCCTAACCACCAAATCCAGAAGAAACAGGGCTAAGGCAGCCAGAAAAACTACCAAGAAAGTGGCTGAGTCCAAGTTGAAAATAGACCCAAAACAAAAGGGTGTATTCATTTCAGCCGAATTTCAAGTGGTTGGAAATTCTGATCTTAGAAAGGAGTGTAGTACCAGCACTCCTGTCCTTCTGAAGGATCAGAAGTTAAAGGGGAAAACTGTTGATGAGGATAAGAAGAACAAGAAACAACAGTCTTCAAATCCCTCAAAGGTTAACATTGCATGCATAATGTGTGGTCTGCAAAACCATATGGCAAAAGATTGTTACTACAATCCTGCAAGCACACATTATGCAAATAATGTTAAGAAAGAAGGAGTCAAGGAGGGTTTCACATTTGGACCCTATCACATGGTCCAAGTGATAAGGAAAGGAAAGCTTGTTTTCGAAGCAAAGTTGCTTTCGGAAGAAACTCATTCTTCTGAAGGAAAAATAGCTTGGGAAGAGAAAGCTAAGAAAATTCAAAAGAACAAAAAGATTCCTTTGAAACCTTCCGAAAAGAAGACTACTTCGGAAGAAAAGGTGAGGAAAGCTTCTTCCGAAAAGAAAGAAGCCTCGGAAGAATGCCATGCTGCACAAGCTTCATCAAGCTCATCTACTTTGATTAGCCAAGGGATGGACTGGAAGATTAAACAAGATGCTGTAGCCCAAACCTCTTCTTCACAAACATCTATTGAACCCCATGCATACACTTTGGTTCAATTAAATCCTCATCATTGGAAAAGCCCAAGACCAGCAAGGCTTGGGTTTCCAATAAAAGCTAACTTTTTCACCTTATGTGCAGGGACATCTACATGATAAAAATGACAATGTATGGATTGTAGATAGTGGATGCTCCACGCACATGACTGGGAACAGATCTCTTCTTTAACAATTTCAACATTTTGATGGAGGTCCTGTTCAATTCGGAGGTGAGACCGGAGGATACATTTCGGGCAAAGGAAATGTATCCAACGGCAAGTTAAGTATCGACAAAGTAAACTTTGTCAAACAGCTTGAACATAATCTTTTAAGTGTTTCTCAGTTTTGTGATCAAAAGCACCAAATGCTTTTCACTGAACATGAGTGCATTATCCTCAAACCCGGGATGACAATTCCTCAGAAATTGGTGCTTCTTAGATCTCCTAGGAAAAGGGATATGTACAAGCTAGATATGAACAATGCTTCCCCATTGGGTGAAGTATCATGCTTTCTTTCCAAAGCTAATGGTGATGAGTCAACTCTTTGGCATAAACGAATGTGTCATGTTAATTTCAAAACCATGAATAAATTGGTTAAAAATAACTTGGTACATGGTCTGCCTAAAAAGAAATTTTTCTACAAAGAAAACTGTGTTGCTTGTCTGAAAGGGAAGCAACATAGAGCATCTCATAAATCCAAAGTAGTTAACTCTATCACCACCCCATTACACTTATTGCACATGGATCTATTTGGTCCCACAAGTATAATGAGCATTGGAAGGAAATCATACTGCCTTGTGATTGTTGATGATTTTACTAGATTCACATGGGTATTCTTTTTAAGAACTAAAGATGAAACTGCTAAAACTTTAACATCTTTTATTCTTAAAATAGAAAATCAAATTGATCACAAGGTTAAGATAATTAGAAGTGATCAAGGGACTGAGTTTAAGAATCAAGTTCTTGACTCATTCTGTAACTCAAAAGGGATTGCCAGATAATATAGTGCTCCTAGAACTCCTCAACAAAATGGTGTTGCTGAGAGGAGAAACAGGACACTTATTAAGGCTGCTCGAACTATGTTAGCTGATTCAAAGCTGCCTCTAACATTCTGGGCAGAGGCAGTCAGCACTGCATGCTATGTGCAGAACAGAGTTCTTGTAGTTAAGCCACATGGAAACAAACCTTATGAGTTATGGAACAAGAGGCCACCGTTCATTGGCTTTCTCAGGTCCTTTGGCAGCAGGTGTACCATACTTAACACAAAGGACAATTTGGAAAAATTTGCTGAAAAATCAGATGATACTATCTTTGTTGGAAATTCCTCTACCTCTATTCTATTGCCTATAGAGTGTATAACATTAAAAATCAACAATTTGAGGAATCATCCAACATTGTTGTTAATGAGCACACTCCTTGTGTTAGGGGGAATGGCCCTGATCATATCTCTGATTTAGAATTGTTTCAAAACTATTCTAAACCCTCTTGTGAGAATGTTTCAGCTGGAACAGGTACTGAAAGTGATTCTGATGATGACCAACTGTTTGACTTACCCAGACCTCTTCCAAGTTCTCCAAGAGTTGCTGAAAATCAAGCTCCTTCAATTGTTAGATTTGATAGCATAACTATCTCAAGAAATAGTGGAGCTTCAACAAGTTGTCAACAAAGTGAGCCTCAAAACTCATCCGAAGATAATGCACAACACCAAGCTGATGGAAGTAGCATTCTAAAGGAACATGCAACTGTTAATGCTGCCCCACAGCCAACTGATACTGATGCTGTTTCTCCTTCATTCAATCAATCCTCATTGAATGAGTGTGAAACATCAGCTGGACCAAGTGTTCAAAACCTCGAGCCAAACTTTTCCAATCTAGATCTATCCATGCAATTGGATGTGATTCCCAGGCTCAGGATTCATAACACTCATCCAGCTGAGAACGTTATTAGAGATGTCTCTGAAGGCGTGAGAAAAAGGGGACAAACTCACAATGGGAATGTCTGCCTGTACTCATGCTTCTTATCTCAGATGGAACCCAAGAAAGTAGAAGAAGCCTTGAAAGATAGTAGCTAGGTTGAATCAATGCAAGAGGAATTGCTTCAATTCAAGAGACAAAAGGTTTGGAACCTATGTCCACTACCATCCGGTCAAGTATCAATAGGCACAAAATGGGTATTCAGGAACAAGAGAGATGATAGAGGCTTGATTATCAAGAACAAGGCAAGACTGGTAGTTCAAGGATACACTCAAGAGGAGGGAATAGATTACACTGATGTCTTTATTCTCGTTGCAAGACTTGAGGCAGTGAGGATCTTTCTTGCTTATGCTGCATCCAAGAATTTTACTGTCTACCAACTTGATGTCAAGTGTGCCTTTCTATATGGGAATATAGACAGGGAAATCTATGAGTGTCAGCCTCTAGGATTTGAAGACCCACAGCATCCCAACTATGTGTGCAAACTGGATAAAGCTCTCTATGGGCTGCATCAGGAACCTAGGCTGTGTTATAAGACTCTGTCTCTGTTTCTCCTAAAGAATAGCTACATCAGAGGTACCATTGACAAGACTTTATTCATAAGAAAGTCTGGGAAAGACATTCTACTCGTACAAGTCTATGTTGATGACATCATATTTGGTTCATCAAATGACCAAATGTGTAAGGACTTTGAGAGCATTATGAAGAAGAAGTTTGAAATGAGCTCCATGGGAAAAATGGACTTTTTCCTTGGAATTCAGGTAAAACAGATGAAAGAAGGGTTCTTTATCAATCAATCCAAGTATGTTCAAGACATCTTAGAAAGATTTGATATGAAAGAGTGTAAGCCAGCTAAGACTCCTATACCCAGAAATCACAATCTTTGTCCTGACTCTGAGGGGGAGGATACTGATCAACATCAGTATAAGGCAATCATTGGATCTCTGATGTATCTCACAGCAAGTAGACCTGATATCATGTTTGCAACTTACATCTGTGCAAGATATCAAGCTGCTCCAAAGGTGTCTCACCTAGTTGCTGCCAAGAGAATTCTTAGATACCTCAAAAGAGCACCTAAACTGGGTCTCTGGTATCCAAGGAACAGCAATTTCAATCTCTATGGCTACTCTGATAGTGACTATGGTGGCTGCAACATCAACAAGAAATCAACATCAGGAGGATGTCAATTTCTTGGTGGAAGGATCATCTCATGGCAATGCAAGAAGCAATCCTGTGTCTCAACATCAACTGTTGAAGCTGAATACATTGCTGCTGCTAGGTGCTGTGCTCAGCTGCTGTGGATTCAAAACCAGATGATGGATTATGGATTCAACTTCATGGAGACTCCTATCCACATTGACAACAACAGTGCTATCTCCATTATAGAAAATCCAGTCAAGCACTCCAAGACAAAGCACATTGACATCAGGTATCATTTCATTAGAGATATTCATGAGAAAAATCTGATTAAACTAGTCAAAGTTGATTCAAATGAATAGTATGCTGATTTGTTCACCAAAGCATTTGATGAACAAAGATTTAAGTATCTTATTACAGCCATTGGGATGATAAACATTGATTAGTCCATCTCATTTGAAAACCTTTTTCAAAATGTGTCTTGTCTTTGTCAATACAATCTAAGCCCTGTTACAAAAGGTCTTTCTTCAAAATATCACTAAGTGTAAATTCTTCCACAGAGGAATTAACCCTCGGAAGATGCTATATATATCTTCCGAAGCAAAATTCCTCCAAAGGAAATCTTATCTTCGAAAGAGTTTTTAGTCTTGGAAGAAGCTTTTTGATATCATATCAAATCTACTTCCGAAACTTAATAAACTTCTTTGCTTAGAAGGTCTTCTTACTCTCGGAAGTAAATTTGATAAATTTACCTTCGGAAGTAATATTGGCTTCGGAAGAAAGATTACCCTCGGAAAAGTTTTACACTCAGAAGAAAGCTTTACTGTGTAACGGAAATCTTTTGGGCCCCACACTGTAAAAAGGTAAAGATTTTATTAATGATGTCGTAATATTTTAAAATGGATCTTATCTTACCGTCATTGTCACATCATACCCCAAACTGTCGTAATATTTTAAATACTTCCGATCCATCCTTTTAATCCTTTTACCAATTTCACTGCCCAAAGCTTCCTTCGTCTTCAAATTACCCAAATTAAAACTCATTTCTCTGCAACTTTCTCAAAAATGGCACTAATCCCTCAGCACAACCAAGTCGCACTCCTTGACTCTTCTAAGGATGCTGACTTCTCTGAAATCATCTCCTTCCTTACCCAATCCACCTACTACACTGCCCTCTGTTAACCCCATTGTTTATTCGAACCACATGGCCGAATTTTGGGGAAACGGTCAAATTGTAACCCTGAACGGAGTTAGGGTTCTTAGGTCAAGCATCTGTGGTCAGGAATTGATCATATCTGAACAAATCATCAGGGAGCATCTAGAGCTTCATGATAAGGGATCTCCTACAGAGTTTCCCAAAGCAGACCTGGATGACACATATACCCAGATGGGATATGGTGGTGATGTGAGCAGGTCAACTATGTACAAGTTTAATTTCTCTTACAACTGGAAGTTCCTGCTTCACATAGTCCTTCACTGCCTGTCAAACAAGTCTGGGGGATGGGATCAAATCCCTTATGAACTAGGATGCCTAGTTCATGGGTTGGTAAAAGGCCTCCGATTCAACTATTCAAGGTTTGTGCTGACCAATCTGATGGGGAATCTTCAAAGGGAAACATTTTACATATATCCCCGGTTCATTCAGCACATAATCAACTGTGAGCTGGACCAGAGTAAGCTTGTCTGTGCAGCTGCTCTACCTGTCCCTCAAATGAGGCCGGCCATCTTCAAGGTGCTGAAGAGGATGTCTACCAACTTTACTGGAAGACACACTGTGCTTCTTCCATGTATGATTGAGCACATAGCTCCTGGTGACATCCCTGTTAACCCCACAGGTGATGAACCCACACCAGTAATTACCCTCACAATGTCAAATCTACCTTCCTACCCCATCAAAATTACATATCAGAAATGATCCAAACGAACCCTTATTCAATCTCCTCTGATTGAACAAGTCCCCCTGTTCAATCCAAAAAGGCTAGAGTGGAAACATAGGCTCCCACTCAGTCTGAGGTCCCACATTCCTTCACATTTGACCTCAATATGGGCATTGAGTCTCCTCAGTCTCAATCCCATGAGCCCAAAACCCAAGTTGAAACTCCTCAGGATGAGTCACTATACTCTCCTGAGCAGCCAAAAAGGGACAACCCTCTCATAGGCTCAATGCCATTAGACATTGATCAAGGTCTCGGGTCATTAGGCATAACCTCTATATCCTTTACTGACCTTTTAATAGGAACTGATGAAGAGATTATGTCTCTTCAAGGCCATGAGGTTGATTCACAACACCAACTTAAGGATCAACTGAGCCTAGAGAGACCTCTGATCTCTAGCCCCCATCAGCTAGCCCCAACTGAGGTGAGTCCCACTGGTATGGAGGGGATTCATGTAGATTCAGCTGCTACTACTGAAAGTGCCTCATTGGACCTTCAGGACAGTGGTAACATCTCTGAGACTGAATCTACGACAACTGTGCCCTTTGATGACTCTGAAAGAGACATCATTAGGCAAGGGAAACCAGGGTGCCAAGAAACCACATCTGGTGGTGAGGATGCACATACTAGGTATGTTACCTCATCTCCCCGTGATTCTTCAAAAGAAGATGAGAGAAGTATGCAACTCATTATCAGAGACCTACTATCTAAAGTCTTAAATCTTGAGCTCAAGGTTAAGATTTTAGAGGATAGGTCTGCCACTCAGCAACTTGAGATTGAAAGTCTCAAGGCTCAACTAGCTGAGAAACAGATTGGGAGATCTGTTAGGCACGTACCAATTCAAGTCTCTTTGACTTCTTCCTCTAGCTTATCAAGCTCTCAGGATGATGCTACCAAAAAGAGGGAGAATGTTCAGAGACAAATACATGAGGAACCACAAAGTTTAGCTCTCTCTACTCTGTCTTCGAGATATCCTACTCAGCAAGCAACAGTTTTCCCTTAGCCTCCTCCAATCATCCTTCAAATGGATCTAAGGATGCTCAAAGATCTAAGCAGGTTCTTAACCAAGTTCCTGATAAGATCTTCTATTGAATAGCCGAGTCCGGATGTTGCTGTGGCATACTTTGGGGCTGAAGAGCTTCAAAGGTTAAATGCACCATCTACCACTGTCAAGGAAGTTGGTCAACCTAAGGTCCACATTGAACCCAAGATTGATTTTGAAGGGGATATGGGGACTAATGGCCCAGCAACTAAAACAGTTGGGACAGATAGTGCAATCCCACAAACTTCTGAAGCTAAAGTCAAAGCTACGGAAGAACCACTCCAATCTTCCGAAGCTGAGATGCAAGCAGAGGAAGGATTATACTCTTTATCCGATGATCTAATTATCACAGATGCAATTCTTGAACTAGAATCTGAGGTAAATAGTGAGGACTTTCTCAACCTACCTCTAACTCAAACACCATCATCACCTCATGCTCCAGTCACCACCCACCAACCTAAAACCTCTACACAAGAACCCCCCAAGTCTCAATCTTCCAAAGACATTAAAGGGAAGAGGAAGATGATTACGGAAGAACTTCTAGAGGAGGAAAGGCTGGAGAAACTAAAAAGGAAACGTAGACTCCCCTCTGGGAAGCTACTAGCTGCAAGTAGCAAAGCAGCTGTAGCCAACCGGGAGGCTATCAACAATCAGAGAAGGGTGGAGATCATTGACAATCTTGTCAATCTGGGAGCTGCTAATGAAGATGTGCTCCTGCTACCACTAGAGGAGCTGATTGAGTTGGAAAAGGCAACCATGCTGCAGAAAGAAGAGGAAGAAGCAGCAAGGTTGGCCTTAAAGGAAGAAAGGTTAAGAAAGGAAGAAGAAGCTGATCAGCAGCTTAGGAGTGAAAGGATAGCTTTCCTAAGCTCCAGGGGATTCTCTCTTGAGGAACTAACTCCTCACAACAATGATACAATCTTGTGGCTTTTCAAGAAAGAACAAGATCAAATGGAAAAAGAGAGAAAGAAGGCTGCTAGGGAAAAAATGAAGGAGAAGAAGAAGAAGGAGGAAGAAGCTAAACTTGCGGCTGTCAAGAAGATGGGTGATAAAGCCTGGATGAAATATTATCTCAGGGCCCATGGCTTCTCTAGCAGGCAAGTGGGACCCATGTCTGAGAAGACCCCACAACGACATGTCAGTGACATCAAGGCTGACATTCTCTCAGGTAAAAGGAAAGAAATGTACAGAAGAGTGCAGGGGATGACTTCTAAACCAACACCTATCCCTCAACCTCAATCTGAACCTACTCCTTTCCCTTTCCCCATCAAAACCGAGCCAACCACTGAACCATACACTCCTGAACCCACACCATCAACCATACCCTCTTCATCACCCACTCAATCACACCGTCTTCATCACCCACTCAATCACAACAACCACCTCAACTTCTCATCCTCAAACCCAAAACACTCCCCAAAACCCAAACATCATTACCTACCTAACAACCACCCAAGTCATCCTCTCAGCCATCCAAACCTCTTTCCTTAGAAGAATTCAAGGAGATCAAGACGAAGCTCATCAAATGTACTACTCTAAGCGATATCTCTTGTGAGGAGGGGTCTATCAAGCTAACCTATGTTGATAGCTCCTCACGTTCCCTCATAAGAGAGCAATTCCTTGATTTGCCTAGAGGAACACTGGACCAGGCTGTTAAACTTTTTGGTCTCAACTCTGACTCGTTAAATGAAGAAGAGAAGAAGAGAAGAAGAAGGCTGGTGACTCTTCTGGATTCGAAGAAAGGAAACAAGGTACCAAGTCAGCCCCTTATGTCTAGAAAGAAAATAATCAAGTGGAGGTTCGAAGACTCTTCTCACAACTTTGTTGTGGAAAGAGAGAATGGTGAGATAAACAGGCTCAATGCCACCTCTCTACTACACTTAAGCAGATTTGGCATTGCTGAGTTAGCAGAGAAACCATTCTCCAATCCCTCCAACTCTGAGGTAGCTGCCCATATCAGAAATCATCTGAGCAGTCTTCATCTGGCTGAGCTGACCGCAAGGGCCAAGATTGAAGAAGAGTTGAAGCTGAGAGAGAAGGATGAAAAGGAAGGATCAGCAACCAAAGGCAAAGTCTTTCTACAAATGGTTGAAGGTTCGGAACTGGAGTCCATAGTTAGATGGGAGTATGACTACAACTCCCGTCAACTAACTCTCTTTAGAGGAACACAACAAAGGGTGCATATCATTCACAGTGACAGACTGGATCTTCTGTCTACGAATGATTTGTACAAACTTCTTAGCACTACTTCTGGAAAGAACAAGGAAACAAACAAATATCTTTTTTCTTTAGTGCTGAAGGTTTTGAGAAGCAGAAACAAGTGAGGTTTTGGTAGCATCAGCCTAGGGGGAGTTTGTTGGATCAAGTAAGGAGTTTGTTGGATCAAGTAAGGCTGGTGCAACCAAAACAAACACTTAGACAATTTTGGTGTAACTGATGAAGAACTTCCGAAGGCAAATGCTTCCGAAGGCAAATGCTTCCGAAGGCAAATGCTTCCGAAGGCAAATGCTTCCGCAGGCAAATGCTTCCGCAGGCAAATGCTTCCGAAGGCAAATGCTTCCGAAGGCAAATGCTTCCGAAGGCAAATGCTGGGCTTCCGAAGGTCAAGACTGAAAGAGCTTCCGAAGAGGAACTCCAACTTTCGAAGACAAAGTCTTCCTTCTTTTCGAAGTTTAACACTTAGAAGAAATCAAGACAATGACTTCCGAAGCATGAAGACTTGAAGAATGCCTCAAGCCTCGGAAGAAGTAGCCTCTTCCGAAGTATAAGTGGCTCGAAGAACTTGTTCTTCCGAAGCCAATTAACCTTCGGAAGAACCTACTATGAGCCAGTGGACATAAGTATGGTCCCTCTGACAATCTGCTGCAAATCTCTGATACACTGCATGGCGCTTTCCCACGCCCATGTAGTTGACCATACTTTATTCCACTATTCATTCCTTAATAGTTAGTATAGATTACCAACTTTAGTTGGTGACAAAAGGTAAGTCATGGACATGTCATGACTACCAAATCTTAGATAATATTTTATCTAAGATACCTTACTTTTAGCAATATAGTATTTGCTTTAGTCATAGGTTTCCAGCTGGGATCAAAGTATATCCGGCTGTAGGTAGTAGTATATATAGTTTCTCATTGTAACTCATGTAAGATGCTTGAAAGAGTCTTGTAATACTTTGAGTTGAGAAGTAATATATACAAGTACCTTGAAAATTATCTTCTTGTGTTCTGTTATACTTAGTATATTATTTTGAACTCTTAAGGGATTCTGCTTCATCAAACCGAGTGAGATTTAGTGAACTTGAGAGATAATATATGTGTTTAGTGACAAAAACCGATCCTGCAAAGGGCTTAGAAGATTGATTCTTAAGTTCTTGATGCTTCACTTGATGTGGTTGTTCTTGAATCTTGAAGAGTTGATCACAAGATGAACATGGATGATGTTAGAATGATCATGTAGAACTTTTCATGATGGTGTGTGGTTGATGTTGGGGCCGAGAGTGTGTAAGAGGTGATGGATGTCGGTTGTGATTTGGGAACCGAGTGGGAGAGCCGAGATAGTGGTCCGAGGGAGATGGTGGCGGTTGTGTGGGTTGTGGTCGATGGGGTGGTGGTTTGTTTATGATGGTCATCGGCCGAAGGCCATTAATGGCCTTTCATCATTAGCTTTAACTCTAGGCTTGTGAGTTGGTTGTTTTAGAGTATTAAGGTGGCCATTAGTCTTGATAGGTGTCATACCTTAGGGAGTGATTAGTGTCCAAGGTGGCTGGGTGTCAACTTATGGTGTTAATGACATCTTAGTCATTAAGTTATTGTTAGTTGTGTTAATTAGTTGCTAATCTTGTCTTAACACCTTAGTGAGCCGAGTTTATAAGTTAAGTTTGTATGTTAGTTTGGTAGTTAAGTGTTTATGATTAGTTTAATTTAGTTTTTGATATAAACTTTCCAAAGGTTAACTTATTTGGTAATATTTGATTAAGTTTTAGTTTTATATGATAGATGAGAATATCTATTAATCAAGTAACTAATCACATAATCTTATGATTTGGTAACTAACACACACATAGTTCAATAATCACATAGTTCACAAGTATTTATATACGTGCACACGTAATTATATTTTTGCATGGATGCATGCATGCTCACGTAACATATGCATGATCAATTAAGCATATAAAATTCATAAATAGTTAGTCAAATAAGAATTACCTTAACAATTCCTCAATAAAGTATATAAGTATATACTATTAATCTATAAAAATTCTTAAAATGTTAGTTTACCTAACCTTAGCTTTAGGGTTGTCACAGGCGGTCACCATGATGGTGGTCGACGGGCATCAACCATCACAACAGCCATCCATAACCGACTAACCACCCACCAAACAGAGATCGGTCGGCGGCCGGACGGCCACCGGCACCACCGCATCTAACTCTCAGACTCTTCAGTCGGAGAGCACAAACCCCCACCAAAGACCCACTAAATAGAGATCATCGAAGGCTGAACAACCACCACCACAGCAGCATCTCTGCATGGGAAAACGAAAGGACGTTTGCCACCGCCGGCCACCAGCAACACACCCACGCCGCCACCACTGAGCATCCCTAAGGGGACACGGCACGACAACAGAAACACCACCATCGCCACCATCAAAAACAAAATTGGATCTGAGATCAGTCCAACATCGAAGAAAGATAGGAGCCCGACATGCAACCGGCATCAACGGCGACGGTGGTGGCTTGCCGGCGGTGGTCCAACCGAAAAATATTCCCTCAATCTCTCATCTTTCTTTCTCTCTCTAAATAATGACTGAAAGTACCAAATGAAGATGAAAGGTGTGATGATAATCACATAGGTAGTGAAAGAGTTCATTCGTTGTTGTTCATAATACATCAACAATAGTACACACTAAATGCCAAATCTGGTACTGTTCATCAAAGTTTTTAAATTTATATTATAAAATGTTTTCGATCATCTTCAATAAAAATCTTTCCCAATAAAATAGAGGAAAATCTAACAGTAATCACGAGGTTGAGGCTCTAATACCACTTGTTTAAGATTCATGTATTGCAAATACACACACATAACCAATAAACAACAAAAAGTAAACAACCTGATGTACAAAGAGTTATAGTGGTTTGGTCTAATATAACTACGTTTACTTTGCCGCGACGATGAATTTATTATTCCTATGTTCTCAACTCTTGTGATAATGAATTACAAGTAGAAGATGACATATAAATAAATACAGATTAGAGTTTAACCCTTATGAACAGAAACACATAAAATCATCACTTGGTGTTATTTTAATAACACCTAATAAATATTTTAATTAATTATTTAGTATAAAAAATTATCATATTAAAATATTCTTAATGTTTTTGATGACACTAGATCACTACTTGGTGTTATTTTAAATTTTTATTGTATTAATTTTATTAATGTTCAGTTATGTAATTTGCTCCATTACTTTGCTAGTAGCTTAGTTTAAAAATAAATAAAAAAATTGCCCCGTTAAAGAAAAACTATAGTTAAATCTGATATATTTGTGAATGAAAATGTAGTTATACCATAAAATGATTATTTTCAATTATGCTATTTTAAACCTTTATGTCCTTTTAGGGACCATAGTTATAACTCGTTTAGGAGGGTCAGTGATGGTCCCACCGGTCTTGTTAACTATTGGATCTCGCTGTAATATTATTTTTGGTTCCTCCGTGTATACTATGACAATATATACATGCATTTCTAAAGCTGAATTGACTCGATGAAATATAAAAACATCTATGTGTCTATTTTAATAAACGACATACCGATGAAATATAAAAACATCTATGTGCCCATTTTAATAAACGACATACTTTCAATCTTTGCACTTTTACCCTTAAAATATTTTAAAAACTTTGTCAAATGCCACTTTAACCCCTCCTCTCAAATTAAAAAAAAAAAAAAAAAAAAAAACATTTTTACATTCATATTTTGTATACGTGTCGGTAGAAATTGAAGGCGGTCTACGTTTAGACATAATAGAAAATGACTAGGGTATTGACGTACATTTAGTTTGGAAATAAATCGGATCATGTCATATACGACGCCGTCACAACGTGCGGCGGGTAAAAAAACCTAGTATCGGTTATAAACTAACGATTGTTTCTTGAACTGATAGGTTGTGGTTCGTTAGGGACATCTTAAGATGAAGATTTAACTCTTTTAATGTAAAAATATAGGTGCTAAGAAAATATTAGAAGCCGCTTAAAAAGATATAAGATGAATAATGTTTGTTTGTAAATTTTTTTTTTATCTTAAGATAGAAAGTTTTAAATCTTTTAAGTGAAAATATGATTAATTAATAAAAATAAATTAAGGTCCTTAAAAAAAAGTATGGATGAATAGGGTGTGTTGTGTCGATGAATCATAGATCAATTGTTTTAGGCAGTGCTGTTGAGACCGAATCGGATCGGCCGGTCTAACCGGTCCGACCAGAAATCGGATAGGTGGCCGAACCAGTTCGCATCGATTCGTTTTGGAGGGGTTCGTCCCGAATCGGTGGTCGGACCGGGAACCGGACTGGTTCGAACCGGATTTTGATTTTTTTTATTTTAATGGGTAAAAACGGGGTATTGAACCATAAATTATTGTGTTTTATATCAAAATATAGTTAAGTTTTATATATAACTATAAAATACATATATAAATTACTTATATTTAATTATATGTATAAGTATATACATAATATACTATATATATAATTATGACATCATCCGGTTCTTAAATACTGTCCAACCGGTACGACCACCAAACCAGTAACGCGTCCGATTCGACATTTGATCCGGTTTTGAAAACATTAGTTTTAGCAATACACATCTATATTAAATGTTCGATACTCATTTGATATAATATGTTTCTAGTGGGCATAGGTTTTATCAAAGTGGTTTTCCCTAAAAAAATAGACAGACGGAGACACTAGCATTGTTTATATCTACAAATATTTCATTAATAAATTTACCCGGATGATTTAACTTGGTTAAAAAAACGCGAGTTTACAGATCGAAAAGACGAAAAGTATATTCTTTTTATATAGATGCCGACATGCAACAGTTGAGGTCCTAGGCATGCCCAAGGATGCGATGCACGTGTACGATGTGGCCCCCCATGGAGCAGACATCGTCAGCCTCTAAATTGTCCTTCCACCAATCAGAATCAGACAACGTTTTCCACAATACCACCTACCTTTTTTAATACCGCTCTATCTACCCCTGCAATACCACCTTACCTTAAACATTTCAAACCTCAGTATCCTCTTTTTGTACATCATATATCTTCATTCATTATATCTTTCTTTTTTATTTTTTATTTCTAAATAAAGGCTCAATCTCTTTCTCTACATTAACTTACAAAACTATATAATATATGTATTATTGAAAATGATTTTTTGGTTTAGTGGTTAAGTGTAAGTATTTGTCTTTCTTATAGGTTCAAGATTAAAATCTTAACATTGACATAATTACTAACTTAGTATTGCTAACAACTAACCAATAAACTGCCTTTCAAAAAGTATGTATATAATATATATTTCTTTCGGTAAAAAGAAAATTGACATGTAACCATCGTGTTATGTAACTCACATTTGTATCAAAATAATGATATAACTTCTGTTTATTATAATTTCTTTGTGTTACAAAAATTAGTTGTGTTTTAAATAAAAAGAACTAATAGATGAGTTGAAGTAAATAGACTTAATATAACAAAAAATGAGTGTAGAAAATGAATACAAATACCAAAAATAAATTAATCCACAGTATGATTGCATACGTCAGAGTTAAGTTGGCTTCATACTCTTCTAAAACCAACGTATACGGAACCTTTGTAGCACTGGATTCATCCTTTACGTCTTTCAAAAAGTGTATTAGAAAATTAATTTAAAATGTAGATAATTACGTAATCATATTAAGATAGATATTTAGATAATTTCACATTAGTAGTCATAACGAAAATGACATATATATGAAGATTCCCCTAGTAACATAATATGTGGAGTAGAATTATCAAAAACACAAAGGGTTATGTGGATGGTTGAAACAACCAGTAGCTAACTAGTGATATAATTTCCCAAACTTGATAGCTATAAACATATTCCAACAACGACAACAACAAAAATAACAACAACAATAACAACAGATAGAGCGGTGGACGAATGGGGAGAGGAAGAGTGACTTTGAAGAGGATCGAGAACAAGATCAATAGGCAGGTGACTTTCTGCAAACGGAGGTCTGGATTGTTGAAGAAAGCTCGTGAGATCTCCGTATTATGTGACGTTGATGTGGCACTCATCGTATTCTCCGCTGAAGGAAAGCTATCTGAGTATGCTACTGATGCTTCGTATGATCTCTATATCTCTCTCTCTCTCTCTACATCTCTTTCTCTCTATCATTATTGTTTGTTTGATATCTTCAGATCTTAGTTACTATATATAACTTTCTTCATATAGTGTCTTATATATAACATGTAGCTAGATCAAACTAAATTAATGACCATCATGATCTTCAAGTGTGTGAGTGAAGATGAAGAAACTTTGTTTGAAACATAATATTTTCTGTTTTTGAATCCATAATGTTTATATGGATGTGATCTTTCTAAAACCAACTTAATCAAGAGTCTTTAAAAGAAAACATATATGGGTCTTTTTGTACCATTTTAGAGCATATGGGTGCATATATATAACTACTGTTTTAACTTATAGTGACCATTTTAGGGCAAATAACTGTATGTAGTTCCCATCACTTGTTACCCATCAGATCATATCTTGTTATCACTTCTTATTATATATATAGATGTATTTCATGTGTAGTACGTACAAAAGAATCTTGCATTTAAACTCATCAAGCTAAATTTATACTCTTAATATATATTTTTTTCATGTTTTAACTTATAAGTTTGTTTTGTTGTCTCATGAAACAATTAGTACTTAAACTATATAGTAAATCTTTAATTTATAGCAACATCAAGTTCAATATTCTGTTATTTTTTTCTTCTTAAAGATGTAGAAACTGTTAGATTGTGTTTTGTTTTTCCAATCCTTCCAGAAATAGCGAACCCATGTCACTACCCTCTTGAATCTTGCTTAGGCAGTTAACCAAGCATAATATGCGAATAAAATTTACACACGGAACAAGCATTAACAAAACTAGAAATGCTACCGGTATAGTATTATCAGGCTTCTCATACTAACTAGTATTGACTGATTTGCCATAAGGATGTGATAAATTAGTTTTTTCGTTGTATGAGTGGAGACTTACCAAGAGGTTAGTTATACTATAATAACTATTGTGCAAGCACACTTAACTATATAGTTCTCCTCTTATACCACAATCAATGTATCCTGAAAGTGTTACTAATTTCTGAAATGATGCATTTCTTGTGAAACCACCATCTTTCCTGTCTGTGGATGATGTTCGGTTTTCTTACGAAACCTACATCTCTTCGGTCACAATAGATGTGAGACTTGCCTAATACAATTACCCCCTTATGAGCTCAACATCCTTTATGATGTCTACCCACCAAACTATAGGCTTAAGTCACAAGGAGCTCACAAGTTTGTTTTTGTTGTTCGAGTGGAGACTGTCCTAAATGTCACACATCCTAGAACTACTCTTGCCTATGCATACTTAATGTGAAGTTTCCAATGCACATAAAATGAGTTGATAATATTTAAGACATGTTATTTATTATGAACTCATCTATATCACGTACATAATCGATGTAGGATTTTCCTACAATGTTACGGTAGTTATCAACCTTTATGAGGTTTGCCCGATCATTCTAATCACAAATGGGAGATTCACCAAAATGTCTCCCCAAACACCTTGGGGACTCATCGTCCTCGATGACGTTTGTCCCACCATCTCAAATGACATGAGAGTGACTCTAATACCATTGATATTATCTGGTATCTCATACCAACCAATATTATTTCTTTTCCCTAAGAGTGTGTATTTGTTTTGGCTTGCCCATAGAGAGAGGACGTCAATCATCCTAGATTGCTCTCACTCAAACATTTTTAACTGTAAAGTTCTCTTATCATCCACTATCAATACATCAAAATGTGTAACCATATCCATATTAGGTGTATCGCTTAACGGAATACCATCTCCTTTTCTCCTTATAATAGTTAAGGAAGTAGATCATAAATACACGTTCAATGAGTGGGTAGTGGTACCTATTTCAACAAAATAGCATGGAATTGAAATATTAACGATCTACAAATTTAAGAGAAGAAAGTAGATAACGAGTTAGAAAAAGCTTGGGTTGAAGCACGTTATGTGCAATCTTTAGAGAGAAAATGCCGCACTGTCGAACTTTTCATGTACCATAAATAATTTCTCATCCGGCCAAGACCAAATACTCAAAACCTTAAATTGTACTAGAGCTAAAGCTAGCAAGCTTTCTTCTGTATTTCTACCTTGAAGGTTATGAATAAATAATCTTTATTAGTAGGTGCATTGTTAATTAAAGGTAGTTATAAGAAAACTTTCGAGTTAATGGAAAGATAAAAACTTATTTTTAATTGATTAGTGCATAAATATCTTATTAAAATGCGTTTTAGTGCAATAAGACAAGTAACATGAAAATTAATTTATACTTTAAAGTTAATTTCAGTTTTACTCTCTAAGGTTTAACTAAAGTAATAATTTTCCTCCCAAAAGATTAAAAACATTCATTTACCTCAAAAAATTTCATATGTTGTTTTAATTTCACTCCAAAAGTTTTATTATTTTGAATAAAATTAAAATGACTAATGAAACTTTTGGATTAAAATTGAAATAATTAATAAAACTTTTGGAGGTAAATTGATATTTTTAATCTTTTGGAGGAAAATAGTTATTTTTAACAAACCTTAAGAAGTAAAATTAAAATTAACTTTAAACTTTAAGTTACTAATATATATTTTCTGGTTGTTTTCTAATAAGCTTTAATACATGAGTACAAAAAAATTTCATGATGGTTTTTCCTTTGGTTAAGTTTTATTTGAACTGAACACGTTTTGTTGGGTATCAAACATAATGTGGGTAAAGTTGATTGGAGCATAAATTAACGACTCATGTATGGTTGTAAAGAGAACCAACAAACGAAAGTTGCAACTAAGATTTCTTAAAGTACAAAAACTCTGTTGTAGAGACTTCTTGTTCAGTGACATTTAAACCCCCCCTCCCCCCCACCCGCCACCCCCCAAACACCACCCACCCACACCAATGACTAATGACAAACTAAACCTAACCCATAAAACATAACTAGTGTGATCATATCACGCGCGTTACGCATGTGATGAACATCACAATAACCATCACAACGGGGCTTAAAACTAGCGTCCGGTTGTGGCTGCTATAATAAATGGCAGCCATGCCTAGACAACTAACGCTACTTCGGTCATATCATCATGGCTCATGAGGTAAAAAGGAAATCAACCACATACCTAATGGAACAACCTTCATCTCATATCAGCAAATCAACATCCCTAACACTAAAACCATTATATGCCAAACGACAATCTGTCTCGGATGAGTTAGTTTATCCTCATCAACACTGGTTTACATCAAAGCTTAGTAAGATTAGATAAAAAATGTTGCATTGAATGGTCTCAAAGGTGGATACAATCATCATCATCGCCCAAGAGCATCATCGTCACATATTGTCACATATGAACATCATCATCATCAATTGTTGGCAACAAAGCATGAACACAACATCCAACGGCATTGGTACCTAGAACGAACCACCACGGCCTACATGCCAGTCAACAGATTCGTCGGAGGCGGCGGCAAAATGAAGCAAGCCACCATCTGGCCACCCGCATGACCATGGTGGTGAGGGTCTGGGAAAGACTATACCAATCAGAGCTACATAGGGAGTGTAAATCCAGAGGCATGCAAAATTAGCTTAATCAACTCGAGCTGCACGTTGGCGGCCGGCACCGCCACAACAGCTCATAGGCGATGAACAAAGACAAAAGTCAAGTTTGGCGACCAACCAAAGACCTACGACCGGCAGCCTTCGAAGCCAAAAGCCCCAAATCAACCACAAACAACTAGGCTTAGAATGGAGCAGGTGCTCCAAGCCGCCACCAAAATCAATGGAGATTGGCAACTAGCAAAGGGCCAAAGACCGGCCAATAACGGTCGCAGGCGGCGCAGATTGACAGTTAGAAAACGTGAAACTGAGAAGGAGGCTGAAGTGACAAATGCATCAAATAAGGGGAGGTAAATTCAACAAAGATTGTACCATTAGCATCACCAACAGAATCAAAAATATAACTGCTCATTTACTCCCCAATTATATAAAGATAAATTAATCATCTTTCCTTCAAAAACTATTCCCACATGATTGAATTTTGTGATTGCTGATGGCGAGATCAAACCGTGCTCTCGCAAATGGTAATAGCATTACCGATTATATAGATTGACGACCTTGTTACCATTCTAGGTCATTTAGTAATTTGTTTTTTCGCTTTTCTATCCTATTAATTATGAATGCTATAATACCTACTTATTAATTAATAACTATCCATAATTAAAATTTCAAATTAACTTTAAATTTTCAAATGTGTAATACATAAGTTTATTCAATCCGTATAATACACAATATTTAAAACATAATTTTTTATATTATTAACCATATAACAGTAAATTTATTTAACCCCTGTATTACACAATACAGGATTGTATCCTACTATAGAAATATATAATCAAGGGAATGGATCATTTTTTAACTTTTATCACAATAACTTGTGTTAACCCATCAAAAATAATTATTTTTTTGTTTTAGTAAAATTATTACGCATATACAACGTTTTTTATGTACATGTGTAATATCACATATGTAAAAAAGTTTAAAAAAAAATATGTAAGTTACACTAACATCTGCAAATATATAACCTACACCAATTATAATTTTTTTACCTTGTGAATTTACATATATACTTCAAAAAACATAATGATCTATATGCACACCCACACTTCCCTAAATACACAGTGTAATGTACACACTATCTAACATTTCCCAACACAATTGCATAATAAGTGACTTCTTACATTTCATTTCTTTATTCGTAGGCATTTTTGCTCTCGACATTTCTTTCTATTCGCTCATGTTAATGTCATGTAATGCTAATGGTATATAACTAACTCAAAAGTACTTATTGCACAGATTGTTGTAGCCCTAAAACGTGCTTAATATCTTAGTCTAGACATGGGTCAATGCTACTATAGTAACCACTACGTTGTATGCAATTCTAAGATAGCCACGTGTATATGGTTTTTTGCTCTACTTTGAAGGAGAGATGGCTAAAATGTATGTATATAAAAAAAAATAAGTTTTTGCATAAGGCCTTCATATTTTAGGGGGCTCAATTTTCTTGATTGTGTATGTATTAGATCATACATTATTTTTTGATTATTTAAATGGTTTTGTATTTTTTTGTCTTGCCAATATATGATAAAGTGTTTGGATAATGACTTTGTTATTTAACTTTGTGATTTTTTTATGTTTTATTAATTATACTCTAATATTTTTTTGGGATCTTTATTTAATTTTTAGCTTTGACAATGAAAGCAAATAATCAATATATTTATAAAAAATTCTTACAATGAAACTCACTTTGACTATAATACGTATGATTATGTGCGTTTTAGAAATCATTTATAATATATGTGTTTTATCATATTTCCATGAGTTAAGATCTTAATCAAAGAAATATATCTTTTATGAAAAGAACCATGATTTTAAAATCCGATTCGTGTATCCACAAAGATTGGCATGGTCTTGCACAAAATATGTTATTGTGGAATATTTGGATATTGATTTGAATTGCATAACTACATATGTATATATCTATTATGCGATTAAAGTTAGTTGTTCACTTGAACCTATATTAAGCGCAGATATATAGATTAACTAAAAGTGTATAAATTAGTTAGTAACTTAGTATTTAATGTTATTGATTCTCATAAGATGTGTGGACATGCTTGTTAGACTTATATATTAGATTGTTTAAGAGAATTTAAATCAAAATTTCTAACTCCTAAGCTTTAGGTTTTCTGTACATCTTTAATTATATAGTGACATTTACAAACTAACATGAACTGCTCAACCTATAACATGGATCTAACCTTAAAACACAATCTTAGACTACATATAGGCATCCATTTGTTCCCAAATTTCAAGCTATTACAGAAGCCCTAGCTTTGGTTTGAATCTTGTTACTTCTCTTTGTTTTCACATATTAACAAACGCTCAATACTTGACTGATTTCTAATATTATCCTTTATTTTAAATAACATCTAGCCTTAAGAACATAGATAAGGCTTTAGTGGAAACTTTGGGATCTGCATACTTCAACAAAAACGATGTTCTACTCGAAGTTCCAACTTTTGTTTTTGAATACAAGCATGTACCTACTAGCTTCTTCTTTTTTTTTTAAAAATAACTACTATATAAATCCACTTAATTGTACAAATAACTAGAAAAAGCGTAAAACCCTCATTTGTATGAGACTTCTGATAAATTTGGTTCTTGACTTTCTTTCTTGGCATAACAACTCATTTTCTACAAAATTACACAATATTAGCATTTTCCACTAGATTCTATCTGGTTCTATGTAGTCTTAGACGCGCACCTGGCATAATGCAACAAAAATGTCTTGAGCTCATCAAGCTGCACATGTGAAAAAAAAGTTGATGAAACAGGTGAAAAAAATGTTAGAAGCCACCTAAGTTAGTCTAAAGAAATCTAAACATATCTAAAACAACCAAACCAGTGTAAACTAGCCTAAAACATGTCTGAAACACCTAAAACAACCTAAATGTGCGTCTTGTGGTTTCAAGCCCTCTTTCAAGTATCTTGCGCTTAGGCAGCTTGCTTACCCTTTGTGCCCTTGGGTGCATCTTTTGCATTTGACTGCCTAGTTCTAGTAACATTCCTCTAAAATCGAAGCTTAAAGGAATCAGATGTTCAAAGCAGAGCAAAAAAACATAGAATCATTGGTATCTGAAAAAAAAATGTAAAACTTAACTAGTAAGTCAACTACATGAAGATAAATGACGATGACACATCTAAGACCATATAGGAGCAGCAAGAGGCACAACAATATAGCTACGATGGCACAAGCCGGTTGTGACAGTAGAAACTACAATTACGATGACATGAGAAATATAATAAAAATAAATATAATCTATGCTATATACATCAACAATGGGTCCCCTAAAAAATATGAGAGGAAAAATAAAAATAAAAAATATTGTCACACAAAGAGGACAATGATGAAGATGGTTGTCGTCCAAAAGAAAATCTAGTGGTAGTGGTGCTAGAGATGAATATGGAGGAAAAAAGAAGACAAGTACCTTGATGATCTGATATCATATAAAATAATTAAAACCTGGGTAGGTATTTATATAATTGACTAGTTTTTTATAAAAGTATATTTGGTAATTTGATATCATATAAAAGAATAAAAGCATGGGAGTGTATTTTGTGTTATTGACAAGGTTATTATAAGAGTAAATTAGAAATAACTACAAGAAATATCTAATTTAAGATAAGTCCTAATAATGATAACAAATCTTTTCATTTCTCTTCGTCTGATCATTAAACCATGTTGGTGAAGGAAGCGTTTCGATGAGGAAGCAATTCTAAAATGTAACCGCACCCTTATTTTTCATGCACACTATAATGTAAAGATTTGTCTAAACGCACACAAGACACTTAAAGTCTGTTAACTAGACAACACCCACTAGCTACCACATGGTATTAAGTGCCTATTTTAAACTTACTTTTTAGGTCTTTATGTCTGTGGAACTTTCTCTACCAAGTAAAAATAGTAATAAACAAAAAATAAAAATGCCAGTAAACTTACCTAAGAAAATCTCACACAGAAAATCTCACACATGCTAAAGCTATTGGTTGGGTCTAAGAAGGATGAAAGAGATCAGACATTTTATCTTGTTGGTGATTTTCGTGTCATCTAGCTAGTTATTTTCATGAAATTGTATTTACGTTATAATCAAAGGAGAAATCATAATAAAACATCAAACAAGTTGATAAGTATAGAGTGCATACTTTGTTTGATGATCTTATGATTTATATTACTATAAACCCGTTGTGGTATCAAGAAGGAGGGGGGGGAGCCCATTGAACAACAAGTCTAGGGTCTAGGGAGAGCGTCCCTTATTAGCAGGATTCTAGGGGTGGTAGCCGCTACTAGGGTCCAAGGGCAATGCTCCCGGTTGGTATTAAGCTGTGGGTCTGCTTGGAAAAAAATAATTTTGGCACTTTTATCATGCATCGAAGTTGATTTCGAAAGTGATTTGTAGTGTTTCAGAAGTAAAACAGTGCTTCAAAAGTAGTAGTATTTCTTAAAAGTAAATTTTTTCTTTCGAAGCAAGTTTATTCATTAGAGGTGAGTAGTCTACTTTCGATACTTTAGAAGAAATATATACTTCTGAAGGAAGGTGTTTACTTCCGAAGTAGTTACGCAAAACCGTAACGATTGAGTTCCCTAATACAAAAAAGCTATCATTGGTCATCAAAAAACAAAAATTCAAGCATATACATTTTTTTATTTATTCTAACCTTATTGATTATTAAGTATCATGAAATAATTCAATCTGAAAGCAAACTTCACCCGATCGTTAGAGAATCTAGGCAATCGATGAATTCTCAAAACTTACACGTCTATCACATGATGATAGAGAGGCTAAAAATTATAAATTATAGATTGCAGATAATATAGTAATACATTGTAAATAAGCAAACGACACAAAAACAAGTACTATTAGTAGCCAACTACAAACGGGTAGGAAGGAGTTAAGACATACTAAAAAATAAAAGCTAAGTTAAACTACTATACTATCTTAAAACTCTAAAGCCTTAACTAATCCTATGTTTTCAAGAAATCCTATCATCAATCATGTCCTTAAAGAGGTGTAAATCTAGTAAATCTTGCATACTTTGCTCATTCTAAGTTAGTTTCAGCAAGCCTTTGCTCCTCATTCCCATCACTATAAAGGTTTAACAGTTCTAATTGATGTCATGGTATGTCTCCTTACACATGCCCAAACCATCTCAGTTGCCTCTCTCTAAAATATTATTTGAAATGCATTTCATCTCTAGTTTTTCTTAAACAAGCTTTATATTTATCTGATCTAACCTTGTGTGCCCATACATCCATCTCAACATCATCATGTATGCCACCTTCAACTTTAACATGTTTGTTTTCTTTATAACTAATCAAGTACCACAATATCGAATTTCCCCTTTAATCTTGTTGTCACACAAAACTCTTACAGTTTCTCTCCACTTGCCAACATGACTAAACATGTGCTACATCACAATATATGTCCATATCACTCTAGACGAATGAATCTAAATACCTAAACTTTATCATCTACAGAACTTGTCATATAGTAGTTATTTATATGTTCATGTTAGCCTTGCTGATGTTGAAATATAGGTTCCCCATTCTAAAAAGCTTTTTCCATAAACTTTTGTGCTATAAGGTCGCTCTCCATTTCTGAAGCCCTTACTGTCACAAACATAATATCCTCTGCGAAAAGCATGCATCACGAGATTGCCTCCTAGACCAAATTCTATAATTCATACAAAAATATTGTAAAACGAAATGAACTTAACACAAATTCGTAACAGAGGCCCATGTCCACAAGAAATGAATCTATATCCCCCAACTGGCATCTATACACTTGTCTTAGCATAAACATACATAATCCTAATAATCTCAAAATACTTACCAAGACGCAGTACATAAAAAGTAATTCATGCAAGAACCCACACAAGAATAAAATGCATATAGTTATATAGTATTTTAACTAAATTTTACCCATATCACTTGAGAAAGCACACTATCGTAAGTCTTTTAAGGGTTTATGTACATCATATATATTAATATCCTAAGAATGTATACCGCCTCCATATTTACTAAACCTCCCTTGCACAAAACCACATTCAGTTTCCTACAAATTGAGTTTCTCGTCAAATTCTTGCCTAATCTCATAGTACCCATGAGGTGTTTTATTCGTTTATAGTTACCGCAACATCAGGTGTTTCCTTTGTTCTTGTAAAGAGGGACTAAGATAGCTACTCCTTCATTGATCATTTGTCTTTCTTGTTTCCACAAAATAATATCAATCAAACTTGTTAACCATAGAACTACTTCCATTGTCAAACACTTACACCTTAGTGGAATGTGTTTTGGACGAACCGTCGTGGTTTTTCCATCTTCGCAAAGGCTCTCTTTATTGTTTTTGGTGTGATATTACGCCAATAACAATTATTTTAGTTTTGTTGTTGGGTATCGTGGTGCTCATTATTTTCTTAACAATTCCTTCCTCTGCTAAAAAGGCTTTGGAATCAGGTGTGTGATCTTTTTGCTTCTTAACTAAAATATGTCCATCTTTGCCTTTATATTAACTTTATGACTCCTTGAGCTTGCATCCTCCACTCCTTAGCTTTGACAAAATTGAACATCTAACGCTTCCCTTCTTTAGTCTCTAATCGTAGCTATGTTCTTTTGAGACATTGCTTTCTTCCGACCCCTCTATCTTTGCCACTCTATATCTCTTACTTAGTCTCACTTTGTGTATCTCATCATACATCTAAAGAGCTCCTTAAAATCCCATTACTTGTTTTTTACTTTTTCATGCATATCCTCATTCCACCACCAGATTCCTCATGATACCCCCTCCCCCTACAAGAAAGGACCTTGCATAGCTCTCTCTCCTTTATACATATGATTGCTTTAATGTTGTAATCTTTCATCCTTTAAGTTTTCATATCAGATCCTCACATGGTTAAATCTACGAGCTAAAGTCAATGCTGAACCACTACTGTGTCCCAAGGATGACTTTACATAGCTCTCTCTCCTTACTTCATCAGGAAATAATTTATCTAAATGTCGCACCCTTCCTGCTAAAAATGATCAAATGAGAATCCATTCTCTTAAAGAACAAATTTAGAATACTAGGTAATAGGGCAAACCAAAGTAATAAATGATCCATTCCACCTTCATTTCAAGCTCCATAACCAAAACCACTGGCCATGTACTGATGAAACTCATCGCTATCCTTATCAATGTGTCCATTAGAATCACCTCCCATATTAATCTTCTCATACACTTTATATATTTTTATCTTTAACCATTATACATTCTTAACCCACTTTCTATTTGTGATTAATCATACATTTGGTAGTTTAACGAATCATGAAACATGACATAAAGCTATACAAGTATCATAATCATGTCATATAACTGTGTCATGACATAGTTATATCGTGTCATTATCATGTCCTAATCATATAGAAAGCAAATATATTAAACTTTAGATACAAAAGTCTTAAAATAAGATATTTTGATTTTGATATTTGTAAGCATTATGCATACCTTGTGAGCATCTATATTCTATTATCAACCTGCTCATAATATCATCTTGGTACATATACACACAATAAGCTATATTCAATAACTAAGACATTGGAGTTGAAAACTAAGGAAAACCATAAACAACAAAAGGCAGACCAAAGATGGATCAACATGGCTACAAGTAAACCCGGATTGTAATAAGAATGTGCTTAACCGATGAAACCATGCTCTTGGTGCCTGTTTGAGACCATTGAGAGCTTTGTTGAGTCGACAAACATGATTGGGAAACATGGAGTTAACATATCCCGGTGCTTGTTCCATATAAATAGTTTCTTGCAAGTTGCCATGCAAAAAAGCATTATTCACATCTAGTTGGTGAAGATTCTAGTTATTGAGGACCGCTAAGGATAGAACTACCCGAATGGTAGAAGCCTTTACAACAGGACTAAAAGTGTGAGAATAGTCCATACCGGGTATTTGACTAAATCCTTGAGCCACCAATCGAGCTTTGTGTCGATCAATAGAACCATCCGAGTGATACTTAGTTCGAAACAACCATTTTGAACCCACGACATTATGAGACTTTGGACGAGGAACTAATGTCCAAGTATTATTTTTGTGGAGTGCATTGATCACTTCATTCATGGCATCAACCCAATGTGTATGCTTGGCAGCAGACTTATAACCACATGGCTCAGAGCTAGCAAAGAGCGTTGAAAGTAAGGCATGTTCCTGAATATGAGCGAGATTGGCGTGATGCTTGGGTTTAAAGATCCTAGCTTTGGATCTGGTGATCATGGGATGAAACACGGGAGGAGGCTGGCTGTTACCAGGCCCAGCAGCAGATGGGGGTACAGTTAAAGGCACATGAGCCGGTTCAAGCTCGGGTGGAACAGCAGAGGTAGTGTTTGGGGTTGGATTAGTGGGTTCCGATGTAGGAGTTGAAGTGGTAGAAGGGCTGTGACCAGTAGGCAGTGGGTCCATGGCAGGGAAGTAGGTGATGTCGAGTGGTGAAGTGGAAGGAACCGAATCAAAAGGTGGGCAAAGAATACACGGCGGTGTCAGAGTGGATTGGAGCGGTGTGATGGTGGGTGTTGGTTTAGGCACAGCAGTTGTGATGTTGGGTTCAAAAAAGGTATGTAAGGGTAGTGTGCACTCATCACTAGCAGATGTACCAGCAAAGGGGAAATTTGTTTCATCGAATCGAGCGTGACGAGTAATAAAGACCCGATTAGAAGAAGGGTCAAGGCATTTATACCCCTTATGTTGAGAGCAATATCCCATAAAAATGCATGGGATGCTTCTGGGTGACAGTTTGTGAGCTGAGTAGTCACGCAAGTATGGGTAGACCCGACAAGCAAATGGTCGAAAGTCGTCGTACATGGGTTTAGTGAGAAATAATTCCTCAAATGGTGATTTTCCACCCAAAACTTTGGAGGGTAACCGGTTAATTGTATAGACCGCCGCACTAAATGCTTCCACCCAATATGATGGAGGAACTCGACCAGTAAATAGCATTGCTAAGCCGATTTCAATGATGTGACGATGTTTCCTTTCGGCACGTCCATTTTGTTGAGGAGTGTAGGGGCATGATATGCGGTGAAACGTGCTTTTATTAGTAAATAATTCTCGAACAACATTATTAATAAATTCACCACCTCCATCACTTTTAAAAACTTTAATTTTGCGGGAGAATTGAGTTTGAACCAATTTCACAAACACGGGTAGTATCGTTTGAAATTTTGATTTTGATTTTAACGGGTAGAACCAAGTGAACCTCGAGTGATCATCAACAAACACAACATAATATTTATAGTTATCAGGTGACGTAACAGGTGATGGTCCCCACAAATCACAGTGGACTAAATCCAACGGGTGCAAGGATCGTTTGTTATTCAATTCAAAGGATAAACGATGTCCCTTAGATTGTTCACAAGATGCACATAACCCTGGTTTTGGTAAGATGGAAGTTACAGAAAGACAACCGGATTTATTTAAAGACAAAATAGTATCAAAAGCCACGTGTCCCAGACGTAGATGCCACAACTCAAAAGATGCTTTTGAAGACGAAGAAGACTTGGCTGCAAAAGCTTGATGTTCCGGTTGTTAAACATAGAGACCGTTGTCACATTTTCCCCGGGCTAGGACTTGTTTTGTCGTCCGGTCCTGTATGAAAAAATTCGAATGGGAAAGCAACACATCCAAGTTATGATCAGTTGTCAGTTTACCAATAGACAGTAGGTTTTTCATAAGGTTAGGTACCACCAACACATTATGCAGAGGGATATTAATAGCAATTGTAGCATGACCAATATAAGAAATGGGAAGAGTTTTACCGTTTCCAAAGGTGACATTCACATCACCCGCAACCGGTGAAGCTTGATGAACATTATTGAGAGAAGCCGTCATGTGGTCTGTCGCTCCCGGATCAACATACCAATTTGGGTTTGAAGATGTAACATGGCACTGGGCATGAAAAGCGGTGGCTATGTCCGCATTATTGGTAGTCGACTTGGAGGCGAAAGTGGCCAGCGAGGGGCATGCGTTGGCATAATGCCCTTGGGTGCGACATAATTGGCAGTGTGGTGGTCGTCTTCCACGACCACGACCACGACCAGTAGACATTCCACCATGGTATGATCGACCACCGCGGTTTCTAGTAGTGGTAACTTGAGAAGTTGCAGTGAACGCAACAGGTGGAGTCGTCGAACCGTGAATCGAACGAAGAAATAACTCATGATTTTCAGCTTGAACAATAAGATCACGAAAGGCTGGTGCGGGCTTTGAGTTGCGAATAGCAGTAGAAAATGTTTCAAAGGTAGGGCCAAGACCGCATAGGAACCAATGAAGCTTGTCTGTGTCATCAGCCGGATGACCAATAGCGGATAGTAGATCACAAATGTTCTTGAATTTCCGACCGAATTCAGCCACCGGAGACGTACCTTTGACAGTTAGCCGAAGTTGATCACGAAGGTTTTGGACACGTTCAATCGATGTGTTGCTGTAGGCTGCATCAAGGGCTACCCATATGTCACGAGCGGTGGGAAGACCAATCACCTCGGATAGAGCTTCTTTGACCTTTTTTTTATTGAAGTACATGGTCTTGTGGCCTAGTTCGCCATGGTCATGTCATGTTATGTCAAAACGACCTGCACACTCCGGTGTAGTGTAAGACCACGATTATGGCGAGCTTATTCATTTCTATGTTGCAAAGTACGGTCAAAATGAACTAAACTCATCCCAATGACATATAAGGTTTTCATATGGTTTTTTCAAATTCATTAGAACCTTGCTAAGTTACAACTGTAGTTCTAACTTATATGCATGTGATATCTATATTTGGTAATCATTTTTACATGCAATATATTTATGCACACATACTTTTCTCTACGGGCAAAGTAACATATGCATTTTTCTATATGGACAAAGTAACATATGCAACAATAGATAAATCAACTTGTAGTTGGTTTTATGAACCTTAGAGTAAATTGATGTCCTATGCAATGATTTTCTTTTATTTTTTCTTTCATGAACCCCATTAAAGTTAAATGGCTAACTTTGTAAAATAGCAATCAAGTTTCATGATTGTTTTAATTAGATTACTCATAAATTTTTTTGTCTCAATACGGTCACTCATTATTTTTTGTTTAAATCAGGTCACTAAAGTTTTAGGATTGTTCTAATTAGTTCATTCATAAATTGTAAAATATTTTTAAAAAATCTGAAATATCTAAAAAATTAACAATATTTATAAAACAACCAAATTATTTAAACATATTGCAAAAAATATGACTGACCTAATTGGAACACTCCTAAATCTTTAATGACCTGATTGGAATAAATAAAATATTAATAACCTGATTGGAACAAATAAAAATATGAGTGAACTAATTGAAACACACTTAAAACTTGCTTGCATTTTTGTGAAGTTTTCTCAAAGTTAAAATATAATATTTACATATAGATTTGATTGTTAAAAATGAGCCACAAAAACATTGTAGAATCAACATTATTAGTTTGCTTATAATGTCAAGAGCATTCTCAAAGATGATTTATAAAATATAACTCAAAGCGATTGACGTGTAAATGGGCCAAAATTATCTTCTTTGGTCAACTAAGCTAGTTTTATGTTGAGGTTTGTGAGTTACCCAAGTGAGCATGGAGGCCAATCCCAGCCATGTCATTGTTTTGTTCCATTAGTTTGTTCCTATGGTTAATTAGTTGTTCCTATGGTTGATGAATTCCTGATGGTATTCTTTTATAGTACATCTATGTTAAATACTATAAATAACTTTTAGGATTTTAGAACTTTGATGGTCTGAGCAGCAACATCCTTTTTGAGGAGCTCTATCGACTACAATCTAGTAGCGATTGCAGCTAATGGAACCGTTATGGGATAAGGATGGAAAACGTTACCCTGAGAACTGTTTTGAGTTTGCACCATTGTTGCTTCCATAATGATCAAACTGGATCTTCATGTGTTCTTGAAAATGGAACCAACTTATAAGAACTGAAATCGGATGAATGAAATTCACTGAAAAACAATTTACAATATGTGTAAACATTATACACGCCTTATGATCGGATGTATTGTATTATCAACTCATGTATAATATCACCTTGCTTCATAGGCACACAATAAGCTATATTCAATATCTAAGACGATGGAATTGAAAATCATGGAAAGCCATAAACGATAGAGGCCATAACAAACAACCCTAGATACTACGTATAGTTACATACATGACCAAATAATGAATGAAAGGTGATGAAGTATAATCCCATAAACTAGAGTTCTAACTTATATAAAAGAGACTTCTATATTTGGTTACCATTTTTACATAGAATATATTTATGCATACATACTTTTCTCTATAGATAAAGTAGCATATGCAATAGTAATGAATCAACTTGAGGTTTATTATGATCCTGGAGTAAATCAATGTCCTATACAATAACTTACTTTTTTTACTGTTTCTTTCATGATTCCCTTAAAAGTTAATATCTCCTATTTTCAGATATATTTGGATTGTTAAAAATGGGCAACAAACACATAGTAGTAATCAACATTACCATTTTGCTTACAATGTCAAGTGAATTCTCAAAGATGATGTATAAAATATAACTCAAAACGATCGACAAGTAAATGGGTCAAAATTATCTTTTGTGGTTAACTGGTTGTGTGTCGAGGTTTGACAATCACTTGCTTAGAGATTTATGCATAATATTGATAACAGAATGGCAAGGATCCTTGAGAGGTACAAAAGACACTCATACACAGGAAGGGAGCTTAATAGGACCGATCATCAATCTCAAGTACGTCATGCTTTATGTTATATCACTTGTTATTAGAAGTTGCGAAATTTCTTTTCTTGATAACTTTATGTTAAGTATAAGACGAATTAAAGTGGATATTCGAAATAATTTTAGGCAAGCTTGAGTTTGGAACAGGCAAATCTGAAGGCTAGAATAGAGCTCTTGCAGAAAAACCAGAGGTAATGTACCCAGAAGCTGCAAAACTAGAGGTGCATAATCATATTTTCTAGTATGTGAGAGTATGTCTTTTGAAAGGTAGACAATGGGTAAAAAAATAAAAAAGTTGAGAAGTGAATGTGTGTAGGTAAAAATATTTTTCTAATCTTATCAATGCATTAATCTTTTATGAACAAATATAAAGTCAAAAATGTGATTTGACTAACCGGCCCGTCCCGGTTGGTTCTAATAAGCAACCGTGTTACTATTTCTGCCTGTTACTCAAACTATTTGATTAGTCAATCTTGCTACTTTTAGGTTCTTACTTGGTTTAAAAAAGCGTGATTGAGGCGCGCCTATACGCGAGGTGACCTAAGACGCATATCCTTGGGTTTTTGGTTACACAAGGCATAAGGAGTACAAAAGACACACAAAAAGTACATTTTTTGAAAAAAAAAAAAAAGCCTATTGAGGCACGGGCTTCTTGTACAAAGTGTTTTGATGCTTTAAAGTGTTGTACGTTTAGCTAAAAAAGGTGCTTTTATGCTTCAAATTATGTATAAACCTTATTTATAGCTATATTTTGGGTAGGGGATGTTAAAAACCAATGGGATATATAAAAAAATAAAAATAATAAAAGTAATAAATAAATAAACAAATAAGCACACTGTGCTTCGCATACGAAAAACTCACGCTATTGCGCTTTGGATTTAATCCTTGTTCCCTCTGCACGCCGCTCGTTTTTTAACACCAAGTCCATAAAATATGCAATAAAGCAATGATATCATGCTTGGTCATCACAGGAATTTCATGGGAGAAGACCTTGATTCCTTGAGTCTCAAGGAACTTCAGAACATAGAGCTGCAACTTGAAACGGCTCTTAGACGCCTTAGATTAAAAAAGGTAAAATCATTTATCTATAGGAGATGCTTGGGATTTCTTATTAAAAGTGTTAACTACTTAACTGATTATTTGTGAGTAAAATAATTAATGTGAAGTTTATTTCATCTATATATGTGAGTTTTCATGCCTGAATTTAAGATGCATGTTTATGTGCAGAATCATTTGATGCTAGAATCAATTTCTGAGCTGCAAAAGAAGGTATGCCCATTTTCGAGAAACATATTCAGATTCGATAAACAAACTTGATTTAATGCATTTAGTCCAATCCGCTTATGTGGGAACTTAATGGCACTAAAATAATTTCCTACAACTTTCACGCTACCATAAAAGTACAGTAAAATCAAACTAAATGTCGCTTGAACCTTAAGGGATGACGCAATGATAAGCGCTCATGTTCAAATCTAACTTTCACTAGTTTCTACCTCTTAACACCATTAAAGGCCCAAAGTTTTACTGGGTTCTCTTAAATGATAGACCCATGAGTTTTCTAGTAACAGGTTCTCATGGTTATCAAAAGAATCTATCGCTTAAGTCAAAATTAGGCTAACATGATAATATGATTTTTGACCAAAATTATAATACCCACAGGACAAGACTTTGCAGGATCAAAATAAACTGCTTTTGAAGGAGGTACCAATACTTGCCCCTGAATTATGCAAATAAATTACAGTGTATTCTGCATTGCCTGTTAACTAATACGAGGGGCATGATGCCTGTATACTTGTTAAAACTAAGCAGATTAAAGGAAAGGAGGAAGAACTAACCCGACATCTTGTGGACCAACAAACTCACGAGAACATGTCCTCGTTTCATTTAAACCTCTGGTTAGCCTCTGATCTAACTCTCAAATTTTATAGTCAAACCTTGATAGCATCCTATAATAGTAGTTTATAACGAACACATGCTACGATAAATGAAACAGCCATTCGCGTAAATGCAAATTATTTCGTCAAAGTGTAATGTAGGTTCTTAAGATCAGTTCATCATAGTGGCCTTTATTCCAGATCTTAGTGGTATACAAGTTGCTGTCTAAATTGGAACTGATGGATAGATCCTTATGTTAGAAAAGTATATGGGAAAGTAGATGAATGATTAAAATCTGTCATGCCCGTACTCAACTTTTTGACGTTAATGATCATGAACCTAATGATGAAATATGGAGTTAAAAAAATAATCACCAGATCAAAAATATAAATCACCCTGATCAAAATCCCTCACCTGCGCCTCACATGGCCAAAGGTGCACCTCGATGGCACTTTTGAAAGTTCCCCGCCTTACATCTACATGAGGCGCGGTCACCTCGCCTGAGTTCCTAGGTGTGTGCGCTTTTGACTACATAACTTTGAACAATCTTCAACCCATTCTTTATTTAGTTAAAAAAAAATTTATTTGACCCACTTGAGATCAAACATATCACGAATTAATCAAATTATTAGTAAACGAGTCGAAACTGACAACTCTAGTAAAAAGGGATAGTGCATTAACTATAGTGATGCATTTCTACCTAGTTAGTCATGCCACGTAGGATTTGAGTAAAAGCTGCAAATTTAAGTACCAGACTGTTGAATAATTGGCAGTTTGGCACCCACTGAATGCAACAGAAAAAAAGCAACATATTTATCAAACATTTGATGAAATCCATATGCAATGCAGTGAGATGTACCAGGCAGGAGGTAATGAAGAAATAGAAGAAACACAGAGACAAAGTCAACTGTTGACTGGCATGCCTCGTTGGATGCTTCGGTGCATGAGCCAGTAGATAATATATATGAAATTCAATATATTAAAAGAAGGTTTTCGGGTGGATGCATACATGTATAATGGCAGGCATGATTTCACCAGGAACGGGTTAAATTAAGGTATTTGCAGAAGTAGATGAAAAGTCATATTGCGTGTTGAGGGGTATATTATTTGTAATAATGTCATGCAATTTACATTTTGGACCGCTATGGAGTCTATTTACCTTGCTGAATCTGGTTCTGTTTGGTTGTGGTGTCTGTTATTGAAATTGGCTGTTTCATCAACAAAACATTCAAAAGTTGTTAGTAAGAAGACAACATGCATCTTGTCAAGATGGCTGCCAAGCCTAAAAGAAATATTATGAATTAAAATAAATATCATCAAAAAACTGTAATGGATGAACAATAAAAGTTAGAAATGAAATGTTGCAATTGATTATCTTATGACATATGAGAACAGCTGTTGGATCCTAGTAGTGAATTATATACCAGCTTCTACAGATTTTCAAGAATTTAGGCTTATATCATCACAATATTTCCACTCATTGTAACTGTTTTCTTTTCTTTCCCTAAACTAGAAAATATGCAGAGCACTTACTAAGCATCATTTCAAGAATTAGCACAAATTTCCACGAATCAATTTGTTTTCACATATCAGAAAAATGTGTTCTTAAGCATCTCACTGTACTTAGACATCTACTAAAAGATCACAATATCATCATCATAGACTGAACAGATGATCTCAAATACTGTTAAATACACATACTAAGCACACACTTTTCAGGTGATCTTATTTTTAGATGTTTAAATGTTCATAACACTATATTGGAATCAAATTATTTTCACATCAGGTGTTCTTAATGAACAGAGAGTAAAACAAATTATAAGAATAAAATTTATGATTATTTTTTAATATAGCATACAAGTAGTAGCAAATGTTCAACTAAAAATCCAAATAAGTTGTACAAAACTGTTCCGTGTATGAACTTTTACGACTGTGATTATAAGAACTGATGATCCAAAACTGTTCCGTGTATGAACTTTTAGTTCCCTTCTCTTCCAAAAGTTTCAAGTTATTTTACGACTGTGATTCCAGTCTTCTGAACCAAAGACGCCAACTCCAGTGCTTCGACGGAAGGTAAGAATGGGACGACCATTTTCCGGTAATGAATTGGCAATGAATGTTCTTCCGGGATCTAAATTTCAGAGATTCATTCATAACTAAATGGGTCAAAATTGGCAACCCTAGTAAAAAGGGATAGCGCATTAACAATAGTGATGCATTTGTACCTAATCAGTCATGCAACATAGGATTTGAGTAATAGCTGAAAATTTATGGACCAACTATAACAAGGTTTTTGGGAGTAATAGATGCATAAATGAGTAATAACAGACATAATTTCACAAGTAACAGGTAAAATTAAGATGTTCCCAGAAATAGATGTAAGCCATATCGCACTTTTGTTGAGGCGTATATAAGCTGTAATAAATGTCATGTAATTTACATTTTGCACCAGTCATGGAGCTTCTTTCCCTTATTGAGTCCAATTATTTTGGTTGATGGCTCTGTTACTGGAATTAGTCTTTCATCAACAGAACTTTCAACAGTTGTTTGTTTGACGATAACATGTGTCTTGTCAAGATGGCTTTCCAAGCTTAAAAGAAATATTATGAACCAAATTAAATAGCATTAATAAATTGTAATGGATGATGATAGAAGTTAGAAAGAAGTGCTGCAATTGATATGCTTGCGGCGAATGAGAACAACTCTCGGAGACTAGTAGTGAATTATACACCGTTCTACAAATCTTCAAGATGTTTGGCTCATAATATCACAATTTTCCACTCATTTTTCAAAGAGCAAGCATCTCACTTTACACTCTTTTCATTCCCTAACCTAGAAATCTGTATACGCATCGTATAACATCGAGCACTATAACAGCTAGAACCACATTTCCTTTCATATGCATGCATACATATACATGTGTGTACATACAAGAACCTAATTCACTAGTAATAATAAAATACACAATAACAGATATCTGCACACACCCAGAAAAACACAAGTTCACAATGGAGCCTCAAGACTGTGAGCCATGACAAATATGGAAAAGAATGGGCTTTTCGATGTAGTAGTTAGGATAAGAGGCCAATTCCATACGAACTAATGTTTCCATACTTATAGGTATGCAGACGAGATGCACATTATCTTCTTTATGTGTGACAATTTAGGTGTTTCAGTTTCAAATTTCAATTGACAACAAAGCAACATAATGGACCCAAAAATACAATGTTGATGATTTTAGTGTTACCATCACATTCTAATGTAATTGGCTTTGCAAATAAGACCAAAGGAATTCAAGTTATGTTATAATACAAGCTAGAAAGGCGGAGTGCATGCTTGTATAAACTTCTGTATAGAATACCATGAACCTTTTTACTAATCAGCACCAAAACTATATCAATGTAATTTATGATTATTCGTTAACATAACATACAAGCAGTAACAAATCTCCAACTGAAAATCCATATTCACTTTAAGTTACCTTCTCTTCCAAAAGCTCCAACGTTTTCTCTGAACCAGCGACGGTAATTCCAGCGCTTCTGACGGAATGTAACAACGGGACGATCATTTTGCGGTAACGAATCGGAAGTGAGAGTTGTTCGATTTCGATGTGGGAGATGCCGATGTGGTTGAGACGAAACCCTAGTTTTTCGCCGATTCTGGAGGCGATGTTGGCGTCCCAAAGCCTGTGGGGTCTGGGAAACGTGGTGAGTTTGGATCAGTAGTGAGGGATGAACTCTTGTTCGGTGGAGGAGGCCATCGCCACGATGGAGTCGGTGCCGGAGTTGGTCACCTGAGCGGTCAGTTTCCGGCAGGATAGAGATAACCGGAGAAGGTGCCGGTGATTGGTGGAGCTCATCGGTGGTCTTCAAACTGTTTTTTTTTTTTCAACGACGGGCGTTAGTGGAAAAAGAAAAAGAAAAATAGAAGCTAGTGGGAGTAGAAGTTAAGAATTTACAAGGGTAATTTGGATGGGTAAAAAACTCAATTTGGTGTTGGTTTTGATATGTGTTTTTTTTTTTCTTTTTTATTTTTTTTTGGGATTTTTACATATTTACTATTTCTAACATCTTAAATTACATATTTTCTTAAGTTCAAAAATTAATTACATATTTTTTTTTCCTAAAACATATATCTATACTAATAATCCTTTACATTTTTTGACACATAGCATTCACACAATCAATCTCCTATTTATTTTTCCGCCTAAACTATGTATTTTATTTTCTAAAAGTCAAATAATTAATTTCCAAATATTTTTCTTTCTCTCTCTTCATTATAAATTCAACTTCTTAAATTAATAATTTTTAAAAGATTTTTTCGTTAAATAAAAACTAAGTATTTTGATTAAAAATATATTTTTTCAAAAATAAAATTTTCTAAAACTATGATTTTCTAAAACAATAAAAGCTTTTTTAAATTATAAAATATTTAAATCCAATTTTTTTATAAAATAAAAGTTTTATAAAAGAACATTTATTTAAAACAAACCCGGAGTTTTTAAACAACAAAATACTAATGAAATAATAAAAAAATTTCAAAGCAATTTTTAAAACGAAAGTTTTAAAAATAATAAAAAAATCAAAATACTTAACCATACTTAAATTTAATCATATGTTATACTAAAATAACGTTTTATTTCCTACTCATCATCAATAAATATTTAATATTTTTGTTATTCAATCCGTGTAATACACGGGGATATAACCTAGTATTACATATTTATCCATTTCACTAAACTTTATATATTAAATAACTATTACATATGTAATCGTTTTCATTGGTTTTCTCTAGTTTTCTCATAACATTGTGGTTTTTTTAGGATCCCTCTTATATATATATATATATACACACACATATAGAACACGATAATCATATATATTGTAATTAGTTTGAATAACTACTGTATTACACATGCTAACTAAATAAAATATTAAATATAATAAAAATTTATTAATTATAAAATAATATTTTACGATAATATATGATTGAAATTGCGTATTAGTAATAACTATAAGTACAAAAACAATGACATTAACTTTTTAAACTTTTATTATTAAACTCCTTTTAATAAACATTTTGTTTCAAAACAAACTGTTTTAAAAAAAATAATTTTAAAATTTCTTGTTATAACTTCCAATTTTTTTTAAATTTTTACTTTTTAAAACCATAATTTTAAATTTTCATGTTCAAAAGAATTTGATGCTTTACAGAATTTTTTATTTAATAAAAATTTATCTTTTTAGAAATAAGATTAATAAATAGAACTTTTTCATAATTAATTAATTTTTTTTTGAACGGCAAATCTATCATATTTCTACTCCTAAGTTACACCAAGTTACATAATGTCTGGGTTTGAACCCAAGACCTCCCCTCTAAAAGGCAAAGCCTCTTTCAAGTGAGCTAGCCCCACATTGGATTTTTTTCATAATTAATTAGAAAATGTTTTGTAATTTAAAAAATTAAATAACATTATTAGTAATTAATATAATTATTTGATAAGAGAGAGAAACAAAAAAATTTTAATGAGAATAAATGTGATGTCGTCATGTGTTCAATTTAATTATTTTTATTAGACTAAGTAAATTATATTATTTAAAACATTTTAAATTAAAAATAGATATTGTTTTAAATATGTATAAGATACAACTAAGAAACTAATCTCTAATTATAACTAAACAAACACACCCAATCTAAAGCATAGTAATTACAATGTATAGGGTCTAGAGGAGTAAGTAAGACAAACATTTCATCTATGCTATAAAAATAAAATACCGCTTTCACTAAAAGCTCTAACTCCAAATATATTGTTTAATATCTTGATATTATAATTAACCTTTAATTATATTTAAGAAATCAATATCATACGTATGAATTTGATATTTGTTTCAAGCACAAATTATGAAAAATAATTTCTAATTTAGCTTTTACCCATCAGTAATATTTAGTTTGACAAGCATTCATTTCATTTTCATCCCAACTTGATTTTATACCAGCACATATTCACTTACACATTTCATTAATGATTAACATGTTATCAATAAATACTTGTGCGAAAAGCTCGCAAAGAGTCATGTGCTTGTTACTTATGATGATCTTCAATACTCCTTCGGACCTAGCTATGATACAACAAATAAAATTAAAAAAAGAGTAGTATAAAACAACTATTAAAAACAACTGTATGCACAGATTAATTGCATGTGATGCAAAGTACAATGGTCATGAATATGAATAGAGGGTTGTAACGTAGGGGTAGAATTAGAGATGAGACCACTTCTCTTAATCTTAGCCCCACGTGACATGTATTGGTTTGAAATGGCTAAGGTATATATCACCTTGTGGACCCCATATCCAACTATAAAGCTTAACATGTTCATATTTAAATGTTTACCCTTTTAACCACACGAAGTAATGTTTAAAATGTATTTGGATGTTCGGTACATTATTTAATGATGTTATATAACAATGTAAAACACTTGTTTCATAGTTTTTGTGTTTGAGAAATATGATTATTTTAGAAACTTATAGATAAATTCTTATTGAAAAAAACATTGATAAACATCAAAAGGTGTTGCTATATCTCAAACTAGATTGAGGAAAGAATGATTAGGTATTTTACCTTAAATCAGTTGATAGATCATTAATACGTGTTGGGTGTATTAATTATGAATGATAAAGATTCTATAGTTAAGCGTGTTTGGACAGTAAAGATTACAACAAAAGAGACATTCTTTGCAATCTCCATGCATGCAATCACACAAATATGTGCACTCCATGTAGTGGTGTACAAATCGGTTTTTTGGCCAAACCGGTTTGGGGTCCAAATCGGAACCGGCTTGGTCAACGCAAGTCAAAACCGGTTTGGCCCCAAACCGGTTCGGGTTACAAACCGGTTTCAACCCCATAAAATACAAACCGCCCAAACCGGTTTGGACCGGTTTGGAAACCGGTTCGGTTTTTAAATTTTTTTTTTTTTTTGGGTTATTCCATAATAAAAAATTTTAAAGTAAATTAAATTATATTATATATCATATTTATATTAATAAATTAAAAGCAATTTTAAAGAAAATTTAAAATTTTTATTAAAATATATAATTATATTTATATTAATTAAAAATTTTTGTTATTAATGTTGTATTAATATCATGATGGTGGTAGTTTTTTATTATTATTATTATTATTATTATTTTACTTGTTGTGACTAACTGATTATTATTGTTATTAATTTTGTTATTAATATAATAATATTATTATTTTATTTAATGGTAAATAATTAAATTATTATATAATAAAAGTGAGATATATAATGAAAGTGAGAAATATAATGAAAGTGAGATATATGATATAAAAACTAAACAATTTAAACAACATAGAAGATTAAATACTAGTTTTATAAAAACTAAACAACGACTGGTCGTTCTCCGTTCGTTCGTTGCATACTTGTATGTTTATTCTTCGCCACCAGAACCAGATCTGTTACGAAGGTACTCATCATATGACGCTTCATCATCGGTCATTCCGGGCGTCAATCCGCTCTCCACCTCGTCCTCGTATAATTGTGCTTCGTATTTCAATTCTCTACTTCAATTGAGCATTTGTCTTGTACTCTTTCCGCGGCATCCAAAAAATCCTTCAAGCAAATCGACATTTCAACCGCTTGTGTAGTGAGTCGAGTTCGTTTTATTGATATAACCCTGCCACTAACAGAAAAAGCAGATTCCGAAGCTACCGTGGAAGCTTGGACGGTTAGTAAATTGATCTTCCTTACCTTTTCACCAAGCCAACAAGTCAAAAATTTTAAAATCTTATGGACTCATGGTAGATAAGAAATTGGTTCCACCATACCTCTCGAATTCACTACTTGGAGTGTTACCACGTTGACGTTTATTACATTCATCCCTTAAAGTATTATATAAAGCAAACATTGGATCATTTGAACTTTCGGCATGTGCCGCATGCCTCAATGACTTATGGATATGTGATGTTTTATCATATTTTAATAAATAAACATCAAACATTTTTTCTAAATGTTGATTAAAAGTAGCTTTTAAAGTTTGACCATAAAAGGAGTTTTCATCTTTTAAATCCAAATTAGAAGTAATTTTATCAAGTAAAGTTTCAACTCCCGACAAATTTAAACAGAGGTTTAATGCAGCGACACATGTAATAACCAGATGCATTTCTTTAAAATACTTTTTAAGTTTTTCTTTCATTTGGGATATCATATCCGAATAAGATCCAACCCTAAACGACATCTCATTTAATTTTGAAGTCATTAAGTAAATTTGGTGAAGTACTAACGGACTCGTTGGATAATAAACTCCAGAAAGACAAGTAGTTGCATTTTTAAAAATTTGAAGCATTTTGCTTATTTCTTCAATAACGGACCAACCCTATGGATGGTAAGTATTTGCCTTTCCACGACTTACCAAACTATTATAAAAGGCTACTAAACTTTCTTTTTGTTCAATTGCCTTTTCAAACATGTTACAAGTGGAATTCCATCGTGTAGGTACGTCCCAATTCGGACCTAAACATTTGGAATTTGCGTCTTTACAACGTAACATTCTTTTAAAACCATCTTTCACTGTTTCAATGGTTCTTAAACCATTTTGATCAGCTAAGTTTATGATGTGCGCAACACATCGACTATGGAAAAAAACACCATCACAAATTGTTTATATTTTAATTTTAAATGATATATCGTAAATGTGTTATTTGACGCATTATCAAAAGATATAAAAAATATTTTGTTTTCTAATTTATACGTTTTAATAACTTTATCATTAAGATAAAAAAATGTTTTGGCCGGTGTGAGAATAATCAAACAATTCAAACGCAATCGTACGTTTCATCATTTCCCATGAATCGGGTTCAACCCAATGGGCGGTGACACAAATGTACGAGTCCGGTGAATCGTGAGTAGTCGACCAAACATCACTAGTTAAGTTAACACCGGTTTGTAAATTTTCAAAATAAGATATTAATTCATTTTTTGCTTTTTTCCACATTTTTAAACAATCTTTTCGAAGAGTAACACGACTTACATTGGTGTAATGTGGTTGGAGAGTTCGTTGAATAACTCGAGTCAAACGTTCGTTGTCGAAATCTCTGAATGGCAAGCTTTCTTGAATTACAAACTGTGTCATTTGCTCTCGAACCGCATCAACGTTATAAGCCCAAACATTTCCTTCGTTGGTCATTGAAGCTTGACCTTGAGACGGTTGACCTTTCAACGCCTTGCAATATTTATGCTTAATATGGTTTCTCAAAGTTGTGTTTGCATCTTTTTTGAAAACTTATGACAAAACTTGCAACGAGCTTTGTTCGGACCGGTAGCCATTTGACATAAATCGTAATTGCACCATATTTCGCGGTTCCTATTAGTAGGAAGGATTGCTACCACCACGTTGCTTGAAGACGCATCACAACCAACGGATGATTGAGCACTAGATGAAGCCATTTTGAGAGAGTTTTTTGTAGAATGAAAGTATTGAGCGTTTTTTGCGATTTTTGAAAGTTGAGAGCGTTTTAAGTTGTTGGGATTCAACCAAAACATACACTACATATATATACTAACCTATTGGGGGTATAATGGTAAAAAAAACCACCAAAAAACGGTCAAAAAGAGGCTCTAACGGCCAAAAAACGGCTATATAGCCGTTACCCAACGGCGAGTTTTAAAAACCGGTTTGAAAACCGGTTTGGGAACCGGGTTAAGAACCGGTTTGAATACCGGTTTGAAACCGGACCGGGTTAAGAACCGGTTCGAATGAGGAATACCCCAAACCGATTAAAAATCGCCCGGTTTGGGTCGGGTTGGAACCGGTTTGGCCCAAACCCGTTTGGGCAAAAAACCGGTTCCGGTTTTTTTGGGGGAACCAGTTTTCGAACCGGTTTTTTTGAACACATCTAACTCCATGTGAGCAAAGCAAACATTACATATTATTTATTGGTATAAGAGGACGAATGTTACGGAAGAATTTTATGTGGTGTTGCATATCTAGATGGTGAAAGATTGTTTCACCCTTCAAGAATCATTACTTGCTAAAGAATGGCTATCGTCAATTTCTATTCCCCTAGAATCCATCAAAATGCACATAAACTAAATTATAAAACATTTGGTGGAACGATAGGAAGAAAGACAAAGATAAGTACATGGTCAGATTTTTAACTTCTCTAACAGGTAGGAAGCAACCTTGGTTAAGCAAGTAGATTGTTACAACCTTTAGATACTATGGTCTAGAAATGGGACGAGATTTCTACATATAACACGATTAAAAAAACCAAGAATATTTATGAAGAATAAAACCAATTTGGAAGTTTTTAACAAGCTCGCCAGTTTAACAGACCTTAGATTCTCCATTAAATTGACTCGAAGCACACGATGAGCTTCATTTTTACATAAAAATTTTATTGATTGTACATAATACATGGCTTGCTCAAGCTCATGTTTGATGCGACAAATGAAGGAGAAAGCCTGGAAGTTTGGTGAAAAATGAATAAAAGACTTTTATTTATAGTTAGGGAACTAGTCGTTAGAAAGTAGTGGTTAGATGCTAGTCGTTAAAATCCGTTGTTAAAAATTTGAAAGAAAACATTTTTTAATCTAAAAATACATAATGTAATAAATTTGGTAGAACTCAAGTACGTCATGCCCTAATATTGTCAATTTTGCCCCGATAGTTGCTTATCTAAACACTCACGGTTTTGTTATTACCCGACGAATTTCTCGCCCAGACTAAACATATTCTAATAGAGAAGATTTCCACCCTAGTAATAAGGTAGACTTTATTATTCCTCTCAACCGATTTGAAACTTACATCTCTGTTACTTTTAGGGAATGTAACGCCATCGCTAACGTACCGGAACGACCCCCGTCTCTAATAGAACTTGTAATAACCCAACTTAACGGTTATAGGATATCGTATGCGTTGCCCCATATGAGTTGTTCATTCAATAACGTGGATATGTATTCACCCAATTATTGGTTGTTGAGATAAAACACGTCTCGGTAGAAAATGTTTCCACCCCTTGATAATGAGTGTTTCGTTCTCCACACTCAAACGAATGTGAGACTTAAAAAATTAATTAAGAAACATTTTTATCTAAAAGTATTTAATTTGAATAAAATCAATTAAATTAATCAAAAGATGTTTTATTTTGAATAAACTTAATATTTTACAATGGTGGGCCGAATTTAATCAACTGGTGTTGACTTCGAATTTTAGAACCTTAAATATCAATTGTCAAACAAAAAAAAAGAAACAATTCTACCATTAGTTTTTCTATACAAAGTTAGATCGTACGAAGTGTACGAAGTAATATTAACTATTGATTTAAGTGATCAACGGTTCAGATCAAAGATTAAATAATTAGTATATAAGGAGGTTTGGAGAGATAGATTTAATAATAGCATACAATTGTTGGTTTTATAAAATTCTTCTAGTTTTTTTAAACATATATAACCTATTTATACGATATTATTTAAAAAAAAACACAATAAAGTAGAGCATTTTGTTCTTTTTAATTTGAGTATAGTATTGCTATACTTTAAAAAGACCAATATGTTTTTAAAAAAACGTCTATGTGATGTGTGTATAACTTGTATGATTCATTGCGTAATTATAAATATAACTTATGTAATTATAAATATAACTAGCGTAATTATTTTCTATAATATGAGTGATTTTACTTTGCGTAATAATAAATATAACTTGCGTAATAATAAATACAACATGCGTAATTATGAATATACTTGCGTAATTATGTATTTTATATGCGCAATTCTGGTGCGTACAAAATTACTCCATTGCCAAAAACACGTGTCATGCCATTGTGACTTCATACGCTTCGCAAGTAAATTACACTTTGTATAGTAACCGACATCTATCTTGCTACTCTAATTAAAGGTTAACTATTGGAAACACGTGACATTACCACATTTGTTCTCACCAATATTTTATCGTTTCTCTCTCTTATTAAATAAACTAGTTTAGTACCCCGTGTATTACACGGGTTGAATATATAAATTATTAAATAATTAGTAAAAAAAATTTATAAACATATAAAACTATGCTTAAAGATAAAATATGATTATAATTACTTATAAATAGCTACTTTAAGTAAATAAACAATAATATATTTTTCTTAAACTTTTGTTTTATAAAAAATTTATGGTTTGTAAATATTTTGTTTTAAGTAAAATGATTTTTTTAAAGTTTGTTGCTTTTTTTGTTTTTAAAAAGTATGTTTTTAATTTAAAATAAATAGATTTCAATTTATTAAATTATACATTTTTTAATTTGAAAATGTTATAAGTAATATTATTAGTGTTCAATATTAGTTTTAATAATAGAGAGAAATGAGAAAGTTAGTATGATGAGGCTTACGATTGACACACGTATTATCTTATTTTTTTCTTATTATAAATAGATTGATAGACAAACAGACATATAGATATATAGATAGATAGGCTAGAAACCTATTTATTAAACAGATTATAGTTAGTAATAAACACAAAAATTTACAGTACGATATTTTAATATAAGATATGAACTTTATATACGTAATAGTTCAAGAAAATAAAACAATTATATTATTTTTTTTAACTCTTTTATCTAAAAAGTTTCATTTTTAAACATTCGTATTAAGATTCTTTTATAAAAGAATTTATTTTTATAAAAATCTTGTTTATTAAAAACTCTGGTTTGTAATTATTCTGGTTGTTTTAATAAGATTGTTTTTAGAAAAGTTCACATTTTTTATATTTTTTTAAAAAAAGGATGGATTTAAAATATTTTGTTTCAAAAAGGTTTAGTGTTTTTGAAATTTTCATATTGTATAAATTTTTTTTACTATTAGTTCTATTTTAATTAAAAAAATGTAATTTTTTATTTTCTTAAAAATCTAACCTTAAAAATATACATTGATTTTAAAAAATTTAAATGAGAAAGAGAAATATTGCAATTAATAAAATTGATCTTTAATAAGAGAGATAAATTAGTTTTAATGTTTAAATTACTATAATACACTTTTGGAGGGAAAAATGAGATGATAATGTCTAGAAGAATGACAAGTGGCAAAAATATAGGTTAAGAGAATGATATGTAACTTTAGAAAGCTTGTTTTATTATAATCTACAGATATAAATGTATTAATTACTAAAAATAGTATTTAATTCTTTTCTTGATTTAATAAAGGTTTTAGTAAATTAAGAAATAGATTTTCTTTAAAATTTATTTCTAAAAAAACAAACTTTTATCAAATAAGAAGTTTTTTAAAAACATCAAACTTTCTAAAAAATATTAAATATCTTAAAATGTAATTTTTTTATAAACAAAAAATAATTAAAATTAGGTGTTATAATAAGAAAACTTTAAAAAATAATATTTTTCAAAATAGTTTGCTTTTAAATAAAATGTTTATATTTTTTGGAAAAAAACAAAAAAAATATAAAAACAAAAGTTTAAAAGTTGATATTATTTTTTTATTATTTATAATTCATACTTATACGTAATTTTAATCATATTTTATATTAGAGTACCGTTTTATAGTTAATAAAATTTTATTTATTATATTCTTGTAATACACAGATTAGCAAAGTTAGTATATTATTTACTGTATTAAATTAACAACATAATTGCTACATTTTACTTATTAGTTTAGTCACAAAGGTTTAATGGAGTTACTTTTTTGTTCCTTCAATATTTAGTTTTAAGAACTTCGTAATTTTGGCCACAAAACATTGTTATAAAAGTTAAATGAGTTTTTTTTTTTTTTTTTTTTTTTTTTTTTTTTTTTTTTTTGGGTTTTGATTTTTGATTTTTGATTTTTTAATTATCCTTTTTCAAAATTTAAACACGTTTTATTTTCTAATAGTTTTGTTTATTTTAATAACTTCTGTTTGTAGATTTTTTTTAAAAAAATAGGATACTCGGGTGTCTTTTTTTTCTTTGTCAATGCACCGATATAATCTTCTTTTGAAAACATAGTTGTATTTAAAAATTAATTTTTTTCATCGTAAGCTATAGCGAGTTTAGTTATCATTCGGTACCATAACGAATTGAACCGATTATGAGAAAAAAATGTTGGCGCATTGGATTGTTAGTACCAAATTAAATATTTCGAATTATGGTTTTCGACAAGTCGCGGCGATAATGACCAAACTCACATTGTGTAGCGTGGCTGAAAAACGATCGAGATCCTGTTGCGTAATGTGGGGTAACTACTTTCGTGCATTAACTCTTTGAATTAAACGAAAAGAGTTGTTGTCTTTAGTTTTCTTTATCAACGTTCCGATATAACTTTTTTTTTTTAAAACACAACTATATTCAAAATCAAGTATTGTTTGGTATGCGATCCCATAGTGATTGCTATCAACATTGCGTTACCGTGATAAACCGAACCGATTATGAGCAAATACTATCGTTTCCGATATTGGTTTTATTAGAATTGTTATCGGTATTTGCTTTTATGGTTTCCAATTAGCTAAGCGTAACTGAACTATCAACGACCAAAATTAACATAATGTAGCGTCGGAAAAACAACCTATTCGCCGCTGCCTGGCGCAGAAAACACACTAGTTGTCGCTTAAATATGGATTCAAAGGAGAGTTTAAAGTCTTTAGGATGGGAGAAATAAGAATAACTCATAAATGTTAAATGTTCTTAGTTCAGTTGTTCCGACATATTGAGAAATTGTGATAATTAGAACCATCATTATCTTCGATTCCAAGAATCGAGATGTTGGTTAGTTCCCATAAAGTACCTTCTTGTGCGTCATGCGTGTGACAATCAACAACAAGAACAAGAGCAGCTAAGAAGTCAATAATCTCGCAAATCGTAAGCCCAACTATTAAGGCCGAAGCAAACGAAACTCAAATGCGCTAGCATAAGAGCATTCGCGTTCCATTACTTAAAAATTTGTGAGTAAAATCTTTATATCATATAAAGTGGTTGTGAGTAGTTGTGAGTGTATAAGATAAAAATATTATTGTTCATATGTAAATTTGAGAATTCACTATTTGACCCTTATAAATTTTTTAATATTTTTAAAAATGATTATGAGCGGAGGAGAAAAAAGATAATTATAAAAATATAAAAAAATATTATTTAATTGAAATAAAAAGAAAAAAATAATAACTTTTAATATAATTATAAAAATAAAAAAAAAATGAGATCTAAATGCTCTGAAAATATAAGACCTCTAAAAATCCATGGCCAAAGCCCTAGCTGAAAAAAAAATAAAAGTACAATATGAGCCGTCCTGTATAAAGATTTGAATGTTATTAATAATGTTAAACTTTTATTTACCTTATATAAAATTACGTATGTTATCTACATCCCTTACAACACACAGGTTCGCGACAAAATGATTTTATCCATAGTTTTACGCTTTCCACGCAACATGAGGTCTTAATACTAGTTGATACAAATTATCAATAGCTCTCATATAAAACTATTATTTTCACATAAAACCATTCAAGAACAACAAAAGTAGCACTAATTATCAATCCAAAAACGTTAATGCAAACACTAATATATTCTTTTCCTTGATCAATCTGATATTAAAACTTCACAATCAAGAAAAAAGATATAACAAGAGCTAGTTTCGGATTAACAACAAGAACACCAAATCCGAAACATCTCTCAAGATCATAGATCAGAATAGTTTAGGTGAAATATATAGATTTACATAAGACATTCAAACCTTCATGTCTCTATCTTCTGTTTCTGTTATCTTTTTAGGTAGAAAATATATTCTTTTGATTGATTCAGTTCCATTGGAGATGTTAACAATGGTAAATTAAGCTCATGATCATGATCTATATCATGATGATGATGATCATCATCATCATCATTGATCCCACTGAGTTTGATTCCAGTATGATTGATCGACGGTACCTGTTAGATCAAACAATGCTTGATCCGTACAACTACTCCAATCCTCCGTACAGAGTCCACCGTCGGTCGTCTTCTCCGGCAAGACGGAGAATTCAGCCGGTGGCGTATGAGCATCCATGAAACCTAAGGTACTTGTTTCCTGAAACTGCAATTCATCTCCGACGGTGTGATCTGCAACTCGTCCGGCGTGATGCAACCGGAACGGCGAAACTCCGGCGGAGATGTTGAATTCCACCGGTAAGTAAGCCGATGATGAGGTTATCAAGCTCGTTAACGCATCGATCTCCGGGAATATGCTGTTTCCGGCGGATGAGTAGTCCGGTGGCGGTGGATCGAAGCTACGGTTTCGATGAACCACCGTCTGTACGGATTTCGTCGAATTAGCACCTGACGACGCCTCCGCGGCGGTGAGAGGTGCGGTTACGGTGGTCGTCGCCGTCGTATTCGCCGCCGTGGCGGTGGCGGTGGCGGTGGCGGTGGCGGTGAGGCTACTATCGCTATCACTACTTGAATTGTGTGAATTTGACGGTTTAGGGTTTTTGCAACTCGCCTTAGGTTTCGATCGCTTTTTCTTCCGGCAACCACCGCCGACGGGGACGTTACGGAGGACTCCGCCTTTGGTCCAGTATCTCCGGCAGCTTTTGCAGAAATACCGCGGCTGAGAGAGGTTGTAGTTGTTGTAGTAACAGAATTTCGTGTTTAACGACTCACAACGGGGGCATTTCAACGCCTGTGGACCGTTACCTTGGTGGTGGTGGTGGTGGTGGTTGTGGTGTCTCAACCGCCGATCTCCGCCGCTGCCGCCGAACAAGCTCCGACCACCACCACCACCACCACTGGTAATTGTATGTATATCTTGCATTTCAGCGAAAAACAGCCAACAAATTTTGTAGAAGTTGAAGAAGTGTGATGTATAAGAAGGATTTAAGAGTGGATATTGAGGAATTGAGCTCACTACACTTGCTGAATTTGTTTCTCTCTCTGGAAGAATATGTGTGTGTGAGTGATTATGAAATATCTGTACGACACAAAGAGTGGAGCATTATTATTATTATTACTATTATATGCTTAAAGGTAGTGATGACAATGGGTCTGGTATTTCTAATCCTAGACTCATACTCGGTTTTGAAATCTTGTTTCATAACCAACTCATTACCCGTCTAATATTGTTCGTTAATTATTCATTGGGTATTGGGTATGCCAACGGGTATCAGGTATACCCATTAGTATCGGATGACGGATATTATCGTGGGTATTGATCAATATGAATCGGATATATTATACGATTCTATTTTTATATGTTTAAGTTATCATTTTAAATATCAAATATGATCATCTTTATAAATTTTTTTATAATAAAAACTATAACAGTATTTTCATTTGGATATTTTAACATAAAAAATAGTTACAACATGATCTTAACTTTTCATATTCAAATTCTAAAATAGCTATAACATTTAAGTGTTTAAAAACTTCACATTCAAAATATAAGTATCTTTAAATGCTTCTAAAATTTCATTTATAAAATTTCATATTCAAAATACATATTTATTAATCCAAAAAAATCAATACATTTTGTTTTCATATAAAAAAAAATAAATAACATCGAGCCTATTTTCGGGTAAACGGGTATGTGGTTTCGGGTAATCGGGCCGGGTATCACCCAATCCCATACCCATCCCATACCCGCGAAAAAATATAAAACTAATCCCATACCCGGCCCAATACCTGTCGGGCTTCGGTTATACCCGTCCCGTATGTTACGGGTTTCGGGTAAACCCATCGGGCTCGGACATTTTTGCCATCCCTACTTAAAGGCCTAGAGTGGTTAAGTTAGCACTTAACGGGGGCGTTCCATACCATTACACCAACTGTGAAGGAGCGTTAGTGGGTTAAAGAACATGAAGAAACTGGGGGGACCGAGTCGAGTCTAGAAAAAAGTCAGGGATTGCTGGAGGAAAACTCGGGCAGGTGGTAATGTCACGCCTCCGGACCCGGATTTTATTTGCCTCTGCCCGGTGAATTTTCACTAAGATCTACCGGTACCACCACCTATTGAACCTTTTTTTGCCTCCTTGTGCCTCTGAAACGGGAAACAGGGAAAAAAAAAGACACTATGTAACATGAGAAAAAGCAGGAGAAAATGAGAAAAGCTGATGCGGTACTGATGTGTAACACGAGAAAGAACAAGATAGTTGCTAGTGGTCTTATAGTGAGTTTCTGTAGACAAATATAATTAATTTATGATAAATTGAGAGGTGTTAAAGAGAGTGAGGTTATTTCCTTGGTGGTGAAACAAAATGAAAGAATGTGAAATATGTTATGTGACGCTAACATGAAATAAAGAGACGTGAGAGTGTATCTAATAACCTAAGAATAAAATGAAGTGTTTCCATGAATTACGAGAACAACAATGCTGCAAGTGAAAAATTATAACCATTGCCATCGAACCGCAATTACAATATTAACCCTATTATTCCTAGGTAAGTTATAGTCACCCGCTCAAGAAAGAAGTTATGGTAACGATAGGTGTAGGTACGGACGTAGCGTGTATTCTCTTTGTAGCTTGCACTACTTAAATTACGCTATTTCACACTATACAAATTTGACCCAAAATTTAATAATACATGAGAAGATTCAAATTTATTTATATGTTTAAAGTTGGTTTAAAAAAGTCTTTAAATATATATTTAATTGATGCTTTCGTCTTTTACAATTAATAATTAAGGTAAACTAGTGTTTTCTCCCGCGCTACGCGCGCGGGAGTTTGGTTGCTTTCCCGTGTCTTACGCAACGTGACTTCTTTTGTTTTTGTCTCGACTCATCGGTAACCACAAAAGCAAATACCGATAGCGGTTCCGATAATAATTATACTGTCAGCGATGGTGTTCACTCATAATCGGTTTCGTTCATCGTAGTTGCACTCGCTTTAGCCTATGTATACGATACAAAAAACACTCGATTTTGAATACAACTTCGTTTTGAAAAAAAATTATATCGGAGCATTGAGAAAAAAAGACAACTAATGATTATACTGTCAGCGATGGTATTCACTCATAATCGGTTTCGTTCATCGTAGTTGCACTCGCTTTAGCCTGTGTATACGATACAAAAAACACTCGATTTTGAATACAACTTCGTTTTGAAAAAAAATTATATCGGAGCATTGAAAAAAAAAAACAACTATAGATTTCGTTATAGAAAAAGACGAAAATATTTAAAGATAAAATAAGTTTGAATTGTAACTTATATATGAAAGGGCTGAAAAAGATAAAAGAAAACAACTAAAGCTATTAAACTTTAATGGGAAAATTTTAAAAAAATCAAAGCTTTGTGGTGAAATGAACACAAATACCATTTCTCTAAAAAAAATATTATGGGTGGTCACATAACAAAAAACTAAAACTTTGGTGGCCAAACTTAAGAACCCACAAAATCTATTGTAGCACAAAAGTTGGTTTTTAATATATATAATAATGCTCTTATCCAAAGGATTTGTACCACGTTAGGTTATTTAGACTTACCTTGTGTTTTTCATTCTCATGCTTTATCTTCAAGTTTAATAAATAATAAAAATATCACACCTCAAACCATGGGTATTAATAATCCACACGCGAAGACTTAACATTCAAGCTCACCAACTATACTGAATTAACACGTTAACTGTGCATTCATAATCCATGCATTCCTTGCGTTACCAATTACAAAATATACATTGCATATACTGCCCCAAGCATATTTAACGCAATCTTATCTTCTATGAGAAGATTATATTAACTAAATCGCTAAGTCTCTCCTAACCTAGATAGTGTATCCCAACACCTTCTTCGCTTGCATCACAAGCTAAAACACGTCAACAACACGTTGTCGATGAATCATAACCATTGACTTTAAAACAAGAAGACACCATACAATATTTAAAAGTAAATTGTTTATCAAACCAAATCTCCCTAACGGTTTCACACCAAGAGAACTATCCATCAACATATATGCCACTTCAGGTATCATAAAGATAGTGGGTAAGTTAAAAGACACTCTGGTCAACCGAATCCCGCCCGTCATCAACACATGAGTATCAAGTATCCCACGGGGTAGAGTCCTGTAGGATCATAAACATTGGTGTCAAACAATACTAAGAGTGAGGCACTCCAACCTAGACCGTATTCGATTAAGTGCACATATGCCCCGAGGTGATCTATAGTTTAATACTAATCCCATCCACTAACCTTAGTGATTTGTCTGTGATTAACAGTGACCAAAGCCGGACACGCCTTAGCTATGGTATGTTAAATCATCGGGAACAAGCCAACTTCCACCCAAACATTAAAATATTTTTAACCAAACAGTTACATAGCTTGGATATAACCATAAAGCGTTTTAACGAAAAGAGGATGGTTAGACTCACAATGATGAGCTTTTTGAGAATGTCCACATACTTGTCGGCGAGTACCACGAGCGTACTTGTTAACATACATCTTAAGTCATTACGACTTTGAATGTGAAGTCCTTTAGGTTTTCCTACCTGAGGCGATGCAACCGTCCCACCCTAGTCAATCGGTGACCTCAAGCTAGAATAACAATGAATGTGGTCAATATTTCCATTCACATGCTTAGGAAAAACATGTGTCGAGGTGTAAGGGTTTACGCACATACTCTATCAAATTACTAGATGGACTTAATCTGCCACAACACGAAATCCATTTCATGTGTTGTAACTCATCATCTTTAAAAGCGCGTTTGACACATGAGTAAGAGAGAGGTGGCAGTTTGGGTTGGTGAAGGATAGATGGTAACATTGGAAAATATCCAAGTATTGGAGAAAGGGAGTCGTGGCGAACCATTGCGAAAACTAGAAGCGAAACAAAGTGAAAAGCTGTCCGGAAGCGACCCAAACATAGATTAAGCATATATCAAGAAGAGCAATCTAAAAAAGAGGTCCATAGGAGACCATTAAGCTTCGGGCAGCGGTCCGCGAAGAATATTTGTTCCTAGATGCGAATATTCTTTTCAAAAAAAGCGAATATTCCTTTGGGCATGCCATAGCGAACCGTTATGTTTTTATTAACGGTCCGCCAAGGACCTACACGAACAAAAACCATATTTAAACCCTCAAAACTTCGGTTCAAGCCATTTGCATCAACCTTTTTTGATATCTCTTTACAAACAAACGAAAACATTCTCCCTCTAGGTTTTGGGCATCTCGGGGTGTTTGGGAATGCATATGAAGGATTTGAGCTCTATAGCATTTCCTTTCTAGGAGTTGTGCTTTAGAGCTCTTGGTTTCGCCGATAAGACTTGTTTTCATCTCTCACACTCAGCATTATGATAGTAACTGAAAATGTGACGTTATTAAACTTGATTTTAGTGTTGAAGCGCTTGATATGGTTCCAAACTTTCATAATAACCATTATAGTGTGGGTAAACCAGGGTTTTGGAAAGAACTAAACCAATTTTTAGTGTGCTAGAATATACCATGTAATATGTTTAATAAAGCATATGCATTTTGGTAAATCGGTTTGTCACAGACAAAGTTTGGTTTTGGTCTGAAATAGGTGATGGATTGTCATGCTATGTGCATATGGTTGCCACTAGTATTATACATGAGAGAGATTTCATATTATGGCAAGTCTAGTCGGTTAGGTCATTGGGCTTGAACACACGTGTAACCCTAGCTCATCGACGCGTGTTCGTCCTGGTAATACATTAGTTGTTGACCGGGTCAAAGAGACCCTAACTCAGGGCCATAAACAAGATTAGAGTATGTTAGTTGGGTTAAATCGGGTGTGAAATGCAGGGTTACATGCTCTTTACTAAGGCATAATGGATGTGGTAATGTGTTTCAAGGTTACACTAAGTTTAATAAGCTCATGGGCCATTCTTGAGTGTTGCAGAAAACTCATCAAGGTGAGTCTAACTGTCCCTTTTTTACTTAATATTTTGGGTTTGTACTTAAGATGTGTAAATAGTGTGTAAAATATTTTGATGTGTGGTCGTAAGTTAATTGTCCCTAGTGAGTTAGCATACCATAGCTTAGGTATGTCCAACATTGGTAATTGTTAGTAACAGGCAAATCATTAAGGTGAGTGAATAGGTTCACATAAAACTGTCGATCACATCAAGGAATATGTGCGCTTAGTCGGATCTGATCTAGGTAGGAGGGTCTCGCTCTCTCTCAAGTTGTGGTACTTTGTGCTGTGACACTAATCGTTTCGATTCTACGGGGTTTGGCAGGTGAGCCGATGAGTCTAGAAGGGTTGCTGATGCACCTAACCTTTTGTGTTGTTGACGTGTCGGGATTCAGTCAGCAAGGGTGCCTTTAACCTACCCGTCGTCGTTGTTGTGAAACCTGGAGTGACATATATGTTAAGCGAAAAATATCTAGCAATAAGTCCTTGCTTAGTAAGATTTGATGAACAATTTTCTTACATACATCATTATGTTATGTTGGCAGTTTATTTTCGAGTCATTGGTTATGATTCACTAACAACGTGTTTGTTGATGTGCTTTAGCTCATGGTGCAGTTTGTGTAGGAAATGTTGAAAGGCACTAGATAGGTCAAGGAGATTTAGCAATTAAAGTCGAATAAGATCTTCATATGGAAGGTAGAGACTTGGTTATGTTTATGGATTATGACGCAATGATGTGTGGATTATTTTTGTATAATTAAAAGTTTTAATTCAGTCTAGATTGTGGTCTTGAATGTGAAGTCTTTCACTGTATTGTATGGTGTATGGTGATACAATAAGTTATGCCTGGTGGAGAGGTGTGACATGTGTACTCCTCGTGGCTACTCCACAGTTATGACATGCCATTATAATACCCAATGTAGACCAAAATCAAGCTTTGTCGTATGACAAATCCATTTTCCAAATCTTGTATGTTTGTCCTAACATAACTAAAATGTGCACACTAGTAACTAATCACTGGCTTGGTTCTTTCCAATAAACCTTGTTTACCCTAAAATCTATGTTAATGAAAAAGGTGAAGTTTAATATCTTACCACAATATATCTCTAGAGCACACAATAATATCTAGATAATCATGGGCCCACCACCGAGCAATCTAAATTTAAAATGGAGTTTCACAATATCGGATTTTCATTTATTCATGACAATACTCGTACTTGAAGCTCAACGAAGCTTACAAGATGAAATCGAGAGTTCTAAGATGCAAATCCAAGCAAAATAACATCAAGTAACGCGATTTAGAGATCCAATTACTCGTTGCGCCTCCAAAATGTCAAGATCTTAAAATGAGAAGTGATTGAACATGTGTAGAGATAGAGAGAGAGAGAGAGCCGATATTGGGTGATGATGGGATGAAATCCATACTTTTGAGGATTTATGTTGAATCTGCCATCTAGAGGCCTTAGCGGACCATCACCCAGATCCTTGGCGGTCTGCTACCGCCTTTAAAAATGGAATATCTAGATATTCCAAATAGAATATTTCGTATCTAGAAAAAAAATACCTTACAGACCATCACCCTTCTATCTTGGCGATCCATGACATCTTTATTGGACCATCATCCAGATTCTTTGCAGTTTGTGATGAAGATATGGATCTCAACCTATGTTATCCCTTCTTAGGGGACTGCAACACTTATAATGAGTAACTCATAGTGATCCTCCATGGCTTGTTATTTTGATTTTCTCGAGTTCATTTTTCATGTCTCTCTTTCTTGCACATCAATTTTGTTCATGGCAACCAAGGGTCATAAAAAGTTTCACCATTTTAGTGTTCCTTCAAGTTTTTTTAAAATAGAGATAAGTTTCAAGGGCATTCACATTAGACTATTTATCTCTATTTTTGTCGTTATTATTTAAAGATATTTTTTATTATACATCTGCATAAGCCTCTTTATCTCTCTCTTTATCTTTAAAACATTAAGTATCAACTATAGTAAATTTTTATACACAAAAATCTACTATTCATCTATATCTTGATCTCATGGTTGTGCAAGACACCTCGTCTTCATCAAAAAGGTATTATAATTGTTTTATAAAATATTATTACTTTTACATATGTTTAATTTTTAAAAATATTATCTTTACTATTTAAGGTACGTGCAACTGGATGATCATGAAGAGACTCTTAAACGATTAGTTGCACAATACTTTGTTAATAATAATCCAACATTTATCTCATAAATATTCTAAAAAAGGTTTCAAATGGACAAAGATCTATTTTTAATGATCGTTGTTTAATTAAAAATGATTTTTGAGTTCTTTTGAATCACTTTAGATGTGTGTGGTCGTCATAGGTTTACTTTGCTAAAAAATTACATTTTCGTAATACAACAACTAGCATATGAGATTGCTCTAGATTCAATTTGTCTGAGAAAATCATGCAACTGTTTAAAACATTTTTGTGATGTTGTTATTACTTTATATTTGATAAAGTATCTTTGTAGATCGACATACAACTATTACACGCCGCACCCTGAGCAACCATGGTTTTCGTAGAATATTGGAGAGCTTAGATTGTACGTATTGTGCTTGAAAAAATTGTTCAATCGAATGACGAAGGTAATATATGAGGGGTGCTCACAAGCATCTGACGATAATGCTTGAAGCACTGGCGTCTGCAGATTTATGGATTTGACATGCATTTTTTGGGACTCCTAGAGCTAACAACGATACAACGTCTTCAACCGATCACATTTGTTCAAGAATGTTATTGGTGGAACTGTCATGAAATGTCCATTTATGGTAAGTGGTGTTGAATATAATTGCGGATACTATTTAGCCAGCGGGATATATCTAAATTGAGCAAAGATAGTTGAAACGTTCTCGTTCCCACCGAAGAATGATCTTAAATGACAACGATTCAAAAGAGCGCAAGAAGCGATATGAAAAGACATTGAACAGCGTTTGGGGGTCTTAATAGATAAATGAAAAATACTTCAACGACCCACAAAACAACTATATCCACGAAAAATCAAAAAAATCATGTTCATGTGTATTATTTTACACAATATGATTTTGAAGAGTGAATGTGCGGTGATATCTTCAGATTATATTAAAGATCCTGTAAACAATGAAACGGTAGAACATGATAACGCACAACTCATGATAACCTTCAAGCGGATCTTATTGAGCACTTGGAGCATTTGTGTCAATCGAACCAAACATACCATTAATATTTTTATATGTATTTTTTAGTTTATGTAGATGTTAATTTATTTCTATTGGCGTGCTTATATTTTAATTTATAAAGTTTTTATTTATTTTATTATTTAATTTAATTTAGTTAAAGAATTAAAATGTAAATACAATTTCAAAAACAAATTAAATTTGAAAAAAGTGAAACGGGTAAAAACTAAACCGACATCATGTAAAACGGAGAAAAGCCGGGGAAAATAGGAAAAAATGGGGAAAATGGGAAAAATTGATTTGTCGCTGATATGTCAAACGAGAAAAATAAGGAAAACAGAACGGTTGCTATTTTCCTAATAAAAAAGAATCCAGAAAAAATAATAGTGGTTTCATAGAATTGTAACACGTGGCACAAACATTACTAAGTTATTAGACATAGATCAGTAGGTTAAATATTGTGTTCTTGAAAGTAATCTGCTATACCCTTCACATACATAAATTTAATCTTGAATTTGATAGATATATATAGATGTAAAAACCCCCGAAATAATATTATAGAAATGGAGTATTTTTATTATCATTATTTTTAATAATAAATAAATGAGCATTTTGTATCCTATAATTTTATCTCAAGAATGTCTTATTCAATATTATATAAGTGATTACAACCAATGAAACGAACATAACTATATTTTATTCAAGCACATGTCGAATTAGTGAGTGCTTATTTTGACCTAATACCCCCATCTTCAAAAGTTCTATTGCAACTATACATCACTTATCATGTATCTATATTTTATAGCGTAAGTAGGATGCAAACATCCCTATAACCCAAATAATTTGTCACTTTCTATGTTAAGTGAAATCAAAACTTCCCACTTTGGCTAATACATATTTTGTCCTTACTTAATTAGTTAAAAATAAACATAGAAATGTAAAAAATAACATAAAAATAAAATCTTTGAATGATGTATGAGTGTGGGTCCAAAATGCAGGGTAGCCCAAAATTGCAAGGAAAAGAGACCATTGAATTGGATGTTGATAGCTTGAGTGCATTGGGGCATGATGGGAACACATTCACATGCACATGGAATAAGTGGGGGCTCCCAAATAATTGTCCCAATTAGGCCTTCTGGTACTTGTCCACATCTCCTACTAAAAATCTTGAATGCATATCATGCCATCATATTGGAATCATATTATCATCATTTTATTTCTTTTGTGTATTTTAAGGTTGGAAAATGAGTAAGGTTTACAAGATCTAGATCCGAATATGAATATAATGTTGCTCATCGGTTTCTGTTAGAATGCATTTATCTCGTACGGAACTTGAAAGAAACTAGATGTAGGTCTTTTAAATTAAAAATAAAAGCTAAAATGATATCATTTGAAGCTTAAAATATAAAATAAAGAGTACCTTGTCGTTTTGAAACCATGAAAAAACATCAAATATGTTCCGTTTTTGTCCTCATGTATATAAGAACGTGGTTCTTATAATGATCGTACATTTAAACAACAAAATTATCATAAAACAGCAACAAAATGTTGCGGAACTATCGATCTATCTTGTTGTAGCATATCCCTAGTATAGGCCAACCACCATTTTAAGTTTGTAAAATGAAATTTACAATCTTTCACTTAAATCCTTAAGTTTAAATCTTTGGCATACATAACTTTACATATTTTTATGTGCTTTTGACTCAGATCATGACAAGTCCATGTATATGCCGTTCTAGACTTCATTCTTTACAAATGAATGAAGTCCATTTTCAAATGATACGCAACACATACCATTTTTTTTTCAAATTCAAAAATAGTGCTTATCATTTATTAGATAAAAGCTTGTTTCTTGTAATCGGGTCTTAAAAACTTTTAAATACTTTAAACAAACTTAACACAAATAGAAGTATTAATATTGTACACCAAATTAAATTTATGAGATACGGAAAAGATATGGTGTACAATATTAGTATGTTGAATGTTTGAAATGTTGATATAAATTTTAATGGAGGTCACTATCAAAAAGCCAAATTGGGAAGAGGCTCCACTTTAGTGTTTAAGGGAGGGTGCCATACAAGCATCGAGTCATCCCTCTTACTAGAGAGAATGAAATATGAAATGATATATATGGGTAGGTGGGGGTCCAATTTTCAATTGCAATCTCGAACTCATAGTGTTCATAATTGAAAAATGCATCATCAAGATATGTTGACATGTTATTATTGTAAAACCTAATGGACTCCACTATACCTCTTCCTCGAGTGAATATTACATGCATATAGTTTTATATAAAACAATAGTACGTAATATTGACCGTATATAATGAGATAAGAAAGAGAGTTGAGGATGTGATGAAGACATGGTCTACAAAGATGTTGATGTTGTATTTCTAAATAGTTAAATCAAGTAATATACCAACTCTTTTAAATGTTTACTTTAATTTGTCTCTTTATTTTTTATTTTCATTCAAATAAACAATAAATGTATATTTTTTAAACTAAATTAGTGACACGTGTATTACACGGGTTGAATAAGAGATATATAAAAATAACTATTTTATTTTATTTGTGATTATTAAAAAACAACTTTTTGACTGATAGGATATTATTATCATATTAAATAAAAGTTTATGTATTTATAAAATATTAACAAATTTGTAAAGTTTAATTTAATTTATTTTTCATTAATATTGTTTAAAATAAAAATTGAAAATTAAGTTTAAATTTGAAAAGTTTGACATAATTGATTTTTGTTTAAAGTAATAGTTTTATTGTGATGATAACATGTGAACAAATCGTAGGTGGACATTTTAGAAAAAGACCATGTGACACCCAAGTTAGTATTTTATTAATATGTATAGATATAACAAAATAAATTTTAATTATTTTAACTCTTCACTTAATCTAGCATTTAAATTTTATGTATTATTTTAATATTCTTATAAAATTAAAATTGATCTTGACGAATAGTTTGTCTGCCTTTATAGTCAGTTATATAATGATTATCTTCCTCATCCAAGATTTTGATATTCCTCCTCCTCTCCTATCATGATCGGTGAACACCAATCAACCTAACTATTCAAGTGTAATTAATGTTGGCTAACCCCATTCGACTAACTGACTATCTTTATTCGTTTTTCATCCTTCTAATCCCTAATATTGTTCAACCGACGATTTTAGAAAAAGATGATACCAACATCATTCACCATGCATCATGCGGGATCTAATTCTAGTTTATAAAAAATTACTTGCACGTGTTTTGAACATAGCTACAAGCTTCATGTTAGTGCGTTTGCGTAACTTAATAATTCAGTAAAAATAAAAAATAAGTGCAAAATCTTGAGCTTTTCCTAGATTAGAATATGGGTCATTTGGTTCAAAAGAAAGCCCCAATCACTAAACCGAATGATATACTTAATAAAAAATTCTCACAATTATTTATTAAACAGTAATAAAAACGAAAAAAAATTAGTTACTTACACGCCGATATTGTTCTTTAATATTATACAATAATAAAAATATAATACAAAACAGTTAGAGTGATGTGGGACTAATATCTCAAATATCTTCTTATTGTTATAATATTACAATAATTATCACAAGATTAGTGTTATAACCTTAAGAACTTTAAAGAGAATTGCAAGAGCAAGAAGAAGAGAAATGTATAACTTATGAAAGTGTATACAAGAGGTGCATCTTCTCTTCTACATTGAGGTGGTATTTATACTACAAAGATCAATCATTTTGGAAGACAAGGTAAACTATTTTGATAGATAAGTAGCATAGTAAACTTATCTACAAGTTTGACAAAGAGTTCATCCACTTGCTATGGTAATAATTCATAATACTCCCCCTTGGATGACACTTTTCAAACTTCAAGAGTTTAAGTACTGCCTCGTTAAAAACCTTGCTAAAGAAAAACCCAGTGGGAAAAAACCTTAGCTAAGGAAAAAAGAGTGCAGCTTATAACTCCCCCTCAAATTGTCTTCTGTAGATCATCACATTGCTTGTACATGCCGCACGCCAATATCATAAACATGTTTTCTAAAAGTTGTTTTAGGAAATGCCTTTGTGAAAAGATCAATTGAATTGTTACTAGATTGAACGTATCTCATTTTGACTTGTTTATCTTTAATAAGATCTTGAGTGTATGAAAAGAATCTTGGTGGTATATGTTTTGTTCTGTCACTTTTGATATACCCTTCTTTCATCTGTGAGACACAAGCTGCATTATCTTCATAGATTGGTGTTGCATTTTCATCTTTCTCCAATCCACAAAAAGTTGATATAAGTTGTGTCATAGATCTTAACCATACACATTCTCTTGAAGCTTCATGTAGTGCAATGACTTCAGCATAATTTGAGGATGTCACAACGAGTGTTTGTTTCTGAGAACGCCATGAAATCGCAGTTCCTCCATTCTTAAATACGTACCCAGTTTGAGATTTTGCTTTATGGGGATCAGATAAATAACCTGCATCTGCATAACCAACCAACCCTTCTTTTGAATTATTAGGATAAAACAATCCTAAATCAATAGTACCTCGAAGATATCGAAAAATATGTTTAATCCTATTCCAGTGCCTTTTAGTAGGGGCTGAACTAAATCTCGCTAACAAATTAACTGCAAAAGAAATGTCAGGTCTCGTACAGTTAGTAAGATACATAAGAGCTCCAATTGCACTGAGATATGGTATCTCTGGACCAAGAACCTCTTCATTATCTTCACAAGGACGAAATGGATCATTATCAACATTGAGTGATCTAACAACCATCGGTGTGCTTAAAGGATTTGCCTTGTCCATATTAAAACGTTTTAAAAGTTTCTCAGTATAAGTTGACTGATGTATAAGTATTCCATTATGCATATGCTCAATCTGCAAACCAAGACAATATTTGGTTTTTCCAAGGTCTTTCATCTCAAATTCTTTCTTTAAAAGAGCAATTGTTTCATTAATTTCCTTTTGCGTCCCAATTATATTTAGATCATCAACATACACAGCTATGATCACATATCCTGATGTTGTTTTCTTAATGAAGACGCATGGACAAATAAGGTTATTTGTGTATCCTTTACTTGTCAAATAATCACTCAAACGATTGTACAACATCCTTCCAGATTGTTTGAGTCCATACAAGGATCTTTGTAATTTGATGGAATACATTTCCTTAGGCTTTGAGCTTAATGCTTCAGGGAATTTAAAACCTTCAGGAATTTTCATATAGATGTCACTATCTAGTGATCCATACAAGTAAGGCTTGACAACATCCATAAGACGCATCTCTAAATTTCTAGAGAGTGCTAAACTGATTAAGTATCTAAAGGTTATTGCATCCATAACAGGGGAGTATGTTTCCTCATAATCAATCCCTGGCCTTTGTGAAAAACCTTGAGCTACAAGTCTAGCTTTATACCTTGTAACTTTATTTTTCTCATTTCGTTTTCGTACAAAAACCCATTTATTCCCTACAGGCTTTACAACCATCGGAGTAATAACAATAGGTCCAAAGACCTTTCGTTTGTTTAGTGAATCTAATTCAGCTTGCATAGCTCCTTTCCATTTATCCCAATCATGTCTATTTTGACAGTCACTAACTGATTTTGGTTCAGGATCATCATCTCCACTCATGATGTCACTTGCTATAGAATAAGAAAATATTTCATCAATACTTTCCATTTCATCTCGATTCCATAAGATATGTGTGCGACCATAGTTAATTGATATTTCTTTATTATTTTCATCCAAATCCTCCTCATAAGAGGTTTTGGTATTCAGCGTTGCATCAAGATCATTCATTTTATGGTCAACTTCCTTTTCATGAGTTTTTATTTTTCGAGGATTTTTATCCTTGGAACCGACTGGCCTTCCTCGTTTCAAACGTTTTTGAGATTCATGAGTCGTTGTGTTATCTATTTGCTTATTTGGAATCTCAACTCGAGCTGGAGCATTAGCAGCTGGTATATGAGATTTAGTAACTCTATTTGTGTCAGTAAATGCATCAGGTAATTGATTTGCAATTTCTTGCAGATGTATTATCTTTTGGACCTCTGTCTCACGTTGTTTAGTTACTGGATCAAGATACAATAATGAAGGAACACACCATGAGACATCATTTTCTTGTTTTTTCTTTTCTCCCCCTAATGCCGGGAAGACTGACTCGTTAAAATGACAATCAGCAAAACGTGCTGTAAATACATCACCCGTTAAAGGTTCAAGATATCTTATGATGGAAGCAGATTCATATCCAACATATATTCCCAACCTTCTTTGAGGACCCATTTTTGTGCGTTGTGGTGGTGCAATAGGGACATACACAGCACACCCAAAAATTCTAAGGTGGGAAATGTTTGGCTCATTGCCAGAAACAAGCTGTAACTGAGAGTATTTAAGATTTGCACTTGGTCTCATACGAATTAGTGATTCAGCATGAAGAATTGCATGACCCCAAATAGACACAGGGAGTTTTGTCCTCATTATTAATGGTCTAGCTATTAGCTGTAGACGTTTGATTAAAGACTCAGCTAAGCCATTTTGTGTGTGTACATGAGCAACAGGGTGTTCAACAATAATTCCTACAGACATGCAATAATCATTAAAAGCATGTGATGTGAATTCACCAGCATTATTAAGTCTCACCTTTTAATAGTATAATCAGGAAAATGTGCTCGTAATTTGATAATTTGTGCAAGAAATTTCGCAAATGCTACATTACGAGTTGATAACAAAAAGACATGAGACCATCTGCTTGACGCGTCTATCAAAACCATAAAGTATCTAAATGGTTCACATGGTGGATGAATTGGCCCACATATATCTCCTTGATTCTTTCAAGAAACAAAGATGATTCCTTTTCAATTTTCATAGGCGAAGGCCTTGTAATTAATTTTTCAAGAGAACAAGATGTACATAAAGGAATTTTATTCGATTGTGGGATCTTTTGATATTTCAATGGATGCCCATGAGTGTTTTCAATTATTCTTTTCATCATTATAGATCCTGGATGGCCTAATCTGTCATGCCATAAGTTAAGTGTTTCAGGATCACAAAATTTTTCTTTAACTGCCAAATATGCCTGAGGCACATTAATGTGTGTATAATGTAAACCAGACTGAAGCATTGGCAGTTTTTCTAATATATGATCTTTGCTTATGATATGCAAATATTTTTCATTATCAACAGTCCTTGACTGAGTATCATATCCGTTATGATATATGTTTTTGAAACTCAACAGATTTCTTGTTGATTTTGGGGAAAATAAAGCATTTTCTATTATAAGCTTTGTACCATTTGGTAATGCTAAATTAGCTTTTCCCACTCCTTCTATCAGGTCTGTAGGGCCTGATATTGTATTAACGATTTCTTTTGTTGGTTTAAGTTCATAAAAATATTTCTTAGATCTAAGTATAGTGTGCGTGGCTCCACTATCTGCTATACATATATCTGCTTCATTTGTTTGATCTTGCGCTCCGGTGATTTTCATTTTAATCTTGAAAGTATAAAGAAAAATAATAAGTGAATAACGACAACATTGTTATATTTTAACAAGAACTTTATTTAATCGAAAGAAAACATTACATGAAGAAAAATACATAATTGAAGATAGAAAAACACTTAATTGTTGCATATAACTATTATGGTTAAGCAACATGTGTTTCAGAGTTCTATGTCAAAGTCTGCAGTGTTCAACTCAACATTGAGATCATTAAAATTATCAACATGGTTCACTTTCTTCTCTTTTCTTTTAATAGAGGCTTGGTATAGTTCACACAAATGTGGAGCTGTGCGACAAGCCTTCGACCAGTGGTTTGTGCTACCACATCTAAAACAGGAAGTGCCATTATTTTCGGACCTACCAGCTTCATTCCCTTTGTACTGGTTGGAATTATTATTTTGTGGGGCGTGATAATGGACTGTTCTTTGATTTCTACCACGGCCATATCCACGGCCACGACCACGTCCACGGTTATAAAAGTTACCTCGGTAATTATTATTACCCTTAAAAGAATGGTTGCGATTATTAGGGTAACTTTTATCAAAAGAACCACGATCACGACCTCGTCCCCACTTTCTTCCAGAGTTTTTAGTAGCAACATTTATCTCTGGAATTGCTAACGATCCCGTGGGGCGAGCTTGATGATTTTTCATCAAAAGCTCATTATTTTTTTCTGCTACGAGGAGAAATGAATTTAAATCAGAATATCTTTTAAACTTTTGCAACCTATATTGTTGTTGCAAGTTTATATTTGATGCATGAAATGTGGAGAAAGTTTTCTCCAACATATCTTCCTCGGTTACATTTTGCCCGCAGAATCTGAGGGTCGAGCATATTCTGAACAAAGCAGAGGTGTACTCGTTTACCTTTTTAAAATCTTGGAACCTAAGATTGTTCCATTCATCTTTAGCAGTGGGAAGTAGAACTTCCCTTTGGTGATCAAATCTGCTTTGTAAATATTTCCATAAAATATACGGATCTTCACAATTTGAGTATTCAAACTGTAACATCTCATCAATATGCTTATGTAAAAAGACTTCAGCTTTCGCTTTGTCTTGTTCGGAGCAAGCATTCCCCTCTTGTATAGTTTCTAAGACACCCATGGGCCGTCCACGGCATATAGTTTTCACCATTGATATTAAGAGCCGGGAATTCTATTTTGGCAATGTTCGACATTTTGTTTCTAAACAAGAATTAAGAAAATAGTAAGATAATTATTAGAATCCATATATATCAATAAACATTGCGATACAATAAAGCGGTAGAGCTATAAACAAATACAGAAATAAGAAAAGTTTAAATTCTTCGGGTGGTAGTTCAGCAATGGGGATAAGAATTAAAATAAGCATTATGGTTGCCAGTACTAAAACCGGGTGTATCATTTTTGAAATACTGTCTTGGATAAACTTGAGAAAAGAGATGATCTGTTTATTGTAAACGAAAATAGATTGATAGTGGTCAATTTATAGTTTAAAATTATAACCGTTTGTAACGGTTATGTGATTGTTTACAGCGGCTATATAACCATTTATAAAGGCTATATAACTGTCGTGTGTATATATATCGACAATAATTTTTTTTTAAATAAAATATATAAGTGTAAGATTATGTTACAAAAACGGAAATATTAGTTGTATAAATAAAAACGACAATTTAGGATAAGAATAAGACGTTAGTACGAATAAATGTTAGTAAACATAATCAAAAAAATGTTAGTTGTATAAAGTTAGTTGACATAAAAGGAAATGTTAGTTGTATAAATAAAGATTAAGTAAAAGTTAGATGCATAAGTAGATGTTAGTTGACATAAAATAAAATGTTAGTTGCATAATCAAAAGTTAGATGCATAAATAAAAGTTATTTTGTTAATAGTCCCATGGTTATCAAGTCCATAATAAGATCTCCTTTATGCTTACTTTATTTATATTAGTTATCTTCTCAATATAAGATATTATATATTATTACTTAATGAAGCCCTTACCTTGATTAATGGATAACTTTGAGCTTTATTGATCTTCTTGTTTAGAGTTTAAGAGCTCTCGTGCTGATAACGTGTTATAATATTACAATAATTATCACAAGATTAGTGTTATAACCTTAAAAACTTTAAAGAGAATTGCAAGAGCAAGAAGAAGAGAAATGTATAACTTATGAAAGTGTATACAAGAGGTGCGTCTTCTCTTCTACATTAAGGTGGTATTTATACTAAAAAGATCAATCATTTTGGTAGACAAGGTAAACTATTTTGATAGATAAGTAGCATAGTAAACTTATCTATAAGTTTGATAAAAAGTTCATCCACTTACTATGATAATAATTTATAATACTTATTAATTTCTTCTTAGATAAGTTTTTTTGATGAAAAAGCATGAGAAATTAGAAATTAAAAAGAGAGCAAAAAGTCAAAAAAGCATCAGATGAAACGCAAAAATCTATGCGTGACACCCACGTGTACGTCAAAGATGTGTGCTCAACTTTCAAAAAGTAAACTTATGTGGTTGTTGTATGAAAACATAAAAAACCACTGTCAAAACCGACATACATGTTTAATAGAGATATATAATTTTGCTTGTCTAGTTAGTGAACCAATAGTGTGACTAGTTTGATATTCGATTCGGTTTTGAAAAAAGTGAGTTAAATACTTTTTATATGTCAAAAGAAAAATAATAAGTACATATATTTATATGGTTGTTATAATTATTTACTTAACGTCTGTTTTGTCTCAAACAACCATATATAATCCGTTTTGTATCAAACAACCATACATAACATCTATAATCTATATCTATATATAATATAATAAAAGAAGGCTTTCTTTGCCATTTGTCATTCTTTTAAACAACCTTTTTGACACATGTCATTCATTTAGATATCATGAATTTATTTTCCCTCCAAAAGGGTATTATAGTAATTTAAACACTCAAACTAAATTCTCTCTCTCAATAAAAATCAATTTTAATAATTGATATATTTTTCTCTCTCATCTAGATTTTTTTAAAATCAAGCTATGTTTTTAAAAATAAACTTTATTAAGAAAATTAAAAATCATATCTTTTTATTTAAATAGAAATATAAAAAAACAAAAAATTTATATAATATAAAATTTTCTAAAACAGTAAATCTTTTTAAAACATAATATTTTAAATTGTTTCTTTTTTAAAAAAATATAAAAAATATGAAATTTTCTAAAAGTAGTTTTTATTAAAACAACCAAAATAATTAGAAAACCAAATTATTAATATACAAGATTTTATAAACAATAAATTTTTATAAATAAATATTAAAACAAATTTTTAAAAGTGAACTATTAATATAAGAGAGTTAAAAAAATAGTATAATTGTTTTATTTATTAAACTATTAAATATATATAATTTTAATCATATCTTATATTAAAATATCGTAGTGTACTATTTGTGTTTATTACTAACTATAATACGTTTAATAAATGAGTTTTTAGCCTACGTATATATCTATATATCTATATCAAGAAAAAATCTAAAATACGACTTGATACAATTGTAAATTTTATCATACTAACTTTTTTATTTTTATTATCATTATTAATAATATTGAATACTAATAATATTGATCATACCATTTTTATATTAAAATTTTTATAATTTAATAAATTAAAACCTATTTTTTTATTAAATACACACTTTTTAAAATCAAAAATTTTATAAAATACAGAATACAATAAACTTTTTTAAAAACAAATTCATTTTTTAGACAACAAATTTAAACCCACATTTTTTATAAAATAAAAGTTTAAAAAAATAATATTATTATTTATTTACTTAAAATAGCTATTCATATGCAATTATAATCATATTTTATCTTCAAACATAATTTTATAATTCATAAATTTTTATTACTAATTATTTAGTATCTTATTTATTCAACCCGTGTAATACACGAGATGCTAACCTAGTAGTATGCATATAGCTTATAGAGGAGGAGGTACCAATAAAAGCTCCTAAAATATAGTGCATTCTAAAAAGAGTCTAACCATTGATTAGTATAGATTATTAGTTACTTTTTCATTTCAGGCCATTATGAAAATTATTTCACCAAGTGATTTTTAGTAGTATTTATTTATCTCGCAATGACTAATGACTGATAATATTTATAATGTAATTTTCATCTGTATCTTTATAATTTAATTAATAATATATTTATGCTTCAGATTTGTTTATAGTTTATAAACCTCCTACTTTTCATTACTCTTGCTCATCCTTATTCGACTAAATAATATTTTTTTTTATTAATTCTTCTCTGTCAGCCTTTAGAAACTAAATTCACTTTAACCAAATAACTCAAATAAACTAATTATATATTTTTAACTCATGTATCATATATGCCCACCAAACCAATTTCGTATTTAGCCGAATAAATCCAATAAACTTAATTTGGTTTATTAGATTAAAACCGAATAACTATCTAAATTTGGTTCGGTGATTTTCTGTTTCAACTAAAGATATTTTCAAAAACCTAAACGGAGCAACAACCCTAGCTGATGGTAATCCAACATGTCCCACCCGTGTATTACAGATGCCAATATATGATTTGAAAGATGAGGATATGTTATGTTATGATGATTGTAGTAAGATACTAAGATTTTCATGTATTTTTATGAATTTTTTTGTAGATTTATTTATCTAAAATGGATATGCAGTTGCAAGATCATATATTGTTTGCCACTGAAGTAAAACATGTTTTTCTTATTACTTCACTAGGCTAGTCCCCGTGTAATACACGGATTGAATAAATATAAAATATTAAATAATTAGTAATAAAAATTTACGCATTATTAAATTATGCTTGAATATAAAATATTATTATAATTACGTATAAATAGCTAAGTAAATAAATAATAATGCATTTTTTTAAACTTATATTTTATAAAAAAATTGTGATTTTTAAATATATTGTTTTAAGAAAAATGATTTTTTTAAAAATTTTCATTGAATTCTGTATTTTATAAAATTTTTGTTTTTAAAAAGTGTTTATTAATAAAAATAGCTTTTTAATTTACTAAATTATGAATTTTTTAATTTGAAAATAGTATGAGTAATATTATTAGTATTCAATATAATTATTAATAATATAGAGAAATGAGAAAGTAAGTATAATGAGGTTTACAATTGTTTCACGCTTATTTTAGTTTTTCTATAGATAAATAGATAGGCTAAAAACGCATTAAATAAACGAAGTAAATTTTAATGTAAAATAAACACAAATACTTACAGTATAATATTTTAATGTAAAATATAATTAAAATTATATATACGTAATAGTTCAAGAAATAAAACGATTATACCATTTTTTAACTCTCTTATCTAAATAGTTTCATTTTTAAACATTTGTTTTAATATTTTTTTATAAAAATCATGTTTTTTAAAAACTCTTGTTTATAATTATTCTCGTTGTTTTAATAACTATTTTAAAATATTTCACCTATTTATAATTTTTTCCAAAACAAAACGATTTAAAATATTTTATTTAAAAAATGTTTAGTGTTTTGAAAAATTTCATATTATATAAAACTTTAGTTTTTGTTATTTAGATTTTAATTAAAAGATGAAAAGATAGTTTGATTTTAAAAAAATTAGATAAGAGAGAGAAATATAGTAATTAATAAAATTCATTTTTAATAAGAGAAAGAAATTTATATGAGTATTTAAATTACTATAATACACTTTTGGAGGGAAAATTAATATGTGCATGTCTAGAAAAATGACAAGTGGTAAAAAAGTGGCTCAAAAGAATGACAAGTGACAAAAGAAACCTTGTTTTATTAGATGTTATAGATTAAATACTCATACAAAATTTTTTTTTTATTAAAAATAAATTTTATTAATTGTTATATTTCTCTCTCTTATCTAATTTTTTTTTAAATCAAACTATCTTTTCATCTTTTAATTAAAATCTAAATAACAAAAACTAAAGTTTTATATAATATGAAATTTACTAAAACACTAAATATTTTTTAAACAAAATATTTTAAATCGTTTTATTTTGGAAAAAAATTATAAACAGGAAAAATATTTTAAAACATTCTTATTAAAACAAGTAGAATAATTACAAACCAGAGTTTTTAAAAAACAAGATTTTTATAAAAAAAATATTTTTTTAGAAAATCTTAAAATGAATGTTTAAAAATAAAACTATTTAGATAAGAGAGTTAAAAAAATGGTATAATTTTTTTATTTTCTTGAATTAATACGTATATATAATTTTAATTATATTTTACAATAAAATATTATATTGTAACTATTAGTGTTTATTTTACATATATATTTTACGTTAGGGAAGGATCAGGTCTTTTTGAGAGCTTTAAAATTTAATTTGCCAATTATGAGTTGGGTGCTTTAACCATTCAGTCATGGATGCTTAGCGGGTCATTTCAAGTAATTGTAGTAAAACCTAATCTATTAACCCCTTTGCCTTTCTGGCGAAACGAACGTGTTTAAGTAATTGTCGTTCTGCAAGACCATAATAAAAACGCAATTTTTGTTTTTCTTCTAGGCGAATACGATAAACTAAAATAAGCGTGAAACAATTGTAAACCTCATTATACTTACTTTCTCATTTCTCTATATTATTAATAATAATATTGAATAATAATAATATTACTCATACCATTTTTAATTTAAAAAAATGCATAATTTATTAAATTAAAAACCTATTTTTTATTAAAAACAAACTTTTTAAAAACAAAAATTTTATAAAATACAGAGCACAATGAAATTTAAAAAAAAAACATTTTTCTTAAAACAATATATTTAAAAATCACAAATTTTTTATAAAACAAAAGTTTAAGAAAAATACATTATTGTTTATTTACTTAGCTATTTATACATAATTATAATCATATTTTATATTCAAGCATGATTTTATAAAGCATAACTTTTTATTAATAATTATTTAATATTATATTTATTCAATCCGTGTATTACACGGGGACTAACCTAGTAATAATAATAAGAAAGTAAACGTGTAGTGTTTTGATTTATGTGTCTAATATGATTTTGGATGCCAATGAGTTCTAGATTAATTAGTTTGGAAGGAGACACCTGTGACTTTTCAAAATGTAGGTTATATGTTCGAGTCTCATTTGGTGAAAACCTTTTATTCGATAGGAGTGTATTTTGAAAACCAAAGGTTGTTTGTTACATGCTCATTATATAGTTTAGGCTTATGGGTTCTGTTTGCTTGCTGGTCAATTTATATAAAGATAAGAATTACATATTTTCTCTTATAAGCTTGTAAAATTACACATTTTCTCATAACACAAGTTCAATGCATAATATATAATGGTCTTCAAGCACAATTTAAATATGTATATAAATTTACAAGTCTAGAAAGTAATATAGTTTAGCAATCAAAATTTTGAAAACCAACATGTTGCCTTGTACAAGAAGTGGTTGACTTCATACATATATGAGATCCATTTTAAATTTTGATCTCTGAACTCGTTTTAAGTAAAGTTATATCATCTAGTACGTCTACACGTAACTTAAACATGTAAGGTAATGTTAAAAAGTTAATACAAACGTAGAAACAAATTATTTTAGTGTTTTTATGTACATAACATATACATTCGTCTTTAAAAAGTAAAAGATTTTTTTGTAAATGATCCACTAACAAGAAATTAAACGATTTAAGTTTCTTTGTTCTCGTAATAATTTAATATTTTGAAATGAACCTCACCCTCTGTATATATTCATTACATACATATATATAATATTATAATTTGTAAATTAATAATCTTATTATAAGAATAAATTTGATTACTGAAAAAAAATATAATATAAATATGGTAGGTTTATACTAAAAATAGGATTTAATCTAAAAAGTCTAAAAAGAATTGTGGGCTTGAAACGTGTTCTTCTATTGTTTCAAAAAGAATGGTATTTTGATTATTGTGTCAAATACATTTTGCTAATTGTGTTTTATACCTTTACTAGCCTAAACACCCGTGTGTTAAACGGGTTGAAAAAGTTAAATTTAAGATAAAGTAATTTACATGCATGGTTCTTATGTTATGTAAAAATTTTAGATATGTTATTTAAAGTTTAAAAGTTTTGAATGTGATTCCCAATATTTTTTTTTTCATCTGTGGTCCCAAGTTTTATTAGTTAACAATTAATAATGTTAAAATTTATAAAATTGACATTTTACCCCTGTCGGACCATCAATTTAATTTAACTTTAAAACTATAGTATTATTTTTACTAAGGAAAGCTTTATATTCTTGTTTTTCAAAAGTTTATTAATGTTTAATATTTTTTATTATTTCATTATTAATATATTTATTATATAATAAAATACATTTTAAATACAAGAATAAATTTTTTAAAAATACTTTATAAAATGTTTGCTTTTTAACGTGTTTAAGCCGTCCATTTTGAAATGTTGTTCTTAATACCGTTTGATATTTTTAAATATTTTTATAAAACTATTTGGTTTTCTAAAGTTTTTCTTAAACCATTTATATTTTAAAGCATCCTTAAAAAACAACCACTTTTTTAAACGTAGTTTTTAGAAACAATTAATTTTCAAATGGCATTTTTTATATTTTTTTAAAATATATTTAGAAAATGAATAATTACAAAAATTAAATTTTAGAAACCTAAGGGTTTAAGAAAGACAATAATTCTGTTAAAAAGTATCTTTAAAAAATTAGTAAGTTTTAAGAGAGACATTTAAAAATTCAAAATCTTTAGAGAAACATTTAAAAACTTGAACAATTTAAAAATGATATTTTTAAAAATAATTTTTATTTAAATAAAAAGTAATTTATGTTGATGAGCTTTGTAGGTAAAATAGTCATTTTGAAAAATTTAACATTAGTAACTAAACTTACAGAATAATAACCAATGATAGATAAATATAATATTTGAGACTATATTTGAAATTTTAAAAGTTTAAGAACCAAATTCAATTCTTTTACCAAACTACAAGAACCATTCATGTAATATACTATTTAAAATAAATAGAAACATAAACTATCGGTTACTATTAATAAGTCTTAAATATATACACACTAGGTTAGTGCCCCCTGTATTTTCATATGGGTTGAATAAATAAAATACTAAATAATTAGTAATAAAAATTTATGAATTATAAAAATTATGTTTGATAAATTAAAATATGATTATATGAATACCTACTTTAAGTAAATAAACAATAATATACTTTTCTTACACTTTTATTTTATAAAAAAATATAGGTTTTAAATATTTTATCTTAAGAAAAATAAATTTATTTTAAAAAGAGTTTGTTGTATTTTGTATTTTATAAAAATTTTATTCTTAAAAAGTGTGTTTTTAATAACAAATAGGTTTTAATTTATTAAATTATATAAAATTTAATATGAAAATAGCATGATTAATATTATTAGTAGTCAATATTAATAATAATAAGAAGAAGAAGAAATGATAAAGTTAGTATGATAAAACTTACAATTGTGTCAAGTCTTATTTTTAAATTTTTATTTATTATAGATAGATAGATAGATATATAGATAAATAGATATGCTAGAAACACATATATTAAACAGATTATAAGTTAGTAATAAACACGAACAGTTATAGTATGATAATTTAATATAAGATATGATTAAAATTATATATACGTAATAGTTCAAGAAAAAAAACAATTATACTATTTTTTTTAACTCTCTTATCAAAATAATTTTATTTTTAAACATAGTTTTAAGATTTTTTTATAAAAAAATTATTGTTTATAAAAATCTTGCTCATTGAAAACTCAGGTTTCTTATTATTTTGGTTGTTTTAATAAAATAGCTTTTATAAAATTTCATATTTTTTATAATTTAAAAAAACTGATTTAAAATATTTTGTTTCAAAAAGATTTAGTTTTTTAGAGAATTTTATATTATATATAAATTTTATTTTTTATTATTTCTATTTTAATAAAAAATGTGATTTTTAATTTCCTTAATGAAATTTATTTTTTAAAACATAGCTTGATTTAAAAAAATATAGATCAAAGAGAAATATTACAGTTAATAAAATTGACTTTTATTAAGAGAGAGAAATTAGTGTGAGTGTTAAATTAGCATAATATTCTTTTGGAGGGAAATTGAAATGAGAATGTTTGAAATAATGACAAGTGTCAAAAATATGGTTTAAAAGAATGACAAGTGACAAAATAAACCTTGTTTTATTAGAGTTTATAGATACATATAATAGTTTTCTTTATTATTAGTTCTCAAGTTGCATGGACAAAGTTATGTTATGATTAACAAATGTGTAGCTTTAGAAGTAGAATTTAGTGAGTGTGCAAGTGTTTTTATCTTTCTTGTAGTTTCACAAAAATTATTATTTGAACCAATTTTTAAATTTTTATCATTTGAATCAAAATATTTCACTAAAATTGTCATTTAAATCTATTAACTTAACTTTTTCTTTTAACTTTCCTATATTAGGGTGTCTTAGTCAAAATAATCATCATACTCTAATAAAAAAGTAACTATGGTGGACACATGGCACGACCACATTCCACCTCATCAAAATTTTTCCGTTTCTTTCTTGTATTAATATCATATTAAATACTAATAATAAATTAAGAAAACGTATTTTTTTATTAATATTGTTTCTAAAGAAATAAATATTTATAAATTAAGAAATTTTTTTAAAACATCAAACTTTTTAAAAAATTTAAAATATTCTAAACTTGATGCTTTAGGTAAAAATTTTATAAACAAAAATTAATTAAAATTAGAAGTTATAACAAAATTGTTTTAAAAAATTACATTTTTAAAATGTTTGTTTTGAAACAAAGTTTATAATTTTTTTTGGAAAAATAAAAAAATTTAAAAACAAAAGATTAAAAGTTTATATCATTATTTTGTTATTTATAATCCTTACTTATACATATTTTTAATCATATTTTATCTTAAAATATCATTTTATAACTATTAAAATTTTATTATATTTAATATTTTATTTATTTAACCCGTGTAATACACGAGTTTACTAAAACTAGTTACAAAATAAAAGTACTAGCCTCGCATGAAGGGTTTTATGTGTTTAATCTCTTTTGGTTATCATAATTGCATTTGAATATACCCATTAGATAAAAAAAATTCTAAAGATAAACCACCTGAAATGACTACTTTCTAACTTCACAAAAAAATAATAACAAACAAAAAAGCTTTATGACGGTAACTATTTGAATCATAATCATAAAATAAAAAAAAATATCATAAAAGTAAAAGAATAATAAACAATATGACATTAATGAAAAGTCATACATAATAATTATAGAACACCTATCATCATAATCATAATTAATCTTTAAACCAAAGTATTATGTGATGTAACAAAACGAGCAAAAATAACATGACTACTAAACTAAATGACACTAACAAAGCAAAACAATAAAAGATTACTGTAGAACCAAATCATAATTGTGATTATTAAAATATACTGGATGCATAAATCCCACACATGGGGCTGCTCCTTTATTCTAACTAAAATGCCTCACGTTGGAAAATTAACAAAAAAAATTAATTGTGTTAATTAAGTGGTAGTACTCAAATTGATTCAAATGACCAATTTAATGAAAACTTTGGATTCAAATGACAAAATTTAAACATAAGTAACTTGAGTATTGTATACATCATAAGCTTATGATTGGTATTACATATTTTATTTGTTTGTAAAAACAAGTTTTAAAGGTTTTGACTAAAGTTGAATTAACCAAACATTAAACAAAAATGTGATTATACAAAGAAAATAAGATACAAGAGAAAGGATTACTTTCAAGTTTAGGTTTGAGTATGTAAAGTGTATAGCTTAACTGGTTGGTGTTGATGCGTTTTACGACAATAAGTTCTCATAATGATCGATCGTAAAGTCCTCATACTGATCGATTTCACAAAATATTACACTTAATAAACAAATTAAGACGAATGTGTGCGTGTGCGATATCAACGAACATTAAACAAACTCAATCGGATATTATTAACCAAACGATTACGATACCAAAAGAGTTTACGTCGTTTAAGCTCGATCCACCCCAGATGAGCTCCTCTCGGGCAGTCTATCCAACAACCCTTTACTTTCTCATCCTCAGATCACTTTTACAAATGAAACAAATATCATAAAACACAAAGCAAAAACAATTATTTGTACATGACAGACTTCATGAGAAAACTTCCAAAAGTTTTCGTGTTATATAAGTTTTCGTATGAACTAAATATTTGCACATGGACTAAAAGTTTTCGCACGAACTTAAAGTTTTTGCATTTGAAACTTACGTCATTTTAGATGTTCTCGCTTGCTTGAATTTTGCTTTTCATTTGATATTGTTATCCTTAAAAGTCAGGGCCTTACAACAATAGGTTTGCTATACACATACTCTTAACAACGAAACATAAACTGCTAACCGAAAAGTGCAATGATTTTAATAAGCAAAAGTCAATATGAAGTATTTTCACAACTAAAGTGGAGTAGTTTTTATTATCAAATTAACTATAACTTATTTAGCAATGTTGGTGAGAATGACACGTTTGTTATATACATACTCTTAACTACGAAATATAAACTGCTTAACCAAAAGTGCAATGATTTTAATAAGCAAAAGTCAATATGATATATTTTCACAACTAATGGGGAATGGATTTACTATCAAATTAACTATAATTCATTTAGCATGGTCGGTAGGGGGTTTTCACCGGCCTTGCCACGTGTCATCGTCTGATTGGGCCGTAACTTTTGTATTTTTTTTTATTTTTCCAAATAGTTAAAAATAAATAATTGATCTTTGAAATGAATCACGAATAGTAGTTTGGTGCAATGGCAATATTTCATCCCTTAGTGTTGAAACCAGCAAGAGGTTGTGGATTCAAAACCCGTGATGTGTTGTTTTTTACTTTTTTTGCATTTTTTTATTTTCTTGCATACCTTTTTTCTTTTGCTTTTTAATATCTATTTCATTTAAATTACTTTTTCTAATTATTAGGCCGCACGGAGCGTAACGTAGATCACATACACGTCGCAACGTGTCGTTGATCATACAACTTCGCCGCAACACACAGGCCTTACAATTAAATTACTTTTTTTAAATCGGACTTTTTATGTACGTTTCGAGGTCGTCTATGTTTCAATATAAATTATGTTCGTAAACGAGTCAGGTTTACGTAATAATTCGAAAATGAGTTGGGTTGATTGGAACATATACTTTATCACGCCACATACGGCCCCACCGCAACGTATGACGGGAAAAGAAACTAGTTTTAATTTAAAGTGTAACACAAAAACAAAAGACTTCCTAGTTTAACCAATGTACAGAAGGAAGAAATACATACGTTTAACAATTTAAAAACTCCGACCAAAGTAACAAGATTACACACATCGAGAAAATACATAGTCATGACCAAATAGGAAACTCAAGTGAAAAAAAAAAAAAAAAAAAAAAAAAAAAAAAAAAAAAAAAAAAAAAAGCATACTTAGGATGTTGATACAAGGAACCAAACAGAAACAAAACATCCTCTGAAATTTCATGCAACATCATTCATTGGATATGAGACTTAAGAGGTGGAAATTGCCCTTTAGCCATTCTATGGTTTTCGTTCTCATCTATTCTTCTTATTATTATTATTTGATTAGGATGAACTTCTATGATGAACCTTCTCTTCTTTTTTTTTTTTTTTTTTTTTCTCTCTTTTTCTGGTTCTCTTTACTAGTCACACCTTTCAAGATTGTGTCTTTTTTGTTATAAGGTTTTACACTTCATTTCTTCAATAATATTTAATTTGATGTGAAACTTGATTCATGATGATTGAAAGATGGAACTTGACTGAAATTAGTTGTGATACTTTAGTGATAAATTGAAAATTATTAAAATCCAACCCGACCCGACCCGACATGGAATTTATAAGGTTGTTTAAAAGTACAACTTTTTACTATTTTATTCAAAAAAAATATGAGTCATTGATTTTAATAAATCAAAGGTGTAGATTTGTTTTATTGGTTTACATAATTTTTCTTGATTTTCATTTGAACCCAATCCTATATATATATATATATATAGGTACTAGTTTTAGTAAACCCGTGTATAACACGGGTTTAAAAAATAAAATATTAAATAAAATAAAAAAATTATTAATTATTAAACGATATTTTAAAATAAGATATGATTAAAATTACGTATGGGTGAGTACTATAAGTAATAAAATAATGATATCAACTCTTTAAATTTTTGTTTTTAAACTATTTTTATTTTAAAAAATAACATTTTGTTTCAAAATAAACCATTTTAAAAAATATTTTTATAAATTCCTTAAATTTTTAATTATTTTTAGTTTATAAAAGTTTTTCTTTTTAAAAATATAAATTTTAAAATATTTTGTATTTTTAAAAAAGTTTAATGTTTTAAAAAAATTTCTTATGTTATAAAAATTTATTTCTCTGAAAATAATATTAAAAAAAGATCTTTTTTTAATTTATTAAAAAACTATTTTTTAATCTAAATAAAATAAAATAATATTATTAGTAAATAATGTAATTTATTTAATAGAAAAGATTAGCGGAAAAATTTTAGTGAAAAAGTATGTGATGATGTCATGTGTCTCTCTTAGAATAAAAAAGATTTTCTAGAAATAATATTAATAAATAGATATATTTCCTAATTTATTAAAAAATTATTTGTAATTTTAAAGTAAAGGAAGGAATAGTTAAAGCGCATGAAGAAAATTGAGATTTGTTGTGGTTGGTAACTGATAACCCAAAAAACTATTATCCAACCAATAACTACACCATACCGGCCCTTATTAAAAGCCAGGGACCCAGGGACAAGGGTACAAATGATTTATGGGCCAAAGTGACGCTGAAGAATATCAATAATACATAGGCTAGACTCTAGAGGTGGACATTAAACTCGGTTTTTCGACCCGACCTGAGTTCAACCCAAGTCACCCTTCAACCCGGGCTCAACCCGATTTAACAAGGCGGGTTCAACCCGGTTTGCCCTCATCATACCCCACCTAACCCGGAACTTAGTCAAACCTGGTTTGAAATTTGTTGATCACGACCCGAATCTGGTTCAACCTGACCCAGTTTGGATTTTGAATCCGGTTTGTGCAACTCTAGCATAAGGCTATGTACAAACGGATCACTGCAATGCAATTGATGTCATGGCCTAAGCAACTAACTCCTTTATCCAGCTTGTACAAATATTGCAATCATTTTACATTTAGAAGTAGTAGAATTATACACTGATTCGACAGAAAATCATCCTAAAAGATAACATAAGAAATTTATTAATCCAACCAAGAATATCCATTTTCAGACATGCTTACACCAGAATTTATCGTACTATATTTCTTTGTTGGCAATATAGTTTAGTGTGAGTTTGAAAATCAGTCTCAATGCTAAAGTCGAAATGGAACTGGAATAACATCCATGTCAAACTGTAATTATTTTGATCAGGAGTATTTATGTCATTTATTATGGTTTATTTCCCTCCATCTCTTTATAACCTAGATCATCTAGATCAACTAAATCGACTTCATCAAATTCTATCGCTCAAATAGGTTTGCTTCGACTTCAACATGATCCAAATCAAGTTATGAAAGATGTTTTGTTAATGTCATCTTTACACATTTGCACTTGGTGATACCTCTATCTCAGGTGCAAGTGTCCGACTTCAAAAACATAGTGGATTAACAAAACTTATCTAACATCTCTCCGAGATGAATTAAAAATATATTTTTTTTTTGTTACATATTTCCTAAAAGAATCCAATATTTTATTTGACTCCTTTCAGTTACTCTTGAGCCATATTGACAATATTTAATCTCATGAATTAGATGCATACTAAACATTTGTGATGAAGCTACATGCGATTCTTTTTGTAAAATATTCTCTCAAAAGAACACAATATTAGTTTGTTTCTTAAACACTTGTTCGTCAAATTCAGATTTTATGGTAATGTTACTGAAATTGCATAAAATTCCATTCAAAGGTAACAACAACTTAACTCCTAGAATCATATCATAATTCTTCTTTTGGCATTAGTAAAACGTCAGTGGGGAAATATTTACCTTACATACATCACTCAAGTCTGTTGCAAGCTTGATGATGACGTAAGTACGTTCTAGACTGAAAAATGTAACTTTCACTAATCGAAAGTCATTCTAACCTTACCCAAATAAGCTGAACTGAATCACTTGGCAAGGCCAAGGCCATGGTAGGAAGCCACATCATCATTAGAAAGCCCAGACCCATAGTAAGGCTTGTCCAACCGATTGATAAGGATAATAACATGGGTCTGATAAAATATAATGATGAGGTTATTCGCCAGCCTTGCCCACATCAACCAAACCCATTAGGGTTAGAAAGTCCATTTTCTATAAATAGATGTGTTACCCCTTAATTTAAGATCATCCCATTTGCAAGTGCTAACCCCTCACTTAGCACATCATCTCTTTCTCTCTCTTTCTTTCCTTATGGAGAGCTATTTTTTTCTTTCTCTATCATGTTCCTTGTATGGTCTTGTTAGAATCTTGATTCCTCTTTTGTCTTGGATAACAAATTCTTATCTGCACGTGTAGACTAGGTTTACTCTTAAGCAACTCTTTCACAATTAGGCCTGTAAATGAACCGAACGAACACGAACATAACCATGTTCGTGTTTGTTCATTTAACTTTTACCGAACTCAAACACGAACACGAACACATTATCGAACACGATATTGTGTTCATGATCGTTTATTAAGAAAATAAAAATGTTCGTGTTCGTTCATGTTTGTTCGTTAAAAAGCTAAATGAACACTTCACGAACATAAACGAACGCAAATGGACAATAATAAACAAACATAAATGAACCATAATAAACAAAACTGAACAAAAAAAAATCTTAAATTACCATTTTGGATTTTTGGTGTATTAGTGGAAATTGAAACTCACTAAACTTATGAGCTTATAGTATAACTTTATACACTTATGTTTCAAATATTAACACACAATACTCTTTTATTAATATATTAATATATATAAATAAACGAACATAAATGAACAAACATAAACGAACATAAATAAACGGACATATATGAACGAACATAAACGAACATTCATGAACGTAAACGAACGAACAAAGCATGTGTTTATGTTTGTTCGTTTAATTAAATGAACATAATTTTTTTGTTCATGTTCGTTCATTTCCTAAATAAACGAACATAAACGAACTTCCCACCGATCAGTTCATGAACGTTTGGTTCATTTACAGTCCTATCCACAATCTCTTATCTTTCTATCTTTTACATTTATTTACGTATGCATCTATAAGCTATAAATTTGATTATTATAAGGAAAATACCGACTTGAGCGTCGAAGTGTCTTCGAAATTAAACCCCTTGGCCCTTTAACGTAGATCTTCTATACTGTTGTAGCTTAGATCCAAGCTCAGCTTAGCTAGGCATAGTTCAACCCACATCAAGCCCGACCCAAATTTCGTTATAACAACAATTGACGCCATTCGTTGGACTGTTTTCTTCTTAATAAGTAAAGCTATAATATGCCTTCAATGATTTTAAGAATATCATGAATCTTACATATTATGATGCTTCTTTACAGACACATTCCCTAAAGTGATCCAATCTTATCCTCTAATCACGAGATAATCAATTTAGGGAAGTAACGACTAGAATTCTATTGATATTCTGGAGTGATTATAACTCATGATTGAAAGTAATTTGAAGAACATAGAAGGAAAATGGAAAACATATTAGGGAAGAGGAGATGGGAAGATTTGACCACTAGTTTCTTAACAATTTGCATCATCCTCTATTTTCCTTTCTTTAGCGTTATATATCTGATGTTGGCTTTTTTTTTTTCCTTCACGTTACAACATAGTGGGCCTGCTCCTTGAATGGGCTGCTAAGTTGGGCCCATGTTGGTGTGTTCATCGGTCCAGTTATTGGTTTGTTCGGTTTGAAATTTTTTCGGCATAATCGAAAACTAAACCGATCCAAACTGAATTGGGAATATGACTAACCGAATTGAATTCAACCGAATTCAATTTGGTTTGGTTTTTGTTAAAATCTGAATTTACCCTTTGTTTATTTCATTTCAAATGGTTCCGGGTATAAATAGTTTTTATTAGAATCACCTTTCATATACACTTCTTAATAATATTATATCAAAATAATTAAACTCCTAAAATATTAAAAATTTTGTTTCTTAAAGATATTATTAGTCGACTTGGACTCTTTAAGAGTTGAGATTTGAGACTGAGTTTTGATGTTTAATAACAAGATAATATATAAAAATTTTGTTATGGGACTAAAAATAAAACACTTTGGAAAGTTTAGACTTTCGCAGTAAGGCTAAACTTACAATTACAAAAATATATATAAACTAGTTTTAGTAACCTGTGTATTACACGTTTTGAAAAAAATATTAAATATGATGAAAATTTATTAATTATAAATCGATATTCTAAAATAATATATGATTCAAATCTTTCTTATAATAAATAAAAAAATTAATTTGAAACAAATGTTTTAACAAATGTCATACTTAAAAACTTTCTTATTATAACTCTTAATTTTAATTATTTTTTGTTTATAAAAAATTTACTCTTTAAAAACACCAATTATAAATATTTTATAATTTTGAAAAAGTTTGATGTTCTAAAAATTTTTTAATTTATGAAAAATTATTTCCTTAGAAATAACATTAGTAAAAAGATCTAGTTCTTAATTTATTAAAAAACTATTTTAATCTAAAAAAATAAATAATATTATTAGTAATTAATATGATTATTAAATAGTAGGGACGCATGTTAATATCATATTTATCCTCACCAATTTTTTCACGCTTCTCGCTCTTATTTAGTGGTGTACAAACCGGTTTTTTTGCCAAACCGGTTTGGGTTTCAAACCGGAACCGGTTTGGTCAACTTTGGTCAAAACCGGTTTGGACCCAAACCGGTTCGGGTTACAAACCGGTTTCTTCCCCCGAAATTTCAAACCGGGCAAACCGATTTGGACCGGTTTAGAAACCGGTTCGGGCCCAAACCGATTCGGTTTATTTTTATTTTTTAATTATTCCATGATAAAAAAAATTTAAAGAAATTTTTTGGTTATTTATATATAATATTTATATAAATAAATTAAAAGCAAATTTAAAGAAAATTTAAATTTTTTGTTAAAATATATAATTATATTTATATTAGTTGAAATTTTTTTTTAAAAGTGAGATATATAATGAAAGTGAGAAATATTATTATTTTATTTTTAAATAGTTAAATTATTATATAATGAAAGTGAAAAATATAATAAAAGTGAGATATATGATATAAAAACAAAACAATTTAAACAACATTGAAGATTAAATAATAGTTTTACAAAAACTAAACAACGACCGGTCGTTCTCCGTTCGTTCGTTGTATACTTGTACGTTTATTCTTCGCCACCAGAACCGGAGCTGTTATGAAGGTACTCATCAAAAGCCGCTTCATCATCTGTCATTCCGGGTGTCAATCCGCTCTCGACCTCGTCCTCGTATAATTCTGCTTCGTATTCCAATTCTCCTTCAAGTGAGCATTTGTCTTGTACTCTTTCCGCGGCATCCAAAAAATCCTTCAAGCAAATCGACATTTCAACCGCTTGTGGAGTGAGTCGATTTCATCTTATCGATATAACCCTGCCACTAACAGAAAAAACAGATTCTGAAGCTACCGTGGAAGCTTGGACGGTTAGTAAATCTCGGGCCATGGTGGATAGGATGGGAAATTGATCTTCCTTACCTTTCCACCAAGCCAACAAGTCAAAATTTTTAAAATCTTGTGGACTCATGGTAGATAAGAAGTTAGTTCCACCATACCTCCCGAGTTCACTACTTGGAGTGTTACCACGTTGACGTTTATTACATTCATCCCTTAAAGTATTATATAAAGCAAACATTGGATCATTTGAACTTTCGGCATGTGCCGCATGCCTCAATGACTCATGGATATGTGATGTTTCACCATATTTTAATAAATAACAATCAAACATTTTTTCTAAATGTTGATTAAAAGTAGCTTTTAAAGTTTGAGCATAAAAAAGGTTTTCATCTTCTAAATCCAAATTAGAAGTAATTTTATCAAGTAAAGTTTCAACCCCCGACAAATTTAAACAAGGGTTTAATGCAGCGGCACATGTAATAACCGGAGACATTTCTTTAAAATACTTTTTAAGTTTTTCTTTCATTGGGGGTATCATATCCGAATAAGGTCTACCCCTAAACTATATCTCATTTAATTTTGAAGTCATTAAGTAAATTTGGTGAAGTACTAACGGACTCGTTGGATAATAAACTCCAGAAAGACATGTAGTTGCATTTTTAAAAATTTGAAGCATTTTGCTTATTTCTTCAATAATAGACCAACCCGATGGATGGTAAGTATTTGCCTTTCCATGACTTACCAAACTATTATGAAAGGCTACTAAACTTTCTTTTTGGTCAATTGCCTTTTCAAACATGTTACAAGTGGAATTCCATCGTGTAGGTACATCCCAATTCGGACCTAAACATTTGGAATTTGCGTCTTTACAAAACTTACGATATTTACTATATCTTTGGTTATTGCTAAAAATGTCACGTAACATTCATTTAAAACTATCTTTCACTGTTTCAATGGTTCTTAAACCGTCTTGAACGGCTAAGTTTATGATGTGCGCAACACATCGACTATGGAAAAAAACACCGTCACACATTGGTTTATATTTTAATTTTAAATGATCCATCGTAAGTGTGTTATTTGACGCATTATCAAAAGATATAGAAAATATTTTGTTTTCTAATTTATACGTTTTAATAACTTTATCAATAAGATAAAAAATATTTTGGCCGGTGTGAGGATAATCAAACAATTCAAACGCAATCGTACTTTTCATCATTTGCCATGAATCGGGTTCAACCCAATGGGCGGTGACACAAATGTACGAGTCCGGTGCCGTGAGGAGTCGACCAAACATCACTAGTTAAGTTAACACCGGTTTGTAAATTTTCAAAATAAGATATTAATTCATTTTTTGCTTTTTTCCACATTTTTAAACAATCTCTTCGAAGAGTAGCACGACTTACATTGGTGTAACGTGGTTGGAGAGTTCGTTGAATGAGTCGAGTCAAACGTTCGTTGTTGAAATGTTTGAATGGCAAGCTTTCTTGAATTACAAACTGTGCCATTTGCTCCCGGACCGCATCAACGTTATAAGCCCAAACATTTCCTTCGTTGGTCATTGAAGCTTGACCTTGAAACGGTTGACCTTTCAACGCCTTGCAATATTTAAGCTCAATATGGTTTCTCAAAGTTGTGTTCGCATCTTTTTTGAAAAACTTATGACAAAACTTACAACGAGCTTTGTTCGGACCGGTAGCTATTTGACATAAATCGTAATTGCACCATACTTCGCGGTTCCTATTAGTAGGAAGGATTGCTACCACCACGTTGCTTGAAGACGCATCACAACCAACGGATGATTGAGCACTAGATGAAGCCATTTGAGAGAGAGTTTTGTAGAATGAAAGAATTGAGCGTTTTTTGCATTTTTGAGAGTTGAGAGCGTTTTAAGTTGTTGTGATTCAACCAAAACATACACTACATATATATACTAACCTATTGGGGGTATAATGGTAAAAAAAACCACCCAAAAACGGTCAAAAAGAGGCTTTAATGGCCAAAAAACGGCTATATAGCCGTTACCCAACGGCTATTTTTTAAAAACCGGTTTGAAAACCGGTTTGGGAACCGGGTTAAGAACCGGTTTTAATATCGGTTTGAAACCGGACCGGTTTAGGAACCGGTTTGAACGAGAAAATAGCCAAACCTATTCCAAACCGCTGGTTTGGGTCGGGTTGGAACCGGTTTGGCCTAAACCGGTTTGGGCAAAAAACCGGTTTCGGTTTTTTTGGTGAAACCGGTTCTCGAACCGGTTTTTTTGATCATCTCTACTCTTATTTAATAATTATATTAATAACTAATAATATTATTTATTTTTTAGATTAAAATAGTTTTTTAATAAATTAAGAAATAGATCTTTTTACTAATGTTATTTCTAAGGAAATTGTTTTTCATAAAATTAGAAAATTTTTTATAACATCAAACTTTTTTTAAAAATACAAAATATTTTATAATTGGTATTTTTAAAAAGTAAATTTTTTATAAACAAAAAATAATTAAAATTAATAGTTATAATAAGAAAATTTTTAAGTATGGCATTTTTTAAAACTTTTGTTTTGAACTAAATTTTTTTTATTTATTATAACAAATATTTCAATCATATCTTATTTTACAATATCGATTTATAATTAGAAAGATTTAGTTATAACATATTTAGTTCGGTTAATTCGGTTAACGAAATAAACCAAACAAATCAAATTCAAAAATTCCATATAACCGAAAACCGAATTTACAATTTAGTTTTGGTTAAGAACCGAACCGAAAACCAAATTTATAATTCCGTTCGGTTTTTTTCTGGTTACAAATACGGATTGATTTTCGTTTTTTTTTTTTTTTGTTTTTGGTTTTTGGTTTTTTAGCACACCCGAACATAACGGACTAATATTGTTCATAACATTCCTTGTATATGCATACATACATATATGTAGGTCTATATAAATTAACATACACACATATTTGGCATCTTTTGTCAGATGAAACATGTGGTGCACGATTTAAATTTTGAAGTCAGTCAAAAGCTATAGCATATAGGGTATTACGTGTCACTATATGTGTAAAAGTGTAAGAGAAAATATAAGCTTTGCATATTACAGTAAAGTTACCTTTACTTTTGAGGTTATCAATCATGACTATAGCATATAGGGTATTACGTGTCACAATGCTTAAGTCCTAAGTTTAGATATGAGTCGGTCTAGATAAAGAAGTTATTCCCGCAAAAAGTAACCGTCCTTGATAGTTACAACGGTTGGCAAATAACTACCATCATAGATAGGAGTCAATGGTTGTAAAAACATGTTCATATGCAGTGTGCTATTCAAATTCGAATTCTCTCTTCTTTAGTGTTTGTGTATTTTACACAAGTGTAGAAATCAACAATGTGAAGACAATAATAAGATATATGTGGATAGCAACATCTAAAATGAGCTACTGGGTAGAAATGGTGGTCATATCTTCTTAAAGGTGGTACTTTAAGAAAGTCAAACTTTATATATTCCTCATGCAAATGTACAATTGGTAAAATACAATGCATAATCCATATTAACTATAGGACATGTTGACTGCCATACTCATCTCCCAGCCCTTAGCAATGTATTTTTTGTCAATTCATAGTGAACCAAAGTCAAAATGTAATTATTGCTGTAATTTATTTTTGTGATATCTCCACTTATAATGTGCAAGCTTGGTTAACGTAAGAGCTCATACCGCATGATCCTAGCTCGTGTTGAAAAGCCGTGAAGAGGAGCGGTGCAACTCATAGTACATAAGATACTACTCGTATCACGCGCCTATCGCATTACCTTACCAGAGCTTAAAGGCCAAAAACTTACCAAGGCCAAGTCTCATGTTAGGTTGCCTTGCATTGTTTGAAATCAAAGTCATTTTACCTAACCTAGTCAGAACTTGAAAACAAGTTAACTTTCTACGCACTTGATTTGCATGGCCAGGGTTTCGTGTCACCCACGTGCCTAGCCAAAGCTCAAGTTACCTTGTTTGGCCACCATGTTTGGCGAAGCCCAAGCCAACTTGTTTGGCTAGAGCCCAAGTTACCTTGTCTAATCAAGTTAACTTGCATCAGTAAAGACCATGCCACCTTGCTTACCCACAGTTTAAACCTACTCAAGAGACATTTCATCTTGTCAGGCTATAACAAAGTTACGTCGCTTGACTAGAATCTATGTCAAGCAACTTTACTCTGCTAGAGTACTCAAGAGCATACATAAGTTATGTTGCCTTAACTAAAAACGAAAATATAATTTTTTCTTTTAAACATGACAATATCATTCCTTCTGCTTTAAGGTTGACTTCGCCTCAACCTGCCAAGAACTCTTCTTTGCCTGAGTTTTCTAAACTTAAGATATATATATAAACTTAAAATTTATAAATTATGTGATCATTTTCATTGATTTTCTTAGATTTCTCATAACATTGTGGTTTTCTTAGGATCTCTCCTCTATATATACACACATATATATAAACATATATATAGGGGAAGGAACGATTGTTAATATGACCCTTGACACCTATCCATATTTGTAACCCGATCCATTTTCATCTATTGTTTATGCAATAAAACATTTGAAATTCTATGTTATATTATTTGTTTGATAACTTCATATAACTTCAATCGTTAGTAAGACTAATCTTTGACATATAACTTTACATGTGTCATTATCGTGACAACGTATGCCTTAATGTTTACATGAACAATATTCATATGACTTGATGATGGTGATTGGAAGACTAAATTAATAATATCATAAAGTTTCTATATATTTATAAAATTCTAGAATTCATTTTATTACTAAAGTTATTAAATTCTTATAAAAGTACACCATGTATATTTTATGCACATGTATAATAAAACAACACTTTTATGGATTTCCATCCTTGGTTTTATAAAGATTCTTAATCATAATATTTTTATAAAAGTTTATAATTATTATACTCTTATTAATAAAATATTAACTATTTTAAAGTCCTTAAAATCATTCAAAAAAAAATCTCTAATTTTACAACTTTAATACAAACTTTTTATAAAATTAATTTTATAAACATTCTTTTTTTTTTTGAAAGACCAAAACTTACTCATATTTGACTTATATATGATCCATCCATAATTCTTCAATCTTAATTATACTCATAAAAATTCTCCATTTATAACCTTAATCTTAATTATACTCATAAAACCTCTCCATTTATAACCCCAATTTTCCTACCTATAAATACCAATCCTTGTATCACCAATTTTCTTGCACCAACTCTTCTTAACTTAGAATGGAGTTTTTCTTCACCCTCTATACAACCTCAAGAAACTTTCAACCCCAACTACCCATTGAAGCCTTTGAAACTTTCAAATCCGTTCGTCATTCTCAAGGTAGCAACCGTATTCTTAATTTTAATGTTCTTATTACCCTCTCAATTTTTAAGTAATTCTAAGCAACTTTATAATAAAACTTCTCATGGTTTTATTCAACCATAACCTTCTACTATCATCTATACACTCAATAAAAATTTATTATAAGTGCTTATTATTTTTAAAACCCTAAAAGGTTCACGTAAATGCTACCGTTGATTTTGGACAGAATCTGTTACAACTTCAAACAACCATAACTTGGTCATACTAAATCAAAAAATATCAAAATCAGATTCCATAAACAAGTTCATCGAATTATCTTTCCAACCATAGTTCACACGACTTCTAATTCTATCGGACAACTCCGAAACAGCATACTACAAAGTAAGTACGCATATTTGCACCTTCTGCTTTGCACTGCTGTTTTGGTCAGATTCTGATCTAAATTTGAAAAACTTTTCTAAATAAAAGTTGTTCATAACATCCTAAAATAGTAGACCGGAGAGTTTAAGAATTTTTACTTAAGGTTTGATATTTTTAATAATCATATGAAACTGTAACAATGAATCTATCCAAATCTGTTTTAACTTTGCAACAACTATTCTTTTCCTATGCATTTGTTTAATTTTACGTAATACACAAGCCTATAGCATATTTTATGTTAAAAGATATTTGTTTGAGTACCAAATGTCTTATTGTCTAGTGGCATGAGTGTGATATCATATGCTCAGAATTCTTTGGGTCTCAAGTTCAAATCTGACTCGGTGAGATTTTCTTACAACGATGGGTTTTCTCCGTAATGATTTTTTCAAGTGATTCAGACTTGAAGCGTCAAAATCAATATAACATTGACATCTCGTTTTAGAAAACCCCACGAAAATATTAGGGCTTGTTATGAACCTAGTTTAAAGAGAAAATTGCATAAATAGTCCCTGTGGTTTGATCAGATTGCAAGTTTAGTCCCCAAACTCTTAAAAGTGCAAAGTTAGTCCAAACTTTTGTGTAGTCATTGCAAATTTGGTCCTCAAATTTTACAAAAGTACAAAGTTAGTCCAAACTTTTATGCTGGCATTGTATTTTTGGTCCCTAAAATTGAATTTAAAAGTTAATTTAAATTGTATAAAATGCATAAAAAATAAATAAATTTAGTGTCAGAGACCAAACATACAATGATTACACAAAAGTTTAGACTATTTTTACAATTTTTAAAGTTTGAAAACTAAACACGCAATTTGATTAAATCACAGGGATTATTTATGTAATTTTCTCTGGTTTAAAAGAAAAAAAGATATTTGTTTGTGTAATATATTTGAACCGGGGATTTCTTTACGTCCTGACAATAAACAGTCCGTTTTTCCCTCACCTGAAAAATATAGGGTTCCAAATTCCAATGTTGAAGAACAGAAGAAACCTTTACGATTCCCCAAATCTTTCTTCATCAATGGCGGAGGTTTTCTGTCTTCACGCCCATGAAGACGATGATGATCATCAAAACGATGACTTTCTACTCTCCTTTTCCCCCCGCAGCCATGATTGGTCTCAAGATCTCCACGGTTTCGACGTTTCCCCTTCAGATCTCGACTTTCCGTCACCGGAATACGGCCTTTGCCGCCACCAACGCCTCTCAGATCGAAACCCTATGCGGATTACTTCTTCTAATCCCTTGGATCAAGAGAATCAGGCGAATTTCGATTTCGACGTGGTTTCTGATCGCGTTGAGCGATCGTGTTCTTCGTCGCGTGTGATGGTGGAGAAAGATTTGGTTGATTTTGATCGGAAGGTTAGGATTGGTGTAGGGGATGATGAAGATATTGAGTCGGAGAATGTCGAGATTGATTTCGGGTTAGGGTTAGGGTTAGGGTTTTCTTTGGAAGATCCTAATTATGATGATGGTTGTGATGATGATTGTGGGTTTATGGTTGCTGATGGTGGGGATGAGTTTTTTGTCTCCAGGGCTGCAAGGGGCAATGGCGATCGATCGGAGACGTATTTCATGGGTGGGTTTAGTGCAACAGAGTCCGATGAGGATCGGGAGAATGAGATTATTGGTGTGGATGATGATTTTGGTGTCAATGATGTTTGTGATGATGAAGCAAGTGTTAACCTTTGTTGGGATGCTTTTCCAGTAGAGGATGATGATGATAATAATATTAGATGGGGTGGACCTGTGCATCAAGATCTTGGGTGGGAGGAAGTGGATGATCGAGTCGATGTAAGGGAAGTGTTGAATATGTCTGCTGTTGTCGAGCCAGAGGCCGACAATTGGGAAGTTTTCTTGGATTCTCACAATCTTGAAGCGAATCCTGCTGCCAGCGTCTATGCTTCTGTTGATGATTTGGAGTGGGAAGTTTTCTTGAATGTTAATAATCTTGAAGGAAATCCTGATTTAGCAGATCTGTTTGAAGACTACAATGATGCAGAGCATGAGATGTTGTTTGGGCAGTTTGTGGATAACGGTGGTTCGGCTTTGGTTCAACCTCCCGCTTCCAAACGGGTCGTGGATAACCTTATGACTGTGGTAATGTCTACTGAAGATGTTGAGAACAACAACACGCATTGTGCGGTTTGCAAAGATGAAATTAGTGCAGGGGAAACGGCTAAACAGCTTCCATGTACTCATCGGTACCATGGGGATTGCATTGTTCCTTGGCTGTGTATACGCAACACCTGCCCTGTTTGTCGTCACGAGCTGCCAACTGATGATCCTAATTATGAACACAGGAAAGCCGAAAGAGTTGCTAATGCTTACTGAAAAGTGAGAAGATTAGTATGGTTTTGACGTTTTAGTATCAGTATGTCAAATGTAGATATTGATAATGTTCAGGAGAGAAGTTGAATAACTTCTCATTGAGTTCTGTAGTATGGTGATTTAAGTGATCTGTTACATGGGTTTGTTTGATTTCTATGATTGTTTAATTGCTAGGTTGCCCTTATGGTTTTTAACGAGCAAATCGATTGGATAAGAAGCCAAAGTTTTCTGCTTTTTTTCGCTATAGTTGTAATAATATATCTGCAACTTTCTATGAATATAAGACCCTTTTTGACCAACCCATCATGGTTACATGCCATTAACATGGCAATGAATGTACTGTAATCAGGTTTCATGTTCAAAATGTGTATTTCATAGAATAGTTTCATTGCCTTCTCTCCATTCTTGTTAATTGCAGGGAGAACATGACTGGAATACATCAATTCATAGTGAATTGTGATAATGTGAGTGTTGAGCATTGAATTATTTCTCAAGTGCAGTTGCTGGAGTTTCTGGACAATTTCAATGTGTTTGTTGCCGCGGCATGCCTGTGTGGTTTTTTTGGGTTCAGAACGTGAATCATGGACCAAACTTGGAGCTCCAGTTAGGTTATTCATTGGCAGAGACTGCTGATCTTTTGAGACAAAGGGTTGGGGTCTTTTTGGCAAGAAGTCTACGTGTTGTGCTGGAACAATGATGCTGGTGATGACTGCCGTAGAGATACAGATTGTTGGTGGTCTCCAAGAGTCCAAGTTGTAGTGGTGGTGATAGTGATAGTGATACCGATAACATTACAGCAATGACGAAAGCTAAAGCTATAATTCGCCAATTTTCTCATCTGATTTATATTTTACTTTGCCAACATGGTACAAGATTTAACATATAATTTAATAAATGGAGAAAGTTACTTTAGATATTTATTTCATAACTTGGGTATCAGAAGTTAATCTCTACGGCTTTTAATCTCATGTGCTATTGTTCTATTCAATTCCTTGGTTGTGATCTTACATGGCAATCTTGTTTCAGATAGCAGCTTCTCTATCCTATGAGAAAGAAAATGTATTGTTCTCATTTTATTGCTTATTAGACCTTATTAATGATTTTGTTACAAGTAAGATTAAGTTTTTTTTAACAATGATTGTCCAATTGTTCGATTGTTCTTTTGTTCAATACAGGTCGTCCAAATAGCAATGATTTGTGTTTCTATGCATTTGTTTACGTTGCAATCGTTGAATTGATAGGGATTCTTTCTCTTCAAACATTATGTAATCATTGTAACTATATTCGTGGAATTAAGAGTTGTTCGATTCTTGAAACTCAAAGAAGCAAGAAATCCATCTTTTTATCCTTTCTAGTTATCTCCATTTCAATTTAGATTTGAATTTCTGGAGCTCAAAGAACGTAAGAACTTGATTTGGATTTTGATTTCGATACCTCAGAGAACATAATAACTCGATTTTGGATTTGGATTGTCGATTTTGATTAATTATTTTTTATTGGATTTTTTATTTGGACTTTGAAATGTGATCTTAAATTTAGAATTTTGATATTTGTTTGGATTTTTGATTCCAAATGTTCATGCCAAGATGATCTCATATTATTTATAATCATTTGACTAGAATTTGATGGGGGTATATTAGGGGCATTTTGGTAAAAACTTTCAATTGGAATGTTTGGAATTCTTTCACACATAGGAAGAAAAGTGAGATTCTAAGTCACGAAAGAAAGTTTTTATAAATTTTTAATTCTAACGGGACTTCAGATATTGAAAAAAACATTTTTATATTCAATTTTATCATTGACAAACCGAACATGATTGAGTAATGTTAGGTTCGTTGATTAGTTGTTGTAGGCGTGCAAATTTTACTTTTGGAATTTTACCTGGACCTTCATAAAGTTTATGCGATTGGTGGTATGGTTGATGTATAATTAAACCATGCAATCGATTTGGATATATTCTATTATTGTGTAAATTTGAGTTTTCTACAGTACACGACTCAACCATGGTATAGATTGTGGTCTTTAGCTTTGCATCTGTCTGAATTTCCATATGAACATTTTAACTACTTTAAAGTTATATATACATTAATTATTAACTTTTATATACATTAAGGGTTGTACCATATGTTTTATTGGTTGTATTTATTTTTTTCCTTTACTTTTTTTAACTTTTTTATTTTTAATCCAATATTTATATATCTTTACATTTTAGTCCCAACATTTTATTTCTTTTAAATTTGGTTCCCTATACGTTTTATATATTACAAATTTTCTAGTTTACGAGTTAACACGCTGTAGTGCGCATATGTGATTCAACGTTTTTATGTTAAATTTTCCCCCATTTAGCTGACCCATCGTAACGCACTAGTCCTACGCCGACTTACTTTAGTTTTATATGTTTATATTTCTCTTGCGAGATTTAACGTTTTTTACGTCTACTTTTCTTTCAGTTTTATTTTTATATTTTTTTTAATATAAACTTTTTTAGTATTGATGGTAACCAACGATAATACATCAGATGCTACTTAACATAGTTTTACACCTCCTGCGTCGGCTTAATGCCGGTGCTTAAATTAAATTAAGAACCTAAGTGAACTATAGACCACCTCGCTAATTAGCTCATTAATGTAATTCAGTTTCACCCTAGCTAACTCTTCTCATCTAATTTGTGCCATAATTATACAAATTCACTGATCCAAATCAGCTTCAGATCTCACTGATCTGTTCTTAATTTCATGCAATCCCATTAATCTCAATGTATAAACCCTAACAAATCAGTACTATTGATAGATTCAATCATCCAAAACCTTCGATTCATCCCTTCCAACAATCGTTTCTGATAGAACACCTCATAAAGAAACAGTTTTCATCTAACAATACACCAGCACCATCCGCCATTGATTGTTGCAGAAGATGGGGTGTTCCTTTTCGGGACTCAACGCCCTATACGACGCCGTGAACGGTGGCGCCGATGTTTGGATCAACGACAACCGCTTCAAGGTCGTCCGGCAGCTCGGTGAAGGTGGTTTCGCCTACGTCTTCCTCGTTAAGGAGGTGATCACCGACGCCTCCGGTGGTGGTGTATCGACGAAGTTCAAAGACCCCTCTCACATCGCCGGTAATTACGAAACCCCCAATTTCAGATTCTGTTGTTAGGGTTGAAGGTATTAGGGTTTGAACTTTGAAGGTTTGAACAATCTGAATAGTGGTTTTTGATTTGTTTGTGCTTATGGATTGATTTGAACTTCTGTTTGGAGTGAGATGTAGTGATAGTGTTGTAATAGAAGTGAGGATGATTGATGATTTATGTGCAGAGGATGGGACTTATGCTATGAAGAAGGTGTTGATTCAGAATAGTGATCAGCTGGAGCGGGTGAAGGAAGAGATCCGTGTGTCTGCGCTGTTTTGCCATCCGAATCTGCTGCCGTTGCTTGATCATGCTATTATTCCAGTGAAGGTAACTTGTCTTTTATGTTGTATTTGTGTTAAGGTTTGTGATCATATGAAATGTGTTACAAACTTAAGTGAAGATCATAGAGTTCATGTGTTGTATGATAAAAGATTTCACATTCAGATGGTGTTTTTAGCTAAATAATATATGCGAATTAGTAGAGCACTAGCGAGAGGGAGTGTGGATTACTTGTAATTATTTTAGAGATGACGTGAAGGGTTACAGGTCTGTTTTTATTTGGGATAGGTCACAACAATCAGGGTCAGATTGGGTAGACATGTGAGCACTTTTTATCTAATTTTTTTTTTTTAAACTTTTATAAAAGTTTAACAGATTGATATGATTACAAAAACTCTGTTAATGCAATAGTAATTTAAATATTTGAATAAAGTGACTTAGGAGGTTGTATCATGTATGCCTTAGAGTAAGACCTTGGGTGCTTGCAACACAGCTCCTTTTAGCTATTTTTTATTTGACCCATTTGTGATTAAACACAACCTAAATTGACCCTTTGATTTGTGAATGTTGAAATTGGTACTTTTAATTGTAACACTCTCACGATTCTTATTTCACCTAAGTTTTAAAACTTTGAACATAAGATGTAAGTGATAGAAGTTGTTTCAGTAATATGAATTGCTAATTTACAAGTAAATTCTTGAAATATTCACTTTGTTCATTTATGTCTTAAAACACTTATGTTTGAAGTCCTCAAAAGAATTAAGCATTTATGGTTTTTAAGATCTTAATCTTTTGTGATTCTAGTTACATAGATATCTAATTCTTGGTTCAATATATGCACCAAGACTATGGTTTCTTCTGCTCATGTAGATGTAAGAACTCAGCATATGAAATCAACAGCTTATTCAATAAAAAGATGCATTATAGGAAAGTTCAATGGGAGATCCTAACTTCAACATTTTTTAAATTGATTTTTCTAGTATGCACAAAAACATGGAGTAAGATGCTGAAAACAGTAACTGATATACCCTGGGAGAAAATTAATTTTGACTTATGCCTTCACTTTCTTAAGATTAACTGAGCCAGGATTTGCCTATTTCTGAACAGGATTTGCCTATTTCTGAAAAACTTTCTATTTTGTTGGACAGGGCACACCGGAACAAAGTTGGACGCATGAAGCATACCTATTGTTTCCGGTTCATTTGGATGGAACATTGTTGGACAACTCAATGACAATGAAATCTAAAAAGGAATTCTTTTCTACTTCTGATGTTCTGCAAATTTTCAGACAGGTAACTAATTGAGCAGCATGTGTAGAACCTAACACACTGTTTCATGTGGACGTGGCAAGGAATGGTCTAGAAACAGGTTAAAACAGTTAAAAGGGTCATTGTTCAGTACGGGTTGGTCTGGGTCGGGCTGGGTTGAGCCACAAGTACCTTTTTGTCCGTTCTCTTATACATAATTATGCGTTAAGTATGTTTGGAAGACAATATCATAGGATAATAAGCTATCTTTGAATAAGAACGACTTAGGAAGTTGTATGCTTTAAAAGTAGACTCTAGACCCGTCTGATCCTTCCCTTTTAGCTAATCTTTTTTTATTCCTGTTTGAGATAAAACCTAGCCAAAGGTCCAAACCAATTCTTTCATATGTAAATGGGTCGAATTTTCCCTATAAGAGCTTTGTGAGTTTGATTTGAAATGCTTTTGTTTTCAAATGCTCCTTAAAAAACCTAGCCACAGGCAATAGAGTAACACAAAAACACAGATAGCCATAGAAATGCATATGAGGCATGTCCACTAATTATAGAATACTGTTTTTTAATTGGAGTAAGAGTCATTTCAGAACATTTTGAATCAATATTCATCCACAAAGTGTTCCCACTAAGAGAAAAAACTGGGTTACTTGCAGCTTTGTGCAGGACTGAAGCATTTACACACCCTTGATCCCCCATATGCGCATAATGATGTAAAACCAGGAAACGTCCTTCTAACGCATCGTAAAGGACAACCACCTTTAGCAATACTAATGGATTTTGGAAGTGCTCGTCCTGCTAGAAGACAAATTCGCTCTCGCTCAGAAGCACTGCAATTACAGGTGATTTTTTTATTAACACAGTGACATGAAATTATGATTATTTAAAATTTTAATGTTCTTTTTGCTGATTATGGCTTTGTTTGAACTTTAATTATCGGTCAGGAATGGGCATCAGAGCATGTTTCAGCACCCTTCCGAGCTCCTGAATTGTGGGATTGCCCCAGCCAAACAGACATCGATGAACGAACTGATGTATGGTCACTGGGTTGCACTCTGTTCGCCATAATGTAAGAAGTTTTGCAATTAATCTTCTTCCAATGCATCAACGACTAGGATACACTATCAGTTATGCTATTGACGCTCTTCATAACAACTGAAAATTCAACCAAGCAACGCACTAGTTAAATAAATAGAAATTGCATCTCTCTATTCTATATTCATGGATGCATTGATTTAGCTAAAAGTTAGACAGGTCAAATGCACTATTATAATATATATATATATATATTTTTTGTTGTTGTACTTAACACAATATTATCCATAGAAATATTCTAAAAAATTGCAACAGAGCGACGTACAAATCACTTATACACGTATTTAACAGGTATGGGTCATCTCCGTTTGAGTATGCACTTGGGGAATCAGGGGGAAGCTTGCAGTTGGCTGTAATAAACGGACAGATAAAGTGGCCAGCAGGCCCAAAACCGCCGTATCCAGAAGCCCTACACCAGTTTGTATCATGGATGCTTCAGCCTCAAGCAACTGTTCGACCACGTATAGATGACATCATCATTCATGTTGACAAGCTGATTTCAAAGTTTTCTCTTTAAACTATAGATGACAGTTCATTTAAACATGCATAGTTAGTCTGCAGTCATTATACATATGCAATGGCTAGTTTACTATTATAAAGTTTATAACTGTTATGGACATAAATAATATGATGTGTTTTTGTGAAATTGTGCTGGTCAACTTGTTCTCTTTTGATTGGATAATATTAAAGTTTGTGATTGTTATGGACATAAATGATATGAGACTCATTGTATACCTTTTTTCCTTTTTTATAGTTGGAATCGCATCCTGGTCCACATCAGATTCAAATTTGATGGAGGACTAACTTTACCCTCTTTTTAAACTTATTCTTGCTCCAAATACAAATGTCCAATGAAAGAAATTTTAGTTTAGTGACATTAATTTTCTTAGAATTCAATCGATTTTCGTCCCTGTGTTTGACAGAAGTACGAGTTTCAACTAACAAAAATTGATCAATTCTGGATGAAACGATTTCATCACCACCAACAGGAAAAAATTGATCAATTCTTCATCAAGAGAAAAATATCAAAATTCTAGACTGAGATTCCAATGTTGAATCAACAGTAGCAACTCATTGAACATATCATCTATATTGGCAAAAAGTTCCTCTGTTTAGACAAAAAATTTTCCTTGTTTATTATACACCGGACGTTGTTTGATGAAAGTTGCATGGAGTTTTATCATTCGAAAGAACTGATAACAGTAGTAAGTTGCTACGTTTATTCAACAATCCGAGAGGATTTTGAACAAAGGATTACTGGTTTTGCTTCCCTATCCCATCTAGTGGCCTATTGGTCTTACCAGCAACCTATCCTATGCTCAGCTTCCAAAGAGTCTAGACCATTAATGTTGTTAAATGAACATCTTTTTAGACTGTGCAAATCAAATTCTTCTTGAAACCAAGGTGTTTCTTGCTTCTGATATTTCTTCTTATCTCTTATCTGCGGTACCTTGCTTGCCGTTTTATTTAATATGCAACAATGGTAAATAGAATCAACAGCAATTGACTATAAGTGGCAACTAAACATCAACGTCAACTCAGCGACAACTAAGGGTGAGTGGCAACTGTCCATAATTAGTAACTTGATAAACAGAACCACTTGATCATCATCAACAACTGTATCATAACAACTGAAAAGCAAGCCATAGGTAGCAACTTGGTTACTACAAATGAAGTTCTTACCAAGGGTCTTCCACTGTTGTGAATGTCCTACCGTCAACACACTCTTTCACGAAAAGTTGCAATGTTACCTCTTGTTGGTTCCCTCCATATATAACAATGATAGTTGGTCTAGCTTTGGCATTTGTCTTATCCGACTTTGGAGCACCACCAAAATTATTTTAATTTGAAAGTGATTTCACACGATTCAAAAGATTATTTAAAAAATCCGAACTATAAAACTTACTAATATGCCAAAAGAAAAGTTAAATAAAATAAAATGGAATCCGAATCAAATATGTACTAACGTGATTACGGGCCCTTCAGAAGCATCAATGGCTTCTTGTATTGTTACCCCACGCCAAGCGATTGTAGCCACAAGAATATCTAGTATAGTTTCCGCCACACCCCAACCCCCCCCCCCCCCCCCCCCCCCCCCCTTCCTGCCCCGCGCCCCACCAACTCATTCTTTCATGGATTCGCTCTTGAGTACATACTTTACATGCATATATAAAGACCCCAAATAAGTAACAATTTTCAAAACAGTCAAACATAATGTGGAGCCATAACTCAACTACTTGTGACCTTTGTTCCAATAGTCATTATTGTATGTGTCACACAGCCCTGGTGCCTTGTTTATGCACCAACCCCATGAACCCCTACTGGTACAATAATGTACGGTTGAGCTCAACTAGTTTCCTAAATTACCAAAGTGCCCCTGATCAAAGTACCATCTATGGTTTTTCTCATGCTAGCAATCCTGCTAATCCTCTTTTTCATGTTGAAAATGATCAGGAAGTCGGTGAGCAAATGGCGACAAAAGAAATCGATTCTTGGTTGCTGCAAGATCCTTTCAATGATCGGATTAATGGGTCGTTGAATGTTGCAAGTTACTGTGCCTGGGCTGGAAGTCAGGACCATGGTCAGTTTGATCAGCACATGCAGCCTCAGGGGCTTCATGAGGTAAGTTGCAATGAATATTATGGTCAATATTCTAGAGAAGGATTGGTGGAGCAACAAGAACATGCATTAGAATTTTCTCAAGGAATTCATAATGATTATTCAACATCTGCAAGTTTATTTTATGTAAGGTGTTCCCACTCTTTATTGAAAATCTAATTAAATACTCTCAAAAAATAACTCATGATTCTCTTAACTTCATCTCTTAGAGATCATATCTATGGTTTGCTTTTCATTTTTATTTGCTTTTTGCATTTGTAAGTGGCGGATCCATAATTTTTTGTTGCTGGTGGAGCAAAATAATAACACAAATAAAAAGATAGTCACTTTAGATGTAATAACACAATTTTTTTTAATAAAAAATCCATATATAAAATATAAAACAATATGACCATGGATTTTCATCATAAAACAATAGGCCCCTTTCAAATACGGTGACTTTAACTCTTATCAATAGCATGACGTTTTCATGCCACAAGCAGCATGGATCCGCCAGCCCGTGAGATCCCTTGATTTCTTTTTGGCTTTATTTCGTATTTCATCGTGTACGCTATGCCAGGGATTTGAAGAGCATATGTCAATAAACTTGTACGTGTTACATAATTTCTAACGCTAATTTGGGCATCACATATGGCATGAAGAGGTATGTATGGACTTGCCTTCACATGTAATGTCATAAGATTCAATCATTCTAGAGATTCATGAGGATGTCCTCTGATATGTTCACTCTAATGATATGATTTTATAGCCATGCATGCAGGTGAAATAACCATTACATATATGTGGATCATCTCTATGTTGTATTGTTGTTATGTGAGGATCTACTTCTTGTTTTGGCTTCCTGACTGCTTCAATCAGTTTTTAAGCTTACATTTTTTATATGATTTCCTAACTATTTTAGCGTAGGATAACTTACGCACGTGTCAAATTGCACTAAAAATAACGGGTGAAATGGGTTGAAAGTTACTCAAAATCACCATACTAAATTGTTTTGTTCAAATATATGGATTAGTATTGTAATATTATTGTTTTCGACTCGTCAATACAAGGACAAAAAAAGTTTTAGTGGGTGATATACTAACCAACTCGAGCCCAATTTTACCCATTACCCAACTTACCCTTGTCACATCTAATAATGTATTTCTTCTTTTTAAAAAAGCCTCAGGCATCACTCCATTCAACTGGTGCTGCCATCTTACCAGAGGCAACTTCTGGCACCATGAATTTGCCACACGAATGGGCGCTAAACCAGTTCCCATTTTCGCCTTTTCAACCTGGAAATCTAGTACAAGAAACAGTTGGAAGCCATTCATACTCAACAAGAATATCCTCACAAGGGACACAACAACAAAATTCAAGAGATGAAATAAAAAGGCCATCTCAATGCCCTCCAATGAGCAGGCGAGAGAGAATCTTACGTTATTTTGAGAAAAAGAAATCAAGAAAATACGAGAAGAAAGTAATACATTCATCAAGGAAAGCATACGCACGGACTAGGCCTCGAGTAAGAGGGAGGTTTGCAAGAAGTTCTCAAACTGATGTCTGATGACTAAAACAACTGCTCTAAGTACAATGCTTTATATGCCAATAACAAAGCACAAAGGCATCTTGTTAAAAGTTCCATTACGACATGAATAAGTAATGTCCGACAGTATTGATTGTGACGCAATTTCATATGAGATGATCGTTTCAACTCATTTACTTGTTAGGATTAATCATTTATTTACTGGGTTACGGTTAATGGGTCAAGTTATTTATTTTCTGCATGTTTGTATTAATAATAAAGAAAGAGTCCAAAGTTGATCAAATTCTTAGGAAGTGTATGTTGGATGCAACTGCACATTGAGAAAATTGGTTATGTTACACTGGTTCTCTTGGTAGAAAATAGTATTTTATTAATTTCTTTTGCTCTCAAGTTCTTTTCTTGTAAGTCTATCAATAAACCTTTTGCTTTCATGAATAAAGTAATGTTTTTGAAGTCTTTTTCTTCACTGCAACTTTGTTATATATTATTCTTGTTTTACTTTATTTGATTCATATTTTGAGACACCATATGTTGTTGGATCAGGTCCCAATTAAACACACACTCAAAACACACACAAACTCACGTGGAGAATATATTATGCTTTAACTCACTTCTTTTATTCATAGTAAATCTTACATAAATAGTTAAAAAGAAAACAACTACTTGCAACCCACTACTACTAAAATTTAGACCCACTACTTTGACTCAACTAACCCACTATTTTGACCCACTAAACCAAATCAAAGACATCCGTTTTCTAATCCATGACCCGTACTTGACCCGCTATTAAACTTAATCAAGATTAATCCAACACCATATAGCAACAGTTTGTATCTTTTGTGTTTGCTTTTGTTTTTATTTTGGCCTCTGATAACCAACAATACTTATGAATAAGATGATTTAGGTTATGCTTGATTTGAAACTCGCCACATGAAAATTTTGCCTATTTAGTGCTTAGAACTTCCTAAAGAAGGGCACGTTACGTCAAACATGTTTTAACTTGTCACTCGAACCACCGATTTGTTTTTTTTTTTTTTGCTCTAAGTGAGAGACCAAAATTTTTGTAGTTTCTAGGGAATTTTTAGTGAGCCTCTAGTTTCAAGGACATCCGCTAGTTGACTTAGCAGATGTGGCACCACATAGAAAATGGTATTGACAATGTGACAAAAATAGAGAGGTGATTCGCTGACGTGGTGGCCGGAGAATGCGACCACTGAAGTGGCAAACGAATGTGAAAGCTTGCCACTTCAACTAGCGGATGTCACATGCTCGGTTCTAGTTGAGAACCTTGGTTAATAGATTTTAGTTGATAATCTCTGTCAGAGGTCTCAAAAGGCATGTTCCAGTTAAAGTGCGTAACAACAAGCTAGTCCTTAAGACAACCATTATAAATCGTTTTGTAACGGCTCAATAAATATTCAAGTGATTTAACGATCAAAACCTTTTCCAGCTACAAGTTTCAAGCGCATGGGTTTTCTTCGACAGTTTGCGCTTCTTTGACTTATATGCACCCTAGAAGATGCATAAATTTTAAGGACCTGGGTTGTTAACGAATTACGAGCTACCATTCTCTTGTTTTTATCATTTTATTTCTTTCTAGCAAGCACTATGTTTTAGTTCCTTTCGTATTATATTAATTTAGTTATAAAATGTTTTATATATTATGAATGGCTACAACCATGATATAAGATCCAGTATAATGTCAATAGCTCACTAGTGCCACTATGACTCATTACTCTTTTGTCCCACCCATGCGTGAATATTCATATGTTCTATATCTTTATAGAAATCGATGTTACATTCCTCTTTTCATACGATTATTGGTTCTTTGTTTGTGATTGCTAAGAGTTGCACCGCACGTATAATGTGCACAAGTATATGTAATGATATCTTAGCATGATGTGAAAGAAGCGATAAACAAATTTGTCGCTATTCGTTAAGTAGTTATGTGGTTGTGGTTTTCGTCTTTTTGATGGCATCTAATTCTGTTCTCCTCGTTTGATTGTTTATGCAGGCATCCTCGACCCTTATTCTTCCCATGAGAACATAAAGGTTATACAAATAAAAAAAAATATCAATGACTATTACTTTGTGATATAGCTTTATGTGCATTAACTGGTGTGGAAATTAGTGTGTCAATGATATTACTCTCATACATGACACTCGTAATACAATTAACTAAAATCGAAATAATATTATACAAAGAAGATTTACGTCAAATATGCATCGTCATTGAAGTTTCAAGTGAAATAACGATAACTAGTAGCAACTTGATGACCAAGATGAAGCCAAGATGATTGTGGCACATGGTTGCATTATTCATCTCCCAAATTGGGAAAAATATATGGACCACCAGGTTTGGACTAAAGATAGATGCTCACTAGCGCTGTACGGAATCCAGGCCAGGTATTGGATCAAAACAAGACCGCGCTTACTTTTGTAAAATGTCACAAATATCTAATCGAAATCTAACTTTAGCCACTATAAGACCGCGCTTTACTTTTGTAAATCGCTACAAATATCTAATCCAAATATATCTTTAGCCAATGCTTGACAAGCATTATCTCTTGATAAGAAGAACTGATGTTAAAAACACTTGGACTAGACAAATATTTATAGGAGTCGACAACAATCAAAGTGTTTATAGCAAGTATGAATGAAAAACGATTTATAAGTTAGAAAAATGATATTATTTTTACTTATATTCATATATATATATATATATATATATATATATATATATATGTATGTATGTATGTATATATATATGTTACTTATTCATAAAGAATTATCAATATGTTAGTATAGTCATTTAAGAGTGTTTTTCAAGCATTTTCTGTGATCTCTATGATCTTATGATAGTGTTTACCCTCACTTCTCCACAATCTACAATTCGAATATTAATCTTTTGATGAGACTTTAGTCCCACTTATTTACTATCAAATAGAATATTTGTCTTTGTTATTAGTTGTTAGTGTATTTGTAACATGAGGATACTTTTTACATCAGCCTTTATTAATCTATAAGACTTGATTGATCAATGGCAAGGTTGCTTAGATGTCATATCAGGTAATATTTTGCTGATAATAGGTCAATTTGGGTTTGGAAATAGAAACAAATGACTTACTATCTTTCAGTAATTGTCAAATGCTTTATTGACTATTTTCCTTTTAGTTGTTTAGATTGTCAACCAAGAATGATCCCTGGTGGTTTTTGCATACCATTAATGATATATATTTGGTAACATTTATATTGGATTTTTTTATACTTCTTGTACAACAAATATATGTGTGTTTTTCTGCATTTTGTGGACTGCATATATATAAACTAGCTTTAGTATGCCCGTGTATTACACGGGTTGAACATATAAAATATTAAATATAATAAAAATTTATCAAGTATAAAACGATATTTTACGATAAAATATAATTGAAATTACGTATAGTAATAACAATATGTACTAAAACAATTATATCAACTTTTTAAACTTTTGGTTAAAACTTTTTTTCCAAAAAAAATAGTAAATATTTTGTTGCAAAACAAACCGTATTAAAAAATATCATTTTTTAAAATATTCTTATTATAAATTTCAATTTTACTTATTTTTTGTTTATAAAAAATTAACTAATTAAAAAACTAATTTTAAAAAAGTTTGATTTTTTGTAAAAATTTCTTATTCTACAAAAACTATTTTTAGAAATAACATTAATAAGATCTTTTTTATATTTATTAAAAAACTATTTTTATTCTAAAAAAATTCAATAATATTTTGATAATTAAGGTAATTATTTAATAGGAGAGAGAAGCGGAAAAATTTTAATTAGAATGAATGTGGTGCCGCCACATGTCACACCAAGATACTCTTTTATTAGAGTAGAAAGATTATATATGCGTCACACCTCACCTAGGACGAGGCGCGCAAGTGATTAATTGATACAAACTTAGCACCTAAGTATAACTTTATGTAAAACTAAAATGCCATTATCACATACAAGAATAATTAAATTAAGAGTTAATTACATGAAAGGTCCCTATGCTTAGGTTTGTTTTTACTTTCGGTACTCAAGTTTGAAAAACTACAAGGTTGGTCTAAAAGTTTGTCAAAACATAATACAAAAGGTCACTCCCTGACTTGGATGGCAGTTAAGTTTTTCCGTTAATTTTTAAAAGTGAGGAGTTAATTACATGAAAGGTCCCTATGGTTATGCATGTTTTCACTTTCGGTCCCCAGGTTTGAAAAACTACAACGTCAGTCCACAAGTTTGACAAAACGTAACACAAAAGGTCCCCATCGCGGATGGCCGTTATATTTTTCTGTTAAATGCCTGTAAAATAATCAAAATACCCCTAACTATTTTAAAAGTCAATATTTATGAATAAGTGGGGCCTACTACTACCACTAACCCAACACCACCTACCATCTTCAACCTTCTCCATCTATCTTCCTCATCTACCACCACCTACCATCTTCAACCTTTTCCATCTATCTTCCCCATCTACCACCAACACCACCACAGCATCGCGACCCATCATCCACATCGGCACCACCGGACCACCATCGCAGATAACGGTTTCATCTTTATTTTGTCCTCGTCTTCAACCTAACCACCATTGTCTCTCCACTTGCCTCACCACCACCGTCTCCTTCACTACCGTTGCTCGCCTAACCACCCTTCACCAGCTCCAGCCACCACCGCATCATATTAGATATTGATCATCATCACCATCTTCTCCAATTGATTTCAAGCAAGTTGCAGGTTTTAATCTGCTCCAATAATCTAATGGGAGATAGTTCGTGGTTATGGATCTGACTAGAAATTCTTTGGGGTCTAGTTGCGCGAAGGGTAATGACCGGTGGTGGGAATTGCTTGGGGTTTTGGATCTTGGGTTTTGAAGAATTTATCTTCCTATTGTTCTTTTGATTTTTCAAAATACACCACATGTACACATTTATATAGCATCATCATCACATTTCCAAGAAAAACCAATAACTGATTTCAAGGGGGGGGGGGTTATGGGGTGACGACTAGTGGTGGGATCTGAGGCGGTGGTAGTAGTGGAGTGGCGGTGGCGATCGGTGGTGGGAGCAATGATGGTAGAGTGGCTGTGCAAGTAGTGATGGTTTAAGATTCTTTTGGTTTTTAATTAGTTAGGGGTATTTTAGTCATTTTAGAAAATTTAATAGAAAAAGATTACGGATATCCACGACGGGGACCATTTGTGTTACGTTTTGTCAAACTTGTGGATCGACTTTGTAGTTTTTCAAACCTGGGGAACAAAAGTGAAAACAGACATAACGACAGGGACCTTTCATGTAATTAACTCAAAAATGACTAAAGTACATTTGTGAAAATATGAAAATCTTTTATAAAACTGACACCCCAACACCTACCCACCCCCACCCCCACCCCCACCCCAAAATTCTTCTTCTTCTTCCTCAAGTTCAACTCCAGCAAACAACATCTCCACCACCACCAATCTGCCACCCCCATCTCTAACACCAACGGAACCTCACCACCATCCCCGCCATCGACAATCTACCACCACCACCAGTCTACCACCATCATCTCCTACACAACCAGAATGCCACCACCATCCCCACTTCCACAAGTCTGCAACCAACATCCTTAACACTATCGAAACACCATCACCATCCCCACCACCACAAGTTTGCAACCACCATCCCCAACACCATCGGGACTCCCACCATCCCCACCACCACTGGTCTGCAACCACCATCTCCAACACCACGAGTCACCACCTCGAATCCAATCAAGGTTAGGGGTGCTGCAATCGTGGTGACGGGTGATGGTTTTTGTGGTGCACCGGTGAGCAAGAAATGGTGGTGGTGGATTACGGTGGTGGTGGATTACGATGGTGGGCTATATGGTGAGCTAAAGATGAGGATGAAAGGGAGGGAAGGGGAGGGGACCGCGATCGTGAGGGAGAAGGAGAGAAAGAGTTGGGCTGAAATGGTGGGCTGCGGTGGTGGGCGACCTGTGGGGGCGGCGGTGGTTGTCTGGTAGGATGGTGGTGGTGGTGGTGGTTTGATAGAATAATGGTGGTTAGATTTTTAAGGTTGAAGATGAAGTTGCAGGTCACATCTTATATAATTATTGATTTTTTATTAGTCAGGGGTATTTTGATCAGTTTACTAGGACTTAACGGAAAAAGTTAACGGTGATCAGACTTTTTGTGTTACGTTTTGACAACCTTTGAACTGACCTTGTAGTTTTTTAAACCTGAAGACTAAAAGTAAAAACTGGCTAAACACAAAGACCTTTCATATAATTAACTCTTAAACTTAACTAAGTAAACTATCCTTGAAAACATTTCTTTTGGTCAAGAACCTCTGTTAGCTTCTTTAAGAATTATCTGAAATACTAAAGCTACACCTAAGGTTGAAATGTTGGTGAGTTATTAGAGTGATCATTGTCTAACATGTCTCAACCTATTATGAATATGTGTGAGCTCATTTACAAAGGAAACTTAACATATAAGATTTAAAATCCTAAAATCTTGATTAAATAGAGAATTTTACTTGTATGCCACTTTTCCGATTGAGAACATAGCTTAAGAAACTTCAATTGAGAAGCTATGTTATAGGTCTCACAAGACACGTTTCGGCTAAAGTGTGTACCACAAGTCATTAAGATGACCGTACCGGTCATTAAATCATTTAAGTTGCTATAATAGACATTTAATACAATTTAATCTTTTTGTTTAATGGAGTTAAATGAAATGACTGTAAAACCAAGGGGTCGTTTGGTTTGCTGAATGTTTTGCAAAGTAATTGGAATTGGAAATAGAATTGGAATTGGAATCTTGTTAAAATTGATAACGTGTTTGGTTTGTCAATTTTGAGTGAAATTAAAATGCTAATTTTGAACATTCTATTGGATTGTTAAACATTCTATGGGTAAGTGAAAGTAATGTGAATTCCAATAAATGAGAAAAAATTTCCAATTCTAATTCCATCCATTGATCAACCAAACATGATTTTGGATGGAAAATTTTTCAATTTTAATTTCTGATAATTATGTGAACCAAACGGGGCCTAAGGTTTCTATGTTACTTGGGATATATGAAATTGTTGAGTGTAATACACTACCAAAACCTATAAGTTTCAAGTGCAATTTTAAACGCCAGAGTTTTCTTCGACAGTACGTATGGCTTTAACTTTTATACCCGTTATACTCTAGGAGACAGACGCGTTGTCTTGGGGAGATATAATATTTTAAGGGATCGGTGTTGTAAACAAATTCTATATACCATTCTTTTTTTTTTTTTTTTCATTTCTATCTAACAAGCAAAGTGTTTTAGTTCATTTTGTATTGTAATTTAACTTAAAATTTTGTATATATTATGAAGGGTTAATGGATTTAAATACTCACAACTATTGAAAATTGGCCGCTGCCACCCCTAAGTATCAATTTGGCGAATATAACTCCCAAGTAAACACTTTGGTGTCTGTATCACCCGCCATTTGTCAAAACCCTAACAAATGAGCTGATTTATTTTGGTCATTGTGTCAAATAAATCAGCTCATTGTATCATATACGTTCATTGTGTCATATATTTTATATCATTTGTTAGGGTTTTGACAAACGACGGGTGATACAGACCCTGAAATGTTTACTTGGAAGTAATATTCGCCAAAATAATACTTGGGGCTGTGAACGGCCAATTCCCAATAGTTGGAAGTATTTAAATCCATTGACCCTATTATGAACGGCTACAACCCTAATATAAAATCCAAGATAATATCATCGACTAGCTAGTGCCACCATGACTCATTACTCTCTTGTCCCAGTCATGCATAGATATTCCTATGTTCTATATCATTTATTGAATCTGATGTTACGTTCCTCTTGTCATATGATTATATGTTCTTTGTGTGTGATTGCTAAGAGATGCACCCCACAGAGAATGTGCACAAGATATGTAGTGATGTTGTAGCATGATGTGAAAGAAGTGATAAACAATGTTATCACCACCTATTAAGTCGTTATATGGTTGTGGTTTTCGCGTTTTTGATGGTCCAATCTTCTCTTCGCTTTTTCACTTCATAGAGGCATCTAATTCTGCACTCTCGTCTAGTTCTTTTATGATCGTTCGTGCAAGACCCCTCGTCCCTTACTCTTCCCATGAATACATAAAGATTATTACTGATAAAAAATCATCCATGACTATTAGTTTGTAATATAGATTTATGTGCATTAATTGGTAAGAAATTAACAAATATGGAACTTCTGCCTTAGTTTCTTTACTCTTATACATGATAAGCGTAATACCATTAACTACAATCAAGATAAATTTATATAAAGAAAGATTTAAGTCCAATATGTATCTTAAATTTAAGTGTCAAGTGAAATATCCATAACTAATAGTAACTTCATGACTATAATAATGCCAAGTTATTGTGACATGTGGTTCCATGCGGTCTTCATCTCCCAAATCTGGAAACATATAGACCATCAAATGTTGGAGTAAAAATAGATGCTCACTAGCGTCGATATAGAATCTTGGCCAGGTGTTATGATCAAAACTGGACCACACTTTATTTTTCTCAATCGCCACGACCATCTAATCCGAATCTAACTTTTAGCCACAAGTTATTCTATGTTATTCTAAACATTCTACATCTTGTGTGTTTGTATAGATAGATCTTTTGTTGTTGCATCTCCACATTTAGTTATCGGCATATGTCATTAGGGTGTCCAAGGTTAAGGGTTCATGGAAAATTTGATAAACCGCAAGTAAACCTTATTTCTAATATTAAAGCTTTATTGGAGAGGAATCAAACTCAAATTGGATTATATTTAGAGTTAATTACATTAAAAAGATCTGTGTTTAAGTTTGATTTCATTTTAGTCCTTAGATTTAGAAAAGGGTTAATGGATTTAAATATTCCCAACTATTGGAAATTGGTCGCTGCCACCCCCAAGTATCATTTTAGCGAATATAACTCCCAAGTAAATACTCTGGTGTCTGTATCACCCGACATTTGTCAAAACCCTAACAAATGATATAAAATATATGACACAATAAACGTATATGACACAATGAGCTGATTTATTTGACACAATTACCAAAATAAATCAGTTCATTTGTTAAGATTTTGACAAACGGCGGGTGATTCAGACACCCAAGTGTTTACTTGGGAGGTATATTCGCTAAAATGATACTTGGGGGTGGCAGCGGCCAATTCCCAATAGTTGGGAGTATTTAAATCCATTAACCCTTTAGAAAATTACAAGGTTGATCCAAAGTTTGCCAAAACGTAACACAAATGTCCCGTCATGGATAGCCGCTATTTTTCTCGTTAAGTACTGGTACGATGGCCAAAACACCCATAACTATTGAAAAAGTTAATAAATTTTTTTTGTTCTTTTTTTTCGTTAAGTGCTTGTACCGGTTGCAATAGCTTTATCGCTTAACGATAGCTTTATGGTACAAACAAAATAATTGACCTATGCTTACACCAGTTGCACATTCCAGGCTACAGGGGGATGTAACATAGACCTTAGACGTAGCCGATTAACATCCACATCATATTAGTGGGTGGATTTTTATAGCAAGAATAACACTTTTGTGTTGATTCTCTCATTTTTGGCTGGATATGGCTGATTGAGGGAATCAGAACCGATCAAGACATCAAGGAACCAACGACAATGACAATTTAGATACTCTAAGCGGGTAAAAAAACTCACCATGGTCATTTCATTTTACCTGAACCTTTACATTCATGCACTCGAACGCCATTACATGTTTCCTTCACAGAGGTACAAAGCTCACAAGCATTTGCTGGAAGTGATACTCAACAAAAGTTAATTCTCTAGATATTCATTTTCTACTTTGCATATATGTAACGAAATAACATAGGAAACCGTCATTACCTTCCCATCCCATGCTTGATATCTGAAACCATGCTTCCTTTAGAGAGATTGGATAATTAATCAATGATGTTTACATTCTTGCCACTTGTTTCTTCCATAAGCTCATAAAAGCCATCTGCTTTGCAAAAGTTGTGATTTACCTAATCCTGTTGGTTAGTCGGGTACTCAGAGGTCCATGAGTTTACCGGCAATGGGTCCTTATAGTCATTAAAGATAATAGACCGAGCTGTGGACTGGGTAACGGGTAGCACAATAATGACCTATTCTAGAGTAAAAATACTAGAAGATTATATATTACCAGCTGTAAAATACTTGGATTAGAAATTAAATATAACCCAAAACCATGTAAAATTTGTATGTGCTAAAAGGTACATAGTGAATGTATGTCACATGGTTATGTATTCCAAGACCACATACTCATGTCATTTAGGACATAAATTTTCAATTTTTTATAAGGAGTTACACACGGCCATGTGATATAAAAACTCAAATAGCCGTGTGTTTTGACTTTCAAAAAATTTTTCACTTCCACAAGTTACACAATATGCTTAATAACCTCACGTAGCATTGTGGATGCAGCTAAACCAGATATCTAAAAATTTGGCCTCGTTGTGCAACCCAATTAACTAGGAAACCACAACCACCACCAGCAAACCGAAGATTAAATCACTAGGTGGCATCGGTCGCCAAATACCCAACAAGATAATGAGGCGAGTGTCTTGAGTAAACAGGTATCATTTGGTTCCGATGGTTAAGGTTTAACAACCTTAGTTCTGCTTTTATATCATCATTTGCTAGCTGCAAGATCTTTGGCAGTTGAGATGCTTGAATAATGGTAAGACTCAGACTTCCTGGGTTATTAGGATAGCCAATACTAAGATGTCTCACGAAGTCATTTGCTGCAGTGTTCAGATCCAAGTTATTCCCCCGCCCAGGAACTAATCCCCAGTAGAAAACAATGTTGGGCGTTTGTATGCTCACGTCAATGTATTCTGTAGGGTTTGGATCACATAAGGCATGCATCTCCTCCAACTGTCAGTCATAACCAAAAGCAACACAAGTAACTACATGAGCCTGATTTTGAATTTCAGCCTATTTACCTTAAAATGAGTGGATCTTGATTTATATTATATCACCACCAGATCAAATGACTGAAGGTTAGATGAAATGCATCGAGTCGAACATGTCAAACTGGTCAAAGTTAGTCCAAATTATATTTGTTCAAATGCTTATAACCTCCCAAGTCCTAATTAGCTTTATTATACTTCAAAATTAATTTTTCTTTTCATATTGTAGATTTTATATTTCATACAATATTTAATCATTAAATAAAATAAATGGAAGTATCGGCCGGTCAACCCAAACCATATTACGGGGCCAAAAAAACTACCCGAGCCCGCTCTCTCTATATAGGTTCAAAAATGTGGTCTTGTAAATATGTTGAGATTATAGCTATACCATACAGTTGCAACTTTCATAATCATGACTCAAAATTCTAAACTTTTTACTCCTAAGTCAACTCATGATCCTACTCGTACGAGTAAGAATGTTAAAAGAAAGAAAATACTCAATATTCTGAATTGGAGTAATGCAACAACTTGTTTCACTGTTAGTCTGTTAGTCAAGTTACTATTATGCCTTCAAGAGTAATAAGAAAAGGGAATCTTGTTATAACTAAAATCGATGATATTGATTTTCATGGGCTAAGCAGTAATCTTGGATATGAAAATGCTATAAATTAAAAAGGCTGTGTGAAAGATAGCATGCTTACCTTAACAAGAAGACTGTGGAAGCGTGATTTAACCCAGTGTACCCAGGTCCCGAGCTCAACCTTGTTATATGTTGAAAGACATATTTTTATGAACCGCAAGTAACTCTTTGAGTAAGGAAATGGCTCAAAGAGATTTCCCCAGTCAAATTGTGGCTTGAAAGGATCCTACAGCAACACGATTTCCTTGATAAGAAAAAATGACAAAATTGGGTGTAACTTGTTCATGTGTATTACAGGAATATCGACAGTTTTTCTATAAGGTACCAAGGGCGCAAAAAACACACACGAGACAAAATAAGGGCAATAAAAAAAATAAATAAAAATGTATGTAAGTTAGACATAGAAAATTAATAATTTAATAATATTCAACAAATATAATAAAATCCTACTATAATATCCTTTTAAATTTAAGTCCAAAAAATTAAAAAAAAAAATTTGATTTTTTCATCCCACATTGCTTCATCCATGGCTATAAAGGGGAGGCAAGTGACAACAAGGAACCATAAGCATGTGCTCAGCCTGTTGCTAAAAATGCCATAAGCGTAGCTCAATTTTGACTACATAGCTTTTTACAAAAAAGAAGATTTATAAACAGAAAAGGTAGAAGTATGCCTGAGTGTGACGATATCCTCTACGAAACTCAGATCTGATCTTGTTGAAGGTACTAGTAGTCATGTTTGAATGACAATACTTATCCAGGCAGCCCGGCAATTGAATAGGCATCAATGCTAGTGTTCCAGGCGGAAAAGGCATTGCTTCATCTTCTACCATAACTGGCTCTGGCCAAGGCCAAAAGGCAAATGTCTTAAAAAAGATTGAAATCAAATTAACCAAACTGCCACTTGGGTTCTTTAAGCAAACAAAAGCAGCTAAAACAGCCAAGTGAATGCCCCCAAACAGCCCAAATAACTGCAAAAACAGATTAATGAGAGCACGATGAATACCAAATGACAACAGTTTCAAAGCAAAGTTTGTTCAAAATAATCAGGAGATATCAAGTTCGTATCCTAGTGTTACTGGTGTATTATCAAAATGTGGAAAACTGGTGGATTGAGTAACGGATAAGTTTTGGCAAAGGGTGGGTTGAGCCTGACTGCAAGGCTCTGTTTTAGGCATTTTGTTTGTTTGTTTGTTTATAATGAATTGTACCTAAATGTCATTACAAAAACCTTATTATTACAATAACAATTTAACATTCATAATTGAGATGGGTTTTATGCATTTGAATACACATGGGATGACTTTTGACCCATTTGACATGTATCCATTTTGGTTTAAATCCTTTAGGTTAGTCCATCTGACCCATTAAGTGATAAAATATAACCCACATCAACCTAGTTATGAGTGTGCCAGAAACAATAGATGGCAGCAAAGGAGGTGTGAATTTTATTGGGTCATAAAAAGAAGTGAAATGTAAAACCGAGTAAAAAAGAAACCCTTACATCACTATACACCCCTCTTCTCTTTGCCCATGACTTAACACAGTGTAACAATTCCTTGAATATCTGCAAGAAAACAATTAACAAGCGAGATAAACAACCAACTCGGACTGTTAAAAGAGATCATAGAATTGCATAGTGAGACTATGATGGTTTCATAGTTCATACACTCATAAAAAAGGCTAAATCTTGAAAATGACTTTTATATGAAGAAGCAAAACCAGCTTTAACTTCTAGTGAAATCAAATCATTGATGACAGAAGCCCACATAAAAACACGAACCATTGCTAATCGTTAGAACATTGCTAATACAGATTGAGTCTTATTCAGAGCAATAAATACCTTTTTGTAGTCTAGAGCATGTGTTTCTATTGCTAGAATGAATATAAACAAGTATGGGAAAATCTCCTACATCTCAAAGAAACATAGAAGATAAAATAACTAGAAAGGAAGAAAAATAAAATGCCATGGTCACAGGCACTCCAGACAACCACTTCTAGCACATTTAATCAATATTGCTTAGGAGGGAGGAAATGAATGACTACATGATACATCTCATGATTAAGAGGGTGTTTGGGATTGCGTTTTGATGAAGATTGTCTAAATTTAGTGTTTTCAGAACACAAATTATCAGAAAAGTGTCTGGCAACCCATTTGAAAAAGTGATTATTTGTTTATTCTTAAATTTTGAAGCTGGTCGACCCCTATTTTTGAGATTTGCTGTTTAGCAAATGCAATACCAAACACCCCCTATAGCATATTAACATTTTGTCAATATCCCAAAACCACTGTCTTAAAATGAAATTAACAATAGCAGTAGTCCCTAATCATAATATCAAAGAAATGCAGAGAACAAAAGAACAAAGAAATGAACAAAAAAGAAAATGACAAGGAGCAAAGAAATGAAAGAAAAAGAAAAAAAGAGGAAATTATGTTGGTCTGAGTTGTAGACAAGCACATTGTACCTTCACATCTGGAACAATCTGCAGGATGCTATCCTTTACTCGTACTCCTGAAAAACTCTTCCAGCTTGTTTCATCAATATCCTTTATGAACGAAGAATCGCATGCATCCACATTCTGAAAATCAAAATAAATCAATAACAGCAACGATAATAGAAACAAAGATTCACAAGAAACAGAGAATTTCATTCCTGCTCACCTCCGGAATAGCTGTAACCTGAAGTTTAGCAAATGCCAAGTTGATCAATATTCCATCAAATATAAATTGCAAGAGAGGAACCTCGGCATCCTTGACACAATGGATACCCGACACCTCTGGTCTCCCTGCAAGCATGTTGTACAAAACTATAAAAAAATCCTCCTGCAAAAAGATAAATAGAAACAAGTTCAGGAAAGTTTATACTTTGTAATCTTTCTAACTATATACTAGTTTAGAGGGAGAAGACTCACTGCCATAGAAGCAAAACAAGGGCCCACACAAACAGCATCAATGTCGGAGTCCACATTATAAACCTAAAAGCAAAGAGAGTAGAATATCTTGTTCAATACAACATAAAAGCAAAGAGAATAGATGAAGACACAAACTCACATCAAGGCCATACGATCCATACGATAATATTGTTGCTGAAGCATCTTTAATCTGACTTTGTGGCAGCCTACGTTGATAAGCGACTCTTCTAATCCAGGTCCTTAGTATCTGCATCATCAATAAATGGACTTTCATAAATCAATAGATGTTAGTGAAATTTTTAATCGGATTATCTCAATACATTCATCTCTTTCCTTTTGACCACCGATTAAACATATGAATTAGGAAGAATATCGCAACAACAAAATAGTGTGCTTTCATGAGTGTATGCAACATAATGGGTAATTACTAGGGAATCCCCCTTTTCATTTACACCATCTTTCTCAATGGATTTCAGATTTGTTGATGCTGTCAAAAGACCATACTTTCTTAATGAAATTCATTTGTTGCATTTTCAGTTTCATGAAATTGCCATTTTGGATGACTTTTTTGACAGGTGTGACATTGTTTATGAGTTGGTTCACCTTAAGATTTTTCATAGTTCACACCTAATTTCTAATAAGTAAATAAAATCACCAAGTGGATCCTTCCTTAAGCCAATTGAAATATTTGATTATTTTAGTATTAGATTTCCACTTAAAGAATAACCAACAGTCCAATTAGCACTACTCTATCTCATGAATACAGCAAACTTTGTATCCGACATGGTAAAATTGGTCACACAACCCAGATAATTAGCTCATTATTTTGCAGTCCAATTGGGTTTTGGAGTATGTGTCTTCTAATGAAGGCACCTTTGTTACTCAAGATCTTCAAGCCTTCGCAGGTTATACTTGATGATGTGATCATTTAAAAGATGGTAATGGTATTATACATTTAATACAGGGCATACTATTGTCTCCTCTCATTCTCACTCATTTGTATCGAATAAATTATGTGTGACCTAAATTTTAATAGAAACTTGACTTTGGTTCCCCTTCTGCAAAAAAATTAGATATTTATTAAATTCTTTTGTACTTCTTTGTTGTGAGAGATATAAGAATGAGCCAAAGAGGCTCGTCTTGCTTTAGGCCTGACTAGAGCTAGGGTGTACAAACGCTCTACTGTCCTTCACACTTTGGCGTCTCTAGCTTGAAATTCCGCATTCCCATGTCTACTATGTTCCAGTCCATCTAGCGTCTTTTGACTTTCACAAAACTATTGTAATACATCCTTTTGCAATAAAAGTCATTGTTTGCCCTTCAAACGGTCTACTTGACAGGCACAAAACCACAAGAATTGTTGTTACGGATGTTTGGGCTCCCTCACCAGTAATCTTAACACAAGGTTATTAACAATTTGACACTATATTATTCTCAATGAACACCGCACAAAATTCATGTGACTGGGTCCCCTCAAAAAGACATATTTGGTGGATCTATATTCATTACCTTCAAAGAGCTTTTCAAAATTTTCTTTAACCCATTGTGAGTCCATAAGGAGATGGTGGGGGACAATACGACAGTTTGGACAAAAACACTTTCAACCATGATATATAGCACTTTCTTTTCCTCCCACTACACCTCAAAGAGTTGGTAGTCTTGAAAGGCGACGCTATCATTTTTGGAAACAGCTTTGACTCTCCTACACTAAGCCTCAATTCCCTCGTGAACTAGCCATATGCATGCTCAACAATACCACACTACATACCTAATCAACAAAACAATCACTCTTGGTTTACAAGATAAATCACCCATGAATCTGTCTTTAACAAAACAGTACAACACCATACTACACCATGCACCATTTGGTTGTCTATGCTAACCCTGATTACGACCATGCGTCTTTTGTGGCTACTTCACAAAGTACCATCGCTACCAAACCCAACCACTTCCAAAGTTTCTGTTTAATCACTTTCTTTCCTAGAAACCACTTTAACTTTGCAATGACACAAGAACATGGCTTGAGGAATGAAAATCAGACAACAAATATAAAGAAACCAGAACTAATGTATTTGGGTAAAAAGGTAAAGACATACGTCGAACGACTGCACTAGCAAGTCAATAGCTCAATATTACAAAAAAAACAAATCAGGTTTAGCATAAAGTGTGTTTGTAGACAAAGGAACCTCCCCCCCCCCCCCCCCCCCCCCCCCCCCCCAACACACACACACACAAAAAAATCACCCAGATGATTCTTTCCTTAAGCAAATTATTGCAATATTTTATCCTTTATACTATTTGGGCAACAACCATCAAATCTCGAGACATCTCATGTAACAGTAATGAACCAATGTCCTAATATCGTCCCTTCTATTGTTCGTTCACTTGACAAAGCTTCAAAGCTTAAAACAAATAGAACCCTACAATGAACAAACTCCCTTAAAAAACAATAACAAATACATTCTTACCTCTTTAAGCTTTTCAATGAGATTCCTCCTCTTCAGTTCTTCTTCTGGAGAAACCAAAAGTCCCTCGTCGCTGATAAACTACAACAAAAACCAATGCAAACAATAACAACACTCAAAACTCAAACTCTCAGCCTAAACCTCTTAATCAAAACATGTCATTCATGTAATAGATATCCAACAAAAACAGAAATCAGCAAAATAGGGCTTTGCGATTAAGTAAACAAAACCTTCAGAAGAGAAACCGAGCTTTCCGATTCAATTTGAGACACCATAGCTGGATTAAACAAACTTTGAATCAAATGTGTCGGAATCAACAGGCGGATACGATTAACGAATGGTGATTAACTACAGATGGCGAAATTCATCGAGCTCCATTGCAGTGATTGTATAGTCATTGATCTCATTGCAATGTTAATCGTTTTACTTACAGAGATTCAAAATGATAGAAGGTAATCAAAATAGAAAAATAATTAGGGCTTCAGGAGTAAGCAGAGAAGGCTTCTGGAGGAATGGAGGTTTTTTTATTATTATTTTATTTTTGAAAATGTGTGTTTTGTTGTAACAGATGATGATATGTTATTATCACGAGACGGTGAGATGACATGTGTATATGAGTATATCCCCAAACGTGAAGCTTCCATTAAAAAAAAAAAAGTTAAATGCGTTTTACGTCCCTGAGGTTTTATAAAAATTGTCATTTGAATCCAAAAGTTTAAAAGGTTGTTATTTGCATCCAAAGGTTTCACAAAAATTATCTTGCATCCAAAGGTTTCATTAAAATTGTCATTTGAATCCATTTGGCTACATCTAACTAACACAGTTAACTTTTTTCGTTAAGTTTCCAACATGAGAGTTTTTTAATAAAAAAATTAGAAAATAAAACACCAACTAACGTGAGGGTTTTTATATGTTTAGCTTCTTTTGATAATTGCAGTTATGTTTGACTTTATAATATTATTTTATTGTTTTGTCTTGTTAATGTATTTGGTTTAGTAATCGTGCTACTTTTGCCCGTTTTATTAAACATAGATTTATTTTATTTAAAGTTTAATTATGGTTACGATAATTGATATTTTATGATTATTATTCATGGTAGTTAATGTCATATTATTAATTGTTCTTATACTTTTATGATAATCTGTCTTTTATGATTATAATTCAAATAATTTATGTTATTTGATTTGTTTGTTTATTTATATATTTTTTTGTTTTGTATGTTTTATAAAGTTGGAAATGAATCACTTTTAGTTAGTTAAACTTATATTTTATTTTATCTAATAGGACGTCCAGAGATAAATTTCTTGATAAAATAAAATAACTGTTGACCTATCATTTCTCTTAAATTAAAATTGCAATGATGATTACCAAAATACACTGAACGCCTAAAACTTATCACGTAGATCTTATTTTTATTATTTTGTAATTGTTTTGACTAAAATACCCCTAATGTAGGAAACTTAACGGAAAAACTTAACGACGTTAACTAGGAGTAGTTGAGTGGATTCAAATGGCAATTTTTGTGAAACCTTTGAATGCAAATGGCAACCTTTTAAACTTTTGGATTCAAATGGCAATTTATATGAAACCTCAGGGACGTAAAACGCATTTAACTCTAAAAAAAACGATGCATCAATAGGCTGTACATTGGGCAAATCATGTTGTACCAAAGGGGTTAGCGTAGCTAACTAGCTATGTTGTAGTGAATACTTTTTATTTTTATAAGCACAAACTTACGTGTCTAAAACAAAAGAACATGAAAGTTTACTAACATTTAACAACTATATCTACAGTGATTTACAATTGTTAAGCACTTTATACAAGTTGTTAATGCATATGTAAATGTTAATGTTGCTTCAACATAGAAAGAGAGGGAGGGAGGGAGAAAGCGAGGGGTGAGGTAGAAAGGGGAATACCCTCATCATCTTTGTCATAGCCGGATGACGCCTCTCGCCTGCCATAGCTAATCAAGCGGCCAGCACCACCTTTGGTCATTTGCTTATCGATTATCTTTACTGACACTCAAATCAAATCAATAAATAGAACCTCAATTTCACCTTGTTGTTTTTCCAAATAAATAGGACATGCTCTGGTGTCGGTGCCATGACAAGGTGTCACACCCCAAACCACGGCGGTTTCCCACAGGCCGTGAACGTCATGGAATCACAGTCACTGGTTAACCATTACATGATTTAGTAAAACATACGTTGCAATTAAGTTTAAAAGTACATAATTGTTTTTATAGTTAAATAGCGGAAGAAGTAGTTCTAATGTAAATTGTTTTCAAAACATGACAAATTAGAAATAATGTCCTACGAGCATGAGTGATCCTAAGTGCGACGAGATCCATACTAGCTTAACCTGGTGCATACCTCAATTACCTGAGAAAACATGCATAAAAATATATCAACATAAAGTTTGTGAGTTTAGAGGTTTTTAAGTAATAGTAAATAGTGATATGGACCACAAGTCTTTCTATGATTTGATTGTTGATCATTCAATACTACAATATTATATAACTATCGCAACCGAAGCTAGACTGTAACTGCAATAGATTGCCCCTACCCATGCCTACCGTAAGCACAGGGGTGAACAAACTAATAATGCACCCGTTTAGACCTCTAGTCAAAATTAGGGTAATTAACCCGGGTAGGGGAAGTGAAACCCAATAATACTATTCATGATTACCTCGCCTAGGGAAAAAAATTAACAGTCCGGTTAAATAGGACTTCATACAATAAGTAAACTACTTATATATAATGTAAAATCATTGACAAGTAATTATGTTCACGAAAATAGTAATTTGCATGTAATATAACCCAAAAGAAAATAAGTAAAATTGAGACCGTGAAACTCACCTACCGGATGAGTGAATAGGCTTGGAAATATAAGTATACAAAGTGCTTGTGAAATTCCAAGCTAAGTTCGCCCTAGAATAATTAAGCCAACTTATGCCTAAGTAATTGATTCTACGTGAAATATGAGCATGTAACTGCTTCATCTACATAACTTAGTAATAATATGTTCGACTCGATTACCCGTTGGTGATATGTGATTAATAATTATGAAATATATATTACTTAGAAAATACTATTAAATTATATTTCATTTAAGTGTGTACAAGAATTATTGTATTTTAAAGTTGACATATTATTTAGGTATTTAATATCATTTTGACTTGACCCAATTTGTGACCCGAGTGTTCAGTAATTAATTATATATTTCACATGTGAAATTATAAAAATTAGGGTTTTGTAATAATTTAGTATTTTAAGCAAAATAATATTTGTAATGTCTTTTATTAATACATATAAGTTACTAACATTTAAAAAAAATATTAATTTTCATATTTCCGTAACTTTTACTAAGGTATATATATGTATATATATGTATGTATATATGTATTTGCATATGAGAATACCTATTTAAATGTATATTTACATATTTTTTTAATTAGACATTTTATTCTTTTTCTTACTTTTCTTTTTATGTATTTTTGAAGAATAAACTTTTCCAACTCTTACAATATTATTATTATTATTATTATTATTATTATTATTATTATTATTATTATTATTATTATTATTATTATTATTATTATTATTATTATTATTGTATTATTGTGTTTATGATATACTTTTATAGTCAAGTCCCATAACTACATTTTTAGTCATACTAGTCACCTACTAATAATTATAATCTATCATTTAAACTATCATAATATTTTAAGTTTTGAAGTCCATAATTTTTACATATAGAGTTTCATGTCTATATTTTTAATCTTATTTGTAAAATTAGTCAACTTGTTAATTATAACCCTTAAAATATCTCACTAGATATATACAACTTGTAAAAATATATACCCATGTTCATAATAACACTTAAACAAAATCTATTAAAATCCATACATACCATGTAAAGTCTTCTTGAGTTTTTAACACATCTATTGACTATTGTAAAATCACCAACTAGTAATTTGATCACATATGGATGTATGAATATTTAATTTTAACACAAAGAATCATTATTTATTTCATGTTAGAATGTGTTGTGTGAGGCATTATTTTTGAAATTCGTTATTTGTGAAAATATTAATTTCTACAGAATATCTTTAGTGGATGAAACTAGTTACATATGAATCAGTAAATGGATGAACATGATAAAATAAAAGATGTATAAATAAGTAAAGAGTGTTCTCACTTAAATAAACCAAAAAAAGATGGAAATGATGTTGTTGGGTGCTTAAACATTTAAAATTCACTTAGAATTCAACAATGGCCCTTGAATCATCCAAGACTTATAGAAGACAAGTTGAAAATAAGATGGGATGATGAGGATGATGGCTTGGCTGAATTTTGAAGGAAGGAGAGGAAAAGAAGTGTAGTGTGGGTTTGGGTAATTTGATATGTAAAGGGCATGCCCCCTTTTTAAAACTTTTAATACTTGTAAAGTCTTCTTTTTAAGTGTGAAGTATTCAAACTTATGATCAAGGCAAGGTGGAAGAGAGGTTTCTAGAGTGGTAAGGGAGACATATATCCTTAAACATTTCTAAATGAAGTTTCACCATAAAGGAAAACTCAAACTCTTACAAGGTTCAACACAAAAGGACAAGGATTTCATGGGGGGGGGGGGGGGGTATTTTTTGCTTTTTAAAGTACATTCAAATATTATAATACATATATAATATCATATAATGTCATATATTTTGTTATTGATGATAAGTTAAAAATATGTCGTGTATCGAGTAGTTGCGTAAATGAATTTATATCGGGTAAGTTATCAATTTACGCATTTAGGTTTACTAATAAATTTAGACATTTCCAACATGCATGATTTGGGTTCTAAAATACTTTGTAACACCTTAAAATATATATTAGCACATATATTTTAATTATCACCAACGTTCGTGTGTGCCGGTTGTAACGTGCATAAACTGGTAATTACATCGAGTCACCGATGCATGTAATGTTATGCATGAAATTTGCAATACATGAAATGACTTTAAATAAATAGATCTCAATTGAGCTTCGTATATGATGTGTGTAACTATGACTAAGTCCGGTCGGGTATTGACCTGAAAATACCAGTTGACACACAAGGAGTGGTGATGAAGCCTCTGCTTGCTTCAATTTCTGCCGGTGTGATCTTATGGTTTATTCTGGTACCTTCAGAAGTTTCTAAGAAAGGTTGCCAATTGTTGTTGATATTTACCGCAACCATTGTTATTTATGAAGCAGAACCAATTTTTGATTTTAAAGCAGCTACGGTATTCTTTTTTTTTTCTTTTAGTCTAATGTTGAATTAATATCAAACTAGGATTCTTCTCCGCGCGCGTTGCGCGGGGCTCTCTGCAATAGAGAGGAATATCAAAGCGCGGAAAAAAAAAAACAAAGGGCTATAGCTTCAAAAAAAAACCAAAAACAATATTATGAAGAAGTTTCTAGAAAAAAAAATTTATTTAAGAAAAAAACATGATAACCGGTCCTTGGGTGATAGATTTTCTAAACGGTTAATGATGATTACGGTGAAGTAAAAAATCAAGTTTGTCATCATATGAGGCAACTACAAGTGGAGTTGTGAACGTTGAACTGCTAATGGTTATTATCAAAAGGATCAACGCAAATAAGATCACATGTAGCATCATCTTCAAACATAGATTTACATGTATTTGACGATTAATATAAAACTTTAAAAAGGGCATCAAAAGCAACATTTTTTTTGTTGCCAAGAAGGCTTGTCACTGGCCAAGAAAGTAAACAACAGCATCCCCTAAAGGGGTCTGTTTTGTTGTAAAAAATGTGCAGATCTAATGCGCCAAATTCAAAGACCTGAAGGCCTATTTACATGCCGTAATAGAAACGGCCCCAAAAGGAGTTTAAATTCATATTCAACAAGTTAAAATAGTACAAAGAAAAGCCATAATGCTTTACACACCCAACTAACCTTACAAACAACATATCTTGTTTTAGAACTTGTGATTCCTTCTTGAAGATGTGCAAAAACAAAACCAACCTGCAACTGGGAAAAAATAGAGCACCTGTGATTAAGAAAACAAATGTTTACTTGTATGATGTATAACATAAACTGTAGAAAAAGACAACTAGATTATAAATAATAAAATGATCAAAACCATAACCCGTGATTCTCAATCCACAAATGATCAACTAAAACAAAAAATAAAATAAAATAGCCTGGCAAAAGACAAAATCCCATCAGCGTATTTGTTATAAATTTTTTATCAAAAACTCAAAACTGTGACCCATAGTCTCAACACACCCTTAAAAGAGAGTATCACCCATCCACTAACCAATCAATGGTGTTGAACCCCACCTAAAAGGAGTCTAGTAGCTAACATTATTATCCCTAGAAGTATGTAAATGGTTATAAATTGCATATTCTGGAAAGAAGTTGCTAGAATGTTTGCACAAAGCTGTTGAAAAGAAGGTATGTCCCAGATAATGGTAGAATGTTATGGTATTTTTTTTTTTTTTTTTTTCAGTTGTCCTAAAATTAAAGAGCAACTAAACTATACATGTGTATAATTAACAAAATAGTTCATACTTTAATCTATCCAGATTCGAGCCTTGATTTCGTCTGTAGTCCTAAAAGTTCTAACCATTTGCCTCTATCTGCCTTTTGGGGAAATGGGGTCCTCTTAGATTTATCTAGTTCCTCCATTGACAACTTCAGAACAATATCAATTGAGTAGCAACAATTTCTCGGGTGTTAACTTTGAGTCTCATTCACCTGATCAATGGAAATGTTTGAGATGGCGATTTCGGCTTTAGAGTCGCTAAACAAATCTGTCGCTCAAGCTGAGCATCCAATGCTAAAAGGATTTTAACCAGCAAACAGATTTGTTGGCACTTCACCATCTACCATATGAACTCTGCTTCTTATAATTGGTCTATCAGCCTATGTAATACGTTTGTCAATGGATTGATCAAGAATTTAAGAGATAAACAATCGAGAGCCAAATTAATGAATTGGAACATGATTAACAAAATTAAGGTTAACAAAACCTCGATGAGGTAATGATGCATGACAACTACTGTGATGGTCCAACATGAACCAAATATCATACAAATTATGTAGCTAATGAATAAGAGTGTACCTGACTCACATGAGTAATGTGGAGTATGTCCTCCTCTGCCTCGAGCTATGAAAAGAAACAAACTTTAAACACCAAGAACGCCAGATGCAATCATGCAAATGGAAGAAAGGGAAACGTTTTGATAATTACGATAAGGGGCATGGCCGATTAGGGTTTCAATCGACTATTGCACTTCGTTGGATTTCATCGGTCCATCATCAGTTATGTGGTACTCGATCGTAAAGCGATAGAAACTCTCAAAGAAACTATCTTTCTCCAAATCTTCATTCGCACAATCGAAAATCAAAACCTATCATCTCTCTCTAACCCAAAAATCAAATAAGGAAGATAAAAAGTAATACCAGAATCAAGCGCTCTCATCGTTGTTAGATGCCACCTTGGGGTGACGAAGGTCGTTGGAAGTTAATGCTAAAAAAAAAAGATGGTTACTTTGTATACTTTTTCTTTGAACGGCAAATGTGCGACTCTGCTTCGAATAATAGGTGTTATCTTAATCGGGCCCACTTATTCGTTTCCCAGCCGAGACCGCACCCCCAACCCCCTCAGGAGGCAACTCATTGCTGAGAAAACCCACTGGCTCAACTCTGAGCATTTTTGCCCATAGTGAGACTTGAACCCATGACCTTTTAATATTTACATATCATAGACACCTCACCTTAACCAGTTGGGCTAAGGATCATTGATGGTAACTTTGTATACTAAACTGGTTTTTTAGCTCTTAACCAACATAATTAAAGTGAGAAGATTCAAAATCTAAAAATTATAGGGTTGTATTATTTACTTTTATGCCATATTGAATGTTTATGTATTTGTGAATAGAGCCAAAGTGAGCACTTTCATGTAACATGGTTAGTGTCATTCTCTTTTTTTTTCTTTGCATTTGTTTATTAGTAACTTTGGTCTTCCTTTTTTTGCCATTCCAATCATTTTCTTTAGTTTGTTGATGTGGCAAAACAAACGTTATAATTATCAAAATATATGAAAGGGTTAATAACATCTAACAGCACATTTATATAACTTTTCTTTGTATTATGTATTATGCATTTGATCTACTACTGACTGAGAAGTGAGGCTGGTGATGAAAATTTAAAGTTTTAAGTGTTCATTAGTGTAAAATGGTGTTCTTTTCCAATTTAGTGTTGATGTTTATTACCTTGGCACAAATGAGAATAGCTACATTAGTTGATGTTAAAACTTTGATGCTTATGTTATCTATTTATCTAGGAATGTTCCGTATCGCATGTTGCGCAATTGTTTCTTTCACGTTTTTTATGTTGCGAAATAGCAAAGCAATGACGATATGTGGAATTGATAAAATTCTTGGAATAGAAGTAACAAAAGCAAGAAGAAGCCAAAGCACACCTTGAACTTCTCAATTTTTTTCTCTTTCTGATACAACCCATTTAACATCAGTTATTTTTTATTTTTCATATTTTCAAATCACTAATCCATCTAGTACTGTTTGCCATTGTACATGGCATTCACGTTCAATTGTTCGTATTTACATGAGTGGACATTTTTATATGCCCGAAGCAAAAGATATTTCCAATTAAAGACAAATGGAGGCTAGCTTATATATGTATTTAGAACGTGACAAACAAAAAGGGGGTTATTGCGAACACTTTAACTCTATTTCAGAGGCTAAACATAGTTGGATTAGTGATTTAAGAAAAAATAGGGGGCAGTGTAGATAGACTCTTATTCGGATTATGCATTTGTTAACTTTTCAACAGGTTTAAAGCAACTCACTAATATTAAGTGGAGTACATGATCATATAAATAATCATATAATTACTCAAAGGAAACTTACTGATTTAACTATCTCAACTTGTATAAAACAGTGAGAAGTGGAATTCACTCATGTATCAAACATATCACAAACTTAAATGAATTAAACAGCAAAAGAGAGCATATAATCAAAAAATACGGAAAAGTTGCATTCTTTTATTCTATTTTGTTAGCAGCTATAGGACCTCATGAATGAAAATAATAGATAAAATTTAACTCTGAGTGTTTATGATTTGTTAGAAATCTAGTAGGGTTATTTGTCATTAGTGTTGGTTAAATTCACAAAGGAATCGTAATTGTTGATGACTAATTGGTCACACCATTCAAATTCTAATAAAACAAAAAAAAAAAAAAATCTGATCAATCGTAGCAAACAATAAGTAGCCTTAGTTTTAACATGAACATATCGGATCCATCGATTACAATCTCATAAACACACACGTTGAAGAAATACATATACATGAATAATAGTTTGACTATAATACCATATGTAATTTTGTTGTCAAATAAACACCATCCAACGTAAACGATGCCAACATCATCTCTAAAACATAAATCAAATCAACTTCAAAATACAAGAGATGCAATATAGAAGAGGGAACTTAAAATGGTGATTAAACCAACAATCAACAGAAGAAATTGACATTGACAGATAATAACAATCCATAACCAACTTCAGCAGTGGGGAAAAACGTAGAAACAAATCTGCAAGAAGGCTCAAAAAAGAGCCATACAAAAGGGTATCAAAATTGATATATAAACTAACAAAGAATAGAAGAAAAAAAAAACCATAGCAATCAGATATGGAGAAAAATCAAAGAATAGAACAAACGAGAGGGAACTGCAGTCGTGGATGGCCGCCTCCAACGTGTCATTGGAGAAAAATCCCTGTTGGTTGTTAAGAATGATCCAATCAGATATAGGCATTTTTTACTGTGGTCCAATAAGAAAAAGGAAGCACTATTCATTGCGTTTGCAAATGGAATCTTTTAATTAAACAACATCGAGTCATAGCTACCAATTTGACTGATTTCGTATTGTTTGCTTCGAATTACATTAGTAATGCTATAAATCTATATAACATGTTATCCTTTGCAACAAAATTTTATTTCCACGGCCTAAACCTCCGGCTATTAAACTTTAATTTGTTTTTACTATCGATACAAAACATGTGTCAGATTTTTTTTATCATTTTACTAATCGCGTACCACATTTTCCCATCGCAACGCACGGGTAAAAAACCTAGTTTTAATAAATAGTGTGGTTACATTACATATACATACACATTTTAAATTGCTAACTCTTTATCCATAAAGTATAACTTCGATGCATAAATATTATTTTGATATTAATAAATTTTTTGAAAAGTAACAATTAAACCCTCAACTTTAGTTATATAAGCATTTTTTTTTCTTAGAACATTCACAGTAGGTTTCTCATTTTTTATATGAGTGTGGGCCCTATATTTTGAGGGATGGTTGTTAGTGGTTGTGAATGAAAGAGGAGAAATATTTATGGGGATTGTACCATGATTTCCTATATTTGGGAAATCACGGTACAACCCCCATAAATTTTTTAATATTTTTAAAAGTTGTTGTGAGTGGAGAAGAGAGAAAAGATAATGAAAAAGATATTAAAAAATATTATTTAATTGAAAGAGATAGTAAAAAATTAGTATTTTTAGTGTAAATATGACAATGGGGTTGGGGAAGCTAGTGTGAATGCTCTTATAGTTGTCTATTTATCTATTCTGACACACTCATATTTCTCATCTTATAATTTAAAACTATAATGTTTTATAAAATTATGAAAATATAATCGTGACACGTTTATTTTTATCTATATTTGGATGTAAATGTCATTCAAAATGGATATAATCTAATTTTACATGCACTTATGTTTATTAACATTAATATTTTAACCATTTGGTTTTTTCCGTGCAATGTTCCAACATAAATTTCTCTAATGATTTCTTCTTTTTTATATATCAAAAAGTTTCAAATATTATTAACAGTCTCGCCTCAATGTCATGTTTGCACCAATTTTATTTTTATAGAAAGTTATGAAAGTTTTCAACTACATCCAAGTTTCATTTGTCCTACCTTCAACGCAAGTTCACAGTAATATTTTGGCGTTAGTTTCTACATAGTTTAACGCCCCCGTTGCAACGCGAGGGTCTTAATACTAATATAAACAAAATTATCATATACTATAGAAAAATTGTAAAAATAGGTTTGGTCAGATTGCATTTTGGATCCCAAGATTAAAATATTACAAAAATTGTCCTAAGTTTCCATGAAATGCTATAAAAATAGTGCTCATCGTTAAATGGTTATTAGTTTATAGGGTTACGTAGGGTAAACTTGCCATTTCACATTCTTTTTTTTCCTTTTAAATACACTAAGTGAGAATTAAATTCTAATCGACACTCACAAAACAAGGGTTCATCATCATCCTCATCAACCTGACCCATAAAGTTCCTCATTATGTCCTTCAACGATCTGCCATAGGATTCTTCATCGTCCCCTCATCAATCTAAAATCATGAAATCAATTGAAGAATATTGTAATCTTTGGCTTGTTCATAGGATTAGGACTTATTTTAAGTTGAAATTGTCTACAGTTCATAAGCAATAGCGCTTTGTGTTTTTCAAGTTTCACACGGTCTTCTCGAGTTTATTTAATGAAAGAATAGAATGAAAGTGGAAAGAAAGAAAAAAATAGTTGGGTTTCAGAGTTTTACTTACGCTGTGTTTTCGAGTCTCATTTAGGAAGAGAAATGAAAGTAAATTAATGGAAAGTGAAAAAGAATTATATTCCTGAGTTTTTTTAAGAAGTGAAATGGAAGGAAACAAAAAAATCGTGTTCCCGAGGTTTTTAAAGAAAGGAAATGAAAAGAAAATTTTCAAAGATTTTTCTTTCTAATTTTCCTTCCAAAATGGAAGGAAATGGAAATAAATGAAACACATAAAATTCTAATTTTTTTTTCATTTCTTTCGAACGCTGGAAGACAAAAATTTAATATGTCTTTCTCTTTCTTTTCCTTTCTTTTCATTTCTTTTCTCTTCTTAATTTTCTTTCTCTTAATTTTTTTCCTCTCACTAATTTCCTTACTGTTATTTTCTTTCCTTTTCTTTCGTTTATTAAACTCAGGAATGCAGCGTTAAAGAGGGAAAAGAAGAGAAAGGGATGGAAATAAAGGCTAAAATCAACCTTTCAAATCGAAAGGAAGTGGAGAGAAAAACAAATGATTTCCTTTCTCTTTTCTTCTTGAGTAAACTCGAAAACATAACGAAATAAAATGAATTTATAGTACCCAATTATGTGTTTGTGTATACAACTAAATTAAATATGCATCCATTGACCCGAATTGAGTATGCATTTTGAATACGCATCAATTTGGTTTATGCGAGTTAACTAGTTGTATTCCACCCGCCGCTTCATGACGGGATTAAATCTGTTTTAACGTTTTTGAAGGCTCAAAAATGATGGTTTATTGTGGCTAAGAATGACCGTTTACCACGCCAACACAATAAACACCAAACTCATAATTTCATCATCATCGCCTACATGTGAAACAAAAATAAATCTCAGATGCACGTCATCGCCAAGCCAACAACCTTACATGGTCAACATATAGCCTAACATTACCCGCATAGGATCAAGAATACATACAAACAAATTAACGCAATCAACATAACAGCAACACCAACAGAGACCACCAACGACAGTTACTTAGAATGCACGGAGACTCAGAAAGGAGACCTCGTTGTGGCTGCACCCTAGAAGAATGCCACGCCTAAACAACGAAGACCTAAACTTCCTTAACATCACATTCTCAACCAAATCCAACTAAATCAGGCAATCAATGGTGATCTACAGTCACACACACACACACATATATATATATATATATATATATATATATATTAATGTTTAAAAAGTAAGGCAAAGAAACAATATATTTGCATCTCAGATTAATCCACGCCCACCATCATCGATTATATAGAAAGCAGGCATCAGAAAAGTCATGAAAACCATGAAAGAACATGAGGGTTTCAGTGTTTGTAGCTTTGAGCTCTCGATTGACGATATGCTGCTGTTAAATTGTTATAGACATAAAAAATAATAAAAAAAAACAATATTAAGTTGTAACTTATTGTTACCGGTGAATTTTATGGTCCGGTATCCTGGACCCTTGGTAAGTTTAGTATCCAGAATTCTATTATTACTAACCGGCTAATGTTCATTTTAGCTTTTTGTTCTTGCAGGTGACTCATATTTACTCAGTCAATCCTAACGAATCAGAGGCCACTTATAGAAGACGTGACAATTAGTCATCTCCCAAGGTTTTATGCTGGAGATCTCCAAGGATCAATGGGTTTTCTTATAATCAACCATGACATTTCTTTAATTTTTGTATTACACTCGTTATACAAATTATACAAACACACTAACTCACATACGAACTTGATCACAAAATTATACATGATAATTTTTGATCAAAACACTAATATAATAACATAATTATGTTGTTGCTGTTATTATTACTAACCTTATAATAATACTTATTATCAGTACTATTACTCTATAATTAATAGCCATGGGAAATGAATAAAAAATTATATTTATTTCTATTTTGGTCACCAAACTTTTAGTTTTTTGAGTTTAGCCTCTGATCATTATAGAGTAAGGATATATATATATATATATATATATATATATATATATATATATATATATATATATTCAAACATATATAAGAGAGGGATCAATTGAAAACCATGTTTATAATTGAAAACCGTAAAAACTACCTCTATCCAATCACATGATTTATAAATTATTTATTTTTTAATTTCTTAAAGTGTATTTAAGTAAATTTCAATCTTATTTTTTGAGGTCATTATGTATTTTTAATTTAAACCCCAAAAAATGAAGATGATGACGAAAAAAGTTACATATATGTAACTTGTATGAGTTACGTATGCATAACTCCTACTTGTACACTTGGTAACATATACTTACATATATGTAACTCTTGGTTTTCATGGTTTTTATTTATAATATGGTTTTCAAGAGATCCTTCCCTATATATATACACACACACACAAACATAGGGCAATTTAAATGAAAACCATTAAGATAGTTCTAATACATTAACACATGTTTTTCAATACTTTAACACATGTGTAAAAGATAGTTCTGAATACTTTAGTATGAGTAAAAATAAAATCATGTATAATAATTAATTAAACATGTGTAAAAGACATACACAAATCACCAAAGAATCTAGATCTAAAACGCAAATAAAATCTTCAAATTAAAAAAAATTCGCATTCGCATGCTCCTTTGTTGATTATGCCTTCTTCACATTTCAAATCTGGACTATTCAACATGTTCTAAAGAAGAAACCAAGATGTAGCATGAATTAACAAGTATTTAAAGTATAAAAATATAAATCTGAAAAATATAAGAAGTTTAAATATGTGTATTCAGCTTACACATGTGTAGTTAAACATGAACGAATTCAGATTACTCATGTGTAAAACTCATTTTACACATGTTTATACCAAAAAAACCCAATAAATAGAGATTAAACAAAAAAATTACATAATTAACCAAATTTTAAATAAGAATGTGCACACATATGTATCTTGAGTTTACATGTGTAAAACTCATTATACACATGTGTAATAATCTAGTTTCACACTTTACAATCATATTTTAAATTAGAACTTTTAAATAGTTCTCTACAAACATAACCAAATTACACATGTGTAAAACTCACTTTATACGTATTTATATTCAAAAAATATAGTAAAATAGATCTAACCAACATAAAAACTATATAAACATGTAACCCAAATCTAAAAATATCACCAACAAATAAACCCAGATCTAAACTTGAACACCAACAAAATTTCTTAAAACAATAAAAAAAACCTAGATTCAACCTTGATCACCAACAAAAACCCATCAATCCATTGTCACCACCATCACAACCATCACCCCAGTCACCGGTTTAGATGATGGTCAACCATCGATGAAAGTCTTGCTATATCTTTTAGATTTTTTTAACTTTGGTTGTGGGCCCCTAGTTATACCACTGTAATACTAACTTATAGTGGTGTCATGGATTGTTGTGGACTACTAGTTTTGGTTAACAAATTAACACAATAAACAAGAGTTAATATTTGTTCTTTATCCTATATATATACACCTTCTTAGAGGGAGAGATAGATAGATAGATAGATAGATAGATAGATAGATAGATAGATAGATCGATAGATAGAGAGAGAGGAATATAAGTACAGAGGATGGTGTTCTGAGAAGGCGGCCTCGTCTTCGTCGGCGCGACGACTATTAGTAGTGTTTATCTATGTGTTACCGATTACGCCCCTATGTTGTTCCTCTTTGTATATGTATGTCATTTTAGAGAGAGAGAGAGAGAGAGAGAAAGAGAAATAAAAAGAGATGGCGGTGATAAGGCAATGAGCCGCACAACGAGTAGGGTGATGGATAACTAAATTTTTTAGTTTTGTTGTTTTGTGTTAGTTTGATCTTAAAATCTTAAAGGCTTTGATTAATTCGAAAATCATTTTTTTCAAATGGGAATCACTTTTATATAACGTCTTTGGTTTGTAGCCACAATGATTAACCTACTTTGAGCCTCAAGTATTCAGTTAGATATGTGTTTGTTTTAGGTTTTAGACATGTAAAATTTAAAACACATTTTTGAGTATGTATATCAGGTTTTACGTAATGGAAACATTGATGGCTATTATTATATATCTTAAAGCCGTAATAACAAATAGATAGTAAAACTTTCTAACAAATTAAATTCCTCATTTTGTATTATTTTTAAAATGTGATAACTAGGGTGCCAGCGCGGCCGGATACTCCTAGTTATTATTATTAATGTGCTTATGTTTATTATTATTGTAATTAATTTTTAAAACATATTAAATAATATGTCATCAACTAACAATATTTGTCATAAATATTACAATTATTAAATACTCAAAATGCCCCTAAAAATATTATTGTTGTTATTATTATAAATATGAAAATATATAATTTTGAACGGAAAATGTGCTACCCCGCTTTGGATGATAGGAGTTATCTTAATCAGGTCAGCCTATCCGTGTCCCAGTCGGGACCGCACCCTCAACCCCTTTAGGAAGAAATCCATTATTCGGAAAAATCCACTGGCTCAACTCTGAATATATTGCTCAAAGTGAGACTTAAACTCATGACCTCCTCCATATTTATATGTCATGGTACCTCACCTTAACCAGTTGGGCTAAGGATCATTGGGTATGAAAAATATTTAATAGTTATATATTTTAAGTATATAGATTAAATAATACTTAAATTCAAATTATATACTATTAATAAAACAATGGAATGAATAGTAAACTTTTTTAAGTTTTAAGTTTGGCCACATACTATTAATAATTGAATGGAATGAATAGTAAATAATATACTATTAATAAAACAATGGAATGAATAGTAAACTTTTTTAAGTTTTAAGTTTGGTCACATACTATTAATAATTGAATGGAATGAATAGTAAATAGACCAAATGAATGAATAGGAAAGTTTGATCTTTTTAAATTTGGCCACAACACTTTTTAATACTTCTGGTTTTAGCCCTACTTTATGGTTTCTTCAACATTGGCTGCTAAGTCTTTAAAATTTCTATTTTATTTAAAAACTAAATAAATAGTTTTTTTTAATTAATCTTTTACTATATTTGTTTTGGTTGGAGAAATTTGTTTATTGTATGGGACAACGGGTCAATTCAAATATAATATGTTCATTTGATGATATAAATATGTCTTGACGTAAATTTATGCGCCGGGTAAAATATAATACATTTTATTCGACGGTATATATGTTTCGACGTAAATTTAGTTTAGAAACGAGTTGGCTCAAATATAATACGTTTCATTCTACGGTATAAATACGTTTTGACGTAAATTTAGTTCAGAAATGAGTCGGCGATTGTAATATATACTTTATCATGTTGCATACGTTGTTGTTGCATGTGTTTTTTTAATGTATGTTTTGGGTTGATCTATATTTCAACATAAATTTTGTTTGTAAAAGAGTCAGGTCAAATATAATACATTCTGACATAATTTCGTTCGGAACGAGTCGGGTCGATTGTAATCTTTACTTTATCACGCCGTGTATGATGCCGCCGCAACGCGCGGCGGTTGAAAATCTAGTAGTGTTTAGTTATAAAAGTATAAATAGTAAATTTGAATTTAAATGCCTTTGAAGTATTATCAATGAGATAATATTTAATGTAGTGAAATTAATTAATCTCATATTATTAAACAATATATATATTAAATAATGAAATAACTAAAATATGAGTGTACAATTGAAACCATTGCATAAAACACTTTACCCTATTCTTAAAAAGTTATATTAAATGTATTAAATTTTGAAAAAAAACATTTATAACCCCCTTCATCCTTATATATATATATATATAGACTAGCTTTAGTAAACCTATGTATTACATGAATTTAATAAATAAAATACTAAATAGAATTAAATTTGTTCATAATAAAACGATATTTTAAAATAAGATATGATTGAAATCTTACTTATTATAAATAGAATAAAAAATTTTGTTTAAAAGTAACATTTTAAAAAATATCATTTATAAAAACTTTCTTATTATAACTGCTAATTTTAATTATTTTTTGTTTATAAAAGTTTTACTTTTTAAAAAATACCAATTTTAAATATTTGGTATTTTTAAAAAAAGTTTGATGTTTTAAAAATTTTTTTATTTTATAAAAAATTATTTTTTAAAAATAACATTAGTTAAAAGATCATTTTCTTAATTTATTATAAAATTATTTTAATATAAAAAATTTAAATTATATTATTAGTAATTAATACGATTATTTAATAGGAGAGAGATGCGGTAAAACCAATGTTTTCAAGCTCGGATCGGACCGGCCGGTCCAACCGGTTCGACCGGGATTCGGTGAGATGAACGGTCCGATCTAGCCTCATTCTTGCATTGATAGAACCGGCCGGTTGGAAGCGAGTCACCGGTCGAACCGGAAACAGGTTGGAGAGGTGTTGCCTCATTTCAAGTGTTAAGCCTCCTATTTGCTGGATCTTCATCGTAATTGACGAATTCACCCTCAGATCTGCATTAGAATCGATAACTCAATCACGTTTTTGTTGGATCTAGACCAAATCCGAGTCTCGCCTCGCTAGATAGGAAAGCTGATGCTCATGCCTCATCTTCAAGGATCTGAAAGAGATATTAACTTTTGCAGAATGTTTATTATGGTTGGCCAGAGAACATAGAGAGGAAAGCTGGAAGACTAAAGAGTGGGAGAGTGGGAAGGAGAAGTGGAGAAGTTTTTAAGTTTTAACTCGAGAGGTATAATTAACTTTTGCAGAAGATATGAAAAACTGAAAAGTAAATTTGATTGAGAAAAGTCATCTTTTTGCAGACTTAATACTGACATTTACTTTGCATTTGTATCTTCAAAATTTATTTTATTTGTTATTTAATCATTTATATTTTTAATTTATGTTTTCCAAGTATCTTTTACTTAAAATTTTTATTTTAACATTCTATCATGTATGTACTTCTAATATTAATAAAAAATTAACCGGTTCTTAAATCCGGTTCTTAAATCCGGTTCGACCGGTTCGACCAGTGAACCAGTAGGTCGTCCGATTCAACGTCCGATCCGATTCTGAAAACATTGGGTAAAACTTGATAAGGATGAATATGGTGATGACACATGTCATCTCTTGTTACACTTTTATTAGAATAGAAAGACTATCATAACAGAAAAAAAAAAAAAGAATAAAAAAACAAAAGGTTTGAAATGTATTATGTTGAAATATTTTTTAAGTGGGTTTGGAGCTACGCTTAATACCCGAGTACACCTTTTTAATACGGGATGTCAATCGTTAATACTAATTTAACCGCTTCAGGTCAGATTCACTTAGTAACATCATCAAGGAGGGAACTCATCACTATAAGAAAATTCTCTTAAGTTAGGTTTAAACATGAGATCTTAAAGATACCAAGCTCAAACCATCACACACATATAACTAAGTAAAAACTAATTTTTCAACCTACCGCGCGTTGCGGCGACGACATATGCAACTTGATGAATTACAGACTACAATAAAGTAAACATATAGTAATTTAGAATTATACCGCCTTATTAAAACACATTTTATTTGACGTGACACCAAATAAAATTTACGTTGAAATATAGACTAACTCAAAACGTACATAAAAATAAGCACGTCAAAGCCGCCGTATGTAGATTGATAAAGTATTGACTAGAATCGCACCGACTTGTTGGCGAACTAAATGTATGCCGAAATGTAGATTAACTTAAATTTACACCATCAAATGAAAACATATTATATTTGACCTGACTTTTTTCGAAACAAAATTGACGTCAAAACGTAATCTACTTTAAAAGGTACTTAAAAATAAGCATAAAAACATTTTACATTTGACTCGGCTTCTTTCCTTAAAACGTAGATGCACTCGAATATATACCGAAATATACTTAAAGTAAGAGGATAAGAATTTGGTTTTCCTAGCCAAACATTTACATAGGATAACCCTGAAACTTTAAAAACTTGAGGGTGGTTCAACGTGATGATTTTTTAGTCTTTAAAAGTTAAAGGGTCAAATTGTCAAAATTGAAAGTGGAGGGATTACAATGGCAGGTCTCAAACTTTGCCACCCACCTTGCAAAATGTGTTATAGTTAATAATGAGATATAAATACGCCCACAAATCACACATCTCCTTATCCCCACCACCACTTTCTTTTTCTAGAAATTCGAACCATTTTATCTCCATCACCATCTCCCCACATTTCAAATGGAAAACACGGAGGTTGAACATGAATGGGAGCAAGCAAAAGATGATGAACAGGAGGAGGGTTTAGTAGCTAGAAGAAAGAACCTCAATCAAACCTCAATTTCCACCACCATTAGCACCCACAATGTTGATTCAGCTAATGGTGAAGATCATCATCAAGAACAACAAGAAGATGAAGAAGAAGCTTTTGTTCAAGAAAAAGATGATGGAGATGAAATGGAGAAAGAGAAACAACAGATATCAGGATATAGTGTCTATTATGACACAGATAAAGGTAAAAACTTTAGTTCAGTAGCACAGTACTAAGTAGTTGTTATATCATTTGTTGAACAAAGGGTGCAATCTTCTTTTGCTTTCATAGAAAGATTAAACCCCTCTTTATTCTGTATTGTGAATTGATATTTTCTTGAAAAACTTCTATTCTGTACTGTGATTTGATCTTTTCTTGAAAAACTTTTATATAAATGCTATCAAGAATTAACAGAAGCAGTGATCTGCCTCAGAGTTACAGATCATGTTCCAGTATGTAAATTCCATTGAATGTAATGATTAATATTATTAGTGTCTTCTGTAAGTGGGGTTTGCTTAACAAAGCAGCAAACATTAGGGCATTTGATCCACCTTCTCTGTTATTATCATTACTCCCTTCTTTAGGGTTCATACAATTGTCAAAGAAGCTACATTTAATTTTGAAATTGATGTGTGTATTTAATATTTGAGGAAAAATGTGTAAGTTCACTAAGAAGTTCTGCAATTGGTGTGGAAAATGTAATGAAATAAGACACATGGGACAAATACAGTTCTGGATGTCTGTTATTTTAACAATTTATGTAGCATAAATCTTAGACTAAATGGAATGAACTGCTAGATTTGGAGTTCAAGTATAGGTAATTAAGAAATTGCATTTCTTTTTCCTTTTTTATGACTGAAGGAGTGTGGAAATGTCGAATCTGCTCATGGGACAATCAGGGTAGAACTTGTCTCACTCATCATAATCAGCATCCTAAGTGGCACTCGCATATGCCGGCTAATGTGACCACTGTATATGAAACCAAAGGTATCTAGATCCTGTGATTTATGATAATATGTGATAACTGTCATCATACATTGGTAAAAAGAGAACCGTATCAAATAGGAGAGAGTGATTAGTATAGTCTTTTTTCTTTTTTCTGGTAAAGATTGTAGTATAAGGTTTGCATCCTACATTTCTTTTTTTTTTTTTTTTTTTTTTTTTTTTTTTTTTTTTTTTTTTTTTTTTGTTTTAAATACAGTAATATTTATTCTGTATTGCAGGTATCGCGAAAGGCCACGTGCCTGAGAAGACTGATATAACAATTAATAATCAAGAAAACGGTAATGGCATGCACTTTGGAATCAGCAAACAAAATGGAGAACATCAAAAGCATGAAATGTCATTTGAAGGTGACAAGGGTGCCCCATCATCCATAAACAGCAAAACAGAAACCACTGATATTGAAGTAATCAAAGATGGTGATGATGAGATAGCTGAATATGATGTGGAAACAGTTTTAAAGAAGCAAGATACCCATGATCTGTTCTGTCCTAATTGCAATTCTTGTATCACCAAACGGGTTATTCTTCGTAAAAGGAAACGTAGAATCCCAGTCCCTGGTGAAGATGCAAAACGTACCAAACCACAAACGTCGATTTCTTCGGACTTGAATGTTGCTTTAGACGGTTCAAATGACAATCAAGCTCTGAATGGAGTTGATTCTAGGTTAAATGATGTACAACCACCAACATCTATCGAAAACGATCATCAACAGGAGCCAGATGTATTCAGATGCTTGTCATGCTTCAGTATTTTCATGCCCACAGGTATCAGTCTCATCTATCTTTCTTTCTTTTTCAGCCTTCATGTTTTTGTATAATTTGTTTGATGTTGCAGGAAATGGGTTTAAGATGCTCCGACTGTTTGGAAATAAAAACAATGAAGAAAACAACGAAGAAAACAATGAACGATCTCAAGAGGAAGCCCCTGTGAAGAAAAGCTGGTTTTCTAAATTTCTGAGATCAGCGAAAATGGAGCATAATGTCACTGATCTGAATGGTTCAGGAGCCGTTCAGAGTTTAAGCGAAGTCTCTTCTAACTTGAATTCATCAATGCAAGAAGGTAACCCACATACCTCCAATGGTACAACAGATTTGGTACAAAATCAACTTCAGTCAGATAAAGTTATGAGAGAAGGCAATGGTAAGTAAATTTATTCAGAAACTAATGTTTACGTATATGTATATCTGTGTGTGTGTGTGTTTGCAGGGTTGGTCTGTTTTAGTCCATTACCTAGCTGCCCTTGGATTTTGTTACAGGAAGGATCACAACATTAGTAGACACTAAGGATCAGTTACTCACCTCTTATCATATAGAGAAAGAGCCCAACAGCAAAAGTGAATATCCGGGCATGTTTGTGGTCAAACCTCCCTTAAATAACAACGTGGAGCCCGTAGAAAATTCAGTATCTCCACTTCAACATGATGGATTGAAGCTTCTTGTTCCTCCAAATGTGGGGTCTTTAGTTATTGACAATTCAAAAATGAACCAGGAACTTGATGTAACAGTTCGTACAAATAGTCCAAGTAATCATCTTTAAGTTAAAACAAAATCAATTTTTAGATTCCTAAAAGGTTTTAATGCCTAATTGATAACTGTTTTAGATGAAAAGGGGAGAACAAACTTGTCATTTTCGCCACCGGATTCAAAACTTGGACAGCTGAGTTCGGGCAACCAAATGAACAGTCAGATAAATCTTGCCATTAATGGAAAAGAACAGAAAATAGACAAAGACAGTGGTATGTCAAACCCGTAATAGTACTAGTAGTATAGTCTTTATTCTCTTTTGTGTGTAGTAATAAAATATCGTAAGATACATTAAGATCCTTCACGACTACGGATGTACATTAATTTTGTAACCATAATATCCTGTAGCCGTTGTCGTGTGATGAGATGGTTGATTCTAAGACCATCTGCAATGCTCAATCCTTAGCTTTGTCCTTACTTCTGCAACATCAGCTTTTAAATACCATCATTCCTAAGGACAACCCATTGATGCATTTGTCCTTACAATTTTCCATATATTTTCTAACTGGCTACCTTTTACATTAACTTTTCATAATTAAATTATTTATTTTTAAAATAATGTAAATAAATATAATAAATTATATTTAAAATCTTAAAATATGTATTTTATTTATTAGCAGTTTATTATTTGAAGATGGGCCCATATTTATACTCTTTTGTTCTCAATAAAATTGCAACTTTGGACTGTTTTCTGTTTAACTTACATACTTGCCCATGATCATTACATGTAAGTTGAAAGTATTGATTTGGGTTTATAAGATTCTTTTGAGCTGGTGTTAGTCAAGGGTGTTTCAGATATTTGATACTTTGACTATGTTCTAGTCAAACTAGATGACAAAATGATATTATTGTGAAATTTCAGTTCAACCAGCAGATATAACACCTGAAGTTTCACAACACACTGTTCAAAACAATGTTGAAATTCATCTTGAAGAGCCTCTGAAGTTCAACAAAGATGTCTTAACAGACAAACAGATTAATCTTCTTGAGGAGGTGAAGAACATTGAAAGGGCTAAAGGTAAAACCATGACCAAAAAACATTTCAGATTAAGCAAATGTTGCATTTCAATCGCGCGTCTCAAAAACCGATCCTTGCAATTTTTTTACCATAGGAAAAGACACAATAATTACCATAGAAAGCAAGCAACTTGATGCCTCTGTCTTTCAAAGACCACCCGACACTCTTGGTGTGGCAGAAACTCCAGCATTGCAGCAGGCGGTGGAACAAGGCGGAGTCACCACAGCAACAGGAGGAGGTCGTGGTACAGACATAATCAAAAGTATTGTTTATGGTGGTTTGATAGAACTGATCGCGAGCCTGAGTGTTGTATATTCTGCAGCTGGTGCTGATGGCACCACATGTAAGCAACATATTTTCTTCAAAAAATGCTTCTGCAGTGATAAACTTCTTAATCTTTTTTATCCAATGGTTGCAGTAAATGCGTTAGCTCTAGGATTGGCTAATATTTTTGGCGGGTTGTTCGTGATTAGCCATGATGTAAGTTCAATATGCATTTCATGTTCGGTTTATTACTCCATTCTCCATCTTATAGACCCCGTTGAATTAACATGTACATTTTACAGCTTTGGAACCTTAAATCAGAACGGTCAAGAAAGAGAGAAGATCGATACCAACTACTTTTGGGGCAAAGAGCAGATTTCCCACTTCATATGGCGATCGCCCTGTTATCATACCTCATATTTGGATTCCTTCCTCCAACGGTCTACGGCTTCTCCTTCTACAAGAGCAATGACAAAGATCTCAAGCTTCTGATGGTGGCTGCAGCGTCCATAGTGTGCATCATGATTTTGGCTGCTGGAAAAGCTTATGTTCAGAGTCCACGAAAGTCTTTTCTTAAAACTATTGGTTACCATGTCGCGCTCGGGTTCATGGCTTCAGGTGCGTCTTATGTGTTTGGCGGCTTGATTATCAAGTTATTGGAGAAGATGGATATATTCCATGATGGCTCAGGTGTGAACCTGGGGATTCATGGCGCGAGTTCAAAACCGGCCCTTGCAACATTCTAATAATAAAAGTGCCTCATGAACTATTGGCTAAATTTTTGAGATAACATATTTAGAAATGTGGAAGAGAAACAAACCTTGAAATACTTGTCATAGCAGCATTGTTTTTATTCACCTTAAAACGAACTTGTAATACGAATTCTTGACCAATGCATGAAGCTTGATCATCTCCATTAACCTAAGAGTGCTCATCATAGATGATTACTGACTGTATCTTGCAAAAACACATGAACTATGTCAAAAACAAATGAAAAGCCTCTCTCTCAACACATAACATAACATATAAACCTTTTTTTACCATCTTCTTCTTCGAGTAAACCTTTGTTGCCTATATTAACCTAAGCAAACAAAATGAAATTCAGAGCCAATCGACATGCCTTCTGATGGATACCTTCGGAACCAATGAATCGTAGTGGTTAATGACGATCGGAGCTATTGATCTACATGGGTCAACCCAACCGGGATGTATTTGGGTTCGTTTGACCCCGCGGGTCCTTACAACAAGGCTTGGAGATTGCATGAATGCAGCCATGCAAATCCCACATCCAATTGACCCAAGTCCCATGTTCCTGCAATTTTCTAATTTTTTGGTAAGTGTTAAATTTTCCAATTTTATGTGCTTAGTTTATTTGTACTGCTAGCTATTAGGATAGTACCTAGTTAGTTTTTATTTCTTTTACTTAGATCATGGGTTAGTGTTTTTTCCCGAATTTTATTGTTTTTTGAAATGCGTATTTTTTGAACTTTGTGATGGTTTTTAGATTGTTTTAAAAGTGCTTTATTTATGGGTAATCTATAAGTATGGATTACGGAATCTACCTATGTGGCACGTTCATATGATTAAAGCAAGTGAATCCGTAAATCACAATTACGGAAACCTTTATCCATTAACCCCGTTTGTTGACCGTGAGTTGACCACTACTCTTCCGTAAACCCAATTTACGGATTTAACATTTTTTTTTTTTGATTCCGTATGTTGAATTTACAAAACCATCTTCAAAACCCTAACCATCACAAATGTGTGACTCCACCAAATATGTTGCTGTTATAATTCATTATGTTCAGTAATTGTAACCTGAGAGTCAAGTTGTTCCAGACACCACCAGAAAACCAACAAAAATCATCTGTTGCTGCTAAATTTAATTTTTTTAGTAAGATAGGAATTTTTAAAATTGTAAAACTAAAAATGAAAAGAAATAAAAGTTTACTGTAAGTATGATCTACTCTTTCAATACAATCCACCATTTCTTGTTTTCACTTATAATACAATCATAATAAAAGAGTAACTTGAGATGCCACGTGGCAGCATTACAATCATCCTCACTAAAATTTTCCGGCCTCTCTCTCCTCTTAAATAATTACCTTAATTACTAATAATATTATTTTACCCTTTTTCACATTTAATAAATTTAAAAAGAGATCTATTTATTAATGTTATTCTTAAATAAACAAATTTTTTATAAAATAATAAATTTTTCTAAACCATAAAACTTTTTTAAAAATACGAAATATTTTATAATTGGTATTTTTAAAAATTCAATTTTTTAAAACCAAAAATAATTAAATTTGGGAGTTATAATAAAGAAATTTTCAAAAATAAAATTTTTATACTATTTGTTTTAGAAGAAAACGTTTATTTTTTTTTGGAAAAAAGGTTAAAAATAAAATTTTAAAAAGTTGATATCACTGTTTTATAGTTGTAGTCATTTCTTATACGTAATTTCAATCATATCATATTTTATAATATAATTTTATAATTAATAAATATTATTATATTAATATTTTTTTTATTTAACCCGTGTAATACACGGGTTTACTAAAGCTAGTCTAGTATATCCTCTCAAAAATGGATAACTTTTATGGAAACCCACGAGTGAACTTTGGTGATTTCGACGATGCCTTTTATCGGGTACATGGGTTGTTTCATCCCTATTTGAATGGAAGTTTAGAGATGTTGTCACAGCGATGTTTGAGTATGAAATTTTTTGTTTTTGGGTTGGTTTATCTTAATGAATTTTGAGTTAAATTAGCCTTCCATTGCTAGTTTAAGTGTGACATCTTGAACGGTGTTATTGAAATCTAGATTAGAGTTGAGTGGTGTATCTGTTTGTTAACTCGAGTTTTGAATTTGCTCAACGACTAGTGCGGATGGGGTTTCTGCATCTCGAAGTATCGTTGCATAGATATATTTTTGTTGAATTCAGTTTCTTTCGTAAATACAGGAGGGATAGGATCCGCGTAATTGAGAAAACAGGTAAAGGCCGATTCCATAACAAAGATTAAATATAAAAGATGATAAATATAACTGTTGAATTAAAACAATAGAATATTTAATTTTCAATCTACATATAAGGACGAAGGATGTAATTGTCAATATGTGATTTTTTCAACTCTATCAACTATAAACCATTTATTTTATAATTACATGTAAAAACCTAGATAAAGTGAATGATAGCATGCTAAACGATCATTTTTATGAAAAAAGTTTTAAATTGAGGATTCAAGGACCCGAAACTGACTGAGCAGACTCTGCTAACCATTTTGGTTCAGTTTGTGCTAAATAATACATAGAGTTGTACCTTTCTCATGGTTAGGTGCAAAGAACTCGAAATGAAACAGAAAGCAGGTAAAAATCACTACAAAACTTAGCAATTTCAGGTTACTTAGTGAAATTATTCACTAAAATTTGACCCCAGCAAAGTCAAAATTAGCATCCTTTTAAGAGCAATTATCAAAGAAGAAATATGATCTTCAGCTGAATTTCCTGCCAGTCATTGCCTCAGCCTCATACAATATGTGATTTATAAGTCCTCTTGCTGCACTGCAAATACACACAAACATATCCTTTCATATTCATTGGAGCCACAAACAAAAGCATCACTTTGTGCTCAAGTTTTAAACCAAAACAATAATGAAAAATAAACTTACTCGTCTTTCAGCTTTTGAATCTTTTCCGGGTCTGTTTCATGCATGTGTTTCCTGAATTGCTGCCTCACCATTTGAACAACGAGCTCCGTGTTATGTTGCTACAATTCAGTGGAGTCCATCAGATGGTAGACATGAAATATGTTTAAAGTTTGAACATACTAACATTTGAGAACCTATGATATTTTTGACTTCTAAGGTCAAATCAGTCTCGGATGTGAATAGCAGTGTTTTATTCATCTTACAACTATCCAATGGTGTCACTATAAAGTTCAAACTTGAAAAAGTCAAATCAACACTGAAGTCAAATCTAGTCAATATTCAAGAAGTTTCCACAACTGAAAAAGCAATATGTCAAGCCTTTCCACTTAAGAAGCATATCAAGAACCCCTACAGTTACAATGTTGATATTCATTGTCATGAAAAAAGTAGTGTAATAAAAAACGCATATAGGCGCAAGGAGAGGTCAGGCGAGGATGTGTGCGCTTTAAGTGATGCAAGGTGAAGGTCATACACAATGCATGCACCTCGTAGCATTTCTCTCGGAGGCACGTGTGCGCATCCAAACATCCATCCAAGTGCCTCAAAGAGTCAATGTTGATCGCGTCTACCTTTTATTTCTTATGAGCATGTTGTTCATATTGCTTCTAATTTCTAAAAAGTTACTAAAAGCCGATATTTGATACATACCTAGCAAAACCCCACAACCGGTCTTCTCATTTAATATGCTAGATTGTTGGTCCTCTGCTCGACAATTCTATTCTTATTCTTACTTCTAGCTTCCCTTCTATGTCCTACTCCAGTCCGGCAAACCTACAACGGTCAAGGTAGGTTTTCTCATTCTTCTGTTCAACTATTATTTTCTCAATCCTCTTATACAGTATGATGACTTGTGTTGAATTTAAATGCACGCCTATACTTTCCTTCTGACAGTTATATTGCCGGTAGTGTTACTTCTAAATTGTGCTTCCATGTTAAATTTATGCCTTTACTTACCTTCTGACAGTTATATTGCCGGTAGTGTTACTTCTAAGTTGTGCTTCCATGTTAAATGTATGCCTTTACTTACCTTCTGACAGTTATATTGCAGGTAGTGTTACTTCTAAGTTGTGCTTCCATATTATGTTGTTATTTTGGACTTTTTAGTAAGTTCTGCACTCCTTACTTCTGCTATTGCCTACTTGCCTGTTAGTTCTAAGTTCTAACTTAGTTTAAAGTCTATATTTGCTGTTAGTTTAAACTTTGCATTGTCATTAAAATTTAGTTTAAAGTCTATATTTGCTATTAGTTTAAACTGCTATTTCCCACAAAAAAGTATGGTACAATTTTCCTCGCATATAGGAAGATCCAAAGATGTTTGCTTATAACTTTTTGCCTAGACTGTTAGGTATCACAGTCAGAGTGGGTTCCAGCGGAAGCAATCAAACACACACAATCACACAATATATATATAAAGTAGACACGAGAGAATTATAGTGGTTCGGTCTAGGTGACCTATGTCCACTCTGCAACTAGGGTTTATATTATTATTGTGCTCAAGAATACAATTACATCATGGGTCTATTTATAATGCTAGATTAGGGTTGTAATTAAGGGAATAGCTTAGGCTCCAAGAATTAACTAATTAACCCTAATTAGGGCCGGCTAGCCCATTCTTTTGTTTATCATTAGCCTAGCAAAACAAGCCCGAGCCCCGTCCGGCTCAGCCCAAAGCCTTCACAACCCAACAATCTCCCACTTGAAGGCTTTGCACAAGTCTACAAACGCCGTCCAAGTAACCCAGATCCAGTAACTCCAGTATTCTTCATATCCAAAAGTCTTCCAAGCTTCAATTCCCATCAGCTAAGACTTCATTGTAACCCCTAGTTGCACCCCCTCTCATCAAGTACATGAGGGGACAGTTGAAGCTCCCCCGAGCTCCAACCCATTCTCTATCTCAACTGGTATGCACGATCCACCAGCTCCAGAGATAACCCGAGAATCATCAACACTCTCCACATTCAGCAAGACATCCATAGGAGAGAATTTAACAATCAGAGTAGTGGTCTTCGCAACCCAACATTGTTTTGTGACTATACCCGAAACAAGCCCCGTGCTCCCACTGTCACCAAACCCCTGACCTGGTTTAGACCTCCGATCCCACTCAGCTTGAATCACCTTGGCCCCAGGCTTCAGTCTTGCAAATTGAACCCTCTTTTGCCCCTTTGACTCAGCGAACCCAACTTTGTTTTGAGGAACGGTCATACTTTCCCCACTAGGTACTTCCACCATGTATAATGATCCCCGTTTGTTTCCACGAGCAATAACCAGATTTCCTTTTGTTACTTTCCATTTACCTCTACCAAACTTTACTTCTTGTCCCTGTTCATCCAGTTAACTAACAGAGATAAAATTTCTCTTCAAAGCTGGAATCACCCTAACATTCTTCAAGTTCCAGTAGATTCCCAATGGAGTTAACAGATTAACATCACCTATGCCCGCAACATCAAGGATATTACCATTTGCTGTTTGTACCTTCCCAAAGTTGCCAACTTTTAGATTCACCAACGTTTCCGCGCTGTGCATGGCGTGAAACAAAGAACCGAAATCCATAACCCAAGAGTCCACACTGTTTTCAGCCTCGAGTAGTAACTTGTCATCATTACATTCATCCTCAGCAGCAGTGTTTACCTCACCAGATTTTCCTTGTTTACGCTTTGGACATTGACTCTTAACATGCCCAATATCATCACAACCCCAGCACTTCATAGTTTTCCGAGCTCTAGACGAACTCCTCCCTCGACTCCCACTACTCCTGTTATTTTCCCTTCCCCTGCCAACATATAACAAACCAGAAGATGATCCACCACCAGTGCTTTTCCGGCGAGTTTCCTCACCTAGTACAATGTTTCGAACCCCGTCAAATGTTAATCCATCAGTCCCCACAGAACTAGTAATAGCCGTTACAGTTCCAGACCAACTATCTGGCAAAGAAGATAACAATACTACAGCTTGAGTCTCATCATCAAACTTCATGCCCACAGAAGCTAACCTGGACATGATCGAGTTAAGTTCATTAATATGCTCCAAAACTGAAGTTCCCTCATTCATTCGAGTCATGAATAACTCTCTCATCAAGAACACCTTATTGGCAGCAGACGGCTTTTCATACATATTTGACAGAGCCGTCATTATACCATAACGTTAAATGCAACGCTCCTCGTCAAAGCCAATGTAATAGCCCCTCTAGCCTTCTTGTCCTTTGAGTTCCAAACCGCTTCTTCAGCTTTGTTCATTGTAGCCGGCTTTTCTTCCAATACTACTTCCAAATCTTTTTCACCTAGCAATGCTTCTATTTGCATCTTCCACCAAGCAAAGTCTGTCCCGTTAAACTTTTCAATTCGAACCCTCCCGTCTTCAGCCATTGCAAACGAGAAACGAATACAATCAAGAAACAGAAACTGAAGTTGATGAACACCGTGAGAAAAGATTAACCTTTGAAGAAAAAAGCCAAAGAACCAAAGCTAACCGAAGCCAAGCACACTTCCAATAAAACCCTAAAACCCAAAGATACCTAAACCGGTAACTTCACCTGCAGAACTGAGAGCAATACCAGCGACCCCAAGGGTTCAAGACAGAAACCCTAATCGCGAATCGCCAAAAAAAAAATAAAAATAAAACCCGGACAGCCCTAGATATCGAACCAACAAAAATCGATAATACCACAGCCCTCTCGAACAGCCTTCTGCAATTTCAGTGTGTAAACCCGGTGTGTTTCCAAACCTCGACTCTGATATCACTTGTTAGGTATCACAATCAGAGTGGGTTCCAGCGGAAGCAATCAAACACACACAATCACACAATATATATATAAAGTAGACACGAAAGAATTATAGTGGTTCGGTCTAGGTGACCTACGTCCACTCTGCAACTAGGGTTTATATTATTATTGTGCTCAAGAATACAATTACATCATGTGTCAGATTAGGGTTGTAATTAAGGTAATAACTTAGGCTCCAAGAATTAACTAATTAACCCTAATTAGGGCCGGCTAGCCCATTCTTTTGTTTATCATTAGCCTAGCAAAACAGGCCCGAGCCCCGTCCGGCTCGGCCAAAGCCTTCACAACCCAACATAGACAATCTATTGGAGGAGCATATGGGTAAAGCAACAAGTGGTTGGAGGGTTTAGAAATGTCAAAGAATAGGCGTATTTGGTGCTTGACATAGCTTCTGCTTTGCACAAGGACCGGGATGATTTAAGCAGTCTTACCTCATTAATAAAGCATGCAAAAAGAGCCGAGGGATAATGCTAAGGGAATAGCGGTAAATAGCGCCCGGTATTTCATGTTTAGCGATAAAGTAGTAAAAAAGTTTAGCAATGTTTTAAATTCAATAAATAAACATGCTTAGCGATAAAGTAGTAGAAAATTTTAGAAATGTTTTCCATTCAATAAAAAAAATGCTTAGCAAGAAAGTAGTAGAAAATTTAAGCAAACACCACCAGAATTTATAATTACAAAATAAAAATAATAAAAACTAGTCACCATCTGGTTACAAAACACAAATAGCGGGGCCCTATCTATACGCACTATTAACAACAAGGATTCCGTCGTTGAACATGGGTTGTTGTCGATAGAGCTATTAGGACATGTGAACATACTTATTCTACCAGAGCATATACATAACATCAATCTAAATGAAAGGGTGTTACTCATACCACTGAAGTAAATTGGTACCAGAAAAACCAAACTGAAAACAGACAGAAAACACAGGAACAATTCTGGAACTCCTTCTCCAATTTAATTGATAGAAAAACTTACCAAGAATAAGTAAAAACTATCTCCTATTTATAGTTGATTAACCTAGCCCATCAAGTTAATCTATTCCTACATAATAGGCTTTATTTCAAATCCTTTAGAGATAAAAGTTAAATCACAAAAGCTTATCTCAAATCCTTTAGAGATAAAGCTGTAAACTACCTAATAAACTTATCCATTTATTTTACTAGATAAAGATCAAAAACGAATTACAAAATAGACCCCTAACTTTAATTAATGTCAAGATTGGTCCAACAATCACCCCCCCAATCTTGACCTTGAGTCTTCTTGTTATTTTCCCGAGTCTTCAATCTTCTTTACTCCCAATAGTTCTCTCATTTCAGCAAACTTAATCTTTGGTAGAGCCATCGTGAGAATATCAGCTGGTTGTTGATCCCCACTAATGAAATCAACCTTGATTTGATTTTTCTCTACACACTCTCGTTTATAGTGATAACGTATGTTGATGTGTTTACTCCTCTCATGAAAGACAGGATTTTTCATCAGGTTGATTGCGGACTTGTTGTCCACCTTTATGAGTACAAGTTCTTCTTTTCTTCCTGTAATTTCAGCTAATAAACCCCTTAGCCAAATTGCTTGACAGGCTGCTGAAGTTGCAGCCATAAACTCAGCTTCACAAGATGATAAAGCAACTGTTGGTTGCTTTTGCGAGCACCAGCTAATGGGTCCATCGTCAAAGTAAAATACCAGCCCCGTGGTTCCTTTTCCATCATCTGGATCGGCTAAAAGGCTGCTGTCACTAAATCCCAACAGATTATTACTTCCATTCCTTCGGTAGTGAATGCCCAGGTCTATAGTTCCTTTTACATACCTGAGAATCTGTTTTACAGCCTGAAAGTGAGTAGTTTTGGGAGCTTGCATGTACCTACTTGCATATCCAACTGAGTATGCAAGGTCTGGCCGCGTATGAGTCAAGTACCGAAGGCACCCTATTGTTTTTCGGTACTCTGTTGCATCTACACTGCTGCTGCCATCTTCCTTTGTTAATTTCAGTCCCGGTTCCATTGGGTATTTAGTAGAATTACACTCCCACATACCGGCTTGCTGTAGGATCTTTTTTGCATAGCTTGATTGCTTTATTTTAATTCCATCATTGCCTTGCATCACTTCTAGCCCGAGATAATAGGAGAGTGAACCCAAATCACTCACCTCGAACTTATCTTCCATTTGTCTTTTGAATTGCTGTATTTTCTCCATGTTATTTCCGGTTACAATCAAATCATCCACATAGATCCCTACTAGCAATGAACCTTCATGGGTTCTTTTTGTGTAAACGGCTTGTTCAAGTTTGCACCTTTGGAATCCGTATTCCTTTAGAACTCCATTTAACCTTTGTATTCCAAGCTCGTGGAGCTTGTTTCAAGCCATAAAGAGCTTTGCTTAATTTGTACACTTTTTGCTCCTTTCCTTTCTTAACAAAGCCTTCCGGTTGTGTTACAAACACTTCTTCCTTGAGTTCCCCATGTAGAAACGCCGTTTTAACATCAAGGTGGTGAACATTCCACCCCCTTTGTGCTGCTAATGCTAGAATGAGTCTAACCGTCTCAAGTCTAGCTACGGGCGCGAATACCTCGTCAAAGTCTACTCCATGTTGTTGGATGTAACCTTTGGCGACTAATCGTGCCTTGTATCTTGTAATTACACCATTTGCATCCCTTTTAATTTTGTAAAGCCATTTTAAACCAATGGGTCGGTGTCCTGGAGGTAGGTTCATTAACTCCCAAGTTTTACATCTTTCAATGGAAGCTATCTCACTTTCCACAGCTTGCTCCCATTCTTTATGCCCTGTAGCTTCCTTGAAGTTTGTTGGTTCCCCTTCAGTGAGGAGAAGATCATAAACTTCATACAGATTTTTCGTACCTTGTGGCAGTGTATCATCATAAGTCTCATCTTCTGCCATAGTTGGGTCTGATTCACCAACAGTGTCTGTTTGAAGCTGTGGTAACATTGGCCCACGCTCTTTTACAGTTGATTCTGGGCTGCTAAGTTCAGAATAGGCTGAGTCTGTTGTTTCAGCATGAGTTAATGGGCCGCTTCCTTGAAATGGGCTGCTAATCAGTGGACTTACAGGGCTATTGGGTTCAGCAGGCCCATGTCCACTGTTTTGGGCTGCAGACTCAGCTTCATGTCTGTTGTTTTGAGCTGCTGAATCAGCTTCCAATGGCTCCATATGAATCACAAACTCAGCTTCTTTGTTCGGTTGTTGGTGTTTATTCCATTCCCATTTGCGTGCCTCATCAAACACAACATCTCTACTGATTACCACCTTCTTTTCCTCAACATCGTACATGCGATAAGCCTTGGTCCCTGGTTCTATTCCCAAATGTACCATGGGAACACTTCTATCTTCTAGTTTCTTCACCTGGTTTGAGGGTGTTTTTACATATGCAACACACCCAAAGACACGTAAATGATCAAGTCTTGGTCTTCTACCCTTTAACGCCTCGTATGGTGTTTGATTCTTTAAGCTCCTCGTAGGTAACCTATTTAGCACATAGACTGCATGACGTACCGCTTCTGCCCAGAACACTTGTGGCATATTCATTGCATTAAGAATGCTCCTTGTTGTGCTCAACACGGTTCTGTTTCTTCTTTCGACTATACCATTCTGCTGGGGTGTATAGGGTGCAGTTAGTTGCCTTGTGATTCCAGCTTGTTCACAAAACAGAATGAACTCCTTGGAGGTAAATTCTCCACCCCTATCAGTTCTAAGAACCTTTATTATTTCCCCGTATTGGTTCTCAACCAAAGCTTTGAATATCTTGAATCGTTCAAGTGCTTCATCCTTGGTTTTTAACATAAATGGCCACATAAACCTGCTGTGATCATCAACAAACAGCAAAATATACCTGTTTATGGGCCCACACAGGTCTGCATAAACCTGTTCCAGCGGTCTTGCAGCCCTAAAAGTGGTCTGGTTAGGGAAACTTTGTCGCGTATGCTTCCCTGCCAAACATGCTTTGCATAGTTGTGAAGGGTGGTCAATAGCCGGTACTCCATGGACTAGTTCACTCGTCCCTAAGCGCTTGATAGTGTCAAAGTTTACATGCCCAAGGCGGGCATGCCATAGCCAAGCTGCATCATGAATCTTGGTTATTAAGCAAACCGGTGACCCAATTTTTAGGTTGATTTTATACAAGCGATTAGGAGATCTATGAGTCTTCATTAGCAAAGTCCCATCCGAATCAAACATTGATAAAATTCCTTGTTTAATTGTTAATTCACACCCTCCTTCTTCAGCTTGCCCGATGCTGAAAATATTGCTCTTTAAATACGGGATGTAAAGACTATCGGTCAACAACCTTTGTTCTCCATTCTTACATTCGAGAAGGATAGAACCTCTTCCTTCGATTTCAACACTTGAGTCATCTCCGAATCTGACTTTGCCCCCTATATTTGTATCAATTGCTGAAAATAAACTTTTATTACCTGTCATATGGTTTGTCATATGGTTTGTTGCCCCGGTATCTAAATACCACATGTATTGCCCATCATCATGTGACCCGTATTTAGCCGGAAATACCTTTTCTTCATTCACATAGATTAGTTCCTTCTTGATTTGATCAGCTACAGCCATTAACAACGCAGGCTTGTCAGCATTAGCATGTGTTGTTCCAGCAGTGGTGGCTTGTGTTAGATGGGCCTTCTCATCATTCCTTCTAGTTGGACAGTCGGCTGAAAAATGTCCAAATGCATCGCACCTGAAACACTGCAGTTTAGACCGATCTTTCTTTGAGTTCTCTGAACTTTGGCTTCCATCTTGGGAGTTTTGAGCATGGTTTGAATTCCTTCCACGACCCCCTGATCGCCCACGACCTCGGCCTCTTCCACGATTGTCTTGGCCATTCCCTCGGCCTCGACCAAAGCCCTTTTCCTGCTTTCTTTTTGTTTCCCATTCATTGTAGGATAATAGAAGTTGGTCATGGCTGCTGTTATTGGTCTTCATATTAGTTCTTTCTTCATGCGCCTTCAACCTTCCAACGATTTCTTGGAACTTGACTGTTTTTAGATCAACCAGCTGCTCTATTGTTGCTACCATGTTAATGAAGCTGTCAGGTACACTTGTTAGAAGTTTTCTGACCAGGGCTGCTTCATTGATTGGAGATCCAAGGGTGGCTGATTTTGAAGCAATTTCGGAGAGTTTTCCCACAAAATCATCCACTGTTGTGCCTTCCTTCATTCTGATCAGATCAAACTCAGTTTTTAGGGACTGCAATCGTGCCTCCATGACTCGTTCAACACCTAAGTGTCGAGTCTTGATTGATTCCCAAATGTCTTTCGCATGTTCACAGCTTGCGATCTGCAAAACAAGGTCTTCAGGTAGCGATTGATAGAGATAGGCTATGGCTGCATTGTCCTTTTTCTGATCCGGATTTGTCCCAGGTTCAATCACCTCCCAGATTCCATATGCTTTGAAAATCGCCTTGATTTTAAGTGACCGGATTGGGTAATTGGTCGGAGTTAGAACCGGGCATTGGAACGGAAGGTTTCCTGTTTTATCAACCTGCGTTAGTTGGTTGTTTGGTGCTGCAGCATCCCCCATCGATCCCTCCTTTGATCGACGCTTGTACAGCTGGTGTATTGGTGGTTTAAGTGCTTGATCCACCTCGTTGGATCAACAGAAAATCCCAGATCTCTTAACCGGAGCTCTGATACCAATTGAAGTAAATTGGTACCAGAAAAACCAAACTGAAAACAGACAGAAAACACAGGAACAATTCTGGAACTCCTTCTCCAATTTAATTGATAGAAAAACTTACCAAGAATAAGTAAAAACTATCTCCTATTTATAGTTGATTAACCTAGCCCATCAAGTTAATCTATTCCTACATAATAGGCTTTATCTCAAATCCTTTAGAGATAAAGTTAAATCACAAAAGCTTATCTCAAATCCTTTAGAGATAAAACTGTAAACTACCTAATAAACTTATCCATTTATTTTACTAGATAAAGATCAAAAACGAATTACAAAATAGACCCCTAACTTTAATTAATGTCAAGATTGGTCCAACAACCACCACCCTAGTCCTAGATTACCATCACACCAAGTTATGTTAATTAATGAAGAGATGGAAGAGGAGATTGGCTTTTTTGAAGATGCAGCACTTGAGATTGATGCTAACAATAATGAGGTGGACAGTTGGTAAAAACAACTTCTAGCTCAGCCTTAAGACTCTTGGAGACACTTAAGCACCATTTCTTTTTATGTTTTGAATTGTTTGATTTGCACTACTTGTGGTATATCATGATCTATACATGTTAGTGTTTTAGCATCAGTTGATATAAATTTTTCTTATTTTCTGCTAACAACTACAAGTGTTTGATTGCCTCAATAAAACATACAGAACTGCATCACTGTGATTTGCAAGAACACATAGCAATAACTTGAATCCATCAACAAAAGTGCTCGTGTGAATGCATCAATAGCTCGAATCGCATACCTTATGACCGATGTACTTGGCTCTACGTAGGCATTCACGATACAGCTACAAATCACAGAACAAAAAACACAAATTAGTCTACACTTCACCATCCTTAATCATAAGCAACTACACAAAACCACTTTTCATAAACCCTTTATTCCAACAATAGCATCTAAAAACTGATTGCCGATACCAAAATCACTCGGTTTGAATTATATCGCTGAATCCAGTAACCACCCTCTATTACAATTTCATATCTTAAACTCTGAGTCGAATTCGAATCAAAGTGCTATTATTTTGAAATCGACCATCAAATTACTCCTTTTTTTCTCACTAATTAAACATTTTGGTAAAGAAATATATGAAATAACAAACCCTAATAGCGTTGTTGGCAAGTTCAGGAGGCAGTGCTGTTTGAAGAGAAGGCATTTTGTTTACAAATTATCTTCCGATTGAAACTGTTGATCTACACAAAATCAAAACATTCAAACGGACATTATATAAAGCAGATTCATAGAAGAAGCAGAGGGAAGAGGAACGAGTTCGATACCTAATCGGAAGAGGAACGAGTTCGATGAGCAGGTTTGTATCGGGTCGGGTTATACATTTATGGTTTTTTTTTCATTCTCTCTTTCGGCATCTTGCATAAAAATAAAAAACAGAGTAAATTATTATTTTGACCACTAGGGTTATGGCCATTTAACTCTATTAACTTAAAAAGTAATCTTTTAACATAATAGACTTTGATGTTGCATTTTATAAAAGTTTTGACCCCTAACCATTAATTCTGTTAGTTTTTGTTAGTTAAATACAAGGGTATTTTGATCTTTCTTATTCTATGGGTTGTTTTGAAAGTTAAAAAGTTTTTTTTTAACATTAAAGGGCTATTTATGTAATTATTTAAATTAACAAAAACCAACTCCAAGTTAAATAAGTTTTTAATTATATATTTAAAAAATATATAATTAAAAATATGTTTTTTATAAAAAGATACGACTTTTTAAATTTTTTGTTTTTTCATATATGTCTTCTCTAGAATCATTAGTTTTTCAAAAAAAAAAAATTAAAAATCTTTCAACCATTTTTATGTATTTTGTTTCATTATACAATACAACTTAGAAAATTTATTATTATTTTGGTTTTCTATCGTTTTTTTATAAACTTATTTTTCAAAATCATTCGTTAGAAATCTTTCATTAAATTATACAATACGAGTTATAAGAATTTTAAAACTTTGATTCTTTTAACACCTTTTATTGAATTATCCAATCATTCTTAACTTCGTTCTTTTTAGAACCATTCATTTCTTAACTTCTTTTCTTAAAGATTTCTTTTTTTTTTTATAAATGTATCTTTTAAATTGTTCTTTTTTAAAATCATTCCTTAGTTTAAAATTGTTCGTTTTTCAATTACCACGTATTTCTAAAATCATTCATTTTTGAACATTTTTTATGCTAGCGACTATAAGTAAGTAATACAATATGATATAAATTTGAAACGACTATATTTCTAATGGTTATTTTTGTAACGGTAGATTTTAAAAAGGACAAACGATATAAAAAAAAGTTTGAAAAACAAATGATTTTGGAAAGTTGTTTATAAAAATTCAAAAGCTTTAATTAAGACAAAATTATTTTTATATTTATAACGTGTTTTATTAGATAATAAACATAAGAATAACGAAAAAAAACCAAAATAAAAATAAAAATTTCTAATTTGTATTGAAGCGAAAGATTTAAACTTTTTTTGAAAAACAAAGTATTTTAGAATGTCGTTTATAAAAAACAAAAGCTTTATAAAGGACATTTTCATATTTATATTTACATGGTGATAAATTAAATAATAATTATTAAAATAAAAAAGAATACTCAAATAAAAAAAACAAAATTTACAAAAATGATATTAAAGACATTTTAAAATGGGGTATGTTATACAAACACCCAATTTATTTTATCTTCTCTATCTTTTTCTATACATACATATAGATACATGGAGAGAGATAGAGATAATAGGGTGTCTTAATAACATAAATGGGTGTTTGTATAACCTAACCTTTTTAAAATATACAAATAAAAATATCATAAATAATAGAAATAAAAGAATATAGTGGGGGTTGTTTTTGTAAATTGAGTAATTACATAAATAATCACTTTGTAATTTACATAAATAACCCCTGAGATGTAAATTGATGAAAATACCCTTAGACTTAACAGAATAAACTAACAGAGTTAATATTAAGGCCAAAATTGTTACAACATGCAACCTCAAGGTCTGATATATCAAAAGATTCTTTTTTGGCCTAATAGGGTTAAATGTCCTTAACCCCAAGGGCCAAAATAGTAATGTACTCTACAAAAAAAATAAAGGTACAATAGAAGCCGATCGAATTGGTTAATTTTTTTTTGGATAGATGGTGATTTTATTAAAACAAAATTAATTAGAATTACAAGTAGGAATAAGCAAAAACCGATTTTTCTCTGCTTGAATTGTAAGAACCGGTTGTACTGAACTATTCAGAACCGATTGCACTAATTTATTTTCGGTTCTCAATTCCTACAATATACTTATACGGTTTATAGTTTGGATCCAGTTTATGCACCAAAAAAACCGATAACCCATGAAAGTTTCAATTCTAAACAAATACAAGTTTATTTACGGAGGAAAATTAACAAATCTTAATTTAAAATGCTTTTGATCGTATATTCTACTTAAACTCTAATATACCATTGACTTCCAAACCTTCGTAAATCATAGTAAACAAACCCGACCAAATACACCATTGAAAAACAACATTTATTGACATCACATAAGGTTGTTATTATGATCTGTGTATCCAAATTGTGGTTTAATTTGAACATTGATTTGTTTTTTTTAATTGATCATCACTTCAGGTCGTTATTTTAAGTTTTTCAATAAAACCGGAACCGGTTTACCTGGTTAGGAACCAAACTAATTAGGTCACCATAAGGTTCGGTTCCAGTTTTCATATTTAGGTTATTCGGTTCTTGATTTCAACTGATTCTAGTTCGTAACTAGTCGGTTCGAATTGGTTGTACACCCCTAATCACTAGTCAGAACTTATTGGTTATATACTTAAAGATTATCAAAAGGACATTATAGTGATAAGGTGTGTCATTCGTCAATGTTTAAAACATGCAGGGTAGATACATATGATCAATAAAGGTCTATTTGGTATAAGTTAATAGAATGAAAGAGGGAATAGAATGAATAAGGCAATGCAACGAACAATATAATGAAATGAATCATTATCACATCATTATCATGTTTAGTTACTTTGTAAAAATGGAATCAATCATCATTTTGTGTTATTGAGTAGACATAAAAAGACAAAGGAATGAAATGCGGTGGCGGTGGCGGTGGCGGTGGGTGGTGGTTGTTGGTGGTGGCGGGTGGTGTTAGCGGTGGTGGATGGTAGGTGGTGTTGGGCGGTGGTGACGATGGGTGGTGGTGGTTGGTGGTGGTGGCGGTGTTGATGGTGGTTAGAGGTGTACAAACCTTTTTTTTTTTTTTTGCCAAACCGGTTCAAGTTATGAAGCGAACATTTTCTTTTGTGGAGAAACAAGTTTGGTTTTAAACTGATTTGAGGTGCACAGGACCCGACACTATACAAACCTATTTGGACTGGTTTGTAAATTGGTTCGGACCCAAATCGGTTTGATGTATTTTTATTTTTTTATTTTAAATATTAAAAAATTAAAAATTAACTAAAATTTCAAATTTTTCTCAATACTATATATAGAAACATTACGAACAACTAGAAATTCCATTTTTATTTTTAAAATATAAACAACTAACTTAGTTATCCATTCCTTAAGTATTTTGACGTTATTATTCTTCAATCCCCCGAGCTCAAGCTATTTCAAAGATAATCATCATATGTCGCTTCATCATCGGTCATTCCGGGTATCAATCCACTCTCTACTTTGTTCTCGTATAATTCGACTTTATATTTCAATTCTCATTCAAATGAGCATTTGTCTTGTATTCTTTATGCGTCATCTAAATAACCATTCAAGCAAATGGACATTTCAACCGCTTGGAGAGTGAGTCGCGTTCTTCGTATTGATATAATTCTGTCACTTACAAAAAAAAAAACAGATTTTAAAGCTACCATGAAAGCTTGGCCAGTTGGTGAATCTCGGGTTGTAAGGCTATAATTAAAAGGCTTATGCAACCAATGAAACCAAAGAGCTTCCTGCTTGCATGCATGTACTCAGCAGAAGTTACTTCGGAAGTTTTACACTCCTCACATAAGAAATATTCTAAGTGTAAAATCTTCCGAAGCCAAGACCAAAATCTTTCGAAGCCAAAGATGAAGTCTTTCGAAGCTTAGAAGACAAAGTCTTCCGAAGTCAAAAAGTCTAAAGATTGATTTCTTCCGAAGACAAAAAAGACATGCTTTATCTGATCAACCTTTTCAGAAAGCTGACCAACTTTCCGCTGCCACTCTAAAGACTCATCAACTTATACAAGTTAGTGAAAAGGTCCATGCTTTAGTAAACTATAGATTATGGTCTGCTGTATGTAACTTTCTATTTTGCACCTTTTATCCTTTTTTTAATACATTAGGATGTGAGCTATGGCATGCATAGTCACTTTTGACTGTACATTGATCTTGTTGTCTAGATTAGTGTATTCAGTTGGCTTTCAAAGTATGGCTGGCTGTAGGATGTAGTATAAAGTATCTCAGGTCTTGTATTCTTATGAACTCTCTGTAACTTTTGTAAAAGAACTTGAGGGCAATATACAACATTTTTGAAAACCATCTTTGTTGTTCTTTGTGTTCTTTACTTTAAATTCTTAATTTTCAAATAGCTGGTTCCCTATTTGATCTTGTACGTATTTGTCAAAGTTCACTATCCAAACAATCTTTGATACTGTTGCATTGACCTCCCTAACTCGTCCTACACAGGCCATGGTGGATGAGATGGGAAATTGATCTTTCTTACTTTTATACCAAGCCAACAAGTCCAAATTTACAAATGGGCGGTGACACAAATGTAAAAGTCCGATGAACCGTGAGAAGTCGACCAAACATCACTAGTTAAGTTAACACCGGTTTGTAAATTTTCAAAATAAGAAATTAATTTATTTTTAGCTGTTTTCTACATTTTTAAACAATCCCTTCTAAATATAGCACGACTTACATGTGTGTAACACGTTTGGAAAGTTCGTTGAACTAGTTAAGTCAAACATTCGTTGTCAAAGTGCTTGAATGATAAGCTTTCTTAGATGATAAAATACACCATTTGATTTTGAACCTTATCAACATTGTAGGCACATAAATTGTCTTCACTTGTCATTGAAGTTTGACCTCAAAACGGTTCCCCTTTCAACGCTCTGCAATATTTCCATTGGATGTGGTTTTTCAAAGTAGAATTTGCATCATTTGAAAAAAGTTTGAAACATAACTTGCAACAAGCTTTGTTCGGACCCGTCGACATCTCACATAAATCATAGTTGTACTGGACCAAATCTCTGGGTTCCTGGTGGTAGGGATAACCCGAACAACCACATTTTGAGAATAGACATCATAACCAATCGAAAATTGAGCATTAGATGAAGCCTTTTTGAGATTTTTTTTCAAATGTGAAGAGAGAATTGAACATTTTTTATTGTTGTGATTCAACCAAAACACTCACAACTTATTTATTGTAGTATATGGAGGTCAAATGGGTGAAAAAAAGCTTAAAAAGGCTACTTTTTAGCTCCAACAGCTAGATAATGGCTATATTATTTAAATGCGGAAAAGCCTATTTAGGAACCGGTTTTTTATGGAACTGATTTTTGCTAGGAATTGTCACATCGACTAGAAAATGGTAGGTCAGGTCGGGCCCAAACCGGTTTGGCCCTAACTGGTTTATTTTGGTCCAACAAAACTGGTTTATAAACCGGTTTGAAAACTCAAATCGGTCTTTTTGCCCATGTCTAGTTGTGGTGGTGGGACGATGTTGATGGTGGTGGTGTTAGCGGTGGTGGTGATTATGGTTGGTTGGTGGCAGTGATGGTGGTGGTGGTGGTGGTGGTGGTTGGTTGGTGGCGGTGATGGTGGTGGTAGTTGGTTGGTGGAGGTGATGGTGGTGGTTTGGTGATGATGATGGTGGTGGTGTCGATGGTAGTGGTGGTATCGATGGTAGTGGTGGCGGTGGTGGTAGTGGCGGTAGTGGTTGGTGGTGGTGGTGGTGGTGGTGGTGGTGGTGGTGGTGGTGGTGGTGGTGGTGGTGGTGGTGGTGGTGGTGTTGGTGTTGGTGTTGGTGTTGGTGGGTTGGGTCATGGGTGGGAGCATGTGTCGGGTCATTGGTTGGTACATGGTTCGGGTTATGAATTAATTTCAAAACATTTTATTCATTGAAGGAATGAAAAAAATCCAACCCTCAAGAAATGAAAATCATTAAAAGAGAAAAAATCACATTTCTTATGTAATAACTGATTCCATTAGTATATGGTTCACAAACATGTTTTTTTATTATTTCAACCGAACAACTAAATTACATTTTAGCTTACATTAATACATACCAAACACCACATTTTATTATGAGTTATTCTAAAAAAGCTTAAACGTTGTTTTCCAGAAGTTTGACATATATAATAGAAAGAGTAAATTTCGTTTTTGATTCATGTGGTTTGAGCACTTTAACTATTTTAGTTCAAAAAAGAATCTTTTGTTATATCATGCCATGTTGTTTCACTTTTGTAACGGTTTTAATCCATGACACTAACTCTGTTAGTTTTGACTGTTAAATCTAAGGGTACTTTGATCATTTCATATGTAAGTAAAAAATGTATTTCAATTTTCAACTTGTTCTCTCTTCCACTATTTCTGGCGACCACCCTTTTTCTTCCGGCAACCTTGTTTTTCCGACAACAGCACCACCATCTTGGTTTCATCAACATAGTTGTTGGTTTCTCTAACTACTGAACCACCACTGACACATCACTTTCAAACCCTCTTCGATGAAACCACCACCTTGTAGAAGCCAATCAAACAAACCCATTTAAAAACGTAATTGGAGCGAGGATTATGACCGGTTAGGAGAAGTATTAGATGAATTTGATTGAAACAAAGGGTTTCCTTTTTAATTTCAACACAAATTGCTGTTTAAAAAAAAAAAAAAAAAGAAGAATCTCCACACAAGTCAATCATCATCATCATTCTCTGTGAAAGTCTTTTATTTCCCTAAATCAGATTATCTTCAACTTCAAATAATGGGGGTCTGTTCTTATTAGTACTAAAATCAACCTCATGTTCTTGAATCTAATTCCCACACCAAAACAAGATAAATCACCAAAGGGTTTTTGTCTATTTGTGTTAAATGTCATTTACTCTAGGCATTAACATTAGTCTCGGACATATTTAACTATTTTTCAAGAAATCTTTGTGTGTGCGCCTACATTTACTTTGGCTTCTTCCTAACCAACGCCGTCGCCACCATGCCACGCCACCCCTGCCACGTTCTACTCTTTGAGCCAACGTTGCCATGAACCACCACAACACTATCACTTTTTACTGTGTGTGTATGTGCAGATCTGGCCATCATAATCTCTATGTGCAGATCTGTTAGGATTGCAGTTGAGGGATCGAGCCGAAGATGAGGATAGGAGTCGTCGGAGAAGGAAGGTTACACGGGATCTAGCAGGGGGAAATGGAAGAAAAGGGTGAGGGGTGGGAGGTGGGTGGTGATAGGTGACTTATGGTTTCACACAAAATGAAAAGAAAGAGGGAGGAAGAGATATTGAGTTAGATTAAATATGATCAAAATACCACTAAATTTAACAGACAATATTAATAGAGTTAGTGTCTAGAACCAAAAACGTTACAAAAGTAAAACCATAGAGCATGATATGATAAAAGATTTTTTTTTAGACTAAAATAGTTAAAGTGCTCAAACCACAGGGACCAAAAATGAAATTTACTCTAATAGAAAAGTTTAAAAATTGTAACCTTCTTAAATAAAAATTCTAAATTATATTTTTGGATTTAAAATGTTTATGTTACGTGGTTTCGGCATACTTGTATGCAAGGCCCTCACTTTTGCGATTTTCTTAAGTAACTTTCATACCTTTTGTTCTATAAGCAACTTAAGTTAACCATAGTTATAAACTTTGCCGGAATGATGCTGCAAACATGTACTTTTCAAATTGAGGATCTAACGTTTGAGATATTCCAATACTTTAAAAATAAAATTAGTAGAATTCACAATCGACATCACTCCTGTTTTGTTGATTTACATATGTATCATTTTTGCTAGTTTCCCATGTTGCGATGTACAGATGTAGTGATGAACTTCGTCTTGGGGCAAAATCTATCTATATTAATAAAAAGAATGTTTTTGTATGCCACTTGTCATAATTTTAGAGCTTTTAAATTTTATTTTCCTGTTTCTCTCTTCTAATAAATATCACATTAATTACAAATAATATTATTTAATTCTTTTCATATTGAAAATACATGTTATTAAATTAAAAAATAGATCTTTCTACAAATCCAATTTGTAAAGAAGTAATTATTTATAAAATAAGAATTTTTTCAAAAAAAATATCAAACTTTAAAAAACGCAATATATTTTAAAACCTGTGACTTTTAAAAAATAAAATTCTTATGAAGCGAAAATAATTAAATTTCAAAGTAATAATAAATAAATTGTTAAAAATGACATTTTTTAAAAAACGGTTTTTTTGAAACAATTTGTTTAGAAACTTACTTTTTTGAAAAAAAAAATTAAACAAAAGTTTAACAAATGATATCGTCATTTTATCACTCATACGTAATGTCAATCATATCTTATATCAAAAGATCGTTTTATAATATTTTTAATTTTTATTAATAACTATTTAATATTATATTTATTAAACCCGTGTTATACACGGGGTACTAACCTAGTAATACTATATATCAGCAAGGAGAGACGTAAAACACTACACAGGTAATCAATGTTAACAATGGATTTTTATCACTGTTATGTCAATAGGTAATAGAATTAATGAACATGACAGTAAATTACGAAGTATACGTTTAGTTTTCCTTTAGAGTTCCAGAAATATGTTCCTCATTTCCTCCCACTAAACCATACAAGGTTGTTCTTATGATGTGAGGGGTGAGTCACATGATACATGTGAATGGTTGTGCCATTTATTAGCCCATATATCTTCATATTGAACAGGTATAATTATTCTAATATGTACATATTGAATGTAAAGGTGGCGAAATGGTGAAGATGATTATGACAGATGATTATGCAATTTAAGTGGACGGATATAAAACTATTATTGTAAGATGAAGATGAGATTGAAGTTCGTTTAACGGTTATTTATATGCTATATTTCTTATGTAGTTTCTTAAAATGGGAATCAAGGAGGAGGTACAATGGGTTACTCCCGGAACTAGAAGGTTAGATTTAAAATGGATGCATCAAACTTCTTTATGATGCGTTTACTTTGCAAAACTAATTTGTTTGTTTCATTGTTTGGATGCAATGTTACGCTCTTAAATGTTTGTACAATTTTTATTTATAACATTACAATACCCGATCATTTAAGGGTGGATATAAAATGAATGTTTGTGTTACATGAAACAACATGAAACATTTAACACATGCTACCCTATTTCTATCATTCATGAGGGTAAGTTTACATTTTTATTTTATGTGATACGACACACTTTTGTTTATATAGTTGTTCAGTTACTAATTTTCGTTGTTTGTTGTTATTTTATAAAAGTTTTGGTCATTTTCAATCAAAAGTTAACCAAGTTGTATTTTCATCTTAAACAAAAAAAAAATTTATTTAAAAAGAAAAGAAAGATAATACCACCACTCCATCCATTGTAAAACTAGTTTCAATGGTTTAAAAGAAGATAGATGAAATAATTTTGTTTAAACTCACAAAATACAAAACTTCACATGACGTAAAAAAACTACATTTTTAAATCGGATGATGCGTTAAAGTTAATCAAATCTGCTTTCAAAAACACTAACCAGAAACATGTCACATATTGCTAAAAAAATAAAAATAAACACAAAATATAAAGAGTAAATTACACGGATCATCCCTAAAGTTTGCTCAAATTTCACCTTTCGTCCTTAGGATTGAAAAATTACAAATTTAGTCCCAAGATTTGAAAAAATGTAACAGTTTTAATCCTTTGGTTGGATGACCGTTAAAAAATTCCGTTAAGTGAGTGTAAATTTACCCTTTTACCCTCAATTAAAAAAAAAAAGAAAAAAAATGAATGAATGATTAAATCGTGTGCGACCCACCACTAATAAAATCATCATTCTCTTCTTTCCAACCTCCAACACCACCCGCACCATCGACTTTTTCGGCAAAATCTCCAACATCACCGCCCACCCTCTACTTTTGCGGCCAGATCTCTGACACCAACCCCACCCTCAATATCCGATGAATCCATCTGCAACAGGCGACTACCACCTTAACCGTCGGTTCCCCCACCCCAACTTTTTCTTCCTCGGTTCAATTCTATGATCGTAGTTAACTTATCCGATGAAAATCCGGTCATCTTCTCCGGCAAATCTCCAACCATCTTCTCCGGCAAATCTCCGGCCAACTTTTTCTATGGCAAGGTGGGATGACGGTGGTGGAAAGCTACAACAGTGGTGGTGGCAAGGTGGGGGGCGATGGTTTGAAGATGCGGTGGTGTCAAGATGGGGAGTACGGGTAGGTGGGTTATGAATTTATTCTTCTTATTATTTATTATGTTATTATTATTATTATATTATTATTAGGATTTAGGGGTCAAACCGTCATTTTTGAAATTTTAACTTCAAAAACTAACGCACATTTAACCAAAGAACTAAAGGTGTTATGTTTTTTCAAACCTTTTTTGAATCCCAGGGACGAAATATGAAATTTAAGCACAACCTTAGGGACGATCTGTGTAATTTACTCAAATAAGAAAAATTGAGGATCAAATCTTAAATTTTCACAAAATAAGGCGAAATCCAAATTATAAGCATAACCCATCTTTAACTTAAATACTTAACAAATATTTGTTGAAATCCATTCAAAAATTATTTGTCACAAGTCTAGAAACGGAACACGTACAGAACAACAAAAACAAGTAGAGTATATGGCCTCCCAAAGTTCAAAAATGGAGGAACAAGAAAACATAATCTCAACATATGATCAATGCTAATTCATCCTCTGAGCAGCCTCCTTGGCAAGAACTCTCTCTTTTGCCTTGGTCTTGGCCTGTGATTTCGATCCCATTATCCCACCACCCCACTTCTTCCTATACTCATCATACTTATCATTGAAGTTTGCCTAAAACAGTTTCAGAATCAACCTTTTAGCTTTGCAATAAAAGATGACTTCTTGTTTTGTTCAATGATATTATTATGTATGAAAGTGTACCTTGATGGCTTCCAATATTCTGCTGAATTCCATTTTATCTTCGTTCTTGACTGTAGTCAAGCACAGTGCTGCAGCGGTTTTCTGGTGAACGATCTGGCACGGATAACAAGTAGACTTGTTAGTTCCAACTGAAGCAATGAAAACAGAAAGCATCGGTTAAAATTTGATAAAAACTCACAGCTCCCAATCGAGATTTCCCTTTCACAATGCAGTAGGGGATTTCCATCTTTCTGCAAAGTGCAGGAAGCCAGACAACTAATTCAATTGGATCAACATCATGGGCGATGATTACCAATTGTGCCTTATTCTGAAACAAACACAAATGGCATGTTACAAATATGGAAAAAAAAAAAAAAAAAAGAAATGGGATAACAGTTGGGTTAGTCAGGTTAGGTGGATTAAGTAACAGATCAAACAAAATTTGTCAAAAAACATTAAAATATTTTCATAATTCAGTGATAATATAATCTTTCAAGTAACATGATTTTTGGTGTTTAATGCATTCACAATACACTTTAGGAGAACAATTTATTTCACCAAAACAGAATCCAAAATGACACATTGATAACTAAATTAGTCAAAACTGCTAGATCAAAAAACAAGACATTCCAGCTTAAGAGTAATTAAGAAAACCTGCTCAATAAGGTAAGCGACATGGTTCAGACCATACTTCACAACAATAGGCTTCTTTGCTTCAACAATCTTTCCCTCTGACTCGGCTTGAGCCCTTTTCAAAAGCCGTTCCTTTTTTGCTGCTTTATCCTCAGGTCTGTATTTGAGTAGCATCTTAAACAAAGTAGTCGCTGCATATTCCATCAATAATAATTCATTATTGAAACAAATCTCATGTGATGTGACATCAGATTAATGAGTTCACTATGCAGAGGTGTGACTAGAGCAGTGATTATAGAGGTGTAATCTAGCAAATTGGTCATTTTAAAAAACAGAGCATAAATAGTTTAGTAAAAAATTGACAACAAATTATGAAAATAGTAATATAACCTAAACAAGAGACGAGCATTCTGAAAACTAAATACAATAACAGTAGCAGAACCCAATTGTTATATTACAGCATGTCTTCGATATATACGCTGAAGTGCAGCTAAACACATTGTGTGATAAAACATTTGTGAGATGGTAGAAATGCAATTAGGAGGCTAATAACACTACAAGCCACAAAAAAGTTTGGAATCACCCATATCAAAGTAAGTCAGCAGGTTTGAGATTTATCGCGTCTGATTTAGGTTCATCGATCGTTTTAGGCCGTACCCCTGTTTAACAGTCTTGTAACAATTCAGAACATAAAACCAACCATCTAATATTCATTTTGTATTTATCTTATCTGTTTTAACTTTTAAGAACATAAAGTTCTGCATACATATGTATAATTTTAAAAAATACTAATCAGCCACCAAAACCAGACCATCAAACAGCTACATTTTTCATCAAAACCAGCAGAAGAGTATCATAGTAACATAGAAGTAGAAGTATTAAAAGGAATAATACCAAGATTCTTGTCAAGGGTCTTGGTAAACTGATTCAAAGCTGGTGGGACCTTCAACCGCTGCTTGAGGATCCTCCTCTTCCTTTGAATTCGAACAACTTGAGGCCATCTTACAAACCTGTGAAGATCCTTTTTAGGGGGCAATGCTCCCCCAATCCCAAACTGCTTTGGCCGTTTCTCGAACAACGGATTCACCACCTTCTCCTGAAGACACAATCAGCATAAACTCCAATCAAACTACCATCAAATCAAACAAAAACATCAATTTATTCTTTAGTTAATTACACATTTAGACTAACATCACCTTCAAAAACAACGGCTAGTGGAATTGAATGAAAACCTTAAATCAATCTCAATACATACCGTTTTCTTCTTGGTTGCAACCGCCTTCACGCCTTTCTTCGGAGCCTTCAAGTAATCAAACAATCAAACGTATACGATTAGCATCAGATACACTAAATCGAGGCTAAATTGAATTAGCTTTAGACAGTTAACAATTATTCAAAGTAGGAGACTAAAATTGCAGATTTGGATGATCAACGTACGAAAATTTCTTAACAGAAAATGGGTTAAATGAATTAGGAGACTAACCATTGTAGAAATTTGAGCTCAAGCCGTCGATAGAGCAACAATGAAGAAGCCTAAAATAAATCAAATTAACGTGTTTCCTGACGAATGTTTGAATTTAGGGTTTCGTATAACACCTAAGCTTATCTGGGCCAGGTTTGTAAATATTCTTGTACGGCCCAATGGACTTATTACGCTTTAAGCTCAAGAGCAATTCACAATAGGTTTATTATATTTATTTGAGTGCATTTCTTATATTTTAAACAATGATTATAAATAGTTGTTAGTGTAGGAAAAAAAAAGATTATTGTTTAATTTGTATATTTGTGAAATTACTGTTTAACTTTTATAAATTTTTTAATATGTTTAAAAGTGATTGTGAATATAGTAAATATAAAAAGTAATAAAAAAAGTATAAAAAGATATTATTTAATTGAAAATAAGAGATAAAAATTAGTGTGTTTTAATATAACTATAAAAATAAAGATAGAGAAACTGATTTGAATGCTCTAAAAGACATCTAGATTCTAGTCTTGAACTCTTGATTGGATGGAGGAACCTGACCCTAAGTACGTAACCTCAAGTTCACTCTTGTTTAGTGGCATCCACTTGGCGGTTGTTTGGTTCGGTTATAAGCCTCCATCGGTTCGGTTTTAAGCTTCCATCAAACTGAAACCAAAATTTTCAACTGTTGGTTTTTAATAACCGATTGTTTTTTGTTAACCCGGTTTTAGTTTTTCGGTTATCAAAAGGTTGATTGGGTTTGGTTAATCAATTTATTGTCCTTCCAACAATGTATGTTCTTTTTCTCACCTCAATAACTGTTTGTTTGAGTTCATTTTCTATTAATTATTAATCCTAATATTAGGTCAACCTTTAAACCGTCTACTGATAACTCTTGTTGTTACCCGCAAGGCCCTACCCCAGCATTGTTGGGGAATTTTGGGCCCTGGGTAGGTAGAAAGAAAAGGGTTCTACAATATAAAGTCAATAGTAAACGTATAAAATTTTGGGCCCCAGGCTAAATGACTAAACAAGATCCTAGTTAAATCATTTGGGTGCTTTGACCTCTTGTGTTTCAATCGTTCTTTTATCGCTCCCATCCCATATCACAAGTTATTTTTATTTGGGTTTTAAAATGGGTTAAGATTTTTGTAACATGTAAATGGTAGTGGGCTAAAAAATTAAAATGTTAATGAACTCTAATGTTTAATGGGCCTAAAATAATTAAAATGTTAATTGGTTTGTTAATGATTATCTAACAAAGTATATAGTTTTGTAATCTATATATATAGAGAAAGGTTAAGGTACAAAGTGTTTTTTTTGCGCGAATCATACGAAGTTATCACGCAAGAATGAACGTGGATGGTGGAATTATAATACAAGTGTAAAAATTAATCACGCAGAGATAAAATTATCACGAAAATGTAGCATAATTACGCAATAATACCTTCTTGCGTGATAATTCCATCTCTGCGTGATAATACCACACGAGTGTAAACCGTCTTGTATAATTGTTATATTTGTTCTTGCATTATTATTACTTGTTCTTACGTGATAAGTTCACCCCAAAACTTGCGTGACATGTGTCACCACCTACACTTTTGTTTTTTATTTAAAAAGTTTACCCTTTAAATTTTTATATATTCATAACTTTTTTTATAGTATTTTATTTTTTTTATAAAAGTTACACCATAAAACTCATCACATTTTTCTTTTCGAAACCATTATAGTCTTGGCATAATTTTTTTTTTGACGAGTGTATAAAGCAGTTTCATCACTGTGATGAACACATATGTTGTAATGACAAGTGTAACAAACACTTATATTGTAACTACACCACTATAATAAACAATTACATCAGTATATATAATGAACAAAATCAACTCATTGTAATGAACACTTACGCTACTGAAAAACATTATTGTAACAAGCAAAATACATTGATGTAATGACATAAAATTACATCATTACATAAAACAAGAAATTACATATGTTAGTATACAAATAATCACATCATTAAAACAAAAAAAAAAAACAAATACAAATAATAACTTAAGAAAGTGTTTCATGACCATTACAACAATGTAAGAAAGTATTACACTCATGTAATATGGTATTACACTAACGTAAGAATGCCAATTGACCACTTACTATTTTTGAGTGCAACTTTTATAGTGCCAAGAATGAGATAACTTCCATCTACTCATTCAAAACCATTAGATCAAAGAAAATATTAAGTAGACTATGTCGATCCAATACATAACAACATATCTGTATGTAACCTCATCGTAAAACAACAAGATCCAGTGAACCACAACAAATTATAAGCTACACACTACTGATCTATTTGAAAAATGCCATGCTCATTCGACTCATCTAGTTTCGACTCGTTGGATTATAATGGTCTTGATTTTCTTGTCAAAGTGATCACCATATCATCCAAATTTAAAGATACAATAAAAAACAAAGTGACCTTGAATTTTTTTTATATGTACTTTTTATTGATAAAAATCACGTTTCTTTATTTTGATGTTTTTATGTTTTTAAATATGAAGTAAATTGCACATATCTATACATATAATAAACAAAAGTTTCTTATGCCACGTGGCAGGCTGCTAGAGCATCCTTCTCTTCTTTTTCCCGCCCAAACCATGTGCTCCGAATGTTTATTCACGCAAACCCTAAAAACCCATGGTCTGACCCATGGATGCCTTTTCATTCTAGATTTTCTCTTTATTCCTTCACACTGATTTTTTTGAAGAAAACCATAATCGGCGACTACAATCCTAACCCGCGACCGCCTTCCTGCCGATTATCGTCCGGTAAGCTCCTCCACTCAACCTAACCGGTGCCCTGATTCTTCTTCTTTGTCATCATTTGATGCCGATTGAGCGATTTTTGTTAAATAGTGACCATGAAGGTTAACATCTTCTGACCAGACCAAGAACAAGGTTCAATTTGTCTCTTGAATTAGATGTTTTTGCTATTGTTTAACTGCTATGGGACAAATTTTTACATGATATGTCATTAGCATCCTTTTGTTCTTTGGCTAATATAGAGAGGAAGAAGTGCTGAAGCTGAAGCCGAGTTTGCGAAGCTTTTGGGTGGAGTACATGTCACATCTACAATGGTAGAATTATCCAATTCAGAAAGCGGGGATGAAGTAGATGGAGTAAAGTTTTTAGAGCTGTTGTATGGTCGTCATTTCAGAGGTTTATATATTACCATATTCACTATACTATATTTCTTGATGAAAAAATATAATATTTTCTTTTAATAGTAAGCTCTCTTATTCTTTTATCATGATTTAGTGGTTTTCATTGGGTCTACTTTACTTGCTCTGCTACAATTATCTAGCATAAATGTTGTATTCTATTTCTCTTCAACCGTCTTCAAGAGTGAAAATTTAGAAGCTTAAATATTATCGAGGTGGAATTACATCTTGGTTTTTTACAATTTAACTCATTTTTATGTCTTATTTAGTCCAACATTGAATATTTATGATCAAATTTCCTTACAAATAGTCAAAGGGTTTATAAAATTATGAGAAATAAATGCTATAAGGACAGTTTTGCTTTAAGTCAATGGGGGAAAGGGTTTCTTGAGAGTTCATCATTTGAAAGAAAACAGAAGAAAAGTTCCGGTGAACGCATCTTAGTTCTTTATTTAGTATTCTAAGTTTTTTTAAATTTTATTGCTTAACTTCGTCATAATAAAAGTATGATGACCGAAGTATACAGGCCGGTCCTGAGGATTTTAATGCACTGAATGAGCCTGAAAAAAAAGCCCCTTGGGCCCTAACGACTTAAATTATATAAACTAATTTTTTTAAATGAAAACAAATGTTTTAGCAATAAACATAGCAATATCATATTTTAATAGTTAACTAATAACTCGTGAAGCTCTCCTAGCATTCTTGATAGCAAATTGGTTTATAACATCTTCGTAGTTTATAGTCTCTAATATTTCGCTTTCGATAGCTATCATCGCCAATCCGCTAAGTCTTTCTTGGGACATCGTGGATCGTACATAAGATTTCAATAACTTCAACTTTGAAAAACTCCTTTCTGCAGATGCCACCGTCACTGGAATAGTCAACAATATTCTATATGCAATGCTTGCATTGGGGAAATAATCAAGTTCTTTTAAGTGCTTCAAAACATCAGAAGGGTTGCTAAAGTCACCGGTTTGTGATATGTTAAATAACTTCAACTCCATATAAAGTTCATCAACATCAATATCTGATCTATCTTCAAACTTGAGTGCATTTTCAAGAAGATAACAAGACAACTTAAGATCTTTATCTTCAATTCCCCACAACTTATGTGGAAACAAAAAAACCAAATAGCTTTTCGTACTCTTTGAATTGTTTAAATCTTGTCTCAAGAGAAGTACAAGCCTAATCAACAATATATAAGAAATAATTGACTCTAAAATTCTCTTCAGATGTAAAAGAAGCTTCTTGGGTACTTGAACTCTTATCAAATCTTTTTTTCCTTTGAATCTAATGCTTTTGTGTAAATATCAAATCAATATCCATTTCACTAGCAATCTCCTTAGCTTCATCAGTTGCTTTTGAAAAACCAGTTTCTCTATAATCCTTGAAGTATTTAATTAATTAGTTTATTTCTTTAATAGCGGTATCCAAATGCATATCCTTAGATTGTAACTTTTTACTTACTATATTCATCTTGTTTAATACTTGATACCAGATGACAATTGATACTAAAAAATCAAATTCACCAAGTTCTTTTTCTGCTAGTGAATTTGCTTCGCTTGCAACTGCAGCATCATTATCTTTTTCTCCAACTTCAAGTAAAGCTTTTCTAATATCTACAAGTTGCATTTTAAAAGCCCTTACACTCTCAACACGACTTTCCCAATGAGTTTGAGATAATGATTTAAGACTCCAACCTTTAACATTATCTTTCAAAATTTGCCAACGATTAATAGAATTTGCAAAGATAGTATAAATTCGTTGGATGAGTCCAAAAACACTCTTACCTTTAACACAACTGTTAGCCATATCACATAATGTAAGATTAAGAGAATGAAAACCACAAGGATTGTAAAATGCTTTAGGATTTAAATCTAAAAATCTCTTTTGCACTCCTTAGTGTTTTCCTTTCATGTTTGCCCCATTGTCATAGCCTTGACCAAGCATATCATCAATTTCAAGGACAACAAACTTTAACTCCTCAAGTGTAATATCAAATAGACCTTTTCCCATGGTATCATTAACATTCAAAAACCCTAAAAAGGACTCTTCGACAATAACATAACTAGATGAGAACTTTAAATACCTTACTATTATAGTCATCTTTTCTTGATCACTTGAATCGGGAGTACAATCTAGTATGATTGAGTAGTACTTTGCCTCCACTATCTTCTTGATGATTTCTTTTTTAATTTCTTGAGCTAGCAAATATATTAACTCGTTTTGAATCTCGTGTCCAAGATAATGCACATGAAGCTCATCATTTGTGATCCGTCGCACATGCTCTTTGATAACTGGATCAAACTCTTCCAACATTTCAATGAGACCCAAGAAATTTCCATTACCTTTTAAATACAATTAACAATTAAGAAGTGAAATCAGTTATAACAATTAACATATAAGTATTTGGTGAAAGTGGAACAAAATAAAAATTTATCACTACCTTTTTGATACGACTTTTCTTTTGATCCATGAAATGCTAAATTATGTTTAGCAAGAAACTTCACCAGTGCAATGATTCTTAAAAGGACTTCCTTCCAGTAATCTCTTTCTTTTTTGAATTGCTCGTATTGAACTTTATCAATTGTTTCGTTCAACTTCAATCTTCTGCGCATATCAAACCACTTATTCATATTTATGAAATGATCCAAAGAAACTTCGTGTTCTTTGACTCTAGCCAATATGCATAACCTACACCATCCAAATTACCTTTCGTAAACACTTTACAAAAGAAACAAAACATCTTGTCTACCTCTATCGAATATATGAGCCCGTCTCTATCACACTTCTCCACATTTGATAAGGTTCTTGTATATAAAGTTTTAGAAAAACGTCTACCATTTGAATCGTAGGGATCATACATAATGTTAGGATCTTTTGTAGGAACCTTCTCGACCAAAAGTTTAAACTCATCAGATTTAAGTCCTTCCCACCTTCTTGGATCAAATATATCAACAGGATTACGCTTAACATGTACGTGCTCTTCATTCATATTAGGCTCAACATTCTCTTCTATATTTTTTTGCTCTTCAACACAAGGATGTTCTTGCTCTTCAACAATAAGTTCTGGTTCAACTTCCACATGTTCTTGTTGATCTTCAACATGTTCTTGCTCTTCAACACAAGGATGTAACTGTGCACAAACTTATGAATAGCACGAGTTTGAGACTTTATCAATTCTTTAACTTGAGCTTGCTTTTACGTTTTTGAGAACCAGATTTTTGTTTAGGAGCCATGAATTCTAAAAATCAAATCCATTCAAAACCATTAAGATATTAACAAATAATAATTAGCAATAAGTTATTACTCAATTTTAAGTTCTAACATCTAAATTTTAAATTTCTAATAATTACCCAATTTTAAGTTCTAATATATAAATTCTAATGAAACACATAAACAACATTATTATATAATTATACAAACCCTAAATACCCTAGTATAGAAAGCAAACCAAAAATTAAAAAAAAAACACTAAAAAGTCACAATGATTCAACAAAACAATAACCTTGAATTAAATAATATATTGGAATAGCCGATTCGGTGGACGGTTGACGTCGGTGGTTCTTATTCTTCGTCGACAGGCAACAACACGTACTCACGTAGCAAGCAGTTCGCAAGAAGCAGCAGCAACCATTTGTTGAATTGTGGGCTACCTAATAAATTAGCTAGTAGACTTTAATTACAATTATATTTAAATATTTTAGTGGGCTATTAGTTGAGTAATTGGGTTAATAAAATGAGCTCAAAAAATTATATTTGGTTTAAAACATAATTGGGTTAAGTTTTTAATTGTATTATACCTTATAATTATTTTTTATAATTATATATATAATATATTAAAAAAATTTAAAATTATTTTATAACCACTGAGCGAGTGGGCCATGTACAGGAGTCCATCCCGCCCCTCCTCGGGGCCGGCTTTAGAAGTATAAAATTTGATGTTAGCTCATCGTGTGGATCAAAAGGAGCTTAAAATGGGGTAAGAAACTTTACTTCGCATTTTATATTTTTTAAATTATTTTGCTAATGCAGTTGAATATGGGTGGTGTAGCAAATTTTCTTTTTTAATTTTTTTAAAGTTGTAAATTATTTCTTTATTTGTTGCATAATATCAATCCATAAATTATATTTATAAATTCAAATTTGGAACAAATTACGTTTTATTTTATTTTTAAACCTGCTTACGTCTTTAATTTGAAAGTTTGATTTTCAAATCCTTTCCATTTTTTAGTTTTACATCATTTCCTTTTTTATATTTTAAAGGATACACAACATTTATTTTTAGTAACTTAAACTTCTTGTTCATCTTCAAATTGTATCAATCTTCATATATATTCTAAATCAAAATTATATTGCCATTTATAAACTTTTTAAATACCGGAAAGTCAATTTCATAATATATCAATCGGTTTCTTATTTCTTATTCTATTTACCCATATTATACAGGTCTATATTTAATAAGATAATTTCCATAATAAAATCTAAATTGTCACTTATAAATTAGTCATTCAACCGTATAACTTTGAATTATTCAGTTCTAACTTTAACCTGCTTTGGCTATCTTCGAAAGGTATTTTTGCTTACATATATTCTACTACATATACAACCTATATCCTCTAATATTATACCTTTAATCTTTGTTTGGGTTCTTAGAATCAGAGCTGTTCATGGCTCCCTCCAAGATTAATTTGTTTAAGGACTTGAGTGTTTTAACGCAAGAATATACTTTAAAGGTCCGCATTATCCGACTTTGGACCAGACCCATGTTGAATGATGCAACAAAGGTGTACTCTGATGACATGATCATAATGGATGAAACGGTATGTTCACGTCAACAGAAGCATTGAAATCTCAAACACATACACCATTTTTCAGTTTTTAACTTTCTGACTTTCATTATGTTACAGGGTGCGAAAATGGAGGCAAGTGTTTTAAAAGAAATATTGTACATCGTATCAAATGCATCTTCAAGAAAAACAATGTCTGCTCATCTATAAGCCAACCATGGCAGAAAATCATTATAAATATAAAATTTATCCCATCCCACATAAAATCTATTTTCTTGAAAAACCTATTGTTACAAGCTGTTGGAATCTGTAGCTTCAGAGTACGGTTTCAATTTTACAGATTTTCAGCATGTTAATGATAAGGACCTCGTCGAAAATACAAAAATTGGTATTTTCATTTACTCTTTTCTTTCTTTGTATATTTTCATCTATCATTTTCCAATATATCACTTTTTAAATACTTTCACTATTTACTTTTTCATAGATATAATTAGTGTTGTCATAAAATATTATTCAATTATCAAGTTAGAGCAGCCTGATGGCAAAGTGTCAAAATGACTCAAACTTCAACTCAAAGATCTAGAGTATGAATACTTCTTGACTTGTAATTATCCATGAAGGCCATTATACTACGTCTTACTAACACAATTTACAATGTTTGCATAGGGACATATAGGTCGATTTTATTCTGTGGGACCAATTTGCTAAGCAATTTGAAACTTTTGTCAATTAGAATGAACATGATCGAAATTTGGTTATCATTATTCAGTTTGGAAAATATAGGACTTTTGATGTAATTAATATTATTACAAGTTTTTAAACAGCCACTTGAAGTTTAAGATATTTTGATTTTGTTTAACTGTTTGCTTGATTAATTGATGTTAATTTTTGCAGGCTTTCCACAAGTTTCAAACGCTTACATTGTTACTAAGCTCTTCATCGATTCTAACATTGAGGAAATAAGTACTTTCAAACAAAGGTTTAATACTACAAACTTGGTTTACTTTTTATTAATGTTAATCTTCCAAGACATGAATAAAATTTATACTTTTCTAATTGTACTTATTATTTTTGTGTACTTTATATAATGTAATATATATTGATTATAATGTAATTCTGTAAAGGTTCATTGAAAAATCAAAAGATCAGATGTCATCATCTCAATCTGGGTTTACTTCATCCATCATTACATCCACTATGGAGGACGACTTTCCCAAGAATAATGACTTCTACATAATTGGCGAGATTCATGATACTAAAACAGTAAACTTATTCTATCAAAAATTTTAAGACACAACTATCAAATATCAACATCTTATATTTTAACCTCTAAATATTTTTATATGTTTACAGCCAAAGTTCTTGATTATTGTTGGAACCGTTAAAGGTTTTATTGATGATGTTCCCTAGTACTATAGTGGATGAAAGAAATGCAGCAGCAAGGTCACCACAAAAGTTACTTGTATGCTAAAACCTGATGGATATGGAGAATTTGATGAGTGTAGTGTTATTGGTTGTAAAAATTACAAGGATGATGTCATAACTGCACTACCAAAGTTATACAATTTCACAACCTTAATCTTGCTTTATATTACCTTCCATTCTTTTGTTTTTATTATGTAACATTTTTTTGCACAATGTTAACCATCTTTAAAATTTGTTAGGTTCAAGATACCTATTCGTGTTCAAGATTGTACTGGAACTGTCACTCTAACACTGTTTGATCGAGAGGCGCGTAAAGTTCTCCGGGTTTCAGCAAGCCACTTACTAGACTTACTAGACAACAATGAAGAGGTATAATGTTGAGTAAATCTAACATATTTTCAGTATACCTTTCTTTGATATAATTATAATAGGTACTTATCTTTATCAATCAGCTTCTACAGTGGGAAATGTCACTACCGAGTTCAACTCCATCGTTGACAAGAAGTTTGCGTTCAAGATTCATGTTGCAAAATTTAATCCGGAAACAAACAAGGAATATAATTCGATTTCCAAATTAACCACTGATCTTGAGATTGTTTCCAAGCTTGAAAGAAAGCTTGAACCACAACAGGTTAGTGATTTATATTTTAGGCTTTACTTAGGTTTACCTTAAAAATATATTTCTTTTAATAATATTTTTAACCAGGCATATATTAATTTCATCATATAATTGCTCCCTCAGTTTGAAACCATAAATCCTACGTTGTCCGATATTGAATTTATTAGTGTTGTCGCGGTCAAGGTTAAATTAGTTATTTATTAATTTATTTGGTTTTAATATTTTATAAAAATATAAATTCTTCTTTATTATTATTATTATTATTATTTATTATTATTATTATTATTATTATTATTATTATTATTATTATTATTATTATTATTATTATTATTATTATTTAGGATTCTTTTTCTTGGATTGGAGATGAAATAACTCTATTTAGATCCTTGTGTGTCAAAGCCACCACTGCCTCGACTGTAGATCCTCTCTTCTCTATTTGGTAATCCTATTTAGATTCGTGCGTACCTGTTTGGAATTTCAATTATCACTCATGTTTGAATTACATATTTAGGTTAATACTAAAATTGAAGGCATGGAATGTTTAGTTAATCAAGATTGAAAGCACCGGTAGTGGCATCCAAATGTACCATCTTCATCGACGGATAAAAAACCTTATAGTGCTCACTAGACCTCGATCAAAATCGATGATTTAGACTAATCAACATCTACTGATTAAACCTGATTACCCAAAAGTATATTCAACAAGATAATAAATACCTATTTTCTTTATCTTATTTTGAATTACAAATGCAAATGAT